>CM041048.1:6646374-8143595 GCA_023078785.2 Hyles euphorbiae
ATATGGCCTAACCACTCTCAATCGTATTGTCGATTGTAGAGGAGGCCCGTGCCCTACAGTGGGACGTATATGGGCTGATACAAATGTTTTGATTAGTTGATGTGTATTTGAATGCATTACCATGTCTAATTTTTAAATAGTTTTCTGCAAGAATAGTCTCTATAATCAAGATTTCGATTAAGAAGGGTCATACTCCGCCACGCTGGCCAAGTGTGAGTTGGTTGACTACTCATAGTGTAGTGTGTGGAATAATAAATTACTCCACCTTCGACAAAGATTTCGACGAGCGCGTAGGCGGTTTAATAGGCTTAAAAAACGAATTGTTCCTGAAGACATACTCACGAGTGCTTTCATCACACTTAAAGTGGCCAGGTCTCACTATACGGCCGCGGTAACAAAAGCTAAAGGTAACTTGCTGCGTAAAATAGTAGAACGCCTCGAGAGAGAGGGTCCCTGGTCTCCTCTTTACCACGAATTCAAAGCAAATAGGTCAATTAATTTGGCCTATATAGAAAACATTAAAGTAAATAACACCTATACCACTGGTATCGAGGAGACCACGGAAACTCTTTTGAATTCTCTTATACCTGACGATTGTGTAGATAATGACTCCGAATACCAGAAACAAATAAGACTCTGGGCCTCGGAGCTACCTTCTTCCCCAAAATCAGATCATCCATCTCTTAACGAATTTCTTAACATAGTAAACTCTTTGCCAATTAACAAAGCATCGGGAGAAGATAAAATATCGAATAAAGTGATAAAGGAAGCGTGTAAGTCGTCGGGTGACACTATACTGAAAGTTTTTAATCGGTGTATTGATGAGGGCATTTTTCCCCGGGTTTGGCGTTGCGGTTTCATTCGTGTTATACCTAAAAGTAGAAATAAGCCCCCTGAAGACCCTAAGTCATATCGCCCAATTACATTATTACCATCTTTGGGTAAAGTACTTGAAAGGCTTATTGTCCCTCGTCTGTTACCGGGTGGTCCAAAATTTCATGACCTACAGTTCGGTTTTACCAAAGGTAAATCTACTGTGGACGTGGCTTTATCGGTTAGAAGAACTGTCGTCAACTGGGATCACAAGTACATATTGGGTATTTTCTTGGACATCTCCGGCGCGTTTGATAATGCCTGGTGGCCAATATTACTATTGAAATTAAAGATCCGAGGTTGCCCTAGGAATATATATTCTACTAGCTGTCGGGCCCGGCTTCGCCCGGGTGCAGATAGTTTTTGAGTCCAATCCACATCAAGAACATATTATTTCGCGTGTCTACTAACTATATTTCCCGCGTGCCGTCGACTATATTTCCCTTCCGTAGGAGAGGACATCCCGTGCCAACAATTTGAATTTGAAAGAGTAGAAAATATGTATATTTGGTTTCCTGACTCATCCCACGGGAACACTACATTTTTCGGGATAAAAAGTAGCCTATGTGTTAATCCAGGGTGTCAGCTATCACTATACCAAATTTCATCAAAATCTGTTGAGCCGTTTTTTCATGAAAGACTAACAAACATCCATACATACATACATACAAACTTTCACCTTTATAATATTAGTAAGGATGATATATTCCTATTTTTGTCATGGATCAACCAAATTACAACTTGGCCACCATGCCGTATCGAAGGCGCTGACTATGGGCTGCCCTCAAGGCTTATCGGTCCATATCTATGGAATTTGGGGTTCGATGATATTTTCTCAATTCCTTTTCCGCCGGGTTGTTCTTTAACTGGATACGCAGATGACGGACTCCTACTTATACAATCCAATAGTAGAGCCGGGCTCGAAAGTTCGGCTGACACGAGTCTGCGTTTAATTTTGAACTGGGGTGAACGAAATCGACTAACATTCGCACCTCAAAAAACTTTTCAAATGTTGTTAAAAGGGATTTTAAAAACACCCCCGCGTATTAAATTTAACAATGTACCAGTTAAAAGAAAGGAATCAGTTTGTTACCTCGGATTAATTTTAGAGAGAAATTTCTCATTTATTGAACACATTAGAACCGTCGGAGAAAAATCGAAAAATAACTTCTATGCTTTAACGAGAATATCAAGGGCAACGTGGGGATTATCATTTAATACTTTGAAAGTTATCTATGGAGCAACTTATTTGGGTTGTATCTGTTACGGTTCTCCAGTTTGGGCCGACAGATCTACTGTTGGCGCTGTTCGTAGGAAGTTGCTCCAGAGTCAACGCCTGGCCTTGATATTCTTATGTAAGGCTTACAGAACCGTTAGTACAGAGGCTTTGCCGGTTCTCGCGGGTGTGCTTCCGGTCGATCTGGAGGTGCAAAGACGCGCCGCATTATATTATTCAAATAGAGAGACAATAGACGCTAACTTTATTGCATCCCGAGACTTTTTAAAGATTAGCAGATTATTTAAACCATATTCTGCTGCGTACACTGAATTAATTGACGAATGGCAGAACCGGTGGGATATATCCTCAAAGGGGCGTCACTTATATCAATACTTTCCGTCCGTTCGCGATCGCTTAAGAAAATCGTGATCGTGGAGTGTAATCGCTGGTGCGATGAACGCGGTATAATGTTGAACAATATGCAAATAACTTCTGGTGTTGCATACTATATGGACCTCGTGGAATCTAGGAGGAACTTCCGTGCTTTCCGGCGCTTTTGCCATACCTATTATTGGACCCAAATTTAGCAGCTCAAACTATAGGACCCATGTAATTTGTTTATCCCGTGGTGCTTAATACATCTGGCTTCTCCAGTTGTATACCTTTATATAAGAGGATACATACCTCTCGACTCAATATTTTTTTGTCACCCGCTTTGCTGCGGAGGGAAGTGGACAACTATTTGTTTCCAACTCCTCCTTTTGTTTTTCTTTCTGATTAATTTCGATGCGGGTTAAAGACAAGCTAGTGTCCCTGAGAGACTCGCCGAGCTCCGGAGCTCGGTGTCAAATCTTTGTGTGCCACTGTTGATCCTGGCTGACAGGAGTTGCAGTGGCGGGTGTGAGGGCGGGAAAGTCTACTCATAGTGTAGATATATTTTCAAATCTCAGGTTCTCTTCAGGTTTCTTTACGACTTTTAACTTATTTATATGATTAAATCTTTTACAACGAAATCCTTCAGGCTGACTTAATGCCGTTTATATTTTCTACAAGTCAGCTTTTGAAAGATGCAGAAATTACCGATATATGAGTTTCTCTCTGTTCCTTTGCCGTCAAAAATAGCGTGTACAATAAAGCAATAATTGTACCGAATATAAGTCAAATAAACAGAGACTGTTACACAATAATCCCGGGCAGCTCTCAAATGTCAAATTTAAGCAATAATTCACTTGAATCCATGAAATATGGTTGAAAAATGTAGCCGACTGTTTCCACTCAAACATATTTTCGTACAACTGTTTACGAGTGCTGTCGGATTATTTTATTTCAATTTAATGTTTTTCTATGTTTAATACGTATGTGATTTCATTGATTTACACTTTGAGTTTTAGTAACATCAAATGTATGTGAATTTATTGAATATAATCTGACTAATTTTAAATATGCGAAAGTTTGCGTGTTTGGTACATCTTCACGATCAAACCACTGGACCAATTTTATTGAAATTAATATATAAGGTATGAAGATAGCTGATACTTTAGATTAATACATAGGCAACTTTTTATTCTAACAAAATGTACTCTTTCCAACTGAAAGGAATGGGATGGGAAGATTAAAGTACGGCTGTAATGTTGAGTTTAAATATTTATTACAGTTGTCACGGGAAAAAGTTCCTGTGTTTTTAAAGTGGATTGGATTCAAAAAGTATCTGCACCCGGGTAGTTAGTTGCTAGTACAATGATAAAACAGGTACGATAAAAGAGCGCAAGTCTTAGGTATTTTGCTGATGTTTTTCACAGCAAAGCTTTTTCGACGTAAGGACGTAACGTAAAGTTAAGGACGTAAGGCGTATTTGTCAATTATAAACACTTTGATGAAGTTGTAGATACATCCAGTAAACCACAGGTTCGATCCAAAGTTGCACAATTCATAATATTCAAGTCACGCGTATTTATAATAAGGTAGCTACGAAATTCGTTTCGAGAACTCCGAGACTTTGTTTTGTGTTCCTGTCTGCCTTGGGTTTGAACACATGACTTCCAGTTTAGCATTTCAAATTAGCTATGCTAAAATACTTTATTCTAACCAGGGGCAGGGGCAGGGTGGGGGGGGGGTACTGTGTACTCCGACGACGACTAATTTTAGAACATCACACGTAAAACTATGAATATGCTCTATAATTTGCAAAATGTTCGAATCTTGTATCGTACTTCATAATCTTAGACTCAGCTTGAAGTGAATAGGTTTCATAGAGAACGGAATTTCATTTTTAGAAGTGGGTTTTTATCACTACATAGTATAAAACAAAGTCCCTTTCTCTGTCCCAATGCCCCTTGGTATGCTTAAATATTTAAAACTACGCAATTGAATTTGATGCGGTTTTAAATGTCACCATTATACATATACTTTCCAGACCTAACTTACCGGATCTAAAGTCTATCCGGTCTGGAATAAAACCTTACCCGGGTCTCTGTAACAGATAAATCTCGTTGATCCGGCCATAACCGGATCCGAGACACGTACCCGGATAACCTGATTTGTGTTATCGGCGCATAAATAACGGGACCTTGGTCGAAATTTATTTGTTTTTATTCATTTCTGCTGATGCTTGAGTTACTTTAGTAATAATTTTCAATGGAGATGCGGTAGGGAGATTTATGGTCGACATATGAGTAAACATGTTTTATTTATTTCTCGTTCTTTATTGTACACCATATGTACAATTTTATGCTTTATGTGTTTGTCTAATGGTGACTTGCTGACAATTTAATTCAATCATAGGAATCTTTTACTTCTCTCAAATGTGAGAAGCCGCCTGGGTAGGCCGCACTATCTACTTTTGCCGTCAAACAGCAGTGTAAATGCACTGTTATGTTCCGTTTTAAAGGACATTGTAGCCAGAGTAACTACTGGACACATTGAGACTTAGCATCTTATCTCATCTCAGGATGGCGAGAATGTGGAATGTTAAGCATTGCTTTGTAATTCATAGTGTTCTTTGGTTTTGCTGTTGCTCATGGGCGGTCGTCTCGCTTACCATCAGGCGAACGGCATACTCGTCTCACCATTATCACAATAAAAAAACTACTGGTGGTAGGTCTCTCATATGTGAGAGGCCATCTGGGTAGGTACCACCGCAATGTCTATTTCTCCCGTGAAACAGCAGCGTAAATGCACTGATGTGTTTCGGATTGAAGGACATTGTAGCCAGAGTAACTTCTGGATATATTGAGACTTAACATCTTATGTCTCAGTATGAGCGCAGTGGAATGTTGCTACTGTTTATGAGCGGTCGTATCGCTTACCATCAGGCGAACGGCTTGCGCGTCTCGCCAAACACTGCATAAAAAAAATACCAACCAACATCATCATGTAATTTAGTACTTATTAAAACCCGACAGCGTAAAGTGTAACAATTTTCTAACTAAAATCCAATCAAATCCATTCATTGCGCCGTAACTCCAAATAATACCTTGAAATTTCAGCTCAGCATTAAGGTTTAATTAAACCCAAGCTAGATAGTGGAATCGAATGAAAATTAAGGTCGGAACAACATCATACAATTTATTAGGGATCAAAGGCTTGGTGCGGACCATTAGGCAAGGTCAGGACGTAAGCCTCGTGAAATATTGTCAGTTTACGCGTTGGTTTAGAGAATATTACTACTAAATGCAACGTTTTGTTTCGTATTTTTGGGTAATTGGAGTTAGATAAATGAGAATGTAAATAGTACTATTTGCCGAAGAAAGTCTTTTATGCGGTAGATTTTCTTTCGAGAATTCGGTATTCTTAACTTTAATTTACATAGCTTTGATAAGAAAAATCCAAAATTACTGTAAACTATGACAAGAAATTTTATTTTTCTTTGGGCTTTGTCGTACACAAAAAGTGAAGCTTATGGCATTCAGACTATTTTTATCACTATAAACTAATCGATTGGTATGTCATTCATCAAAATCGTCTGAATAATTAAGCTCCACAGTGGAACATCCAAAATACATTAATAAAAGTATCGTTTATATAACATTAGGTATATTTCGTGACTGTTTCGGTGGCGTAGTTGTCCTATAGTTACTAAGCTGAGGTCTTTGGTTCAAATCACGGGCATAGTGATATTGGATTGTTCTATTCAATATGCGACAGCCTTCGTAGCGCAGTCGGTTAGACGCTGCCTGTGAAACGAGAGGCGACGGGTTCGATCCCCGCACCGAGATAAATGTTTGTGCCGCCCACAAATATTTCTTTCGGGTCAGGACTATATGTGTGACTGTTGGATGTATTTATTTATTATCAACCCGGAATATGTGCTCGATATGGCGATAGGCTTGCACACTATTACATCATGAGACGTAATACATACAAGGCAAAATGTGGGTGTCCTCGTATCTCTGCCTACCCCTTCTGGGAAAAAAGCGTTCGTATTAAAAGAAGTAAACATCAATGATGAATATTTTCTTCCTCTTATTCTTCATCCTTACTACAGGTATTCTTGTGAAAATCATAGTTGAAATACTTCTGTTTTTCGTTCGGTCTGTAAGTGTAATGCATATTACAATTTACAAAATATACCCCTTTCTAAAACCATTGAATTATGTTTCATTGAGTAAACATATATGAGCCAAATCCTCCCAAGATGAAGCTCGTATCTGAGCAAACACGGAACTACTTACTTCGTAAAACCTCGTGCTTGTTCGGCTAACTTCGGCTGAAGCACTTAACCCTGCCTGGAAGCTGGAAATTAACAGACTATGTAGATTTAGTCCCCTTAACTGTCGGGTACTTGGTATATTCAGATCAAACTCATTGTCTTATGGGCCAAAGTTAGCGTAATTCCGTTTAACGAGGAGTGGTAGAATATATAATTGTCTTGTGCTTGTGGGTGGCGTGTATAAGAGGTATACGACTTTATTTTGATATGAATTGTAAGGTACTAGAATTTATTTATAACTTAATACAGTCAAATGGTTAAGGTTGCAGGAAGTCGCTAGATACAGGCCGCTTCCTACATGTTTATGGGGCGATTCATGTGCGACGCCTATATTTACCGGTGGACTTTTTGTGGCTGAAGAGAGAGAAAGAGGTAGAGAAATATATCCAACATAATATACGCACAGTTCTGCTATGGTAACATACATGTCTAGTATCGTAGATATCAAAAACGACCAGGTATTTTTCAGTGTCCTGACCTAACCTAGACCCAAACCAATTATTTCCGTGTTTGCACCGGGCTGGAAGGCCAGAGAAACTGATATACCCTTTTCGGCCTCCTTAGAGGTATCGAAAGAGCATAAATGTAATAGCTTTTCCTCTTGAAAAAAATTTATCGAACCATTGGCCTCGTCTTACCACCAGCTCTAAGGCAACAGCGGTAATGGGACTGTCAAATTAATAGTAATTATTGCCTGACCCCGGTGACAGAGTCAGCAAGATTGTAGTTAGTATAAGTGACTACCTATCCTTTAGAGAAATGAGGCGTGATGTTATTTAAATAGAACATCATATTTTTGTTACATACGTATAAAATAGTGAGTATATTCTAAAGCGCCAGGCGAATTCAATGGATTTTCGCTTCATCCGCTTTTATCAACCTTCTCATGCATTTTCTTGTATTTAGAGTATTTCTGAGCTATCTTTTGTTGGAATTGAAAATGTATGTTGTAATACATACACTTGAGGTATTTTTAACAATGAATAAAATGCAAAGAGAGTAAGCATATTATTAAACAAATCTAAACACCTTTATTTTTTATATACAGTTAAAATAATTGAAGTTAAATTCTAGTTAAGCTTCCTGGAAGATTTGCTTTTTTGATATTGGTACAAAATGACGATAATGAATCTATGTAAGTGTAATGCAACCTAAGTAGAAAATCCGCCGGAAAGAGATAATTAGCTTCCACAGGGTATTTGACTATGTTCATTTTTTGTATTATTTAGCGTACAAGCACAATACCTACCTGCACGTCCACTGTCAATGTCAAATTTCAAATTTTTAAAATAAACCCTATTTCTATTTTCATTAGGCTGACAAATTGAATTTGACAAACGTCAACTGTCAAAATTGAGGATCGGGGTCAAGGTCGGGGTGCAAGTAGATACTATTAATTAAAATATATCT
Organism: Hyles euphorbiae; assembly: GCA_023078785.2. Lineage (NCBI taxonomy): Eukaryota > Metazoa > Arthropoda > Insecta > Lepidoptera > Sphingidae > Hyles > Hyles euphorbiae. The sequence continues at coordinate 6,654,585 of CM041048.1, forward strand.
TTCAAAACAGCATTCAAGTACCATGTAACATGATGCAAATATTAATATTTTCAACAACAGAGTGAGAGTTTAGCGCGGAAGTCTTGTCTACCGTCTCTTTTGCACCCGCACACTGTAAGGCATTTTAAGCATAGTGACGTCACTAGTTTTGTTTTGAATCCCTTTGATTTTACTCTGACTACAAGATTTAAAACGTTTCTAACTAGTCTAATTGTTAATGGATTCACAAAATTCTTTGTTTGGTAGATCTTGATATTAATAAATTTTGATAAATATTAGGCTCAAATAGCCTATTATGCCATGGAGGTTATACCTCTTGTAGCATATAAACTAACTTGATTATTACAGCCCATAAACAGTTACACAGAAGTTGGATGGGGGTAAGATTTATTGGTCTTTCGGCAATTTTATAGTCCAAACGAACTGTAACGCTGTTATTTCACGATCATTTATTGTAACATATTACTATGAGTCACAAGATTATACAAAACTATATTCGATATTATTTCTAAAAATAATTACAAAGTGTGGCGGAGTTCCGGAAAGGTTGAAAATGACAACAACAAGTTATATAAATAACACATATCCTAGTGCACACCTCTGATTTTTCGGAGTCCTATGTGTCAATCACCACGCACTATAACGGTGAAGGAAAACATCGTGGGGAAACCTGCATACCATAGCAATTTGTAAGTATTTCTATGGTATGTATAGTCCGCTAATCCGCACTAGACCAGCGTGGTGGACTATACGGCTTAACCACTCTCAATCGTACTCTAGATTGTAGAGGAGGGCCGTGCAGGGACGTATATGGGCTGATGCAGATCTGAATAACCTAAGATATACAAACGCTGTAATTCATACAAATATTGTAATCCTTCTCTCAAGTAATAAAAAAAGAGATTTTTTTTTTTTTTTTAAGTGACGAAGGATACTTTTAATCCCGGATAAATCAACTTCAATCTAAATTTAACGAGGGTAAAATCCACGCAATTTATAACAAAAATAAAAGCCTTAAATCCTCCCCGGATTACACAATCATTTCCACTATCGATCTAAAATACAGAATGAAATCTCGCACTCCAGTCCCGGATAAAATAAGATTAGTGCTTAATGGAAACACTAGACTGAGCTAAATTTTATTGTACTTGAAATTGCTTGTTACTTGCCGTTGTTCTAATACAAAGGAATGGTTCTACAATTGTATTTTGTACGGTTATATGGTTCTTACGTATTCATTAAGCTTTGTCAACATAGAATATTTTGTACATTGAGTTTTAAAATTCATATGTAAGTATGACTGCCTTGATGGCGCAATTGTATTATGATTCGGTTGAGATACTGGGGTATCCCTGATCAGACAAATGTTGTATTTTCAATTCATTGTCAGCCCGGAGACTGAAATTTGTGCCTGATATGGATCGCCATATTTATAGGCTATCGAGCCTCATCCCCTATTACATCGTGGGACAATACAATGGGCGCTACAACAGCCTGCCACTGCGCGCCCGTGACCTTCACTACCCCATTAGTAGCCTCCTACGACAGGCAGGGGATACCGTGGCGGGATTCTCGAAACGCTTCCATACCACAGGGCGTACTTCTGCCAACCTCTGCTGGGATAAATGATACTAATATTTGTCTCACTTGCTACCGTTTTGACAGATTTTTTAATTATTTAGCCGCATAATAATGTAAAAATCGATACTATCCGAATACTTTATTGCGTAACATTATAAATTCAAACTGATCAAATCGCATACATTAGTTTACATTAGATCTATATTAATACTAAATCGCCACATTATCCCGTGCATCCATATTTATATTGCTTAAATGTTTGTACAAACCGGATTTAAGTTAAATGATAGCACGTCGAGATAACAACTGATGATTTAATCCGGCCAGGCAGTCGTCCAACACAGCTTGCCAAAAGTTGCATAACCAACTGGTGCACTCCAAACTAATATATAGACCTTTGGGCCGCTATCACTGGCAGCCAGAACCAAGCAATTAGCGGAAAACATTGAGAAATATTGTAGGTATACAAGTAGCTTCGATTATGATTTATTTTAATGCTAGCACGACGACTTTACTGTACTGTATCAGCCCTTATACGTCCCACTGCAGGCTACGAGTCTCCTCTACAATTGAGAGTACGATTGAGAGTGGGTAGGTCATATAGTACACCACGCCGAATCCGAAAAGTCAGAGGTGTGCCCTGGGATTGGAACCCGCGACCACCGTGAACATGTTGGCAGCCGCGTCTCATCCGTTTACCAACAAGCACGCACTTCACAAATAATTGATTTGATCGGCTGGCAATACATCTTTGATCCAAGCGTTGTGAATGTTCATAGGCGACAATGACCACTTACTATCAATGACTTGTTTGCTCGTTAGCCGGTAAAAAAATGGCACGATTACCGGAGTTTAGCTATAGTACTGGAATGTATCAGACCATAACATCCCTCTGCTAAGCACGGAACTCTTCTTCGTCCGAGCTTTTAATAGAGCGGGGCCACGCACGGTTTGTGCTCGTTGGCGGACTTTGCATACCATATAAAATCTTCTATAAATTTTTATATTATACAGTTTTGAACATATTTTCCGTCACTGTGAAATTGTAATTACACACTCTCTCTGAAAATTCTGTGGTGTCACGTGCACTAGTTAGAGCATCGGACGATAATTAAGTAAGTGGTAATGAGATAATCAGCTATCGGGATAACACAATTATCGATACAAGCTTGCTTGATACCGATTACCGAGTGTACACAAACTGTTACCGGAGGGCGATATACCATGAACTAATATGGTGTATTTATCTTTTAATTAATATACATTGATTGATTTAGGGATATAAAACTATTTGATCTGTCAATTGATGTTATAAAAGTAGAACATAAATTTCAGACAAAAGAACAAGATACGGATAATTGTAGCAATGAACCAGCCGTAAAGGCGACAGACCATTTTACTGTGAAACTTAGTATGTATTTGAAGAATTTTGTGGCTCGATGAAACCAAATTTTATATGTAGGGAAAAATAGAGGCTTCTGTGGTGTATTGTGTTGTTTTATTTACCTATTTCTTTTATTATTATAAATTAATCATTATTATTCATATTTATATTACTACACAATCGTTAATACCAAGAAATCATAACATGTTTTTGTTTACGTGTGCGTAGGTAGTTTGGGTGTCATTTATGTAGTGTGTACTTCTTAAATTGAATTGCGTTACAGACTAATGAATTCATTACTCCGCCACTATTCTCCAGCCGGGTAATGGCAGAATATCAGTGTTTGCTCGTGTGAGTGAACGTATGCTGAGTCATCACCCTTTTGTTCTACTGCAACACACACTTTTTTTCTTGTATTTTTTTTAAATCATTTTGTCCGTTGTAATTTGTAATAGATTTGTATTTTAGTTTTGTATCAGTGTATGTGTACTTTAATGAACAAATAAAGGTTTTTCTATTCTATTCTATTCTATTCTAATATACCTATGTGTATATTTTCTATAAAAATAAACATAATTGGGATCCAGTCCCGAAGTTCTTAGAGAAATGAACTGGAAGTCCAATAAATAATATTCTTTTGTCCTTAGTTCTGTGAACAAAATGTAGAATGTGATGATAATTATTTTATTTCATAAAAAACTGTCACCTGTGTTAAAACAGGAACATGTGGGAGGGAAAATTATACGAAATTCTGTAATAAAATTTAAGCAGGATTGGTATCGGGATTAACAATATTTTTTACTAATACTATGAATGGGCAGTCCTTTGGTACAAAATAAAATGACTGATAATTTAAATTGATTATTGCAAGTACTAGCCTTTTAACATTGATGACTCCAGTTGCATATTACCCACATTACGCGAGTAGATCTTCGCGTAATGTGGGTAATAAATTAACAAGAACTTGTTGGGAAAATTACAGCATTAAAAAAGCGAATGAAACAGCGGCGACAGATGTCTGCCTCTCTTAACAGTGGTTTTTGTTTTTTAATTGCGTTGTACCCCCAGGTGCAAGGCACTTTGCCGAGGCAGCCTTAAAAATAAAATAGCAAAAGAGTCCAAGAAAATGAAAAAAAGCGCCGCAAAAAATGCCTTGGCGGCCATTTCTTTCCATAGTTGGAACCGGTCTTTTATAATGTCTTGAATTTCGTAGCAAAATAATAAAGGGGAATGAGGTTTAATATATTTTTAATCAAAAACGTATTTTAATATTCAAAAATTAACATACTGGATATATTTGACAGCCTCTGTTGCGCAGTTAGTTAGACATCGGCTGTAACATAATAGCTCATGGCGTCTGTTAGATAGGCTTTTTCTATTAGACCAAGAGCCCGTGGCCGCCAGATTTTCGTCAATTTAAAAAAGCTGAAAGTTTGTCTGTGCATGCCTCAGATATAGGCATCACACGATCAGCTATTATGAACTTCATTCGTGGTTGCTTTGGAAGTTATGAGTTTCAATGTCTCTGTCAAGATGAAGGAACCATCAAAAGTGTCTTATAGATGCCTTAATAACATATAAAAAATCAATTTTTATATTATTACGCTGGAAATAAAAAAAACTATACTATGTTAAGTACATTAACTTACATAGGTCAACTAACCAGCTTACCTAAGCTTGACTATAAGGTCTAATCTCTCTCAATCGCACTCTCGATTGTAAAGGACGCCTGTGCCCTACAGTGGGACGTATATGGCCTGATACAGATATTATACTGTAACCATACTGTTAACTTGAAATATTGTGTATTTTTATTGTGCCATTAATATTGCGATATTTCTACTTTCATACCAAGACGTAGATAAGCATTGAAACCTCGCGTATATTTTTAGAAAACATTTTAAAATATCGTTCCTCGTATCTTATAACGCAATAATTTCCACATGATCGGTCCGGGAAGCGCGGGAAATCTCCCGGGGCATGCTTAAAGTGGATATGGAGTAACATGGATTACCCCGAGTGAGCTTCGGTGGAGTAGAACCACTGGTATTAAGAGATTATGTGAGGTTTATCTTATGTTTCCAAAATTAAAAATTGTTAAGTGAATATTTTTTGGTTATAAACATTCGTTTTAGTTTTAAAGATTTCAATCGACAAAGGCGTTTAAGTTCATACAGCCTACTTTAATTGGTTACTTTTTTTTCAATATGTATGTTTTAATAAATTATAAACAAATACAACGAAAACCCCTTTTTTCTTATTTTTTTAAATAACTCTCTTATTATTTGATAAAGATAGAATAAAAGATTTTAAGAAAATTATTATTGTGACATAGGTACTTATTATTCCATAAAGCAACTTTAATAAAAAACATGGGCATTTTAAAAGAGGTTTATTATTATTTGTATTAATGTTTAAGAGATTTGTAATTACTTATGTTCTCTGTTCAGTTACGAAAAAACACGTCAAAGAATTAATAAACAAAATCTAATCAATACCCTTAGAGTATATATAGGGTAAAAGCCGGATAGTTGCCACACTTTTTAAAAAGCTCCTTTAAAAAATATGTATCAATACATTTTTTATTCAAACTGTATTCTCAAACATAGTTCATTCATCTTCTAACATAGCCTATCTATAAAAAAATTATAAATATTATAAATTTTAAGTAAATCCAGTTTAAAATGACCTCTCAAAAAGAGGATAGTTGCCTACTATAGCGGATACTAGCCTAACGTTAAAAATGGTTGGGGGGGATACTTGCCCAATGTGAGGATAGATGCCCGTCTGTATTGTTTTCAAATAAAAATGAACTTATATTCATTTAAATAATCAGTTTTTATTATTAAATACAATCTTTTATTAAGTATCGATTAAAGTTAAATTATAATTATAAAATTAAAACAATAATAGACTCCAAAATAGTAAATAAGTGTTCAAAATAGAAATGTAATGTTATTATTTATTTTGAAAATAGATGCGATTCGACCGCTCATGAACAGTAGCAAAGCCAAAAACCTTGAATTACAAAGCAATGCTTGGCATTGCACTGCGCTCGCCATCCTGAGACATAAGATGTAAAGTCTCAATATGTCCAGTAGTTACTCTGGCTACAATGTCCTTCAATCTGAAACACAACAGTGCTTTTAAACTGCTGTTTGGCGGGATAAATAGACATTGCGGTGGTACCCACCCAGATGGCCTCTTACATATGAGAGACTTACCACAAGTGCTATGTGATTCTGATTCACTGCTAGTAATATCTCTTGTAGTAATACCCAAGGGCAGGGTATTTTCTTAGAAGTGTTAAAATACAATTAGATAAGTTGGCAAGTATGTAAACAGATTATATTTATAAGTTAAATGTATAATTTTAAATCCTTGACATATCTTGGGTTACCAGCAGCTGGTTTCTTTTTTCATACCGTCTTCTTAAGGTTCGAGAGAATATGCCATAAATCCGGGATATTTCGTTGATACTTTTTTGTTTTTTATTTAGTTCTTCGAACGCAAGTGTTAAACTATCTTCGGTCCAGTTGATGTGGCGCGGCACCACGCCTGGCTTTCGTTTATACTTGCGAGGCATTTTGCTGTTGAGTATGTATTTTATTTAACATAAACTTTAGTAAAACCAAATAAAAATCACCTAGAAAAAATCGTAAAAGCAAATGAAAAAAAGTAACTAAGAAAAAAAACTGTCCTTGCTTGTGAAAAAGGTATAGTTACAGATAGTTACCGCAGGGCAACAATCCGCAAAAGACAGTAGGGCAACTATCCGATTTGATACGGATACTTGCCCTTTTTATTTACGAAATAAATAAAACATATTTAACAATAAAACCTAATAAACAGTGCAATTTAAACTCTAATGCATTCAAAGTAATATATTTTTGACTGAAATCGCAATCAGTTATAAAAATATTTAACGGAGATTACTTACCAATATAATTCTGGCGCCCGTCAAAGTATCACCGCGGAAGATTTTTTCATACACGGACAAAATAAGTGCGCCTACTTCAACTGCTTATGCGGCACCGAGGCCTGCGCGGGGGCGGCTTTTAATTATGATCAAAAAGAAACACTGTCAATACGTCTAACATAGAGCATTTGAAACTGAGGCATGTATCCGTCCGAGGCAACTATCCGGCTTTTACCCTATATATAGAGAGAGCGCTGGTACTTCAAAAACGTAGATAAAAATGGTGGTGCTGGGCCACCTTTTTCTGCCCTCCTATTGGCTAATATTGGAACAGGTTGTGCAACATACATAAATTATTTGAAAAAAATAATAAAAATAAGTAGTTTAGGTATATTTAATTCCACTCAAACTCGTTTTAAATGGATAATAGCCAAATATAATTTCGGCTAATAAAGGAATTTATAGCAATTTATTGCTAAATAATTAATTCAATTTTTACTAATATAGGTGCGCTACCAACATTACGAACAAGAAAATATCTACGTTTTTCAAATCGCGAATATATGACAGCGCTCCCTCTATATATAAATACTCTAAGTCAATACCTATATCCATTGATGCGATTCTCGACCATTGAAAAACACATTAAACTTATATAGCACTAAAACTTATTTAATATAAATAATAATATTAGCCTGTTTATTTGCGAATATCATAAAACGCTCGTCAAAGCATCTCGGTAAATATTTTTACAACGTTCCTGAAAATATCGTGTAAACAATTTTGAGTGGCGTTAATCGTTTTATAACCTATCAAAGTTGTAAGCGCGGGAACATAACCTCAAAATTTGAGTGGTAAAGACAGGGTAAAAGCTTGGTAAAAGCAAGGATATTTTAAACTGTGTTTATTTTACAGAAATGTATTTTATGGGTTGGTTCACTGCGAGATCTAGGATTCAGTTTCCGTTTCAGCAGTCCACTTTTGGTTTTATGCTTGAAAAAGATCTCAAATGTGCTCGTATATTCAGGCTTGGATTTTTTCCAACATGGCGATACGTTCATGCCTGTCATATTGGTATCAAAAAGTTCCTTAATTATGGGTAGCACTACGTGGAAGATTTCTTTATTAAAGATTTTTGTAAACATATAACTAAAAGTTTTTCGACCGGAACTTTCTATAAATATGATTCTTCACGGCATGATATTAGACAAAGGAAATAAACTGTGGAGCCTAGATTACCGAAGCAGAATGCAGAAAATTAAAACGACAAACATTGGAACGTGCTTTTGCAGAAATCAGCGGCGGCTGGATCCGAGAGCCGTGATGAATATGAATCCGTATTCATCGTTTTGTTCAATTATTAAAAGGGTTGTTTATTATGATATTCATTAAAATACGGCATGTAGTATAATAGCACTTTAGAGATGCAATTTATTCGGTGTATTTTAATTCTTGTTAAATATGTCTTTAGCATTATAGCATTTTATATATACTATATATAGCATTTTGCATATTTTATGACATCCTGTTGCCAATTGCTATTGCAATCCCAAATTATGAATATAAGACTAGCTTTTTTATTTCAGTTCATATGTCAAGCATCGAATTTGGTTAAGTCATAATTTCGCAAAAACATTGTAGTGGCTAAACAAATAATTGTGTAGGCCATCCCCCTAACAATTAAAACACAACTTATAATTATGAGCTTGGGTAGAACCCTCTATAGGTATTGCGAGCTTAATGTGGTTCCAATAATAGTTACACAAAAAACGTAAAAGCATAAGCCTTTTGAGTACTGTCAAATAATCCAAAACCTTCATTCAAATACTTGAAAGGCAAGGTAATGGAAAAAGCGGAGTTGAAATTACACGATCACGCAGAAGCCGAATTCAAAGATTGTTTTTGAAGCAAAAACGGAACCCGATAGCTTTGATCGTCATAGGCACAGTGAAATACCCGAAAAACTAGCCAAATGGAAAAAAAGAAAGCAAATCGAAACGCCTATCGGCATCGACACTTCGGCTGTAAACGATATTGGCAGAATTTCATTACGGATTCGATGGGATGAAAATATTGATAATGGACTGTAGGCTGTTGTAAATACAGTTTGTATTGGATTAGCAGCTGAAATGTAATGTTTTCTATCGTCATTGTGGAAGATACAAATAATGTAGTACATACGGTTCGTAAGATACGGTTTGATGGGATACTGATTGTTTAAGGATTTCAATATTTTTCGGAGTGATGGTAAATATATGTGCCATTATTAGTTCTTAGCGATCTGGCCCGGTTTCGCTCGGATGCAGATACACTTTATTGAAAATATTCCATGACTTAAGTTCATCAGGTGTAATGTAGGATTCTAATGATAAAATATTTTTTCAAATTGGTTCAGCAGTTTCAGAGCCATGCAAACAATTAAATCTTTTCTCTTCATAATAATAGATTAGTTTTTGAAATGAAAATTAAATATGTAAATCATCTTTAAGATCACCTTATGGTATTTGAAGTTAATTGCTAATGATATCAACATATTGAACCAGTTTGCAAGCAGCGACTTTCTAGAACATTTATTTCGTCATATGTCCAAATTGTGTGTATGAAGTTGTAAATCAATCTACAGAGTACATAGCAGAAGCATTACAAAGACAAGCGTGGAAACTAGTTTATTACCAGGACAGAACTACGAAGGTTATTTATGATGCGCCGGCAATTTTCACTCTTTCAATTGTGTTGCAGCTTTAGAGGCATTGTTTGTTTGGTCGATTTTAATTTTCAACTTTAATGCAAATGAGTATACAGTTTTATCATTAAATAGTATGTAAACTGTGGTTGATTATTCAATACATAAATACATAATCGTCACGCCTGTAACCCATATGGGTAGGCAGAGACTATAGACCACTTTGCTCGATCCTGACATATTACTTTCGCTTCATCCACTTTCATCAACCTCTTCATGCATTCTCGTCGGTTCAGGGTACTTTTGAACGGACCCTTGTTGAGGGTATCACCGATTTGGATGGTGTTTGTTCAGTGAAGTCGACCCATAAGGACTCTTCCATCCACACTCGCATTGTATATTTGCTTTTTTATTCTCGTTTCATCCATCCTCTCTACATGACCAAACCATCATTCCTTTAACATTCTTTTGTCAATTTTCGCCACTACATCCTCTTTCATTCCACAAGTTTTCGTCACTACACTATTTCGCACTCTGTTACACAAACTTACACCACACATTCCCATTAATGATCGAACTAGAAGCCAAATCATACCTCATGTTATGACAATCCCGTGTAATTATGTGATAAGAGCAAACACGGCAATGTCTATTTCTCCCGCCAAATAGCAGTGTAAATGGGCTGTTATATTCCGGTTTGATGGACATTGTGGCCAGAATAACCAGAGTAATATATTAAAACTTAAAATCTTACGCCTCAGGATGGCGAGCGCAGCGCGAATGCCAAGCATTGCTTTGTAATTTATAGTGTTGTTTTATCTCGCTACTGTCCATGAGGGGTCCTATCGCTTACCATCAGGCAAATGGCATAATCGTCTCGCCATACATTGCAATTAAACAAAAAAAAGAAAAATATTTGTAGCTAATGTAGACAATTAATTTCTAGGGCCTCTTTCATTCTACAACATTTATATCTGAATTCAATATTTTATACAAATAATTGCAGAAAGTGAACATCCTATAAAAATAGATATGCAAAATGTATTCCTGCATCGTAAATCGTATATCAATGCTATGGCCAGCAAAAATAAATATACAGGTTTCCTCGCTTTGTTTATCTTTACCGGTAAACCGAGCAATATAATACAAAAATACAGAGTATGTAAAGACTTCTACCGAAAACGAAACCGGGTGGTAGTTTTAATGATAATTACTATTGCTATTTTTCTAAAATAATAGTGTACACAAAAACGATGATATATAATATTTATTGCAATGAATTTTGAGACGAGCATGACGTTCGTCTGATGGTAAGCGATACGAAGGCTCATGAACAATATTAAAACCAAATAACACCTTGAAATACAGATCAATGTTTGGCATTCCACTGCGCTCGCCACCTTGAGACATAAGATGTTAAGTCTCAATATGTCCAGTAGTAGAACACAACAGTGCATTCACACTGGTGTTTGGCGGGAGAAATATACATTGCAGTGGTACCTACCCAATAGTCCCTCAGTTACGAGAGACGTACCAACAGTAAAAATATACTCTTTAGAACCCTTCCTAACACAATACATAAAAAAATATAAATAGTTATGAAACCTCTGCGCTGCAAAGAGGCCCCGTTCTCCATTACTAGTTGTGAATTCTGAAGGTTCTTTATCATTTCCCGGCAATTTTCACTGTTTGAGTTGTCTGTGCGTACTGCCTGTCGTGTTTGTTTTATCTTTCACTGTATGGAAGAATGTTTTTTTCTCTTTTTTAAACTGTGATGGATCTTCTATATTCGTGTTTTATTTAGCACGTGTTGGCAGAGTGGGCTGGGGTACAGTTTTTTGGCCAAAATGTTCTGACAATGTTACAATAAATACATGTATTTAATATTTATACCGGATATCTCAAGACTGCTACCGAAAACGAAGCCGGGTGGTAGTTTTAATGACTACAAAAACAATGCAACTAAAAATTTCGCAAGGAAACGCGACAATATTTTTTTATGATTTTTTAAATATCGTCACTTTTGGGTGGTCCGTGGTAAATCCATATTTTTTGCTAAAATAATAATTTAAACATACCTTAGATTATTTATACATAAAAGGGTATATACTATTATTTTAGGAAAAAATGTATTTACCACCCAAATATGGTCATAGGAAAAAAAATAACAAAAAAAATTGACGCTTTTTTTTGCAAATTTTTCTGTTGCATTATGTCTGAGGTCGCTTCAACTACCACTCGGCTTCGTTTTCGGTAGCAGTCTTGATATAACCTGTATTTCCTCTGCTGACCATGGGATAGTAAAAAAATTGATTGAGATAAGAGAGTGCTTTGGATAAATTACATCACGCCGGCGTATTGTCAGTTGGCGAAATTACTTAAACCACCATCCGGCTTCGTTCTCGGTCTCAGTCTGAACTAACCTGGTATAAAGTTATCAATCTTGGATGGAACATACAAGGCGAAATGTGGGTATCCTGGTAGGACCTCTACTTACTGCTTCTGAAAAAAAGGCGTGACATACAAATATGTATAATATGTATGTTTTCTTTTACCGTCAAAATATGTGATTATGTGAGTTATATTTACCATACCAATTACGGTATTTTGGTATCATTATTTGAAGTAAAACTTCTATACGCAGCTTGACTTGTGGAGTAAATCTGGTGAATGCTACGAGAGTGTTACGAAAAAACGTGTTATCGGGCGAAGAGAACGAAGTACTCTTAAAGATATATGGTTAATTGTCGACTTGTATTCATAAATATATGTACATTTGTGTGTAATTAAAAAAATGGTGGTGAAAAATAGGCCATTGTAAAAATTCGTTATAAAAGTGACTTTCATCTTAATACGTATTTATTTTTAAATTTAAGTAAAGATTTAACTCCTCTATTAAACTATGATACGTTACAATTATACCTTTGTTTTTGATTTGATGTTTGCAAAAACAACATGGTGGTCGAACTGCGTGGCAAAACAAACGGCTGAAAGTTTCGAGAGCAATTCTGACATTGCGGTTGAATGCTTATTTAAATTGTTTCATAAACTAGTTTGGAGTTTTGTTTGTTTATCTATCTATATTTTTGTTATGATATAGAGCAATGGGTACAGATGTTATCCAGCGTGACCTCAACCATTTTCAATTCTGTGAATTTGGATCAGTAGTTTGCAAATTGGCACGGAATACCTTCCGGAGCTCGGGAAGTCAATTATGACAACAGAGGTACATTTTTGTGAGAAAGGTGTAAAAACGAATGCAGTTGTGTATCAAAATACAGTCCTGACGAACCTTGTGGAACCTGTTTCTCATACCATGTTCAATAACAGGCACTAGGTATTCCAACAAGATTCGGCGCCAGCTCATAGAGCGACGAGCACACAAGATTGGCTGACGGCGCGTGAAATCGACTTCATCCGGCACGAAGACTGGCCCTCCTCCAGTCCAGATTTGAATCCGTTAGATTACAAGATATGGCAACACTTGGAGGAAAAGGCGTGCTCAAAGCCTCATCCCAATTTGGAGTCACTCAAGACATCCTTGATTAAGGCAGCCGCCGATATTGACATGGACCTCGTTCGTGCTGCGATAAACAACTGGCCGCGCAGATCGGAGGCCTGTATTCAAAATGACGGAGGTCATTTTGAATAAACTTTAGTGTCATAAGAATCTATGTTTTGTTAAATTCATTTTCGTATATAAATGGTTACATAATGAATAAACTTGTTTCAATTATTTTATATTAAACATGTGACAGAATTTATGACCTGACTAGGTATATGTAAAGCTAAGCTAGATATTAACCTTAATGATTTTAATACGAAATTTATTTTCTATTGAACACCGATATGGATATATTCAGAAATAAAAAAGCTAGATCAAATAATATACAGAAGAAAGATGATCACCTATGTATGTAAAGTTAAGCTGATTATTAATACTTAATAGTAATATTTTTAAGACGAATATTAAACACCGATATGGATATATTCAGAAATAACAAAAGAAAGAGCGGATATTAAACAAAATATATGACTTTTAATTGGACCACCGAGCACGGCTTTACTTAATAACAACCTTAATTAATTTACGGATAGAATGAATAAAAAGAGTATTGCATACAACTGGTATATTAGCCAGTTAAGTACGTTGTCAAACAATGTGTCGAGCTACTAACTGCTTAATAGATCGCTGCACTGCGCCATCAGAACTTCCGCGATCAACTTCAAATTGTTAAAGCTAGTGTTAATATTTCTCAACTAGAGAGTGACTTGTAGATTTTCTAAATTATATAAGTTAGTATGATTGATGTTTAAGCTATTTTTGCTTATGTATATGTGGGAATAGTTCCGTAAGGAGTCAAATGAAATAAAGATCGTCTTGGTAATCTTCAATATATTTAATGTTAAATAAAACTCGTCTTCACTTCATACGTCTTCCGTCTTTCACGTCTTCCATCGTCTTCCAGACAGTTCTCTGCTATTCCGTCTTTGCATACTTCAACATCTATATCATTCATCCTCTTACTCTTTCCATCTTAAATACTTTCATTAGTCATCTCTTTCACACAAACCACGTTCCATATCCGTCATTCGTCTAACGTTTCATTCTACTCGTCTTTCTTCATTACATTCAAATCCTACATATATATCAAAATTATACATAAGCAAAAATAACTTAAATAAAACTTAAATGCGTAATCAGTTCATTGTCTATCGTTGAGAGACGATTGTCTTTGGGTGGCTTAACATAATTATGTATTTCTAAATTAAAGAGTAATTTACATAGATATTTTTAATACAGCATGAGATTTCTTGCTTTAAACGTATTTTTTATCAACTACAATGTCTAATATGGATAACTTTGTACTAAAATTGAAACATATTGCTCGCGAACAAAAGATCTCTGTTCGATAATATTATGCCGCAGAGTTCAAAACCTTTGAACATATATAACTTGAAATACGACACTCCCGCAAACCAATATAATAAGTTTCCGATTACCGTGTATGTGACATAATATATTAACTGTATCAGCCCATATACGTCCCACTGCAGGGTACGGGCCTCCTATGCAATCGAGAGTACTATAGTAGTGAGGCCATATAGTCCACCACGCTTGCATGGTGCGGGTTGGCAGACTTTACATACCATAGAAATTCTTACAAATTATCTATCTTTACATACCATAGAAATTCTTACAAATTATCTATAGTGTGGCAGATTTCCTCACGATGTTTTTCTTCACCGTTAAAGTGCGTAGTGATTAACTATCAATACACACTTGACCCCGAAAAGTCTGGGACCCTGAAAACCTCCGTGAGCATGTCGGCAGCCGTATCTAGTCCGTTTACAAATAAGCCACCACATACTTAATAATAACATAATATATTTATTATATGAATAAAAGCAAGGGATACGTTTAAGCCACATAATGCTAAGTACGTTGTCAAACAATGTGTCGAGTGGTTAACTGCTAATAGATCGCTGCATTGCGCGGCGTCGGAACTGCTATCAACTTTAAACTATTCAACTTGCTAACTATTAGGGTTAACGATATATGTGGGTTTCATATATTTGTAAACTTAAAGCATTAATGTGGATTATCAAATTACTTATTTTCTCTTTATTGTACACACAGAAGAAGGACTAGAGTTATTGGTGGAGGTTGTGGGTGGAGATCTCGTCAAATCTCGTTTGATGGATTACTTCCCAATAACGCCAGCTAGCTTAAAACTAAATAAATTAATTTATTATAAGTGTATATTTTTAACTGCACTTGGAAGGAAAAACTACTACACAAACATTACGACTACATTTAAAATTACAGATAGGTATCGCATCGCTCTGGGTGATTTCTTACAGAGAAACTTGATATGGATATTAAAAACAATGCATAAAAAGATGTAAGTCCTCCAACCCGCACTAGGCCAACGTGGTGGACTATATGGACTAACTACTCTCAATCGTATTCTCGACTGTAGAGTAGGCCCGTGCCCTGCAGTGGGACGTATATGGGCTGATACAGCAAAAAAGATAGAACAGTCCAAAGTATAAAGGATACAAGCTCCAATAAATAAGAGATAAATAAACTATTCAAATATATTTTCTATGATCGTGTTCGGTGTAGCTGTAAATTTTACTAATAAAAGTGAGGATAAAGTTACAAAACATACTGCTAATTACGTTGTCAATATGTCGAGTGATTAACTGCTTAGATCCCTGCATTGTGAGGCTGCGCGGCAACTTTGCGAGTAACTTTAAACTATTCAACTTACTAACTAATAGCTTTAATCGCTCAAGATTGCGAGTGCAGCGGAATGCCAAGCATGGCTTCAAAATTTCATAGTGTTGTTTGGTTTTGGTACTGTCCATGAGTGATCGAATCGCTTACCATCAGGCGAATGGAATGCTCGTCATGCCACTCATTGTAAAGAAAAAACTGTATCTTCTTCTTCTGTATCAGCCCATATTCGTTCCACTGCAGGGCAAGGGCCTCCTCTATAATCGAGAGTACGATTGAGAGTGGTTAGGCTATATAGTCCACCACGCTGGCCTAGTGCGGGTTGGCGGACTTACATACCATAGATTTTTTTATAAATCGCTATGGTATGCAGGTTTCTTCACGATGTTTTCCTTCACCATTGTCACATGTTGGCAGTCGCGTCTAGTCCGTTTACCAACAGGCCACCACGCACTTAACTGCATCAAACCGTATTAATACAAGGTTTACGCTGATCAAGGTTGAAGGAAGTCGCTGGATGCAGGCCGCCTCTAACAGGTCAATGTGAATATCCTTGGGAAGGCCTATGTTGAGCAGTGGACTTTCTGTCGCTGATGAGAGAGAGAGATAGCTAGAAAGAAATAGATTCCAAAACAAATGGACAATGTAATTACAATATTTCGTTCGCATTTCAACGTATAACTTAAACAGTTGTAGAAACTAAATGACACAAAGCTAAGTACGTTAACGAGCTTCGTTCAATTTAACGAGTTTAGACTGTGTCTGGCTCATTTTGAACAAATGTTCGTTAACTTAATTAGCGCGCTAAACAATTTATGGGGAAGTAAGTTTTATCTGCTTAAGACCAGTATACATTGAGCTCTTTGGAGTATAGGAGATTGCTTTCAAAAGCCAAGTGTACTTACTAAAGACAGTTTATTGAATTTTGATGTTTCATTTCTTCAAATATGAGTCTGTATGGTGCTTATAGGCTTAGTATCTTAAAGTACGAAGAAAAGAAAGAAAGAGATAAATAAGTTTATTAATTAAAATCCTTAATAACTACTATGACATCAGATAACAGAAATAAATTAATAAGAAAGAACGGCGATTATGTTGCTACATAATATCGAAACAAATAAAGTACCCACAGGTCAAGATGGACAACGGAGTTATATTGGCTTGCTTGGATCCGGATATACACAGGTTAAACTGTGGGTTAAACCATAACGCGAACTTGCGCAGCTTATACTAAGACGTTTTGCCACTAGTTTAAGAAAGTCATTACCCGTACGGAAACGAATATATAATAATAATACAACAAAATACGTAATATGTGACTTTGCAGAACCTGAACTGGGTACTTCTGAGTTCTGGTAACGAAAATTATTTTCAAAACAGATTGTCTAAAAGTAAGCCAATTAACAATTAACTACCTTTTTATCACAATAGTCAAACAGCAAAATATAATCCGGTGACTGCATGTTGGAGTTTTGTATCGATTTTCCGAATCTGTCGGTAAGCTAATTGGTTGGCCTTGATTTGGGTCATTGCAAGTTTCCGCATTCGATTCTATTTCGTTTACCCTTGATTTAGATTGTTTAGATTATCTGAACTGCACTTAATTTATTATTGGATATATTGCAATAACTTTTCTTGCATTTCTCGGGGATTAATATTATCGGTAATATGGACATAAACGTCATTGTACCCACCCCTCCTAAGTTGAGGATTCAGTTAGAATTATCTGTTATATTCGGCTTTAGTTTTTATTAAGCTATGAATTGCGAGACGATTGTGCCATTCGCCTGATGGTAAGCGATACGATCGCATATGGGCAGTAGCAAAACCAAATAACAGCAAGAATTATAAAACAATGCTTGGCATTCCACTGCGCTCGCCATCCTGAGACATAAGATAGTAAGTCTCAATATGTCTAGTAATTACACTAGCTACAATGTCCCTCAAACCGGAACATAACAGTGCATTGACATTTTTTTTATTATTATTTAATTCACAAAACTGGTGTACAATCTTACATGTCAAACAAAAGATAACAAAAATCAAAACACCTGATTGACACCTACTCGGTGTGAATCCTACATGCATTATTTATTGACACTTTGAATAATTATTTAGATATTACTATTCTGACTATTCTATGTTAAGAAAATCAAGAGTTATTAATACTGTTATAAAACAAAAACAAACGAAAGAAGCACAAGAAACTGAAAAATCCTAATTAAGTAATTAATTTACTGAGCTTTGACATTGCTGTTTGGCGGGAGAAATAGACATTGCGGCGGTATCTACCCAGATGCCCTCTCAAATATGAGAGCCCTACCACCAGTAGAGTTAGTGACTTTCAACAATTTTAGCATCAAAAACAATAGTAAGAACTGAAGATAAGTAAAAATGCTGAAAATCTAGTTTTACTTGTCTAATACGGGTTGAATTCACTCCACGCCATACTTCGGAGACGGGCATTCTTCCCGAGCACAATGGGACTAAGAACCATTTCCTAGTGTCGTTAACCTACATAGCTTTCTTGGTTTTAAAAGGCTGAATCTATCCTCGTTTTGGAGATATATACAGGTATATCTATGCCTATTGTCTTAAGGGCTTTTCGAATTTTTTATATGAAATGAAATATTAATTTAGACCAGGTCGTAGTAACGAGAATTGATAAAGAATTGTTAGGATGGTTTGGTCATGAGGAATAATTGAACGGAGACTAACAAAGTGAATATACAAAGCAAATATTGATGGAAGAATCGGCAGGGGTCGACTTAACCGAACCTACACCACCCAAATCGATCATATTAATACACCCAACAGTCGTGTACCTATGTACACAGTTTTGATCCCACACTAAGATAAAGTCTTGTAACCTGGGTATCAGAAAGATTCAACAAGGGTCCGATCAACAGTACCCTGAATCGACGAGAATGCATGAAGAGGAGGTTGATGAAAATAAATGAAGCGAAAGTAATATGTCAGGATTTAGGAATTTGGCGGTCTATAGTCTTTACCTACCCCTATGGGATGCAAGCGTGACGATTATGCATGTATGTAAATCCAATGAAGATAGAGAATCTACCGAAGTAAAATGACTATTTCTAGATGGTCGATACTATTGACAGCTTCCGTGGCGCAATTGGTTAAATCCCTGCTGTTAAACGAGGTGCTCTGGGTTCCATGCGCGCAGAGAGACAAATATTTACGTGGTTCTCAGGTATTTCTTTGGGGTCTAGGTGTTTATATGATCGAAGTTTATTTTTTACTGCCTTGGTGGGAGCTACTAGGGCACGGTTAGAAAGCTGAGGTCTCGGGTTCGAATACCGGGTTGGGCAATAAGACTTAACATCTTATGTCTCCGGATAGCGAGCGCAGTGGAATGCCAAGCATTGATTTTATATTCATGAGCAGAGGTCGCTTACCATCAGGCGATTGGCATTTTCTTCACCCATCGCCATTTAATGCTATAAATGATACAATGTCACTTTGAGGTTTAATAAAAAAGTTAAAATAACCCCAGACTTTGTCAAGGGTTCTAGGTATACCAAGTAAAGTATGATTTATCACGTCTACCTGTTATCCGTGACGTAATGGCCCTTAAGGGAAACTTTTACGTGAAAAATAGCTTTGTTCGGTTATTTTTAGATACTCAGACGGGGAGGAAGTTTTATGCTCGCATTAAATACTTTTTGTGATACCTTTTTATTAACTTGACTTCAAGACTCCGAGGAACTATATTATGTAGAAATTCCTTGCTTTTTTATTAGATTCTAGTCCGTGAGATTTCTTCAACCTAAAGAAAAACGGATTAAAAAACCTCCTTCCTATTCTTAAAGATAAAAAATCACTGACTAAACCCTGTCGGGACTGCATCGAAATTACATATTTTGCAAGCGCTTCGTCGTTGTATTAAAAAAGTTCCCATATTTATATAACAAAATCCACACACACAATGTAGAAACTTCTCGATATTCGTAGGAATATTTATTCCTTCCATACAGAATGTCGCTGCTAAGAAATGTTCGGAATAACTTACGGAGTCGCCGGCACCTGTCGACAATAACGTCGATTTATGCCGGCGCAAATAAAGTTTAGTGTTGTAACATATCCGGCATTTCCGGAGGACGGTGGCTTTCCGGAACTTTTAGTTTTATTTGATTGCGTATGTTGTAAATACCATCGCTTAAAATTTAAGACTTAAAAATAAGTATTCAGATCGAAAAATATGTTTCAGTAATATATTTTTCTGAAAACTGCAACTCAGATATCAATTAATGATAAAGATAAATGTTATGCGAATTTATAATGGCGTCTAGTTAATGCTGTTTAAACGACTATAGAGTAAAACTGCTGTATTCCAGATTACATAATTTAAACAATTTAAATTGAAACAAACTTCCTGATATTTTTTTATAATCGTAGTGAAATTTAAACTCGTTGTATTACGCTTATTATACTTTAAACTGCCCGTATTTATTTTTTAATTCTAAAGTAAGTTCCGGATTAGCCGGTAGTTCATTACAACAGCGGATATAGAATGTACATCCCTAGTAATGTAAATAGCACATGTGGTTACAAGATACTGTCAGGTATGATACGGGTCTGTCGGGGCTTTGATTTATATTAAACACTGTTGATATAGAGGTGTTATGTAACTGAGGTGCCATAGGCTATATAGAGTGTAAGGTTATGATATCTAGAGTTCGTCTACATTCAATTGGTGTGTGGCGAAATTTGGTACTAAAAATATTCTTTTAAAATTTAATATTTAATATAAGTTAAGATTTTTGTTGTGTAGTTTTTTGTGTTGTACATTAACGTAATCTATACATATAAATAAAATTGAAGTGTCTGTATGTAAAGTGAAAAAAAAAATGTCCTACTACATATAGTTATATACACGATACATACTCCGAAAATGATCTTTAAAAAAATGTTGTCTGTCTGTCTGTTTATATCTATCTGTATATATCACTACATAGTATAAAAAAAGGTGCTTTCTCTGTCTCTTTGTCCCTATATCCCTTTGTATGCTTAAATCTTTAAAACCACGGATTTTGATGCGGCTTTTGTAATAGATAAAGTGATTCAAGAGGAAGGATTATATGTATAATTCGTACATATTATTGTATAGAAATCTATTTGTAACCGGGCGAAGCTGAGCCGGGCCGCTAGTTTTCAATAAATATAAATATAATTACGACCCAGGCCAGGAGTTCTTGGCGATACTAACTTGAAGTCCAATATAATTAATATATTTTAAATGTGACGATAATTTCTTTGTTTTAAAAAATCTGTTACCCGGAATAAAACAGGAAAACGGTTAAGGACAAACCATAAAAAAATCTATTGTAAATTTTAAGCACTATCGATATCGGAATCTACGATATTTTTTAGCGACAGTCCTTTGGAACTACAAATTTACAGCATACGAAGTTTTAAAACCAATTTTAGTTATTAAATGTTTTACCCATTTCGAACGACGCGACGTTTGAATTCACTTTAAAAAAATGGGTTTTAAAACTGCCTATGAATTAGGTCATTGAAATATATTTATTTAAATCATTATGTGAAATGTTTTTATAATATTAACAACGAGCATTTATACCCGTAATCTATTAATAACATGTCCTATATAATAAATAGTGGAGGGAAAAAAAATCTCCTAATATATTGACAACAGCATGTCTACAAGGCATTTGGGGCCCTACTATATTCATCCGAAACGAAGTTCGAAACTTCGGACGAACGAAGTTTGTGACGATACGAATGTACCTACTCGGTAAATGTTCGGATTTGTATAACGTAGGGTACATACGACCATAAGTCAAAACGACCATAAGTATATGCAGGTACATTCGTATTGTATATAAACTTCGATCATCCGAAGTTTTGAACTTCATTTCGGATGAATATAGTAGGGCCCTTGAACGTTTGATCATAAAATCGTAAGCGATCTTTACGTTGGATTGAAATATTAACGAGATGTCTGTTCTAGATCCGGCGTTAACTATTAACCCATTAATTCCCAAGGGTAAAAATAAACACATATTTATTGGTTTAATTGTTTATTACGTTTATAAATACATCCAAAAAGAGCAAATTATAGTAAAAAAAAATATTGATTAATTATTTTACATTCCGCAAAATGTTGCGTCTAAGGAACGTTGGGATTACTGAACTTCAATTTTACAGGCAAGTCTAACAACGCTAGAGTATTAGCGTGAGTGAAATATTTTAAAACAATCAGCATGAAGATGTACTTGACATTTTTTACACATATAAATTGTTGTACTTCTACACTGTCGACATCTTCTTCACATTTTACTTTCGTGCTCTTCTATTACATGACCAATATTATCGAAGCGAATATTGGAAGGTAACGCGTTTTTGGATGGTCTTCCTAAATTTATATTTGAATTACCCAAAAAATGCGAATTATCTGCAAGTTGGGCTTCTTCGGTTTTCATCAAACTTACAGCAACGTAAGATTTGAATTCCATTTGATTCAAAGATCGCTCATTCGCCATATTGTAAATTTTCCACGAGTTTACCAATACACTGTCTATCAAATTGATGAACAGTGGCCACCACCACTTTGTCCCTCTTACTCGAATCCTATAATTGGCTATTGCATTATCATGGAGACCTACACCTCCCATATTTTTATTATAATCTGCTATAACCTGGGGCTGTGGCACATTCACCATCTTTTTTATTTTTCTATCATAACGTTTTGCTGTAACCAACGGTTCAATTTTTGCGTTGTTAGTAGTTTAGCCACAGTCACCACAGAATTGTCATTCCATCGAACCAACAGTACTTCAGGTTTTTGGTCAAAGATATAATTTATTTATTTATTTATTTCAAGGAAAATGCAAGTTTACAGTATTTTAACCAAAACACTTACATTCTAATTAATAAGAAATGGAACATACACATTATTACTGTTATTTCTAAAATTTTAACAATTAGAGACATTTATAATCAAGTGATCCTCTCTCTTTTTTCTGAAGTTTTTTTTCTTTTATTTCTCCCAACGTTGCGCAAACGCAACATTTCCTGGAAGTCTAAGATAAACAACAAGTGTGACTAGTTTTGTCCAGCAAAAGGGTTTATATCATAAATAAGATATTGCTTGAGCTTTATACAGAGTAAAAAGTTAAGCTTTATTTCAATTTATACTTTTTATGATTGGATGAATCTGTCGATCTTGAGATAACTCAATTAGCAGTTTTTAAAAAATAAAACTAATATGTATTTTTATTTAAAAAAACATTGAAAAAATTTGAATCCATTTTTTAGTTCTAATTCTCGAGACTGGTTTACATTTCATAGAAATAATTACTTATTTTAAAACAAAAAAAAATCACATTTGAAATGTTGCGCTAGCGCGACGTTGGGTAATAATGGGTTAATAACTTTGGGTTATTTACTTATTATAATTTATGTTTTGATCTAATAGTCGTCTTGTGAGTTTTTATGTTGACGCAGATGAATAAATAACAAACAAATGAAAAAAAATACTACTAATATTATGTTTACGTGACGAGTCCATATTTATCTCTTAAAAAAAGTATCTTAACTACTTGTGAATATTGAGAATTAATGTATGTTTTTTTTTGTTCCAGATGACATAAAACCGACAAGACTAAATTAAAAAAACACAACAACAAATGTGAAAAATAATACGTAAAAATAAACTCAGACAATAATAAAGCCAAAATCGTTTAGTATTTAAAAAGAGAATATTTATTAAATTAAAAAACAAATTTAAAAAATACAGTAATTTTATTATTTTTTAAATTCGATATTTGAATTACAAAATGAGTATCGATTCGAATTCGTCCGCCAAAAAGTTGAATTTGGAACGCGCTACAAATTTTATGAGACAATTCCGCGACCCTGATTCAAGGGAGCTGAAGAAACTTTCAGCCAACCAGTTTATGGAGGTTTGGAGCCATTACGACAGAGACGGTGAGTGTTATTTATTATTTGATTAGCTAATTATTATTTATACCGGTAAAATAATCCTAAGCAATTGAACTTAAGGCTGAATTAATTCCTTAAATGTTACTTGAACGAATAAGATTTATAATTCATTATAAGACCGAAGAGGCATCTTAGCAGGCCGACATAATTGTATCTATTGGCATGGGACTGCCGTCTGATGCCAATGGATACTCTGCCTGGGCGGCATTTGCGCTCACCATCAGGTGGAATGTGGCCACTATGCCGGGCCAGAATTAAAAAAAAACTCATTACGATCGTACCAGAGTCATACAAATAAAAATGCGGAATGCACTTTGCGTTTCTTTTAATGAATTATATTACGGCTGGAGACCTTTCTGGTAGAAGAAAATTGGTATCAGTCATAATTACAACCACGAGCGAAAATATTATATCATAAATATTCCACGCTAGCTTCGCGGTTTTAGCTCAGTCCGTGTATTCGGTTTTAAGCATACCGGCATATTTTAACTCACTCCATCTATTGGAGCATCTTAAATTCCCGTCCTTCAATCAATTATTATAAAAAAATAAAGCACTGAGTAGGTATTTATAATATAGAGGGAACGATAAAACAAAACTTCAAAACGTACATAGTTAAAAATCGTGGTGTCAAGCTACCGTTTTTTGTCCTGTTGGTTGACATTTCACAGGTTGTCTAACATGCACAAATAAATTTGAAAAATAAAAATTAATAATTTGAAACTATTGAATACCTCTTAAACGCGTTAAATATACTTTTGTTTAACAACGGAATTTATAACAATTTGTTGTTTAAGAATAAGTTCAATTTTCACTATAATAGCAGTGCTACTAACATAACGAACAAAAAAATATGAAGACGCAAATGTATGACAGCGCTTACTGGTGGTAGGTCTCTCATATGTGAGAGGCTGCCTGGGTGGGTACCACCGCAATGTCTATTTCTTCCGTCAAACAGCAGTTTAAATGCACTGTTGTGTTTCGGATTGAAGGGCATTGTAGCCAGAGTAACTACTGGACATATTGAGACTTAACATCTTATGTCTTAGGATGGCGAGTGCAGTAGTGGAATGCCAAGCGTTGCTTTGTAATTCAAAGTGTTGTTTGGCTTTGCTCCTCTTCATGAGCGGTCGCATCGCTTACCATCAGGCGAACGGCATGCTCGTCTCGCCATTCACTGCAATAAAAAAAGCGCTCCTGTATAATATAAATTCGCTGAGACAAAAACTAAAGTTAATAAAAAACAGACGAAAGTACAAAAACATTCCTACGATACTCGTATCTTCCATAATGCTAATACCAGTTTAGTAAAGAAAACGAAGGAATAATGTTCAAACGCAGACGGGTAATGTGATGCATGAAACATGCAAATGCTACAATATTCACGAGGTACTTATGTTTATGACCACACCGGTACATTTTACCAATTCACTTTCAATATTACCGAATATCTTAGTAGGTAGCTTTCTCAATACGAGGATTTTTAGTATGTTTAGGGAAGACGGTTCAATTGTGTCATTGTTTTAGTAGCATGAGTTTAATTAACACGTTATATTTAAAGTATTAATTTTAAATTCAGTAGATTAAATTTGTCGGGGAATTAATACTACCTGAAAAGCTGCTGAAAACCATTATCAAATCTGGTAAAATGAAGGCCCAAATTTAATTTTTAAAAAGTATATCATCATCATCACCCCATCCGCGTCCACTGTTGGACGTGATACGCGATATGGCACGCCGCGCCGCTGGGCTCGATATTCAGATCAACGTCTCCAACGGGCGAGCGTAGTGTAGATATTCTTAAGATGGCTGGTAGCGGTTGGAGACGATGGGCTGAAAAAGTATAATAGCAGAAATTGCATTTATATAAATAAATCTACCCATACACGTGTTATCAATGAATCAAGTGCTATATGCCTTCTCCAAGATTAAGAGAGCTGTAATAGTCTACCACGCTGGCCGCCCTATCGCGAGTGGATAGTCACATAACATAGATTTTCTTCTAAGTTTTCTATACCGTGGAACCTTACGATTTTCTTCACTAGCAAGTGTCAAACAAGTGTTGAAGATAAATGCTTCTAGAAAAACCATTATGTTTCATCGTAAAACAAAAACTCGCTACTATGAAGTAGTTACAAGACTTACTGACAGGAAAACGCACTCAGGCTAAATGAAGCAATTAATCAATGTTAGTGTTGCTACCAACTTGACAGTTTTGTATTGCACCTTTCTGCTTAAAAGATTATTCATATTTATCGGCGTGAAATGTTGCACTTTGCAAAAACAAAACGTACAACTTACGTAAAATGGAACGTGGAACTAGCGTACATTTTTAAAGGAGTTCTAAAGAATAGTAGATGAAATATAAAAACGCTGTTCCGAGGTACTTGACAATTTTGCATTCTACTCGTACCTGTGCTAAAAGATTTATATTTAATGGCGAGGTGCAATATAATGCAACTTTGGAAAAACAAAACGCAAAAGTTTTTAAATGTAGAATGTAAAATATAAAAAGCTACGCAAAAATAAAAATGTGAATGTATTGTGTTTTTCAATATTAAGTTAGTCTATAAAATAGATTTTCTATTTTGATTCGTTCCGTTTTACTAGTAATATAGCGTTAATTTAACGGTTTTAAAATAAATATATTTCGAAACGTGTATTAACTCTTTTGTTATTGATCAAATTTTGCAAAAATATGACGCAAAAAATTTAAAACCTGAACGAAACGTATCCATTTTGATGAATAATAAAAAGTAAACAACACTACGTAATACTGGGCAAAAGCACTATAAAATCAGCCCTAAATATAAAAAAAAAAACAGAACCTTTTCATGTTGCCGGTGAAAACATAATTAAGCACATA
Organism: Hyles euphorbiae; assembly: GCA_023078785.2. Taxonomy (NCBI): domain Eukaryota; kingdom Metazoa; phylum Arthropoda; class Insecta; order Lepidoptera; family Sphingidae; genus Hyles; species Hyles euphorbiae. The sequence continues at coordinate 6,681,251 of CM041048.1, forward strand.
AACTCAAGATTGGACACTTCGCCAGCTCCTTAAATTAAATTCTTAAATACGTTGGTGAAATGTTTTTTATGAGTACCCTCAACGAGCGGCCAAGTTAACGCTTGACCGAGTTAGCAAAACTAACTACACTGTCTTCGGTTCTTTAGACGCCCTTGCCGCGTGTTTGTGCTCTTCAGAAAACTTTTTAGGTGTTCTAGTTAGGTAAAACAAGCCAAACGGTTTTTTTTGTATTATAATTACATTGAAGAGGTTTCAATAAAACATTTTGAGGTTATATTGAAGACAATTTAGATATTCCCGGAGACTCGCTAAGCTTCTATCGGTGTCATTATAATGTATGAATGTTCGGTATCATTGCTCTGTATATAATTCTAATCTAAGCAATGTGTGCCAGTGTTCATCCTGGCTTACAGGAGTTTCAGTGGCGGGTGTGAGAGCGGGACAGTCTCCGAATTTAGAGGTTATGTTTTAAATTTGTTTGGGCGGGCCTTTGTTTAATTAAATTGATGGTGAATTAGTAAAACTTTATTATTAGTTTATGGTAAATATAATTTGTTTAGGTGCGCACCCTAATAATTTAAATATCTATTGCTTTAAAATAGAAATTGTTTGCATGTCTGATGTCGAGTAATTGGACGAAAAATATTTTTCAATTTTTATTGTAGTTAAGGATTAGTTCATTATTTTTGTACTGATTCTCTGTAGGAAATAATTAGTAATTGTGTTACTTTTAAATTTTTCAATCAGTTTATTCTAAATTATAGAATGAAAACGATAAGACCTCAAATTAAAATCAAGAATACTATTCTATATAATACTATTCTATACCGGGTATCTCAAGACTGCTACCGAAAACGAAGCCGGGTGGTAGGTTTAGTGACTACAAACACAATGCAAAAATTTCGCAAAAAAAACGCGACATTAATTTTTAATGATTTTTTAAATATCGTCATTTTTGAGTGGGAAATCCATAGATTTTGCTAAAATAATAATTTAAATTGTTTTATACCTTAGAGTATATGTCAGGTTGCTCTTATGTAGAGCCCACGTGTTAAATAATTGTAAATCGGCCCTTAGGAATCTACGGGTAGTTGTAGAACTAATTTTATTAAAGAAATCCCGACTGTGGTTCTATTTTACTACCCACAGTCAGAGTAAGGGTGGGAGCATGACAGTTTGCAATATAAACCGCCTCCGAACCGCAGACAAGATATTCGAGATCCAGCAGTCGGCTGTGAAGCATAGACATACGCGTGTTTACTATAAAAGTAACAAGTTGTCGCAGGTATTCGGATAAACCGTTAATCCGTTAATTATAACGTGTGGTGATAATTATAGTTAAATAATTAACACAATGGATTTTATTACCGTCATCCGACATATATATAAATAAAAGGTTGTACACTATTATTTTAGGAAAAAAATGTATTTACCACCCAAATATAGTCATAGGAAAAAAATAACAAAAAAAAATCATCGCTTTTTTTTGCTAAATTTTCTATTGCATTGTGTCTGAAGTCGCTTAAACAACCACCCGGCTTCGTTTTCGGTAGCAGTCTTGATATACCCTGTATACTAAATATATATTCATTTCTAAAACGTTATTCAAGTGAAAGCTTCCAAGTTCTAACCCTTATATCTAAGATATCAGGAGTGGAGCTCGGTATTGTTACAACGCGTCGTCTCTTCAATTTGGCGCCTCTTACTGGGAACCTTTCAGCCCATTTGGGTCTCGCTCCGCCCGAGTGCATTACCGCTCATATGACTTCCATTTAATTTTACAAGTTACTCATATAGAGGGTAGAATTTTGCTACAGTAATTCGTGAGAATAATTTACTCTCAAACTTGTATGTGTTTTTTTATTTATTTATTTAAATCTCTTTTGTTTAAACTACTATACAGAAACAATCGTTTTAAAGAAAAGGACAAATGGCGGTCTTATCGCTCTACAGGAATGTATTACAAACAACCATGGGATGGAATTAAAATGAGAGAAAGGGGGGGGGGGGGGCAGTATAGGAAATAAAGAACTATGAAATAAGAATGTCATTTACCTTTTATGCACACAAAATAAAGGCAAGAACTCAATTTTAAATATTAATTTGGCAACTAAAGTTTAAGTTTTTACGGTTTTCATACAAATATACTGTGCACGGTACACCAGCTGGGTTACGAGAGGCTGCGGGTTCGATCCCCGTACGAGAAAGTGTGTAACCCATAACCTCCTGCCTACCAGAGGTACTTTTTGTTTAGTATGTTGGTGAAACTTTAGCATTGTATTCCTAACCGTTTAAAATGTATCCGAAAAATAACAAAAAAATTCTCACCTTTCGAAAAATAGTTTTTCACTATGTCCTTTATAAAGGACAAAGTGACGATACTACTATGTGATTTACGTAGGACATAGAAAAGAGTTGGAAGAAAAATTATACTAAGAATAGGATTATAATCTAAAAAAAGCAATAATCTTATATATTTTGCTTTTTATGCGAAAATATATAAAATCAAAGTAATTCAACGTGTTCTAGAACCAAATTAAACACAATTCTCCAAAAACAATCATAAAATAATATATAATCAACATTATTTACTAATCAGTCGTAAATTAAAAATATAAATAGAGATCTAAAAAGTAGAAATAAAGCTTATATACTAAGACTATTCATCATCCTCATGAAAATGGGAATAATAATTTCGATTTGACGTAAAACAAAGGTAAATAACATTTTTTTTTTCAAAAAACCGTGCGGAAGCTTCCAAACTGTTGTTGTATTTTCCATTTTAGTTTTCTTTTTTGTTCTGCCTTACTTCACTATTATAAACACACTTCCTGTTTCTCATTATAGCCATAGCAATAATAGGAACCTTTCATTTTTAGGCCAGTACATATCAATTTGAGGCTCTTTTATGCAGATATTGTAATAGTAGTTCCTAATATGTATAATATATTATTTAGTTCCCTCAAAGTTAGATCCATTGATCTGCCTGTCTCTAAAATATGTGTTCTGTTCGAACAGTCAACCAAAATTACCAAAGTCTCATCGTCGATATATTGATCCTAGAATTTATGCCACCCCTAATATTGAGTTTCGTTATGTATGTAAGCATAAAATCGTTGATTTCGGGTTCTAAGGTATGTTTTTTCCATGTGTCTAGCATGCCATCATATGTTTTGTGATCTCTGATCGCACTCAGTCGAAAAGATAAAGATGACGGTTGGGTGAGTTGCTTTCTTTGCCAACATTTGATCCATGTCCACGGCCAAGTCTGCATCTTCGTCTTCTTCTTCTACGTGCCCTTGAACGAGATCGCGATGGAGAACTGTCCAACAGCGCTGAAGAACCAGGCGGATAGTAATAAATAAATAATCTTCGTCTGAGCTACTGGAATCACTAGTCTCGTGGTAACTCGCTCTTTTGGGCAATTCTGGAGGCAGAAACTTTGAATCATCGTCACAGTAATCCCCTGAACAGTCTAATTCAGAATCATTTAACGTATCAAGTATGCCATCATCTTTTATAATTGGAAAATATAAAAGTAAAGGAAAATATCTTCCAATGTACTACACAAAGTACAGTAGTAATGAAAGTATCAAAACTTTAACTACCTACATTTGTTCTTTGTATAGGACATAGACAAACAATTCAAGGTTACTCGAAAATTATTTATTTTTACGCAAAAATAACATTGTATATCTACGTCACAAGGTATTAATTAGTCAGAAATAACTCACAATCTAGAAACTATTAAGAATTTGATAAAATTTTAATGGATTAACTTACACATGCGTGAACGCACGGCTACGTTTACACACCCCGACGCTATTTTCAAATAAAATAACAAATGTGAAGTGTCTTTACAATTTGTTTTTATACACCCAAATATCCAATTGATGTCACTGTTAAGTAAAATTAGTATTTTCATTCAAAACTAAAGCGGCAGAATTTTTGTTTTCTTATGTACTATGAGTAGTACAGATGTAGGTACGAGGATAAGTATTTGTTTTGAGTCTTATCCCCGTATTCACAAACAATGCTATGATTACGCATATTGCAGCCAAACGCACAGAATCGCCCATTTCGATTCATAAACAATACTTCAGGAATGGTTACATTATGCGTTCATATAACGCGACCTTAAAAAAATAGCTCGACAGCCTCCGTGGCACAGGCGATTAGACGCCGCCTGTGAAACGAGAGGCCGTGGGTTCGATTTCCGCACCAAGATGAACGTTTATGCAGCCCACAAAAATTTCTTTCGGGTCTGAGTGTTTGTGAGACCGAAAAGTCTCTCGTAGTTCCTGATACCCGCGACACAAGACTCGATCTTAGTGCGGGGTGTCGCGTTTGAATCCTGGGTTGGGCAAAGTGATATTGGATTTTTCTAACATCAGCCCAGCGTTAGGAATTAGTGCCCGGTATGACGATATGTTCGCCATTTATCACATCGTGGGACGGAACATACAAGACGAAAATATGTGGTTGTTCTGTTACCTCTGCCTACCCCTTCTGGGGAAAAGGTGTGAGTTTATGTAAGTTTTTTTAGGAAATAATGCCTTAACATACAAGGTATATCAAAACTGCTACCAAACTAAGCCAGGTTGTAGTTTAAGCGACTTCAGACATAATGCAACAGAAAAAGTTGCAAAAAATGCAATGATTATTATTTTGTTTTTTTTTCATATGGTAGTATTTGGGTGGTAAATACGTTTTTTTTTTCTAAAATAATAGTGTTTACCCTTTTATTTATAAAGACTGTAAGGTATAAAAGAGTTTAAATTATTATTTTAGCAAAAACTATAGATTTACTACCCAAAAATGATTATATTTATAAAATCATAAAAAAAATATTGTCGCATTTCTTTACAAAAAGTTTAGTTGCCTTGTGTTTATAGTCACTAACAGTACCACCCGGCTTCGTTTTCGGTAGCAGTCTTGATATACCCGGCATGAAACTTAAAACTATTCATACAAATATTATTTGTAATAAATGTAAACACTATGACAGTAATGGAACGCATGATTGATGTTCCATTGCCATCAAATGGGTTTTCATTTTTATTTTACACATATTTGTTTCTTATTGATCTTGCAACAATGTGTACATACATATATTTCGTAATTACGCGTAAGAATGTATATTAATTCCTGGGTCTAGGTGTTTGTGAGACCGAAAAGTCTCTCGTTGTTCCTGATACTCACGACACAAGACTCCATCGTAGTGTAGGGTCAGGAACAGTCCTGACCACCAAACAATCACATACATACAGAGGTATGTGACTGTGGCGTGTACTATTAGGTGGGTGTATTATATTAGTTTTTTTTTTGGATAGGTTTGGGGAACGAGCAAACAAGTCACCTGATAAGCGATCACTGCCAAAGGAAAAAGGATGGGATTCATTAAAAATATCAGTATATCCCATATACCAATGTCCATATGTCATATAACAGCTCACATAATAGGCCCCATTTAAATGTAATAGTGATTTGATCCATGGTGATTTACATTTGGCTTCTCCGGCTGTAAAAGTCTTTTCGAGAGGTTATTTACCTCTTTATTTCATTGTTTTGTCACCCGGATTGCACGGAGGAAAGTGGACAATAATTTATTTGCAACTCCTCCTATTAATTTAACTTTCTGATTGATTTCGTTGCGGGTTAAAGGCAAGTTAGACATTCCCGGAGACTCGGCTCGCTTCAATGCTCGGTGTCATTACATTGCATGCCACTGTTGATCCTGGCTTACAGGAGTTGCAGTGGCGGGTGTGAGGGCGGGACAGTCTCCTGAAATACCAATGTCCATTAGATTTTGCGTCGAAAATAAAAATAGAGTATTTATTTCCGTTCAATCAATTTCTATTTATGTCCTGTTGAGGTCGTATTGACTATTGTTTGAATTGTGTTCGAGTAGTTTAATTTCGTTTGGTATTGAACTAAAGGGCAAACACGCCATACAGGGTATATTTAGACTGGTACCGAAAACAAAACCAGAATCAGATTTGATTTTTTCATCTGCAATCTATTGAATATATATTTAACTAGCGGCCCGGCCCAGCTTCGCCCGGGTGCATATAGATTTCTCTACAATAATATGCGCGTTTTATACACATAAACCTTCCTCTTGAATCACTCTATCTATTAAAAAAAACACATCAAAATCCGTTGCGTAGTTTTAAAGATTTAAGCATACAAAGGGACATAGGGACAGAGAAAGCGACTTTGTTTTATACTATGTAGTGATATATCCGCCCCGGTTATTCCCTGACCTCTAGTCGAAAGTTATACACTCACCCAATAGTTCACATACATAGTCCTGACCCAATACTAAGATCGAGTCTTGTGTCGTGGATATCAGAATCTACGAGAGGCTGTTTGGTCACTCAAACCCCCAGACGCGAAATAAATACTTGTGGATCACACAAATATTATTCTCCGTGCGAGAATCGAACCCGCGGCCTCTTTCACAGCCGGCGTCTCACCACCAACCACGGAGGCTGTTCAATCAATCAGATTAGGTATAAAATATACAGGTAAAATCGTGGTAAGCTGACTTAAAAAATGCGACTAACGCCCGAATACTGGAACGCAAGTTAAATATAAGTTGCGCTTAACTACGTTAATCCCGCTTAAATGTACTGGCCAAGTGGGCCGTGCGCCGTTAAGAGCAACTTATAATTTGAATGGCTTCCAATATTCGGGCGAAAGTCTCATTTTTTTTCCATAATATGGATTTACACAAAAGGAGGCTGTATTTTACCGTTTCTCCGTGCAAATAATCCATTCGAGTGTTCGTTCTTGTTGCTCCAAACCACTTTAAAGTCGATTTCCTGCCTGCAAATATAGCTTTAGAAAGCGCCAAGCACTTGCCTTCAATAGCGTCTCGAGTTTCCGATACGAAGGTTTTACAGCCCTAAAACCTTAGAGATTCAAGGCCTCCACTAATCGGAGTTGCATGGGTTTCTTTTCAATCTGAACAAATAAAATAAATCATTTTATCACGTATATTCATTCAAGTGTATTTTTTTGTACACTGGCATGGCGTAAAGACTGCACTGCACCTGATGGTCAGCGCTAATGGCATTCAAGCAAAGTATTCTATGGCATCAGACGGGGCGGTCCCATGCCGTTCAATACGATTATGCTTGCTAAACTACATGAAACAGGTAGAAAAATTACAGGTTTCCACGAGAATAAATAATAATAAAAAAAAAAACAATTGAGCATAGTATATAATATCTAGATACATAGTATGCTATAAGTAAATCTACAATAAATAAATAAATAACACCCAACAGCCACATACGAGTACATAGTCCTGACCCCACACCAAGATCGAGTCCTGTGTCGTGGGTATCAGGAACTACAAGAGACTTCTCGGTCTCACAAACACCCAGACCCGAAAGAAATATTTGTGGGTCGCACAAACATTTCTCTCGGTGCGGGATCGAACCCGCGGACTCTGGTTTCCCAGGCGGCGTCCAACCGACTGCACCACGGAGGCTGTCGATCTATACCGTTTCCACATATTATTAGCTTATATTAATTACAGTTATGGTGAAATTGAGGAAACAGGTATGTTCATTAATTCCTGATAATTCTTTACTTCAGCCATCAACGTCCCACTTCTGGGCATTGGCGTGCTCCCATTCTTTCCAGATTTTGCGGCCTTGCGTAATTTGGGGACTAATTCTGATGAAAATTATCGATTTCATCGTACTCCTAGGTCTATCGCGTCGTTTTTTTAGTAGTGGGGAACCTAAACATTGCTATTAATTCCTAGATGCATGCTAATATTTTTAAGTATTAAGGACAAATCCTTCAATACAGGATTTATAACACAAATTGAAATTGGATTACGACACACGTGTGTGGGACGGTATGGCGAAACTTAGATGTTAGTTTACTATTCAGTTATCTAATATTTACGAAGCTCGCTATCTCGAGAACAAATATCACTACCATTCGCTTTACTAACTTAGCCTTTGAAATATATACTAGTGTATTATTAATTTATTTAACACACACATAGCCAGTACGGTAAGCGTAAATGCGGTGAACGCTGCAAACCAGTGCTTGTAACAAATAAATGATTCTTTATTCCTTCAAATACTAGTTTGTTGTATAAAAGTAACAGTAAAACTGTATTTGAACATGATTTGAATACGGAAAATACAATTTGAAACTAAAATACAATGAGTATTTTCCGTGAATTCAATTTTAAGAATAAACTTAAAACTGGTTTCATATCGCAAACCGGAATTGGAAAGTAAGCGAATCAAAATCAAAATGTAAGAACTAATAATAAAATGGCTTCAATGTAATGAAACGGCCCAAATTCAGAATAATGATTACGGATTCGACAAAGTCAATTCACGTCGATCGCTGAATCTTGTGGGGCCACTCAACTTTATTAATATTTTGGTTGAGTTAAATATTTTGTGAGACTTTCAAGCGTTCAAGTTTTTATGTGGAATGCGTGTAAAATAACATATAGAAAGGAAGACTTTTATTTACGGATTTTATCGCGGATTTAGTTTGATTTTACATTTTTTGAATTCCCGACGTTTCGATCACTTTACAGCTTTCGTGGTCACGGGGCGGACTGAGGTATTAGTCATCCGCTCAGAATGTGAAAATGTGTGCTCAGAAATCCGCGAAGCTTGCACAAGCATGGGATCCTATTCTACACTTAATTAAATCGGAACCCAAAAGACCAACTGCCAGACCTCAAGACACAGTGAGCTCCTTCTGCGTGGATCGGAACGCCAAAACAGATTAGTTATTTAAATTAACTTTTTAATTTAATAATTCAAAATTAAGGGTAGTTAAATTGTAACAGTCACTGAGCGGATGACTAATACCTCAGTCCGCCCCGTGACCACGAAAGCTGTAAAGTGATCGAAACGTCGGGAATTCAAAAAATGTAAAATCAAACTAAATCCGCGATAAAATCCGTAAATAAAAGTCTTATTTCAATGTGTAACATTCGCGTAAATCTAAGAAACCATTATATAGAAAGGAACTTGAATAGTAATAATCATCATAATCAAAGCCACAGGAAGTCCACTGCTGAACATAGACCTCCCCCAAGGATCTCCACCTCGAATATTGGTAGCGGATTGATTGTTACTATTCGGTTTATCGTTCTCATTATGTCGTGCCAATTTGCACCATTAACTTTTTGATGAGACTAAGAAGTACACCCAACATATAATTCTGACCCCATACTAAGATTGAGTCTTGTATTGTGGCCATCAGAAACGACGAGAGACTTTTCGATTTCACAAACACCCAGACCCGTTATCTCGGTGTAGGGATCGAATCTACGGCCTCTTGTTTCACAGCCGGAATCCAATCAACTGCGCCACGGAAGCGGTCAAATGCACGTATTACTTAGATTACCTATATTAAAATAAGATTCTTTCTTTATTTATTTTATTTCTTAAGCTTCTTATAGATAGCATAAAGGCGGATTTAATGTCTGAGGCACTCTCTGCCAGTCATTTTTTTCTGAGTCGTTTTAAATGCTTTTATCGCCTGTTTCGGCGCCACAGCATCACGTCTTGTCCCATCAAGTACCCATTCACTTTATCCCGGCGGGATCTTTTGGGCAGGACGTTAGGAATCAAATGCGGCAATTTCGCCCGCCCTAATTTCAACTTTTACAGAGCCTTGGAGGAAAACGACTTCAATTCTTCTTGGTAAATGGCTCGAGATAATAAGATCCCTTGGATTTCGCCTTTGTAATTACCAGAATGTGTTGGAATCGTTACACAGATATATACGAGTGTTTGTATTGATAAATACATTCTTCATTTAAATAAAAAAAAGAACACGCGTACATTGTGACTTACCCTTAAATAGAGGCAATAAGAAAAGTGTTTTTGGATATATTCTTAATTAGTCTCTTTAGAAGTTTAGGTTTATTAAAATAACTTATTAGTCAGTTATGCATTTGTAATTCAAGGTGTTGATTGGTTTGCCACTGTTCATGAGCGGTCGTATCGCTTACCATCATCAGCGAACGGCATGCTCGTCTCAACATTCACGGCAATAAAAAAAGTCATGAGACTAGATTGTTATATAAATAATTTATTAAATGAGTACATCATGAAAAATACGCCAGAATAATATGATTTGATGGCTTGTTGAATCATAACGTGATACTAATAGTTTAAAAAGTTAAGTTGTATACGGAACAGGCGTCAAATTAATAGGAACTCACAATCGAATGTTACCGAATTGCTCAATAATTAATGAACCGACCAACTTTCCGCCGCTTTCAGTGGTAATCAATAACATCTACTGTATGCTCTGACTATTTTAGTAAGAATTTTAATGTTTACCAATAGAAAACAATATTTATAAGTATTTTAAAACGCTATCCACAAGATCGTACCGATACCGCTGATAAATTATGTTTTTTTTTGCCTGCTAGTAAGCGATACGACGGTACATGAACAGAAAAAATAGCAACACCAATCGACACCTTGAATTACAAAGCAAGGTTTGGCATTTCTCTGCACTCGCCATCCTGAGACATAGGATGCTAAGTTTCAATATGTCAAGTAGTTACTCTGGCTATAATGTCTTTCAAACCGGAACACAATAGTGCATTTACACTGCTGTATAGGGGGACATTTTAATACTGTTAGATTACGAGTATGATTGCTTTTTCTAAAAAAAATATTTGCAAATATTATGTATAGTTCCAAATTTCGCCACAATAGAAGATCGATGACATATCTAGAAGGAGTTGTTTGATTCCTATTTTTTTATGATTGTTTTCTTCACAGTACCCACATTCAATAAATAATATTATTCTTTGTACATACGAGATTTGAAGGAATATTCTTTGTCGCAGGTAATGGCTACATCGAAGGCACTGAGTTGGACGGATTCCTTAAAGAATTCGTGTCCAGTGCCAACTTCACAGACATCAGTCCTGACGTGAGTACATAGTTTGTAAGTTTTTTTTCAAACTTTTGAATATCGAAGCTGTATGAAACAGCCAAGCATACTGTTACTTATTTATCGATTAGCTTCATGAACAGGTGTGAAGATTCATAATTCAGATGTTTATAAATCGAAGATGTTTTATCATACAACCTATAATATTTTTTGATCATTTATTTTTTGATCAAAAATATGGAAGACAAAGGTGTGGCTGTGTTAGCCAATACTAGTTTAATTTTATAACCTTTAATGTTAAAGTATACAACTGTGTTTTGTGAACTGTGTTGTGTTTCCTATAGCAAGAAACTGAGTACGATTGTTAATATCAGGCTAACTGCTTAATACGTCGTTTAGGTAGAAGGAACCAGAAAAAAGGTAGGTAACTTAAGTACTATATTGTGTTGACCATGGAATAGAAAAACAAGTGAAAGAGACACTCTCAATTATATAAAGGCCCTCGAGGAGGAAACTGTATACTTTCAATTAAAACACTATCCATTGGCTAACTGCACATAAATTAAAAATACATAAACTCGTTTGATAATGAATATATTCGTAAACTTATTATGTATTAAATGCATCGAGAATACTATATTATTTTTATTTGTCGAAAGCAATTTTATTCGGTAAGCGTATAATTGATGCTAGAATTTCGCCGGAATCTTATTTTTGGATATACATATAATTTCTGCATTGATTGTAACCATGTTTTTGAACATATACCAACTTACGAGTATATACTATAGTCCTATTTATTTATATTAAAAAAATGTCTGATAATATTTTTAATCTGTGTCAAGGACTTTCCAGCAATGATTTATTATCTGTAATGGTATTCTACCTTACGTTTTCGGACGAATAAACCGGAAAACCCTTGAATAAGACTTTCAGTTGGAAATTTCCGCTTGCGCAGTCAAGCCTGATTTACTGTTGGACCATTGTCCTTTATTAATTCTGATCCCATCATTCGTTGTTCGACGATTTTGCGAGGCTTACAACAGACTTTTGTTAGTTGAATTGTTGCCATTATTACTGGGCAATAACTGAGCAGGATATTATTTAGTACGTACCGTTTTTAATAGGTTCAGTGCTTTTGTAAAAACACGTGTCACTGACGAATACGCCATTTAATTAGATAAGACGTGATATTCAACAAAATAATTACGAGATTTATTGACATTTGACATATGGGTTCTTAAATTAATAATAATAATCAATTGTCTTATGGTAGTTGGTGTTTTGTTTAACACTATAAACACCGGGCAATAGTTGTAACTAACTACAACGAGATAAATTTATACTAATAACCACGCACGCTACTTTTATTTCTCTTTCTAGCCCTACTCCGACATTGGCAAAATCATCGAATGCCAATGGAGCCATAAAACTTTTAAAAGAAATAGAATTAACTTTTCTATATATATATAAACTTTTATTCGGCACAAAATTATATAAGCTACAATTATTTATACATAAAGTGGCAATCATGCTAGTACTTACACAAATTATAACAGCTGCAGTTTAACAGGGTAACATAGGTAGAGACTGTATGTTGGAGACCTTAGTGTTGCTCTTAAAGGTAATATTATTCATTTTAAAATATAATATCTTCTAATATACATACTATAAACAACATACTTTTTATAAACCTTTCATGACATAACAATCAAGAATAAACTTAGGGATCCGTATGAACATGGAATAAATTAAAAACAAAAGCATTAATATTATTTATTAAAATATTTCCACAATTGTACCTATAGATGGCGTTAGTCCAGCAGCGTTAGAACCTCTGTTAGCTTTTGTAATTCACAAAAACACTTGATAAGGGAAAATCAATAGTAAGACACGACTATATAACTACCTGGAGTAGTGAATTAAGTGCGGTTTTAATCTGTAATAATAAACTGTCGACCAATCCACATATTAATTATTATCACCAATCACTGCATTTTCGAAAAGATCAATCCATCTTGTATACTTAGCAATTTACAGCTGTTTATGTAATAGTTCTATCGTATCTTCAACTATCTAACCTGACAGTGTCTGGTGTTTAAATTTTTACGGCCTTTTATACGACTTATAAATTCAATTTGAACGAAATCAAAACATTCCGACATTTAGACAGCCTCCGTGGCGCAGGTGAGACGCCGCCTGTGAAAAGAGAGGCCGCGCGTTCGATCCCCGCACCGAGAGAAATGTTTGTGCGGCCCACAAATATTTCTTTCGGGTTTGGGTGTTAGTAAGACCGAAAAGTCTCTCGTAGTTCCTGATACCCACGATACAGGACTCGATTAGTGTGGTTTCGGGACTATATATGTGACTGTTGTGTATTATTTACTAAAACGCGTGAGTTTATGTATACATATATGTATGTATGCTCTTACATCCAAATATAATAAAAGATATGAAATTTCTTTATAGAAGGTACATTGTCGACCTTCGATTTTCTAATATGGTTGATGGGTAGACGAAAGAATCAATTTGGAACTAAGTTTTGTATTCGTAAATTCTCCAACAATTTCATTCCATTCCCACACTTTTGAAGATTTCACGGTGATTTTCTTTGAAATTTCTTTCTGTTTCTTTCGAGGCGGCTTATTCATATTGTATTTAATGCTGGTTGTGTCACTCAATCTTCATCATCATCAGCCGGAGTAAGATATATATTTTTCCCTACACAAAAAAGTAGGTTTCATCGAGGGACAACAATCTTCGCACCGATTCAAAGTTTCATAGTAAAATGGGCAATCTCCTTTCAACCCTCTCTTCATTTTACAGTTGGGTGGACCCCAGTTTTTTCGTAGTTAAGATTTTCCTTTTCAATGAATAACTGATTTTGAATTTTAACGCTTTGATAGATATGTTTTATTTTCCTTTGAGGATTGCGTATGTTTTCGAGGCGGCTTATTCATAGTTTAATTAATACTGGTTACGTCATTCAATCTTCATTATCATCAGTCGGATTACAGTCATTGTTGTCCATAGATCTTTTACAAGGACACAGTGACCTAACGATGTAGATTTCATAAAAAAAATCTTCTTCCACGAACATTTTCACAGCGTATTGTTGGTTTACATAATATATTTTTATTGCACCTTTTATCATCGTTATGTTATAGTAATGGTGCCACCAAACACAAATTACTCACTTTCATTTTCTTCTTCAGAAGCAACTTCAAAACAAATATTGTTAAATCTTATGTAGCCTCTAGGGCAACTTGACCTCGTAAATGTACATGCGATAACTTTAGGCTCTGTATTTATTTCTGTGGTTGTTCCCGAATCCAAGTCATCCATATTATGATTTTGTACATTATTTATAAAACCGACTACCTTCGCATCTAATTTCACAACGTTCCAATAAACGCAGAATAAAATAACTATAAACAGTTTCATTTCCTGATAACATTATCCGTACTCACAAAACAATTTGATCTAAATTATCTGACGGAGTGGAGTTCCGTTTTATAGAGCACTAATTGATATTTAATCTTTTTTGTCAATTTTATTAGGCTTGTTTAAAATTACTCTTTTGAGCTTATTAATGATAACGTTACCGAAATTTAATAACAAGGGCAGTTAAGATACATTTTTTTGATAGCCTCCGTAGCACATTCATTCATCCTGATAGCGACGTCACAAGACTCGATCTTAGTGTGGGGTCAGGACTATGTATGTGACTGGTCGGTTTTATTTATTTCTTTTCAAGTAAAAGTCTGATGGTTTTGAGTTATATATTTAAATCCCTGTTTATTCTATAGCACCGTTGTATTTTTGAGTGCAGTATATTCTGGTCACAGGGTTAATTATGGATAAATATCATTTACTTCTGTATCAGCCCATATACGTCCCACTGCAGGGCACGGGCCTACTCTACAATCTAGAATACGATTGAGAGTGGTTAGGCCATACAGTCCACCACGCTGGCCTAGTGCGGGTTGGCGGACTTACGTACCATAGAAATTCTTATGAATCCCTATGGTATGCAGGTTTCCTCACGATGTTTTCCTTCACCGTTTTAGTGCGTTTTATCATTTACTTACCTCATTCCAATAGATGTATGATTAAAAGTTGTACAAGGTGTTAAAATAACTACAGAATTTTATATATATATTTTATTAAAGTATTTTACAACTGAATACAATAGATAGTGCGATTATTGAACCAGCCGTTTTTGCAGCGACTCCATTGATAACCAAAGCAAGTTATTAAAGGCGAAATACCTTTATTAAAAATCGTCATATATTCATTATAGTAATTGTCATGTTCTCGCCTAATTCAATTTTATTACAAGGGATAAGATACAGAGGTTTATTTCCATATTAGAAATCGGCTTGAACACATTTATTATCAAATCTTGCGAAACCAGTAGGACAACCGAAAGGCATTGACCTCACACTGAGTTGATTAATCCCCGTAACCATCTGTTCATCATTTGCGTCGGTCAGTCCAAGTCTGTCTACATCAGAAATGTCTCCTCTCATCACGCCAGCTTCTAGACTCCGCACGTTCCAATACACGCAGATCAAGAATATTACGAACAGCTTCATTTTGTTATTTATAACACAACTATTTCAGTTAATACACGGTTTTTCGTTTTATAGAATACTAATTGACATTTAATACAGTTTTTATTGTTTTGTAATGGATTTTCCAATCTAATTTGATATTTATCTAACACTGGTCTTATTCATTGACAGTCTCAGTTGCTTTGACAACGACAGTGAAACGAGAGATCGCGAGTTTGGTCTCCGCACCGACATAAATGTTTGTATGGCTCACAAATATTTGTGTCAGATCAGGGTGTTTGTGAGATCGAAAAGTTTCTCGTAGTTCCTGATACCCACGACACAAGACTCGATCTTAGTGTGGGGTCAGGACTATGTATGTGACTGTTGGATGTATTTATTTATTAATACACTTTTATTATGTTTTTTGTGCTTAGTTTTGTCCCTTTCGAACGACTTCTGAATTCAGATTGAAAGAAAAAGACAAAACATTCCATAACTGAAATAGGTTTATAAATTGTTTCTGAACATGGCCGTTGAGAGTAATGATAATTATTTGATATCCGAACGAAAGCCGGTTAGCTTGTAGGCACCCACGAGGGATACAAGGCGTACGGGCCGCCGTTCTTGAGTTCCCCTGGTAAATCGAACAGGAATCTCAGAGGCTCATATTAGTTGTCTTCTATGACAAATAAAGAATATCGTGGGGAATCCAACCAACGAGCCAGTTGTCCACTGGTTGACCTCTACTGGGCCCTCACTGTAGCATTTTTACGATAATCCTAGCATCATATTATATGACCATATTTACAAAGGGTATCTCAAGACTGCTACCGAAAATGAAGCCGGGTGGTAGTTTTAGTGACTACAAAGTACAAACACAATGCAATAAAAAATTTCGCATAGAAACGCATAAATTATTTTTTATGATTTTTTAAATATCGTCATTTTTGGATGGTAAATCCATAGTTTTTGCTAAAATAATAATTTAAACACTTTTATACCTTAGATTATTTATAAATAAAAGGGTATACATTATTATTTTAGGAAAAAATGAAAATACTATCCAAATACGACCATAGGAAAAAAATAACAAAAAACAAAAACGACGTTTTATTTCAACATTTTCTATTGTAATGTATCTGAAGTCACTTAAACTACCACTTGGCTTCGTTTTCGGCAGCAGTCTTGAGATACCCTGTATATTGATTGCGGAGTAGTACTAGTCTAGTCAGATTACGGTATTCCGGAAACCTTTGTAGTTTTGCAATTAATGGCGAGACTAGCACGCTATTCGCCTGATAGTAAGCGATACGACCGCTTATGAATAGTAGCAAACCAAACGACACCATGAATTACAAAGTATGCTTGGTATTACACTGAGCTCGCCATACTGAGCCATAAGATGTTAGGGCATATGTCCAGTAGTTACTCTGGCTACATTGTCCTTCTAGAACTCAAGAGTGCCTTTACGCATCCGTTTATAATGTTACAAATAAAAGTACTGTTTCTAAAAGAATCTTGCGCAATATTTTCAGAAACTAATTTTGTTCCAAGAGTCAGCTTTCAGTATTCACTAATGTAGAAGTCAAAACAAACAAATCTAGTCGTATAAGTGTCCTAACGACCTGACCAGACATGTTATGTTCTTGTTTGCTTCGGCGCTTGTCCCAAATCTTACATAAGCCTCGTTTAATCTCAAGTGGACCATCTTCAAGATACTTAGGACGAGTTACGTCGGAAAAAGCGAGATATACACATATATATTATTTTTTTAATGTATTATTTAAATATAATGATGTTTTGGGCGTAGTGTTTGAAACTAAGATTATTACTACTGCCACTGCGTTATTTAAGTAAGGATCCGATAGTGGCTCGTATTTTATTAAAAGCTAGCGCTGAAGCCCAGCGATTCTAGCAATGTCCATTAATTGTCCAATTAATAAATTAGTAAAATGAATAGGATGAGTTCGAAATATTATAATAGTAAACTTCCCTTCGTAGCATAATCTCTTTATTGCTTAACTCTCCCTTATTTTTTTCCAGATAGTTATGGTTTTTTGATGTACCATAATAGGTTCTTAAATCCTCTTTGATGACACTTACTTAATCTTTCTTTAAATATTTTACACAGAAAAGTAACTTTTTTTACGTAAAATTTATTACTATTATAGTGTGTTAGTTTAATTTATTAATATAAAACCCTCAGAATAATATACAACCATTAAAAATATATAAAACGAATTCGAAGTGGTTTCTATTGGCTACAATACAGTCCTTTACACGTCTCGCCAATCGTATGGAAAGTTTTAGTGACTCCAAATTATCATGGCGTTTAAAGCAAGCTTTACTCACTAAAACTGACCATAAATCGTAATATAGTGAATTAAGATCAGGACTTAAGAATTAACAGGAATTAATAACTACTCTAATATTTTAATTAATATTATAATATGTATTAATTACTGTGTTTTGTGTGTTTGAATGTATAGAATAGAAGCATAAATTGAATGTCTACAGTTAAATATGAAGTATAATAATATTATGTTTGTGTTTGTGCGTGAATTGACATTGTATGGAAAAGTGTAAGCCAAACCAGTGTATGCTATATCTAGTTTGTACTGCACACACCATCAGGTTTATAAGTTACGTTAGAATAACAAATACTATTTTATTTTATTTTTTATTTATTTGGGAAACAACAGATACAATATAACATAGAATTAACAACAACTAGAAATACTATAAACCCACAACAGTTTCCACAGACAACAATAACATAAAGAATGAGCTGGTGCGTACCTATACAATGATACACACCCAGACCCAGGTTACATGAGTATCATTTGCTTATTTTAAATAATACCAATAAATACGCCCAACAACACATACATAGTCCTGAACCCACACTAAGTCTTGTGTCGTGGGTATCTCGCTCTCACAAACCGCCTCCGTGGCGTAGTCGGTTAGACACCGCCTATGAAACGAGAGGTCGCGGGTTCGATTCCCGCACCGAGAGAAATGTTGGCGCGGTCCACAAATATTTCTTTCGTGTCTGGGTTTTTGTGAGAGCGAAAAGTCTCTCGTAGTTCCTGATACTCACGACAGAAGACTTGATCGTTTTATGGGATCAGGACTATATATGTGACTGTTGGGTCCTATTAAAAACCCAGACTCGAAACATATATCTGTGTATCACACAAGTATTTATCTCGGTGCTGGGATCACATTTCACAACCAGCATCTATACACACGGACGCTGTAATTATATTAAATAAGGTTTTTAAATAAAATGCACAAATTAATGTCAATAATTTATTTAATTATTTTACAAAGGTTTTAAATTTCTACTCTCTTGAAATTTCCAGGCAATGTCCTTTACCAAGAATTTAATAGGTCCTCTATCTCATTTTATATTAATAATTGCTTTCAACGCATATAGAGTCACTCCTTGAATATCCTGTGGGACAACCAGATCCCGGCAGTATGGATCTTTCAGTAACAACATTCAAAGTAATATGGTCTTTCGCTCCACTGTCTTGTCCATTACCGTCAATAAAGTCTTGAAGCATATCAGCATGTGATAAGTCATTATTTATCACGCCAGCTTCTAAACTCCTCACGTTCCAATACACGCAGATTAAGAATATTAGAAACAGCTTCATTTTTAGTGTTTATGATGCGTTTTTAAAACTGTTTTGTTTGTAATTGATGCGTTTCCTTTTTATAGAGTTCTAAGTGACTAAGTGATATTTTATCGTTTTTATTATCTGTTTGTGATAGGGTTGTGAGTAGACTTTAGAATAGTAACGCGTATTTCTATTGAAAATATTAATTATACTTTAGTGGCTTGTTGACGTTTTTCATTCAGCGGTCTTTAAACTTAAAGCATCCTTAGGAAGTATTATGTGATTAAATAAATAAATACACCTACCAGTCACGTACACAGTCCGAATCCTACACACAGATCGAGTCTTGTGTCGTGGAAATCAGAAACTACAAACAACCAGACCTAAAAAATACCTGTGGTTCACACAAATATTTATTTCGGTACGGGAATCGAACTTGCGGTCTCTCATTTCACAGCCGGCTTCTAACCAACTACGCCACGGAGGCTGTCAAACTACATCAGTATATATCGGCGGTCCTAAAACGTATTTACTTTAGTTAGTTACGTACGTAAACTTCAGTTAGTTTTATCATGAAGAGTAAAATCAATGTAGTTCTGAAACCAGTACCCAAGCAATCTTAAACAGTTTTGTAAAATGGATTGATATCATACAACGTAGACTACAGACTATCTCCGTCTTTTCAGTCACAGGAAGTCCACTGCTGAACGCATGCCTCCCCCAAGGATCTCCTCACCGATCTGTTGGAAGTGGCCTGCGTCCTACGACTTCCTACAACCTTAACCAACGTCGACTAATCTAATTAATTTTAAGAAGGCATAAAAATGTACATGACGACACCCCTAATTCAAACCAATTCGGTAATTAAGAAGTCATCAAACCGCAATAACAGTTAAGCAATTAGACATAATGTTTCATAACATTAATGGGTTTTCCATATTAATAAACATTATCGAATTGGAAAGTACATTGACAGATATGGACGTTTAAAAGTCTTTTGTGGGTGATATTATAATCGTTAACTCGTACTAATTTTGATATATTTGCTTATTATGGTTGGGATCATATAAAAACCTCTGTTCTATTGATAAAATTGTTATCTGATTCAATCAAATATACATTAGTTTAACGGCTTAAAAAACGGCAATAGAAATAATACAACAAATAAGCGTATGGTCTTGTTTGATTTTAGTATGGTCCAAAATATAATAAATCTTAATTTATCTTAATATAAATCTTAATTTAAGATTTATTGTTACCTGAAGTTGATTATAATTTAAGACATTGCTACATCTCGTTGTTGGAAATTCAAATGTATGTGTATAAGTACTCGTGTAAGCAACTTCGGCCACTTTTGGCGTGTGATTTTCTTCTGAGTGAAAGTGATGATAGTGCGTTGCTTGCGAGTAACAGAGTGAAAACAGTCAATATATTTTTTTTATTTCGCGATGTTCTTACAATATCCCAATGTAATCATACAGGGTATATCAAGAGTGCTACCGAAAACGAAGCTGGGTGGTAGTTTTAGTGACTTCAGACACAATGCGACTAAATGTGCAAAAAATTGTGGTGACTTTCTAAATTTTTTTTTTTCTATCGTCTTATTAGGGTGGAAAATATACAGATATTTCAGAAATAATAGTGTGCACCCTTTTATTCTTAAAGAAGCTATAGTACGCAAGGCTTTAAATTATTATTTTCGCAAAAACTATGGATTTACCACCCAAACTCGAAGATATTTAAAAAACAATAATAAAAATTTGTCGCGTTTCTTAGCGAAATTTTTAGTTACATTGTGTTTGTAGTCACTAAAACTACCACCCGGCTTCGTTTTCGGTAGCACTCTTGATATACCCGGTATATCATCGATACTGATCAATGTGATTTTGTGAAATTCCAGTAAAAATACAGGTTGAATTCACTCGGGAACTGTATATCAGGATATGTGAATAACTTATAGGGTAGCTCAGCTGTTCAACTTAGAAATAAAATAGATTATGAATAGTAATAATATCTAACTAGAATTGGAGAGGAGCCAATGCCGACGTGGCGATATCTTAGTCCTTAACTAGCACGCGCCATAATAGATGTGGGTTGTGGAATAATCTTTTAGGGAAATTAATATTGCATAACATTATTTTAAGGTTATTTTTTGAAGTAACTATCGGTTGAAACACTGTGCTTATGCTGAAACAAATTGATCTCCCTTAGAAAACATATATATTTCTTGAAATATACAGGAAACTAAAACTGCAACGCAAACGTTAAGAAATGTCAATTAATATTATATTTTGTATCAAATTTGTGTAAGTCCTAATCAAAATATGACAATAAAATAGTCTTAAAAAATAAATTTTTGTAAAGACATAAGGTTAGTTACTAAGAGTCGAAAGGTTCTTGAGTGGAGGCCACATACAGGCAAGCGAAATGTCGGACGCCCGCCTACAAAGTGAACGGGCGACCTGGCTAAGGTTGCAGGAAGTCGCTGGATGCAGGCTGCTTCCAACAGGTCGATGTGGAGATCCTTGGGGGAGGTCTTTGTTTAGCAGTGGACTTCGTGTGACTGAGATGATGATGTTATGATGAAAGAAATAATTAACCTATTTCAAAAATACCACTATGTAAGGTAAGGATGTAAGGAAAAGCACCTATTTCATTGTACTTGTACATATTGATTAATGTTCTTATTCACTTGAATAACCAACTAATATACGTACCTACTTCTCAAAAGATTGCATTAAAATTCGCCTCTCACAATATTTTCTCATTTTCATTCCAAACGAGAGTCGAAAATACAATGCTTGCATTTTAACCCAGGTTTGGCTCACGTGAGCAAAACTTAACCTTGCCGGTGAGGCAATAAAAGTCCCGCTGCCAAATTTTTATTGCACACTTGACCGTCAAAACTTTGAGACCTATCCAGCCTATTTTGATCTATAAATTGTATTCTGTGCCAAAAATATGTCGTAATGTCGATTTTTGTACAATAACACGCGATTTCATAATTCTGGCATTATGTATTTTGTTGCAGAATACCTTTATCTTCATGGCTTCATAATCATTTTTGTGGTGGAGAACCTAATATGACGCCATACTTAAGTACGACGTGGTTCGGTTCCTGTCTGAGAATATATGGTCTGGATCAAGTTGCATTAAACAATGGGAGGTTACTCTATAAAAACGACAAGAACTAAGAATGTTCGGATGTTCTACGCCCGGAGTAAAGTATAAGATTTCCACTTCTAAAAATTTATACTATTCTACCAATTATACTTATCATCTTCTCCGAACTCAGTATATGGTTGCGACGTATGATAGAGGAATCCTACATTTTGTGGTGTCTCTAGGCACATTAGTGAAGTTTAACGTAGGTACGACATCCCAACATTCGAAGTTGGTATCATTTTTATAAAGTATCCCCCTGGGTCGTAGTATATTTTCCTGGATATCATTTCTTTAGACTTATAATTTCTGTTTTTTAATAAATTATTTTAGTAGCTTTTCATTGCTGGTACACTCCCATATGTGAGAGGCCGCTTAGGTAGCGACCACCGCAATGTCTCTTTCCCCCGCCAAACAGCAGTATAAATGCGCTGTTGTGTTTCGGATTGTAGCCAGATTAACTACTGGATATATTGAGACTTAACATCTCATGTCTCAGGATGATGAGCGCAGTGGAATGCCAAGCATTGCTTTGTAATTGAGGGTGTTGTTTGGTTTTACTATTTATGAACAGTCATATTGCTTATCATCAGGTGAACGCCATGCTTGTTCCGCCATTCATAACAGCAAAAAAAATTAAAATCTTAATTTCAATATTTAATTCTAACAATAAACGGAACACAAAAATTCTGAACACTCTTAGTTTAAGAATTACAACTATCAGCGAGCCGAGTAGCATCCTCGGATATTCCCTGGGGACAGCAAAGCTACTGTGGAACGCAACCCACTATCTATTGTTGAATACTCCGGGCTAATTTACAATTTAAATAGCTCATTATAATATTCTGAAGTCCCATTGTACTGTGTTGTATAAACTCATAATCACCTATAGCTGAGTTTTGCTACGTAACTGGACAACAGTAAAATATTGGCTGAAACGTAAACTTTCATTACGTATTCATGGAATATTTTTTTCCATCTAAGTGCGGAGTCGCGTAATTATTGATATTTGATAATCAATCACTACGCACTTTAACCTACGTACTTTAATGGTGAAGGAAATCTTCGTGAAGAAACCTGGGTTTCTTTGGTATGTGAATTCCATCAATTCCCATTAGGCCAGCGTGGTGGACTATATGGCTTAAATCCTCTAGATCGTACTATCTGTTACAGAGAAACCCGTGCCTTGTAGTGGGACGTATATGGGCCGATACAGATACAGAAGTAAGAACAAACAAGTTTTCAAATCGACGTTATTGATTCCGTGACGTAATAAGAACTAACACTTGAAATAAGAAATTTGAAACCCATACATTAAACGGCTTACACCCTTCAATCCAAAACCACTCATAATGACAGCATGATTAGGTATATATACCGATTGCTAGACACGTGATCAAGTACTATCTATTATATCCAAAGAGACTTAGGAAAATCTGTTTAGTATTAACTTTGGAACGCTAATTGCAATGGTGACGTCAGCTGCATCTCCAGTTTTATCTGACATAATTGTTTCATCCCAACTGTGTGTTTCCAGAATGACAATAACTACAATTTTACTGGTGGTAGGTCTCTCATATGTAAGAGGCTGCCTGGGTGGGTACCACCGCAATGTCCATTTCTCCCGTCAAACAGCAGTTTAAATGCACCGTGTTTCGGATTGAACGACACTAGCCAGAGTAACTACTTTCAAGTAGTTTATTCAAGTAAAGAGTAAGGAGGATCGAAAATCAATGTATTACGGTTTTATTATGTAATTTTAATTATATGTCACCATCAAAAGAATCATTTGGGTATCATTTGGTTTTTTTATTTTCACATATTTATGCAATTTATGTTTCTTTTGTACCAATTTGTTTTATGACATTTGATGAAAATTAGAAATTGTCGCAACGTTTCCCACTTTATTTTGGGATTTAGCGTATTTTTAGTTTTTACTATAGCCTTTAACATATTAATATGTATTTGGATATTTTATTGCCTCTATTAGAGTTAAATAAAATGTATGACATCATTTTTAAATAAAGAAATAAAAAACGATTGTTAAATGTTTTAAAGTGTCGTGCCTACTTTTCGTGATATTTTTTTCCGTCTAGCCCCCTTTCACAACGCGCGATAAGGAACTTAGTTCCAATATAATAATTTATTGTCATTATAAATAACAATGTAAATTAAATTTATATATTAATCATTTTCGCTGCGCAATCAGTCAAAACTTAATTTATTGAATAAACAGATGGAGTCACTTATGCTAACAAAAGGTTAGTGATATTCATGACAGGAATACCTACTAGAAAAAGAAATAATCTAGTCAGGCATAAGACTAGGCGCCACAAAACTAGCAAATCTTTAAGAGTACCCATATATTTTTATAATAAAGTTCCCACTTACATAAAAGCCTTAATTATATATAAATTTAATTCTATCATTAAACGAAAGTTGTGTAATCAAGCATACTATAAAAAGTCCGAATATCTAGAAGATAATAAGACTTGGGAAAGACACATGATGTAAGTCACCTAACGAGATGTGTTATGTACTGTGTTTAATATAACTGAAATGATTAATCCCACTGGTTTCATCACTGTTGTAGGCAATTTGAGTACGTCATGCTCGCTTAAATGTCTGTACTTGCGGCGGCGTCGTGTGCCGGGTCGGTCACTTCCATGTAACACGTTTGAGGACGCCAATAGCTGGCACATGCGTCATACTCGTGAACGGGTGCTGCTTGTGTAAACTAGTCTGCTAAATTTACTTAAAATGATAGTATTAGTTACTCTATTTTTGTATTACTTTTGCCTTTCGTTGCTTTTGTTGAACATTGTATACCGATTCCTCGGTCTATGCTACATCACTCAACTCAGCCGTATAAAATGACTTATATAACATATAATTATTATTCGATTATTATTATAAAAAAATAATGTATGAACTGCTCTGAATTGCAACTCCTGTATGATCACTGTATTGTAAACTTATTTTGAAAAGCGCAACGCTAGAGTTTCTTGTTCGTTCTTACCTGGCAAATACAGCCTTTTTTAACCGAACGGAAGTATAAAAACCCTCGTATCGTTCAAGGCTTTCTCTTGCCGACTACCATAGGATGGACATAAGAGAAGGACAATAAAGAGAAAACATTCTATTAATAAATAAGGTTTACAAAATGTCTATAAAAAAATGCCAGTGCCAGTGTTTGATAAATGAATTTACGCTTAAAATTTTATTGGCAATTCCATTATACAACAATAAAAAATATATTAAATTTCAATTAGTATTCTATAAAACATAACGCCGCCAATTAACTGACATAGTTGTGTTATAAATAACAAAATGAAGCTGTTCGTAATATTCTTGATCTGCGTGTATTGGAACGTGCGGAGTCTAGAAGCTGGCGTGATGAGAGGAGACATTTCTGATGTAAACAGACTTGGACTGACCGGCGCAAGTGATGAACAAATGGTTCCAGGGATTAGGCAAATCAGTTTGAAGTCAATGCCTTTCGGTTGTCCAACTGGTTTTGTAAGAATTGACAATAAATGTGTTCAAGCCGATTACTAATATGGAGATGAAATTCTGGGTAACTTATCCCTTGTAATAAAAATTGAATTTGGCGGTAACAACTATTATAGTGAATATATTCCTATAGAAGTTTTTCTACCTTTCATGACTACTTGCTTTGTTCATCAACGGTGCTGCTGAAAAAATGGCTGATTCAACTCTCGCACCATCTATTGTATTCAACTGTTAAATACTTTCGTTAAATATAGATATAATTTCTGTACTTGTTTTAATGCTTCGTGCAACTTTTAATCATACATCTACTGTAATTAGGTAAAGAAAATGATGTTTATCCATAACTAACCCTGTGACTAGAATATAATGCACACAAGAATACATCGGAGCTAAAAAAAAAAGGAATTTAAAAATAAAATTATAAATTATCTGAATTTAACTTGATAATGTATCATAACTGCTACTTCTTTCAAATATCGTTAACGTTATCAGTATATACGCTGAAAATAGTATTTTTTACAAATGTTATAAAATTTACAAAAGATATTAAAAATCAATTAGTGCTCTATAAAACGGAACTCCAATCCGACAATTAATGAAAAACAATTAGTTTTGTATATAGGAATAATATAATCAGAAAATGAAGCTGAATCTAATATTTTTAATCTGCGTGTATTGGAACGTCGTAAAATTAGAATCGAAAGTAGTCAGTGCTACAAATAATGGACAAGCTCATCATATCGAAGACTTGGATTCTGGAATAACCACAGGAATAAATGCAGAAGGAAATGTCAGCCAATATTCAATATTTTCCATTTCAAATTGTCCTACAGGCTACGCAAGATTTAATAACATGTGTTATGAAGTTGATTTTAAGTAGAAAATACTGTAATTTGTGATTGTAGTGGCACCATTACTATAAAGGGTGATGTAAGATACAATAAAAACATACGTAAACGAACAAGACGCTATGAAAATGTCCGTGGAAGATCAATATAATATATGTTTTTTATATAACCTACATCTACAGGTCGCTCGCCTCTTTGTAAAAGTTCTATGTACAATAATGACTTTAATCCGGCTGATGAAGATAAAATTAAATGATACAACCAGCATTAACTAAAATATGAATTTAAATTATTCGTACACCTGAAGCGGCCCCAACTTTCATTCGTTCTCGTTTATCCATCAGATGGTTGTCTGGCAGAGATTGTTTCAAGCATGAGAACCGCCACTTGTGCATTTTTTTGTTTCATGTAATTCTGTTACTTTCATGTATATGGTGTATAATAAAGGGTTAAATAAATAAATGAACGAGTTGCTTTGACCGACAAAGTAGATAGTCTCACAGAAAAATAAAACATAATATTCATCAAAGTATTAAAATCCAAAATCAGCAATACATTGAAAATGAGAATACTAACACCCATACAATTGGGGTACTATGGGCTATGTGTCTCTTATCACTAAAACTACCACCGGACTTCGTTATCGGTAGCAGTCTTGATATAACCTGTATACTAACTTAGGTCTGAGTTCTCATTTTTTATTACTACGACATACATATACACGATACAAGACATACAGGGTATATCAAGACTGCTACCGAAAACGAAGCCGGGTGGTAGTTTAAGTGACTTCAGACACCATGCAACAGAAAAAGTTGCAAAAAAAAGCGACAATTTTTTTTTGTTATTTTTATCCTATGGCCATATTTGGGTGGTAAATACATTTTTTTCCTGAAATAATAAATAAATCAAAAAAATTGTTTATTTTCTCAAAAATTACACAGTCATTTTTATAAAGTTGGAAACAGTTTTATGCATAAATTATGAAATTACTGGTTAATAATAGTGTACACCCTATTATTTATAAATACTCTAAGGTATAAAAGAGTTTAAATTATTATTTTAGCAAAAACTATGGATTTACCACCCAAAAATGACGACATTTAAAAAAACATAAATATAATTGTCGCGTTTCTTAGCGAAATTTTTAGTTGCATTGTGTTTGTAGTCACTAAAACTACCTGTGTTTGTAGTCACTAAAACTACCACCCGGCTTCGTTTTCGGTAGCAGTCTTGAGATACCCAGTATAAGATTGTAGATACAGAAATATGCTTCTTGCAAAGAATATGTGAAGATTTGCTCTTACGTTTCGTTTGGTGAATAAGATTACCGGATGTCTAATACTCAGTCTTCCCACCCTCCCTGCGATTTGATAGTTCGGCAACACATCTATGTTCAAAGTGCTATGTATATTCATGGGCGGCAGTGATCACCCACCATTAGGTAAACTTTTAGGTCCTTTGCCCGATATACGCAATCAATACAAAAACAAATTATGATTTATAGACGTATTAATTCTTATCAATCACCTTAAAACTTATATAAACAAAATCAATTATTATCTTAGATTTATGAGTGATTCATACAATTTCATTACCAATAAGTAAACAACCTTTGAGTCATTAAATATTGCACCATACGATAAGATAACATTATATTCGCAGAATCATAAATTAAGAGACTTTCAGTACAAATAAATATCCTAATGCCTCTTCTACACGTCAGCAACGTCTGCAGACGTCGTCTTCGAATGGGTGTTGCGATCGTCAAGTGGAACGCACGGTTCAAATAAAATAATAAGAGGTTAGAGGAATAGTGAAAAAAATGTCACACAAAACGTAGAGGGGATGACAAACGGGCGAGGCAAGTCGATTTATGTTTGTTTGCGCCTCATTTTCTAGACGATTTTTGCTGCACTGTCACCTCTACGGACGATGTCTGGCCGTTTAAAAAAGAAAACTCAACTTGCCTTGCAATTTGGTAGATTGTTCCAGTATGTTTTTTTTTCTTTTGATGCGATAAGAATGATTCTGTTTTATTGTGAACGCGGATTGAGGTTTGTTAGAAATATTTAAATTGTACAAGTTTTGGTTGTTCTTTTTTAAAATAAAATTTCTCTTCTGGTTTATAAAAATAATAATTAAAATCTCTTAAATAACACAAACCGCGCGTTCCACTTGACGATAGCAACACCCATCCGTAGACCAGGTCTGCAGATAGATCTATTGACGTGTAGGTGAGGCATAATGTAATTAATTTATTTGTCATGTCACAATACCTACTTTAGATATGCATTAATGTATGTGTAGACGAACAGATCGCAATCTAAATTAAATAATACGCGCTATCACCAACTGAAGAGTTAATGCGTTTTCGTCTTTGATAATTTTTATTTTTATCATTCCTTGCTAAACTACGATAAAATTAATAATTTAATAAAAACTTAATGCTGCCTCGCCTGACTGCCTCGGTGGCGTAGTTGTACTACGGTACGGTTACAAAGCTGAGGTCTCGGGTTCGAATCCCGGGTTGGGCAAAGTGATATTGGATTTTTCTATTCAGTATCAGCCCAGAGTCAGGAATTTGTGCCCGATATGGCGATAGGCTCGCCACGTATCACATTGTGGGACGGAACATGCAAGGCGAAATGTGGGTGCCCTGGCACCTCTGCCTACCCCTTCTGGGAACAAGGCGTGAATTTATGTATGTATGTATGTATGTAAAAACTTAATGCTAAAAATTATTTCTTTGTCCGTTTGGTGTATTTGGTTATAGTTTTTTTGGAACGCGAGGTATCATTTAAATATTGTATGAAATAATTATTCTTAAACATCACTAAAAACCATAATATTTCATACTTTGGGTTCGGATCCCAGGGCACATCTCTGACTTTTCGGAGTCATGTGTGTATTGATAGTCAATCCCCACGCACTAAAATTTATAAAAATTTCTATGGTATGTAAGTCCGCCAACCCGCACTAGGCCAGCGTGGTGGACTATATGACCTAACCACTCTCAATCGTACTGTCGATTGTAGAGGAGACCCGTGTCCTGCAGTGGGCCGTATTTGGGCTGATAAAGAAACGATAACACCTAACAGTCACATACATAGTCCTGACACCATAATAAGAAAAAAATATAATTACTTACTACATTTTTAAATATTTACAATGAAAACCCCATTATATCATTTGAAAAAAGAAAGAATGAAAAATAGTTTTCTTATTCATCACAGTTAGACACAGGAAAAAAAGATTTAAAGAACATTTAACTTTTTATTATCACTTATCCATTAACATAATCCAATATCCATTAATACTTGTGTTTATCGTCCCCAAATGCTAAGTTGATAGTTGAAACCCCAGCCCCTAACGCTCTGGAACCTAACGGTGACGTTGTTGCGGCCCACACCTCCGTTGATGATGAAAGCAGATGCCCATTGCGTGCTGCCAATTTCAATAGCTTGGACTGCCGTGATCCTGGTGGTAGCATTACCTCTGTATACTAGGTCTTGTGTCTGGATCGAGTTCGCAATGGGTCCACGGTATACATTTGTCCTGGAAATTGAAGAAAAGTGGATTATGGTAACGGACTTTATGTGGCTGGTAATGGTCAAAAATTTACTGGTAATAGGTCTCTCATATGAGAGAATCCGCCTGGGTAGGTACTACCGCAATGTCTATTTCTCCCGACAAACAGCAATGTAAAGGCACTGTTGTGTACCAGTTTGAAGGACATTGTAGCCACAGTGACTACTGGACATATTGGCACTGAAAATCTTATGTCTCAGGATGGAGAGCGCAGTGGAATGCCAACCATTGCTTTGTAATTCAAGGTGTTGTTTGGTTTTGCTACTGTTCATGAGTGGTATCGCTTACCGTCAGGCGAACGGTATGCTCGTATCGCCATTCATTGCAATAAAAAAGCTTTTAAGACACATTTCTGGACTTTTAGAGCCATATTATGGTGGTAGGTATCTCATATTATATGAGAGGCCGTCTGGATAAATCCGCATTCCGCAATATCTTATTCATAGTGTTGCTTGGTGTTGCTACTGTCTAAGATCGTATCGCTTACCATCAGATCCATGGAATGCTCGTCTCACCTTTCAAAGCAATAAAAAAATGTGTAGACAATTACCAGGCACTTGAAAGGATGAAAACATTGGGCGAAATCCATTTGACCATAAGGATTTTAATAAGGTTTGCTATCTGTATCTGTATCTGTATCAGCCCATATACGTCCCACTGCAGGGCACGGGCCTACTCTACAATAGAGAATACGATTGAGAGTGGTTAGGCCATATAGTCCACCACGCTGGCCTAGTGCGGGTTGGCGGACTTACATACCATATAAATTCTTATAAATCGCTATGGTATGCAGGTTTCCTCACGATGTTTTCCTTCACCGTTTTAGTGCGTGGTGATTGATTATCAATACACACATGACTCCGAAAAGTCAGAGGTGTGCCCTGGGATTCGAACCCGCGACCACCGTGAACATGTGGGCAGCCGCGTCTAGTCCGTTTACCAACAGGCCACCACAAGGTTTGCTATAGCACATATTATACTAAGTGAAGTCCGTCAATCTGGACTAATTCGGCGAAGTGAACTATTGCCCAAAACTGGCATGATACAGTAAAAAATATTTAAAACTCATTATTATAGAATGTAGATACATCGGAAATTGATGACTCACTGATTCCAATTATTGACGATTGGATTTTTAGCTGATTATAATATAGATTTAGCTATAAATAATTAATAATCCTTAATTAAGCTGATTATATATAGGGGTTGATAAATCGAAGTAGTATCAATAATCTAGGTTCTGGTTCTGGTTGCCAAACGTGAAGTTTCGAGTTCTATCGGTAAATTGGCATACCAGTTTGAGTTAATTTCGGATTAAGAAATTTTATTTAACGTGGGGCATATGAGGAACGACATTATGACCGGTATGGCGATAGGCTTACTCTCTATATGGGATAGATAAACTGCTCAAGGAAGGTGATGCCCTCCAACAAATAACTGAGGAGATCCTTGAGGGAGGTCTTCAGCGGAATTCTTTTGAATGAGGAGACAAAAATGAGAGTGTAGGAGTAAGATTTAGATCAACCTTATCTGGAAGAAATTTCCTAGTGTGATAAGGCCACCTTCTTGTATTAATATTATGTCATTTATCTACTGTATCTTTTTCTTTAAAGTGCAAAACAGAATTAAATAAATATTTATAATATAGTGCGTGGTGGCCTGTTGGTAAACGGACCAAACGCGGCTGCCAACATGTTCACGGTGGTCGCGGGTTCAAATCCCAGGGCACACCTCTGACTTTTCGGAGTCATGTGTGTATTGATAGTCAATCACCACGCACTAAAACGGTGAAGGAAAACATCGTGAGGAAACCTGCATACCATAGCGATTCATAAGAATTTATATGGTATGTAAGTCCGCCAACCCGCACTAGGCCAGCGTGGTGGACTATATGGCCTAACCACTCTCAATCGTACTCTCGATTGTAGAGTAGGCCCGTGCCCTGCAGTGGGACGTATATGGGCTGATCCATCCAGAATATATACAGAAAAATATCAGTGCCATTTCCAACACCCCGACTCTTTAAATTATGTGAATAGACAACTAAAGGGTATTAGTGTTCGTACCTGGTCAAAAGTCTGTCTCCAGAGCCAATTCCACCAACAATCAGGTTTGCTCTCGTAGTGGGCTGG
Organism: Hyles euphorbiae; assembly: GCA_023078785.2. Classification (NCBI taxonomy): domain Eukaryota; kingdom Metazoa; phylum Arthropoda; class Insecta; order Lepidoptera; family Sphingidae; genus Hyles; species Hyles euphorbiae. The sequence goes on from CM041048.1 coordinate 6,713,593, forward strand.
ATTACAGCAGAATGTGCTCCAATCACAGCCAAAACCAACAGGATGAGGGTCTTCATCTGAAATCAGAACACCTGACTATTAAATTGTGCTTTTTCTAATACCGTAAGATCCTTCTCAATCGACTTATCGGTTGTAGAAGAGACTTGGCCAGTAGTTTGGAAGGAGTGGCTATTGCAGTAATGCCCTTACAAGTTCATGATAGAAGAGAACTTATGGTCACATTTAATATTGTTATGATTTTTCGTAATTATTCGCAATTTCATAGCACTTTTCAAACAAGTTTTTTACTGATCCTTAAAGAAAAAAAAGAACATACAGTCGAATTGAGAACCTCCTCCTTTTTTGAAGTTGGTAAAAAATAGAAAAGTATGCAATTAACAGTGACTTATGAAACCCTTTTGATAAAGACACGTTAGCGGTAGGTCTCTCATATGTGAGAGGCTGCCTGGGTAAGTACCCCCGCAATGTCTATTTCTCTCGCCAAACAGCAGTGTAAATGCACTGTTATGTTTTGGATTAAAGGACATTGTAGCCCTAGTAACTATTGGGCATATTGAGACTTGACATCATATCATTTCTACTATGTAAACAAAATATATTTTAATTCAATTTAATTGCAAATATCAATTTTATTTATTTAAAGGAATTAATTATGCCTTGAATCACATTCTTGCTGAAAACAAAAAAAAATATTTCTACATATAAAAGTTAATTTATAAATTACTCACCTTTGCAGCGTATATTTCTAATAGTCACTTAATTACAAATAAAGCATTGATTAAACTATGGCAATATATAGCGAATCCACTCAGCACTTATTGATAAGATTAGTACTATCAGTTATCCGAAGGATAATCTCGATTTGAAATTAATGATACATGTCCCTTCTTAGAAGCATATCTCGTATCATAGAAAGTGTTGGAACATCATAATTCCTCATTGTTATCAAGTCTTAAGACACTTAAAGAAGAAGATTTACAGAAGAGTTGGAAAATATTCTTTGACAGCCTCCGTGGCGCTGTTGGTTAGACGCCGGCTGTGAAACTTACTGTTTACCAGTGGCAGGTCTCTCATTTGAGAGGCGGCCTGGGTAGGTACCACCGCAATGTCTATTTCTTCCGCTAAACACCAGTGGAATGCAGTGTTGTGTTTCGGATTGAAGGACATTGTAGCCTGGGTAACTATTGGATATATTGACACTTAACATCTTATGTCTCAGGATGGCGAGCGCAGTGTAATGCCAAGGATTGCTTTGTAATTCAAGGTGTTGGGTTTTGCTACTGTTTATGAGCAGTCGTATCGCTTATAATTAGAGGAACGGCTTGCTTGTCTCGCCATTCTTTGAAACAAAAAAAGACGTACATTGGTACGGAAAGTCCGCCAACCATTTAGGTCGGCTTGGTGGACTGTAGCTTATATAGGCCTGAACCATATAGACTTCTCGATTGCGTGGTAGGTCGGCGACTTACAGTGGCCTATGTATATAATAAATAACACCCAACAGTCACATACATAGAGTCCTGACCCAACACTAAGATCGAGACTTTTCGGTCTCACAAACACCCAGACCCGAAAGAAACATTTGTGGGCCGCACAAACATTTCTCTCGGTGCGGGGATCGAACCCGCGGTCTCTCGTTTCACAGGCGGCGCCTAACCAACTGCGCCACGGAGGCTATCATATTATGTCATATTATATGATTAATTTACTAAGCCGGAAAACTACTAGTATTCCACAGTTTTAATAGTGTGACAGGATAGACGATTGGTGTCGAAAATATTTTGATTTAGAAGATATGCGGGTTCCCTCACGCTTTTTTTTATTCTTCATAAAAGCAAACACCAGATAAACAAGCCATCTAAAGCAGTAATAAAATAATAAAACAAAATATATCCAAAAATAATTTATTAAATCATATCAATAAGTTTATATTAACAAATTACTGGGTAATTTTTTCCCATTTCATACCATTTAACGTCCCCAGATACTAACGACATAGTAGTACCCATAGCCTCTAGCGGATTGGAGCCTGACAGTCACATTGTTCCAAGATATGCCTCCAGAGATGACCCAGGCGGAGCCATACTGGGTGCCTCCGACTTCCATGGCCTGGACAGCGGAAATCCTGGTGCTGTAGTTGCCACGGTATGCAATGTCCTGGTATTGGATAGTATTAGCTATAGCAGGACGGTAGTAGTATGATCTGCAACGGAGAAAAAATAAATACACCCAATTGTCTCATATATAAATGCCCCACAAGAAGACTAAGACTTTTCGGACTACGAGACTTTTCGGTGTCATAAGCCCAGACTTCGGGCCTGGGATTATGAAGAAACACCTTTGGATCATGCAAATATTTGTCTTGTTGAAGGGTTCGTAACGGCTTGTCGTTTCACAGTCAGCGGCCAAAAAACTACGCCACGAAGGGTGCTCTGATACACCAAGGTTCCCAAAGAGTCCATGAGCATTGAAGATCAATGTGAATGAAATATAGCGCTGTTGATCCTGGCTTACAACTTTTACAGTGGCGGGTATGCAAGTTGTTGAATGTCGACTGCTGAATATATATGCTGCTAAGTCATTGGACTTTGTCCAGCAGTAGATTTGACTGATTATGTGAGTCATCTTATTTGAAGTCAGGGTATTTGTAAATGTCATGGTAGCGAGCATTATACACGATGGTGAAAAACTCATCATGTTTAGACACGTAAATGCTTGTAAATGAGTAATTTTTATTTCGTAATCAAATGAGTGATTCTTTGAATAGTTCATGGTGCGTATATTTACGAACCCGATGAACAATCGAGATACAGCAGTTCTAGTAAACAGATCTATAATACACGATAAACAATTTCTACACATCATGAGAGTTTAACTTCATAACTCATACTTGAAGTATTTGTAAACAAGTTACGTAAATTATAAACGTTATAAACGCCACCTACATTTCATGCGAAAACCACTCACGACTGATTAAGATAAAGTTAAAGATTGATAGTAAACAAGATAAAAGCTATCGATTGTATTCAAGTATAGATTGGAGGAGTTTATCTGTTTAGCATTAGTGTCGAAACACTAATTGCGATGATTTCATGCTTGTAATCTATATTTAATATGGGCTTACAGTATTGCCGCTTCTGTGATTTAAATCTACGTGGTGGTCTGTTGGTAACGGGCCAAACGCGGCTTCCAACATATTCACAGTGGTCGCGATTTCAAATCCTAGGGAACTCTGATTTTTCTAAGTCATGTGTGTATTGATAAATCAATCACCACGCACTATAACGGTGAAGAAAAATATCATGAGGAACCTGCATGCCATAGTGATTTTTAAGAATATCATTGGTATGTAAAGTCCACCACTCCGCACTAGGCCAGCGTGGTGAACTATATGGCCTAATCCCTCTCAATCGTACTTTCCAAGGTAGAGTATATGTACGATACAGATTCAAATACTTTTGATGACAAGAATCTGCCTCGCCCTTATACTCACTACAGAAACTCCTGAAAGCCGGGATCGACATTGGCAATTTATTGAAACTAAGCGTTAACTTGTGCTCAGCGAGTCTTCGGGAATGTTTGAATTGTTCTTAATATAGGAAGAGTCTGAGTCTGGGCTGTGATCGCACAATATGCCAGTGCAGCGTGGTGAAGAACTAGATTATGAAGGAATTTCGTGCTCGGTCTTTTGAGTCTCTTTATTGAGCGGACGATATTAAAAAAAGGGAACTGTCGCAATATCGCAATCTTTGGACACAAATCGTTTTGTAATCTTTTTCCTTCTTTTTCTTTGTCTTTTTGATTTACTGCTCACGTCTATACTGAGATACCTATCGTGTGTATCTTGAACTGCTTATATTTTTTTTGCAAAAGCAAGCCTAATATAAAAGTCCTTCGTTATGACTCTGTCAGTCAGATGCCTTCACTGACATTGCTGGTGTTTAGTCATTTACGTTAGTTGCAATAACATGTATGTATTTTGACAATTGGGCTTCACAAAATTATACTTTCACTGATGTAGATCAGGTTGCGTCTACTATGATATCAGCTGTAGCTGTTTCTTAATTATTCGCGCTCTTAACATATTGTCCCTCAATTATTTCCACAGTAACCTGTTAGAGGATTATATTTGAGTCATACCTGTGCAAGAGCTGGTCTCCAGGGACTACGTAGCCAACGTTCAGGTTGGCTCGTGCAGCGGGAGCCTTCACCACGGCGGAGTGGGCCCCGAGCACCGCTAGCACCAACAGGAGTAGAGTCTTCATCTGAAATCACAAAATCCAAAATCACAATGAAAGGTTCTTTGGGTTACATCTTAAATTCTGTCGGACAGATCAATTGGTGGTCACAATGAGAGTTCTTTTAAATCTGAATTTTTTTAGAGCAGGTCATTTGGCAGTTTATAAACATGAAGATAATGTTTGAAATGTAGGATCTTCAGTTGGTTTTAAAAATATTTATGGACCGAACACCAAAATTAAATGTTTGAACTATTTGACATTAAAATATAAATATTGGTTTTGATAATCCAGTGGCATCATTGGTAGTGGTAAATACATCGATATTCTGGACATCAATTAGCGGTAAGACTATTTAATGAGATTACAATGTGTGGTTAGACTAACAGGTATATTATACCGACCTTTTTCATACTCATCAAACAATGAGGCATGAATGTCAATAGCAACAAAGGTACGCAAGTATCATCGAAATCAAACATGGAAATTTCTAAATAAGGAAACGATGTATTCATTCAGTGAAACAATTTTTTGTTTTACTCCAATTTATTTATATACAAAGGAAATTTGTAAAATACCATCTAAATGTTGATATAAAAAGTCGAAACCGTAAATATTGTGCTCTGAAAAGCATGAAATCAGAAAATATTTGTGTCTGATATTCTTATCTACAACCGTTCAATATTTATCATCTTGAAGTAGACAATTCACATAAATATCATAATTCAATATACAAAGTGATATTTGCAATGCCGCGCCGTCGCAACAAACAAGTAATACTGGGTAAAATATTAAACCCTCATTTTGGGTACGCCTCGGTTTGGTAAATCTACCTTATCAGTTTAACTAACACCATGACACTGCCCTAAATTCTTTTATATGACTATATTATGATGTTATTACATTTTTATTTCCGAGGTATCCTCGAGAGTCCCGAAGGATGGTGGCCATAGTAATGACGCCGAGTTCACAGCTACTTTAAAGGTTGTTAAATCCTTTTTACCTCTTTATTTACCTAAGTCATTGAGATAATATACTAGAGGAGACACTGCAAACAAAATGAAGGATACCATACCGGTCCTTCTGTTTCTGTCTCTGTCACGCCTACGAAGTAACATTATCTTCCCTCTCGCTTCACTTTGTACCCGTGTGCACGCACATTACGCAGATATTTTGTTACCGATGTCCGCTCTAGTATAATATCTCAATGACCTAAGTGAATTAACTGAAAACAACCACTTTCTATTTCAAAAAGGAGTTTTCAGTCCCGCATAACTCTGGTCAAAAGAAAATACGGGATATACCCATTAATTAACTAAACAACACCCATAGTATCCAATGGCATGAGACAGTCGACTGTTGCCAGTCGATACTTTATCTAGACGGCATTAGCACTTACCATCAAGTGGGATGCAGTCACTGTGCCAGAATTAAAAAAAACACTTTTGTCACAGGTCGAAGGTTAAATTCGCAATCTCTCATCGCATTATCATTTTATTACCCACAATTTGATGAGCACTTATTTAGTTATCCATTACTACCACTTCAAACAAAGTTAATAATTCTTTAAATAAAACTTAAGTAAAATAAATCTTACCTTTCAGCGTGTATTTTCAGCACAAAATAAACTCTGTTTTAGATAACACGAAACATCTCAGAAACATATATACTGCACATCAGAGTGTTCGATAAGATTACTTTATCTATGATTCATGGAACAAACTGAACACTTTGCAACTCATTCTTAGAAATTGCTCTTGTTCTAATTGATATGTTTGTTTTTAGATATCCTTTAGCATCTCTGCATTCACTTTCCTTAAAGTAGTAGTAGTAGTACTAGAAGTAGTAGAACTTAATGTAGGCAAAATTTGTACGACATCAACATCCCCGTCTATACATTATCTAGACAGCAATGCACATATCAAAAATATGATTGATGAATCAATTGTAGAATTCCTTCTAGTCATTTTGCTATTTGATTCACTTCGTTGTGGTTAAAAGAGAAGTTAGACAATCTCGCTGAAATTAAAGGGTTGGTGTAATAAGTATGCTATTATTCAAAACAAAGTAAGATTAATTTAAAAAGACCAAGAAATTATGTATTTAAAGAAGAAAAGATCAATTCCTTTTGAAGTCTATTTTCATCAGTTAACTTGCTGCAGCTGAATAGAACGAAAGACTTCTAGATATAATTCCAAAGTATAGATAGCTGAACTAACATAACAACTGCCTCCATGGCGCAGTCGGTAATCGCCACCTGTGAAACGAATGGCCGCGGGTTCGATCCCCTCATGGAGAGAAATGTTTTGCGGCCCACAAGTATATATCTCGGGTCTTGGTGTTTGTGAGACCGAAAAGTCATTCGTAGTTCCTGATATCCGCGATATAAGACTTGACATATTGAGACTCGACATCTTATATCTCAGGATGGCGGGCACAGTGGAATGTCAACCATTGCTTTGTTGGTTTTGCTACTGTTCATGAGCGGCTGTATCGCTTAACATCATGCGAATGGCATACTCGTCTCGCCATTCATTGCAACAAAAACAAAAGCTGATTTTTGTCCAAGATAACACAGATTATCTACTATATTGGCCTTTAAATCATCTGAATGCAGGAATAGGTACCGTATTTTTCCCGGCATCTCGTCTAATAGTTATGTTTCTATCACACGGGAACCATATTTTGCTGAATCAAAAGAATGCTTGTATGATTTAATGCAACTCAGATAACGTGCGTGTGTGGGTATATGCAGGAAGGTACTTTTTGTAGTAAAAGAAATAATTTTAGCAAATGTGTAAAATATTATATTATGTACAATAAGTTTTTAATAATAATTATGTGGCCGAAAATACAGAATTGAGTCGAATGGCGTTTTTCTTGCATGATAATCCTAATATAATATGTTTCAATTGACAGAGAACGCCGAACACTCTCGAACGCCATTGAGTTAACCGCTGGCATGAAGTTCAGGTTGGTTGCCGGTGTTTGTTGTCCGCCACGTGTACTAAATATCATAAAAACATGGATTTTTTTCTACCTGGCATTTTAAAGTGGCTGATATTGCACATCATGTGCAAAACCATCTGTCCAGATTGTCGAACGGCACTACATGACGGTCACAGGCAATTCGATACTATTTTAAACTACACATGGTGTAATTCTGTTGGCCAAAATTCGAGGCTCTACCGACAGATACCAGAGTTCTCTTCAGGAATATTAGGGTGCAAAATAACCTAAGGTCGTGAATGGAAATATAGCGGTGAACGCGCATCCTGAAGAGATCTCTACAAAAACTACAGGGTTCTGAGTACTTCACCACACCCCATAAGGAAATTTTAATGAAGTTGAGTCTAAATCTGCCCAATAATAAAGAGATATTGCATAAAAGTGTTGATAAATATTAAATTAGAAGAAGGATGAAAGTGAAAATACGCAAACATTAAGTAATCAATCAGTATTTTAATGGTTTTTAATAATCACACAATTATTGAAACCAAATTATTATGTATTCTTGTTTGCACCATTTTATCAGGGTATTTAACATGGAAATGTTGTTATTTTTTATCATACAGCTGTATAAGTTAATTGTGCTGCAATGCAATGTTAATTTTAAACACTGGTCAATCAGACTGTAAATTGTACAAAACATTATAATTTAGATGATAGGTTATTAAAATAATCAAAAATCATGTAACTGTTTATTGAAAATCATGAAACCAAAGTTCAAAATATACATGATGAAATGGTCATTTCTTCTGCTCAATATCCCCAAATATTCAGCTGGTAGTAATACCCAAGTCCTCTAGCCGTTTTGAACCTAACAGACACGTTGTTCTGGTAGATGCCTCCGTTGATGATGTAGGCGGATGCCCAATGCGAGGCTCCTATTTCGGAGGCTTGTACCGCTGTGATCCTAGTGGTGAGGTTACCCTGGAATGTCACATCTTGATACTGGATTCTGTTCGGGATAGCTCCGACGGTGACGTAGGTGCTGGAAATAAAGTGGTGCTTTACATTGTTTCTGTTTTAAAGGTAAGTTGTTTGGACTACAACTAAAAAATAGTACAAGGTGTTACTAGCTTTTCATTTGGCCCGTAAAACTGCCCCTTCTTCTATATATTTTTGAAGACTTACAATTTTTGCTACGCGTCTATAATTCTCCAGCTTTTTTAGGTGTTATTACGGCGGAAAACATTTACATATGTAGGATTTAACAAATTTGTTGATCGTTGTTTTTTGAACTGGCCTTTATGGCTTCGGATCATAGATACGAAGTGCAGTGTAATCCTGGAAGAACACCATGGTTGACATATTCATACCCTTGTGCTTAAAACTGAATTTACACAGGCTTGCCCCAAGTACTAATAACATAATATCGGGATACTATGATATATGGCATACTTTTTTAAACCAGGATGGATTTTCCACGTATGCTTTCCATCACTTTTCCGCGCAGACTAATATTATACCCGTATCACCGATTATAATCATACCTCTAAAATAGTTTTTACCGTTCTTTCATATTTCGAAAGCTTTAGGATTAACATTAATTTATGAAGAAAGCCTGAGATATTCTTAAAATACTTTTAACTTTAATATTTCTACCGACTGAAACTTTCAAAGAGTAGTCGATAGCACTGATCACCATTATAACAGTGAAGGAAAACTTCGCGAGGAAGCCTGCCTACCATAGCGATTTGTAAGAATTTCTGTTATGTAAAGTTCGTCAACCCGCACTAGGCCAGCGTGGTGGACAGTATGGCCTAACCACTGAATCGTACTCTCGATTATAGAGGACGCCCGAGCCCTACTGTGGGACATTTATGGGCTGATGTAGTACTAACCAATTATAAATCTGAAGATAGTAACATTGGCATTCCTACCTATGCAAAAGTCGGTCTTCGTTGCCAGGGCTTCCAATGAAAAGGCTAGACTTCTCAGAAGGCTTGACTACAGCAGCTTGCACGCCAAGCACTGCCAGCACCAATAGAATCAGGGTCTTCATCTGAAATCAGAATACAGTCCAGACTGTCAAATCCAGTTTGGTTGAATCCGAAAATTATGATGTGTATAAGATCTGAGATGGATTCACATGTTTTTTTTATTGCTATAAACGGCGAGACGAGCTTGTCGTTCGCATTATGGTAAGCGATACGACCGCTCATGAGCAGTAGTAAAACCAAACAACACCTTGAATTACAATGCAGTACTTGGTATTCCACTGCGCTCGCCATCCTGAGACATAAGATATTAGGTCTCAATATGCCCTGTAGTTATTCTGGCTACAATTTCCTTCTATCCGAAACACAACAATGCATTTAAACTGCTGTTTGCCGAGTGAAACAAACATTGCGGTGGTACCTACCCAGGCGGCCTCTCACGTATGAGAGACCAGTATATAGGATAAAGTTTAGATTCATGTTTTATTGTGTGGTCCAGAAGTTCGTATCGAAATTAAATTTTTGCTTTAATTGATTATATGTCAAATAGTTATATCTGGACAATAGTTTTGAATCGTTTACAGGAACAAAACAATTTTAACAATCTCTTTCCACCCTAACCCAAACAATATTTTTGAAAGAAATAAGTATCAATACTCACCTTAGCAGTAGTTTATACCACAGCAGTACGACTGAATTATTTTTTTCCCAAAAAAAAAGCTTTATATACTAAACCTGTTTAGGTTTCATTGATAAGGATTTTTTATCTTGGTAAACCCAACGATTTTTCACCGGAAGACACTGATCCTTCTTCTACGAAATTGGTTTTATCTCGCAGTGTCTTGCATACGAAATGACACTATCTCGCAAAACAAGAAAAAAATCCAGTTTTTTGGGTTTTTTGAATACATCATAGATGAGATCATGAACCAGCCCATTTCGCTATCATTGACAGTCGATATGAGGAGAATGATGATTTATACGGAATGCAAGAGATATGAAACGTCATGCAGAATATCGCGTCAGTAAAGTGAAGGTACATCAAATAAATAATAAATGATGTACATTGTATCTGTATCAACCTATAATATACGTCCCACTGTAGGACACGGGCCTCCTCTACAATCGAGAGTACCTACGGTTTTAGCTTAGGTTTCCTGACAGTGTATTCTTTTACCGTTATAGATTTTATATTGTTATTATTTTACATACGATACAATACATATGATGTTGACGTATTCACTACACTGTTGTACTGAGGCTAGGTTGACTTCACCGACTGTGACTTTACCTAACTTTGAATTTCTTTGCGGTCAATGTCCTAGGTTTGCATGTTTTCTCGCTATGTTTCCTTTATAGTTAAAGTGAGTGTGTAGTTCAAGTATTCACTTTAACGCCCCTTTCGTCTTCCCATACTTCCCACCCTCCTGATTTGAAGGCCGGCAAAACATGTATGATCCAAATCTAGTGTGTGGACAGGGGCGGCAGTGATCATTGATCATGTGACCTGCTTGCTCTTTACAATTTTTGATGTATTTTAAAAGGATAGTGTCAATCGCTATTATATGTATAAGTTAGTCACAGTTCGCTATGCGCCTGCGAACAAGTAGCAGCAACGTCATTCTTCATTAACGTTACAATTTTGTGTATATTTCCAAATGACAACACAGTTCATTTAAAGGAAACTGAACCGCCACCACCACTGCCTATGAAACATGTCACATATTTTGACTTATATATAGAATTTGGGAAGTTAGGCCTTGTACAGTTCACAGGTGGTAGGTCTCTCATATATGAGAGGCCGCCTGGATAGGTACTACCACCACAATGTCTACTTTCCCGACAAAGAGCAGTATAAATGCACTATTATGTTTTGGATTGAAGGACATTGAAGCCAGAGTAACTACTGGAGATATTGAGATTTAACATCTTATGTCTCAGGGTGGCGAGTGCAGTGGAATACCAGGCATTGCTTTGTAATTCAAGGTGTTGTTAATTTTACTATTGTTCATGCTAATCCCGCCATACATTGCAATGAAATAATATTAAAAATCAGTTTGGGCGTGATGAGAAAGAAACTTGGCGTTACATGAGATCTAGTAACTTTTTGACAATGCAAGTCATATAGCAAGTGTTGGCAACATTTTACATGAAAATGTTTTTGGTGTGTCAATTCTTTACGTGCCTCTGATTTGAAAGACATGAGACAAGTAAGCCAAAGGCAAGTGTGTTTTACTTACTGGCATAACGCCTGATGGAAAATGCAGTGCAATAAAAATATTCAGGTTTCATGTGCATTCAGGTTTTTACTAGGTAACAATAAAATGATTACCGGAAACTAAAAGTAAATAAAGTTCATATACATTTATTTGTTTATATTAAACTAGCGGCCCGGCCCAGCTTCGCCCGGGTACAAATAGATTTCTGTACAATAATATACACGTATTATACATACAAACCTTCCTCTTGAATCACTCTATCTATTAAAAAACCGCATCAAAATCCGTTGCGTAGTTTTAAAGATTTAAGCAACCAAAGGGACATAGGGACACAGAAAGCGACTTTGTTTTATACTATGTAGTGACTCTCCATACAATATGATGTATAAAGGAGGACTTAATGCCTTAGGCATGATTACTTGTCTACTAGTCATCCTTGTTTACAAGACAGAAAAGAACAAGGCTTTTTAAACAAGGTAGCTGTTACTAATGTAACAGAGTGCAAATAAATCCTTTGAACAAACATAATTAAACTAATTAATCCTTGTAAAATCTCAATTTATTGTTAGTAATATACAAGCCAAAACATTACAATTGATTAAATTTTATCATTTACACTAATAATGATACGTACTTATTACGTATATTCAGTAACCAAATTGTGTTAAAATTTCTTAAAACAAGATACAACAAAAATAATTTCTTATTATTATCAGGTTATTTAATTCTTATGAGTTTTTACTTACGGCCTAGCCGTGGCATGGTATACATGTTATGTAATAAATCTACCTTTCCTGATTTCAATTCATAAACGACGCCAGCGCCATCTATTTAAATTTATCGCAATTTCTGGATTCTCATGACCAATAATTTAAACTTTTATTTTATTTTTGGGTCAGAAATAAGTAACTGATGGGTATATTTAATATCTACCTATATCATAGGAAAAAGGTGATATGGTATTTCTACTTTCTTGGTTCTTTTATCGTCCCCAAACATCAAATCGGTAGTAATAGCCTCCTCCAAGGATTGTGGAGAACCTAATAGTGACTCGGTTGTTACCAAGGCCTCCAGAAACCAGTTGAGCTCTCGCCCCCTCATTAGAAATTACTTCGACAACCTCAACAGCAGTTATTTTTGTGAAAAACCCTCCTTTGTATGTCTCTTCTTCCACGTGACGGAGGTTCGGGACCGCTCTGTGGACTTCGTATGACCTGGAAAGAAAATAATCTTTAAATTAAAAAAAATATATAAAGTCACTTCTATAGAAAGGCGTGATCGCCTCTGCTCCAGCGGATAGAAGGTGCTAACAGGACATCCACGTTTTGCCTCGTGTGTTCCGTGCCACAATGTGATAGGGGGTGAGTCTCTCGCCATCTGTATCAGCCCATATACCTCCTACTGCAGGGTATGGGCCTCCTCTATTATCGAGAATACAATTTAGAGTGGTTAGGCCCTATATAGTCCACGACGCTGGCCTGGGACCCTACTATATTCATCCGAAACGAAGTTCGAAACTTCGGACAATCGAAGTTTTTTATACGATACGAATGTATCTACTCTGTAAAAGTTCCAATTTGTATAACGTACATCATAACTATAAGGTTATGACCATAAGTCAATAACGATCATAAGTATATGTAGGTACATTCGTATCGTATATAAATTTTTATCATCCGAAGTTTCGAACTTCGTTTCGGATGAATATAGTAGGGCCCTTGGTGCGAGTTTACAGCGGCGCACTTTACATACCATAAAAATCGCTATGGTATGCATGTTTCCTCCCGATGTTGTCCTTCACCGTTAAAGCGCGTGGTGATTGACTATCCATACACACATGACTCCGAAAAGTCAGAGGTGTGCCATTCAAACCCTCAACTACCGTGAACATATTGGCAGCCGCGTCTGGTCCGTTTACTAACAGGCCACCACGCACTTTATAAATAGTAAATTTTACAAATTATTATCAAAAGGACTTACCTATGCAAGAGTTTGTCTCCGACACCAACGAAACCAATGTTGACGCCTGATCTCACAGGAGACTGTTCTTCAGCTGCTTGCGTCGCGATCACCGTCAGCACCAAGATAATGAAGGACTTCATCTGAAATCAATACACATTAAATTATTCTATTTTTGCTGAGGTTCTACTGTTTTCTGTTTAGACTTTATACATACTACATCTATCGTTCATTTTCAATATTCTAAATACTCGAAATTATGCGCCTACTATTTCACTCTGCACCATCCAAAGGTGGTAGGGAATGCCACTGGCATTAAGTCCGCCTACATACAACTCTATATAAAGAATAAATAAATAATATCCCAAGGAACCAAATGATATTTTTGTTATGTACTAGTTATCTGTCCACTTTATAAGGGACGTGTACTACACTATTTCTTTAATATAAAGACAAACATATATAAACCCACGCCTTTATCCCAGAAGGGGTAGGCAGAGGTTCTAGGACACGCACATTTCGCCTTATATGTTTCGTCCCGCGATGTGATAGGTGGCAAACCTATCGCCATATCGGACACAAATTCCTGACTCTGATAATAATGAATAGAAAAATCCACTATCATTTTGCCCAACCCGGGATTCGAACCCGAGACCTCAGCTTTGTTGTGACCGTACCCTAGTACAACTACGCCACCGAGGCAGTCGGCCCCGTTTAATATAAAGACTCACCTTAGAACAATGTACGCGTTTACGGTAGACTAACTTAATTATAACTTCAAAAATAATTTAGAAAACTTTATATACTAGGCTTATTTAGTGCAATTTGATAAGATTGTACTATCAGTCAAGATTTAGGGTAGATGATTACTCGTATATCCAAAATCTTTGTATTTGTTTATATTAGCAGGCCGGCATAATTGTTTCCATTGGCATGAGACTGCCGTCCGATACCAATGGATACTTTGCCTTGGCGGGATTAGCGCTTACCATCAGGTGCAATGCCGCCACTACGCCGGGCATTAAAAAAAAATGCAATAAAATGGCCAGAAAGCAGCGAAACTTGGTCGGTCAGCTAGAGAACTTAGCGTATTTGGATATTGTAGTCTAATCACAAACATTTTGATTATTTTTATTGCTCGTTCGTTAATTTAATATCTTGGAGTTCTTATATTTCGATGATCCAAATCATAAATTCATGCCTATGGGTAATTATTATAAATTACCTAAATTATTTGTTACAATGTATGATAAGTTTATCAAATAGATGTACGATAGCATATAGACATTTTATTAATTGGGGTCATCAAATTATTTATTGAAATATTCTATTATTCTTTTCTTTATTCATCATCCTCTGTACTGCCCTATTACTTCTAAACCATCCAAAGATTGCCTGGAATAGATCGCAGCTGAGCAGTGATAAGGCCGCCAATTGCTGCCATATTATTACTGGTGGAGATGGCCTCTCACATATGAGAGAGGCCATCTGGGTGGGTACCGCCGCAGTGTCTGTTTCTCCCGTGAAACAATACTACGTAAATGCACTGTTGTGTTTCGGATTGAAGGACATTGTAGCAAGAGTAGCTACTGGACATATTGAGACTTAACATGTCTCAGGATGGCGAGCGCAGTGGAATGTTGCTACTGTTTATGAGCGGTCGTATCGCTTACCATCAGGCGAACGGCTTGCTCGTCTCGTCATTCATTGCAATAAAATATAATATATCTTTAGTTTAAATATATTTTCTGTTTATTGTTTCTTTTTGATAAATTTTAGTGAACAATAAAGTATATGTATAAATAAATAAATAAATAATAAATGAATAAATACGCTAAGGGTTTCCCCAATATGCATTCCGGATATATCAAGAGTGCTACCGAAAAAGAAGCCGGTGATAGTTTTAGGGAGTACAAACACAATGTAATTAAATGTACGACGATAGAAAAAAATAAACAAAAAAAAATCGTCACAATTTTTTGCTCAAAATTTAGTTGTATTGTATCTGAAGTCACTTTGACCAGCTTATTCTTATATCATATTTATAGTAAGGAAGTACGTGGTGGCCTGTTGTTAAACGAACCAGATGCGGCTGCCAATATGCACACAGTGGTTGCGGGCTCAAATCCCAGAGCATCCCAGACTTTTCGGGACTCATGAGTGTAATGATGATAATCAATCACCACCAACTTTTATGGTGAAGGAAAACGTGAGGAAACCTGCATACCACAGCAATGTCTATGGTATGTAAAGTCCGCTTTCCACTAGGCCAGCATGGTGGGCTATATAGTCCAACCAATCTCTATCATATTCTCGATTGTCGAGGAGGCGCGTACCCTGCAGTGGGATATATACGTATATGGGCTTATACAATACAATTTAAGTATATAATAAATAAATAACACCCAACAGTCACATACATAGTCCTGACCCCACACTAAGATCGAGTCTTGTGTCGTGGGTATCAGGAACTACGAGAGACTTTTCGGTCTCACAAACACCCAGACCCGGAAGAAATATTTGTCGGCCGCACAAACATTTCTCTCGGTGCGGGGATCGAACCCGCGGCCTCTCGTTTCACAGGCGGCGTCTAACCAACTGCGCCACGGAGGCTGTCATATTCTTTAGTTTTCGAGTTAAGTTCATGCACAGCCTAGCAAAGCTTCGGATGTCTACTCGCAAGGTAGATGACCTAGCTATGCACGCTTCCATGAGGTCGTTATAGAATCTTTGATTATGTATATCAAGGCTGCTACCGAAAACAAAGCCGGCTGGTAATCTTAGTAACTACAAACACAACACAACACCCGGCTTCGTTTTCGGTAACAGTCTTGATACGCTACAATATAGACATATACGACAGTTCGAGGATAAAAGTGGCACGACCGTAACATGATTTTCTCGAAGAAGTTTATAAAACTAGAAGCCTGAATTTTTAATAACCAAGGAGGCTTTATATAAACACAGTATATTTCAAATTTAACTCTGTAACTGTATCTATTGTTTGCTTTTTTATTTTCTTCTTTACCACCTTACCTTCTAAGAAATCATTATTCATTCATTAATTATTAAACACCTTCCTCCGTCTTTCTACACAACCTAAAGGTCAACTGGTAGATGCCATAAGGTATTAAGTCGGCCTGTATTATTTTTTCAAAGTGTAAAAAAAATGGTTGCCTGTAAAGTCGGTTTTACGGGCGAAGATTTTACGTGACAACGTCTTTTTCTCGGTAGAATATTTATTGATATGAATATAATTAAATTGCACAATAGGAACAAGGAATTGAATGAAAATAAGAATTGCACAAATTTTAACTATAGAAATATATTTTGTTTACTAAAACACTATCAACATTTATCAATAGTATGACATAACCTATAAACTCAGTTTCTCAACTTTTGTGTCAATCTAACAATTAATCAATCAATCATAGTTTACGATAATGAAATATCAGTGTACAATTATTTACCTTTATTGTTGTAGTTGTTGTAAATGATAAATGACGAATCTAAGCACTCCATATTTTCACTACAGACACAGCTGACGATACTTTAACCACACGTGTGAACTTGTATTGTGACGCTTTCTTGTTTTTCCAACGCCAAGAACGTTCGAGAAAGACAAAGACAGAGACACAAGCATGCGCCGATTCAATGCGCCTAATTCTCTAGTGCTGCGCGCGCGGCAGACCGATCATAGTTGAGTGGGAGAGAGACGCAAGGCATTCGGCGGGCCTCTCTCTCGTTCGGTGACTCATCGTAACGTTACCGGGCGTTACACTTTTTCATAAGTGACTCCCAGCCGCAACCTAATTTAAGACGTTGTCACGTCAATAATAAATAAATAGTTTAAGAACTATAACTAGTCATATTTTCTTAATTTTGTCACTCACTGATAGACCGATCATCAAAAATCTAAGGCACTGCTACCAGACATAGAAGCTTGAAATTTAGAATACTATTACAGTGTAGTGTATAAATAAACCAAGAAAAACTAAAATATTTTGCAATTCTACAACTTTAACATTGGAATTGTGGCCGTTATATTAATATTTTAAGGTTTGATACGATTTCCAACAAAACTTTACTGCTGGTAGGTGTCTCATTTTGAGAGCTCGCCTGCGGTGGTACCTACCTGCAATGTCTATTTCTCACGCCAAACAGAAGTTAAAACGCACTGTTGTGTTTCAGAATGAAAGACATTGTAGCCAGAGTAACTACTGGGCATATTGAGACTTAACATCTTACGTTTCAGGATGGCGAGCGCAGTGGAATGCCAAGCATTGCTTTGTAATTCAAGGTGTTGTTTGGTTTTACTACTGTTCATGAGCGGTCTTGTATTACTATATTAATACAGTAAAAGGGGGTCTTAGATAGTTATAAATAATAAAAAGTCTTAAATAAAAAAATATGTATTTAATGTTACCGATTAAGATTCTTTCCGCTGATTCTCCGTTATAACTTTTTACAATACGCATCTGATCGAAGCTATTCTTATTTGCTTCTTATAATAAATAGGTACCCAAGAAATAACACATTATCAGCACAAATAGCTTTTGGGATCAATTTTAGTTAACGACATGCTTAATATGTATTGTAATATGTATTAATATGTATTTGTTAAGACAATAAGGAATTTCATAAGTTTTGACTTAAATACACTCGTACTACACGATTGAAAATATGTTGTGTAAAAATGTTTTTTTTATTTACATGATATAGTTCTTATATTCTACTTATGCTTAAGTTATGTAGTGGTCTCCCTGTATCTTATGAGAGGGATAAACATATCGACGCTCCGTACATAAAATATCGAAACTGAAAACTGTGATTTTTGTTTTTTGCACCAATTGCAAGTAGATATATAGATTTATAATTAATTACAATGTAATATTATTAACAAAATATTCAACTGTTTTTGTAGCGAATTAACAGTCTCGATAGTTTGCGTAGGGACCGTCAATATAATTATTATTTAAGAGAGAGTTTATTTTTTCTTAGACCCGTTTATACTCCCCAAACTTCGAACCGGTAGTAATAAGCTCCGCCGCGACGGGAAGTGAACCTTACGGTCACTCTATTAAAGCCAAGACCTCCGGATATGATTTCTGCTGAAGCCCCCTCATGTTTCACGTCTGCGTAGGCTCGCACAGCTGTAATCTTTGTAAAGATACCACCTTTGTACGTCTCGTCATTTTCGTGACGAATATTCGGTGTGGCTCTGGCGAATTCGTAGGATCTGAAATATATAAATGAATGAATGAGACAGTCACATACATGGTCCTGACCCTACACTAAGAAGGAGTTGTGTGTCGTGGGTATCAGGAACTACGAGAGACTTTTCGGTCTCACAAACACCCAGGCCCGAAACAAATCCCGAAACAAATCTTCACACAAATATTTGTTTCGGTGCGGAGATCCAACCCACGGCCTCTCTTTTCACAGCCGACGTCTAACTAACTGCGCCACGGAGGCTGTCATATGTCAATGAATGTGGGTAAATCAGGGTAAATAGTGTTTATAAATGTTTGGTATGAAGTCATTGGGAGAGAGTTATGTACACTGGCGGGCTTTCTGTGGATGACCAAGAAGAAGAAACGTAAATCTATCTAGGATATTGATGTCCATCATCAGTGCCTTGCAGTCCACTGCTGGACACAGATCTCTCCCAAGGTACACCACATAGCCTAGTCTGTCGAATATTGCCAGTTTATTATTGTAAAATAATTTTAAACGATTCCAGTACCAATTACTAGCATACTTGCTTTCTGAATGTGAAACAAGAGGCTGCGGGTTCGATCCCCGAATATATGGCCAAGTTCCTCTCAAACGTACTCTCGATTGTGGAGGAGGCTCGTGCCCTGCAGTGGGACGTATATGGGCTGATACAGTACAGTACAGTATGAACACAAATACACATATTCAAAAGCATCAAAGTATCCTACCTATGCAGCAGTTTGGCTCCGACACCAATGGGACCAACTATGAGATCAGCTCTCACAGTATGGGTTATGGCTCCAATCACCACCAGCACCAAAAGGATGAAGGTCTTCATCTGAAATCAATGGACACCGATGATTAATAAATTATATTTCTGGTCAATCCCAGGGCACACCTCTGACTTTTCGGAGTCATGTGTGTATTGATAGTCAATCACCACGCACTAAAACGGTGAAGGAAAACATCGTGAGGAAACCTGCATACCATAGCGATTCATAAGAATTTCTATGGTATGTAAGTCCGCCAACCCGCACTAGGCCAGCGTGGTGGACTATATGGCCTAACCACTCTCAATCGTATTCTCGATTGTAGAGTAGGCCCGTGCCCTGCAGTGGGACGTATATGGGCTGATACAGATACAGAATTTCTGGTCAAAGAATCCACACAAGTAAAATCTGTGTTTGCTGATCTTGAGGAATTCCTGCATTAATCGGCCCAAAAAACACGGAAGGATCGAAAGATCTTACTCAATGAGTTTTATATACAAAACAGCATACAGGCGGACTTAATGCCAGAGGCATTCTCAAACAGTTTACCTTTAGGTGAAGCAGAAATTAAGTAAATCAGGTTTATTTTACATTTAAATAGGGAAAAAAGTGAAACTCATATGTCAGTGGATAGATTCCTGGTTCTACGTTTTATATTACAGTGCTTCAATTCAACCCAGACCTAAATATTTTTATTGTCTTTATAGACAGACGAGCTAGTGGCCCGCCTGGTGGTAAGCTACCACTGCTCATAGACCGCTGTAGTGCCAGGGGACCAGCACCACAAAGTCGTTGCCTACCTTAAGAAGAGTACTCTCTTTAAGCCTCGTTTGAAGGACAGGTCATAGCGCTCAGGAAATACCGATGCAGAGAGTTAATTCAAGAGCTTACAGTGGTAGAAAAGAACTCTAAATTGGTCAAAAAGTATTTCTTGAATAAAAATAACTTACCTTAACAGAAGTATATGTGTGCAGTAGGTGTACTTAATTATAATTTGAAATAATGACACAGAAGACTTTATATAGAAGGCCTGTTCAGATCAACTTGATAAGGTGTTATCAGTCTAGATTTAGGGTAATAGATTATTCCATACTTATTTGTCTGTCACCTAGACAAAGTAACAAAGACATTAATGAAGTATACATATCGTAGAATACATATTAATTACGATTGAGTAAGATAACAATATTGGTAATCATTAGGGTCATCGAACAGATAATCGAATTAATAAATTCGGTTTTTTCTACACTGAAATGACAAAGCGACGCTTTACTTCACACAACACACAATACGGTAAAGGTAGAACATTAATTTAATTAAAAATAAATAATAAAAATTAAAAACACAGTTGACAATTAAATAAAAATGATTAACCCCCAAATACTGGATTGCTACTCAGCCACCGGACTCATTTGATATGACGTTATTTTGAGGTTTCGTTAAATTTCGAAACGGAATACTGGATAGCCATTTAGCTCATAAATCGGTCTACTCAGCAAACATCCAGCTAAACTTCCACAGATTAACGAAAAGTTTGTTTTCAGTTACAATTTTTATTGTATAAATATAAACGTTCCATTTGACGCAATATTCTTCATACATGATTTCTCAAAATTGGAAATTTAACCCTTTATATTTAATATGAGGAATCATTGTAACGTTTTTACTTTTGTTACGATTATGTTTAAAGCTATATTATATATTGCCATGTTATTATTTTAAAAATCTGTTAATAAAATCATATGGGTGAAAAAACTTATGTCCTTAATCCCTTTACCCGAAGCGAGTTTATTAAAAATATTATGATGTTTGTTTATTTTATTTATTGTCATGTTGTAATTGCACTCGGTTTGAAAGTTAGTTTTTGGATTATCTTTTCAATAAATAGGTATATAAAATACCAAACAACGGCTGCAGAACCACCTAAGTACCAAATGGAGAAGACTATGTAAATAAATACGATATGAGAAAGAAGCTGTGCTGGATATTATAAACAGGTAAGTATACACGTATTCCTCTAAGTTTTAACGAATTTATATGATAATTAACTATTTAATATATAATATGAATCGATTATTCACACATTTTAAATCATCATCATCATCTACAGCCTGTAGGATCCCACTGCTGGGTACCTATAGGCTTCTCTCATATTATGCCTCCTATATATTATCTCCTCCTCATATAGTAGTATTATGTAATAAATATGGAAAATAAAGTATGGTACAATGTGTATAACTATAAATAATCCTTTGTTTCAGGAGCTGGAGTGGAGTACATAAATATTCAATGTGTACCTATATAATAAGACTGTCCAAGAAATATGGCTCATATATATAGTGCCATGTATATCAGCTATAGACTAAATAAGTAAGCTCAACAAATATATATGAAAAATAAAAAGAGATATATAAAATTATGACATACTTTAACTTAAACACTTTTGCAGGTAACGCTATAGAAATCATGCATACAACAAATCATTTGGACAATACACACCCTTTTGAAGTGAGTATGTAATATAAAAATATACAAAAAAGAATGAGACAAATTGTGTGAAGGAAGAAATATTTGCATCAGAAAACAGTGTTTTAAATCAAAGTTGAAGAATGTTATGAATTTTAATTAATATGTAATACATAAAATAAATTGTTTATTTCACCTATTTTCATTGTTAAAAAATGTCATATTATATTTCTATTGTACATTTTTAATAGTACATTTATTAATTTAGTTTTAAATTAATGTTTAAATAGTTGTTATTATTTTGTGTTTATAAAGGAATATAGATATAATTAATGTAAGACAGATCTAAAGAAATGTAGATAATTAAAAAAATATAATATGTACTAATGATGTTATTAAAATAAATATACTACAATAAAACATAACTCATTTTTATTTGTATTCATTCCATGGTAATTCAATAAAATGCACTGTACGGTTTAAAATATGTATTTTATTATATTATTCCTTGTTGCAACATTTTCATTGGTTATACTATGTGGAGCTGGTGGAAATGATTCAGAAAGATCAATCTCCAATATATGATCATTCTGGGAACATGCTATATTATGTAACACAGCACATGCCTCTATAATAGTAAGCTAATTTTCAAAAACTTATAGCCCAACTTGCAGACAAGAAGATCTTTGTTGTAAAACCAAAGACCCTCTCCACTGGGTTTCTTGTTTTAGTATGGTCTTGATTGTAAGCTTCTTCAGTCTCCCCTTTCCAGAAATGCACATAAAGGAGAATCATTGAAATTTTTACTATCATGCACCGCGCCTGGCCATCGGCCTATAATGTTTCTTATCCTCAAGTTAGGGTCGCAGACTGCTTGCACATTTATAGAAAAATGGCCTTTTCTGTTTCTAAATGTTTCTGCTTGTGGTCCTCCTAAAAACAAGATAATAAAAATTAGAGCTCTAGCAAATATTCTTATTTCAAACTACAAATAATTTTATGTAAATTGAAAAAATATATTCATAAAATTGAATTCTTTATAGGAAACTACTATTGTAGTTGAACATTGTTCCAGTATATACTGAATAGCTACAATCAGTACAAATCATTGTATGATTAATTATATTATATTATATATTTAGTCCTACAACTATTTAGAGAGCTTGGTTATATGGGGTACAGTGGGCTGGGGAAGAGCCAATTACCTGCTAAATGTTTTGATTCCAACAAGCATATATATATATAAATTATTGTGTAGAAATCATTTAGAGTGTGCCTTTATACTGTGCATAATATATTATTCTATTCTATGATTAATAATATATTATGTACAGTAAAAAGGGATACTCTAAATGATTACTACACAATATAAAATACGCTAGGCATTTTAGAAGCACATTTAGTTAAAATAGGATAAGAAAACATATATTTGTGTACATGTAAAAGCTTAATAGTTATGTATACATTATTATAAGTAAAAATTACCTGGAGATTTGATCCTTATATGTATGAAATTTATAACTTCAATCACTCCTGTGATCGCATAGAAATTATTCGCAATATGGCATTGTTGTTGATAGTTGGGAATTTTCATGCCACGATTTTGTAGTTTAACCGACTCTGCTGCAACTTTGTGATGTACAGTCGGCTGTTCCACATGAAA
The DNA here is from genome assembly GCA_023078785.2 of Hyles euphorbiae. Classification (NCBI taxonomy): domain Eukaryota; kingdom Metazoa; phylum Arthropoda; class Insecta; order Lepidoptera; family Sphingidae; genus Hyles; species Hyles euphorbiae. The sequence continues at coordinate 6,737,068 of CM041048.1, forward strand.
TACATCTCCAATAATCTTCTGGTAACTGCCTGTCGTAGAATATCATAAAGCAAGTAACAGTTGGTCGCAAGTTTTTATCAATCGACTTCTATTTGTAGTGGGTTCTATTTTGTCTCCAGCAAGGAACACAGATGCAGAACAGTTTCTTTCTTCAGGCGGAACCTCACTTTGTTTGAATGTTTTCTTCTTTGTATTTGTCAAAAGCATTGATTTTTTTCTTGATTGACTCGCCTTGATGAAGCTATATCGTCATCAGACAGCGATGAAACCGACGCGAGAGTCATTTTAGTAAATTTTATGTAGAATTTAAAAACTTAAGGGCCAAATACTGGAAAGCCAATTAACTTTTAACTCCGATTAACTAGCTCTAATGACCTGTTAAATTGATTCCAGTTAAATATAACTTCGATTAAACCACTTAAGAATTAAATATTTAATGGGGCATTATTCATCCGATTCGTATTCTCGAAAGCAACTTAAGAGTTTGACAGCTGTCAAACAGTCAAATTTTTAAGAATTTCTAGTTTTAAGCAGCCGTCGTCTTAAGGCCGCCTGCGATCACTCTTAAATTTTTAAATTCTATATAAAATTTACTAAAATGACTCTCGCTTCGGTTTCATCGCTGTCTGATGACAATATAGCTTCATCAAGGCGAGTCAATCAAGAAAAAAATCAATGCTTTTGACAAATACAAAGAAGAAAACATTCAAACAAAGTGAGGTTCCGCCTGAAGAAAGAAACTGTTCTGCATCTGTGTTCCTTGCTGGAGACAAAATAGAACCCACTACAAATAGAAGTCGATTGATAAAAACTTGCGACCAACTGTTACTTGCTTTATGATATTCTACGACAGGCAGTTACCAGAAGATTATTGGAGATGTATTTCATGTGGAACAGCCGACTGTACAACACAAAGTTGCAGCAGAGTTAGTTAAACTCTTTGGTTAAACTACAAAATCGTGGCATGGAAATTCCCAACTAACAACAACAATGCCATATTGCGAATGATGTCTATGCGATCGCAGGAGTGATTGAAGTTATAAATTTCATACATATAAGGATCAAATCTCCAGGTAATTTCTATTTATAATAATGTATACATAACTATTAAGCTTTTACATGTACACAAATATATGTTTTCTTATCCTATTTTAACTAAATGTGCTTCTAAATGCCTAGCGTATTTTATATTGTGTAGTAATCATTTAGAGTATCCCTTTTTACTGTACATAATATTATATTATTAATCATAGAATAGAATAATATATTATGCACAGTATAAAGGCACACTCTAAATGATTTCTACACAATAATTTATATATATATGCTTGTTGGAATCAAAACATTTAGCAGGTAATTGGCTCTTCCCCAGCCCACTGTAGCCCATATAACCAAGCTCTCTAAATAGTTGTAGGGCTAAATATATAATATAATATAATTAATCATACAATGATTTGTACTGATTGTAGCTATTCAGTATATACTGGAACAATGTTCAACTACAATAGTAGTTTCCTATAAAGAATTCAATTTTATGAATATATTTTTTCAATTTACATAAAATTATTTGTAGTTTGAAATAAGAATATTTGCTAGAGCTCTAATTTTTATTATCTTGTTTTTAGGAGGACTACAAGCAGAAACATTTAGAAACAGAAAAGGCCATTTTTCTATAAATGTGCAAGCAGTCTGCGACCCTAACTTGAGGATAAGAAACATTATAGGCCGATGGCCAGGCGCGGTGCATGATAGTAAAAATTTCAATGATTCTCTTTTATGTGCATTTCTGGAAAGGGGAGACTGAAGAAGCTTACAATCAAGACCATACTAAAACAAGAAACCCAGTGGAGAGGGTCTTTGGTTTTACAACAAAGATCTTCTTGTCTGCAAGTTGGGCTATAAGTTTTTGAAAATTAGCTTACTATTATAGAGGCATGTGCTGTGTTACATAATATAGCATGTTCCCAGAATGATCATATATTGGAGATTGATCTTTCTGAATCATTTCCACCAGCTCCACATAGTATAACCAATGAAAATGTTGCAACAAGGAATAATATAATAAAATACATATTTTAAACCGTACAGTGCATTTTATTGAATTACCATGGAATGAATACAAATAAAAATGAGTTATGTTTTATTGTAGTATATTTATTTTAATAACAGCATTAGTACATATTATATTTTTTTAATTATCTACATTTCTTTAGATCTGTCTTATATATATATATATCTATATTCCTTTATAAACACAAAATAATAACAATTATTCTAACATTAATTTAAAACTAAATTAATAAATGTACTATTAAAAATGTACAATAGAAATATAATATGACATTTTTTAACAATGAAAATAGGTGAAATAAACAATTTATTTTATGTATTACATATTAATTAAAATTCACAACATTCTTCAACTTTGATTTAAAACACTGTTTTCTGATGCAAATATTTCTTCCTTCACACAATTTGTCTCATTCTTTTTTGTATATTTTTATATTACATACTCATTTCAAAAGGGTGTGTATTGTCCAAATGATTTGTTGTATGCATGATTTCTATAGCGTTACCTGCAAAAGTGTTTATGTTAAAGTATGTCATAATTTTATATATCTCTTTTTATTTTTTATATATATTTGTTGAGCTTACTTATTGAGTCTATAGCTGATATACATGGCACTATATATATGAGCCATATTTCTTGGACGGTCTTATTATATAGGTACACATTGAATATTTATGTACTCCACTCCAGCTCCTGAAACAAAGGATTATTTATAGTTATACACATTGTACCATACTTTATTTTCCATATTTATTACATAATACTACTATATGAGGAGGAGATAATATATAGGAGGCATAATATGAGAGAAGCCTATAGGTACCCAGCAGTGGGATCCTACAGGCTGTAGATGATGATGATGATTTAAAATGTGTGAATAATCGATTCATATTATATATTAAATAGTTAATTATCATATAAATTCGTTAAAACTTAGAGGAATACGTGTATACTTACCTGTTTATAATATCCAGCACAGCTTCTTTCTCGTATCGTATTTATTTACATAGTCTTCTCCATTTGGTACTTAGGTGGTTCTGCAGCCGTTGTTTGGTATTTTATATACCTATTTATTGAAAAGATATTCCAAAAACTAACTTTAAAACCGAGTGCAATTGTAAACAATAAATAAAATAAACAAACATCATAATATTTTTAATAAACTCGCTACGGATATAGGGACATAAGTCTTTTCACCCACATGATTTTATTAACAGATTTTTAAAATAATAACATGGCAATATATAATATAGCTTTAAACATAATCGTAACAAAAGTAAAAACGTTACAATGATTCCTCATATTAAATATAAAGGGTCAAATTTCCAATTTAGGGAAATCATGTATGAAGAATATTGCGTCAAATGGAACGTTTATATTTATACAATAAAAATTGTAACTGAAAACAAACTTTTCGTTAATCTGTGGAAATTTAGCTGGATGTTTGCTGAGTAGACCGATTTATGAGCTAAATGGCTATCGAGTATTTCATTTCGAAATTTAACAGAACCTCAAAATAACGTCATATCAAATGAGTCCGGTGGCTGAGTAGCAATCCAGTATTTGGGGGTAAGAGTGGTCGCAGGCGGCCTTAAGACGACGGCTGCTTAAAACTAGAAATTCTTAAAAATTTGACTGTTTGACAGCTGTCAAACTCTTAAGTTGCTTTCGAGAATACGAATCGGATGAATAATGCCCCATTAAATATTTAATTCTTAAGTGGTTTAATCGAAGTTATATTTAACTGGAATCAATTTAACAGGTCATTAGAGCTAGTTAACAGGAGTTAAAAGTTAATTGGCTTTCCAGTATTTGGGCATAAGTCTAACTTTCCATGGACCGTACGGGACCATTCGAAGATCGAATTAAAAAAAACTCTTCATAATAATTTAAGATTATTTTTAAGATAATGATAATTTTTAAGACGGGTGATATTTATTATTTTTAAACAAATTTCTAACACAACTGTGAAGGTATCTAGTTACTACCAACATTTTTTATAGTTGACTCGGCGGTGTTTTTTAAATGCTTATTGTAAAATTAATCAGAGTTTGGCAGTTTCACCACCAAGAATTGAGATCTTAAATAAAACCAAATTCTTTGGCACTTTCATAAATATGAACTAAACAAAATTATACAAAATTACCAATTTAATTTCTTTTACGACTTATTGAGCTTCCTAATGTTCCGAAGATTTAATTATATTTATAGTACCAGCGGAAATTAATATAAATCCACCGTGAAAATCCTTAACAATCACGTGAATATATGAAACAATATAATATTCTTAAAATATCAAAGAAAATATAATATTTACATCTTACCTTCTCATTCACACGCGCGCACTACAATGCGTTTAAGCCTAGTGACGTCACTAGTTTTGTTTTTCATCCCTTTTTTACGTCCGCTACAAAAATTAAAAGTTTCTAACGTAGTTAATTCTAAATATATATTATTCTTTGTTCTATAGATTTTGGATATGGATATCATTTGTTAAATACAATTGTTTACAATTGACTTGTTATAAAAGCTATTCACTTGTCATAAGTACTCTTTATTTACCTACATGACCAATAAATACATTTACAATTAAAAAAACGGTGTCAAATAATCGATTGTGTCGATAGCGTGAGATTAATCGTCCTCTGTAGAGAGATACTCATTTTAGATTGTACTTAATACTTCTTCTTCTATTTGCGCTTAATACTTAACATCACATAAAGAAAGGTCTTTACCCTGTAGTATATAGTCTTTTATTACATTACTACTGAACCATAAATTTATTATGTATACATCTCCAATAAAGGTATTATCTATAGATATTTTAATATTTGCCTGATAACAAAATACCAAGTGACCGCATGACTTACATAATTATGTGCCATAAACGCGTATCGGTCACAGCGGATTTCATTATTGATAAAAGTTTAAATTATCGTGCGATTCAACTAATGAAGGACGTTAAATATTTTGATTTAGTATCTAAATGGATGGCGCTTCTTATAAGGTAGGTATATGTGTAATTTTTTTCCTTACACAATACATGAAATCAGTTGTTTTTTGACTGATGTAAGTACCATCATGAAAATATTAACTATTATTATTATTACTAACTATTATTCTTAAGGCCGCACTGATCATTCTCTTGAAGGTGTTCATAATTGTTCATTGAAATGGGTTGAACGCACGAAAAGACCTTTGCCCTATAGAGACTGTCCCGCCCTCACATCCACCACTGTAACTCCTGTGAGCCAGGATCAACAGTGGCACGCGATGTCATGACACCGAACATTGAAGCTCGGCGAGTCTCCGGGAATGTCTAACTTGTCTTTTGTCGCAACGAAATCAATCAGAAAATCAAATTAATTTTACAAGTTTTGCCCTAGTGGGATATAAAAAACTCATAATAAACATTATTTATTAATTAAATATTTTTAACTGGAAGTAGAAGAAGTATTTAAAAGTGGTACAGTCACGTTGTAGTCAGCCATGAATTAGCCACACCGAGGTTGGGAGTTCATTCCAAAGCTTGCACGTGCGTAGTAAAAATTACGCTGGAAACGTACCGTTTGGGGACGATACGCTTCCAGGATCCATCCTGTCTCAGGTCAGGGTCAGTCTCCAGACTGTCCCGCCCTCACACCTACCACTGTAACTCCTGTGAGCCAGGATCAACAGTGACACGCAATGTCATGACACCGAGGATTGAAGCTCGGCGAGTCTCTTGGAATGTCTAACTTGTCTTTAACCCGCAACGAAATTAATCAGAAAGGTAAATTAATAGGACGAGTTGGAAATAAATTATTGTCCACTTGGCACGCTTCCAGGGTGTAGGAATAAACTCTATGCGGTAATGCGTGGTGCGATGGTATAAAGGTGATGCTGGTATAAAAGAAAGAATTCCTCCCAGCACTCCCAGTGGAACAGACAATAGACCAGAGAGATCCGAAGTCGAACGGACCTGCAAAATTATGTCGATGATTGCAATGTACTTACCAGGAATATATAAACAGAAAGAGTCTGTAGATTTGTTATAAAATCGAATATTGCCCGTTTGTAAAGGTTTCGGCGGAATTTCGTTTGCATAAAGTACTTTCCACAACCTTCATAACTTTACATACTCAAATCATATTCAAATGTATTCCACAAACCGAAACATGTTTTCATTCATTCTGAAAATATGGTGGTTGAAACTTACCTTATGTAAGTACAGTTAACAAGAAAAATGACTACTCAAATTGTCCAGATCAATTTATGTAATTTTTTTTCTTAAGAGCGTATACACCTTGTGCGCAAAGTCAACTATAGGTATTTCTTCGTTAATTTCACGCACACATAAGCGACCAAAGCTGTGTGCGTAGAGCTGCCGCGTCGGCTCGCTATACAATCGGCGCCAACAACTTTGATCCGTGCGCTTCAAATATTCAATTGAAATGTAACTGTAATATAATATCATAAAAATATTTTATTTGCATTATAAGTAGACAAATATTACTGTGCAAGCAAAGAATAATACAAATTTAGATACTAATCATATTTTCGTTATTATTACATTGTTAAGTTGCGTTCAAATCAGTGTTCAATCAGTAGTCACTACGGACGTTTTATTAATCATTTCGTGTTCAAACACATGAATAGAGTTAGGAGCCTTACAACCTCTTATAATTACGAAATATATATTTTTTTTTTATTACAATACATAATATTATTTAGCCTCGGAATTACATCCCATTGTATTATCTGAAACATAATTTATACTCACTACAAAACCAATTTAGGTAATAAAAAAAAAACATATTTTACTACCAAAGTACTAAGATGTGGCAATCGCATTCCGCGCGTGGCTATTTTTACTACGCACGGCAAAAATCGACTGCAGCCAGGCCGGAGCGACAAGCGATACGTCCTCCCTCTAGAAGGCCTTGCGGCGGTCTGATTTGAGCCACGTCGGACAGCGTGTTTTATAGTGGTTTTTAAAATATTTGTAGAAAACATGAAAACTAATTTTGTTGAAATATAAAAATGGTAATTTATTGATAAGATGTTCTTCTATTATAATATGCAATTGCTATAAAAAAATATGTACGATAAGTTGGTGAAAAAAAATATGTTCTTGACGAGAGTTTCTGAATAATTTCGCATTGTTTAAATTTTTATTTTTCAGGAACTAAACACAAAAAGATTATTTTTCTCGGCAAAATCCCTCCATAAGGGTCTTGTTAGTCTGATAATATTTTTATTTTCATCTTATATTTAGTAGTTTCGGATATCTTAAGCTTCTAAATTGCCATTTAAAGCCTAAATAACGAAACTTGTGTTCAGTAATCCTTATAGTACTCACAAATTATCCGTCAATCTATAATGTTTTTCACCAAAATCCCTAGATGACAACTTTTTCTAAAATTGGTACTAATTATTTTTTGTTTAAATTGTTTATTGGTGGCTATTAACTCATTAGAAAAGTCCTGTTTTTAAGCCAAAAAGCGCGCAAAAGGTATAAACGCTCTTAATGCTTGGCGAGACGAGCTTGCGGTTCGCCTGATGCTAGCCGATACGACCGCTCATGAACAGTAGCAAAACCAAACAACACCATGAATTTCGTCACATTGCTTGGCATTCCAATGCGCTCGTCATCCTGAGACATAAGGTGTAAAGTCTCAATATGTGTCTCAATATGTAAAGTCGTTACTTTGGCTACAATATCCTTCAATTCGAAATACAACAGTGCATTTACACTACTGTTTGGCTGGAGAAATAGACATTGCGTTGGTACCTACTCAGGCAACCTCTCACATATGAAAGTCCTACCATCAGTAAGTTTGGGAAGGCTTATATAATACAGAATTATAAATCGAAGGTATTAATTTAAATAATAAAATATAAAGAATATTTTGAACGTTCCCCATTCCGTAAAAATTCCCACAGCGAACTCAAGGACGCGCCATACATCCAGTATCTTCCTGTTTTCGTTATTATATTGTAAATAAACAAAATCATGAATACATTTACTTAATGCATACCAATTAATAACACACCTTGACTAAAAGCTTCAGCTGATTAGTGATTAGTGAGTCAATTTGATAATAATTGATAAACTAAAATTCGTTCACGGTCAATGTTAAATAAAACTTATTATACCTTTCTGTTATATTTGTAATTACATATTTTGTATTTAATAGTCTTGGTGTTATTAATTAATACAACGTTATTTTGCACTTTGCACACTTTATTATTGACACATGACACATTCGTAGAGCTAAAGCAGGGAACCAACCTACCTCTTTGTTCAACACACAAATTATTATATTAAACTAAATATCTAACACTTTAAAGTGCTCACTTTTTAAACTAGCGATCAAACAATTGTAGATAGATGCTTTTGACAATAATTCTAATGCAGTAAACACTAGTTCATCTGAAAACATAGAACCTGTTTCTTAAGTTTCAATGGGTTATGGAAAAGTTTTAAAGGATAGTAAAAAACTCGTTATTTTAGTCTATGCGAGTGGTGGAGTTTCGGATTTATTCTGTGGTAATATTCAAGTAATTATTTTGTGACTTGATAGCAAACTTAATACTTTTAGCTGCTTGGGCAATAATACCCACCAGGATAACAAAGGTATATAAATGGATGTGACTGCTACTCAACAGTCATAGTCCTGAGCCCACATTAAGATCAATTAAGTCTTGTGTCGTGGGTATCGGGAACTACGAGAGACTTTTCGGTCTCACAAACACCCAGACCCGAAACAACTACTTGTGGGCCTCACAGACATTTCTCTCGGTGCGGGGATCGAACCCGCGGCCTCTCGTTTCACAGGCGGCGTCTAACCAACTGCGCCATGAATGCTTTCATTGCTACCCATGCAGTTGTCTAATTTGTGGTTCAGCCTATCATTATCCAGTTTTGATCAGGCCGCCTGTAGATTGCCATCGAGTTACCATCACATGATGTTTTATCTTTTACAATGCAAGTGTATTGTAGGCACTTGTCGCGATGACGTAAATTGCATAATCTATCATCATCATCAGCAGCAGCATCACCATCATCATCATCATCATAATCTAAGCCACATTGACCTGTTGGACGCGGCCTGCATCCAGCGACTTCCTGCAACTTTTGCATAATCCGTGCCTAAAATTAAAAAAGCATTTACCTTTTTATGTGTGCGTTTGATTTCTAACCACGTTTCGCGTTTGTCTAAATGTATGCAACAAAACAATTTATCTGAAAATACTTCGATATATCTGCAATACAAAATCAGTAAAGGATTACAGCCAATAACAATGACTTTTATAACCTTTTAATAAATACAAATCACTACTTAGTGTGCATTTGCTATCAAAATATAAATATAGATTTATTATGAACCTTAATCATTGTTTTGTATATTATTTTTATCGCCACGATTATTTATATTTCGTGTTATACAACTGATAAATAAATCCACTATTATCACGATTTTGAAATAATCTATGTTAATCAGGCGCATCAAGTGATTTGAATATGCGTAATAATTAGTATAGGGGATTTACCTTCGAATTAATCTTATCGGACAACTGTTTAGACGATTTTCAGCACTTAAATAGTGAAGGCATTATTTATAGACTATTTAACACGTATTTTAGCTATCAAATATTTTGCTTCTTCGCTCTGTATCAGATCATATACGTCCCACTACAGCGCACGGGCGTCCTCTATAATATAGAGTATTATTTAAAGTTATTATTCCATATTCAGTCCGCCAACCCGCATTAGGCCAGCGTTGTGGACTATATGGCCTAACCGCTCTCAATCGTACCCTCATTGTAAAGGAGGCTCGTACCCTGTAGTGGGACGTATATTGGCTGATGCAGATTTCATATAGTCCATCATTTTACCTAGAGGATTGCTTTATAAAAAATATAGGAACTTCAAATGTTCGTATAAGTGTATACCCTCGAATTATTTTTAATGTTATATTTTGGGTGAAAATGATTCGTGGCCATTACGCCCGATGTAAATTAAGAATAACAGAATGTATTGCATTATATAATAAATATGTTTTTCAGTTCTTGTAATTCCAAATGAAAAATAATAATACTGTAAACATTACACAAGAATTTACTAGAATTAAAACGAAAAGAAATGTGCATTGTTGTTTTTCACATTATCTTTGTGATAAAAATTGTTTTTGTGTGTTATTTGATACACAAAATTCTCCGTAATTGCATTAATTGGACTATCACAATGAGTAATAGACTTAATCCTCTTTGAGGAAATGTATTGACAAAAAAAATTAAAAACGAGACAGCCATAATATTTGGAAATCGATTTGTTGTAAATGATTCATAGTAAAAAGTTAATATTATCTCCAATAAATAAAATAAACAAAAACAGTCACAAACATAGTCCTCACCCTACATTAAGATCAAGTCTTGTGTCGTGGGCATCAGAAACTACGAGAGACTTTTAGTCACAAAAATACCCAGACTCTCGACCAATATTAGTGGAACTCACTAACATTCGACATGGAATCGAACCTGCGATCCCTCGTTTCACAGCCAACTGCTAACCAACTTCGCCACAAAGACTGTAAAATGCACTTTACTATACTGTATTATTCCTTCATAAATACCCACTGGCAAGGACCTCCTATACAAATGGGACTTTGATTAATAGGACAAAAATATAAACAAATTATTTCAACAAAGCATTTTAATACCAAAAAACAATATAGAAGTAATCAGTAACTCAATCTTTATTAAAACTACATAATTTTAAAATCAATGTTTTAAACATGAACATATGAATGTCAGGGCTTATTTATCCATAAACCATATTATCATCATGGAGCTAATATACCAAAATAACCATTAAAAAGCACGAAAAACCAGTGAAATGATAAAGAAGATAGTGGCACTGTGTGAGAGTGACCAAGACCGAAATAGCGGTACGTAAGGGTACTGTTTTAGTTTGCACGCATTCTGTCTACGATGTCCCCTTTAGAACATCTCAATACTAATAAAAGAAAATTTAATGTAAGTTACAGAAAGAAAGTCAAAATTTAACCAAGTGCTTAGTCCTATTTATCGTCCCCAAAAACTGAGCTGGTAGTGGAAGCCTCGGCCTCTAGCAGACTGCAGTCTAACTGTGACGAAGTTTCGATTAAGGCCTCCTGCGATGATGCGAGCAGTTGATGACTGTGGAGCTCCTACCACCAGAGCTTGGATGGCCCTGAGCGTCACAGCGGAGTTGGTGCTGTACGTCACGTCTGTGATCAAAACCTGGCCTGCGACACCGCTACGGCTCACGTTTACCCTGGAATTTTAAAGATTACTAATTAGTACATACTCACCAACGCGCATTAAGCCAGCGTGGTGGACTATATAGTCCATAGCCTAACCACTCTCAATAATCTCGATTGTAAAGGAGGCCCGTACCCTGCAGTGGGACGTATAAGGGCTGATACAGCTATACATATACTCACACCTCCCAAAAGGGCCAGGCAGAGGTGCAACCAGGCCTCCTATATTTCGCCTTTTATGATTCCCACGATGTAATAGGGGGCGAGTCTATCACCATATTGGAAACAAATTCCTGACTCCAGGCTGATAATTACTACATAGTATAAAACAAAGTCGCTTTCTCTGTCCCTATGTCCCTTTGTATGCTTAAATCTTTAAAACTACCCAACGGATTTTGATGCGGTTTTTTTAATAGGTAGAGTGATTCAAGAGGAAGGTTTATGTGTATAATACGTGCATATTATTGTAGAGAAATCTATATGCACAAGGGCGAAGCTGCGCCGGGCCGCTAGTGAATTGATAAACCCAATATCACTTTTCACATCCCGGGATTTTAAATACAAATAAAATGTAAAGGATGACACTGCAATTCTAACCAAACACACACTGAATAAACCCATTGGAACAGAACTACTGGGTACATGCAGTTAATGCTGTCACTGACATTCGTGACGAGTGGCCGCGCTGAACTTTAACTTACAATTTGGGTAAAATAGTCTGCCAACCAGCACTAAGCCAGCACAGTGGACTATATGTCCTACACCCACTCCTCGTGCTCTCGATTGAAGAGGAGGCTTGGCTCTGTGACACATATATAGGCAACAAATTGACAAATTGAGGGCTTACCTGCGCAAAAGCGTGCTTAACCAAGTAGATCCAACATTGACACCAGCGCTCCTAACTGCTATGGATTCGGGATTCTCCACACCAGAAACAACGGCATCAGAAATCTCGGTACCAAGAGCCGCCTCGACCTCGTCAGCTTCTAGATGACGGTACTCGATGGTACCGGCAGGGTCAGCAGGATCTAGGACGGCAGCTTGCGCGGCAACCACCGCCAGCACCAAAATGATGAGGGACTTCATCTGAAATCATAGCAGAATCTTGACTGACTCTGTCCGCCAACAAGCACTTGTCCAGCGTTATGGACTATATGGCCTATCTGCTCTCAATGGTGCTATAATTGTAGAGGAGACCCGTGCTCTGCAGTGGGACATATGTGGGATGATACAAGATTTGTGTCTTCCTACATTTATTTTGCAAGTGAGATATACATCGAAATGTCTTTGCTCAATTTATAGGGACTTACTTCTAATAGATTAAGAAGTCCTCGCAATTTTGGGAATTTCGAATTTGAATTAATATTGAGTTAACTATTTATAGTACAACTATGGAATTTAGCAAAATGATGCTTAAACAATTGCTTACCTTTGCAATATAATGTGTTTACAGCAAGTTAACTGAATTCTACATACATCTGCACCACTGCGGTCATTATATACCAAAAAATCCTTATTGCGATTTGATTAGATTTCAATTATCGTTTATTGTCCAAAAGATTAACATTAAAAACAGTTTGCGTCGCCATGTGCCTCATACGACGAACATTATCTGACATCTTTTTGGACTTAAGGGGAGTTATTTCGATCTTTATCCGGTTTTTTGAGATTTTTAACTTGATACACTGTTTCTATATCTGATAAAAATTATTGCTCAGTTAGTAATATAATAAAGAAACGAATTGGCTGTATGACACAGAGTAAATTATATATATGAAAACTGAATGATTTTATAAAAACAATACAATTCAGGAGAATTTGAAATTTTAGCCTATACCTACGTGCTATTTGCTATGCTATTTTACGTCATCCATTCATCTTGCAGCTCGTGTGGATGCCTTCCTCTTGGCCTCTCTCGGCCCCCACTCCGTAACCATATTATATAACTGTATCTGTCTGTATCTGTATCAGCCCATATACGTCCCACTGCAGGGCACGGGCCTACTCTACAATCGAGAATGCGATTGAGAGTGGTTAGGCCATATAGACCACCACGCTGGCCTAGTGCGGGTTGGCGGACTTACATACCATAGAAATTTTTATAAATCGCTATGGTATGCAGGTTTCCTCACGATGTTTTCCTTCACCGTTTTAGTGCGTGGTGATTGATTATCAATACACACATGACTCCGAAAAGTCAGAGATGTGCCCTGGGATTTGAACCCGCGACCACCGTGAACATGTAGGCAGCCAGCCATTAAATCCAGTAGCTTAGAGTGAAGCCACACGATGCGGTGCGTCGGCGATTATTATTATGAGCCTGTAGCGTCCCACTGCAGGCCAAAGGCCTCTCTTTCCGCTTTCCATGCATCCCGGTCAAAGGCTTTCTATGACCAATCCTTCCAATAGGCATCCAATTCATCTAGGTCTATTCAGTCTAGGTCTTCCGCGTAGTCGACGGCCCTTAGGGATCCATTCCGTGGTGATATTTGCCCACATCTCATCTGTCAAGCGACACAAATGTCCAGCCCAGTCCCTCTTTAGTCTGGTGGCTTTTTTGACCAACGTCAGTTAATTTAGTTCTGAAGTGTATTTTGGTATTCCTAATGCGGTCTGAGAGATCAGGCATCCTACATATTATAAATAATTGCTATACCATGTCTCACGACGCGTTTGTTCGCCGGGGAGGGGTTATGCCATGATGAATGAATTTTGAATTTAGTTTGAGCAAAGAAGACGAAACATTCTATAACTAAAATAGGTTTATAAACTGTCCATAAATAAGACCGTAAACATTTTATAGTAAAAATGCGTCTGAACAGTAAATTAATAAGTAAAATAATACATGCTGAGCCTTAAGAACATTTATTAGTATATTATTTGCGTATTATCATTAAGATAAAAGTTATTTCAGATTTGGTAGACAACAAAAAATCACCGGTTGCTGAGTCGATTGCTTATCGTAATACGCTACTTTTGACAAAGGATTTATGCGCTTTTATTGGTAGGTGTATGACTATGAGTCGATCAGCTGAAATGAGAACTGTTTATACTTGAATTAATCCCGGCTATTCAGGAGTTGTACGACATAATTTTGACAGACTCCGATGCGCAGTTGGTCAGACGCCGGCTGTGAAAGAGATTGGGGTATTTGGATAATCCACAGGTTTCGAATCTGGCCGATTGTGAGACTGAAGAAGGAGAATGCCAATTTTACTACGAAGCTCAATACCGGTGCGAGGATTTTTATGCCATGATGAAACCTACTTTTTTGTGTAGGAACAAATATATATTTTCAATAAGTATTAACATAATTGCGACTCGGGCCCGGAGTTCTTGAATAATGTACTTGAAGTCCCTCTGTGAACAAAATGTTAACTTTGATGATAATTTATTGATTTAAAAACTAAGGATAGGTCCTTCAGTACATTGGGTACGTCAAAAAGATGCCTGTGAAAATCGCGCCACCTGTTGGATTTTTTTGGTCAATGAATGAAATCGTATTTCAATAATGCTAAAATAAATGTTATATTGACTTAAAGTAATATAATTTTTACTTAGCGATGATAAGAAATGTTATATTATTTTTGTGAACTTTCGGTCATATTTATTGCACCCACGCACTATACAATTAGGCATATGTCGACGACTTACAGACCGGTGTGCTGTGACGTCACAACCGCTGCACTGGGTGCTGCGGGCCACTTTTGTGACAACACTTCGTTCTCTCCGCCCCGTCCATATATTTTACGTCAATGTGATAATTACTTTATTTTATAAAATCTGTCGCTCGGGATAAAACAGGAAAATGTTTAATGACAATCCATAGAAATTGTATGATTAGTTTTAAGCAGTACGGGATCAGAATAAATGATATTTTTACCGATACTATAAATACGCATTCTCCTTTCTTTTAGTTCTTGATACAGTGGGTCTGTGCTGTGCATGTGACTGTTAGATTTATTTTTATTCGACTGTAGAAGCGTAATGTACCCTGCAGTGAGACGTATATGGATGGATACAGATATTATATTTCAGTGCAGCTGAAATTATAATCTATCAAATCCTGGAAAATGATATTAGAATCCTTTCATCTATATTCATCTATATATTATCCATATATAAAGCGCTGCTTTATTCCATAGTGAAGGAATTAGTAAGGAACCAGTGTGATCACAACTAAATTTGTTATGTACCCTACATTTTGAATAATTTGCATTAAAGTTATCAACATAAACAAAAGCTCCTCTACAATCGAGAGTATGATTGAGGGTGGTTACGCCATATAGAATTAATGTCAAAAATATGTTTACAAACATAAAAAAGTACATCCAAATTTTTATTAAAAAAACACAGCCTAGAAGTTCATAACAATTTAATCCGAAGTAAAACTTCGGATATATCCAGATAATAAAAAATGAAAATCTTTTCACATAATAACTGTCAATAAACCATATAATGTGATCGAGTAAAATTTATTAATTTAATAAAATCACATAAAGTATTTACATTTCAAACACACAACTTTTAAGCTATTATATACATGGCAAAATAAGGTTTGATCTAAAAAATAATTATTATGGCAATGGCAATAATATACATTATGGCTATAATCTAGCATCCGAAGCATCCTAAGGCCATCCTTAAAATAATTTTATGTATGTTTCATTTATAGATAGATAAAAAAATCATTTTTCTTAATTACATTTCACTACTGTATTAACATACAACTAAAGTCAACCATCTGGGTGGTCAATGGATGGACAGAAATTTTCACGAATACCTCATGAGTAAAAGGTTAAGAAGTGATCTAAGTCAATTCTCCCCATAATCTACGTTGGTAGTGAAGTAAACACACAGGTAATTTGTTGAGAACTGTGTTTATTACTCCTTTGACGTCTTTACATTCAATTACCAAATAAAATTACCCTCTAATTTTAATAAAAACAATATTACTTAAACTACTACAGGTAGACGACTTCACGGTTTTTCGCAGCATGAGTCTGATGGTCACACTGCGAGACAAAATGCCAACACCACCAGCGAAAATGCTAATTTTGAAGCAGTCTGTGGCAAAGCTTACACAGCCCTGATAGACGCAGGGGTATTAACTCGGTACGTCATGTTGAAGCCCATAGACTGTCAAGGGGCAAACATGCGGTCAACAGTAGTCTTGAAAATGTGATAAAATAAATTCAATTCAGATATTCGCCATGAAGATGTATGAAGTAGGGGTCAGAAATTAGGAGTAACTTTTCGGTGTCTCACACAGACATTAACACTTGCGGATCACAAAAGTAACTGGTACGGTGCAAGTGTGGATAGGCATCTCATTTCATAGCTGGTGTCTAACTGACCATCTTTTTCAAAGACATCCGACATCGAATGATTTATAACTGTAAATTACAATCGGTATAACGGTGAAGGAAAATATCGTGACAAAACCTGCATACCCGTATGTAAAGTCCGCCAACTCGCACAAGTCAAGCGTGGTGAACTTTATGGCCTAACCACTCTCAATCATACTCTCGATTGTGGAGAAGGTCCGTGCCCCGCAGTAGGACATATACCGGGTATATCAAGACTGCTACCGAATACGAAGCTGGATGGTAGTTTTATTGACTACAAACACAATGCAACTAAAAATTTCGCAAAGAAAAGCGACAATTATTTAGAATGATTTTTTAAATATCATCATTTTTGGGTGGTAAATCTATAGTTTTTGCTAAAATAATAATTTAAACTGTTTTATACCTTAGAGTATTTATAAATAAAAGGGTATACACTAATATTTTAGGGAAAAATGTATTTACCACTCAAATACGACCATATGAAAAAAATAACAAAAAAAATTGTCGCTTTTTTTTGCAATATTTTCTGTTGCATTGTGTCAGTGCCCCAAGCAGGAACATTTGGCTCTATAGTATAGTAATCGTAATAGTAAAATTTTGTATGGGAATTTGAACAGCGCCATTGTGAGCGTATTTGGAACTAAATTATGGCAGCAGGAAACGTTTACGATACTATAGTATGGTAATAACGATAGTTTTACTATACAAATGTATGAAAAGTGGTAGCAGGAATAATTTTTGACGTATAGTATCGCCGATTTACTATCGAGAAATACGATTGTTTTGTCACCGACATTTTTACCGTGAGAACATTATCGAGAGTATATTTTTGTATTTCTACACATCGAATTAAGGAAAAATGTGTTTATTACGGTCATGCTTAGTGTTTCCCGATGCCTTAGTGTTATTGTGTGTAATTATCTACTCCGTATTTCGCTAGTTATATGAAATTCAATGCTGCGATATGAAGTTAAAATTATTGTGATACCTAACTCAAATATGAAGGTTATTTCTTAGACTATGGACTGTTTGGAATCGGAGCAACGAACTTGGGAATCTTGCGAACAAGTATGAGGATATAGAAAGTTTGGAATTTATTGTAGTTAAAAACATACCTAACCTAAAACTGTAAAAAAACTTATAAATAAAATATTTACATGGAACTTTGATTTTCGTTTTGCGTACCTACTTAATCATTTTATGTTATACTTATAAGCTTATAAGTCAATGTATAGTCGAGCAAGCTCTTAGGGCAGAGAAGTGTGAGCATATATATAGAGAAATAATATAGAGAATACTTTCATAAAGCTCTCCTCCTTAAAAATGTAGAGGGATTTTATATGTACATATCTTTATCTATAACTATAACTTAAATAATATGAGATTTATTAATATGCATTAATTGTTTGACAACTAATAAAAAAAAATTGCTACGTTCGGAAATCTAAACGCATAATTAATTGGAGTCATTTTTTTATATTGCGGAATAAAAGCAAGAAATATGTATTTGCTTATTAATTTATTTCCAATAACCTTTCTACGCGACATTAATGCATGTTTTATATTTTTTTGTTATTTTATAATAATAATAAATTAATTTACCCACGTAGTGAATGACAATTCCGCACGAATCATTCAATAACATTCGTTCATTACCCTAGGTTATCTGTCACTATAGTAACGTAATAGTATCGAGTTCACGAGAGTATGGTTAATCGATTCATGCTACCGATATGGAGTAGTAATAGTATAGTAATCGTTGTCACGATACTATTACTATACGATACTTCAAAATGTTCCTGCTTGGGGTACTGAAGTCGCTTAAACTACCACCCGGCTTCGTTTTCGGTTGCAGTCTTGATATACCCTGTATGTATGATCTGTTTGAAATTCATCATCTAATTAATTAATTTTCCCATTTTTCCCAAATTAATCTGTTCCCAAATCCATAATACAAACATAATGAAGTAATGTATGTAATTTTACGTATTAAAATATCAGATATTAAAAAAGAATTTCTCATAACTTCAGACAAATTAAACTAGTCCAATGCAAAATGTGTAAAATTTATTTGTTTAATAAAATCCCAAAAGTAATACTCAATTTACATCACACATTTTCGAGACACAAAACTTACAAACTATAAAATGCAAGACAAATTAGATTTTGACATGTTTATTGTTCTTAATAGAGGTACAATTTAAATATTATGGATGTAATCTAGGACCGTTGTCCCCAGAAGGCAAATTGGTAGTGGATTCCGCGGCCTCTCGCTGATGTGACCCTGATGGTTACACTTCGAGACGAAACGCCGACACCACCTGCGATGATGCGAGCTGTTGACCCTAACTGAGTCAGTTGGAAAGCTTGCGCGACCCTGATGGATGCAGGGGCATTCACTCGGTATGTGACGTCCAGGGTAATAATCTGACCAGCAACAGCACTGCGGCTAATGTTTACTCTGAAAAAAAGTGATTATATAAATTCAACAGATATTCTAAATACTACGCTTTGTGGCTTGGGTATCAGAAATTCGAGAGTCATTTCATTCTCACATAGACTCAGACTCAAACATTTTTTGAGTCTGAGTCTTCATTCATTCACATTTGAATCACATAAAAATTTGGTTTTGTGCAGGGGTAGATCGGCCTCTCGTTTCATAGCTGGTGTCTTAACTAGCTGCGCGACTGTCTGATCCACATCTAACATCTAAAAAATGGGATACTGAAATATCAATAATTATTAAATAAATTATTAAGTGCTGCTATACTCTTGTGTCATCTAATATAAGTCTCAGTGGTTTCTTTGGTGCTGTTTTGATTTATGTCTTAAGGTATTGATTTTTTGTTCAATAAATTAAAAGAAAACTAGAGAGGGCTTCTCCAAGGACAATTATCTCAGTGAGCTCAACTACTAAATTAATTTTTATTTATTATTTAGTATCTGGTAACATATGAAAGAAGATGTTGATTATTTATGTGGAGGTCACCAATTCAGATGATCCACAAAATTGGGCTTCAAAACAGAAAAGTATATGTTCGAAAACTATGAATTTTAAAGATACACAGGTAACTCTGTGGTGCATAGCTGCTGATTGCAAGCTCAGACTCGTGATGAATGGCCGAGCACGACTATTGATGAGTGCAGTGAAATTAAAGGCTTACCTGTAGAAAAGTATCTGTCCAGCCGTATTTCCAGCATCGACGTTTCTTCTGGCGAGTGCTCTGGACTCAGGAGTCTCAGTAGCCTCGATCTCGGCTTCGGTAGGATAATGGTATTCAATGCTACCGATGTTATCGATGACGGCAGCTTGCGCGGCGACCACCACCAGCACCAAGAGAATGAGGGACTTCATCTGAAATTAGAACACAATTCTGACTTGTAAAAACTGCTTTCTCTCATAAGTAGAGATACGTCATTTATAAGATACTAATTGGTTTAAATAATTGATATTTAAATACCTTGTCTTTCCAATAAATAATATTTATTCAATTATTTTCCCACTCCCGCTGCCGAATCGGTTAGTAGATCAACAAGGGTAACTAAAATAATTACTTACCTTTGCAGTAGTGTATGTGTTTCCAGCAAGTTAACTGAATTGTACAGACATCTGCTGCCTGCAGCTATTATATACTGCACCAACTTATTGTTATGTGATAAGATTTTTATTATCATGATATCCGTGTGATTAGCCAGAAACAGGACATTGGACGTTACTTATTTTTTGCTTTGCAGAATATTATCTGCTATATTTTTCATAATTAATAGGAGATATTACGATATTTATCATTTTTTTGTGGAGATTTCAACTATGATATTAAAATATTAACTTGATAATTTACGAAACGAGTAGTATGAATTTTTGAAACTAGAGTATTTGTAAATAAATTATCGAAAAAAGAAACAGAATATAATCTGTAATCGATTATTAACAATAAATAGTTTTGTAAATTTTATCTTCCACAATTGTCATCTCCATGGTAAGTCCACTGCTGAAGATAGGTTTCATAATAGTGCCTGGTGAAATGAGCCTTCATCCAGCAAGTTCCTACAATCCTAATAAATCTGAAATTTCTTGATTGAACCCTGCGATATTACCATTCAGGTAGAGCCTTGTTATTGTTCGTCATGACTCAGCATAATTGGACAGGATCGTCCAAGGTGGTACCACTGTCGCTCCGGAGATCGTAGTGAAGTGATAGCTTTGCTGCAGCGTTTTGTTCGGTGAGTGAGATTATCGGATACCCGATACTTCCGTCAAACAACAGTTCAAATGCACTGTTGTGTTTCGGATTGAAGGACATTGTAGCCAGAGTAACTACTGGACATATTAAGACTTAACATCTTATGTCTCAGGATGGCAAGCGCAGTGGAATGCCAAGCTGTTTGTTTTTGCTACTGTACATGAGCGGTCGCATCGCTTACCATCAGGCGAACGGCATGCACGTCTAGCCATTCACTGCAATAAAAAAAAACTCCTTTCCTCTTCCCATCCTTAGCTCCTACTCCCGATTTGATGTTCCAACAACATATCTATAATCCCAGCGTCGTGGATATTCGTGGACTGCAGTGATTACTTATCAGGTGACCTGTTTTCTCTTATGCCGGACCTAATAAATAAAAAATATGTGGCGTCGGACACAAAGCAAAGGTACAAGAAGAATCATCATTTGTTTCATGGTAGTATGCTTATCAGGTGGAAGACATTTTTGTCGCTGCAGTAATCCGGCTTATTGCTAGGTTGCTGGGTACAGTGATACAATCAAAACCAATGCTTACTGGTGGTAGGTCTCTCATATTTGAGCAGCTGCCTGGGTGGGTACCACCGCAATGTCTATTTCTCCCGCCAAACAGCAGTATAAATGCACTGTTATGATTCGGATTGAAGGACATTGTAGCCAGAGTAACTACTGGACATATTGAAACTTTACATCATACGTCTCAGGATGTCTCATATTACAGTATTACAGAGTTTCTATCAGAAAACTTAAATTGAAAAGATACCTATGTAATAATTTGAATGATTATTTTTCCGACCCAAATATCGACCAATAGAATTGCACCATTCGACGTCACGTGGTACAACCTACATGGTATTATACTGATATTTTTTTGAAAATTTTCTCTGGTAGTTGCTATATATAAAAAACAAAACATGATCCAGTCAAATTAACCACACGTCAAACTGACAGGTTGAATTCAATTGTGAAAATTGGAGATTTTGCATGAAAATGAGTTTGAAATTAAAATTTGGGACGGAAAAATAATCCCCCGAATACCACACGAGCTTCAAAATTATCTGGCATTTCCCTCAAGGTTCCCTGCAAACAAATAAAGTCGTCAAGTTTTGACTCCTTCATTTGTTTGCAACGAACCTATCGGGAAATACCCGATAATTTTGAAGCTCTTGTGGTATTATAAGTGAAAAATCATCTGGACATAAATTATCTACTAACCTATTGTTTGCCAATGTGGCGGACAAATAACCATATTATAACATCATAATGTACCTATGTTCCACAATAAACGTATTTGATTTGATTTGATTTGATGGCGAGCGCAGTGGAATGCCAAGCATTGCTTTGTAATTCAAGGTGTTGCTTGGTTTTGCTACTGTTCATGAGCGGTCGTATCGCTTATCAGGCATGAAAAAAAGCTTTAGGTCGTCCAAAGCTACGCTTATCGCTACTATAGTATCTAGATATTTGTCAGCATACATAAAATGATAAGCAAATTAGTGGTGATCCTTTAATATTTTTGTCCCCTATTAAATTATCTAAACGATAATAATTACGCTACTCAGATTTGTACGATATAAAAAAAATCCCCTGTGTTAATTGCGTTATATTAGCATTCAATATCAAGGAACTAGATTGACGAGACATGATAGTTTATCAATGCTCAATACATCTTTATTGCATAAGTAAAAGAGCAAACTTATTACCTTATTTTGTGTTAAGTAAAAACACATTTGAATTTTTTTTAAATGTACATACATAAACCCACGCCTTTTTTTGACACCCACATTTCGCCTTGTATGTTTTGCTCAACCCGGGATTCGAATCCGAGACCTTACCTTTGTAACCGCACCCTAGTACAACTACGCCACCGAGGCAGTCAAAAAAAAAGTTCTATTTTTAAATTGTTTCGAGATGCTGATGTCAATATTTCTGTTTTCGAATTATTCAATTGCAGATTTGTTAGTAGTTACCCGAAACAAATACCTAGGATTCATACAAATATTTGTTTCGGTGCGAGGATCGAACCCGCGGTCTCTCATTTCACAGCCAGCGTCTAACCAACTGCGCCACGGAGGCTGTCAAAATTATTTACAGTTTAACCAATCCTATTATTCGCTCAATTGGAGACGCGAGAGCCAAGTTGATTCAACACAACAGTAAAAACATCCCATCAGTCTGTGTCAGATTCGGATGGCCATTGAAAAATTTAAAAACAACAAGGCGCCAAGCGAAGACCGAATTACAGCAGAGCTACTAAAAGCAGATGGAACGCCGATACTAGTAATCTTTCGGAGGCTCTTGAACTCAGTTCCAATCGAGGGCACAACGCCAGAGGTTGCATAGCAGGAGTCAGGTAATTCTGTTCAAAAACGGTAATGAACTGTCTTTCAACTCGTTAACACGTCCACTGCGGTAAAAAAATCAGTGACTTTCAGCTGGTGCGGTGGCAGTCCAAAAAGGCCCCCAGTTGACTTTCATAATATGCGCGGCAGGCTTATTCGACCCGACACTACATAGTGGTATTAAAGCTCTATTATCTTGGTCAAGGCTTATGGTATATATATATATATATATATTATATTTTTATAATCGTCTTCAATCACTTGTCTATGTATTGGCGCCGCCCCTGGAGTCTCTAAACAGTAAATGACAAATTAGCAATCGAAAGTGTCAGGTCGATAAGGACCGATACCGCACTAAAGTGTTATTTTTGTAGTGATGATACAGTGAAATAAACGAAAATATCGAGTTATTAATTTCATAAAGTTTTAATATGCAAAAGATGTGTTAATTGCAGACAAGCCAAAAAAATAATAATAATAAAATACCAATAACAAAACTTTAATTTACATATTATGTCCATCTTTGTAACAAACTGTGCAAAGAGACTGATTGCAATTGAAATATACTGTTTTGTTGTTTTTTTACCTTTTTCTTTGCTTCTGAGGAAGTATATGTCAATCTCAGTGTTTCAAAGCGCCGCACGCAATTTCGTATTTTCGGACCCTTTTCGAGAAGGTGTCCAGAGGTTTTTATTTCTCCGGTATTTTCTGTTGTAACAAAATGTTTTATTGGATTGTGCTTATATACGTGCCCCATTCTAAAGCATATACACAAGTTGTTAATGACTTTACAAATTAAGTGTTAACCCCTTGATCGTCCGAGGTGTCCCAAAAGTGATTATTATTATGTCCAGGCAATAAATCAAATGAACACCAACTGCCCCGCGTTTTTATGACCCGGAGATGGCGCGTCACCGCGCGCTACTTAATAGGAGGGTCTATGTGAAATTGCCTTTTTCACAGCGTTTTTTCTTGGTGATCTTTATTGTAAGGTCTTCAAAAAAAATATATGTTGATCTACACTATATAGAGCAAGTCCCCGTTTTTCAGAATTCTTACAAGTGTATTAAAAGTACTTGAAATAAAATTGCAAAGTGACCTCTGTTTTCGCATTTATAACGTTTTTTTTCTTGTAAACTATGAGAATCAGGATTATTTTATTGTTATCAGGATATTAAGAAATTCAAGACGGATGGGGCTTTCTTTTTATTTTTTTCAATTTCTGTCTCATTTATTTTTAACAAATTTTTCACATTATCGATACTCTTATTCGCGAACACGTCTCCTTTGTCGCCCAACAAATCAGTACGGGACGAGGCGCCGTGCTAAACGGACCTATGTCGCTTGTCTCTGCAATATCAAAGTAAATTGAATATTGCTATTTCGCTCGACATATTCATCGAGTACGGTTAGGGGCGGTCTAACCGTATTGAATGATTAATTCACAATCGTACTTAACAGCAACCGTGGCGCAGCTGGCGGGACGCCTACTGAAAAACGAGGGGCGCGGATTCGATCTCGCATCGAAACAATTGTTTTTATTTATAAATTCATCTATCTACTATCTAACCCAATATTTTATAGAAAAAACATTTCATTTTTTGCATTTTTATAACATTTGTATTTTTACATTTTTGTATTTTAGATTTTTGTATATTTTGATTTTTGTTTATTATGAATAAACCCAAAAATTACTAAACCGATCTAAAAATTCATTCACCATTCGAATCCAACATTATCCTGGAGTAACATTGGCTGTATATTTGGCTAAAAGGGTTGAAATAAGGGTTGAAATGGAAAATAAAAACCATTGAAGGTTTTTCTTTTTTGAAAAATATTTAGTAATATTAATTAAAAAATAAATCTTCGATAGTTTTTATTTTTCATTTAAACCCTTATTTCAACCCCTTCAGGTAAATATATAGCTTCTGTTATTCCCGGATAATATACCATTCGAAAAGTGAAAGAATGTTTTAAATCGGTCCTGTAATTTTTGAGTTTATTCATTATAAATAAAAAACCAAAATATAAATGTATGTATCCTCTTTATAATATTAGAAAAGAAAAATAAAAAAACAAAAATTAAAAATCTAAAATACAAAACACGCCAAAATACAAATGTTTCCTCTTTTTAATATTGGTATAGATAGATGAAATAAATAAACACAAAAATCTTACTAGTGCGAGGATCGAACTCGCGGCTTCTCGTTTATCAGTCGGCGTTCAAACATCTCTGCCACGGTAGCTGTGATGTTCATTAGTGAATTAATCATCCAATACGGTTAGACCGCTCCTAACTGTACTCGAAGGGAACGTCAAGCGAAATAACCCTACGAATATATCGTTCTGTCCGCGGCGAAAAAATTACGCCGAATAGGTATTAAGCAGCGCGCTCGCTCGCACGTCGTTCGCCGGTGCATAAGATTTGACTCCGCCCGCTCGAGCAAGGTCATCGGCGTCTACCCTCCTCTTAATGTAAACAAACAGGTCTCAGCATTCAAGTGCTTTGTTTATCTATTAAGTGTTATGTTTTTGTTTAAACTACGAGCTTGTTGAATTTATTATTCATTTTGTTTACCAGATTATGACTCTGGTGTTTAGTTATGTTTATTTGAAATTTGAAATAGCGCGATTGTAGCACGTCTCGTGTTTATGGGATCATATCTCAAAAACTAAAGCGACGAAACATGGTTTTTAATTTAAATTTACATTACTTATATAATAAATAATAAGATGAGAAATAAAAACATACACTTGTCACAACAAAAATATTAATTTACCGCCCTTTGAATCTAAAAAAATAATCGGATACCGCGCGACAATATTTATGTCTATTTAAATAAAAATCCAGATGCACAAATACCGCCTTTAGGCTTGAATACTTACCAAATATTTTTTGTTTCGAAAAAAGTCACATTAAACTGCGTTTCATAATGAATTTTTTATGTCCACGTGTAGTAGTTGTTCAAATCACTCGAAAAACACAATCAATCAGGAGTTTTCACACCACATTTATAAATTATCGTCATTTGCCCCGGCACCGACCCGAAACGACGCGCGAACTACACAGAACTGCCTAACCATTTTTTTGTTTTTTTTTTTGTTTTTGTTCGTTTCGGTTCAGGTAATTGTTTTGCATGTTTGGAACAATACATTTGTCGAGAAGCGAGTAGAATACAAATTGCCCTGATTGCGACCGAGACGACAATATTTAAACGAATTCTAAGGCATTCGAACGCGAACGCCCTGGCAACTATAGTTGCCACGGGCAATCGAGGGGTACAAAATCATGGCAAATATAGATGCCACGGGCATCTTAATGTGCCAAGAACAACCTACGGGATAAAGACGAATTCAGAACCTTTTCGTTCATTGTAAGTCGGTAAAAAATAAAGTAACGCCAAAAGAGTTGATTTTTGACGAGTGGCAAATTTGATGAATTTTGAATAATACTAATAACTCCTTGGTTTGCCACTGGTAATGTCTAGTGCGCTGTGGGATGCTCACCAACAAAGTAGGCGGACGCCCTGGTTTAAGTTGCAGGAAGTCATTGGATGCAGGCCACTTCCAACAGGTCAATGTTTAGACCCTTGGAAGAGGCCAATGTTCAGTATTGGATTTCCTATGACTGAAGAGAGAGAATGTCTAGGGCGAAAAAGTATGTACGAAAGCGACCTTCCAACGTTAAACTACGGACGTTGAACAAATATATATAATCATTTCGTAAGTGGTATTCAAGTCGTCAAAAAATAATCGTTAGATACTATAAGAAAAGATTCATCAATTTAGTGTATATTATTTATTCATAACACTGGCGATAAAGTTTAGAAAAAATATAGAACTCATAACAAAAAACAACTTCACAGAATGAAACTCCAGGATATTCGATATCAAGTTTTTCTTTCTCGGCTTGGCTTATCTTCCCCAAAAGCTTAACTGGTAGTTGTATCCGCGACTCTCAGCAGACTGGATTCTAACCGTCGCAAAGGTGTGACCTATGCCTCCTGAGATGATGCGAGCAGTCGCGCCCTCCTCAGTTTGTTGGAAAGCCTGGATGGCCCAGATCCTTACAGTGGAGTTGGTTCGGTGGGTCACATCCTCACTTAGGATCTGGCCTGCGACAGCGCTGTGGCTCACGTTCACCCTGGAACAATCACGATTAAGCTTACTATAGATTGTCTACGATCTTTTGGCGTCCGAATGAGTTGTTGCCATGCTGTAGTCGTAATATTGGTATATAACAGATTTTTCTCTGTTCATAATTTGGTTTATTGGACATGTTTAAACTACTAGTTTATGTTATTGTTGTTTGAATTATGAAAACATATCTCAAACAATGCATAAACTAGATAATTTTAAATTTTGATTGTAGTTCCAAATATCGCCAGACACAAATAGAATTTCAAGATGAATTTCAATATAAATTCATTATCATGGCATTCAACATTTCAATGTCTTTCATAGACTGACACTCGTGACAAAAAGCCGCGCTCGACGATACCTTTACAACTACAGTATAATTATGTGTTACTTACCTGCGCAAAAGCCTGTTTCCGGCTGTAGTTCCAACATTGATGTTGTTTCTGGCGAGTGCTCTGGACTCAGGAGCCTCAGAAGCGTCGATCTCGGCGGCGTCGGGGTAATGGTGCTCAATGGTACCGGCAGGGTCGGCAGGATCGATGACGGCAGCTTGCGCGGCGACCACCGCCAGCACCAACAGGATGAGGGAATTCATCTGGAACCAAAACACGATCCTGACAGTTACCATATCTTTTCGCTAAATAGTTGCCTTCTTCTACATTTATTCGTTTTATATTCTTATTTCAACCCAAGCTTTTAATGTTTCTCATGAAATGACAATATTTTTATTACATGGTTTCCTATCAATAATAGTTCTTTTTTTTATTGCAATGAATGGCGAGACGAGCATGCCGTTCGCCTGATGGTAAGCGATAAAACCGCTCATGAACAGTAGCACGAATAACAAAGCAATGCTTGGCATTCCACTGCGCTCGCCATCCTGATACATAAAATGTAATGTCCAGTAGTTATTCTGGCTACAATGTCCTTCAATCCAAAACATAACATTGCATTTAAACAGCTGTTTGGCGGGAGAAATAGACATTCCGGTTGTACCCACCAAGACGGCCTCTCACATATGAGAGACCTACATACATACATACATAAACATACATTGGCGGTGGTTGGCGGACTTACATACCATAGAAATTCTTATAAATCGTTATAGTATGCAGGTTTCCTCACGATGTTTTCCATCACCGTTTTAGTGCGTGGTGATTGATTATTAATACACACATGATTCCGAAAAGTCAGAGGTGTGCCCTGGGATTCGAACCCGCGACCACCGTGAATATGTGGGCAGCCGCGTCTAGTCCGTTTACCAACAGGCCACCACGCACACACAGTAATAGTAATAGTAATAGATTTTTTAAAATTAAACTTCTATCATAATTATTTTACAACCTCGCAAATAATTTTATTATTGATTAAATGTATCAAAATATTTTTAAGTAATTGCTCACCTTTGCAGTAGTGTATGTGTTTCCAGCAAGTTAACTGAATTGTACAGACATCTGCCGCCTGCAGACATTATATATTGCACTAACTTATTTGTTGTGTGATAAGTTTTGCGTTATCTATTACTTGAAAGATGAGTACGCAAAAAACAACAACTTTTTGAAAATTAAGTCCACGCTTAATTAATATTTAACACGTTTTTAAAAAAATAATCCTGATAAATATTACAATGGTTTGCATAAAATATGTTTTTTGGAGGATAATCCAAAGGAGGTAACTTCTTTGGATTATTTTGGCAGTTTAACCTATCAGTTTTTTATTTGTTTAATAGGACCGTCAAACGAACAATCAGGTCACCGTCACAGGCAACTGTGATTACGATAATATTGAGTTACGGCGTAGAAAAAACATTTAAGTGAAAATTCATTAGTTTGAACCACATACTCTGCCTCAGATGTTTTCGACAGCCGTCAATTAAATGTTGAACAGCCTCGGAAACGCTGCACATCCCTATCCTCCACCTTTGTCGATACCAATCAATATAGACCCCATTTATTAGTCTATGTTAGCCCTTTCCACATCTACTAAGGGGCAAACATTATTTTTTGTTCTATTTGACTATTTTTTAAACAACACTTACAAAGGAAAACATCTGATCAGTGCAAACCATACCTTTTCTAAATTCCGCTTGTGCATCCCATATTTTATCATTTACGTACCTCTTTCACTATTCATTCAATCAATGCCTTCCCACACCTTTTTCCCAGAAGGAGAAAGCAGAGGTGCTACCAGCCCCGTAGCCAAGCTACAAGCACTTCTAATCTATTCTCTTTCTACAATCGTTAACGCCTTGACCTAAGCGATAACGTTTCATTTGCGCGAATCAAATTGTAACCCGGATAACATTTGTATGAGAGTTAGCGTTTGGCATCCTTGGGCGAGGCCTATTCTCAACAGTCGCCTGTAGGTGGTGGTCTATAGGTCATAGGTGGTTTCCTATGGTGATGAATGACATGAATCAATAATAAATTTCAAAAATTCATCCCCATGAGAATAGCCTTAAACACGATAACTTAATTGTCTTTGTCCCGCGTTTTCCTGCTGACGCTATTTTTCGTTAAGATAATGTTGTTGATATTCAGTACATACAAACATACATAAATTCAAACCTTTTTATACCAGAAGGGGTAGGCAGAGATGCCAGACATTCACAAATCACGGCTGTAAAAAACTTTAAAATATCACTATTACGAATTCGAGTATTGAAATCGGACCCCGGGTAAAACTTTAGTGTATCTGTCCAAGATATCAGAGTTGGGAGGGGGTGGGGGGGGGAAAGGTGTCCCATGTCCCCTGGTACCACTCCCATGAAAAGGTGACGCACCATTCCCGAGAAAAACCAATTAATGTAACCTAACCTCAAAACACTTGTTGTCAGAACAAATTTACTTCTGCAACGTCTCCGGCGCTGCGGGAAGTGCAGCCCCTTCGCCCTTGCGTAACAAAGGATAGGCACCCATGCTCACCTTCGCAGCTTCGGCTTGCTGGTCGCCTCCGGCGACCAGCCTCAGCCGCTACGGCTCGCACGGTTGCCTATCCTTCGTTACAGCGGGCGGGGGCTGCTCTCCCTCCGCGCCTCCGGCTTTTATATACACTCTAGGGGTGGTAACCAAAAGTCTACGTGAAGTCGGGGTGCTCTAAGTCGGTTTTGAGACAAAGTCGACCTATTTTTCCCACAAAGTGGGTACACTAACTACCATCGGAACATGATTTCCAAGTTGTTTAAAAAACAAATAAAACAACGTTTTACCTAATATGTGATTTGAGGTTAGAAAATATTTTCATTAATTTCTCGAAAATTATACACCACCTTTAAATAAGAGTGGTATTGTTGTAATCAAGGACTCAATCCCTACCACCTGTGATCACTTTCGCCGCTCTGTTTGTGGCCAAATAAACTAAAGTCTAAACTAAAGTTAGGTTACATGGGAGTGGTACCAGGGGACATGGGACACCTTCCCCCTCCCCCCCCACTCCCTCCCAACTCTGATATCTTGGACAGATAAACTAAAGTCCATCCGGACCCCGTGTTCTGAGAAGAACTATAGACCCCCTAGCTTAAAAGCTGGATCCGCCTTTGATCTCGACCTGTACCAATATTTTTTTTGCCGCACTGTCAAACTGTAGAATGGTTTACCGTCACATATAATTTCTTCTTTCAATAATCCTGTAGGGTAACAAATATTTGTGTGAACCACAGGTATTTAAAAAAAATAACTTCATGATAAAAATAACTTTACGTTCGTACGTATACACACTGTTTTTTTTTTTGTTTTTTTTATTACTACCTCCTATTAATGAAAGTCATTAATTACACCTATTTTTAATCCACTTTTACATCATGTAGTAGTAATGTAGGTAAGTTGTAAACAATATTGCATCTCAGAAAACTTATCGATGTTATTAGACGTTTAAATATTTTTTTGTTTTAGTTATGTGGAAGTCATATCATGGATTAACTTAACTGAGCACATACGTTTTAATCAGACAATTGGATTTAACGGTATCAGTATAGATAAATTAAAAATACCACAATTAATAAAAATATATACTATAGAAGAATAACACACATTGATCTCAATTGTTGCAGTCTGCCCAAATTCACGGAAGTGGCACAACAATGTTTAGAGAAATGTTACGAATGTTAGAATAATAATTATGTTTTCATTGTTTAAATTTTTATTTTTGTTTGAATTGTTTAATTTAATTTTTAATGTTCTTTGTTTTATTTATTTTTTAATTCATTATAGTTTTAGAGTTATTTTCTTTTATTTGATATAGCGTCGTGTTGGCCTCGGCTGTTAAGATGTTATATTTTCTGTAAATAAATAAATAAATAAATAAAATAAAACACTGTTTTAAACTTTTCTTGAAATTATATTTTGAAAAAATTATGCATATGCTCCATTAGGTCGATGTGGAGATCCTTGGGGTAGGCCCACGTTCAGCCGTAGACAGTATCTCACTTGAGCTACAGGCCGTTGTAATATATTTGGCATTGGCATAAATATATGGACAGGGTGGAAAGCGCGTATAGTGTTCCGACGTAACTGATGCGCGCGCCCCAGTGCATCTTTAGATAGATAGATAGATAACACTTTATTGTTCACCACATATTACATACAAGTAAACAGTTTACATTTTTTGAAATAGTGTAACAACTGGCGGTCTTATCGCTATTAGCGATCTCTTCCAGACAACCAAACGTACGATGGATCATCCGTTATAAGATTATATGTAATGTGGGGGGGTTTGAAAACCTAACAAATAAGAATATATATACATTATAAATACAAGGGTAACAAATATTATATATACCTAATCCTAATCAATAAAGTTTTAATGAACAAAATAAATACATATATATATATACATATATATATATATATATATAAGTAATAATAATAATATAATTTAACCAAACTACAATTAAACATTAACATTGACTATCACGATAGGGTAGAAAGATAGAATTTTTTAACTTTGTCTTTAAAAACATTAAGTGATGGCGCTTGTCGGATTGTTGACGGTAATGCGTTCCAAAGGCGAACAGCATTAACAGTAAAAGAACTACCATAAAAAGTAGTGTCATGGCAAGGAGTTTTAAGTTGCAGATACCTAGAGGATCTCAACGAGTGGGAGTTAGAACTATGGAGGTATTGAAAACATTCCTTTAGATAGATTGGACATTTGGGACTGGATAAAACATTGTAAAGCATACAGAGAATATGAGTATTCCGGCGAAGGCGAATAGGGAGCCACTTGAGCTTAAAGCGAAATTCAGAAATGTGATCATATTTGCGCAAGCCAAATATGAATCGTATGCAAAAATTTTGAAGCCGCTCAAGTTTATCAAGTTGAACTTGGGTTAAGTCAAGATAGCAGACGTCGGCATAGTCTAACACGGGCAGAAGAAGAGATTGTGCGAGCGCAATTTTAGTGGCCATGGGCAGGAAATTACGAAGCCTCTTTAAAGTTGCAGCTGATGCAAACAGCTTACGACTCGTAGCTGCAAGTTGGGGACCCCATGACAAACTCTGATCCAAGATTACCCCCAGGTTATTGACAGAATCACTGTAGGGTATTATGACACCATCAAAAATGACTGGGCGCAGAAACGACCAATCTATTTTGGGTATTAAGCGCGAACTTCCGACGATCATGACTTGTGTTTTGGCTGGGTTCACTTTAAGGCCAAAGCGGTTTCCCCATTCTGATATTTTCATCATGTCTGAGTTAATGGAACCAATTGCGTCATTTAAAGATTTCAAGGAAGCCTGTCTGTAAATTTGTAAATCGTCTGCATAAAGGTGGTAGGAAGAAGATAAATTTTGTGATATAGAATTAATAAAGATAGCGAAGAGTAATGGAGATAAAACGCCGCCTTGCGGTACGCCAGCTAGAGTGTTGCACCATGACGAGAATTTATCGTCAAGTCGAACTCGCTGCCTGCGACCGTACAAATAACTATGAAACCAATCGATTACCGTTGGAGATATGTTAATAGAGCGGAGTAAAGCAAGAAGGATATCAAAGTCCACAGTATTGAATGCATTGCTGAAATCTAGTAATGACAATACCGTAAGCTGCCCTTTATCCATTGCGAGACGGATATCGTCAGTGATTTTGATTAAAGCAGTAACTGTACTGTGACCTGGACGGAAGCCGGATTGGAAAGGATTAAGAAGGGAGTGATTATTAAGGAAGGAGCTTAGTTGAGAGTAGACAAGCCGCTCAAACACTTTGGAAAGGAAGGGCAGGATGGAAATGGGTCGGTATTCGGAGAAGTTATGAGGATTGGCTTTTTTAGGAAGAGGTATGATTTGAGCGTCTTTCCAGGCAGAAGGGAAAATTCCAGATAGTATAGAGTAGTTAAATATGTGATTAATCGAAGGCAGTATAAAGTCCAGAATTGGCACTAGCATATTGCGACTAATGCCATCTACACCAACTGCATTCGATGTCACGGACAGAATGCTTTTCTTAACATCACAAGCGGTAAATCGTTTTAAAACAAAGGGAGTATAACCAGGAATCGGTAAGGAATCGAGAGAGTTAATAGTTTGGTTTTTAACCGTTACGTCAATAGAAGCGCAAGAAGAAAAGTGATTATTAAGACCATTAATGTCAAAATTATTAGGATTTGAGGTTTTTTGTTGTTTACCAATTCCCAGAGTTCTGAGGAATTTCCAAACTTTAGCTGGATCTTCCTCGTCGACGGATTCGTGAATATGGCGACGATAAGCATCCCTACACACCCTATTGCAGCGATTCCTTAATTTGATATACTTGGCTTTAGTTGTCTCTGAGGGACGACATTTGTAATTTGTCTTTGCAGTAGCTTTTTTGCGCATCAAAATTCTAATGTCATCTGTCAGCCAAGGTGCTGGTAGGTGTTTTAATTTAACAGCGTGTAAAGGGGCGTGGATGTCATACAGCTTGGTAATTATGGAGCTGAAAATTGCAACTTTCGCGTCTACTGTTTCAGCTTCAATAACTGGAGACCAGTCCGTGCTACGAACTTCACTTTGAAAGGCTTCCCGGTCCATACCACCAAAATTGCGCTGCAGTATTATTTTAGGTTTATATTTTGGTGGACGCACATTGTACGAAAGAAAAACGAGATCGTGATAAGAGAAAGCATCCGCCGAGCATTGCCCATGTTTTGCTACATGCAATTTGGAGGAAACCATCATGATGTCTAGAAGAGATGGCGTGGCATTAGGAAAGTGATGTGTGGCGCCTAGTGGTAAGATATGTAAATTACATGAATTTACTACGTGTTCAAAGGATGAAGTTCGATTATCTTTCTTTAAAAGACAGGTATTAAAATCCCCCATAATAATGCTGTGATCAAAAGAGGGAACCAGGTTTTCTAACATTTCTTCGAACGAGGTAAAAAAATCAATACGCGAAGATGGGCTGTAATAGACTCCGACAAGAATTTTACAATAAGAAAGAGTAACCTCAATGAAAAGATGCTCGCCAGCACTGGGTGATGGCGGTTGTGGCGACATGCTTATTATGGAGAAGGGAATATGCGAACGCAAATATATCGCCACACCACCACCACCCATGCCAGTGCGATCATTTCTAATGAGACGAAAACCAGGCAAAGAGAAAGAGGTTGAGGGTAGACAAGGCTTAAGCCAGGATTCCGAGACTAAAACGGCATGGATGTTTTTTTGGGGAATTGACGTCAGCATATCGGGATAATGAGCCGGAATACTTTGCGCATTAATGTGGACTACATTAAAGTTTTTAGGAACGTTTCCAAATTGGTGTTCAAGAGTATCAAAAAGTGATGGAATACTAACAAGACTTTCATCGCTAGACTGAGAAGACGATGAGGATATAGAATAATAATTATCACTATCGTTACTATCATCAGTGCTTAAAATTCGCAACATATTATTTGCTGCGTTAGTAAAAACAAAACAAAATTATATATATGTATATATTAAAATCTAAAAATAAATGTTTATTATAAATAAAAATAAATATATCCTATTCAATACTTTTACCTAAATCCATCTGCCGGTTGTGTCGTTTTGAAAGAAACATTAATTTAAGCAGTATGAAAAGAAACAAAAATTAAATAATATGCCACTATCTACACCATACAAGATTCAAAATAAAATAAGAAGAAAATAACCACGTACACATAAAAACATAAGAAATTAGTACCAAAAACAGAATAACCGTAAAAATTTAAATTTATATAAAACAAAAATAAAAGAATGTTAAAAAATGCTACCACTGCAATATTCACAATATAAAACGATTTTTATAATTTATTGTGAAGAGAATGTCATCCAAATGAATAATAACAACAATAATGGAAACTATTCGGAGGGTATTTTAAAAATAACAAAAATACTTTGATAAAATAATACGTGTAAAGTGGGTATTCACAACTAAGCTACAGTGATAACAAAGGGAGTGCATAGATAGTTGTTGCATTAAAACAGTACATAAAACAAATTATTTCTTGTTAGTGCACGGGTTTCTTCTCGGCCTAATGGAAGGTACCGCAGGTTCCTTCACAACTTTTAGTTGTGCGCGCACTCCGCCAGCTGTGACTGAAATCTTATCGAGTTCACTTGTGGAGTTTATTCGGTGACGAGTTTTTTCATCGGCTCCCAATACAAACACGGAACCATCGCGAGTCCAGCACTTGTTCACACCGAATTTTTGACGAGCAGCCATAAAGATTTCGTGCCGTGATTTGGTTAGAAACTCCGACAGCGTAATACCCGATCCTCGCAGCTGTGTCTTGGCGAACCAAATGCGATTTCGAACTTCCATAGCACCTACCTTAACCAGAATGGGTCTTGGACGATCTTGGGCAACTGAGCGACCCATGCGATGACAGCGGCTAATATCCGTTGAGCAGAAATCAGAGATCTTGAGACGATTGACGATAGTATCGGTCACCAAGGTCATCGTGTCCTCATCTTTGCCTTCAGGAATTCCGTGGATTAATAAGATTTTACGGCGCTTGTGGACTTCCATTTTCTCTAAATTAGTAATGAGCAGAGAAATCTGTGACTGAATTGCACGGAGTGCTGCGAGTACGAACTCCTTGAATTTGAAATAATCTGCCGCTAAGGATGATGTGGTCGTAGCTGACGAGGGACTATTCGCTTTCTTAAGCTCGCTCTCCATTTCCTGCATACGTTCCACGAATAGTGTCCAATCGAATGTGAATCCATC
The DNA here is from genome assembly GCA_023078785.2 of Hyles euphorbiae. NCBI lineage: Eukaryota > Metazoa > Arthropoda > Insecta > Lepidoptera > Sphingidae > Hyles > Hyles euphorbiae. The sequence continues at coordinate 6,773,674 of CM041048.1, forward strand.
TTTAGTGGAGCGTTACTGAAATAAGTCGTCGCTCGCTATGATTTTAAAGATGCTCGCTTGTATTATGACGGAACGTTTCCTAAAAATGAAGATAATGTTGTTTAATCACTGTTTAGACGAAATCTATTAAAATAAGTTAATTTAATATTTAATTTAACGCTATTTTCAGTCTTGTCATTGAAACTCCAAATGTATTGAAGGCCTATCCTTAGTCTATAAATCAATGATATCAGGTCTCTGTTTTTTTGATAATAAAAAAATAATTTAAAAAACCTACTTGTACCCAAACCACAGTCTAGTTTTTATTTATCGATGTATTTTGCAACAAATAGACTTTAGAAAGATAAATTTTATAATCAAATAGACGATCCTCTAAAAAAAATATTTGAACGTAAACCTTGTTACGTTGTTTACTATGCTATACATTTTGTTATCTCGTTGTTTACTTTGCTATTCATTTTGTTTTCTTAACGAGAACACTTATTTTAGTTCCACTTAGTTTACGTAAATCCCCGGTTGCTGATTTAATTGCGCAATCAAAGTAAGTAAATAAATAAATAAATAACACCCAACAGTCACATACATAGTCCTGACCCGACACTAAGATCGAATCTTGTGTCGTGGGTATCAGGAACTACGAGAGACTTTTCGGTCTCACAAACACCCAGACCCGATTTAATTAACAATTAAATAAATACACCCATGACCCAACAATCCCGACCCCATCCTAAGATCGAGTCTTGCGTCGTGGGTATCTGACTTTTCGGTCTAAGAAACACCCGGAAATCTCAATCCGGGTGTCTAATACCCCTGTGCTCTTCCCATCCTTATTCTTTCTAGCTCCCCTCCCGATCTGATGGGTCGGCAATACATTTATGATCCAAGAGATGTGAATGTTCATAGGCGGCAGTGTTCACGTACCATACGGTGACCTGTTTGCTCATTTGCCTGACATATGTAAGAAAATAAAACCAGACGCACTGTTGTGTTTCGGATTGAAGGACATTGTAGCCAGAGTAACTACTGGACATATTGAGACTTAACATGTTATGTCTCAGGATGGCGAGCGCAGTGGAATTTTGCTACTGTTTATGAGCGGTCGTATCGCTTACTATCAGGCGAACGGCTTGCTTGTCTCGCCATACATTGAAATAAAAAAATAATAATAAAAAAGACCCGGAACAAATACCTGCGGGTCACACAAATTTTTGTCTCAGTGCGAACCCGCGGCCGCTCTTTTCACAGCAAGCGTTTAACCAACTGCGCTATGTAGGCTGATAATATAATTATCAACATGAAGAAGCAATGTATCTAGTACAAGGAAAACACCTTCAGGTGTCATAATAATTATTTTTTCATTGTGATATGTGTTATGTGAAGAAAGTGAAGTTGCTTTCTCTTCCGCTGCCTTTATTCCGTGACAGCCCCGGTGGAGGAATTGGTTAGACGCTGACTGTGAAACAAGAGGCTGCAAATTCGATTCCCGCGCCGAGACAAATGTTTGTGAGGTTCACAAGTCACGTATTTTCTTATACCCACGAAACAAGACGTATTGATCTTAATGTGGGGTCCGGACCATGTATGACTGTTGGATGTATTTATTTATTTAATCAAAATCAAAACAACATTTATGTATGTTTGTATGTATTGAATATCAACAACATTATCTTAACGAAAAATAGCGTCAGCAGGAAAACGCGGGACAAAGACAATTAAGTACTAGTAATACCTTACCTTATTAACCAACTACCTCTAACATTGAGGAATGAAATTACTCACAAAAATATAAAACCTAAGCTTAAACAATATTTTTTACGAAATTCAGATACCGAAATGATATAAAAAAAACAACAATGTAATATTAACTTGTAAGAACAATAGAGCAGGCAATATTATATAGCATACAAATGTACACATCCATAATAAACAAAAAAATCAAATAATAGCCAAAAGAACATTCTGTATCAGCACCACAATCCATATTGTTTATAACTTTGTAATTATGAATAAATATCTACCGCCACCACTTTGTTATATTCGTATCAGCAGCCAGAGCTGTGACCGATATTCCATTAATTGCTTGCTACCCTAAACATTATTTGAAAAATTATAAATACTTGAAATGTTATTTTAATGTTAATGTTATTAAGTATGTCTTTTAACAATGTTGTCGATGACCATGATGTGCGGTAAAACTCAATTGAGTTTATGATTACATCATCAGAATACTTGTAATATGTTTGTTTTAGTTTTTAATAAATAAAAATAATAATAAAAAAAAAAGTTATCGTGTTTAAGGCTTTTCTCATGGGGATGAATTTTTGAAATTTATTATTGATTCATGTCATTCATCACCATAGGAAACCACCTATGACCTATAGACCACCACCAACAGGCGACTGTTGAGCATAGGCCTCGCCCAAGGATGCCAAACCCTAACTCTCATACAAATGTTATCCAAGTTACAATTTGATTCGCGCAAATGAAACGTTATCGCTTAGGTCAAGGCGTTAACGATTGTAGAAAGAGAATAGATTGGAAGTGCTTGTAGCTTGGCTACGGGGCTGGTAGCACCTCTGCTTTCCCCTTCTGGGAAAAAGGCGTGGGAAGGCATTGATTGAACGAATAGTGAAAGATGTACGTAAATGATAAAATGTGGGATGCACAAGCGGAATTTAGAAAAGGTATGGTTTGCACTGATCAGATGTTTTCCTTTGTAAGTGTTGTTTAAAAAATAGTCAAATAGAAAAAATAATGTTTGCCCCTTAGTAGATGTGAAAAGGGCTAACATAGACTAATAAATGGGGTCTATATTGATTGGTATCGAAAAGGGGATAGGGATGTGCAGCGTTTCCGAGGCTGTTCAACATTTAATTGACGGCTGTCGAAAACATCTGAGGCAGAGTATGTGGTTCAAACTAATGAATTTTCACTGAAATGTTTTGTCTACGCCGAAAATCAATCATTCTTAAATCATTAAGGGAAGAGTAACAGAACTTGAAGATTATGCATGAAGCTTTTGAGAGAAAGAAAAGAAATATATGCGACTACAACAAAAATTATGGTAGTTGAAAGGAAAAATTATATGACAAGGTGTATTTTTTTAGTGCAAGAATTGCGAGACGTACTTGCCATTCGCCTGATGGTAAGATATGCTACCGCTCATGAACAGCAGCAAAACCAAAGGCAAAACCCAGGCGGCCTCTCATATAAGAGAGACCTACCACTAGTATAATGTATAATTTGTGTACCTTGATGGACACTGTCGATGCGAAAGCAATTTATTGTTCAATGAAGTGCGTTCCTTGATCTTGGCAAGCTAATTTGTTTCTTGATATCATTGATTATGATAACGAAATTAAATTGGCTACCGGGGATTTTTTATAAAACATTCGGCACCAAAATAGATATTATCTTAATCACAGTTGCCTGTGACTGTGACCTGATTGTTCGTTTGACGGTCCTATTAAACAAATAAAAAACTGATAGGTTAAACTGCCAAAATAATCCAAAGAAGTTACCTCCTTTGGATTATCCTCCAAAAAACATATTTTATGCAAACCATTTTAATATTTATCAGGATTATTTTTTTAAAAACGTGTTAAATATTAATTAAGCGTGGACTTAATTTTCAAAAAGTTGTTTTTTTTTTGCGTACCCATCTTTCATGTAATAGATAACGCAAAACTTATCACACAACAAATAAGTTAGTGCAATATATAATGTCTGCAGTTGGCAGATGTCTGTACAATTCAGTTAACTTGCTGGAAACACATACACTACTGCAAAGGTGAGCAATTACTTAAAATACTTTGATACATTTAATCAATAATAAAATTATTAGCGAGGTTGTAAAGTAATTATGATAGAAGTTTAATTAAAAAAAAACTATTACTATTACTGGTAGGTCTCTCATATGTGAGAGGCCGTCTTGGTGGGTACAACCGGAATATCTATTTCTCCCGCCAAACAGCAGTTTAAATGCAATGTTATGTTTCGGATTGAAGGACATTATAGCCAGATTAACTACTGGACATATTGAGACTTTACATTTTATGTCTCAGGATGGCAAGCGCAGTGGATTGCCAAGCATTGCTTTGTTATTCATGCTACTGTTCATGAGCGGTCGTATCGCTTACCATCAGGCGAACGGCATGCTCGTCTCGCCATTCATTGCAATAAAAAAAAGAATTATTATTGATAGGAAACCGCGTAATAAAAATATTGTCATTTCATGAGAAACATTAAAAGCTTGGGTTGAAATAAGAATATAAAACGAAGAAATGTAGAAGAAGGCAAATATTCAGCGAAAAGATATGGTAACTGTCAGGATCGTGTCGGTTCTAGATGAATTCCCTCATCCTGTTGGTGCTGGCGGTGGTCGCCGCGCAAGCTGCCGTCATCGATCCTACCGACCCTGCCGGTACCATCGAGTACCATTACCCCGACGCCGCCGAGATCGATGCTTCTGAGACTCCTGAGTCCAGAGCACTCGCCAGAAACAACATCAATGTTGGAACTACAGCCGGAAACAGTCTTTTGCGCAGGTAAGTAACACATAATTATACTGTAGTTGTAAAGGTATAGTCGAGCGCGGCTTTTTGTCACGAGTGTCAGTCTATGAAAGACATTGAAATGTTGAATGCCATGATAATGAATTTATATTGAAATTCATCTTGAAATTCTATTTGTATCTGCCGATATTTGGAAATACAATAAAAATTTAAAATTATCTATTTTATGCATTGTTTGAGATATGTTTTCATAATTCAAACAACAATAACATAAACTAATAGTTTAAACATGTCCAATAAACCAAATTATGAAGAGAGAAAAATCTGTTATATACCAATATTAGGACTACAGCATGGCAACAACTCATTCGGACGCCAAAAGATCGTAGACAGTCTATAGTAAGCTTCATCGTGATTGTTCCAGGGTGAGCGTGAGCCACAGCGCTGTCGCAGGCCAGATCCTAAGTGTGGACGTGACCCACCGAACCAACTCCACTGTAAGGATCTGGGCCATCCAGGCTTTCCAACAAACTGAGGAGGGCGCGACTGCTCGCATCATCTCAGGAGGCATAGGTCACACCTTTGCGACGGTTAGAATCCAGTCTGCTGAGAGTCGCGGATACAACTACCAGTTAAGCTTTTGGGGAAGATAAGCCAAGCCGAGAAAGAAAAACTTGATATCGCATATCCTGGAGTTTCATTCTGTGAAGTTGTTTTTTGTTGTGAGTTCTATATTTTTTAGTTTATAAAACTTTATCGCCCATGTTATGAATAAATAATATACACTAAATTGGTGAATCTTTTCTTATAGTATCTAATGATTATTTTTTTGACGACTTGAATGCCACTTATGAAATAATTATATATATTTGTTCAACGTCCGTAGTTTAACGTTGGAAGGTCGCTTTCCTACATACTTTTTCGCCCTAGACATTCTCTCTCTTCAGCCATAGGAAATCCAATACTGAACATTGGCCTCTTCCAAGGGTCTAAACATTGACCTGTTGGAAGTGGCCTGCATCCGGCCTTCATGCCAATTACCCATCAAGCTTATAAAGCCCATAGCTTTTTTTGCTATTACATTCGCGTTGAATAGTTTTATTATACTTATTTTGCAATTTATACAGAGACAAAACATTGTGGTTTACTACGAATAATTTAATATGAATAAAAAAGTTCAAGATGGCCGTCAAGTACCCATTCAATTTCTACGTAATTTCTTTAAGGGTGCCTGCCTCATATATCAATTTCGAGGTCAATCGGATCAATAACAAAAATGTTCAAAATGGCTGCCACAATTCCAATTCTGACTCCGAATATAGGTTATTCGGAAAAAAAGCGGGCTCAGATATCAATTTCGAGACCAATCGTATCAATAACAAAAAAGTTCAAAATGGCGGCCAAAATTTCCGACTATGAATTTGGATTATTTACACAAAGAGTTTCTCAGGTATCGATTTGACACCTATTGGATCAATAACTAAAAAGCTCAATATTTCATCCATTATTTTACCCCCATATGCTGTTTTTTCCAAAATTGTTGCACGCCATTAATCTGCGTTTGTAATAAGGAGCTAAAATATACATTTTCATCAATATATCTTCAATAATTTACATTTTCCATTTCCGTTTCAACCCTTATTTCAACCCCTTGAGGCAAATATATAGCATATGTTACTCCAGGATTATATACCATTCGAATGGTGAAAGAATTTTTAAATCGGTCCAGCAGTTTTTGAGTTTATTCATTATAAACAAAAATCCAAAAATCCAAACATCAAAAATACAAATGTTTCCTCTTTATAATATTAGTATAGATGCAGGAAATTCAATTTAGGGATACCAGTCATAATTTTGCGCCAAGTAATGGATGGAACCAGGTTGCTTCATACCCTGGGATACCTAGTGCCACCCTTAATTCGTGAAAGGTACTGAGGGGATATAGCTGGTATGCTGGCCTAGAATTTGTCGAGGAACCAGCCCAGCTGCAGCATCCGCAAGCATGCAAAGGCAATGACCTCGATATACATCTGGAGATTTGAGTTTGCAGTCGTCCCTATGCGTTGCCTTTCATCCAGATTTGTTTTGTTGATGATTAAAGACTGACTGATCTTAGTAAGAAAATCTCCGAATTTCGTAGCTCTGTAGATCTCTTTTGTGTCATTATCGATCCTGACTATGCGATTCAGCTTAGTGAGAGTCTTTTAAGTGGCAGTTTTTTTTTTCTTCAAAATATCTTTTGGATTTAAACTTGTGTTTTAAGATAGCTGATAGACTTTATCATGCACGCAATTTAATTTTTAATATTCATAAATGTAGGACATGGGGAGGAAATCGGAAATTGTTACTTTCATCACTGGTTTCCTGTATTCTCCTTTAGAAGATATAAAAAGGGACAAGGAAATATTTAGTTACATGAAAAAAATCTTGAATATACAAAAATTTTATTACAAAAATAAACTTAACAAATAAACACCGTTTGAATCATTTCTTATAATCTATTTACAATAACCTACATAAGGAACTCCAAGATATTCGATCATGAAGTGATTATTAGGCGACTTGGTTTATCTTCCCCAGAAACTCAACTGGTAGCTGTACCCGCGACTCGCAGCAGACTGGATTCTAACCGTCACAAAGGTTTGCCCAATGCCTCCTGAGATGATGCGAGCAGACGCGCCCTGCGCGGATAGTTGGAAAGCCTGAATGGCCCAGATCCTTACAGCGGAGTTGGTTCGGAAGGTCACGTCCAGTCTCAGGATCTGGCCTGCGACAGCACCGCGGCTCACGTTCACCCTGAAACAACCACCGTGAAGCTTACTAAATACATTCTCATGCCATTTCACATTTCAGTTATTATCTTTCACGGACTGATACGTGGCGAATGGCCACGCTCGACCATACCTTTACAACTGCAGTATAATTATGTATTTACCTGCGCAAAAGTCTGTTTCCGGCTGTAGATCCAACATTGATGTTGTTTCTGGCGAGTGCTCTGGACTCAGGAGTCTCAGAAGCGTCGATCTCGGCGGCGTCGGGGTAATGGTACTCGATGGTACCGGCAGGGTCGGTAGGATCGATGACGGCAGCTTGCGCGGCGACCACCGCCAGCACCAACAGGATCAGGGAATTCATCTGGAATCAGAACACAATACATACAGTTACAACATTTCTGTTTTGAGATACTCCCATGGAAAAAGTATCAAAGCAAAGATAACTTTATATATTTTGAGCCTCTATTTCCCATCTATAATTATTTCTGTACATCTTTATAAAATTATAAAATAAATAAATAAAATTAAAACAAGACAGTAATATTAAAATCTCAGTGCCTATTCGATCGTTGATCAAAAGGGATTATTTAATAATTATTGCCCACCTTTGCAGTAGTGTATGTGTTTCCAGCAAGTTAACTGAATTGTACAGACATCTGCTGCCTGCAGACATTATATACTGCACCAACTTATTGTTGTCAGATAAGATTTGCATTATCTATTATCCGAAAGATTAACATTAATAAAAACAATGAAAGCTACTTGTTTTGTTTTGGAGGGATACAATATGACATACTTTTAAATTAAGGAGAAGTGATACAGGTTTAAGTACAATTTTGAAATTTAATTTCTAAATTAGCCAGCCATTGTTCTCCTCAATCATGTGGCAGGGAAATAACAGATCAGGCACGCGCCGCTGCCGCAAGCACAGACTTTTCCACAGAATTTATTAATGACTTAAGTAATGTACCAATTATTTGCTAGTTGTCCAAAATATCAAGTAATATTTTATTGTAAATGACCACGCATGTACCCACACTTCATATCTACAATAATAATATTTTTGGTGAAAAATTGTGAAAATGAAAAAAAGCGAAATTACTATAAGTACTAGCTAACCTTTAATCGATTAATCATTAATTGTAATTTTCATTATCTTAACGATAATACTTATTTTGTAGCCTCTGTTTTATAAAAAAAGCCCCGGTGGCCGAATTGATTGCGTTATCATCAACGATTACATAAAGAAACCAATGATTATATGCCATAAACCAATGGTGGTGCACAGTTTATATTAACGTACCAATCTCGTTCGATTTTTGTTACTTATTGTATTATTTAGTTTTTGTTTCGTACACGTAAATTTTGTATTTTATATATTTGTTTACTTATTGTATACATATATTTTGTAATGGTAAATTCGGATAGTGAGTCTTTTCATTCTGCCATAGATACTTCTTCTCTGTCAAGTGACGACAGTTTTAATTCCTTACACGATGGACTGTGTGACTTGGTGAGACAAAATTTTGATTGTCAAACTGGCACATTTAACGTGTTAACGCACAAAGTGTACCAAGTCATTATAGTGACCTGTCGGCGACCTTCGCTAATGCTAACGTTCACGGCGTTCTGGTATCTGAGAGTTGGCTCAAACCTCATTTACTTTCTGTTTCTTACCCTCATCCTGGCTTTATACTTATAAGGAATGATCGAGTCAATATGAGGGGGGGAGGTGTTGCAATTTACCTACGTAGCAACTTTCGTTATAAAATTGTAGCGACCTCACCCTCTCACAACTCGGGTTCAGCCGAGTTTCTCTTTCTTGAGTTTTGGGTCAGGGGAGTGAAAACCTTACTTGGTGTTGTTTATTGTCCTCCTTCCACAGACTACTTCTCCAGCTTCGAATGGATCCTGGAATCTATAGGATCAGAATATGCTCATCAAATCATCATGGGAGATTTTAACACCGACCTCCTTGCCCAACGGTCCTCTCGTTCCCGTAAACTCCTTGACATCCTTCAGTCCGTCAACCTGGTTGTCCTGCCTCTACAAGCCACCCACCACAACACCGAGGGGTGTGACACCTGGCTTGACCTTATACTCACCTCTTCTCCTTCCTTTGTCTCCGGTCATGGCCAGTTTCCGGCCCCCGGGTTTTCTCGCCATGACCTCCTCTTCCTGTCTTACGCCTTAAAACCTAGCCGACCTCCTACCAAAGTTCTGCACAAGCGTTGTTTCGCGCGGATGAATTTGGACAGGTTACGCAGCGATGCTGGGAGTTTGGATTGGGATGATCTCACGTCAGCGTCTACAGTGGACGAAAAAGTTCCGCATTTTTACCACCACTGTGCTTTCTCTATACGACACTCATGCACCCCTCAGGCTGATTAAGGTCAAACGTCCCCAGCTCCTTGGATGTCTGAAGGTGTTCGGATGGCGATGAGGCGTAGGGACCGAGCCTTTCGGACGTTCAAGAAGAATCGTACGGAAGATAATTGGTGTTTATTTAAGTCTGCAAGAAATCGGTGTAACCAGATGATACGTAATGCCAAACGCCGACATATCCTGGATAACATTTCCTCATCTACCACTGCCAATATTTGGAAGTTTCTACCTTAGGTATTGGCAAGGGGAAAGATTTTGAGTTTCCTGGTACGATTGGTTTGGATGACATTAATCTCCACTTCAGTAATGTTACATCCCTTGACCGTCAAACCAAAAGTCGTACCCTGCATTTCCTCAACAGCCTTCCCCGTCATAATATAGACCCTTTTTACTTTTCTCCAGTAGCGTCGGACGAGGTCAAAAAGATTATCCTTTCCATTAAATTCAATGCCATTGGTTGCGATGGTGTCAGCCGTCGCATGATTATCCCTATTCTTGACATGCTTCTCCCACTTATTACGCATACTATCAATGCTTCCCTTGATACTGGCATATTTCCGTCTTCATGGCGGAAAGCTTATGTTTTACCCCTTCCCAAAATCCCTAATCCAACCCTTGTGAACCATTTCCCTCCTATATCTATCCTACCCTTCCTATCTAAGGTGCTTGAAGCTTGTGCGCTCAAGCAACTATCCAGGTTTGTATATAGTAACAAACTGTTAGATCCCTCACAGTCTGGATTCAGACCTGGACACAGCACTATATCCGCGCTCCTCAAAGTGACTGGCGATATTAGGCAGGGCATGGAGAACTGCGAGGTCACCGTGATGGCTTTGGTGGACTTCTCTAATGTCCTTCAATACCGTCAGTCATGAAATCCTTTTGTGCATCCTTTCCCACTTTATGATCTCGTCTGAGGCCCTGGAATGGTTCTCTTCCTATCTTCAGGGGCGTCAGTCAGTCTGCCTTGATGACTCATCATCTAATTGGTGTGACCTTATTTCTGGCGTTCCTCAAGGCGGTATATTTTCTCCTTTGTTATTCTCTATCCTTATTAACCTAATTACCCAAGATCGTCAATGTGCGTATCATCTGTATGCCGATGACTTGCAGATTTACTCCCAAGCGAGAATAGATTGCGTGGCTACAGCGATTGACAAAGTTAACAGGGATTTGGCTCACATTAAACACTGATCAGATCGTTTTGGTCTGACTGTCAACCCCACTAAATGTCAGGCCTTTATTATCAGCAGCCCAAGAATGATCTGCAGATTAGATACTGCATATCTACCGCATGTTACTTATAACGGGACTGTCATCGCTTGGAGCCCGGTGGTCAAAGATCTTGGCATTTATATTGATTCCTCCTTGAACTGGCGATCTCAGGTTGCCTCAGTTTGTCAAAAGGTGACAAATATACTTCGAACCCTCTATCGCCTGAAGAATTTCTTCCCTATTAAGACTAAAACAATGCTTGCTCAGAACTTAATATTCCCTTTAATTGACTATGGTCACGTGTGCTATTTTGACCTGGATGCAGAACACCTCAACAAACTCGACCGACTTCTCAATAACTGCATTCGATTCATTTTCAATCTTCGTAAATATGATCACGTTTCTTCTTTCCGTTCCCAACTAAAATGGTTACCAATTCGCCAGCGTCGTTCTATGCATGTACTTACTAAACTTTTTTCTATTCTTACATCCCCTACTTCTCCCTGTTATTTAACGTCTCAATTTCAATACTTACGGCCGATGCCAATAATCAATCAAAAAAATTAGATTGAAGACAATCCGGATTGTTTTCTACTTTTCGATTGGTCTATAACCATGTTGCCAATAAACAATCCAGGCCATAGTCGATTGCGTCTGTTAGTAGATTGAAAACAATCCGTTTCCTCTTGACAATTTTAGTTTTTTTTACATAAAACCATTGACATAATTTTAAAATTAATGTTTTACGCAGAATATTTCATTGCATATAAATATATCCTTTCATTATTTTAAATATAAATAATTTGTAAAAAATATTTGAGGGTTAGGAAGAATATTAAGTAAGTAAAATAAAATAATTGCAATAGAAACAGAAACTCCGATAAAGTCTGCTATTGATATCAGCATTGTGCCGAGTGCATACAACCATAACGTCAACAAAAGTTGTAGAAGCCCCACGCCTATGTATAGTTACAACAACATACATAGTTCCTGAAAAAATTAAAAAGATGCAATCACTCCTCATATATACAGGGTATATCAAGACTGCTACCGAAAACGAAGCCGGGTGGTAGTTTAAGCGATTTCAGACACAATGCAACAGAAAATGTGGGAAAAAAAATTCTATTATGAGAAACTTTAGCCCATTACGACTTGGAATATATTATTAAAAAATACTAAATTTTTTTCAAGTTCCGAAATTTTAATCGTATTTATCTTTTTGTATCCAAATGTATCCAGTCTAATTTTTTTACAGTATATAGTAGTGATACTCACCTTTCAAACCAGATATAATTTTCCACCACATTCCCGCACTAAACGATTTTATTTCATTTTTCAGAATGTCTCTTCTCCATTTCGAAAATTGAAATTTTTGAAGAATGGCGAAAACATGCCAAAGAAGAACGAAATGTTCGTTTATTGGAACATATAAGTCTTAAATTTGGTGTTAGTGATATAACCAGTGATTCGTTAAGGGCTATTAAACAAAAAATATCTAGTATATCGTCAAAATTAACCGAAAAATGGGCGGCATCAAATAAGTCATTGGATCGGTTTTTAATTAATAATAAAGATTGGTTAGAAGGAGACAACATAAGTTTTACCATTTCTGTGCGTCGACCTTGCTCATCCAGGTCACCAGAAGAGAGTAGGCTTCAAGGTCGACCCAGAAAAGATTTCGACGACTCGTCTTATAAAACAAAAAAGCGCAGAGTTGAAGAATTGGTGCAAACTCGCAGTGCCGGCGAATTGACCTTAGCTGCGGAAGTTGCAAGCCGTAAGGCGGGTCAGAGAAAAGTTGCTTCTGGGATCAAAAGAAGTAGCCACTCATCTGATAAAACTGATGCAAGTCAAAAAACGTGTGGTGGTAGACAATTGAATAGTGACGAAGCATTAGCCTACTATGTAGATTCGAAATGTACGAGTTATTCTTACAAACAAACGCGAAACTGGTCATTGAAGGCGGGACATCAAGTGTTTCCATCATATCATAGTTTATGTAAGTCAAAACAGTCTTGTTACCCTTCTGGAGAGTATATTTCTGTGACGGAAACTCGCGTCGATATGAAGCTTCAAGCGATTTTAAATAAAACTGCCGAACGCTTAGTAGCGGCGCAAAGTGACGTTATAAAAAATATGCATTCTAATTCATCATTCAAGCTAATTAGCAAATGGGGGTGTGACGGGAGTTCTGGCCACAGCACATATAAACAAAAATTTCAGGATGTAGATGCTACTGATGAGTTTCTGTTTGTATTTTCGTTTGTTCCTTTGAAGTTAACGGATGATAGTCATAACATTATTTGGCAAAATCCAAGGCCTTCATCGACACTTTACTGTCGACCAATTAAATTTATGTTTATGAAGGAGACTAACGAACTTACTGCAACAGAAACCAACAAAGTTTTGGAAGAAATATCTCATCTTATTCCAACTTTATGTAACATTGGAGATACTACGGCTACGGACATATTATACCACAGTTACTATTCCGACGACATTCATTGCAATCAATTAATATATAGGATAGCTGACCCGGCCACGCTTAGCTATGGCTTAGTTATTATATGATTAATATTATATTCAATTATTTAGCATAGCAAAATAGCCCGACCCACCTTTGCCTGGAAGCAGATATATTTTATATTACTCCACATCAAATACATGTTATTTATCGTATAGGCTCTTGTATATCTAAACATGATGTAGCTATCCTACTGTCCTTCTCAATTCCGTCCCATCTCGTCTGTTCAGTCACTTCCCGATACGTCTTGTCCTTTCTCTTGATTATCCATCAATCCCTCTCATACTGTGCATTTACATTTCGTCCTATCAAATCTGTCAGCTATCCCAGTCCTCTCCTATACCTCCCACTCTATTATATCCCGTTTCTCCATATTCAAATATTGTGCCTTATTAATTTTTGACATTAAAATAATAGTGTATACCCTTTTATTTATAAAGACTCTAAGGTATAAAAGAGTTTAAATTATGATTTTAGCAAAAACTATGGATTTACCACCCAAAAATGATGATAATTAAAAAAAGATAAAAAAAAATTGTCGCGTTTCTTACAAAATTTTTAGTTGCATTGTGTTTGTAGTCACTAAAACTACCACCCGGCTTCGTTTTCGGTAGCAGTCTTGAGATACCCGGTATAATAATAATTCTAAAGCTGGTTTGGACAGCCTAAATTTGAAAGAAAATTCGGCTTCGTCTAAAGTCTGCGTATAATTACTTCTGGTTAGTCTTAACGAAGACACCATCATCGAATCTCACCATCGCTATCAGTATCCTAATCGGATAGCTGCGCCAACCCTTCCAAATCACTGTTATAACTATTACTTTATATATTTTTTATAACAATTTCAATAAAGTACAATAAACAACAAATTTACCCCAACGGCTATCAGTTCTTCAACAGATGTGGCCAGCCCACTGCCACTTCACCTTGCTAATGCTATGTGCCAAGCCTATAACTTTGGTTCTTTGTCATTAAGCTCATTATAGATCCTATCCTTCAAATAGACACCGAGCAGAGCACTCTTCATAGATCGCTGAGCGACCTTGAGCTGGTTGACCAGTCGTACTATGAGTGTCCAAACTCTGTCACTTCGTCTGTGGCGCAAACGTAATTTCCACCAGGAATGAATGAATATGATTACAAGAAAACAACGATTCTTTTTAGTCACTTAACAAAATTAAAATAAATGATATTTCATAAAGAATTTTATAATCAAAACGCAAATTACAAAAATAGATGATTACGTTAATTCTAAAAAGAAACAAACATAACAAGAACACAATTTTATTATCAAAATGATGTCACCAATCAACAACACCTTAATCATTGTTTACAACGTGCATAATTTCCGTAGGTATTTTTCGTGGGTATTCAAAATCATAACAAAAGAATTTAGTTCATATTTTAAAGCCGTTTAAACATTTGCGTTAATTTCTTACAAATAAACAATGCTAGTACAAAACAATCATTTAAATATCCGATATTCAAGTGGTTCTTTGTTTCTCGCATCGTCGTTTGATTATCTTCCCCAGAAGCTCAACTGGTAGTTGTACCCGCGACTCGCAGCAGACTGGATTCTAATGGTCACATAAGTTTGACCAATGCCTCCTGAGATGATGCGAGCAGATGCGCCCTGCGCGGATAGTTCGAAAGCCTGGATGGCCCAGATCCTTACAGCGGAGTTGGTTCGGTAGGTCGCGTCTAGGATCAGAACCTGGCCTGCGATAGCGTTGCGGCTCACGTTTACCCTAGAACAACCACGATACAGTTTAACAAATACATTCTCATAGCATTTAACATTTCGATTATTGTCTCTCACCGGCTGATACGTGGGGAATGGCTGCGCTCGACTATATATTTACTAGTACAGTAGAATTGAAGGCTTACCTATACAAAAGCCAATTTCCAGATGTAGATCCAGCAGTGATGTTGTTCCTGGCGGGTGCTCTGGACTCAGGAGTCTCAGAAGCCTCAATCTCAGCGGCGTCGGGGTAATGGTACTCGATAGTACCGGCAGGGTCTAAGACGGCAGCTTGCGTGGTGATCGCCAACAGCACTAAGAGGATGAGGGACTTCATCTAGAATCAAAAAACGTTTCGGACAGGTGAAATCAGTTTTATCCGTTAAGAGGACTCTTTAAAACTTTATTCTTTTCTTAGATAATATTTTTGTGTATTGAGAGTATAAACGACAGCGAATCTAAATTTCTGATGAATCCCTTGACTGTTTATGGACCATGAGCCTGTAAGCTGCAGACCTTCAACATTTTATAAAACCTAAAAGTTCATCTAAGCCACTGCAATCGAAACACACAATTGTTGTACCGAGTGGTTTATCAAGTATTGACAATATTTCAACTTTGTAGTGGCTTTTTGAAGTTATAAACATGTCTTAATACGATATATTGTTTCTCACCGTGATTTTCCACCGACAATGACATTGGTTGAACCATTTCAATTTAAAGTGACAATAATTTCACACTCTCACTGCCTGTTCAGTTACTACTGTACCAGCCCATATACGCCCCACTGCAGGCACCGGCCTCCTTTACAATCTAGAGAACGATTAAGAGTGGTTAGGCCATACAGTTCACCACGCTGGCCTAGTGCGAGTTGGCAGACTTAACATACCATAGAAATTCATAGAAATTGCTATTTGGTAAATAGGTATTCATAGTATAAAAATGGCTCACCTTTGCAGTAGTCTATGTGTTTCCAGCAAGTTAACTGAATTGTACAGACATCTGCCGCTTGCAGCCATTATATATTGCACTAACTCCTTGTTATTTGATATCAATAATATTATCTTAAGTATCACTAAAAACACTTATTTCTCTCTTCAAGGAATACAGTCTGACGTAGTTTAGAAGTTAAGGAGAATTCATCATAGCTTCTAATCACGCGAATGTTACACATTGAAGAAAAACTAGTTTAACGGAGTTTGGAGTTTTTTGGTTAATTGTGACCTGTGACTTTCTTCCTATAGTAAGATTTGACCACAAAATACGTATTTGAATGCCTTTAATTCTCACTGCTGGGAAAAGGTAAAGGCCCCCGCCTGTCTTTCTATCTGTCACGGTCAGATGCTAATTGCCATCAATTCGGATGATATGATTCGAGTTCGTCCCGCCATCTCCTTTTAGACCTACGGCGTAATCAATTTCGGCTATTGTGATACATTGCGTGGTGGCTTTCGCCCAATGATCGTTCGGCATGCGATAGATGTGACCTAGCTGATATGAAACTGATGGACTGAAATTATTTGCAGTCTGGGTGTTTGAGAAATTGAAACTCTCGAAGTTTCTGATACCCACGATACAAGACTTATTAGATCTTTATGTGGGATCAGGACTATGGATACTTTTGGGTGTATTTATTTATTAATTGTCAAGGTTTTTTGCAACAAATAAATGAAACTAAAAGAAACATTACAACGAGACCTAGCCCTTAAATACATTTACCTTACAATTAATTTGTTATCTGAATGATAGCACTTATTTGGTTCCGCTATTTCGAAGTAAGTAAGTAGCTGAATTGTGCAGTAATATGTAGTATTGTACTAAATCAGCTCATACAGATCTCACAGCAAGGTTCTAGAGTACGATCGCGAGGGGTTAGGCCATATTGTCCTAAGTCGACCACGATGGCCTAGTGCGGACTGCCGGACTTTACATACCATAGAAATTCTTACAAATCGCTATGGTTTGGTTGGTCATTTTCTTACCATGTTTTCCTTCGTCATCATATTGCGCAGCGATTGAATATCGCGCATAATTTCGAAAATTCAGAGATATGACCTGGGATTTGAACCCGCGTCTGGTCCATTACCAACAGGCTACCACGCTCTTTTTGATGGGTAGTTGATATGAAGAAATATATTATCTAATACAAAGAAAGCATCTATAATTACATTTACTTTTATTTTGGTATGCAGGAAATTCAATTTAGGGATACCAGTCATAATTTTGCTCCGAGTAATGGATGGAAACAGGTTGCTTCATGCCGTGGGATACCTAGTGCCACCCTTAATTCGCGAAAGGTACTGAGGGGACATAGCCGGTATGCTGGCCTAGGATTTGTCGAGGAACCAGCCCAGCTGCAGCATCCGCAAGCATGCAAAGGCAATGACCTCGACATGCACCTGGAGATTTGAGTTTGCTGTCGTCCTTATGCGTTGCCTTTCATCCAGATTTGTTTTGTTGATGATTAATTTGTATTAAAGGCGGACTGATCTTAGTCAGAAAAACACAGAATTTCGTAACCCTGTTAATTGTATTCTCTTTTGTGTCACTATTGATCGTGACTGCAGGATTCGAATTAGCGTTTTTGTTGGCAGATTTTTTCAAAATCTGTAATGTCAGTTTTATTTAAGCTGGTGTCACAGGATAGCCGAAAGACTAATTTATCATGCACACTGATTGGAATTTTAAGATTCATAGAACGCTGTAGGACATGGCGTGTAAATAAAAAGAAACGTTACTTTCATCACTGGTTTTCTGCAGTCTCCTTTAGAATAAATAATAAGAGACGAGGAAATATTTAGTTAAATAAAAAAAAACTTGAATAAATGAAAAAAGGCATGATGTCATACACGGATTTTATTACAAAAATAAACTTAACAAATAAACACCACTTGAATAATCTCTTATAAACTATATATAATAAACTACATTAAAAACTCCAAGATATTCGATCATGAAGTGATTATTAGGCGGCTTGCTTTATCTTCCCCAGAAGCTCAACTGGTAGCTGTATCCGCGACTCGCAGCAGACTGGATTCTAACCGTCACAAAGGTTTGCCCAATGCCTCCTGAGATGATGCGAGCAGACGCGCCCTGCGCGGATAGTTGGAAAGCCTGAATGGCCCAGATCCTTACAGCGGAGTTGGTTCGGAAGGTCACGTCCAGTCTCAGGATCTGGCCTGCGACAGCGCCGCGGCTCACGTTCACCCTGAAACGAACCACCGTGAAGCTTACTAAATACATTCTCATGCCATTTCACATTTCAGTTATCATCTTTCATGGACTGATACGTGGCGAATGGCCACGCTCGACCATACCTTTACAACTGCAGTATAATTATGTATTTACCTGCGCAAAAGTCTGTTTCCGGCTGTAGATCCAACATTGATGTTGTTTCTGGCGAGTGCTCTGGACTCAGGAGTCTCAGAAGCGTCGATCTCGGCGGCGTCGGGGTAATGGTACTCGATGGTACCGGCAGAGTCGATAGGATCGATGACGGCAGCTTGCGCGGCGACCACCGCCAGCACCAACAGGATGAGGGAATTCATCTGGAACCAGAACACAATCCTGACAGTTACAACCTACTTCTGTTTTGAGATACTCCCATGGAAAAAAGTGTAAAAGCAACGATTACAACATATAGTTTTTGCCGCTATTCCTCGTCTACAATTATTAAATGTACATCTTTATAAAACGCTTAAATCAACATCATCAGCCCTTCTGCGTCCATTGCTGATATACCTCTGCTATGGCACGCCACGCACATGGCTCGATATACAGCCCATAAATTAATAAAATAAAACTGTTCAATTAAAAAAATTAAATTACAACAAGACAGTAATATTAAAATCTCAGTGCCCATTCGATCGTTGATCAAAAGGGATTATTTAACAATTATTGCTCACCTTTGCAGTAGTGTATGTGTTTCCAGCAAGTTAACTGAATTGTACAGACATCTGCCAACTGCAGACATTATATACTGCACCAACTTATTGTTGTCAGATTAGATTTGCATTATCTATTATCGGAAAGACTTACATTAATAAAAACAATGAAAGTTCCTTGTTTTGTATTGAAGGTATACAATATGACATACTTTTGAAATTAAGGGGCAGTGATAGAGATTTTAGTACAATTTTGAAATTATATTTCTAAATTAGCCAGCCATCGTTCTCCTCAATCATGTGGCAGGGAAGTAACAGATCAGGCACGTTACTACGTGGACAAGTTTCGCCATGTGGGGCGAGTCTAAAGCCATATCGGGCACAAATTCCTGACTCCGGGCCAGTAGTCAATAGAATAATCTAATGTCACTGTTGCTCGACCCGGGATTTCAATTCCTCCCTAGCCATATTGATATTTTTTAAATGCAATATTGCAGTTTCTATTTCTGGGAACTATACTTTGTTTACGTCAGGGACAAACTTTTCAGCCGTTGTGTAGGGTGATGGTAGTAATCTAAGTGGAAGCGAATTCTAGTTCAATCACGTTCGTACCTTGAACTTAGTATAGTTGTAGGTTTCTTTATGTAATCTATAATGATAACGCAATTAATTCGGCCACCGGGACTTTTTTATGAAAGAGATGATACAAAATAGTATTATCGCAAAGATAATGAAAACTACAATTAATGATTAATCGATTAAAGGCTAGCACTTAGAGTAATCTCACTTTTCTATTTTGTTAATTTTTCACCAAATATATTATTATTGTAGGTATGAAGTGCGGGTACACGCGTGGGTCATTTACAATAAAATATTACTTGATATTTTGGACAAAGGCATGCAATCGAAAAATATGTGGTCAATAAGGTACTTATGTTATTTATAAATTCTGTTGGAAACAAAAATTCATCAAAATTGGTCCAGTGCAGCGATTTGAGCGTGAAGAAGTAACAATCACACAAACTTTCGCCTTTTTAATACTAGAAAGATTGTAAATATCAACTGTGGGTCATTTACAATAACATATTACTTGATTTGTAATATTTTATTGAATCAACAAATAAGTTTTCAATTACTTATGTAATTAATAAATTCTATGGAAAAGTCTGTGTTTGCGTCGGCGTCGCACGCCCGATCTGTAACTTCCCTGCAACGTGATTGAGGAGTCCAATGGCTGGAACATTTAGAAAAATTTCAAAATTGTACTAAATCTGTATCACTGGGGAAGAGTCAATGTTAATTTCAAAAGTATGTCATATTGTATGCCTCCAAAACCAAACAAGGAGCTTTATTTTTTTTATTAACGTTAATCTTTCGGATAATCGATAATGCAAATCTTATCTAACAACAATAATTTGGTGCAGTATATAATGTCTGCAGACGGCAGATGTCTGTACAATTCAGTTCATTTGCTGGAAACACATACACTACTGCAAAGGTGAGCAATAATTGTTAAATAATCCATCTTGACCAATGATCAACTGGACACCGAGATTTAAATATTACCTGCTTGTTTTAATTTCATTTGTTTATTTATGAGTTTTAGTTAATTAATTTATGGGCTGTATGTAAATCGAACCCAGTGCCCTATGTCCGGCAATGAACGCGGAAGGGCTGATGATGACAATGATGATTTTAATGGTTTTATAAAGATGTCCATACATAATTGCGAAGACTATATTATGTAATGAATGTTTTGACATTTTAGTTCTAGGGAGTATCTCAAAACAGAAATAGGTTGTAACTGTATGGATCGTGTTCTGGTTCCAGATGAATTCCCTCATCCTGTTGGTGCTGGCGGTGGTCGCCGCGCAAGCTGCCGTCATCGATCCTACCGACCCTGCCGGTACCATCGAGTACCATTACCCCGACGCCGCCGAGATCGACGCTTCTGAGACTCCTGAGTCCAAAGCACTCGCTAGAAACAACATCAATGTTGGATCTACACTCGGAAACAGACTTTTGCGCAGGTAATCCCTAAATTTTACAGCAGGTGTAAAGATGTAGCGGAGCGCGGCTATTAGCCACGTATCAGTCCGTAAGTGGCAATAACTGAAATGTGAAATGCCATGAGAATGTATTTGGTAAGCTTCATGGTGGTTGATGATGATGATGATGATGGTGGTTGTTCCAGGGTGAGCGTGAGCCGCGGCGCTGTCGCAGGCCAGATCCTGAGAGTGGACGTGACCTACCGAACCAACTCCGCTGTAAGGATCTGGGCCATTCAAGCTTTCCAACTATCCGCGCAGGGCGCGTCTGCTCGCATCATCTCAGGAGGCATTGGACAAACCTTTGTGACGGTAAGAATCCAGTCTGCTGCGAGTCGCGGGTACAGCTACCAGTTGAGCTTCTGGGGAAGATAAACCAAGCTGACCAAGAACCACTTTATGGTCGAATATCTTGGAGTATACTTCTGTGATCTGCTTGTTTTTTAGACGAAAATGAACTACGTATATTATAAACGCTAGTTTGTAAGTTTTATTTTGGTAATAAAAATATTTTCTATAATATTTTTGTTTATTGAACTCACATAGTCCTATATTTTTTGATTTCTATTGATCCTAAGTCTTTGTTATATTGTATTCATATCACATAATTTAAAGTTGCTTATCTAAGTGAATTAAAAAGGTGAATGCGGGAATCGAGAAATCTGTAATTATGCGGGCTGATATATTTGTCTCCAACAGCATGCTTGCAATAAGTAGTGTGGTATAAACACCGGCCAACGCGAGCTTTTCCCCAAGATCTCTCAGAGTCCATATTAACACATTACTCCAGATGATTTGTGCATTTAATCAATATAATGTTGCAATCTATTGGCAAATTAATAAGACAATTTGGAAGAATGCAATGAGTGGTCTTTTCATATTCCTACTTCGGCGTGGAACGAGGGTAGTTAGGTGAATCAGTCTAGTTAGTTGACTACAAAAGAACAGCGTACCTACACTTGAAATTATTATGGCCAGAAAGTAAGATAAGTTCCTACTCTTAGTGTTATCCCTTCTATTACAGACTATCTTTACTTCACAGAGTTACTAATCATAGATGATCAATTATAAATGAAAATGAAAATAATTTATTGAATCCATTAAAATGTTCAACATCATTTAGATTCAGTCATTTTTTTATCTACCACCCGATTCGGAAAGCTGTTTTCACTAGAGAAGAACGGGCAAGAAACTCTAGTGTTGCTCTTTTCAAAACCAGTTTACAATGTAGTGAATTATGTATTACAAAATTTACAAGTTGGTTTAAATCAGAGCAGTTTAATAATAATATGTTGCTTTACAATAAATATTTTTGATATGAATATTATTATATTATAATTACTATGGCTGAGTGAAGTCGCCCAGAACGAAGAATCAGTATACTCTTTTTCGCCAAAGCAGTGAATAATTGCGTAATAACAAACACTGATCATAGAAACTCGATTATAACATACAAAACGAAAACAACGGTGATTCGAGTTAAGAAATCTGTTACCAATATGTTATTTTATTTACAATACCAAAAGACAAATTATCACAAATACGTTAACATAGATATATCATATACTAGAAGGAATAATTTAAATTTGTCCTCGAGCAATACATCACAGCACCATGTTGTACCTGAAGATCAAAGCTGATGACGTTGCAGTTTAGTTTAGATACAGCATCCAGTGACATTAAGCCATCTCTTGTGGATAACCATATTTATCGGCTAAATATTTATTCGAAGACATACGGAATAAACTCAAAACGAAATTAATGAACGGGACACATATACAGCCGTAGTATACAGCAAATCATTATGAGAGATTCCTAAAGGTTAGCTATGTCTATTGCAATCCAAACGAATTGAAACATTCCACCTCCGATAAAAATACCGGAAGACATGTCCGCTTTTCCATGGAGGAAAAAAACCCTAACGTGTTTCTTTCTATTGTGTAGTACAATATGTGTATTGGTTTGTTGCATTGATAGTTAAGAGCGTATACACCTTGCGCGCAAAGTCAACTATAGGTATTTCTTCGTTAATTTCACGCACACATAAGCGACCAAAGCTGTGTGCGTAGAGCTGCCGCGTCGGCTCGCTATACAATCGGCTCAAACAATTTTGATCCGTGCGCTTCAAATATTCAATTGAAATGTAACTGTAATATAATATCATAAAAATATTTTATTTGCATTATAAGTAGACAAATATTACTGTGCAAGCAAAGAATAATACAAATTTAGATACTAATCATATTTTCGTTATTATTACATTGTTAAGTTGCATTCAAATCAGTGTTCAATCAGTAGACACTACGGACGTTTTATTAATCATTTCGTGTTCGAACACATAAATAGTGTTAGGGGCCTTACAACCTCTTACAATTACGAAATATATTTAATTTTATATTACAATACATAACATAATTTAGCCTCGGAATTACATCCCATTATATTACCTGAAACATAATTTATACTCACTACAAAATCATTGTAGGTAATAAAAATAATTAAATATTTTACTACCAAAGTACTAAGATGTGGTAATCGCAGCCCGAGCGTGGCTATTTTTACTACGTACGGCAAAAATCGACTGCAGCTAGGCCGGAGCGACGAGCGATATGTCCTCCCTCTAGAAGGCCTTGCGGCGGTCTGATTTGATCCACGTCGGGCAGCGTGTTTTATAGTGGTTTTTAAAATATTTGTGGAAAACATGAAAACCAATTTTGTTGAAATATAAAAATGGTAGTTTATTGATAAGATATTCTTCTATTATAATATGCAATTGCTATAAAAAATTATGTACGATAAGTTGGTGAAAAAAAATATGTTCTTGACGAGAGTTTCTGAATAATTTCGCATTGTTTAAATTTTTATTTTTCAGGAACTAAACACAAAAAGATTATTTTTCTCCGCAAAATCCCTCCATAAGGGTCTTATTACTCTGATAATATTTTTATTTTTATCTTATATTTAGTGGTTTCGGATATCTTAAGCTTCTAAATTGCCATTTAAATCCTAAATAACGAAACTTGTGTTCAGTAATCCTTATAGTACTCACAAATTATCCATCAATCTATAATGTTTTCCACTAAAATCCCTAGATGACAACCTTTTCTAAAATTAGTAATAATTATTTTTCCTTTAAATTGTTTATTGGTGGCTATTAACTCATTTGAAAAGTCCTGTTTTTAAGCCAAAAAGCGCGTGCAGGGTATAAACGCTCTTAAGTGCGTGGTGGCCTGTTGGTAAACGGACTAGACGCGACTGTCAACATGTTCACGATGGTCGTGGGTTCGAATCCCAGGGCACACCTCTGACTTTTCGGAGTCATGTGTGTATTGATAGTCAATCACCACGCACTAAAACGGTGAAGGAAAACATCGTGAGGAAACCTGCATACCATAGCGATTTCTAAAATTTCTATGGTATGTAAGTCCGCCAACCCGCACTAGGCCAGCGTGGTGGACTATATGGCCTAACCACTCTCAATCGTACTCTCGATTGTAGAGGAGGCCCGTGCCCTGCAGTGGGACGTATATGGGCTGATACAGATTGATAGTCAAATACTAGCAATTGTCAATTATAAATTGTTGGAACTTTGTGGCTCTGTGTCTTTTTTTACTGTCAATATAAACCGTGGTTCTGGATTCATGCTTAATTTACGTTTAATAATAAGAACAATAACAAATCTTTATTAAAAACACCACAAAGCAATTACATAAATAAAAAGAATGACCCAGAGAAAAACAAAAAAAGTGTTAAAAAACGGCGGTCTTATCTCTCTGATATCTTCCATACAACTGTGCAAGAAGAGGAGGTTTAATCATACATGTTTTACGTTTTGTATGTAATAATCGATCTTCTTTGATGAGTTTTTGTTATAATTGATCATCTATGATTAGTAAATCTGTGAAGTAAAGAATTGAACACACCACTCATTGCATTCTTCGAAATTGTATTGTTAGTTCGCCAATAAACTGCAACATTATATCTGATCAAATAAACAAATCATCTTGAGTTATACGGTAATATCGACTCTCAGAGAACTTGGCGAAAAGTTCGTGTTGGTCGGCGTTTTTGCCAGACTACTATTTAGAAGCATTTTGTTTGAGACAAATTCATCAGCCCACATAAAACGACACGTTTCTAAATTGCCTCATTCACCTCTATTCCTGAATTAGATAAGCCTTCTTAAATTATGTGATACTAGCGGCCCGGCCCAGCTTCGCCCGGGTACAAATAGATTTGTGTACAATAATATGTACGTATTATTATTATTATACATATAAATCTTCCTATATAGGCACGCTGCCGCCGCGCCGCGCCGCCCCGGCCAGCCAGTACCGCCGCTAGCGCTCCGTCCCGCAATTTTAAATCTGTTATATCTTCGGAAATATTCATTTAAATCTTGTGCTATACAGGACCATATAGATCTATATTAAATCAACATGCTGCATTGGTTAAAATCGCTTCGAAAATTAGCCATTATTTGTCGTAAAAAGTAAATGACAAAAAAAAATATTGTAGGATATCCATAAGAGATAGACATACCATCGCGAAGTTTTTTGTAGACCTTTTCCATGGATACAAATATATAGTACATTATTGTGATAAATCTCGTAGGATTCAGCATGCGTTTGCAATGTAAGCGGAAAAAAATTGATAATTAACGACGTCCCATTAGAAACCTCAAAAATAACAATATTTCTCCACTATTTAATGGATGTTATTATACATGTAAACCATTCTATTGAATCACTCTATCTATTAAAAAAACCACATCAAAATCCGTTGCGTAGTTTTAAAGATTTAATCATACAAGGGGACATAGGGACAGAGAAAGCGACTTTGTTTTATACTATGTAGTGACGAATATCATATAGCGAAGGCTTAGGGTTAATAGAAGTAAAAAAATATAGAACAACATCGATTCAATAAACAGAAATATTATAGAACATAATTTTATCACCAAAATCAAACTTACAAATAACTTTCATCTTAATCATCGTTTACAGTTAACATAGTTCATTTTTGTCTGAATTAAAAACTAAAACATGCAAGCAGATCACAGAAATATACTTCAAGACATTCGATCATGAAGTGGTTCTTGGTCAGCTTGGTTTATCTTCCCCAGAAGCTCAACTGGTAGCTGTACCCACGACTCGCAGCAGACTGGATTCTAACCGTCACAAAGGTTTGTCCAATGCCTCCTGAGATGATGCGAGCAGACGCGCCCTGCACGGATAGTTGGAAAGCCTGAATGGCCCAGATCCTCACAGCGGAGTTGGTTCGGAAGGTCACGTCCAGTCTCAGGATCTGGCCTGCGACAGCGCCGCGGCTCACGCTCACCCTGGAACAACCACCATGAAGCTTACTAAATACATTATCATGGCATTTCACATTTCAATTATTCTCTCACGGACTGATACGTGGCAAATGGCCGCGCTCGACTATACCTTTACAACTGCAGTAAAATTAAGGGTTTACCTTCGCAAAAGTCTGTTTCCGACTGTAGATCCGACATTGATGTTGTTTCTGGCGAGTGCTCTAGACTCAGGGGTCTCAGAAGCCTCGATCTCGGTGGCGTCCGGGTAATGATACTCGATGGTGCCGGCAGGGTCGGCTGGATCGATGACGGCAGCTTGCGCGGCGACCACCGCCAGCACCAACAGGATCAGGGAATTCATCTGGAACCAGAACATGATAATAACAGAATCTGTTTCATTTTTATACATCATTACTCCCTCTAAGAACATCTGTAGACACCGAAGATATAGGTATGTAGCTATAAATATTTAATAAAAACAATTTAATTAATTGAATTACATAAACAATAAATGAGAGTAATTTCATAATTTCGTTGCCCAATCGATTGGTTGATCGACAAAAATATAAAAATAATTGCTTACCTTTGCAGTAGTGTATGTGTTTCCAGCAAGTTAACTGAATTGTACAGACATCTGCCGCCTCCAGACATTATATATTGCACCAAATTATTGTTGTTAGATAAGATTTGCATTATCTATTATCCGAAAGATTAGCATAAAAAATTAAAAGCTGCTTGTTTTTGTTTTTAAACAGTACAATTTGACATACTTTTGAAATTAAGGGGAAGTGATACAGCTTTAAGTAATTTTTTGAAATGTTTATACTTAAAATACCAACCATCAGCCTCTTCAATCATTTTACAGGGAAGTACAGATCCGGCACGCGACGCCGCCGCAAGCACAGACTTTTCTAGATAATTTATAAATTACATGAGTAACTGACCACTTCAATTAAGAATTGAAATAAAACTATTAAAACTATTATTTCTGTCATTATCGCGGATTTGGCAATTTTTTTACATTTTTTAACACCCCGACGTTGGTTCTATGCAATTCGTCCGAAATATGAAGTAATATTTTATTGTAAATGACCCACGCGTGTACCCGCCCTTCATATCTACGATAATATAATTTATGAAAAATAAACAACATTGAAAACTGAAATTACCATTAGGGCTTCCCTTTAATCGACTAATTGTAACTTCATTATCTTTACGATATAACTAATGTTGTACTATCGGTTTTGTAAAAAGCCCCTGTGGCCGAATTAATTGTATTATCATTATAGATTACATAAATACACCACCGATTATACCAAGTTCAAAGACCCACGTCCCAAGATAGCGACCATCATCCTACACAAAGGCTGAAAAGTCTGTACCTTGTGTAAAGAAGTACTGATAGTTCCCAGAAATATAGTATACATTGTGGCACGTGACTCGTGCCACGTGTCCAATATTGTCAACTAAAACTGCAATATTGCATTTTAAAACATATCAATAGACCT
Organism: Hyles euphorbiae; assembly: GCA_023078785.2. NCBI lineage: Eukaryota > Metazoa > Arthropoda > Insecta > Lepidoptera > Sphingidae > Hyles > Hyles euphorbiae. The sequence goes on from CM041048.1 coordinate 6,801,584, forward strand.
AGCGAGGAACTGAAATCCCGGGTCGGGCAACAGTGTTATTAGATTTTTCTATTTAATACTAGTCTGGAGTCAGGAATTTGTACCCGATATGGCGTTAGACTCGTCCCACATGGCGAAATTTGTCCAGGTAGCAACCCAGCCTACCCTTTCTGGGAAAAAGGCGTGAGATTATGTAAGAATGGAATATGTCAGTACTTACCTAAGTTTTCTTAGGCCATCAGAACACTAAGAATTTTTCGGTTTTTGGACCGATGTCGTCCCTTCAAAGGTATAGTTCTGTCATTGATCAAACACTTTGATTCATAAACGGTGACGTGAAATTAGAAATCTTTTAGCAATCTATTCTTGATTGCTATTACCTAAAGAATAATTAACTCAAATATGTTACCACAGATGTATCATAAACTAGAAGAAGTAATAAAAATTTGTCCTCGAGCAATACATCACTGGACGATGCTGTACCTCAAGATCAATGATGATGACATTGCAGTGCTGTTTAGAAACAGCATCCAGTGATATGAGGCCATCTCTTATGGATCACCATAATTTTTCCGGCAAATTTTTATCCTGAGAGATACGAAATGAACTCGAAACGAAATAAATTAACGGAACACATTTACGTGGATAATTATGAGGAATTCCTAAAGGTTCTCAACATCGATCTTAATCTAAGCAAATAGGAATATTCTACCATTATAAATGTTCATGGGTGGCAGTGATCACTAACCATCAGATGACCAGTTTGTTTATTTACCGGCCCTATTGTACACAAATGCCTCTAGAACATGGTGACAAGCTGTAGAGAGTAGGGTCATCCGGCAATCTTAATGAAAACAGCAGCCGTTACTTCAAGTAAATTTTTTGTGCGACTGTAGTGTAGGTGGTCTACGGTCTTGTGGCGTCCGATTGCTCATTGACGTATAGCTAAACAACAATGTCTAGCTATATGTCAAATATTAGGAGCAGTTTTTCTTTTGTCACATTTTATTATATTGACCATGTTAATTCTATTAAATTATTTATTATTTGAGTATTTATTGCCTCTGGTATGCCGTGGAGGAAAAACCCCTAACATGTTTCGTTCTATAAATATATTTGACAGCCTCCGTGGCGCAGTTGGTTAGACGCCGCCTGTGAAACGAGTGGCCGCGGGTTCGATAATCGATCCCCGCACCGAGAGAAATGTTTGTGCGACCCAAAAAATTTTCTTCCAGGTCTGGGTGTTTGTGAGACCGAAAAGACTCTCGTAGTTCCTGATACCCACGACACAAGACTCGATCTTACTGTGGGGTTAGGACTATGTATGTGACTGTTGGGTGTTTTTTATTTATTTCATTGGTGGTTAATTACCTACTGGCTATTTTCAATAAAGGCTCTGTGCTACTTTAACCTATCAATATGAATCCTGGATCTCTCGATTCATAATTAATCAATGCTTATTCTTTAATGGATTCACTTTGTAAGTATTAATCGAGCTTTTATGATCAGTGTTGGTTATAATAATTGATCTTCTATGATAAGTAAATCTGTTAAGTAAAGATAGTCTTCAATAGAAGGAATAAGACTAAGGAGTAGGAACGTAATGTGTATCTTGCTTTACTGACCATCTTTTGTATTCAACTAGCTACATTGGTTCAGGTGACTACCCTCATTCCACACCGAACTAGAAACATGAAAAAATCGCACATAATATTTTTTGAAATTGTACTATTAGTTCGCTAATAGATTGCAACATTATATTTGATCAAATACACAAATTATCTCTCGTTATATTGTAATATGGATTCAGAGAGAACTAGGCGAAATGTTCGTATTGGCCGGCGTTTATGTTACACAACTTATAGGGAACATTTTTTGGAGACAAATGTATCAGTCCGCATAATAGGACACGTTTCTCGATTCCCTTATTCACCCTTATAACTCACTTAGATAAACATCTTTATATTCTGAGATATGAATAAGGAAGGCTTAGGATTAATAGAAGTCAAAAATTTAGGAAAACGATTTTATTACCAAAATAAAACTTACAAATAACCATTATCTTAATCATCGTTTAAATGCACATTTTTAATTTTTGTCTAAAATTAAAACTAAACATGCAAGCAGATCACAGAAGTAAAGTTCAAGACATTCGACCATGAAGTGGTTCTTGGCAGCTTGGTTTATCTTCCCCAGAAGCTCAACTGGTAGCTGTATCCGCGACTCGCAGCAGACTGGATTCTAATCGTCACAAAGGTTTGACCAATGCCTCCTGAGATGATGCGAGCAGACGCGCCCTGCGCGGATAGTTGGAAAGCCTGAATGGCCCAGATCCTTATAGCGGAGTTGGTTCGGTAGGTCACGTCCAGTCTCAGGATCTGACCTGAGACAGCGTTGTGACTCACGTTCACCCTGGAACAACCACCATGAAGCTTACTAAATACATTATCATGGCATTTCACATTTCAATTATTGTCTCTCACGAACTGATACGTGGCGAATGGCCGCGCTCGGCTATACTTTTACGGCTGCAGTATAATTATGTGTTTACCTGCGCAAAAGTCTGTTTCCGGCTGTAGATCCAACATTGATGTTATTTCTGGCGAGTGCTCTGGACTCAGGAGTCTCAGAAGCGTCGATCTCGGCGGCGTCGGGGTAATGATACTCGATGGTACCGGCAGGGTCGGCAGGATCGATGACGGCAGCTTGCGCAGCGACCACCGCCAGCACCAACAGGATGAGGGAATTCATCTGGATCCAGAACACGATCCAGATAGTTACAATGTGTTTCACTTCAATACACTATTACTCCCTTAGAAAAAAAATAGTTATTATTCATATTAAATTTAAATTAAATGTCTTACAAAAACAATAAAAGACGGTAATTTCACAATTTCATTGTCCAATCGGTCAGTAGATTAACAAAAATTTTAAAAATAATTGCTCACCTTTGCAGTAGTGTATGTGTTTCCAGCAAGTTAACTGAATTATACAGACATTTGCCGCCTGCAGACATTATATACTGCACCAACTTATTGTTGTCAGATAAGATTTGCATTATCTATTATCCGAAAGATTAGCATAAAAAATTAAAAGCTCCTTGTTTTTGTTTTCAAATGGTACAATTTGACATACTTTTGAAATTAAGGGGAAGTGATACAGATTTAAGTAAATTCTTAAAATATCAGCCATCAGCCTCTTCAATCATGTTATTCAATCGCCTCTTCAATCGCCCATAAGGCGGTTTCACCCTACAGTGCGCCCAGTCACCTCGATTAACCCTTTAAGTAGCCTTTAAGAAAGGCAGAGGATATCGTAGTAGAGTTCTCGGGTCCTTTTTCACTGTATAGGGACACCAGGTCAGACTTTATTGTTTTCCCAAGCTGTCTGCTTCTTTTTCCACTCTGGACCTTCCGAAATTTTATATTTACACCTAACCCTTAACAATATAATCCACTATTTATTTGTTATCTTTACGATAAAACTTGTTTATAGCACAATGTGATAAAAAAAATACCCGTTATCTGTATTAATTCTTGCACTATCGAAATTGTTAATCTACTCCTAAACTCATCAGCACTTCTTGTTTTATATTGTTATTGTATTCTTAATGGCCAGGACAAGGTTTGATTCGAAGAAAGTTTGGGAATACCACCAGATTAGGTCGATAAAATGTATGATAGTTTAGTATGAAAATATATATCTCTATCCCTTTTTGTTTAGCCATAAGAAGTCCACTGCTGAACATAGTCCTACTCCAAGAATCTCCAGATAGGAAGAGAAGCAGCCGTATTTTATGGTTATGGCCTAACCTCTCCCAATAGTAGAGAAGGCCCCTGTTCGAAGTGTCCTGCATCCAGCGAATTTTGTTCGTCAATCTTGTGGGCCGGCAACCGGCGTCTGGCACGAACCTTTTGGTCCCATCGGCCATTAGTTCTTTACTCTATAAGCTGGCGAATAAATCAACCAATTGGCGAAAGACAGCTTTCTTAAATATAAGGTTTTGTCTTGACATACTACCGTCCTCATAGATCTTCATTGAAAACGATTAGGATTACAACGAAGGAAAAGTAAATATTACCAATTTAATCACAAGGAACAAAAATAATCAATAAACGATTTTATTGCCTTTAACAAATCAAACAACTTGTGAACATAGTAGTCCCACAAATGGGAATTTATCATCCCCAGAAACTTATATTGTAGGAGAAACCACGTCCCCGAGCAGACTGGATTCTCACGGACTGCAATCAAGTTAGTGTCTATTGTTTCTCTATTTGAATAACTAGCTGACCCGGCCACGCTTCGCTTTGCCTTGGTTATCATAGGATTCATATTATATTCAATTGTTTAGCATAATAACTTACCAACTTGTATGCCTACACTTGACGTAGCTATCCTACTGTCCTGCTAAATCCCGTCTTAACCCGTCTGTTCAGTCACTTCTCGATCCGTCCCGTCCTTTCTCTTCATTATCCATTCCGTCTTATACCGTGCATTTATACTTCGTCCTATCAAATCTGCCAGCTATCCCAATTCTCTCCCGTACCTCCCACTCTATTAAATCCCGTCTCTCCTTATCCAAATAGTGTGCCTTATGAATTTTGACATTAATAACTTTAGTGATTCTGATTATCCATGCAATATTCCATCCCTTATTTCACACCCACAATGCTGCTTTTCCAAAAATATTGCAAGCAATATTTAGGTTAAATATAACCTATCTCACTCAGAGACGATATATTACATTAATTTCTATCAGTGAATAATAGCGAAGGAAAGGCTACTGTAAAATTCTGGATAAAAGTGACATTCGATCTTGAAAAGAAGTAAATATAACTTTTTTCGTGTGCAAATTATTTATTTAATTGTCTCTATTTATGTAGCTTGATATCTTCTTAGCTGACCCGGCCACGCTCCGCTGTGGCTTAGTTATGATATGATTAAATTATATTAAATTTTTAGCTTAGCAAAATAGCCCGACCCTCCTTTATCTGGATGCAGATTTTTTATTTCACTCCACACCAAATAAATGATATTTTTCGTATTTAAGCTCTTGTATACCTAAACTTGACGTAGCTATCCTACTGTCCTGCTCAATTCCGTCCCATCCCGTCTGTTCAGTCACTTCCCGATACGTCCCGTCCTTTCTCTACATTATCCATTTCGTCTACATACATTTACATTTCGTCCTATCAAATCTATCAGCTATCCCAGTCCTCTCCCGCTCCTACCTCCCACTCTATTATTAGATTATATCCCGTTTCTCCATATCCAAATAGTGTGCCTTATGAATTTTTGACATTAAAAACTTTAACGATTTTGATTATCCATGCAATATTCCATCTCTAATTTCACCCCCACTATGCTGTTTTTCCCTAAAATATTACGCCATTACTTTTGTTAGTAATAAACAGATGATATATTAATTTTCATAGAAATAACTTCAGTGGTTTCGATTTTCTTCGACATGACATTTCAAAATATAACCTCTATCTCACTCAGAGACGATATATGTATATTTTCTATCAGTGAATTATAGCGAAGGAAAGGCCACTGTAAAAATGCGTGATAAAAGCATGGATAAAAGTGAAATTCTACCTTGAAAAGAAGTAAAACTTCTTACGTGTGAACATTATTTATTCAATTGTCCTATATTTATGTAGCTTGATATATTCTCCTTAGTTCACACAAAATACATTTCTGAACGCATTATTTGACAACCAATTTAAATGTCAATCCCTTTTCAATAAAATGTCATTAATTTACATCTTTAAAATCTAAAATACGCCATTAATCGAATATTGTGGATATATGTTGTCGATTCGAAACCTTTATTTAAATACGTTCTTTAATTTGAGGGAAGAGTTTACCGTATCGACGGGATGAACATTAAATGTTTGACAGTTACGAACCCATGAACATTTTGTATGAGAAAATGTTAATAAGCTAATAGAAACTCGGGAAACCGGGAACGTAATAAAAAGTATCCTATGTCCTTCTCCTGGTTCTAAGCTACCTCCCCACCAATTTTCAGCCAAGTCAGTTCCGCCGTTCTTGAGTTATAAGTGGTGTAACTAACACGACTTTCTTTTATATATATAGATAGATATAATGCAGCACGTCTTTGCATCTACCACACCCACGAGGACACTCAAAGCCTCTGTAATAATGGTTATGTATGTCTTATACAAGAATATCAAGGCCAGAATTTGGCTCTGGAGCAACTTCCTTCGCTCAGCGCCAACAGTAGATCTATCGGCCCAAACTGGAGAACCGGAGCAGATACAGCCCAAATAAGTTGCTCCATAGATAACTTTCAAAGTATTAAATGATAATCCCCACGTTGCCTTTGATATTCTCGTCAAAGCATAGAAGTTATTTTTTGATTTTTCTCCGACGGTTCTAATGTGCTCAATTTCTCTCTAAAATTAATCCGAAACAAACTGATTCTTTTCTTTTAGCTAGTATATTGTTACATAAAATACATACATACATAAACTCACGCCTTCTTCCCAGAAGACACCCACATTTCACATAGTATTTTCCGTCCAACGATGTCGAGCTTATCGCCATACCGGGCACCTATTTCTAACTTCGGGCGGATAATTATTGAAAAATCCAATATCACTGTGCCCTACCTGGGACTCAAACCTCAGACCTCAGTGTGTCGTAGTACAGCTTCGCCAATGAAGGAGTCGTGATGGAAAATGTGTGATAATAGTTTATTGGTATTGGTAGGTACCACCGCAATATCTATTTCTCCCGCCAAACAGCAGCCTTAACGCATTGTTGTGTTTCGGTTGGAAGGACATTGAAGCCAGAGTAACTCCTGGACATATTGAGACTTAACACCATAATCGCACCCCCGGTGCAACAATGTCACTTATGCAAAAATTGCAAAGGTTGGAAGGTATAAAGAAATAATCTTATATTTTTTAGAATATTACGTGGTCATCATTTTTTTAACGGTAAATTAAAAGTTGATATTGTGTTAAAAGCTGTTCAACTTGTCTATGTCTTGAAATATCATATTTCTACACGATGTCAAAGTTTCAAATGCTTTTACTGAAAAGTTGCATTTTTGCAAAAGTGACATTGTTGCACCGGGGGTGCGATATGTCTCAGGATGACAAGCGTAGCGGAATGCCAAGTATGGCTTTGTAATTCATGGTGCTGTTTGATTTTGCTACTGTACATGAGCTGTGGTATCAGGCGAATGGCATACTCGTCTCTCCATTTATTGAAATTTAAAAAAAAAATAGAATCAAATTGTTCTGGGTGCAGGGAGCTCAAAAGACTTGACTTTAACGGGTTCGGGAGACTCGATGTGATGGATTCAATAAGTTATTTTCATTTTTATATGATTTACTGTCTTGCTTGGATTTGGATAGTACTTATATAGGGCACCGAAGAAGCCTCACCCAGGCCGCCGGTAATCCTACATCCACTACTACCAACAACTACTGTTGCCTGCCGATACATGTACCCCGTTCCCCCAGCTATCACACATTTAGCACATTTTTCAATGGCATTCATTACATTACAGGATATGTTGTCCAAAAGTTTTTAAATCACTATAATAAACTAACACAAAATTAATCAACCAACAAATTTTATTGCCAATTTACATTTCACAATCGAACTTGTTGCCGAAGAAGTTCTTCCTTAGTCCCGTTCATTATCCCCAGAAACTCACAAGGTAGGAGAAACCACGACCCCTAAACGACTGGATTCTAATGGTCATGCTGGTTTGTCCAATGCCTCCTCTGATGAGGTTGACCAAGGCGCCTTGGCCGGTTTGGTCCAATGCCATCACCGCCCAAACCCTTGTAAGGGCGTTAGGGCTTGTGTACGTCACATCTACAGACTGAATTACATTTGCGACTGGGTTGCGGTTCACGAACACACTGAAATAATCACATATCGATATCTGGATTAGCTGATATACGTTCCAGTGCAGGGCACTGGCCTCCTTTAAAATCGAAAGAAAGATTGGGAGGGGTAGCGCCGTATAGTCTAACACGCTGGCTACTGCAGGTTGACTACTATTAATACACACGTGACTCTGAAAATCAGATGTGTGCCCTGGGATTTGAACCCACGACCTCCGTAAAGCACATATACCGAATTTGATTTATATGTGGACTCAGATCCTCAGTCGTGAAATAATATAAGAGTAAAATTATGCAACTACAATACAGCCAACAGTCACATACATAGTCCTGACCTCACACTAATATCGAGTCTATTAGAGACTACGTGGACGAGAGACTTTTCTTTCACGTAAACACCCAGACCCGAAAAAACTGGGGATCATACAAACATTAACTATATCGGTGCGGAAATCGAATCTGCAGCCGCTAGTTTTACAGCAGAAGTCTAGTCTAGATGTATTTCAATGTTTAAAATTCGCGTACATCTAAGAAATCATTAAGAAGTCTAATTAACTGTGTGACAGAGGATGTCACTTAAATTAGATTTAGAGGAAATTTTCCGGATTACGTGTGCAAGAGGCTGTTGCCAGCGGTGGATCCAAGAATGAAGTTTTGTCTGGCAAGAGGCCTGGGTGCAGGGAGCTCAAAAAACTTGAATTCAACGGGCTCGGCAGACTCGATGTCGCTAGCTTGCGCGCCTATCACCGCCAGTACCAACGCAATGAAGATCTTCATCTGAAATCAGAGCACAATGCTTATAGCTAAATCGCTGTTCTGACCAACCGATGTATTTTGAAATACATAAAAAAAGAAAGAAAGAAAAAAGTTTTACTGACACAATTATAGATTCAGCACGAGTGCAAAACGGAGATTAATAATAATAAAAAAAAACTAAAAAGAGGAATTAAAAAAGAGATTAAATATGTAAAATAAGTCAGTTTTTAAGAAAAAAATAAAAAAAAGCATTTTGAAACCTATGAAAATTACCTATTTCCAAAGGTCCTAGAAAAATTTCTGTGCAAAACTACCGAATGACTGAACCAAACTAGAATTTTAAAAATAATTGCTCACCTTTGCCGCAATGTGTGTTTTTAGCAAGTTCAATAAATTGCATTGACATCCGCGCTTTATATATTGATCTACGTCGATTTGGTGGATAAATATTGTCTTATCTATAATCGGCATGATTAAATTTGTTAAAAATAAAATACTAATTCAGTTTATCGACAAATCCCAAAAATATGTATGATTACCGAAAAATGCTGAAAGAAGTGTTGGGTCCGAATTCATGACGAAACCTGTATATTTTTATTTTTTGTAAAATCTAGACGCTTAGACAAGTAGAAACTTGTTGATTTTAGAAATAAAAACACATGCTGATTTTATGACGATGTTTTTGGACGTGATGTGTCTTTGAACACTAACGCCTCTAGTCAATGCTAAAGGAATCATCTCCTTATATGCTGATTAATCATCAAGTTTAGTTTTGTGATAAAACGATATAATTCATCAATGTTACGCTAGTAATTAACAAGTCTATCAACAAGAGATAAAATCATCAGAAAAAATAGGGTTACGATAGAGGAAAAATGAATATTAACGAGTACAATTTTAAACAAAAATTTTATTACCAAAATACACTTTAGAAAAAAACCACTATCTTATTCATTATTATCATAATTTAGATCTACATCAATACTTTTAGTTTAATCAACATTCAAACTGATAATTAGGTCAATTTTTTTCATACTATTTTATGTATCAAATAAAAACAATTAATCACAGAATGAAAATACATATTCGGTTATAAGATTGCTCTTCACATTATCTTCCCCAGAAGCTCAACTGGTAGCTGTATCCGCGACTCGCAGCAGACTGGATTCTAATCGTCACAAAGGTTTGACCAATGCCTCCTGAGATGATGCGAGCAGACGCGCCCTGCGCGGATAGTTGGAAAGCCTGAATGGCCCAGATCCTTACAGCGGAGTTGGTTCGGTAGGTCACGTCCAGTCTCAGGATCTGACCTGAGACAGCGTTGTGACTCACGTTCACCCTGGAACAACCACCATTAAGCTTACTAAATACATTATCATGGCATTTCACATTTCAATTATTCTCTCTCACGGACTGATACGTGGCGAATGGCCGCGCTCCACTACATCTTAACACCTGCTGTAAGGGCTTACCTGCGCAAAAGTCTGTTTCCGGCTGTAGATCCAACATTGATATTGTTTCTGGCGAGTGCTCTTGACTCAGGAGTCTCAGAAGCGTCGATCTCGGTGGCGTCGGGGTAATGGTACTCGATGGTACCGGTAGGGTCGGTAGGATCGATGACGGCAGCTTGCGCGGCGACCACCGCCAGCACCAACAGGATGAGGGAATTCATCTGGGATCAAAAAAACAATACTTACAGTTAAAATTAATTGCAATTTTAATAAACTATAACTCTTAGAAAAAAGGTGTAAACACCGATGATATGAATTTCAACAGCCTCCGGTTTGTGAGACCGAAAAGTCTTTCGTAGTTCCTGATACGCACGACACAACACTCCATCTTAATGTGGGGTCAGTACTATGTATGTGACTGTTGAGTGTATTTATTAAATATAATAAGTATGTTAATCCTTGCGGTTTATATAAATAAAAATACTAAATAAAAAAATGAGAGAGTAATTGAATAAATAATCTCGCTACCAAATCAATGAATAAATCAACAAAGATTTAAAGACAATTGCTTACCTTTGCAGTAGTGTATGTGTTTCCAGCAAGTTAACTGAATTGTACAAACATTTGCCGCCTGCAGACATTATATACTGCACCAACTTATTGTTGTGTGATAAGATTTACATTATCCATTATCTGAAAGCTTAACATCGAATTTGAAACCATTTGTTTATTTTTTTGTAAACATACAATCTGACATAGTTTAAAAATTAAGGGGAGGTAGTGCGCTTTTCCACATGTTTGTGATTTTATTTATTTTACATTAAAAATATATATACATATATATATTCAGAATTTAATAAAATTTTAAGTACAATTGGTGGTACGCTCAAAGGCAATATCTTACAGACAACCATGCGGTGGATATAAAGAAAAGGATAAACAGAGGGCATCCTAAAGTAATTTTGATCGATTTAATATTTTTATACGGGAATAAATGAGCGACACACAGAATTATTAACGATATAATTCGTGATTTTATGCCTGAAAATAGGATACTAATTCTATGGTCTGTCCAACAATAAATATAAGAAAGTAAAACAACAGAATTAATCTTCGTCTACTAACACTACGATTGGTCACCAACTATTCAATTATTATTTTCTTACTGTTGGAAGGTCTGTCGTATGTGAGAGGCTGAGTTGGTAACACCGCAATGTCTATTACTCTCGACAAACTGCAGTGTAAATGCTCTGTTGTGTTCAAGTTTGAGGCCAGACTGTAGCCAGAGTAACTACTAGACATGATGAGACGTAACATCTTGTGTCTCAGGCTGGTAACGATCAGGATAATGAAGGTGATGGTTCGAATTCTGTATCTGTATCAGCCCGTATACGTCCCACTGCAGGGCACGGGCCTCCTCTACAATCGAGAGTACGATTGAGAGTGGTTAGGCCATATAGCCCACCAGGCTGGCCTAGTGCGGGTTGGTGGACTTACATACCATAGAAATTTTATAAATCGCTATGGTATGCAGGTTTCCTCACGATGTTTTCCTTCACCGTGTTAGTGCGTGGTGATTGACTATCAATACACACATGACTCCGAAAAGTCAGAGGTGTGCCCTGGGATTCGAACCCGCGACCACCGTGAACATGTTGGCAGTCGCGTCTAGTCCGTTTACCAACAGGCCACCACGCTGGCCTAATACGGGTTGGTGGACTTACATACCTTATAAATTGCTGTAGTTATAGTGCGTCATACGTTATGATTCTAATTATGAAACAAAAATATTTATTCAAGACTAGCAGCTCAGCCCAGATTCACCCCGTTGCAGATAGTTTTTGTATCCACTCAGCATCAACAAAACATTAAAGTTTTCGCAGCGCACGCGATCTGAAGCATATTTTAGGTATTTTTTTACAACTTTAGTTACATTATTGGAGTTTTAGTAAAGATCCCTATAATTTTTAAATATAATTTAGCCTTTGTCACCCGATGATAATGTAACGTCCCAACAGTGAAAGATTTCTTAACATTGGTTCTGAGGTTTCGGAGCCTATTCAAAGCAAACAAACAATTAAATATTTCCTGTTAAAATATTAGGATAAAGATCCCCTACATATTCGACAGCAAATAAACTGAACTCCAAGCAGAAATGCACCTAACCCTTAACAAGATTATGTACCTATTATTAATTAAATAATCTTGTCGATAAGAGGTATTTTGGTACTATTTTAAAAAAGTCCCCGGTATCTGCATTAATAGCGTTATCATGATAGATAATAATTAACACAAAGAGGAAATTGATGTGGAATGTAAAGTCCGCCATTTTGTACTAGTCCAAGGCTATACCCGAAACCCTCAAAATCAAACTTTCGGTTGTGCGAGGCGATTATAGGCTTATCCAGTACAGCAGTCAGGTGATATTAACGTATATTTTTTTATTTATTTCTATATCAGCCCATATACATCCCACTGCAGGGCACGACCCTCCTCTACAATCGAGAGTACGATTGAGAATGGTTAGGCCATATAGTCCACCACGCTGGCCTAGTGCGGATTGGCGGGCTTATGTATACCCGTAGACAGGAAATATATAGACGAATTGATAAGATTTGTAGCATTCACACAAGAAGAATAATAACTTATGTCTATGACGTGCTAAGAAACGAGACAGAATGATGACAATTCTTGTATCACGGCGAGAGTGAGAGTGGTTAGGCAATATAGACCACCACGCTGCCCTACGGCGGGTTGGCGGACTTTACACACCATAGAAATTCTTATAAACCGCTATGGTATGCAGGTTTCTTCACGATGTTTTCCTTCACCGTTTTAGTGCGTGGTGATTGACTATCAATACACGCATGACTCCGAAAAGTCAGAGGTGTGCCCTGGGATTCGACCCTGCGACCACCGTGAACATGTTGGCAGCCGCGTCTAGGGGGTTACTATAGAATCCGTAACTCGAAGTTTCGTGACATTTTTCGGACGGATGTTACTTCGTTACACGAAATCCGTAAAAAGAACGAATGATTTGAATTTTTCGTCAATACTTCGTCGCCCGAACTAACTGTCAGAGACGAAAATTTGAAATTGACAATGTCAATTTGACATCGACGAAAATATCATATTTCCGAGTTTCGATAATGTTGTTTGTAAAGTGATTTTATTACTTTAGACCATATATCAAGTGCAAAATCTTAATTAAAATGGCATGTAACAGCGGTGATTCGAAGAAAATTAAGTAATAAAAGTTCGAACAACAATAACGCAGCTAAACAAAAAATGTAAATTGTTTGCACTGACTATTAGAAATGCCTGTGAAATATCTTGGAAATTATAGTGGGGAAGAGGATGGCCACCACCAGGAATTAAAAGTACAAGATGAAGTGTACCGTTTATACCTCAGACGAGTAAATTAGTTTATACGACGCGATAGGACGTTCACAACCACAACGGGACTCGATATTGTTATTGTTTTTATTGTGGCGTAAAATAAGAATGTACTCCCGACAGAAAATACAGGGATAATTTAAATAAAACCCAAAACCAAACCGGTATAATGGAGAAGAAGATTTAACAAGAACAAAAAGGGCCATACCTAATACAGTTTAAGGCAAATTGAATAAATGTTGGTGTCAGTGTGAAAGAATATAGTGTAGAACATGGTGGATATTTCAAACAAACCAAAAAGATGGCAAAGAGGATACAACTATATTTTGGCTGATATTTACAACGAGAAGACCCCCAAACTTTATTTAAGAGGAAATCTTTTAAAGGTGTTTCTTCAAAGTTTATCTTATTTATACTTTTTGTACCCAAAAAATATCGCTATAAAACACTTAAATAAATTAATTGTGGATAGTAATTAACATATTTTATTAAACTTTTGATATTACTAAATAAAAATTGTTTTCTTTCCACCTTATGATTATTGGTATGTTCATAGCTCAATATCAGCCGCATTGTGAGGAATAAAAAATTCAATATTACTAATAAGTATCTTACAAGTAGTTACATAATAAAACAATGTGACATATAGTGCATATTTTATATTTTCTCTAACAACAAGCTTATATTATATGAGTTTCACACACATTCAATGTTATGGCATAGTACCTACCTATTTGTTTTGATAAACTCTGCATGATAATAATTAGACAGTCACTTTTGAACTAAATATTAATTGAAATCTTTTATTACATGGATAAAAACTTCAATTCTATGTATTTTGTTTCTATAAAACGTTTCGTAAAAATTAATTAAGAAGCATTAATTATTACCAACCATAAAGATGTCAGGAAAGGAAAAGGTTTTGTTAGAATGAGTTTAGATAAATAACAAAACAAACTAATATTTATCTACTTTAGACCAAAATCAAAGTATAATTATTTCTAATTTTAATAAAATCAATATAATATTATTATGCAATCAAACTATATTAACTTCACATAATAAGTATTTAACCTAATGTGAATATAACCGGTCAATTGTAATAATATATCTTTCAATTGCTTCCTTAAATTAATTATATGAAACAGAAAGTAGGCTTTTTGAAATGAATGTAATGTACTGTTATTGAATCATCAAGAAATATAGACACATACCTACTTAAAATTGAATAGAAATATTTATTTGTAATATGTGGTACGTTATTCTTCACATAATAATGATTTAACTGAAGATCACTGGTTAATTTTGACAATATATATTTACAAGTACTTCCTTTAATTATTATATCTTCCTGTAATTGAATCATCAAGAAATATAGACACATACCTACTCAAAATTGAATGGAAATAATTATGTGTACTTAATATGTGGTATCTTAATAACTCCACATAATAATAATTTAACCTAATGTGAAGATCACCGGTTAATTTTGACAATATATATTTTTTAAGTGCTTCCTTTAATTATTTCTATGAAACAGAAAGAAGCTCTTTGAATTGAATGTTATATACTGTAATTGAATCATCAAGAAATATAGACACATACCTACTTAAAATTGAATGGAAATAATTATTTGTAGTATCTAATATCTTATTATCTTCACATAATAAGTATTAAACCTAATGTGAACATCATCAGTTAATTTAAATAATATATATTTTTCAATTGCTTTCTTAAATTGAAACAGAAACTCCTTCAAATGGATGTAATATACTGTAATTGTAAAGAAATGTACACACATACTTAAAAAATGGAAAGAATTATTTGTAGTGTGTTATATACATAAATACAAGTTAGCATAACTTGTTTCACACAAATTACTGCCAGGTAACAAATAAAAAAACAAATAAAACATTTATTTCAACATATTTCATTTACAACAGTTTTCACTAATGATTGAAGATTTGATGTTCATTATCCTAGAAAAAGAGGATCTCATGGTTGTGGTTGAATCATCCGCAAAGTACCAAGCGATAGCTTCAAGTAGTTAAATCCTGTAACCCAAAATAGTAATCTATTAAAACATATTTACAACCTACTGTTTCATGTTATTATAAGTCAATGTACAGTCAACGACAAAAGTCGTTGAGCATATTCAAAACGCCAAAAGTCTTGCACACATGAAGCAACAAAAGTGGTTGACCAGGTTCGGCCACAAAAATTCGTGAACACCTTAAGGTTACAAAAGTTTCTGAGCAACAAAAGCAACAAAATTCCTAAACACGCCAATATTACATAATTCAATGAACACTTGTAAAAAGCAAGTTTGCCGTAGATGTGTTCATCTACTTTTGTTGCTTTGTAATACAATTTATATTTTTTGCTTTTCTTTGCATTGACTTATTTTGTGTTTTTGTGAAATAATATATATTTACGCGAAGTTTAAATGTTGTTCTTGTTCGTCTGTTATAATACGTGCCTAATGTTATTCATACCGTGCTGTTGATGTTGCAAATATTATAACAAAAACTTACATAAAATAAGAACATATAAATTACTCACTGTACTACTTGTACTTGTGTGTACGATTTCGGAAATAATTTAAAAAAGTAAATACAAAAATAATAATAAGATTTATTGATCGAAAAAAATAAATTCAATATATATCTAAAAAGGGTAGAAATATTTAAAATCTTGTGTGGCCTCCATTTGCTTCGATGACGACCTGTAGTCGGCATTGCATAAAATTTTAAACCATATTTGCACACACATCTCCTCCTCTGAATGTATCCCATATGCGTTCCACGTGCCTTATAATGCCTTCCTTCGTACGTGGCGTGTCGGGCTCCCAATTCTTCCCGCTTCCCGGGCTTCCCGGGCTTGGACAATGAGACCCCATAGATTTCCTATGGGGTTCAAGTCTGGACTCTTCGGCGGGAACGGCATCTCCATAACAGCATTTTCATTATTGCAGGACCATGCTTGACATCTTCTAGCTTTGTGCACGGGGCTGTTGTCGTGGACGAGGTGTATTGGCTCCGATACGTGTATTCTGGCCGTAGGAAGTAGCAGGTTCTCCAACAGATCTATATAGCCTTCGCTATTCAAGCGGCCGGTCATTTCTGTCAGCTCACCGGGGCCCGATGCACTCCAACGCTAATACGGCCGCTCGATTGATTAGCTCTGATATTTCTGGGGTTATATCTCTCACCAGCTAATCGCCAAAGAGTGCATCTTCCATCTTCCAATGATTGGAACGTTTTTTCCTCCGCGAAAACGACTTGTGAGAAATCGAAATTCAGAAATCTTTCGGTAAATTGCAGGCGTTCCAATTTGTGCTGTGGTGTTAAAATAAGTTTTCTCGCTGGAACTCGATTATGAAAGCCGTGTTCTTTCAGCCGCCGACGAATTGTTTGTGTCGATAGATCCATGTCTGCTGCGACTGTCGATACACGAGTGAAGTCGCTGCTTTGGAAACGTCGAACAATATCAACATCTTGATCTCTTCTAGTTTTCCTTGGTCTACCAGTACGTTTAGATGTTTCAATCAAACCTACAGAATCCCACCGTCTTGTCCACAGGTATACGGTATTTCTCTGAAAAAAATATATCATTAAAATATGATTGACTGCAGTCTATAGTCATTAATAAACTGCAACTTAATGCCTGGATTACAAAAAAGTAACCTGTGGTATATTGGACAAAAATAAATAAAATTGAAAATAAGCTATACACCCAACAGTCACATACATACCTACACTACACTACAGACTT
Source organism: Hyles euphorbiae (assembly GCA_023078785.2). Taxonomy (NCBI): domain Eukaryota; kingdom Metazoa; phylum Arthropoda; class Insecta; order Lepidoptera; family Sphingidae; genus Hyles; species Hyles euphorbiae. Next base: position 6,818,835 of record CM041048.1, read on the forward strand.
TTCGGTCTCACAAACACCCAGACTAGGAACTAATACCTGTGGTTCACAAAAATATTTGATTCGGTGCAGGGATCGAACCTGCGGCCTCAGTTTCACAGCCGGCATCTAACAAACTGAGCTACGTCGGCTATCAAATACACGCAAGTCTCATTATGATCTCACAACACTCAAACCGAAAATGTATATAGGTAGGTATATTTATTGGGGGTAACAAAAATCCACGTCTCCGTACGGGGTTTAAAAGTTTAGGTTTACGACTGTTTACAAATTAAATTAAAAATAATAAATGTATACTTACAGCAACACCTAGGCGTCGTGCAATATCGGTAACAGACATACCGTCGTCGCGAAGACTCACTATTTCATGCCTGCAATGTTCACTTAAACGAGTATGTGACATTTTCAGCTCTAGTAAAGACGAGTAAATATGGTGTTTCAGTATGTAGACGACATGATCTTAAAAAAGAACATAATTTGACTGAAGTATTAGTTTTTCTAACGAAGGGAAGATATATAAATAGTAGGTTGCAATCATAAAAATCAAAACTGCAAGTCGTCTACATACTGAAACACCATATTTACTCGTCTTTACTAGAGCCCCGGTGAGCTGACAGAAATGACCGGCCGCTTGAATAGTGAAGGCTATATATGCAGATCTGTTGGAGAACCTGCTACTTCCTACGGCCAGAATGCACGTATCGGAGCCAATACACCTCGCCCACGACAACAGCCCCGTGCACAAAGCTAGAAGATGTCAAGCATGGTTCTGCAATAATGAAAATGCTGTTATAGAGATGCCGTTCCCGCTAAAGAGTCCAGACTTGAACCCCATAGGAAATCTATGGGGTCTCATTGTCCAAGCCCGGGAAGCCCGGGAAGCGGGAAGAATTGGGAGCCCGACACGCCACGTACGAAGGAAGGCATTATAAGGCACGTGGAACGCATATGGGATACATTCAGAGGAGGAGATGTGTGTGCAAATATGGTAAATTCTATGCAATGCCGACTACAGGCCGTCATCGAAACAAATGGAGACCACACAAGATTTTAAATATTTCTACCTCTACCCTTATTAGATATATTTTGAATTTATTTTTTCGATCAATAAATGTTATTATTATCTTTGTATTTACTTTTTTAAATTATTTCCGAAATCGTACACACAAGTACAAGTAGTAATATAAATTTTCTTATTTTATTTAAGTTTTTATTATAATATTTGCAACATCAACAGCACGGTATGACTAACATTAGGCACGTATTATATCAGACGAACAAGAACAACATTTAAACTTCGCGCAAATATATATTATTTCACAAAAACACAAAATAAGTCAATGCAGAGAAAAGCAAAAAATATAAATTATATTACAAAGCAACAAAAGTAGATGAACACATCTACGGCAAACTTGCTTTTTACAAGTGTTCATTGAATTATGTAATATTGGCGTGTTTAGGAATTTTGTTGCTTTTGTTGCCCAGAAACTTTTGTAACCTTAAGGTGTTCACGAATTTTTGTGGCCGAACCTGGTCAACCACTTTTGTTGCTTCATGTGTGCAAGACTTTTGGCGTTTTGAATGTGCTCAACGACTTTTGTCGTTGACTGTACACTACCAAATCATTCCAAACATAAGTTATTAACTGACTAAAGACTTTAATCATATACTTTGTGAATATTGATAACGTGTGTGTGACTATTAACTGTATTAAATAACCACTAGTAGAACTTCTTTCCATCCCAAGAAAGTTGCATGTTGGAGCGCGACATGTATGAGTAGGTGAAATATTTGTTAGGCGCTTGAAGGAAATATAACAAGGAATATCAATCCAGTTCGATGATTGATCATTATGGCATTAAATAGATATAATAATTTAAAAATAAGAAACTTACCGTCTTAATAGAATATTTTGTACAAATACTTACTTTTGTCAACATTAAAGAATTTTAAACATTAAATTTTATTTATAATTATATCTCTATAAACAATGTACTCTGTGAATAAGTTATTTAACTATTTATTTAAGTTTTTTGTAACTGTTTACAATTTTTTTTATATTTTGACGTTTGATTGTTGATACTTGTTGTTTTTTTACATATAACCTATCTAAAGGCAAAAGTCCCAGCAGCCGTACAGCCTAGTGTAACATATTGAAATTCTTCAATTTATGTTCTTTTATTTGTATGTAAGAACCGTTAGGCTCGCCCATGTCGTGCTTAAAATAAATTAGTAAAGGTGCTTTATTGAGATTTTATGTAATATAAAAATAATAGATTATTATATTGGTATATGACAGCTCCTGTGCCACAGGCTAGGCAGTTAGCTGATGTCTGATGATGCCATGCCGCCTGCGAAAGGAAAGGCCGCGGGTTCGATCCCCGCACCGAGAGGAAGGTTTGTGAGGCCCACAAATATTTTTTTGTGGGCCTCTTTGTGGGGGGTCAGGATTATGTATGCAACTACGGGCATGTTATTTATTTATATGAAATAAGAGCCTCCGTGGCGCAGTTCGTCAGATGTCGGCTTTGCAAAACAAATGGCCACGGAATCGATCGCCGAACCGAAATTAATATTTGTGTGAACCACAGGTATTTGTTTGAGGTCCTGGGTGTTTATGAGACCCAAAAGTATCTGGTAGTTCCTGATACCCATGACACAAGATTTGATTTTAATGTGAGGTCAGGACTATTTATGTGACTTTTGGATGTATTTATTTATAAATAAGAGTTCAATTTAAAATAAAATAAAAAATAATCTATATAATTTAAAACGTCTTTTGTATAATAGTCTAAATTTTAGACTTATTTTAGACTCTAAAATATATAGGGTATATCAAGATTACTACCGAAAACGAAGCCAGGTGGAATAAACTAAATGAGGGCGCCACCATCGTTTGTGTGGCAACACAGTTAGGGCGATACAATCCATCTTGATTTTATATTATTATACGGTATTTAAATTATTATACGGTAGACCATATAAGAAATAATAAAGGTTATTTTTTCTGACAAAACATATGAAATCGCCATAAATATATTTAATTAGTTATAAGGGAATAAAAATACTGTTTCGTTAAAAATATTTTATTTATTATGCAATAGTCTGCAGTATCGCTCATCATAACCAATGTATTCCCTTTATTTGGCTTATATTTAACTAATTGTAGGCACTTCTTTTTGAACGATATAAAAGAAATAAATTTTCTGTCAAATCGCACATGTATCAGAATCATCTATTGCCTTTGCAGGACGACCTTTTCTTTTCTTTCAACGAAAACTTTCCACCTTTTTCGGCACCATGTTACGCTATCTGTGCGTAATGAATTCTCAGAAACACCTAAAACAATAACAAAAAAATATTATTACACCGAGACGTACAATCAAGAAATAAATAATTTAGAAAGAAACACCAAATATATTTTACTTTTCCTGTTTCCGTTATACTATGTATTCTAGACTAATGTGGACAAATAAAGAATGTAATTTTTGAAAATAATGTTTCAAAAATGTTAAAAATAATGTAATGTTTCAATAATGTTTAAAAATAATGTAAGTCGTGCTATAAATACTCCAGGTTATGTTTATGTTTGTATAACCTCAAAAATATGGTTAAATAAACAATATTCATTGGTAATCACAAGAATATCCATTATATGCATATTATGTTAGTTAGTTCTTTTTAGTGTTTTGTACAATTTTCAACTATTACTTACCAGTACAATCAGCCCTTCGTTTGTAAACATCGTCTTAATTTGTTAACAACTTCTCGGCTTTATATTCGTCCATACACCACATGAAAACTTTGTATATTATTTCACGGGCACCGCCTCGAATTATTTTGTTCATGATAACTTAGTTTTATTGTTCACGATTCGAAATTAACACACTTTTCTAAAAAACTCGTAAAAAATGTCGAATAATAGCAATGACTGACAGCTCGTGTACTCCATTCTGGTGTTGCTAGGAAATGTTTTGCTTTTAGTTCCCAATTAATTAATTTCTACTCTTACTCTGGACCGATTTTGACGGGACTTTCACTAGATACATAGACAAAGATAGCTTGATTAATTTTGCGGGAGTAACTTGGGCTATTTAAGTTTTGAATAACAATTTAGAGTACCGCACAAAAAATATCCCTTAAGTCTTAGTTAATTATGTTTCTTCGTTTTAGTTTGCTATAAAAAATATTTAGGGTTCCGTGGGACAAATCATTTATCTAAAACAAATAGAAAGAAATAAATCATTTATTCTTAAGCCCTGCACGGCTATGATTAAAAATTAAAACTCGTAATATTATTTTTAACTAAAGATTTGTAGAAAAGTTTTGCAATTCAAATCCAATAGAAGTGAAACGTCTGAAAATTAACCTAAGTTATCTTTTCTATAATTTTCGAGCACTGCAAATCCTCTAGAAAATCACTAACCAATAAATATCATTTTTCCCCACTACATGCTAGGTCTAAATTACCATATAAATAGTGGAAAATTCACTGAGGTGGCAACATTATTGGAGAATAATGATCACAGATAATGCTGTTTTTCTCCTTCTAAAATCCTTAAGAATATCTATGATAATTATCATTCAGTCCGAAGTTAGTCTATGGTTACGATGAATTTTCAACGTTTCGGATGGTTCACATACTCTGTGGTACATTTATTTCGTCACTGACATCCGTCATCCGAAGTTTCGTGCTTCGTAACGGATTGTAGAGTAACCCCCCTAGTCCGTTTACCAACAGGCCACCACGAACTTATTTATTTATTTACAACAAATATAACATCTTCATTGTTTTGTCTCACGCTTTGCACAGAAGGAAGTTGACAATAATTTGTTTCCAACTCCTATTAATTTATCTTTCTGATTGATTTCATTGCAGGTTGAAGATAAGTTAGATATTCCCGGAGCCTCGCCTAGTTTCAATGCTCGGTGTCTTTGCAATTTGTCACTGTTGATCCTGACTTACAGGAGTTGCAGTAGTGGGTGTGAGGCCGGGACAGTCTCCAACAAAAATAATATCGTAACAACCGAGGCCAACGCGATTATATAAAAGAAAATAACTCTATAGCAATATATATGTGTAATATGAAATGAAAAAATAAAACAATAAACATCTAAAATAGAATTAAACAATTCGAATAAAAATTAAATTTAAACAAAAAACCAAACTTATTATTCTAAGATTCATAACATCTCTTCATACATTGTTGAGCCAATTTCATCATTATCATCTTTAGCTTTTTTGGAAGTGTTAGAGCCACGTTTGTCAGTCATGACTTAGCATTAATGGGCAGGTCGTCCGTAGGGGTACCACTGTCTCACAGAAAATCGACAAGAAACGACAGCTTTGTTGCTGCGTAAATACACTGTTGTGTTCGGATTTGGAGAACATTGTATCCAGATTAACTACTGGACATGTTGAGACTTAACATCTTATGTCTCAGGATAGTTGTTTGGTTCTGCTACTGTTCATGAGCTGTATTGCTTACCATCAGGCGAATGGAATGCTCGTCTCGCCATTAATGTGTTTGTGAGACCGAAAAGTCGCTCGAATTTCCTGATACCCTGATTTCTGATACGACACAAGAATCGATCTTAGTGTGGGTTCAGGTCTATGTATGTGACTATAGGGTGTATTTAATTATTTTTTATTTGGGGTATATCAGGATGGACTTTAGTTTATCTGTCCAAGATATCAGAGTTGGGAGGGAGTGGGGGGCGAGGGGGAAGGTGTCCCATGTCCCCTGGTACCACTCCCATGAAAAGGTGACGCACCATTCCGGAGAAAAACCAATTAATGTAACCTAACTTTAGTTTAGACTTTAGTTTATTTGGCCACAAACAGAGCGGCGAAAGTGATCACAGGTGGTAGGGATTGAGTCCCTGATTACAACAATACCACTCTTATTTAAAGGTGGTGTATAATTTTCGAGAAATTAATGAAAATATTTTCTAACCTCAAATCACATATTAGGATGATGGTAGTTAGTGTACCCACTTTGTGGGAAAAATAGGTCGACTTTGTCTCAAAACCGACTTAGAGCACCCCGACTTCACGTAGACTTTTGGTTACCACCCCTAGAGTGTATATAAAAGCCGGAGGCGCGGAGGGAGAGCAGCCCCCGCCCGCTGTAACGAAGGATAGGCAACCGTGCGAGCCGTAGCGGCTGAGGCTGGTCGCCGGAGGCGACCAGCAAGCCGAAGCTGCGAAGGTGAGCATGGGTGCCTATCGTTTGTTACGCAAGGGCGAAGGGGCTGCACTTCCCGCAGCGCCGGAGACGTTGCAGAAGTAAATTTGTTCTGACAACAAGTGTTTTGAGGTTAGGTTACATTAATTGGTTTTTCTCGGGAATGGTGCGTCACCTTTTCATGGGAGTGGTACCAGGGGACATGGGACACCTTCCCCCTCCCCCCCACCCCCTCCCAACTCTGATATCTTGGACAGATACACTAAAGTTTTACCGTATATCAAGTCTGCTGCCGAAAACGAAGCCGGGTGGCAGTTTTAGAGACTACAAACACAATGCAACTAAAAATTTCGCAAATAAACGCGGAAATTGCTTTTTGTGATTTTTTATAACTATATCATCGTGTTTGGATGGTAAATCCATAATTTTTGCTAACAAAATAATTAAAGCCCTTGCGGTATCATAGAGTCTTAAAAAATAAAAGGATGTAGGTACACTATTATTTTCGAAAAAACTATTTATTTACTACCCAAATACGACGAAAGAAAAAAATAAAAAAAGATTTATTGTTGCGTTGTAGCGTTTTGCAAGAAATATAGTTGCTTTTTGTCTAAAACTACCACCCGGCTTGATTTTCGGTATCACTTTGATATATCCTGTCTAGTTCTCCACGCTGACCTAGTGCAGGTTGGCGGACTTTCCATGCCATAGAAATTCTTAAAAATCGCTATGGTATGCAGGTTTCCTCACGATGATTTCCTTCAACGTTATAGTGCGTGGCGCTTGACTATCAATACACACATGACTGCGAAAAGTCAGAGTTACTAAGAGCCAACTTACAAGTCCAAACAGGACTTCAACAGCTTCACCCAACTATAGCACAGATTCAGTATAGTCATACCTTCAGTCACAAGTCTAATGCTAGAACCACCTACATCAAAAATTATTACATATTAATAACAATCATTTTATCACATTTTATTCTTTGTAGAGTTCGGGCTTTTGTATATCCTGTTTTTGACAATCGAATGACGACGGGTGATAATAGTATCTCAGAGATGTTAGTCTGAATATTCTAATAGGATTCACCAGGTATTTTTTATATCAAGAGGAATGTTACCTTAAGCTTCCCTCCACAGCGTCTGAGGAGGTCGAAAGTGATACGATCTTCGATCTTGGCGCACGAAGACTTAGGTCCGCATTCATTCTGATACCCGTTTCAAGAATCTGTGCTCTTTACAGATTTTACAAACATCAGCTTGATGTTTTCGGGGTGCCCTTAATAACTTTAAACACTTATTTTAAAAACTATAATTTATAATATTTAGATTTTTATACACATTTTTAACTGTTACTGTTTAATTTAAAACAGCTTAAAGAATTATAAAAAAAAAAAATTTAAATTAAGGGTAGTTAAATTGTAACAGTCACTGAACGGATGACTAATACCTCAGTCCGCCCCGTGACCACGAAAGCTGTAAAGTAAATAATCGCAACGTCGGAAAGTTAAAAAATTAGAAAATCAAACCAAAATCCGTATATAATAGTTTTATTTCAATGATTTATGCCTCATAATTTCGATACGCGTCTTTAGTGCTTAATTGAGTAAGATTCATGTAATGTTTACTCTTAAAAATTGTATACTTACCGTAATATTGTTTGGACGTAATCTTTTACTATGAAGTAAAAGCGGAACAAATGTGGTGAACCAATGAAGAAAAAAATATACGGACCAAGCTGGGCACTTAACAATAGGATTTGTTAGGTTAGGCCGACGCGCAATATTCACCAAGGTACCTACTAAGGTAGAGGGCAACGGTCAGTGGCATTCCGCTTTAAGCCTCCACTAAGGCATTTGAATGGGATATTGCAAATTTACTCTCGTAAAAAAGAAGGCTGCGGAGTTCATGAATTTTTTATTTAGACTTATTAATAGTACAAGCGTGTTATGTGTTTTGTAATCTGCTTTATAAGAATTAATATGTTTGTTGAATTTTATTTCTGTGAGATAACTCAGTATCATTCATTTTACAGACTGTATATTTACATGCGTGCAGTCTTCTTCACAGATCAGTGCCTACTACCTATCTGTCTGTATCAGCCCATATACGTCCCACTGCAGGGCACGGGCCTCCTCTAAAATCGAAAGTACGATTAAGAGTGGTTCGGCCATATAGTCCACCACGATGGCCTAGTGCGGGTTGGTTGCCTACTACCTATACTCTATACTAATATTATAAAGAGGAAATATTTGATTGTTTGTATTGAATAGGCTCTGAAACTGCTGGGCCCATTTGAAAAAATATTTCACCATTTGAATCCCTCATTATCCCTGATGAACATAGGCGTTATAATATTTTCAAAAGTGTATTTGCACCTGGGCGGAGCCGGGCCATGCCTCTAGTGTTTTATAAATACGTCTGAAAGTAATATTTAAAGTGTTAATTAAAACAGGCGTGATCATAGTGTGCATCATAAGACTGCTATCTATAAATCTTACGTAACCTTAAAGAATTTAATCCTCAGGGGATTTGGGCCGTTTACTATTCAGAACGAAGCTGTAAGACTTTGAATGAAAAGAAATGCTTCGTGAATAGGTAGTACGCTGTTTATTTTGCTTGCCTTACCAGAGGCAATAATATACCTCTAAATTTTCATTGGAAACGAATAGAATTACAAATAAACACCCAATGGTCACATACATAGTCCTGACCTTACAATAAGATCGAGTCTCGTGTCGAGTATCAGGAACTACGAGAGACTTTTCGTCTCACAACCACCCAGACCCGTAAGTTATATTCGTAGGCTACACAAACATTTATTTTAGTGCGGGTTAGAACCCGCGGCCTCTCGTTTCACAGGCAGTGTCTAAACTACTGCGCCTCAGAGGCTGTCAAATCTCTCTGTCAAATGAAAAGTAATATTACCTTTCTTCAATAAACAGAAACCAGATTATTTTAAAAACTATTTTATTGCCAATTTACATTGAATAAATAATCGTAACAATGGTTGATGATGTCCTCAGTCTCGCTTATATTCCCCAGAAACTGACGTCGTACCAGAAGCCGCGGCCCCTAGCAGACTGGATTCTAAGAGTCATGGTGTTTTGTCCAATACCTCCTGCGATGACGCGGACTGTCGCTCCCTGGTTGGTCAGGTAAAGAGCCCGGGCACCCCAGATCCTGATGTTCGGGTTGTTGGTAGTGTACGTCACATCTTGGACCTGGATTCTGTCTGCGCTAGCTGGGCGGCTTATAAAGCCTCTATAACATACGAGTATATGATACAGAAAAAATACTTCAAATTTCAAGGACATTGGTAAGAGGAAGCCTATTTCTTGACAAATGATACTCTCCTCCTGGAATGATCTTCAAAATCTTGTCAATTCCCTATATAGGAGTGAATATGTATCAGCCTACGCCCTATTGCACGAACCTCCTCTACAATCGAGAGTACGATTGAGAGGGGTTAGGCCATGTAGCACTGTTGTCTTACGATCTGAAAGACATTGTAGCCAGGGCAACTACTAGACATATTGAGACTTAATATCTTATGTATCAGGATTACGAACGCAGTGCAATGCCAAGCATTGTTTTGTAATGGCGTGGTTTTGTTAACATCCATGAGCAGTCGTCTCGCTTACCACTCGTCTCATTCATAGCATTAAAAGTCAAGATCGGTATGCTGAATCCAATAGCTAGAATAGCTATTCCATCTCCATAATTAGATAAAAAATGACGACTTACCTCCACAGTTCTCTGTACCCAGCTGTAGTACCAACAACGAAGTTCCTAGCTACTGCTCTGGATTCAGTGGGGTTAATAGATACATCTTCAACGGATTCAGGCGAGTTGATCACGCCAGCTTTTGCAGCAACCACCGCGAGCACCAAACAAATGAAAGTCTTCATCTGAAATCAGTGCAAAATCATTTTTTTTTTATTTACTGGTGGTATGTCTCTCATACGTGAAAGCCCACTTGGGTGGGCATCACCGCAATGTCTATTTCTCCCGCCAAGCAGTTTAAATGCACAGTTGTGTTGCGGATTGAAGGACATTGTAGCCAGAGTAACTAGTGGACATATTGAGACTTTACATCTTATGTCTCAGGATGGCAAGCACAGTGGAATGCCAAGCATTGCTTTGTAATTCAAGGTGTTGTTTGGTTCTACTACTGTTCATGAGCGGTCATCACTTACCATCAGTTGAACGGCATGCTTGTCTCGCCATTCATTGCAATAAAGGACTGCACTTCGAAACACATTATTAATGTTTTTGCAAAAAAAAAATTAGACACCGATTAAATTTTATTTAATTTTTGGTCATAGATTTAAAAACTAATGGTTGGCTCTTCTGTCGATTTGGAGTTTCAATAATATGACCGTGAAAATCGCGCTAAAATAAATATTAAAATTAACTTTGTGTAATAGATTTCGTCTAAACGATGATTAGAATTGTTAACATTATTTTAATCAAATTTTAATAGACTTTCTGTTATAATACAAGCAAGAATTTTCAAAATCGTTGCGAGGGATGAAAAGTTTCAGTAACGCTCGACTAAAGATGCACTGGAGCCTGCGCACCATTCCATCCATCGTCCATTTATTTATGCTAGTGTTTTTGGCACATATTTTTCACGCTATTTCTAAATTACCAAAAATCAATTCAATTAATACAATAATTTCACTCTCTCAAAATCTCTCACACAAAAACTCTCACACTCAAAAATTGTTTCATTTATTATTGATTGCTCACCTTTGCAGTAGTGTATGTGTTTCCTGCAAACGGAATTGTTCGGACATCTGCCGCCTGCAGACATTATATACTGCACCAACTAAGCCCTTTTGGATATATTTATGTCTTATCTATAATATAATCTGAGGATTAATTTAATAACTAACATAAGACGGACTTAATGTCATGTCTATCCATTTTCATTTTAAGAAACCCACACAATGTGAACAAAAATAATTTGGAAAACAAAATACATCAAATATTTATTTTATAATTGTATTTATTTATAAAAACAATGCAAAATTACAACATAATATGCCAACACCGTAGTGTGAAGAGGCAACTTAGCAGGCCGGCATAATTGTATCGATTGGCATGAGACCGTCGTCTGATGCCATTCGATACTCTGCCTGGACGGCATTTGCGCTTACCATCAGGCGCAGAGTTGTCATAATATCGGGCCAGTGTAAAAAAAACACGTTTACGTTAAATGAATTTAGTACTTAATAGTCATAATTTAAAACATACATACATACATAAACTCACGCCTATATCCCAGAAGGGGTAGGCAGAGGTGCCAGGACACCCTCATTTCGCCTTGTATGTTCCGTCCCACAATGTGATAGGTGGCGAGCCTATCGCCATATCGGGCACAAATTCCTGACCCTGGGCTGATAATGAATAGAAAAATCCAATATCACTTTGCCCAACCCGGGATTCGAACCCGAGACCTCAGCTTTGTAACCATACCTTAGTACAACTACGCCACCGAGGCAGGCAATTTTAAACATATAAATTGAAATATGAACCAGTAACAAACTAGAAAACAAAATTAAACATATGTAGATAGAGAAACACGAACCGTAACACAATTATACTCTTAAAAAAATCATGACTAATTCAAAGAATAAACTAAATAAAAATAATTTTATACCATAGAGTCCTTATAAATAAAAGGGTATACACTATTATTTTAGGAAAAAATGAATTTACCATCCAAATATGACCATAGGAAAAAAATAACAAAAAAAATCGTCGCTTTTTTTTCCAACATTTTCTATTGCAATGTGTCTGAAGTCACTAAAACTACCACCCGGCTTCGTTTTCGGTAGCAGTCTTGAGATACCCTGTATACATATGTCTCGGTGCAGGGATCTCATTCGAGACCTCACATTTCTCCGACACCATGATCGAATAATCGACGTCCGAAGGAAGAAATAAGTTTTCCACTTATAATCTATACTATTTATTATACTTATAATTTTCTACGAACTTAGTCTATGGTTGCGACGTACGATAGAGGACTCCAAAATTTTGTGAAATATCGAGGCACATTAGTGAAGTTTTACGTGCAACGTCCGGACATTTGAATTGCGGATCGGATCATAGAGTTATCCCCTAGACGAGCTACGCCACGGAGACTGTTATATGCAAGCAGCTTATACCCAAATGGAGATTGCATTCCGTATAAAACACTGAATCTCAAAAATTTGACCTTGAATGAAGTCGCTGTTGCCTGCTATCCTTTTCTTTAGACTGACAATGAATGAACTTCATTCATCGATCACTTTCACACGATTAGAGCGCCATTTGTCCTCATTGATTTAAAACTAAAAAAAGGTCCTTTAGTACATTTGATTTCGACAGACTCCGTGGTGCAGGCGGTTAGACGCCGCCTGTGAAACGAGAGGCCGTGGGTTTGATCCCCGCACCGAGAGAAATGTTTGTGCGGCTCACAAATATTTCTCCCGGGTCTGGGTGTTTGTGAGACCGGAAAGTCTCTCATAGTTCCCGATACCCACGACACAAGACTCGATCTTAGTGTGGGGTCAGGACTATGAGTCTGGCTGTTGGGTGCTTTATTTATTTATTATTTGGAGATTCAAAAAGATGAACGTGAAAATCGCACTAGAATAAATATTGAATTATCTTAATTAAAAAGATTTCGTCTTAATTATGACAAAATCATCATTATCATCATCATCATCATCATCATCATCATCATCATCATCATCATCATCAGCCTATTCGCGTCCACTGCTGGACATAGGCCTCTCCTATGGCACGCCACTGGGCAAATATGACATATATGACAACATATATTATCATTTTTATTAAACTTTCAGTTATAATACAAGCAAACCTTTTCAAAAACGTAATTTTAGTAACGCTCCACTAGACAAATAGTGGAGCGCGCGCACCAATTACGTCGGAAAACTTTACGCGCTTACCGCCCTGTCCATAGTTTTTAAATAAATGATTGTACAAGATGTTTTGCAGTGTTCATTAATTGTTGATTAAAATGAAACAGCCCTATTCATTATATTTTTTTTGCCTGATACATAAGCAGCACGCTCATGGTACGTTAGTATGCAGAAAGCTTTAAATATCTTAATCGTCGTAAATGTTATCGTTAAAGATAATTATTATTTTGGTACTATATTTAGTTTGATACCAAAAATTCCGGGTATAAGCATTCACTGCGTTATCATGGATTAATTATTTATTATCACAATGCAAAATTGACAGCCATTGACATTTTGGGTCATCATTTTGTGACTTTTGAAATAAAACAATTTTTACGGAATTTATCGCGGATTTGGAATCATTTTAAATTTTCTAAACTTCCCTATGGCGTTTTCGATTGCTTTACAGCTTTCGTGGTAACACGCGGGCGTCCGCCGAAAACCAAATCCACGATAATATCCGTAAAAAAATGTTTTATTTCAATGACTTCCTATTTACTTCTACAGAAAGTCTTCAAGCCTACCACACTAACTTAAAGCAGTTAGTACATACATACATAAACATACGCCTTTTTCCCAGAAGAGGTAGGCAGAGTTGTTACCAGCATTCCACGTTTCGTCTTGTATATTTTGTCCCACGATGTGATAGAGGGCGAGCCTATCGCCATAACGGGCACAAATCCATAACACCGGGCTGATAATGAATAGAGAAATCCAATATGACTTTCCCCAACCTGGGGCTCAAACCCGAGGCCTCGATGTTGTACTGTAGTACAACTACGCCACATATGCAGTCAGAAAAAGATTAATATAGATTAAGAAAGATTTCACATACTTTGAAAATTGTTGTGGAAAAGCTTTCGGGTATGCAAAGGAGAATGAAAGTATCGATAAAAAAATATTGAATACCGATACTGATTAAAATTCATTATAGCATTTTTTATGGTTTGTCCATAAACGGTTTGCTGTTTTAATCCGGGCGACAGATTTTTATAAAATAAAGTAATTATCGTCTCATTTTACATTTGGTTCACACTTCACAGAGCTGAAGACAAAATATATTTTTATTGGACTTCAAGTTCATTTCTCCAAGCACTCCAGGCCAGGATCTCAATTATGTTTATATTTATGGAAAAAAATATTTTTCCCTACACAAAAAAGTAGGTTTCATCGAGGCACAAAAATCTTCGCACCTATACTAAGTTTCATAGTAAAATGGACATTCTCCTTTCCTCTCGATGTTTTCTCTTCCCATGAAATCAAGTGATACTTAATTAAAATAGACACTAACAGCCGCTGCCAATAAACAATCCCAATCTAAAATTTACCGTTTGAGATTGACAGCTCAATCTTTTTTCTGATACTATATTGCCAATAATCAATCTCAGTAGTGAAAAAACTATGGCAACATGACAAGAGACCAATCGAAAAGTAGAAAACAATCCAGATTGACTTCAATCTAATTTTTTCGATTGATTATTGGCATCGGCCGTAAATTGGGCAACTAACTCATCTAGGTTTGAACCTAGGTTACCTATAAAAATTGTGAATCCTCACTATAGTATAGGAGCAATTTTGGTGTCGTATATCGTTCGGTTGATAAGATTTGCAAAAACTTAATATCCTTGTATTCCTCCTTTACTTTCCTATCGTGAACTTTTCTTTACTGGTGGTAGGTCTCTCATATGTGAGAGGCTGCCTGGGTAGGTACCACCGCAATGTCTATTTCTCCCGCTAAACAGCAGTATAAATGCACAGTGCATTTAATAAATGCGCAGTGGAATGCCAAGCGTTGCTTTGTAATTCTAGGTGTTGCTTGGTTGTGTTACTGTTCATGAGCGGTCATATTGAGCACAAATTTCCGACTCCGGACTGATAATGTATAGAAAATGTATTTATGATATTTTATTTGAGTGGCTCACAGCTATCAATAGCAAACAAACATATATTATACAAATTGTATAAAATAGATAGCCAATTACGAGCTAAAAATCATAAAAAATCCAATATAACTACCCGAATCGAGATTCGAACCCGAGACCTCTGGCACCGAGGCATCGAGGTACCGAGGCAGTCCAATTTTTATATTTAGGTATTTTATAATTACTTAGCAAATGCCTTATTTAATGCGGTTATAGAAGCTGTAGCAAAAATTTGTGATACATTTGGTGTGCAACATAAGACTGCTATCTGTATCTGTATGTATCAGCCCATAAACGTCCCACTGCGGGGCACGGGCCTCCTCTACAATCGACAGAACGATTAAGAGTGGTTAGGCCATATAGTCCACCACGCTAGCCTAGTGCGGGTTGGCGGACTTACATACCATATATACGAGTATTTTTATAAATCGCTATAGTTTCCTCAAGATGTTTTCCTTCACCGTTCTAGTGCGTGGTGATTGACTATCAATACACACGTGACTCCGAAAGGTCAGAGGTGTGCCCTGGGATTCGGACCCCCGACCACCGTGAACATATTGGCGGTCGCGTCTAGTCCGTTTACCTACAGGCCACCACGCACTTTACTTTACTGATATCTGCGTTAATCATATTCTGAGGATTTGGAATCTCTGATATTATCCAAGTCGAAACAGTAAAGAGATGAAACGCTTCGTGAATAAGCAGGTAGCACAGTTTTTGGCTCATCTGGTCAGAGGCACTACCGTGCCGCTAGAAGTTGCCATTTCCATAAATAAAAACAACAATTACACAAAATAATTTTATTAACAAAAAATCTTTAACGAATAATCAAGTTCTTCTCTCGGTTATTTATATTCCCCAGAAAATGACTTGGTACCAGAATCCACGGCCTCTAGCGGAAGTGATTCTAAGAGTCATGGTGTTTTGTCCAATACCTCCAGCCACAACACGGACAGTCGCTCCTTGGTTGGTCAGGTGCAAAGCCTGAGCGCCCCAGATCCTGATGTTTGGGTTGTTGGTAGTGTAAACTACATCTTGGATCTGAATTTGATTGGCGATAGCGTTGCGGTTCACGAATACACTAGAATCAATAAGACAAAGATTATTAAATACTTAGGTATATATTTTTTTCTAATGAATGACGGGTTTGGCGGGAGAAATAGACATTGTTGTAGTACCAACCCGGGCGGCTGCTAACATATGAGAGACCTACCAAGAGTAGAAGCTTCATGTAATGTAAAAAAAATATTTATCTTTTACCATGGTAATGCTATAAATTTGAGGCCCGACGTATGTATGGGTACATCGTCAAAGTTAAATGGTAAAAGTTGCCTGATGCAATTGGGTCTTCAAAATTGAATTTATAATATTAGTTAGCAAGCACTAAGGACGAGTGTCCTCCACAACCGAAATTTTGATTGTGATATGTTAAGTCTTAGTCCACCACGCCAGCCTAATGCGGGTTGAAAATAACTTACTTACTTATATGCCTACAAGTTGAATGAAACTGACGGCTTACCTGTACAATTGCCTGTAGCCAGCTGTAGTTCCTACGATGAAGTTCCTTCCTACCAATCCGGTCTCGGAAGATCCAGCAGCCTCGATTTCTGCAACTGCGGGAGCTTGGAGCTCGACAGCGTCGGGAGGGTTAATGACGGCAGCTTGCGTGGCGATCACAGCCAAAGCCAAAATAATGAATGTCTTCATCTGAAATTAGAACGCAATTCTCAGAGTTCTTTGTTTGTGCTGTGAAATTTCCTCTTCCTACATTAATTGGAAACTTAGATGCCTATAATTATATATTGATAATAGTAGATCTATTAGTCACAATTAGGACTATTGGACCAAAGAACATCGGTCACGTCCATACATATTGCGACCTGACAAAGAAATATATTGTACACAGCTGGGATATAGTTTATTGTGTTTTATAGTGCATGAGGAGTGATGTCCAGTTACAAAAAGATTTCTGCAAAGCCGGAGATTTTAGAATTATTCATAAAAAATAGCACATTATAATGTCATTGTCATTGTCAAATATACCTAATGTAGGGTGGTCTTATGGTTATCAGGTACCTAGGAAGAAAAGTGTACTAAATCATAATGATGGCATTGTAATTACTATGCTCTATAATTGCCCTTGTCATAAAACTAATTAGCCGTTGAATATGGTGTACACAATACCTGTGTTACCTTAAGGTAATGAGAGAAAATGTAGTATTTTGCTGTCATTATTTCGCAGAATTTTATCAGAATTTATTAGACTGTTTTGAGTATTTTTCGCTATTCTTCATAGTTTCGTATTTGGCCATCCACACACACTTGAAAAATCCCCCTATATGTATGTATAGGAATATAATAAGCATTGGTCACAAAAATAAAACAGAAAATATTTTTTAAATGTATTATTTCTCATCTTCTCTTTTTACAATAGAATCTAAGAACTCTGCAGGGGCAGCAACATCAAAGTCATGACGTGGGCACAGCAACAGTACTGTGCGACGTCCTACTACACAATTACAACAATACTTAGTTATTCCGTCTCTTCTTGATTTGGAAGTTTGGCATCATTGTTTTTCATCAAAACACACACACTTTTCCTGTGGGAACTCCAGGATACCTTGTAGATTCATGGCTAAAAAAACTTCGATTAGTTGATAGACCCACTCACTGATTACAGAAATGAGTATAATAAGACGGGTATTGCATTGAACACAATGCACAAATTGTTGAGGAGCGCACTGTTGTTCCGAGTTCATGTTGGAAATATGGTATTACTTCACACTTTAAACGAAATCACAAAGCGTTATCGTTATACAATGGTCAATCTTACAAAGTGGTCAGAAATACAAGGGTATATCGGAGTCCGTGATTAAAGCCAAGTCACAAATATAAACAGAGAATTAACATTACTCGTAAATCGGAAATAAAAAAAAAGCAAAATGACAGCGCAAAGAAAAGTCATGTGTCATAGAAAATACCTATAAAGTACTACCTTCAACGTTGTAGTTAAAACCTTATTTTAAAACAAAGTATGACTGATGGAACGCACTCATATGCGTTCAATAGTATTAAAAACACTTTAAGTTTTTCTTTTTTACCCGGGTTTTTTAAAATAAATTGAAATATGCATTTTGACTCTAATAAATTATGAAAATTTTTGATGTACCATTCATAACTGGTCCCGTTCATGGTCCATTTTCGCCGATGTTCTTTATGTTTAGACATTAACCACCCAGTTTATTGACTGGTTTGGTTGTTTGTTGATCTTTGATCTAAAGCTATTTGTTTTGTAACATGAATGATAATCATCTTCACAAAAGGGTCAAAAGAACATGCACTACTCCTATTTACTTATTTCTTAAGCTTTTAATAAAGTAACAAAAATAAATAAATATAGGGTCTTTATATCTATGTATAAATAAAACATATTAAATTATTTTAAGGATTGCCTAAAAAATGGCTCCTCGAACCGCTGGGGATACTTTAACCACCGGTTAAGAAACACTGTAGTTGACCATCCCGTCTTCCCGTCGCCATTTTAACAATTAGGCCAGGAACATACTACGAAACGCCTATTTTCTATGACCAGAACCACACTACAACACGCCACGCAACGTAGCATCGCGTGTTTGTAGTGTGGTTCTGGTCATAGAAAATACTACGATTTGATTTGGTTCAACACGCGTCGCGTCGGTTCGGGTCGCGTAACGTTTCAGTAGTATGTTCCCGACCATAATGTTCGATGCATCCCATTCTATCCCATATTATCCGACTAGATCCCACACCTTCATGTTGCAATTCAAATCTGATATCAACCCATCAACGCATTCCGTCCCATTTCAGCTACCAGCACTACCGTTTTTTTTTTCTCCGCTTCTCCCATGAGCACAATAAACAAAACGAGTCTTAATTATATTAAGACAGATTAAAATAAACAATAATAAATACACTCAACAGCCACATACACAGTAAATCCTGACCCCACACTAAGATCATGGCTTGTGTGTGTGTCAGAAACTACGAGAGACTTTTCGGTCTCACAAACACCCAGACCCGAAAGAAATATTTGTGGGCCTCACAGTCATTTGTTTCGGGGATCGAAACTCTCATTTCGTAGGTGATGTCTAACCAACTGCGCCACGGAGGTTGTCAAATATAGTATCCGATAATTAGGACAATTTTTTAAAAGTATGTTAATACTATAATAAAGTATTTTCGGTCCCACAAACACTTAGACCCAGAAACAAATACCTGTGAATCCCACAAATATTTGTCTCAATGCGGGGATCGAACCCACGGCCTCTCGTTTCACAGGCGTCTAATCAACTGCGCCACGGAAGCTATCGAAAATGTATACATTAAAAATGAGTACAACTGTAACAGTAATTTTACAATCTTGCTTGACCAAACGTTCCTTAATTTTACACGATTACTGAAATGATTGCTCACCTTTGCAGTAGGATATGTTTACAGCAAGTTAACTGAATTGTACAGACATCTACCACGTTCCTGACATTATATAGTGCACCAAAAATAGCCGTTTGATAAGATTTGTTTAATCTACAATCTGAAAGATTAATTTTAAACATAAGACTACTTTTACATTTATAATTTTCCTTTTAAAATAATAATATCTTGTATCTTTTCTTTATTAAGGGTTATATAGTTTCAACTGTTTTCAATAACCTTACTCAGATTTTTTTCTTTTTTTTCTTTGGCTTTAGCTTTGTAAGACCCACAAGTATTAATATACTTTTAAAAAATTGTCCTAATTATCGGATACTATATTTGACAACCTCCGTGGCGCAGTTGGTTAGACATCACCTACGAAATGAGAGTTTCGATCCCCGAAACAAATGACTGTGAGGCCCACAAATATTTCAGACTTTTGGTCTGGGTGTTTGTGAGACCGAAAAGTCTCTCGTAGTTCCTGATACCTACGACACAAGACTTAATTGATCTTAGTGTTATTTTTATGTGGTGGCAAACGAGCATGCGGTTCACCTGATGGTAAGTGACCACCGCCGCCCATGAACATCTGTAACACCGTAGGGCATGGGGATGCGTTGCCGGCCTATAAGGGAATACGCTCGTATTTCGTCGCTAGGTCGTATTTGTCCGGAAATGCTGCCGCTGGCAACTGGTTCCACAGATTTGTAGTATTTATAGTGGGGGGTCAGGACTGTGTATGTGGGAATAGTTCCGCCTCGGGTCAAATCAAACTAGGATCGTTTGGATAATCTTCAATATATTAAATCTTTTATAAAATACGTCTTCACGTCTTACGTCTTCAGTCCTTCATGCCTTCCATCGTCTTCCAGACTGTTCTATTCCGTCCTTGCATACTTCAACATCTATATTATTCATCCTCTTATTCTTTCCATCTTAAATACTTTCATTAGTCATCTCTTTCACACAAACCACGTTCCATATCAGTCATTCGTCTAACGTTTCATTCTACTCATCTTTCTTCATAACATTCAAATCCTACATGTATATGACTGTTGGGTGTATTATTTATTACAATATTTTTATAACCAGGACATCCATGTTTCGTCTTGTGATTAGGAGCAAACCTTCCGCCATACTGTGCACAAATTCATGACTACGGGCTGGTAATGACAATATCCAATTTCACTTTGTCCGAACCCGGATTCGACCCCGAGCCCTCAGCTTTGCAATCATACTGTGATACAACTGCGAGTTTTGATTTATGTATATTTTATTATGCCAACCCGCACTAGGCCAGCGTGGTGGACTATATGGCCTAACCACTCTCAATCGTACTCTCGATTGGAGAGGAGGCCCGTGTTCTGCAGTGGGACGTATATTATGGGCTGATACAGATACAGATACAGATTTGAAATTATTAGATGTATTTATTAATTTATTTTTGCTGTCACTATGAATATAAGTTTTAATATATTTATATAAATTATAATCACAAATGATGACCCTTAAAACTATTCTTTATAATGATCAATTACATGCCCAATATTCTTATCTTCGCGATAATAATTGCTTTGTAATTTTTTTTCAGTACAAAAATCTGCGGTTGCCGCATTAATTACCTTATCATAAATGATGATTACTAAATAGCAAAGGTGATAGTTTCCGTGGCTCAGATGTTTAAAACTTGATCTGAAAAAAGAGGTCGCGGGCTCAATTCCCTATCGCGAAAAATACACAAAAATTGCAGATTTTCCGAAGACTTTGTGTGGGGTCACTATGTGATTTTTTTTATAGCGTGGGTCCGGCAAACAAGCCAACATGTCACCTGATGGTAAGGGATCACTGCCGCCCATGTAAATCCACAACTTTTGGATCATAGATGTGATGCCGGTCTAAGAAACGGGAGGGGAGCGGGAAGGACAAAGGATGGGAAGAAGAAAGGGGTATTGGATCCTGTGATCTCACTCACCGACCGTAAGGTAACGCGCAAAGTTGTCGCTTTAGGTCGATCTCCTGTGAGATGGTGGTACCGCCCCGGACGAGCCTGCCCATTCATGCTGAGTCCTGACTGACAATATCGTGGCTCTCACACTTCTAAAAGAATATGATTACTGAATATATTGGTTAACTAGCGGTCCGACCCAGCTTCGTCCAGCTGCAGATACTTATTGAGTCCAATTCACATCAGCCACATATTATTTCGTGTAGTAACTGTTTTGAATTTGAACTATACGTGACTGCCATTATTCTACTTTTCTCGTCCCATCCCTTTACATCTCGTCCTTTTCGGATTCCAAGTCTCAAGGCATGCAGTCTGTCCTCTGATATCCCTTTTAGTTTTAAATAATAGCAAATATACGTATTTGAATTCCTAGCTCATCCCGGAGAAACATCTATTTATCCGGGATAAGAGTAGCCTATGTGTTAATCCAAGGTATAAGCTATCTCCATGCCAAATTTCATCAAAATTGGTCCAGCCGTTTGAGCATGAAGAAGTAACAACACAATCGTTCACGTTTATAACATTAGTAGGATTTTTATTGTGCAACTCGAAATGACTGTACAAAAGGATCTTTCACTGTCAACATTAGTATCCAGGCGGATAATATATGCGATATCCAGTAAATTGATCTTATTCAAAACAAAATAATTCAAAGGTGCAAAATTTAATTAGCCAAAACGATTTTATGCCTATCGATCATTTTTTCGCAATCATTTTAAATCTGCGATAAGCAAAATACTATGGCGTAAGACGTTCCTATTTCGTAGAAATACACGGGACTTTTTCTTTATCAGTGAGGTTGCGTGTACGGAAACAAGTATTTAGTAATTAATTACCATATTTGCCAAAATGATGCCAGAATTGTGAGTGCATGACCTATTTGAAAGGTGGTTGTCTGTTGAAATTCCAGGGCATAAGTTTACGCAATTATGAAAATGAAAATAATTTATTGAATCCATTAAAATGTTCAACATTATTTAGATTCAGTAATTTTTCGATCTACCACCCGGTATGGAAAGCGGTTTTCACTAGAGAAGAACAGGCAAGAAACTCTAGTGTTGCTCTTTTCAAAAATAGTTTACAATGTAGTGATTATTACATAAATATTCACAGAGGGAGCCTTAACGAGAACCGAAATCAGTTTCCAGAAACAGTTTTTTTTTCTAGGTGAAATACGAATCCTACGAGATATAGTAAAAAGTCTTAAATTATAATCAACTTCAGGTAACAATAAACCTCATTCCTGTAAATAAAATGTATTATGTTTTTGGACCATACTTAAATCAAGTAACACTACTCGCTTATATTTTGTGCTCTTATTTCTTTTGCCGTTTTTTAGGCCGTAACATATAATCTAGTGTATATTTTATCGAAGGTACCCTATGTTATTTTCTGTTTGTATGTAAAATTTCTGATAAAAATCTGTTGATTACTTAACACGTGAAAGCACAAACAAATTCACATTTATTTTCGGATTATTTTACACGTGTCAGTAATGATAATTTTAGCACAATCACAACATTCAATCATTGTAAAAAAACACGGTGCGATGTGGTGACCTGATTTGTGGTTTATTAAGATTGCATTATCAATTTATATGACATGCGTTTCAGTACGAATATTACGATTGTAAAAGTTCGCGGCAAAAATGTCATTACATGACCAAATTATAAATGACGGTTGTGTTAATATAGTTATAGTGGTCTAATAGTGACACTTTTATAATCATTCGGGCTATAACTTTTTATAGATATTTATATTGAAAATTCGGACCTGAGATTGAAACTAATGATTAATAGTATTATGAAAACTCTATACCTAAGTCATAATTACGGTATGCTTGTACAAGCACGCGATCCATTTCTACATGTAATTAAAACAAAGCCTGAAACTGCGTACTAAACTGCGTAGATCGAATTGCAAAAAATAATAAAGTTTTGTAATCAATATTTATATTTTACAATTGTAAATTGAGGGTAGCTATATCGTATTTTATAGTGTATATGATTTGTGTTATAAAAACACAAATTATTACGCAATTCATATGTATTATCGGTTATTGTCGCCGTGATATCATGAAATTTCTTTGTGAATATATGTATGTCAAAACGTGAACGAACATTGCGAACATCTTGATCGTTAATCCTAAGGCTAATTTGCGTCAATTTTAAAACCCAGTTGACTCAACTTTAACTTTGATGTGCCAAGTCTATGGCATTGACAATGCCAAAGGATAAGATTTGCAACATTTAATAGAACTATAATTCGCTATTTTTGTCCTTTTTCTTCTCTTGTTTTCTGTACTCTACTGGTGGTAGGTCTCTTATATCTCAGAAGCCGCCTGGGTAGGTTCCACCGCTATTTATATTTCTCCTAGCATTGTAAATGCACTATAATGTATAAAATTTGCTTTGAAAATATTGTAGCCAGAGTAACTGCTGGACATATTGCGCCTTAACATCTTATGTCTCAGAGCGGCTAACGCAGTGAAACGCCAAGCATTGCTTGGTTGATTTTGCTACTGCCCACGAACGGTCGTATCGCTTACCATCAGGCGAATGGCATGTTTGTCTCGTCACTCATCGCAATAAAAAAACAATATAATAGTTTTTAGTCCAAATTTAAATAAGGGAGAAGGCTGTTTCATATTTTACAAATTAGTACTGCATATTAGGCAGCGGCGGCCTTACTCATTGCGAGGCTTCGGGCGGCAGGTATTTGCGCTCTTTGTCCTTCGTGAAAAGTATTTTATACGAAAGTAGTCTGATCAAATCAAAATATATAGGTAAAAAAAAATAGTTAAAAATCTTTTTTTTTTATTTGCATGTGCTTGTTGCGCGAGGGCCCTGCAAGAGCGAAGCTACCCTACCGCTACCCCCTAAGGCCGCCGCTGATATTAGGAATTATATCTGCAAAACGAAAAATAAATTCAAAGGTTATATTAGCATTGGCTATATTGGCATAATTGCACTAGATCGAAGCAGACATTGTCCACTAATCTGTAATAAAAAACCGATAAGTGAATATCTGTATTACAACGTCCGGAAACGGAAATGTTTGAAATACGACATTTTAATAAATGTCTAGAATAAAAATCTATAGTATTTAAGGACCCCAAACGCAATACATTTTATGGGAGACTGATGGGTTTTCCACCATATTATACAATGACCACTATCTGAAAGGATATCTAAAGTTAATCACATAGACCCGTCGTTAATCAAGTTGAAATGGCAATACGCAAATAGCACAGAAAACTAGTAATAAGTTGAGCGTTAAAGTTCCCAAGTGGAAATCAGATGGTAAACACAGCGTCAGACATACATTCACAAACTGAACCGAGGAACTAATAAAAGTTGCAGGAAGTCGCTGGACGTAGGCAGCTTCCAAGAGGTCGGTGTCGAAATCATTAGGGAAGGCATAAGTTCAGCAATCGACTTTTACCAAATATGATTAAATGACACAAAAACCTACAACTCCGGGTTTTTTTCGTAATGGCTGATTTCTTTACTTTATCAGTAACACGTTATCTACTATCTTACATCTATTGGCATGTAATTGTATCAAGTGATTACACGATAATTATTCACAGATGAGATTCATAACTTATTACCTGATAGGTGTAATAAATTCATATTTACGTGATATTTTCAAAATATGGGATACGGGTGGTAGGTCTCTCATATGTGAGAGGGCGTCTGAATGCAACCACCACATTGTCTATTTCTCTCGCCAAACAGCAGTGTTATTGCACTGTTGTGTTCCGGTTTAAAGGACATTATAGCCAGAGTAACTACTCGACATGTTGAGACTTAACATCTTATGTCTCAGGATGGCGAGCGCAGTGGAATGCCAAGCAATACATTTGTGATTCAAGGTGTTGTTTGTTTTGCCACTGTTCATGACCGTTCATCGCTGTTACCATCAGCTGAACGGCATGCTCGTCTCTCCATCAACTGCAATAAAAAAAGGCAAATGACAAATCGTCTCGCCATTTACAGCAATAAAACAAAATATAGGTCACTGAATAAGTTATCAGCTATTTTCTATTATAGATACGAACCATGTGTTTTACAGCTAAAAATAATAATCGTTATCAAGTCTTTTTAAAGATTGATTGTAAACATAGACCAATCATGACATAGATATGTCGACACGCCCACATTTAACTTATCTGTTGATTTATCTTTGGAATTATTCGCAAGAGATTAGAATCGTTTTCTTTTTATTTCGACTGTTGCTGTGATATCTATTTTGTTGTTAAGTGTTTTTTAGACTTACTATAGATGACGTCATAAGGACAGTAACTGTATCAGCCCATATTCGTCCCACTGCAGGGCACGGGCCTCCTCTACAATCGACAGTACGATTGAGAGTGGTTAGGCCATATAGTCCACCACGCTGGCCTAGTGCGGGTTGGCGGACTTACATACCATAGAAATTTTTGTAAATCGCTATGGTATGCAGGTTTCCTCACGATGTTTTCCTTCACCGTTTTAGTGCGTGGTGATTGACTATCAATACACACATGACTCCGAAAAGTCAGAGGTGTGCCCTGGGATTCGAACCCGCGACCACCGTGAAGATGTTGGCAGTCGCGTCTAGTCCGTTTACCAACAGGCCACCACGCACTCAGGACAGTAACTATAATACAAAAAAGGCTCGTAATGACGTCAGTAGTTAGTATTTTTAAAAATATATAAGCGGTGTATGGCCTTTGGATATGTACGACTGGAGAGGTTATTCAATTCTTATGATCTACAACAATTGGGTTGTAAATGCCTTTCTGATCTCTCAAAAGTGTAAGAGTGTAAAGACCCCATTCTTACTTACCAAACGAATCTCGACACCAAAGCCACATCTTCTCTTTTGATTTGAGAGGTACCTAACTTGTCGATTTGCTTTTTAAAGCTTAGTCAAAGGTGTAAATGATACCCAAATACATTATTATTATATTTAAATTTTTGGCATTTCTGTTAAAAACAAGCTTTCCAAAATATTAATTGACGTAATGTGGGTTTTTATCTTTGATTGTTATAATGATGGCCATATGTATATAACCAAAATAGTTAGGTTAATGGGTGATTTTTTCTCTACACTAGTCCAACTTAATAATGTATTTTATTTCATAGATTTAATATTGCCTTTATTTATAGCTCAAGTTATGCGCGAGTTGCCTTCATTATTTCAGAAAATAGAACTCCTTATAGCCTAAACTTTAGCCTCGCAAACGCTGAATGACAAAAGCTGGCTCGGTTAGCATGTTTTATCAGTATGAACACCCGGTTGGCTACAAAATTCAGTGCTTTTGTTTCATAGTTCCATTTTACAAGACTTGTCGAAAGATTTATATATGTATGTGTTCGGTTATCTAATCAGTGCAGTAGCTTCAGAGCTACTAAATGCAAACCAAGCAATCAAATTATTGCCTTCGTAATTACCAAAAATTAATTTAATAAAATTACTTCAGATAAGTATTCAGCTTACATTTACAAAAACAATACAATACAATGATTCTTCCTAAAGAACACATGAACGTTACACAAATGAAACATTTCAAATAACTTACAGAAACAGTTTTAATTCAATTAAAAGCATTTATGAAACAGAAATTTCAAAAACAAACTCGCAGAGTGAAAACAAAACGTCTCACTCAACGGTTAAGCTTCATTACCCTAATGTGTCATACTTGTAAAATAATCTAGAAAAAACATGTTTAGACTGAACATAATACTATGAATTTTACGCTCACTCGCTAGCCTGTTCATTCTTTACGAGACTATTTTTTTCATATGTCATTTTTACAAAAATCATCACTTTTAACATATCACAATAGTAAGCAATGAAAAATCCAGAAGAAAGCTGATAATATCTATTAAAATAAAATTTAATATTATACAGGAGACAAGAGCTTGGTAAGCGTAAAGTGGGTTAAAATGTAATAATAATATAACAAATAAAAACAAGAATAAAAACAAAACAAAAGGATATAATAAATGGAAATGAAATACGATTTTAATTTAGATTTAGTATTTGGTGGGTTAACTCATTTTTTAATGTAGATGGTAGTTCATTGATAAGGCGAGGCGCAATCGCGTTATTTCTTCTGAATTTTTCAATTCTGTGCGACGTTAACGCTACCCAACATTAATGCCATTAAAAACTTTTGAATAGATAAAGGAAACAAAAGACGTCAAGCCATCTGAAAGATTTCAATTAAAGAAACTTTTAATTAACAAATGGTTTAAATAATCGGAATTCACATTACTGCACGTAGCAACTCTTCCCCTACTATAATAAAAGTTGTAATTAAAATTTGTTTAAAGCTTCACCTTGTCTTTGTTTCTTGTATTGCAATGAATGGTGAGGCGTATTCCCTTAATATAAGCTACTTAAATTTTTTGTAAAATCATTCTACCTGAAAAATAATTCTTTGATTTAATAAAAACAACAATTAAACCTGAGTAAAATATGTTTTATACATAGGTAAACTTGCTGTTGTATTCATACAAGCGTAAACTAATCATTATCATCTCAGCCACAGGAAGTCCACTGAACATAGCCATTCCAAAGATTTCCACATCCATTCCACATCGACCTAATCTAATGCCTCAACTCTACACAGTCAGCTCATAAGTATTGTCACACAGCAAAAACTTTTCTTTTAGAATGCTGGCCACAAAAAAGTTTATTGAATTCGAATTTAGAATTGTTCATGAAAATAAAAATGTATACTTTTTTGAATTTTACTCATTTTTAAATATGGAGTGGAATTACCATCCAAATATGACCATAGGAAAAAAATAACAAAAAAAAATCGTCGCTTTTTTTTCCAACATTTTCTATTGCAATGTGTCTGAAGTCACTAAAACTACCACCCGGCTTCGTTTTCGGTAGCAGTCTTGAGATACCCTGTATACATATGTCTCGGTGCAGGGATCTCATTCGAGACCTCACATTTCTCCGACACCATGATCGAATAATCGACGTCCGAAGGAAGAAATAAGTTTTCCACTTATAATCTATACTATTTATTATACTTATAATTTTCTACGAACTTAGTCTATGGTTGCGACGTACGATAGAGGACTCCAAAATTTTGTGAAATATCGAGGCACATTAGTGAAGTTTTACGTGCAACGTCCGGACATTTGAATTGCGGATCGGATCATAGAGTTATCCCCTAGACGAGCTACGCCACGGAGACTGTTATATGCAAGCAGCTTATACCCAAATGGAGATTGCATTCCGTATAAAACACTGAAGCTCAAAAATTTGACCTTGAATGAAGTCGCTGTTGCCTGCTATCCTTTTCTTTAGACTGACAATGAATGAACTTCATTCATCGATCACTTTCACACGATTAGAGCGCCATTTGTCCTCATTGATTTAAAACTAAAAAAAGGTCCTTTAGTACATTTGATTTCGACAGACTCCGTGGTGCAGGCGGTTAGACGCCGCCTGTGAAACGAGAGGCCGTGGGTTTGATCCCCGCACCGAGAGAAATGTTTGTGCGGCTCACAAATATTTCTCCCGGGTCTGGGTGTTTGTGAGACCGGAAAGTCTCTCATAGTTCCCGATACCCACGACACAAGACTCGATCTTAGTGTGGGGTCAGGACTATGAGTCTGGCTGTTGGGTGCTTTATTTATTTATTATTTGGAGATTCAAAAAGATGAACGTGAAAATCGCACTAGAATAAATATTGAATTATCTTAATTAAAAAGATTTCGTCTTAATTATGACAAAATCATCATTATCATCATCATCATCATCATCATCATCATCATCATCATCATCAGCCTATTCGCGTCCACTGCTGGACATAGGCCTCTCCTATGGCACGCCACTGGGCAAATATGACATATATGACAACATATATTATCATTTTTATTAAACTTTCAGTTATAATACAAGCAAACCTTTTCAAAAACGTAATTTTAGTAACGCTCCACTAGACAAATAGTGGAGCGCGCGCACCAATTACGTCGGAAAACTTTACGCGCTTACCGCCCTGTCCATAGTTTTTAAATAAATGATTGTACAAGATGTTTTGCAGTGTTCATTAATTGTTGATTAAAATGAAACAGCCCTATTCATTATATTTTTTTTTGCCTGATACATAAGCAGCACGCTCATGGTACGTTAGTATGCAGAAAGCTTTAAATATCTTATTCGTCGTAAATGTTATCGTTAAAGATAATTATTATTTTGGTACTATATTTAGTTTGATACCAAAAATTCCGGGTATAAGCATTCACTGCGTTATCATGGATTAATTATTTATTATCACAATGCAAAATTGACAGCCATTGACATTTTGGGTCATCATTTTGTGACTTTTGAAATAAAACAATTTTTACGGAATTTATCGCGGATTTGGAATCATTTTAAATTTTCTAAACTTCCCTATGGCGTTTTCGATTGCTTTACAGCTTTGGTGGTAACACGCGGGCGTCCGCCGAAAACCAAATCCACGATAATATCCGTAAAAAAATGTTTTATTTCAATGACTTCCTATTTACTTCTACAGAAAGTCTTCAAGCCTACCACACTAACTTAAAGCAGTTAGTACATACATACATAAACATACGCCTTTTTCCCAGAAGAGGTAGGCAGAGTTGTTACCAGCATTCCACGTTTCGTCTTGTATATTTTGTCCCACGATGTGATAGAGGGCGAGCCTATCGCCATAACGGGCACAAATCCCTAACACCGGGCTGATAATGAATAGAGAAATCCAATATGACTTTCCCCAACCTGGGGCTCAAACCCGAGGCCTCGATGTTGTACTGTAGTACAACTACGCCACATATGCAGTCAGAAAAAGATTAATATAGATTAAGAAAGATTTCACATACTTTGAAAATTGTTGTGGAAAAGCTTTCGGGTATGCAAAGGAGAATGAAAGTATCGATAAAAAAATATTGAATACCGATACTGATTAAAATTCATTGTAGCATTTTTTATGGTTTGTCCATAAACGGTTTGCTGTTTTAATCCGGGCGACAGATTTTTATAAAATAAAGTAATTATCGTCTCATTTTACATTTGGTTCACACTTCACAGAGCTGAAGACAAAATATATTTTTATTGGACTTCAAGTTCATTTCTCCAAGCACTCCAGGCCAGGATCTCAATTATGTTTATATTTATGGAAAAAAATATTTTTCCCTACACAAAAAAGTAGGTTTCATCGAGGCACAAAAATCTTCGCACCTATACTAAGTTTCATAGTAAAATGGACATTCTCCTTTCCTCTCGATGTTTTCTCTTCCCATGAAATCAAGTGATACTTAATTAAAATAGACACTAACAGCCGCTGCCAATAAACAATCCCAATCTAAAATTTACCGTTTGAGATTGACAGCTCAATCTTTTTTCTGATACTATATTGCCAATAATCAATCTCAGTAGTGAAAAAACTATGGCAACATGACAAGAGACCAATCGAAAAGTAGAAAACAATCCAGATTGACTTCAATCTAATTTTTTCGATTGATTATTGGCATCGGCCGTAAATTGGGCAACTAACTCATCTAGGTTTGAACGTAGGTTACCTATAAACATTGTGAATCCTCACTATAGTTAACTTTGACTATAGGAGCAATTTTGGTGTCGTATATCGTTCGGTTGATAAGATTTGCAAAAACTTAATATCCTTGTATTCCTCCTTTACTTTCATATCGTGAACTTTTCTTTACTGGTGGTAGGTCTCTCATATGTGAGAGGCTGCCTGGGTAGGTACCACCGCAATGTCTATTTCTCCCGCTAAACAGCAGTATAAATGCACAGTGCATTTAATAAATGCGCAGTGGAATGCCAAGCGTTGCTTTGTAATTCTAGGTGTTGCTTGGTTGTGTTACTGTTCATGAGCGGTCATATTGAGCACAAATTTCCTACTCCGGACTGATAATGTATAGAAAATGTATTTATGATATTTTATTTGAGTGGCTCACAGCTATCAATAGCAAACAAACATATATTATACAAATTGTATAAAATAGATAGCCAATTACGAGCTAAAAATCATAAAAAAACCAATATAACTATCCGAATCGAGATTCGAACCCGAGACCTCTGGCACCGAGGCATCGAGGTACCGAGGCAGTCCAATTTTTATATTTAGGTATTTTATAATTACTTAGCAAATGCCTTATTTAATGCGGTTATAGAAGCTGTAGCAAAAATTTGTGATACATTTGGTGTGCAACATAAGACTGCTATCTGTATCTGTATGTATCAGCCCATAAACGTCCCACTGCGGGGCACGGGCCTCCTCTACAATCGACAGAACGATTAAGAGTGGTTAGGCCATATAGTCCACCACGCTAGCCTAGTGCGGGTTGGCGGACTTACATACCATATATACGAGTATTTTTATAAATCGCTATAGTTTCCTCAAGATGTTTTCCTTCACCGTTCTAGTGCGTGGTGATTGACTATCAATACACACGTGACTCCGAAAAGTCAGAGGTGTGCCCTGGGATTCGGACCCCCGACCACCGTGAACATATTGGCGGTCGCGTCTAGTCCGTTTACCTACAGGCCACCACGCACTTTACTTTACTGATATCTACGTTAATCATATTCTGAGGATTTGGAATCTCTGATATTATCCAAGTCGAAACAGTAAAGAGATGAAACGCTTCGTGAATAAGCAGGTAGCACAGTTTTTGGCTCATCTGGTCAGAGGCACTACCGTGCCGCTAGAAGTTGCCATTTCCATAAATAAAAACAACAATTACACAAAATAATTTTATTAACAAAAAATCTTTAACGAATAATCAAGTTCTTCTCTCGGTTATTTATATTCCCCAGAAAATGACTTGGTACCAGAATCCACGGCCTCTAGCGGAAGTGATTCTAAGAGTCATGGTGTTTTGTCCAATACCTCCAGCCACAACACGGACAGTCGCTCCTTGGTTGGTCAGGTGCAAAGCCTGAGCGCCCCAGATCCTGATGTTTGGGTTGTTGGTAGTGTAAACTACATCTTGGATCTGAATTTGATTGGCGATAGCGTTGCGGTTCACGAATACACTAGAATCAATAAGACAAAGATTATTAAATACTTAGGTATATATTTTTTTCTAATGAATGACGGGTTTGGCGGGAGAAATAGACATTGTTGTAGTACCAACCCGGGCGGCTGCTAACATATGAGAGACCTACCAACAGCAGAAGATTCAAGTAATGTAAAAAAAAAATTTATCTTTTACCATGGTAATGCTATAAATTTTAGGCCCGACGTATGTATGGGTACATCGTCAAAATGGTAAAAGTTGCCTGATGCAATTGGGTCTTCAAAATTGAATTTATAATATTAGTTAGCAAGCACTAAGGACGAGTGTCCTCCACAACCGAAATTTTGATTGTGATATGTTAAGTCTTAGTCCACCACGCCAGCCTAATGCGGGTTGACAATAACTTACTTACTTATATGCCTACAAGTTGAATGAAACTGACGGCTTACCTGTACAATTGCCTGTAGCCAGCTGTAGTTCCTACGATGAAGTTCCTTCCTACCAATCCGGTCTCGGAAGATCCAGCAGCCTCGATTTCTGCAACTGCGGGGGCTTGGAGCTCGACAGCGTCGGGAGGGTTAATGACGGCAGCTTGCGTGGCGATCACAGCCAAAGCCAAAATAATGAAGGTCTTCATCTGAAATTAGAACGCAATTCTCAGAGTTCTTTGTTTGTGCTGTGAAATTTCCTCTTCCTACATTAATTGGAAACTTAGATGCCTATATATGTATTGATAATAGTAGATCTATTAGTCACAATTAGGACTATTGGACCAAATTTATGTTTAGACATTAACCACCCAGTTTATTGACTGGTTTGGTTGTTTGTTGATCTTTGATCTAAAGCTATTTGTTTTGTAACATGAATGATAATCATCTTCACAAAAGGGTCAAAAGAACATGCACTACTCCTATTTACTTATTTCTTAAGCTTTTAATAAAGTAACAAAAATAAATAAATATAGGGTCTTTATATCTATGTATAAATAAAACATATTAAATTATTTTAAGGATTGCCTAAAAAATGGCTCCTCGAATCGCTGGGGATACTTTAACCACCGGTTAAGAAACACTGTAGTTGACCATCCCGTCTTCCCGTCGCCATTTTAACAATTAGGCCAGGAACATACTACGAAACGCCTATTTTCTATGACCAGAACCACACTACAACACGCCACGCAACGTAGCATCGCGTGTTTGTAGTGTGGTTCTGGTCATAGAAAATACTACGATTTGATTTGGTTCAACACGCGTCGCGTCGGTTCGGGTCGCGTAACGTTTCAGTAGTATGTTCCCGACCATAATGTTCGATGCATCCCATTCTATCCCATATTATCCGACTAGATCCCACACCTTCATGTTGCAATTCAAATCTGATATCAACCCATCAACGCATTCCGTCCCATTTCAGCTACCAGCACTACCGTTTTTTTTTTCTCCGCTTCTCCCATGAGCACAATAA
The DNA here is from genome assembly GCA_023078785.2 of Hyles euphorbiae. NCBI lineage: Eukaryota > Metazoa > Arthropoda > Insecta > Lepidoptera > Sphingidae > Hyles > Hyles euphorbiae. The sequence continues at coordinate 6,852,863 of CM041048.1, forward strand.
ACAAAACGAGTCTTAATTATATTAAGACAGATTAAAATAAACAATAATAAATACACTCAACAGCCACATACACAGTAAATCCTGACCCCACACTAAGATCATGGCTTGTGTGTGTGTCAGAAACTACGAGAGACTTTTCGGTCCCACAAACACTTAGACCCAGAAACAAATACCTGTGGATCCCACAAATATTTGTCTCAATGCGGGGATCAAACTCACGGCCTCTCGTTTCACAGTCCTCTAATCAACTACGCCACGGAGGCTGTCGAAAATGTATCCATAAAAAATTAGTACAACCGTAACAGTAATTTTACAATCTTGCTTGACCAAACGTTCCTTAATTTTACACGATTACTGAAATGATTGCTCACCTTTGCAGTAGGATATGTTTACAGCAAGTTAACTGAATTGTACAGACATCTACCTCGTTCCTGACATTATATAGTGCACCAAAAAATTGCCGTTTGATAAGATTTGTTTAATCTACAATCTGAAAGATTAATTTTATACATAAGACTATTTTTACATTTATAATTTTCCTTTTATAATAATAATATCTTGTATCTTTTCTTTATTAAGGGTTATATAGTTTCAACTGTTTTCAAAAACCTTACTCAGAATGTTTCTCTTTTTTTTCTTTGGCTTTAGCTTTGTAAGACCCACAAGTATTAACATAATTTTGAAAGGGGTTATGACATATGTTCTAATTATCGGATACTATATTTGACAACCTCCGTGGCGCAGTTGGTTAGACATCACCTACGAAATGAGAGTTTCGATCCCCGAAACAAATGACTGTGAGGCCCACAAATATTTCTTTCGGGTCTGGGTGTTTGTGAGACCGAAAAGTCTCTCGTAGTTCCTGATACCTACGACGCAAGACTTAATTGATCTTAGTGTTATTTTCATGTTATAGGTGGCAAACGAGCCTGCGGTTCACCTGATGGTAAGTGACCACCGACGCCCATGAACATCTGTAACACCGTAGGGCATGGAGATGCGTTGCCGGCCTATAAGGGAATACGCTCGTATTTCGTCGCTTGGTCGTATATTTTGTCCGGAAATGCTGCCGCTTTACTGGTTCCACAGATTTGTATTATTTATAGTGGGGGGTCAGGACTATGTATATGACTGTTGGGTGTATTATTTATTACAATATTTTATATCCAGGACATCCATGTTTCGTATTTTGTTCCATCCCACGATGTGATTGGGAGCGAGCCTATCGCCATACCGGGCAAGAATTCATGACCACGGACTGGTAATGACAATATCCAATTTCACTTTGTCCGAACCCGGATTCGACCCCGAGCCCTCAGCTTTGCAATCATACTGTGGTACAACTGCGAGTTTTGATTTATGTATATTTTATTATGCCAACCCGCACTAGGCCAGCGTGGTGGACTATATGGCCTAACCACTCTCAATCGTACTCTCGATTGTAGAGGAGGCCCGTGTTCTGCAGTGGGACGTATATTATGGGCTGATACAGATACAGATACAGATTTGAAATTATTAGATGTATTTATTAATTTATTTTTGCTGTCACTATGAATATAAGTTTTAATATATTTATATAAATTATAATCACAAATGATGACCCTTAAAACTATTCTTTATAATGATCAATTATATGCCCAATATTTTTATCTTCGCGATAATAATTGCTTTGTATTTTTTTTTCAGTACAAAAATCTGCGGTTGCCGCATTAATTACCTTATCATAAATGATGATTACTAAATAGCAAAGGTGATAGTTTCCGTGGCTCAGATGTTTAAAACTTGATCTGAAAAAAGAGGTCGCGGGCTCCATTCCCTATCGCGAAAAATGCACAAAAATTGCAGATTTTCCGAAGACTTTGTGTGGGGTCACTATGTGATTTTTTTATAGCGTGGGTCCGGCAAACAAGCCAACATGTCACCTGATGGTAAGGGATCACTGCCGCCCATGTAAATCCACAACTTTTGGATCATAGATGTGATGCCGGTCTAAGAAACGGGAGGGGAGCGGGAAGGACAAATGATGGGAAGAAGAAAGGGGTATTGGATCCTGTGATCTCACTCACCGACCGTAAGGTAACGCGCAAAGTTGCCGCTTTAGGTCGATTTCCTGTGAGATGGTGGTACCGCCCCGGACGAGCCTGCCCATTCATGCTGAGTCATGACTGACAATATCGTGGCTCTCACACTTCTAAAAGAATATCATTACTGAATATATTGGTTAACTAACGGTCCGAGCCACCTTCGCCTGGCTGACACATTATTTCATGTAGTAACTGTTTTAAATTTGAACTATACGTGACTGTCATTATTTTGCTTTTCACGTCCTATTCTTTCTCTCTCTCTCGTCTCGTCTCGTCTCGTTCTTTTTGAATTCCAAGACTCAAGGCATGCAGTCTGTCCTCTTATACCCCATTACCACCCCTTTTAGTTTCAAATAATAGCAAATATACGTATTTGAATTCCTTGCTCATCCCGGAAAAACATGTAATTTTTTTAAAAATTTGTATCCAGGCGGATAATATATGCGATATCCAGTAAATTGATCTTATTCAAAACAAAACAATTCAAAGGTGCAAAACTTAATTAGCCAAAACGATTTTATGCCTATCGATCATTTTTTCGCAATCATTTTAAATCTGCGATAAGCAAAATACTATGGCGTAAGACGTTCCTATTTCGTAGAAATACTCGGGACTTTTTTCTTTATCAGTGAGGTTGCGTGCACGGAAACAAGTATTTAGTAAATAATTATTATATTTGCCAAAATGATGCCAGAATTGTGCGTGCATGGCCTATTTAAAATGTTGTTGTCTGTTCAAATTCCAGGGCATAACTTTTCGCAATTATGAAAATGAAAATAATTTATTGAATCCATTAAAATGGTCAACATTATTTAGATTCAGTAATTTTTCGATGTACCATTCGGATCGGAAAGCTGTTTTCACTAGAAAAGAACAGGCAAAAAACTCTAGTGTTGCTCTTTTCAAAAATAGTTTACAATGTAGTGATTATTACATAAATATTCACAGAGAGAGCCTTAACGAGAACCGAAATTAGTTCATCCACATTTTCATTTCTCACACATTGAGTTATTATACTAGAGCGGACATCAGGAACAAAATCTCTGCGTATTGGGCGTACACACGGATACCCAGTGAAGCGAGAGCGAAGATAATGTTACTGCGTAGGCATGACAGAGACAGAAATAGAACTAGCGGTTCATTTTGTAACAAATATTTTGTTTGCAACGTCCCCTCTAGTATACTATCTCAATGCAGAAACTGTATTTTTTTCTGGATGAAATGTAGGGTACATTTCATAAGGTACCCTATGTTATTTTCTGTTTGTATGTAAAATTTCTGATAAAAATCTGTTGATTACTTAACACGTGAAAGCACAAACAAATTCACATTTAATTTCGGATTATTTTACACGTGACAGTTATGATAATTTTAGCACAATCACAACATTCAATCATTGTAAAAAAACACGGTGCGATGTGGTGACCTGATTTGTGGTTTATTAAGATTGCATTATCAATTTATGTGACATGCGTTTCAGTACGAATATTACGATTGTAAAAGTTCGCGGCAAAAATGTCATTACATGACCAAATTATAAATGACGGTTGTGTTAATATAGTCACAATATAGTGGTCTAATAGTGACACTTTTATAATCATTCGGGCTATAACTTTTTATAGATATTTATATTGAAAATTCGGACCAGAGATTGAAACTAATGATTAATTGCAGTATGAAAACTCTATACCTAAGTCATAATTACGGTATGCTTGTACAAGCACGCGATCCATTTCTACATGTAATTAAAACAAAGCCCGAAACTGCGTACTAAACTGCGTAGATCGAATCGCAAAAAACAATAAAGTTTTGTAATCATCTTTTATATTTTACAATTGTAAATTGAGGGTAGCTATATCGTAACAATCACCTCAGTGCACCCCATGACCACGAAAGCGGAAAAATAAAATCATCATGCTGTTAAAATAATATGAACAGATTTTCCCAACTTTTTTTTACTCTGAGCCGGCATTATGCCAACACTGCGCCTGATGGTAAGCGCAAATGCCGTCCAGGCAGAGTATCGAATGGCATCAGACGACAGTGCTAAGACATTCAATACAATTATGCCGGCCTGCTGAGATGCCTCTTCACACTACAGCGGAAGGACCCGGGATCATAGGATGGAAGGAACACGCGTGACGGCAAACAATTCTACAGCTTGACAGTGCAGCACATAAATTCACATTTTACGCATTGTTTGAGATATGTTTCCATAATATAAACATAAAGTATAATAAAACAAAATGTGAAAGAAGAACAACTGTTCCCAATATTTCGACAAAAGTATGACAATCACGCATTCACACGCCAAAAGACCGTGCACCTTGCTTTAGTCATTGTTCTGAGCGTATACCTAGTGCATGACACACAACAATCTTTGCACAAATTAACAAAGCACAGTAAAAGTTTATGTCCACTTATCAATATAATATTTTATAGTGTATATGATTTGTGTTATAAAAACAAAAATTACTACGCAATTCATGTGTATTATCGGTTATTGGTGCCGTGATATCATGAAATTACTTTGTGAATATATGTCAAAACGTAAACGAACGGTGCGGACATCCTGATCGTTAATCCTAAGGCTAATTTGAATCAATTTTAAGACCCAGTTGACTCAACTAACTTTGACTATAACTTAATCTTCGACAATACACATTTGACATACCAAACGTATGATGTTGAATACGACAGCTCATAAACAGTAGCAGAACCAAACAACACCTCGAATCACAAAGCAATGCTTGGCATTCCACTGCGCTCGCCATCCTGAGACATAAGATGTTAAGTCTCAATATATCCAGTAGTTGCTTTAGCTTGCAACAATAAATAGAAGTATTCCCTATTTTTGTACTTTTTCTGCCCTTATTTTCTGTAATCTACTGGTGGGAGGTCTCTCATATCTGAGAGGCCGCCTGGCAAGGTTCCACCGCTTTTTCTATTTCTCCCAGCAGTTTAAAAGCACTGCAATGTTCTGGTTTGAAAATTTTTCACCCAGAGTAATACTAATGGACAAAGGACATTATGAGACTTAACATCTTATGTCTCAGGATGGCTAGCACAGTGGAATACCAAGCATTGCTTTGTAATTCAAGGTGTTGTTTAGTTTTGCTACTGCCCACGAGCGGTCGTATCGCTTACCATCAGGCGAATGGCACGCTTGTCTCGCCACTGATCGCAATAAAAAAAACAATATAATAGTTTTTAGTCCCAATTTAAATAAGGGAGAAGGCTGTTATATTTTACAAATTAGTACTACATGTTAGACAGCGGTGGACTTACTCATTGCGAGGCTTCGGGCTGCAGGTCTTTGCGAGGCCCTTTGTCCTTCGTGAAAAGTATTTTATACGAAAGTAGTCTGTTCAAATCAAAATATATAGGTAAAAAAAAATAGTTAAAAATCTTTTTTTTTTATTTGCATTTGCTTGTTGCGCGAGGCCCCTGCAAGAGCGAAGCCCTGGCCCATTGCTCCGTTCGCTACCCCCTAAGGCCGCCATTGACATTAGGAATAATATCTGCAAAACAAAAAATAAATTCAAAGGTTATATTAGCATTGGCTATATTGGCATAATTGCACTATATCGACGCAGAAATTGTCCACTAATCTGTAATAAAAAACCGATAACTGAATATCTGTATTACAACGTCCGCAAACGGAAATGTTTAAAACACGACATTTTAATGAAAGCCTAGAATTAAAAAAACTATAGTAGGTATTTAAGAACCCGATGCGCAACACATTTTGTGGGAGACTATGATGCGTTTTCCACCATAGTGCACTAAGGTTACTATCTGAAAGGATATTTAAAGTTAATCACATAGATCGGCGGTTAATCAAGTTGAAATGGCAATACGCAAATAGCACAGAAAACTAATAACAAGTTGAGCGCTAAAGTTCCTAAGTGGAAGTCATATGGTAAGCACAGCGTCAGACATACATTCACATATTGAACTGATGAACTAATAAAAGTTGCAGGAAGTCGCTGGACGTAGGCAGCTTCCAAGAGGTTTGTGTCGAGATCATTAGGGAAGGCCTTAGTTCAGCAATCGACTTTTACCAAATATGATTAAATGACCCAAAATCTAAAATTATGGACAAATACGACCTAGCGACCTTCAAATACGAGCTTATTCTCACCTTAAAAGCCGGCAACGCATCTCCATGTCCTATGGTGTGGGATATGTTAATGGGCGGCAGTGATCACTTGCCATCAGGTGAACCGCATGCTCGTTTGCTAAAAAAACTCCGGTGTTTTTACACAATGGCTGATTTCTTTACTTTATCAGTAACACGTTATCTACTATCTTACATCTATTGACATGTAATTGTATCAAGTGATTACACGATAATTATTGACAGATTGGATTCATAACTTATTACCTGATAGGTGTAATAAATTCATATTTACGTGATATTTTCAAAATATGGGATACGGGTGGTAGGTCTCTCATATGTGAGAGGGCGTCTGAATGCAACCACCACATTGTCTATTTCTCTCGCCAAACAGCAGTGTTATTGCACTGTTGTGTTCCGGTTTAAAGGACATTATAGCCAGAGTAACTACTCGACATATTGAGACTTAACATCTTATGTCTCAGGATGGCGAGCGCAGTGGAATGCCAAGCAATACATTTGTGATTCAAGGTGTTGTTTGTTTTGCCACTGTTCATGACCGTTCATCGCTGTTACCACCAGGTGAACAGCATGCTCGTCTCTCCATCAACTGCAATAAAAAAAGGCAAATGACAAATCGTCTCGCCATTTACAGCAATAAAAAAATATATAGGTCACTGAATAAGTTATCAGCTATTTTCTATTATAGATACGAACCATGTGTTTTACAGCTAAAAATAATAATCGTTATCAAGTCTTTTTAAAGATTGATTGTAAACATAGACCAATCATGACATAGATATGTCGACACGCCCACATTTAACTTATCTGTTGATTTATCTTTGGAATTATTCGCAAGAGATTAGAATCGTTTTCTTTTTATTTCGACTGTTGCTGTGATATCTATTTTGTTGTTAAGTGTTTTTTAGACTTACTATAGATGACGTCATAAGGACAGTAACTGTATCAGCCCATATTCGTCCCACTGCAGGGCACGGGCCTCCTCTACAATCGACAGTACGATTGAGAGTGGTTAGGCCATATAGTCCACCACGCTGGCCTAGTGCGGGTTGGCGGACTTACATACCATAGAAATTTTTGTAAATCGCTATGGTATGCAGGTTTCCTCACGATGTTTTCCTTCACCGTTTTAGTGCGTGGTGATTGACTATCAATACACACATGACTCCGAAAAGTCAGAGGTGTGCCCTGGGATTCGAACCCGCGACCACCGTGAAGATGTTGGCAGTCGCGTCTAGTCCGTTTACCAACAGGCCACCACGCACTCAGGACAGTAACTATGATACAAAAAAGGCTCGTAATGACGTCACTAGTTAGTATTTTTAAAAATATATAAGCGGTGTATGGCCTTTGGATATGTACGACTGGAGAGGTTATTCAATTCTTATGATCTACAACAATTGGGTTGTAAATGCGTTTCTGATCTCTCAAAAGTGTAAGAGTGTAAAGACCCCATTCTTACTTACCAAACGAATCTCGACACCAAAGCCACATCTTCTCTTTTGATTTGAGAGGTACCTAACTTGTCGATTTGCTTTTTAAAGCTTAGTCAAAGGTGTAAATGATACCCAAATACATTATTATTATATTTAAATTTTTGGCATTTCTGTTAAAAACAAACTTTCCAAAATATTAATTGACGTAATGTGGGTTTTTATCTTTGATTGTTATAATGATGGCCATATGTATATAACCAAAATAGTTAGGTTAATGGGTGATTTTTTCTCTACACTAGTCCAACTTAATAATGTATTTTATTTCATAGATTTAATATTGCCTTTATTTATAGCTCAAGTTATGCGCGAGTTGCCTTCATTATTTCAGAAAATAGAACTCCTTATAGCCTAAACTTTAGCCTCGCAAACGCTGAATGACAAAAGCTGGCTCGGGTAGCATGTTTTATCAGTATGAACACCCGGTTGGCTACAAAATTCAGTGCTTTTGTTTCATAGTTCCATTTTACAAGGCTTGTCGAAAGATTTATATATGTATGTGTTCGGTTATCTAATCAGTCCAGTAGCTTCAGAGCCTACTCAAAGCAAACCAAGCAACCAAATTATTGCCTTCGTAATTAATAAAATTAATTTGATAAATTAGTTCAGATAAGTATTCAGCTTACATTTACAAAAACAATACAATAAAATTCTTCCTAAAGAACACATGAACTTTACACAAATGAAACATTTCAAATAACTTACAGAAACAGTTTTAATTCAATTAAAAGCATTTATGAAACAGAAATTTCAAAAACAAACTCGCAGAGTGAAAACAAAACGTCTCACTCAATGGTTAAGCTTCATTACCCTAATGTGTTCATACTTGTAAAAGAATCTAGAAAAAACATGTTTAGACTGAACATAATACTATGAATTTTACGCTCACTCGCTAGCCTGTTCATTCTTTACGAGACTATTTTTTTCATATGTCATTTTTACAAAAATCATCACTTTTAACATATCACAATAGTAAGCAATGAAAAATCCAGAAGAAAGCTGATAATATCTATTAAAATAAAATTTAATATTATACAGGAGACAAGAGCTTGGTAAGCGTAAAGTGGGTTAAAATGTAATAATAATATAACAAATAAAAACAAGAATAAAAACAAAACAAAAGGATATAATAAATGGAAATGAAATACGATTTTAATTTAGATTTAGTATTTGGTGGGTTAACTCATTTTTTAATGTAGATGGTAGTTCATTGATAAGGCAAGGCGCAATCGCGTTATTTCTTCTGAATTTTTCAATTCTGTGCGACGTTAACGCTACCCAACATTAATGCCATTAAAAACTTTTGAATAGATAAAGGAAACAAAAGACGTCAAGCCATCTGAAAGATTTCAATTAAAGAAACTTTTAATTAACAAATGGTTTAAATAATCGGAATTCACATTACTGCACGTAGCAACTCTTCCCCTACTATAATAAAAGTTGTAATTAAAATTTGTTTAAAGCTTCACCTTGTCTTTGTTTCTTGTATTGCAATGAATGGTGAGGCGTATTCCCTTAATATAAGCTACTTAAATTTTTTGTAAAATCATTCTACATGAAAAATAATTCTTTGATTTAATAAAAACAACAATTAATTCTGAGTAAAATATGTTTTATACATAGGTAAACTTTCTGTTGTATTCATACAAGCGTAAACTAATCATTATCATCTCAGCCACAGAAAGTCCACTGAACATAGCCATTCCAAAGATTTCCACATCCATTCCACATCGACCTAATATAATGCCTCAACTCTACACAGTCAGCTCATAAGTATTGTCACACAGCAAAAACTTTTCTTTTAGAATGCTGGCCACAAAAAAGTTTATTGAATTCGAATTTAGAATTGTTCATGAAAATAAAAATGTATACTTTTTTGAATTTTACTCATTTTTAAATATGGACGCTTAAAGAAGACCGTGTTACAGTTATTGCGTTGCATCGTTGCGGTTACGCGCCAAATCAAATTTTTGACATACTGAAAAATTTGAATATAACCAAAAGATTCGTTTATCGTACCATCAAATGATACAATGAAGACTCTAGTGTTGATGACAGGTCAAGAAGTGGTCGCCCTCGGTCTGTTAGGACTCCAGCAGTAATAAAAGCTGTGAAGGCGCGAATTCAAAGAAATCCCAAACGTAAGCAGAAACTGTTGGCCCTTTAGATGGGGTTAAGCAGAACCACGGTGAAAAGGGTGTTAAATGAAGACTTAGGACTTCGGGCATATCGAAGAAAAACAGGACATCGTTTGAATGCTCGTCTAATGGACCTGAGACTGAAGAGATGCCCCGCTTTGTTGAAGCGGTACGCGGGAAAAAAATATCGGGAAACTCTTTTTTCAGATGAAAAAATTTTTACCGTTGAAGAGAGCTACAACGAAGGGCACGAAGACTGGCCCTCCTCCAGTCCAGATTTGAATCCGTTAGATCACAAGATATGGCAACACTTGGAGGAAAAGGCGGGCTCAAAGCCTCATCCCAATTTGGAGTCACTCAAGACATCCTTGATTAAGGCAGCCGCCGATATTGACATTGACCTCGTTCGTGCTGCGATAGACAACTGGTCGCGCAGATTGAAGGCCTGTATTCAAAATCGCGGAGGTCATTTTGAATAAACTTTAGTGTCATAAGAATCTATGTTTTGTTAAGTTCATTTTGGTATATAAATGGTTAAATAATGAATAAACTTGTTTCAATTATTTTATATTAAACATGTGACAGAATTTATGACCTGACTAGGTATATATGTATTTAAACACCGTATTCTATTGTTTGAAGAATTGCTTTTCTTGTTTCAGGCGGTGTCGGATGAAATGTTGGTAGAACTGAAAGCGTGCTTTATGGAGGCTTACGACGACAATCAAGATGGAAAAATTGATATCAGAGAGGTAATCCAATTTTTGTTTTTTTTTTCCTGATAAATACGTAGTCGGTGGTTAATATATACTTTTTTTTTCTAAAATAATAGTGCACACCTTTTTACTTATAAAGACGCTATGTCACGCAAGGGTTAAAATTATAATTTTAGATTGGCAATATTTAAAAATCACAAAATAATTGTGCATTTCTTTGCGAAATTTCTAGTTACATTGTGTTTGTAGTCACTGAAGTCTAAACCTACCCGGCTTTGTTTTCGATAGCATTGTTGATATACCCTGTAGACTCTAACAACAACCTGTTGCTATCTAGCACATTTATTAGGTTAATGAAGAACTAAGGCTTGAGATATTGAAGCTAATGAATTGTCCGCAGCTTGCACAACTGCTTCCGATGGAGGAAAATTTTCTGTTGCTGTTCAGATTCGACAACCCGCTTGAATCCAGCGTCGAATTTATGAAGGTATGTATTTGTTGATTTTTATCATCAAATAGAAAAGCCTTACTTTATTTTGTTATGTGATATGATAATCACAATATAGATACTTCTTAAAACTCTTTGTTTAAATATGTTGTCGTATCTTAAAATCTGTTAGTGAAAACAAAATGGGGTCGTTTGAAATAAATCAATGTCAGAGATTAATTGAAATATTCTGCAGCCCCGATGCTAAATCGAGTCTGCTTGCACTTTGGTTGTGAAGTAGTTAATTAAATAGTCGTATGTTTTGTCTTTTTTCTCAAACTGAATTCAAATTTGAATGTCTTGGAACTGTCTTCTGATGCCATTCGATTCTCTGCCTGGACGGCATTTGCGCTTACCATCGGGCTCAATGTTGTCCCTATGCCGAAGAAAAAAAAGTTGTTCGAAAAAGACAAAACATCTGATAACTAAAATCTAATGTATTTATATTATATGTATCTAATGATATCAAACGCCAGATTAAAATATTTCACAATACTTATCTGATCAATCAGAGTTTCATTAATTCCTATTTTTAAATCATAATCGGTTATATTGTTCTATCACAAACTGAGATTTTTATTGCCTCGTGTTAATTGTTTGGGGCTACAAGATCCTTTTGAGGAATGTCGTTTAAATATCGCATTCTTTATTCGCATTGTAAACAAACAACGCATACAAAATACAACTTATTTAAAAAATGCACCAGCATAAGTGCATGTACCACCGCAATGTCTATTTCTCCCGCCAAACAGTAGTGTAGTCAGTCCATCGTCTCGAAATGCTCGAAAATCGAGTTCAAAATCAAATTCCGTTAATTGAAGTACCTATCTTTATTTCAAACAAACAACTTCAACTGAAAACAGTGGCAACATAAAGTGCGGTTCTATTATTTGTAATTGGGTCAACCTTTGTACTTTCTATTTTCTCAGATATGGCGGGAATACGACACCGACGGCAGCGGATATATCGAGGCCGACGAATTAAAGGTTATAAAAACTTTTTTTCACATTTTTTTTTCAATTGGAGGCAAAGGAAAAATATAGATGATGTTTTTGTATCCATCTTTATAATAGTTGTCACAGAAATATTTTATTCCTTTATTATTTTTTTTAATTCAAAAACGGATTTGAGTAGAATAAATCATTTATTTTGTTTTGTAATCCATATTTCTGAGAAAACAATTAAGTTATTATGTTGTTTATTAACTTTACATTATATATTTCTAAGCTCTTTTTTATTGTTCATAAAAAGCAATATCAAACAAAATACTGTTAGTAAAAATACCAATGTTTGTACATCCTACTTGATGTGAACACGACTTATAAAGGTTAAAAATATACCAACTATAAACTTATATTTTTGATTCTATAGATTGACACATTTTACTTGCGATTTCAATTTCATACGCATTATTTATGATCCTATTTATATTTTATCACGAATAACGCTTAAGGAACGAAAACCCTTTCCTATTTTATAAAACTGGTCTAATAATATTGTTTTTAGAATTTCCTACGCGACCTTTTAAAAGAAGCGAAGAAAATAAACGACGTATCAGAAGATAAACTGATTGAATACACGGATACTATGGTATGTATATTTTACATTACTGAAATATATTTCTACTATAAATGTAACGGTAAAAAGGCATTCTTATAGATCGGACAATTCTAACATAATATATGCGCACTACATACGTACCGATAGCGAAAGAGAAGATAGAGTGACTGCGTAGGAATGACAAAGAAAAGAAAGTTGTACGGTACAGTTCTAATGCCTCCTCTACACGTCAACAGATATAGAGAAGTTGTTTTCGGCTGGCTGTGAGGATCGTCAAGTGGAACGGTTTAAATAAAATTATTATAATAATTAAAATCCATTATATGACACAAACCGTCCAAACAACACTATATTGTTTCGCTTTGGAACACAGTATAGCACCCCAGATGATTTTCATTCCACTGAAAGAGGGGAGATCCTGTAACTTTAGGAGTGACAATGATAGCGTTACGGGACCGCTCTTGCTACTAATATTTTTTTTGCTTTGTCTCCTCTAGTAGAAATTGAATTTTATCATCATTGCAGTACTAATGCATATAAGCTATAAATAATGTTATTATCTAACACCGCGCCAAAAGGCTTAATGTGAAAGACAACTCGTGTTTTGCATTATAAACATAATTAATTTTAAGATTAGTAATTCATTTTTATGCTTTTTTATCAGTCGGTAATGTTAATTTATTGACTTATTTTTGTATTTGCTGGTCCGATTACCTATTAGGGAATGGTAAATATGGCCTATGTATTTGCAAAAAATGATATAAATGGAAAAATTTAAACTTACTTAGTTTAAATTTCACATTCTTTTGAAACCCAAACCATAATATTTTGAATATATACTGATCAACAACCTACTTCTAAAATCCCTTAACTAATGGATTCGTTTTCAACTGATTGAAATTATAGTATATTTGCACTTCGTCCAATAAATATATTATACATATAACATACTTATGGGGAGAAACATAATATGCTTAGGAAACGAACAAAAACTAAAATATGAAAACATCTACTTCAATTTACTTACAACCTTAATAATGCATAAGGCAAAACGGGATTGAACCTCTAGTATTAATTTTATTGTAATCAAAGTGTTATTTTAACAGTTGCAGGTGTTCGACTCCAATAAAGATGGCAGATTGCAACTATCTGAAATGGCCAAGTAAGTGCACAAGTTTTAAACTTTACACAACTTTCAACATTATATTTGTTGGATGGGGTTGTTAACTTCATAATACTATGTTATAGAACCGTCTTTATAACCCAAGTACTATAATTAGAGTATTTATAATATAGAGGGAACGCTGTCATACATTCGCATCTCGAAAAACGTAGATATTTTCTTGTTCGTAATGTTGGTAGCGCTTCTATAATAGTGAAAATTGAATTAATTATTTAACAATAAATTGCTATAAATTATTCTTTTAATACGAGTTCCAGTGGAATTAAATAGCCCTATACTATTTCTTTTTACTTTTCTTTTCCAAATAATTCATGTATGTTGGACAACCTGTCAAATGTCAGCCAATAGGAGAGCAGAAAAAGGTGGCCCGACACCACCATTTTTATCTACGTTTTTGAAGTAAGAGCACTCACTCTATATTATACTATACAGGGCGTATACTAACTGCGACAAAAAAGTAAGCCAGGTGGTAGTTTTAGTGACTTCGAACTCAATGCAACTAAAAATTTGTCAATAAAGCGACGATTTTTTTATTTTTTTTACCTATCTTCGTGTTTCGGTAGTAAATAAGTAGCTTTTCCAGATATTGTAATGTACACTCTTTTATTTTTAAACACGTTAAGGTATGCAAGGATTTAAATAATTATTTTAGTAATAACAATATATTTACTACCCAAACATAAGACTTTAAAAAATGTTAATAAAGTATGGTCGCTTTATCGAATTTATTACATATGTACATACATATAATCACGCCATTTTCCCCGTATCAGCTTATATACAGCTTATATACGTCGAACTGCAGGGCACGGGTCTCCTCTACAATCGAGATTATGATGGAGAGTTGATGGGCCATATAGTGCACCACGCGGGCCTAGTGCGAGTTGGCGGACTTTACATACCGCAGGAATTCTTACAAACATGGTAGCTTAGGTTTGCATGGGCGTGGTAAAAAAGGGCTGGGAACGTACATCATAATAATGTTTAACCACTAGAAGTCGTATGCTGAATATGAGTAATCCTCAATTTCCACAGCGTCCCTTACTTAAATTAAAGCAGCTTTTTTTTATATTACACGACGAAATGACCCCAATACACGTTATGAAAAATGCAGTGAAATTCAAATAAGCTTTGCACCAACGAGAGATGATAACAAATAGATAAAAAGAGGCAGCACCAAATATATTTTGTCACCTGCCAACCCAGCACTCAGGTCACCGTGTTACATAAGGCTGAAGGTTGCGCAAATATCGAATTTCCCATTTTAATCTGTGAGCAGACACCTCGGGGTCAACTCGAATAAATTTCAACTTCCATCTCTAGTGGATTGGGTTTTCATGCTGGTTTTATAAAGAGTGAATTTTCAAGCAGGCGGGTGTGGCCAAATCCGAAACTATGAGGTTTAGCGAAAAATACTGAAGAGTGATTTTGACAACTAAATAAATAATGAATAAACGCTTTTCTCAGGAGAGGTAGGCAGAGGTGCGACCAGGATACCCACGTTTGGCCTTCTGTGTTTCGTACCAAGTTGTAATATGCAAGCCTATCGCCATATTTGGTACAAATTCCTGACTCTGAGTCGATTATAATTACTAGAAGATAATTTCGTGTCAATTGGAATACTCGTACATTAGAATTATTTAGGTATAATATCGAAATTCTGAACTACCAAATAAATAAATATACCCAACAGACACATACATAGTCCTGACCCCACACTAAGATCTAGTCTTGTGCAGTGGGTATCAGGAACTACGAGAGACTTTTCGGTCTCACAAACACCCAGACCCGAAACAAATACATGTGGTTCACACATACAGGGTATATCAAGACTGCTACCGAAAGCGAAGCCGGGTGGTAGTTTAAGCGACTTCAGACACAATGCAACAGAAAAAGTTGCAAAAAAAAGCGAAAATTTTTTTTTTTTTGTTTTTTTCCTATGGCCATATTTGGGTGGTAAATAATTTTTTTCCTATAATAATAGTGTATACCATTTTATTTACAAATACTCTAAGGTATAAAAGAGTTTAAATTATTATTTTAGCAAAAACTATGGATTTACTACCCAAAAATGACGATATTTAAAAAATCATAAAAAATAATTGTCGCGTTTCTATACGAAATTTTTAGTTGCATTGTGTTTGTAGCCACTAAAACTGCCACCTGGCTTCGTTTTCGGTAGCAGTCTTGAGATACCCAGTATATTTGTTCGGTGCGGGGATCGAACCCGCGGCCTCTTGTTTCACAGCCGGCGTCTAACCACCTGCGCCACGGAGGCTGTCAGGAGGCTGTACATTTATTTATTTATTTACCAAATAAATAAAGGAATAATGTGCTATGAAAATTCATCTAGTAAAATAATATTGGCATATTAAACGTAATTTAATATTATTTTGTATACCGACTATTGATACGGAAACCACATTTAAATGAATAGTAAATTATTTCTACTTGTATAGCGATCGCCAATCGTGTTGCGTTTCATATTCAGCCTGTAATTATTTAGTTTCGAACAAGTTTCCAATATATCACTTTTTTTGTAATATTTCGTGTACAAACACAAATACCAGTAAATTAGACCTTGTCTAATATATCTATATTTATGTATAAATAGTAATACTTATTTGAACTTATATTGCCTGTATTATACACGGCCATTTCTTTCGTTCTCCATCTCATAAATCCATTTAATGGTTGTCTGGTAGAGATTGCCTTAGTGCGATAAGACCCTCATTTGTACTCTGTTGTTTCATTGTCCCTATATACTGCTATATTTATAGTGTAAAATAAACTGTCCAGTCCATCCAAAGGTTGCCTGGAAGAGATCGCAGCTAGCGATAAGGCCGCCAATTGTTACCATGTCTTTAGTTTTAAGTATTTAATCTGTTATTTTTTCCTATTTTATGGTGTACAATAAAGTATATATATAATAAATAAACAAAACCTACATAAAATAAATAACACATTTCTATCCAAACAATATTAAAGTAGCTTGTAAATGAGGCGAATATTAGTATTTTAAATTAAAGACTGCAAGTGTAGTGTGGACATGCATCCTTTTTCTTTTATTCCCACTATAACGTTGAAACGTTTCAAAATTCCAAACGGATTGGGAAAATCCTTTGCTTGTTACATTTTGGAAATGGATACCTTTTGATAAAAAAAAATATAAATGGAGTAAAATATCCTATTGCATAGACCAGGAAAAGATAACTACCTACTTCGGCATAGATAAACAGAAGTTATAGGTTTAGATTTCAATGTAGTTGGCATAGATGCATTGTACTGACTCACTTTTCAGTTTACGAAAAATACACCAACCAAGTCGAACTGATCTAGTCAAGCTGTTACTGGAATTGGTTGCAGAAATAGGAATTAGGATCTAAAGTTGACATTTTCCTTCTATAATTTATGCTACAGTAGCAAATTTCATTTCATTTTGGAAAACAAATTTATCAAGTGCCAAAATTAGGCCTGTTAGTCGCGGCCCAACCCACATTTTAGATTATAAAATTGTTTTTCCTTGATAAAAAGCACGTGACGGCTATATATGTAAGAAGCTCTTTATCTGCATTTTTTTGCAATCAAATAAATTAAAAATTGTGTGACTTAATGATTATAAATTCACAACGATAAATAATGTTTATAATATTTATAATCGGCTTGTTATAATATTTTAAGCGGATTATTCTCCATCATATATTTTATAGGTTGTTATATTTATTTAATTATCTTCTTAAGCAAATATCATTTTTCTCTTAAGAGCGTTTATACCCTGCACGCGCTTTTTGGCTTAAAAACAGGACTTTTCAAATGAGTTAATAGCCACCAATAAACAATTTAAAGGAAAAATAATTATTACTAATTTTAGAAAAGGTTGTCATCTAGGGATTTTGGTGGAAAACATTATAGATTGATGGATAATTTGTGAGTACTATACGGATTACTGAACACAAGTTTCGTTATTTAGGCTTTAAATGGCAATTTAGAAGCTTAAGATATCCTTAACCACTAAATATAAGACGAAAATAAAAATATTATCAGACTAATAAGACCCTTATGGAGGGATTTTGCTGAGAAAAATAATCTTTTTGTGTTTAGTTCCTGAAAAATAAAAATTTAAACAATGCGAAATTATTCAGAAACTCTCGTCAATAACATATTTTTTTTCACCAACTTATCGTACATAATTTTTTATAACAATTGCATATTATAATAGAAGAACATCTGATCAATAAATTACCATTTTTATATTTCAACAAAATTAGTTTTCATGTTTTCTACAAATATTTTAAAAACCACTATAAAACACGCTGTCCGACGTGGATCAAATCAGACCGCCGCAAGGCCTTCTAGAGGGAGGACGTATCGCTCGTCGCTCCGGCCTGGCTGCAGTCGATTATGCCGCGCGTAGTAAAAATAGCCACGCGCGGAATGCGATTACCACATCTTAGTACTTTGGTAGTAAAAAAATTAATTATTTTTATTACCTACAATGATTTTGTAGTGAGTATAAATTATGTTTCAGGTAATATAATGGGACGTAATCCCGAGGCTAAATTATGTTATGTATTGTAATATAAAATTAAATATATTTCGTAATTGTAAGGGGTTGTAAGGCCCCTAACACTATTTATGTGTTCGAACAAGAAATGATTAATAAAACGTACTGATTGAACACTGATTTGAATGCAACTTAACAATGTAATAATAACGAAAATATGATTAGTATCCAAAATTTGTATTATTCTTTGCTTGCACAGTAATATTTGTCTACTTATAATGCAAATAAAATATTTTTATGATATTATATTACAGTTACATTTCAATTGAATATTTGAAGCGCACGGATCAAAGTTGTTTGAGCCGATTGTATAGCGAGCCGACGCGGCAGCTCTACGTACACAGCTTTGGTCGCTTATGTGTGCGTGAAATTAACGAAGAAATACCTATAGTTGACTTTGCGCGCAGGGTGTATACGCTCTTAATTCTCAATTACTTAGCCTGTTATTTTGCTACACTGGAAGACAATGTGACAAAAATGCAAATAGCAACCATCACAAACCATCGATTTTTTTACAAGGAGGTCTATGGCATGCACGTTTTGTGTGGACATTTTCCTTCGTCGTTACAGTGCTTGGTAATGGGCTTAAAAATTATTTTAAATAAACAATAATAAAGCTATTAGAATCAAGCGAGGATAATAGCAACATCTTGAGTAAGTACTCAATCTCGTATGCCATAGCCCTCTCTATCATACGTTATACATAGCCCTCTGTATCGCAAATTGAGTGACCCTGACTTTTATCAAGCACACAGGTCACGTTTTAGATTTCTAGATTATTCAAAATATTTTTAAATACAATATTGATAATATGGATTATCAGGTCGGGCTTTCAAATGCAAAGTAAAAGTAATCCACCAAAAAAATTGGAACTGACTGAACATGAAATTGACAATTGGATTTATCATTTAATTTACTTTAATCATTTATTAAGTTATTTATTCATGTATCTTATTCGACGTTTCTTTTTATTTGCCGTTTTTAATATAAATTGGCCTATTTAAAAACTGAAACATTTACGTCTCTCGTCGATATAATGTATCCTGTATCCTTAAAGTATTTATAATAAACAGCTGCCACACATTTGCGTATTCAAAAAACGTTGATATTTTCTCGTTATAGTTCGTAATGTTCGTAGCGGTCCTATATTAGTGGAAACTGAAATAATTATTTACCTACAATAAATTATTTTGATAACTGAAATGTTTAGCTATTATCATTTTAAAATGAGTTTGAATGGAATTAAATAGCCTTTTCAAAGTAATTCATGCATGTTGGACATGTGAAATATCAGCCAATAGGAGGCCAGAAAAAGGTGACCCTGCACCACCATTTTATCTACCTTTTCGAAGTACCAGCGCGCCCTCTATTATGTAAATACTCTACGTATGTATCATTAATTGAAATAATATAATTAAATTGCAGACTTCTTCCCGTCAAAGAGAACTTCCTGTGCCGTCAAGTGTTCAAGGTGAGTGACATTTCCATTTCCTGCTAATTGAGATGGCATCTATCTTGTCGACGCGCCGCCATCTTGTTTTATTCCTTTAGAAACCTTTAAACAAATCCTACATAATCAACACAATCATTAAACTCTTATTGGCGATAATTATGTTTTAAACTTAAATGAAATTAAAATTGTATTGTAATTGCATAATTTATGTAATATATAATTATACTATTTATTCACCTCAAAAGTGCGTGGTGGCCTGTTAAAAGTGCGTGGTGGCCTGTTGGTAAACGGACTAGACGCGACTGCCAACATATTCACGGTGGTCGCGGGTTCGAATCCCAGGGCACACCTCTGACTTTTCGTAGTCATGTGTATATTGATAGTCAATCACCACGCACTAAAACGGTGAAGAAAAACATCGTGAGGAAACCTGCATACCATAGCGATTTATAAAATTTCTATGTTATGTAAGTCCGCCAACCCGCACTTGGCCAGCGTGGTGGACTATATGGCCTAACCACAATCGTACTGTCGGTTGTAGAGTAGGCCCGTGCCCTGCAGTGGGACGTATATGGGCTGATAAAGAAGAAAGAAGAAGAAAGATTCACCTAAATATTTAAATATTGTTTAATAAATAATACTACTTAATAATCATATTTTTTATTGATTACATAAAACTACAAAATGTATATTACTACATACTTATATTGCCCTGCTTATATTATCAACAATATTTTCGAATATTTATATTTAATGCATATGTGTATAAACTAAAAAAAAAATGATATCACTAATTCACAAATCACACAACACTCGCTTTTTAAAACCGTAGACAAATATGTTTATTATTCGTTACATTTGATATTTATTATTATTATTATTAAATACTTTAAAGGAAGTTATAAAATAATTATTTATCTATTTTTTGCGCACCGGATACCGCTTGCATGGTCACTTACATTTTGTATCATTTCCATTTCCTGATTTATTTTCGCTTACTCTATTTAGAAATACTTATAAGTACTTATAATTTATAATAAAACTAAAATACAATATTACTAATAAAAATATTTATAGTACAATTTATTCTTCATTTATCTGAACTTGCTTATAAATTCACATTTATAATGTGTATATTTTAAGATAAAATAAATGAAATACTTTTTTTATGTATGTATCTCTATCCAAAACATTTACGGTCTTATTTTAAAACTTATTTTAGCTATCGAATATTCTGTCTTCTTCGCTCAAACTGTATTCAAAAGTCGTTTGATAAAATAGATTATAAAACTGTCTATGAATAAGGCGGTTACTATAAAACCAATTAACTCTTTCTTATATGAATAAAGAAAACTAAAAGACAAGAAAATACTGCCAAAGCTGCGTATTTGTTTTGTCTCTTTTGCATTCATGATAAATGAAGAAGCATTTGTATTTTAATATAAACAATAATAAATTCAATATATCAGTTGATTACTTCATGAAATATCACCACGTATTTTTTTATATTAAATATATAACACATACGATATATGCCAGCATATTTTGTCGGCCACCGAACGATAGGAACTTTAATCTTGTTTCACGTCGCTCGATATGTTTTATGAGCAATAATGCACTTACCATCAGGTGCAAGTAGTCACTTTACCGTGTATTTACAAAAGATCTTTAGTATTTTAATCTGAAATTCAAAGCCTAAGTTCAGTTCGCAAGTATTTGCACAAACCAAATATCACAACTCAGCTCTAACATATTTAAATTATCAATGCACTTGAGCTCAAAGGCTTGCAGCATTCATTGGTTCATTTGGTTTTTAAAAAGTTATCCCCATTGCGATTAAATTAAACAAATAATATCGATTTTTCGTAATCGAGTTGCTTAAATTCCTTTTTTAAATTTAGAACGCACTCATTTTAAAGAATTTCAACAACGTGGTGGTATATACAAATGAAATTTAAATAGTATAGCTGCAATGGCATGAGGTCTATCGTTTATTTGCCTATTGGTCTGTCTGTCTGTCCTAACACTGACGCTTGTGTTTCGCACACCGCACACATAGGAGGGCATAGAGGTGAGTCCTCGCTACAATTTGTTTAGTAATGATACTGGTATTATTTTTTTCGTAAAGCCATTCGATATAAATATATATTTTTTAATTTGAGATATAAAATAATACGAAGAACGTATTAAAGAATATATCAGCAAATGAACAATTGAAATACAATAATTATTGAACCTTTATGATTCCTCTGTAATTAATTTTAAAGATGGTTAAAGACAAGTCCCTAAACTCGCCGAAGTTCGGTGCTCATTAGACGCTTTGCGTGCGTACATTTATATGAGGTCAATAACATACAAAATTTGAAATGGCAAAATACAATTTGAAATAATTAATTAAATCACTGCGATAACGAAAGTCGTGGATAGTTTTAGTATTATATTTTGAATCACAATGTTACACACTTTTTAAAAATATTTACGAAACTGAAACAAAAGTTTTATAATACCAGTATCATTGCTGAACAAATTTAATAAAAACGCTAGTTTTGAGGCACAAATGTATGCCTTTAGTATTTCAATAACAATATACAAATAATTTTCTATTTTCTTACTTGTAGTAGACATATTAAAAACAATATGTACATTTTTGAACACAATAGAATTCGTAGCAATCTATCTAATTACAAAGTACACTTAGAAAAATGATTCAAATAGCTGAAGTAGATTAGAAAAACGATAAACTACAATATTTAATAAAAATACGTAAATACTAAAAATAATTTGTATATTGCTGTCTTATTTTTTATAACCTCAATTTATTCTCACAGGGAGCTACAAAACTGACGAAGGATGACATTGAAAGGGTATTTTCGCTGTACGACAGGGTAAGCATATTTATTTTTTTACGTCAACTGAAAACGTTTTAACAAATGGTTTCCTTTTAGCATTAAATGTCGAAAAGGCATGGTTGCATTTAGAATTAAAAAAAAACTCTTGGATGTTTGTTTATGGTTGCCTATATCGATTTCCAGGATAACAACGGATCAATCGAGAATGAAGAGCTGCGAGGATTCCTAAAAGATCTTTTGGAATTGGTTAAAAAGGTCAGTATGTTTTTAGTCACGAATATCAGAAAAAGTAAATCAAAACTTAATAGATTAACAGGAACATTATACCCTATTAACTATCAGTCCCAAAGAAGAATGCGTTTTCTTTATTATAGTAAACGATACGACCGCTCATAGTCAGTAGCGAAACCAAACAACACCTTGAATTACAAAGCAATGCTTCGCATTCCACTGCACTTGCCATCCTGAGACTTAAGATTTTAAGTCTCAATATGTCCAGTAGTTATTCTAGCTACAATGTCCTTCAATCTTAAACACAACAGTGCATTTACACTGCTGTTTGGTGCGAGAAATAAACATTGCGATGGTACCTACTCAGGCGGCCTCACACATAAGAGAGACGTACCAACAGTATTATACCCTATTAACTTTCAGTCCCAAGGAAGAATACATAATTTATGCAACTGTAAATTTTTTCTACAAAATACATACAAAAAATCCACCATCAACGCTCTCAATTGCCTTTCAATATTCATCATCTCCATTCCAGGATTACGACGCCCAAGACCTCCTTGAGTTCGAGGAGACGATACTCCAAGGAGTAGAATACAGCAGCGAGGGAAAGATCAGCAGGAAACAGCTGACAATGATCCTGCTGGCCCTGGCGAAGCACAACCAAGAGGAGGAGCCCTCGACACCATAAGCGATGAAGAGCGATGTCACCACTCCGTCCCGACTTCCGTACGAATTTGTAGAGACCTTGATGCTGTTGTTTTATGGGTGAGGCAATCGGAATATGAGGAACTTTATTCTTTATTAGTTATCAGATCGCTTAGATTTTGTGAAGAATTTTGAATAATTGACACATCCAATTTCTGGAATTTGGATTGAGGATCTTAATAACCTATTGGGTGTTGATAAATGCCTGAAATTGTACAGTAATAACTATCAGTTTCCATTGAGTGTGAAACCATCTGCAATTGTCACAACAAAGAATACGAGTGCCATACATTATTGAATAAATATAGATTGGGTTCTTTTGAAATTATATTTCTCTATTGAGCTTTTTTGGTTCTCTTAAAACAGATTTATCTTCTAATAATGTATCTTCATTTTAAATACGTGAGGAACACGCTCATATATATTTTTTGGATTCATGTTAATTGTGTTGTTGACCACTAGCGTAACATAATTTATTATAAAGCCTCATACGAGGAGTTTCTCGCCTCGAAGCAACAATTATCGTAAGGATATAATAATTATACATCATGTGAACATCATGTTTTGATGCGACTGACAAGAAACAGAGAAAAAATGTATAATATGAGAGAGGCTTAAACCCAACAGTGGGATCCTGCATGCCGTGGATGATGATGAATGATGTAACAATTTTTTAAAACACTCATGGTTACGTCATTCGATAATAGCATGCGATTCTCGCGAGAAACTCTTCCGTGCAAATGGAGCTTCAGCGTTACTTTATGTACTGCGTAAAGAGATACATAAATAATTATTTTAATAAATAAGTATTGTATGTATCTCAACTGTGGATACATATTTGATCGATGCTATTGATGTTAAATATTTACAGTTTCTCCTACTTTCGAACCTCCTTTAGAAAGATTACAAGAAATTTCAAAATTGTAGACAAACGAAGTTTTTAATTTCATCAAAATTCCGATTGCCTCTTCCTTGTCTAAAAAATGACTGCTTTAAAACAGCGGCGTAATATGCAATGATAATTTCAAATTACTTGAAAGCATCAATTAACCTTCATTTCCTTTAAAAGTTGATTAGAAATCCTCAAAATATCTCGCTTAACAATGTTAGAAATGTTACGAAGACTCAAATATTTTTTTGGGCCGCCTAAAACAAGAAAAAATGTACAAATATACTCCGCATTTTAAAATTCTGCCTAAATTTCCTGTGGGACTAGTGCAAGTCAAATTTACAAAAAATATTTTTAACATCTGTGAGTACGTAATGAATCTTGGACTCACTAAAATTAAATACTCAAGTTATATATATGTTACGGTAAATGTGATTAATTGAAAATTATTAATAATTTTACAAAATTATTAATAATAACCACATGTTTTGGTAATTATTAATAATTCACGACACATATTGGTGAAAGTGATAAAATAAATAAAAACTCAATGTTTTTTGACCAGCAGGTATTTATTTATAATATTAAACACAGTCTTACAATTATATTAATTAGAGATCACACAAACAAGGTTACTTGTGGCAGTGTAAGGCAGAGTGATGTAAAGCGAATCAAAATCAAAACAATAATGAGCCGAAGTGGTAGAATATAGAATAGGGCAGCACGAGGGGGTGGGTTGGGAGGAGTGGAAGGAGAGGGGAAGTGGCGCACCTCCCCTGGTACCACTCCCATGAAAAGGTAACGCACCATTCCTGAGAAATATCTATTATAACAACCTAACCCTTAAAACACTTGTTGTCAATACAAATTTGCTTCTGCATCGTCTCCGGCGCTACGGGAAGTTCAGCCCCTTCGCCCTTGCGTAACAAAAGATAGGCACCCATGCTCACCTCCGCAGCATCGGCTTGCTGGTCACCTCCGGCGACCAGCCTCAGCCGCTGCGGCTCGCACGGTTGCCTATCCTTCGTTACAGCGGGCGGGGGCTGCTCTCCCTCCGCGCCTCCGGCTTTTTATATACACTCTAGGGTCGGTAGCCAAAAGACTACGTGAAGTCGGGGTGTTCCGAGTCGGTTTTGGGGCACAGTCGACCTACCTGATCCATAAAGCCATTGAAAATTATTAATAATTTTACAAAATTATTAATAATTAC
This sequence comes from Hyles euphorbiae, assembly GCA_023078785.2. NCBI lineage: Eukaryota > Metazoa > Arthropoda > Insecta > Lepidoptera > Sphingidae > Hyles > Hyles euphorbiae. The sequence continues at coordinate 6,878,569 of CM041048.1, forward strand.
CAAAACATGTGGTTATTATTAATAATTTTGTAAAATTATTAATAATTTTCAATTAATCACATTTACCGTAACATATACATTTTCATTGCTATTACGCCGTCGTTTTCGCCTGATAAACTCACGATTTGTTTAATAATAAATAATGTTTAGACGTTAAGCTAAATTCAAATCTCTTTCTCAAACCTCAGTTGGGTGCTTAAGTTGTTAATAATACCTATTTAATTTCCTTTTCATTGATGGCTGTGTTGGACACACTTTAAAATATCACTTAATATTTAAATAGATGTACTGCGAAATTGAAATAAATCGTTTTTGTGCTTTAATATTGTTGTCAAGCCAAAGTGAATGCCAAATATTTAATAATAGCTATGTAATAGCGACCATTACATTTCAGAGAGAAATCCATACTATCCAATTCGCAATTAATTTATATGTTTGATTTTTTAAGTCATAAACTAATCTTGTCTATGCTTATATGGCTCAATTGACTGAAAATTATATTCCTAAATCACTGCGCTTAAAAATTCTATCTATAAAGATTCTCCCAAAATATTGTTGCAATTAAATATTTCGACGCACCTTAGATTATTTTCATAGACCTTTAACAATGAAAATTACAGTAGATTTTGAACGTTTAGACAAATCCTACATATCATTTCGGAATCACTTTCCAAATAGAAGCAAAACATAATATTTTAATAGAAAATCTTTAATATTTCGAATTCCTATAAAACGTCACGTTTAAACTAAAATTTATCACAATTAACAAAATTAAATTAAATATGTTTTCATTTGTTCTTTTTTTGAAACTGCCTTTTTAACACTAAATACTTTTCAAATGTTTTCCAAAATATAACTTAATATATTTCGCCCTTCCCTACTTGTTTTTTATGCAGTGAATTTATTATAATCGTTTTTTGTCAATTGTATGAAAATAAATGAAAGATCAGGCCTAATAACTGGAGAACGGGTAACATTGGATATTGTATTTTATAATTTAGTCCACTGCCTAGGAAATATTATGGTTTTGAACATTAGTACAGAGTTTTTTTTTTGTTTGATTTACTCATAAGATGAGAAGTTGTAATGCCAAGTACCATTTCAATATTAATTAAATATACTAAAATTATTTAAAAATAAAAGGTTTTTGGTCTTGAGTCCAGTTCAGGCCACTTATTTTTCGTAATTTTGAACAGATCAACCATTAGAAAAAAATGAAAGAGAAATATCCTAGGATGGGTCATCTTCATAGGAATTAAAATCTGTTTAAAAATTCAATCTAAAAATTAAGAAAAACATTTTTTACCTTTTTTTTCTTTTCTTAAACTTAACATGTATCCAGGTATAATACCAATGTTCCCCAGTCTCCATAATGAAATCATCATCAAAACAATGTACATAGGTTGTGATGCTTCGCGTCATCGTACATTTATGAAGTGAAATGCATAAACTAGTTATAATATCGATGTGAAACGCTTTAGATTTTTGTAATAAATGTCTTCGCTTCATATTATTCGGTAGTTTCTTGTATTGTCTGTGTTTGATCGTTCACAATTTAAACTATTCGCTTTAATTTTTTTTAAATGATTTATAAGGAACAAAAGGTCTGTGAACAAAATACAAATGCAACTATCATAACTATGACGTTAGATGGAGCTAAGTCCACATAAATACGATATTATTCAATCTATATTGACAGCCTCCGTGGCGCAGTTGGTTAGACGCCGCCTGTGAAACGAGAGGCCGCGGGTTCGATCCCCGCACCGAGAGAAATGTTTGTGCGGCCCACAAATATTTCTTCCGGGTCTGGGTGTTTGTGAGACCGAAAAGTCTCTCGTAGTTCCTGATACCCACGACATAAGACTCGATCTTAGTGTGGGGTCAGGACTATGTATGTGACTGTTGGGTGTTATTATTATTATTTATTATTATATAAAATGTTTGTAATTTTAGAATACATGTAATACACAAATGTCGAAATAAAAATGATTAAAATCAAATATAATGACTATTATACAAAATGCCGCTTTGTGTGACTTCAGCAATATCTATCAACATTACAATAAATTATGACGTCATGTTCCAGGTTATTTTATACTAATTCTTTTCTATTTAAGTGAACGATCGCCGCTGCATAAAATGTAGACAAATTATTTTTTACTAATTTTCATTTAATTTAGATCGTAAGGTGTATCTCGATGTTATTTTCAATGTGGTCCTTAGTACAGGCAACGAAGCAACGGCTTACTCTTGTCCGCAATGCATAATTTGCCAGGAGGTTTTTGTTTTCATGAAGAGGTGGCATATGACCCCACTAAGTTAAAAACCCAAAATACTTACAAAAATGGCGTCCGCTAGAGCCGCCATTTTGGAAAACGCGTTTGAAGCCATATCTCCGGAACCGTCCACTTTAGGCCCATCATGCTAAGGACCTTTCTTGTAGATAATTAAATTTCCCATCTTTTTTGTTCAATATTTTTTTTTGTACCATTAACCGTTCGCGATTTACAATGTTATTAATTTTCATTTTATACCTTTTTTACAATAAATTTTACATGGATTTTTAACAAAATTTACTATTTCCTCATTGCTTTGTTCCCTTATGCCATCAGTATTTAATTAATTACGTGATAATCATGGAGAAATCATTGGATTTCATAATTACGCTATGCATCCTTCGTTTCCATTGACCTTGATTCGGTAGTAAACCATTCAACGCGCGATAACTTCTAAAATATTGATTTTAGAGAAAAAAAGTATGGGTGAAAAGTTGTTAAGAATTTATTGATTTAAAAGTTTAGTCATTAATTTTTTTTTGTTTAAACAATTATTAACAGAGATATGGGCAATATGGGCAAAAAGGCAAGAAACGAATATTAATAACCTTGTAAATCGCGAACGGTAAATGGTACAAAAAAAATTATTGAACAAAAAAGATTAGAAATTTAATTATCTACAAAAAAGGTCCTTAGCATGATGGGCCTAAAGTGGACGGTTCCGGAGATATGGCTTCAAACGCGTTTTCCAAAATGGCGGCTCTAGCGGACGCCATTTTTGTAAGTATTTTGGGTTTTTAACTTAGTGGGGTCATATGCCACCTCTTCATGAAAACAAAAAACTCCTGGCAAATTATGCAGGAAAAAATGCTTCGTTGACTGTACTACCTTCGATGTGTAGCTTCGTGTTAATTTTGGCTATGGATAGCATAAAAATCTGTGTTGTGATGAAATAGTTAGCTTTAATGGAAGTACCTAATGTAATTACGTGGTAACATATGCACAATAAATTATCTGCGTTTGGGGATACACTTTAATCAAATTAAAGTTTTAGCATTTTATGCATTTTTAATACATTTCCCGCTCTTTTCAATCATTTTGTCTATGCTTTCGAATTATTTCAATGTCAAATTAGCAAAGAGTTTTTATTTAGCCATCATTAGCAATATCTTTAAAAAATAAATAAGAGTTTTAGTTCTATTTAAAAATATATATTTTCAGTTAATATTTTATAGCTTGTCTAAAAACCCTTTTTCTCCTAATATTAGTACTAATAAAATTAATATATTACATTTGCTCCCCTAACGCAGATGTTAAACTGTAAAATTTAATATCAAATTAACTAGGTACGTATGTACCAGAAAAACTCCAATAAATTCATGTTATAAATGTTATGATTAATAAAAATATGTATAAAATAAATGTTTAGATATTTATGTATTATTTAAATTGGGGGTTTGGTGAAGATGGCAACTTTATATTATCCCTTAATAATAACTAAAATACTATAGTAGATACTTAGCCTAATTCCGATTTATATACGGAAACACATCGTTACGTCTACTATGTCCATACCCAATGTATCTTTAGATTCCTATTACCTACTCAGAATAAAAAGGAAATATTTTGTATTCAAATAGTCTTGCACATTTTTTAAATCTTTATAAGAAGTCTTATAGAAGGAAAAGTTATAATCCATAAGAAATCTATACAAAGACGTCACCCTAAATCATTGTAACTTACGCATAAACATGGCGTTTTAACGCATTATAGTAAAGTCTACTTTCACAATTAGACGCAATCTTGTTTATTAGTCAAAAATATTTAAATCACATACACAGAAGAGTAAAGAAAAATACTATATTAAAATGTATTGAAAAATATGCCAACTTCATCTAACCCCAAAGATTGTTAAAGAAACAACATCACTTGAGTAAACTTTCCCACAATTCTATTTTCCGGAAAATTATCCCTAATTTTAATAAAAGTTATTCAAATTGTTTTTAAACAAGAGACCCAGTTTATTTCTATACGTCCCTGAGTTTCGATTCACCCTGTATTTCAGTAAAATTTCAAATTTCGAAGTTCAAATGTAAATATATCGAAAATATGAAAAAAAATAAAAATATTCGATTGACTGGTGTTTGAACATAGCTATGGTTTGGTCATGGGCCGTTCTATCGCATGCGGGCCGACTTCTCTTACCATAGAATAGTATAACCCCGTATAACCCTATATTATGTAGTAGAACCTCCCCTATAAATGATTTAGTCAAGCCTTCGTATACCACGCTGATCTATTTTGGGTTGAAAAACTTCAAACACCCATCGATTTCTTCACAATTCCCCTTATAGTAAAATAAGCGTGATTACTGTTATTAACCTTTATTAAAGTTTTATAGCAATTGTTGTTTCTTCAGCAATCTCTTTGGACTTTATTTTCTATTTTCGAACGCCTGGCACTATATGTTAACGTTAAGATTGAAATACGATATTTGTTATAAAATGTTTATATTTGTTATTGTGGTTTTATTTAAATCCTAATCCTAACACATTATCCAACAAAGGTTACATTGTCAACTTACGTAGATACCAATTTAAAGTTGGTTAAGGTTGTAGTTAGTCGCTGAGTAGAGGCCGCTTCCAACAGGTTGATGTGGAGATCATTGAGGGAGGCTTATGTTCAGTAGTGGACTTCCTTTGGCTGAAACGAACGGACGAACGATGTCAATTGCTGACCATAACTCCTATTAATGGAAATAAAATGTCGAATAAAACCTTCCAAAATGTTTATCCCTATCGGATTAACATTTTAGGAATGTTGATATTATCATTAATTTTAATGTTTTGGTTCAAAAAGTAGAGATGCATCCTAGTTAAGATTGTAGAAAGGCACTAATGCCACCTAGGCTAGCGCGAAGTGGCCGAAGAAACGAGTATGATGCCATGGCAGATACAAATTCTACTCGTAGTCCCAGGAGACGCCAATTTTGTAGCTGAAAAATTCAGACATACGGTAGCGCCTATCTAGAAGTAGAACACAAAACCTCACGATTCCCACACTGGAAATAGTACCTCCTAGCCAATAAGGCGATTAATAATAATAATAATCTCTTTATAAAATATAAAAGCTGATGCTCACAGGATCAAGGAAGCGAAAGATCTGGCGAAATCGATAATATGATGAAGTAAGAAAGCAAATCCTGATTATTGGCGCTGGCTGGGAATACTAGAATAAAAAAGGTTTTATATTAAACAATGCCCACCTACACCCCCCACTTCCTCTCAATTCGAACTCTTACTAATGGTGAACAAGATACTGGAACCTATAGGTACCTATCTGATACCTATTACCTAGGTAATAATGTTAACCAAGAAAATTAAGCTTCGAATCTAACTTTCGACGCAAAAATATAATCATCAGTCGAAGAACGCTAAAAGATAGTTTCTCCGTGATTAAAGTTTGTAATAACGTCGATTAAAAACTTATATTTTTCAAGGAGTCTAGGATAAAATTGATATTCTAGATCTCCTGTTCAGAAGTAAGAGCAATAGTCCACATGAAATAATTGCTCATAATATAGCTTTGATCTATGAATTAAATAATTAAATACACCCAGTCATATTTAGCCCTGACCCCACACTAAGATCGAGTCTTGTGTCGTAAGTATCACAAATAGTGCAGGGATCGACCCCAGCTAATAAGGCGAATTAAGTTCCCGTTTTGTCAATTACAAACGCAAATAACCAATTGTAATCAACAATCAATAACAAAAATACCTACAACACGATGACATTTCAACTAAATTAAAACTTATTTGTGAAACTGTTTAAAACTGTAGTGTTGCTGGTAGTAGAATAATTTTAGTATCCACTCGCTAAACGACTGCCACACACGATGGTAGAAGTTCTTCGCCGGGATTCATGTAAGTGTGCCGTATTTCAAGTTTAACTAGTCGCACCTTTAGAATTACATTACATTAATATACTATTATAGTAAACCGTTCTGGTAACACCGCTGTGTTACCACCCCGTGCCTCACGCGGCTGTCTTCCCGGGCGATATTGAGAATAGGGTGCTTGCGTGCAACCGACACGCTCACTCCTCGCGCGGTCTCTTTCCGCCATGCGCTGTTGCCGCTCACGATGGCCTACGTGACTTCTGGCGCATAGGCAACCGCCCCGAGTCCTAAAGGACATCGGTATGGCGCCAGTCGTCCCGAAGGAGCCTGACAGGTTAGACGGTTGCACGCCTGCACGTTACGAACCCACCATTATACTTTCACTGTAGCTCTGTATGTGTTTAAGTGAATAAACTTTAGAGAAACCTTCTCATGTTTTTATCATATGTAGGAAGCAACCCTCCTCATATGTGGCGCCCAACATAAAAGTAACGCTAGTGCACGTTCGTGTTATTTCTGTGGTGTACGCACAGAAATTTTGTACTTGCCTGTGAGTTAAGTGTGATTAAAATGCAAACAAGGAGCATGCGGGGCGCGTATGACGCCAACGCCGGTACGGAAGATCCGATAACGATCAGTCCGGTCGCTCAAACCCCGACTCCTGAAGACTACACCGCCGCACCCGGTCGCAATGAACCGACACCGCAGCGCCCACGCCGTGTGCCGGAAGAAAGCGCACCAGTAACGTCGACACCGATGACCTCCGAGCCGACGTTTTCGCAGGCCAGTGTATCAGCTCTTCTTAATGCATTGCAAAGGTCACAAACTGAAGCCTTTCGGGATCTCATAGAATCGATGATAAGAACACCTGTAGTTAATGATTCTCAAACCCTAGCTCGCTGCCGAGCCAGCTTCGGGGGTTCTACATCGGAGTCCGTGACCGCTTTCATCGACAGTGTCGACAGCTACATCGACTGCTGTAAAGTCGCGGACGCGAATGTGTTAAAAGGCCTCTCTATGTTGCTGCAAGGTGATGCTGCAATCTGGTGGCAAGGTTTGAAAGAACAAATTCATGACTGGGCCGAAGCGAAGGAAAACTTAATTAGTGCCTTTGGAGACCGCCGACCGCCCCACAAGATCTACATCGATATTTTTAACAACCCACAACGTACCGAGAATACCGACTTATTCGTGTCGAAAATACGAGCATTGTTCTCGAAACTTCCAAAACACGATGTATCTGAAAACGCCAAATTGGACATAACATACGGCTTGCTGCATACGAGAATTAAAGTAAAGCTCCGAAGGGAAGAATTCTCGTCATTCGCCCAACTGTTACGTTTGGCCAGAGATATAGAAGATTCCGGTAAAGAAGAACGGAAAACCGCACAAAGCGGTCTGATCACGCGCGCCACTCCGCCCGTGTTCAAGTCATCAAACACGCCGATCGCGCAGGCCGCACGAAACCGCCTGTCGCCCGTTGCTCCCGCCCCAGCGCCGCTTCCGCCCCGTGCTGCGCATGAGCTGCATCGCGCCTTCGTCGTTACATCGCCACCCGACGCTACATCGACGGCTACAAGAACCGACTCCACGAGTGCCAGAAAGCAACGGTTGCAGTGTTCGTACTGCAAACGTTACAGTCACACCCGGGATCAGTGCCGTAAGTTGGCAAGTCGAGGTGAGTTAAGTTCAAATAACTTTTCCGCGGAAGTGTGTTATAGTGGTTATAAGGGTAAAGAGAGCTTTTATAGTGTTGAACTTCGTAATTCGCGTAATAAAAATCAGTGCGTAAATTCGCGTAAGAAATGTGTACGTTCTAATCGTGGTACTTTATCAAATAATAATTTGAACGTAATATGCTCTAGTAATAATAATACTAAACGTAATGTCAAAAATAATAAATATGCTTTGTATTCAAGTTTGCCTGTTGCGAATGATGCAAGTAACTATTTACAAAATAGTTCCGATCTTTGCCCATCGCGTAGGGATGCGCGTGCGTTTGAATCAAATTCACAAACGACATGTTCGTCGGACATTGCCTGCAACATTCAAAACAATACTAACGTGTGTTATAGAAATTGGGTCCCGCATAATAACGCATGTGCATGTATTTGTTCAGATAAAAACAATAACACCGATTTCGTATGTAATGTCGAGCCAAAACATTTTTGCTATCACGAAATCGACGACGTGACACGTTGTAGTGCGAGATCCAAGTGTATGAAAAAAGTCTGTGTAAATAGTTCGAGAGCTAACTGCATGGAAAAATCACCCCAGAATATGTGTTCATGTCAAAGTATCTTTTGTAACAGGGGTGTCAGAAAAAAAATATGTAACTGTAAAAATCAAAAATCTCAGAATCTATTTAGAAAGAAAAATGATGTAAATAAGTTATCTCTTAGTGGTATATCCGATGACTGTATATGTAAAGGAGATGTTTTAACGTCGGGAAACAGTCGTGAGAGGCCTCTTACATGCCGCGAAATTCGACCAATTTTCAAAATTGAAATTTTGGGTGTTAGTGGTACAGCCTTAGTGGATACCGGTTCGAAGCATTGTATAGCTGGTCACACACTGTATACTTTCCTTCTACGAAAGGGTCAACTCCTAGTTCCTGCGACGCGTCAAATCAAGCTTGCCGACGGTCAGGTACGGAGCAAGGAAGTACTTACAACTACATTAACGGTAAGTTTAGACCGCACAGTCATTACGATCCCATTTCTAATTTTTCCGGATTCTGACAACAACGAAACGCTCCTGGGCATAGATTTCATCACTGCTGCAGGAGTTGTCATAGATTTTTGTAAAGAAATATGGTATTTCAGTAAAAATAACAGTATAAAACATAAACTGCTTTTCGAGCCTACTTCACGACATGTTAACTTTTCCTCTGCAAGTGTTCTTCGTGATGATGAAGGTGCTCATCTCAATCCAGCAGAGCGTAATGCTCTCGCTGAAGTCCTCGTCAGACACGCCAACATTTTTGAAGTAGGGGGAGGCCCAACTCCATTCGCCGTGCACTGCATCGAGACAGGTAATCACCCTCCGATAGCTGTGCCTCCATATCGTCTCAACCCAGCGAAAAAGGAGTTGATGAAGCAGGAAATAAATAAATTAATTGAAGAAGATATTATTGAGGAGTGCGAGTCAGCTTGGTGTTCTCCGGCATTAATGGTGCCAAAGCCTGATGGTACAATTAGGTTCTGCGTTGATTACAGGCGTCTTAACGCAATCACCATGTCTGACAACTACCCGATGCCACGCATCGTTGAGCTCCTACAATCAACAAAGAGGAACTGCTATATGAGTTCTTTAGACCTTCGTTCCTCTTATCATCAGGTCAGTGTCAGAGAATCTGATAAAGACAAAACTGCCTTCATATCTCCTCTCGGCACTTATCGATTCAAAAGGATGCCATTCGGTCTGAAAAATGCACCGGCAACCTTCCAGCGTTTAATCGACCGACTTCGATCCAGTGCAGCTCTCAAAGAGGTAACTATTCTAGCTTATCTAGATGATATTCTCGTGATTTCGGAGGGATTCGAGCAACACCTGCAAGACCTGGACTTAGTAATGAAACGACTGGAAGAGTTTAACCTTCAGGTAAATCGAAAAAAGTGTGCTTTTGCGAGAGAAAGTGTAAGATATCTGGGACACATAATTACCCAAGAAGGTATCTCCGCTGACCCTAAAAAGGTAAGTGAGTGCAGTGCTAGACATGGCGGAACCTGCCAATTTAAGACATTTGCGAAAACGAGGACGCCCAGCTACCTCTGGTAAGGTCCTAGTCCAGGAGCGAGGACGTTCCCCTGGACTAGAGGGGGAGTATATAGTAAACCGTTCTGGTAACACCGCTGTGTTACCACCCCGTGCCTCACGCGGCTGTCTTCCCGGGCGATATCGAGAATAGGGTGCTTGCGTGCAACCGACACGCTCACTCCTCGCGCGGTCTCTTTCCGCCATGCGCTGTTGCCGCTCACGATGGCCTACGTGACTTCTGGCGCATAGGCAACCGCCCCGAGTCCTAAAGGACATCGGTATGGCGCCAGTCGTCCCGAAGGAGCCTGACAGGTTAGACGGTTGCACGCCTGCACGTTACGAACCCACCATTATACTTTCACTGTAGCTCTGTATGTGTTTAAGTGAATAAACTTTAGAGAAACCTTCTCATGTTTTTATCATATGTAGGAAGCAACCCTCCTCATACTATTATTTATTTAAATAAATAAATAACACCCAACAGTCACATACATAGCTCTGGCCCCACACTAAGATCGAGTCTTGTGTCGTGGGTATCAGGAATACCACAGACTATTCGGTCTTACAAACACCCAGACCCGAGAGAAATATTTGTGGACCGCACAAACATTTCTCACGGTTCGGGGATCGCACCCGCGGCCTCTCGTTTCACAGGCGGCGTCTAACCAACTGCGCCATGGAGGCTGTCTGATTTATGCTTACAATAAACTTAAAAACAATTAAAGATCCAATGTATCTGTTGGCTTCTTGTGTTGACCTTCATACCAGGCTTTGGAAATCATTCTCTTCATTTCATCATCCCCTGTCTCATACATATTCTTCATAAGGCTCATGATAGAATCCTGTGGATCCTTCTTTCCAACATCATCAGCTTTGAAGCAGCTGTGCGTTGAACCTCAAACTTCTTTTCGATTTCAGTCATATGAGACCACTTGACATTTGGATTGCTCTTTGCCAAGAATACAACAAACATATCTGTTTTTTGCTTCCATTGACTCTCCTCTATGTTTATGGGTTCCAGCAGTTTATTAATGACGAGCAAGTTGTCCTTGTTGTCCAAGTTGTCAATATGTAGCTCCATTGAGCGATCTGTAAGCTTACAGTAAACCCATAAACCTGATCTTTTGGCAGAGTTTGGACATCTTTTAGTGTTACAAACACCTTTATATACTTGTCAGATTGATCCCAACCATCCCATCTCTGTCTCGAGTTTGCGTAATTCTAAAGACCTATCCTTCACCTTCTTGCGTTTAGCTTGCTTTAATTATAGACAAATAAATCAAAAAAAAAATTGGGAAAAATCAAAATCAGATTATGGATTAGTTCACTTTAATTGTAAAAGTAGTGTTCTTATACTGGGCTTTGAACAAGCCAGGATAATATTTTTTAATGATATTAATGACGAGACGACCATGTCATTCGCCTGATGGTAAACGAAACGACCGCTCATGGACTGTCCATGCAAGCAAAATCAAACACCATGAATTGAAAAGCAATGCTTGGCATTCCTCTGCGCTCACCGTCCTGGGACATGTTGAGTCTCAATATCTCCAGTAGGTACTGTGGCTACAATGTCCTTCAAAGCGGAACACAACAATGCATTTACACTCCTGTTTGGCGTGAGAAATAGACATTGCGGTGATACCTACCCAGTCAGGCTCTCACATATACACAGACCTACCACCAGCAAATCCTACTACTTTACTGACCGACGATAAACATTTCTCACCAGCTGATACCCATGTCCCATTGCGTTAACCTCATTGTGCCTAGCAAACAATATGGCGAAACAATACAAAATAATAAAACGTTAGGTGATAGGTCAAACATAGTCCTGGACCATTTTCTAACTCCAGTAGCTTCCACTCCAGAACCTTCAGGCTCAAATCATAGCCCATATATGATGCTACTAAAACAATCAGTTGTATCATGTATGTTTATCAATATTGCTTATTACAAATAGTTTATTAACCTATGATAAATCTCGGAAACTATATATTTTATCAGTCATAACAATCTAATCCTTCGTAATTCATGTTATTACATGACAACTGTAATTTAATTCCAATAGATAAAAGACTATGAATAGCAGATATTATAGTTTGAAGTGGAGATATTGAATGTCAGATCGGCCCGTATTTCGTTTTATTTTTTTACTGATTTCAATTCTCTACTGAATTTGCCCATAACCATCTATTGTTAGGAATTGGTTTACTTAACATGTAGGAGCTAGATCGAAAGGTGATAATCTATATTCCACCACGCTGATCTAGTGTGGGTTGCCGGACTTCAGATTCCAGAGAAAACCTCGTCAATACATCTTTTGTTTTCCTCAAGACGTTTCTTTTCGCCGTCAAAGATCGACTTCTCTGAGTCATGTGTGTATTCGTAGTAGTCAATCACCACGCACTATAAGGGTGAAAAACACATCGTGAGGAAACCTGCTTACCATTGCGAATTGTAAAATTTCTCTGATATGTAAAGTTTGATCGCCGAATGCCCAATACCCATTGTCTCTTCCCATCCTTTTCCCTTCCCGCTTCCCTCCCTTGTGGATGTTCCAAGCGTTATGGGTGTTCATGGGCCGCAGTGATCACTTACCATCAGGTGACCTGTTTGCCTGTGTGGCCATGGACCAGACATGGTTTGGCGCCGAGCGATCATAGGGAAGAAATTGATATGCTTCTAACCCAGGTATCCAGTGTCGCCCAAAAAATCCAATTTTTTGGTATCATTCCGTGGTTCAGCGATTATTTTTACGTGGTAATGATTTCTGATAATAGAACCGAATATTCCTGATTAGGCTGAGGTCGAGTACGTATTGGTGTACAAAAACCGTAGACGAAGAAACTATTAAAACCGACACATGCACCTTTGCTTGCCCCGATCGACACGAGCCAGGGGCCCTACTATATTCATCGAACGAACGAACGAACGAACGAAGGACCCTACTATATTCAACGAAACGAAGTTCGAAACTTCGGATGATCAAATTTTATATACGATACGAATGTACCTACATAAAACTTATGGTCGTTATTGATTTATGGTCGTAACCATAGACTTATAGTTACGGTGTACGTTATATATATACATTCGTATCGTATAAAAAACTTCGTTTGTCCGAAGTTTCGAACTTCGTTTCGTTGAATATAGTAGGGTCCTTCGTTCGTTCGTTCGTTCGTTCGATGAATATAGTAGGGCCCCAGGGCAAGCCAAGACGACACGAGCCAATCGCATTTACCAGCTTGTTTGTGGAAATCGGCTAAGGGCGGAAAAGAGTGTAAATGTAGCATGACAAGTTACGTTCCAAAAACATTGACAAAATATTATTTTTTGTTCACCACCAACGCAGGTTGGTGGTACAACTGGTGGGTGCAGACCCACCCTCCCTTCAGTCACACACACTAAACATAGTCCTGACCCCAAATTTAGATTGATTCTTGTGTCGTGGGTATCAGGTGATTAATTAGGTTAGTAAAATATTATCATTTTAATTATATAAAAGACGTTTTTCATTTATTTATATTTATTCTGTTCTCCCTTGAATTTCAATTTACCATAATTTGTAGTATTCACAAAGTATTTTGATTTGTAAGAAGCAGTGGGTATGTATTAATAATAAAATAAAACAAACAAATGATTTCAAAGAGAAAGAGATGAACAATCGCTAGCTCGTATGTGAGCACAATAAGAATGCTACACGAATGCTATACTTTCAACATGCAACATTATGGAACGTACTTAAACATTTTCATATCATCTTTTTTAATCTGTGCAGTGGTTTGTGGAGCAGGGTGACCGCGTTGCGTCGTATTGGATTTTCTGATTTTCAGTAACAAAGAATTTAAAGTTAATTTAACAAAACCATGGGCGTCACCGTCGAAACTATCACACCAGGAGATGGTGAGTAAAAGAAAAATATTCATCACCTTTTTTTTTCTCTTACCCGGCCTGAGGTTAACATGTAGCTTCCTCTATTAATTAAAATGCATGCCATAAACTAAGCTGACAATGGACAAAAACGTATCTGTTTAAAGCTATTATGTAAATTTTGCATGAAAAATGAAAAGTCATGGAATAAATTAATTTATAATTGCATGCGACTGAACCCAAGTGTCGCGATCGGCGAGGACGCCGCGCCTCGGCACCCCGCTTGTCATTGCGGTAGGACTATTTGCAACCCACACTTATCGTGTATTAAAAAATATATCTTGAATAGTTTTATTTTCGAAATTTGATGTTCAAATGTTTAATTCAAATTGACTAGTAATTAAGTAGCGGAAATATTTCAGAATAGGTACATAGGAGATTGACTATTTTCACACCAATATTTCCGATTCATTGTGAAACCGCTATCTTTGTTGATTCTGTCACTATCCATTAAAGATAACAAGTAAATTGAGTAATTTTTCACATGTACCTAATTATTCTTTGCATGTTTTATATTGTGCTTGTTGTACAAGGTCTAGCTTCTTCATTGTGCTAAATATTGATCTATGGCTATTCAATGGCATAGCTATGCAGTTCCCTTGAGAATTTTGAGAACAATATTCAATTTTCTTAGTAATCTTAACTGGGTGTATTCAATTGTTTTATTAAAATCCTATAAAACCATCCATATAATAATCAGCCTAAATACTATAATTATTAGCAAAAGATAAGGTTGCCACACCCAGTTTAGTAAATTTTTATTACCTTTTATGTTTGTTCACAAATTCTATAAATTACTAGTAGTAATTAGAAACTTAATCTATTAAAGTACTAAATAATAATATCACAAAGTACTTACATAGATATACAACATACTCAATGAGGTTTAATGCCTTTTGAAGACAATATTATGTAAAATTTAATCATTGAAACAAGGTATTTGTAAAAGATATGATATGTTAAATATTTATTTGTTAAACAAATATAACTTCTGGTCATTGAGATATACTGAAATATACACAAAATATTTGCAACAAAAAATTCATGCTACCACACTGCTTCTTCTGTTTCTGTCCCTGCCATGTGTATGCAGTAACATCATTTTCGCACTTGCTTCACTGGATTCCAGCGTGCGTAATCCTGTACAAGCACAATGTGCTGAGATTTTGTTCCTGATGTCCGCTGTATTATAAAATTCTACACTTCTTAATACAAATAACCATGATAAAATAAATATTTTCAGCCATTTATTGCTTAGTCACCTCTGTCACATAATATTTGCTAAGTCTATAAAAGCACATATTGTCACATAATCTTCTGATTTTACTATAGTTTCATTCCTTTATATTTATGCGCCCAACAATCACATACACTGTCTTGACTCTGCAGTTAGATATCCAAGTCTTATATATAAGGTTTTTTGTCTCACTACACTTAAACCTGAAACAATATGTATACTTAACTGATTATGTCACGAAGGTTACTTAAATTACAATCTTGCTTATGTAACAGAGTCCACATACCCCAAGTCAGGACAGACCGTGGTGGTGCACTACACTGGTACCCTGACGAGCGGTAAGAAGTTCGACTCCTCCCGCGACCGCGGCAAGCCTTTCAAGTTCAGGATCGGCAAGGGAGAGGTCATCAGAGGCTGGGATGAAGGTGTTGCTAAGGTCAGTATTAGAACTCATATCAAATTCACATATGTCCCCAAACTTAATGTAAAATATTTGATAAATAAATAACACCCAACAGTCACATAGTCCTGACCCCACACTAAGATCGAGTCTTGTGTTGTGGATATGAGAAACTACGACAGACTTTTGGTCTCACAAACACCCAGACCCGAAAGAAATATTTGTGGACCGCCATTTGGACCGCACAACAATTTTTGATGGTTGATGTGTGTTGGATATATTACACTTCACTGTCATTTCTTGTCTATTATACATAATGACATGATTATCTAAGAAAAAAGGAATAAACTGAAGCAAGAAAATGGCTTAACTCACTATTTTTGTGTGCTGAAAATAACTACTCAGGCAACTAGAAGTAAATTCTAAAGATTGGCTGTTTGACTGTGGAAGTGAGTCACAGGTAGAACAATTCCAAGCACTATTTTGATAATATATGAGTCATCCCCAAGTATAACCAGATACCAAGTAAAGATATCTGGTTATAAAATTATCCAAATCATACTTGCGAGTATTGCATAAGGATAGATTGAAGAAAATTACTATACCGTGGGTCCTCCATTAACTGACATACTTTTGGTGTCGGACTATCTAATTTGTTGGACCCCGGGACTGACCCCCTATACCTACCCGGACAATTTATAGTATAGTCCGGTCAATTTATAGATAGAGCGCCTTTCAATTCGACAAATGACATATCAAAGTTATAGAAACTTATCTGAAATATAAACATGGGCTATAGGAATTTTGGATTATAAGGGGTGCCGGATTTGTATTACTGGTAGTCTACTGTATTACATTTTATCAGCACTAACTTAATACATATACATAAATGCATATATTATAGTATAAAGTATTGCTGAGGCAACCACAACCAAGCTATTTATATTACACCTTGGTGTTAATTACACAATGCAGTGTAATTTCAATAGGGCATTGTTAGTGAGAACACTTGTATAAGTGTATCCTATTCCGTATATTTTATTGTTTCACTCTCTTCTTATTCTAGTTAAATGGTAATTTGTAATTAAATTGCAACAGATAAAGTGAAACATTGGAAAACGCAGTAATAATTGCCTTTCAATATATTTTTGCAATAAATAGGAAACATGTCATACAGCCGCTGCCAATAAACAATCCCAATCCAAAATTTGCCGTTTTAGATTGACAGCTCAATCTTTTTTCTGATACTATATTGCCAATAATCAATCTCAGTAGTGAAAAAACTATGGCAACATGACAGGAGACCAATCAAAAAGTAGAAAACAATTGACAACAAAACAGATTGACTTCAATCTAATTTTTTCGATTGAATATTGGCATCGGCCGTTAGTGTATGGCAACACCATGCCATACACTTTGACAATAATTCATTTAAGATTTTTTCAAACTAAGTAATGCAAAGTGCAATATTCTGCCTGGAAATAAAACCCAAGTCTTCATTTCTCCCGATTCGACTAGTCCAATAAAACGATCTCAATTGAAGGCTGTAACATTATCAATAATTTATCCTAAGAATTTTACAATAAATCTTGCAATAATACAATCATATTTTATTTTCAGATGTCAGTGGGCGAGCGCGCCAAGCTGACCTGCTCTCCTGACTACGCGTACGGGCAGCAAGGCCACCCTGGAGTTATCCCTCCCAACTCCACCCTCATCTTCGACGTGGAACTCCTCCGCCTGGAATAAACACCTCCGCACACCCACTAACATTTCCTCTACAGACATCACATTAATGTGTATGTCACATTATACAATGGTAGGAATTCTGATAAACTTTACTGCCAAAATCTAAAGTGTTCTTCGTGTAAGGCCAGTACTGCTTCATACTTCCCTTCTCTAAACCATTAGAGGGTTGTCGTTATCTAGTACTTAAGTTATTGACTTGCATTTTGGCTCACTAAGAGCAGTTTTATGATCTGAGGAATTGTTTATACGTAATCTTCTAGAAATTGCATGACAACCCTAAAAGACATTCCGGTGAAGCATTTTCGCATTTAATCCATGAAATACATAGTACCATAGTATGAATAGAGTAGTATTGATATTGTCATCTAAGGCATACAGAATTCTTGATTTTTATGTTTAAGTGGGTATAGCACAAGACAATTACCAAAATATTTTTATTGTATACACTTTGTACATGTTTGTACTGAAGATCATTTTATGCACAATATCATCTCCAGCTGTGTAGTTTGTCATCCCTGTGTGTAGGTAAGATTTCATTTTAAAGCTTTATTCAGAAAATTAAGATTTAAATAAACTTATGAACAACTTGTATTGTTTTATTTTAAACCTTATCAATGGAGACGGAAGATATTGGGCCAGATGAAAAATGAAATTGTACACCCATGGTATTTTTATAATCATACTTATTATTTTTAACAATGACATCAGAATGTGGCTAGAATTCTCTAATTAATGAATTCTTGAAACTGTAGTAGATCTGTTTGTGAACTCCACGGATCTGTAGCCGGGTATTCTTAAATTAACATCTTATAAATCCCTTGAACAAAACATTATACAACCCATCTAAACCTACTTACCAGATTCCATAGAAATACCTGCTCCTGGTAAGTTCAGTAACCTCCATTATTTGTCACCCTAATACTTTTTGTGTTCTGAGAAATATTCCCCATATTGTTGATGCTTTATAGCAAAGCCATCTACCGCGATTTAGCTAACTAAAATCCACTGCCGTCTACTTAGCAAAAGATGGGATTTAAGGAACCCTCCATCCGTTTTCTATTGCTCTAGTACTTTGAGTTCTATTAAATATTCCGTAGTAACGCCCTCTACCGTAATATAGGTGTCTAAATTCCATTGCCATCTACTTGGCAATAGATGGAATTCAACGAAACCTCCCGTTTTCTGTTGCCCTAGTACTTCTTGTGAAATATTCTGCATATTGTTGATGCTTTATAATAACGCCATCTACCGCGATATAGCTGACTAGATTCCATTGCCATCCATCTACTTGGCAATAGATGGAATTTAACGAAACCTCCCGTTTTCTGTTGCCCTAGTACTTCTTGTGAAATATTCTGCATATTGTTGATGCTTTATAGTAACGCCATCTACCGCGATATAGCTGACGAGATTCCATTGCCATCAATCCATCTTGGCAATAGATGGAATTCAACGAAACCTCTTCCCGTATTCTGTGGCCCTAGTACTTTTTGTGTTCTGCAAAATATTCCGTATATTATTTGATGATTAATAATAAATAGGCACGCCATCTACCGTGGTATAGCTGACCAGATTCCATTGCCGTCTACTTGGCAATAGATGGAATTCAACGAAACCTCCTCCCGTTTTCTACTGTCCTAGTGCTTTTTGTGTATATTCCGCATTTTGTCTATGCTTTTTAGTAACGCCATCTACCGTGATATTGCAGACTAGATTCCATTGCTATCTACTTGGCCATAGATGGAATTGAACAAAACCTCCCGTTTTCTGTTGCCCTAGTAGTTTTTGTGTTCTGCAAAATATTCCGTATATTATTGATGATTTACGTGATTTATAGGCACGCCATCTACCGCGATTGGCTGACTAGATTTAATTGCCGTCTACTTAGCAATAAAATGGGATATCGCAAAATATTTTTTCTTGCTGCTGAAGGACAATACAGTAAGGAAACCTGCATATAGAATAATTTCTATGGTATGTAAAGTCCGCCAACCCGCACTAGGCCAGCGTGGTGCTTCGCTCATGCTCGGGTCCTCTAGTGTGCACTCAGTTTAACTTTGCTTGTTTCCTTTTAATCACAACAGCAATTTGCTAATCAACTTTAAATACGACCTGTAGACTGTGAGACCACTTCGGTTCCATAGAAAAATTTGGGTTTGGATATATTACTTACAACTGGGTTAACCCTTTATTTTAATTGTCATGGGACATAGGGTCAGGTAACTCCTGGCGAACATTTCGTTTTATTTCTGACCAAAATCCGACCTAAATCATTCCTGATTTATAATATCTGTCATTATAATACATAATTCAAGGAAAAGCAAACCAAAAACTCAAGGATTTTAATGTTTTATTATTAATTTTTGCTTTCACATATTATCTCAGTAGATAAAAGTTCTTTAAATAAACTGAAATACAAAACTCTTGGATACATTTCTTAAATCAACTTAAATGTCTCTCATACTTAATCTACCTTCCACTAAAACAGCTTATTTACAAAGCTACTCGAATAAAAATAGACAATTTAATTAAATTTATATA
This sequence comes from Hyles euphorbiae, assembly GCA_023078785.2. Classification (NCBI taxonomy): domain Eukaryota; kingdom Metazoa; phylum Arthropoda; class Insecta; order Lepidoptera; family Sphingidae; genus Hyles; species Hyles euphorbiae. The sequence goes on from CM041048.1 coordinate 6,898,364, forward strand.
CGTAGTATTTTGATAACGTAACATATCTACAAAGTTAGACAACTAGAAATACCGTATTTAAAATATTTTTTTCTCTTCCACTGCGCACTTTTGCAAGATTGAATCGATATTTGCCTCAACAGAAACATTTTCAAACAAAACATTTCGAAACATAATCGCAGATTCATGCAGATATGTATAAAAATATTTTTGTTAATTTACTTAAATTCCAAACAATACTCATTCATACTATAATTTAACATCATTTCCATTTTTTACATATTGCGAAAGTACATAACGGTCCCAAAATAATAATTAGAAAGATTGAACAGTTTTGGGTAGAAACAATAATATTGGTTTAAGCCACAACTTACGAAACAAAGAATCATGCAAACTATATATTTATATAAACGCAAACTATGAAATTATTTTTATCAATTTCACCAAAATAGTATTTATGGCTAAAGAACATAAGTATATATTTTATGTTTCCGTGGCCTAAATCGTTTCTACAACACTATTCAATTACATTTGGATAATATAATATTTTTAATCTGACAATAATATAAACATGTCCTGAAATTAACAAGTCTGTCTCTGGCCTAAAAGTACCTAATTTCAATTTCATGCTGTTGATTATTAAAAAAAACCAGTTGCATCATAATCAAAATGCAAAAATAATCATCAAATAAAAATGAAGATATTCGTTCATAATTTTTTGTCGTCTGTTACAGTTGGATCTGCGACAGTTTTTCCTTTAGAGAAACTGTATTTTGTATAATTTTTTCATGTGAATTATGATTTGCAAAATGTATTTATATATGAACAAAACAAAAATCTTTTCGTGTAAATTTGCACAGTATAATAAGTTTTGCAATATCTAAAATTAACTTCTATACCTACTGATCATTATGAAGGAATATCATATTATTAGACATGCTGAAAAGATAATATCTCTCCAAGTTCTATTATTTAAATGGAAAAATATACCATTAATGGAAAATGTACAACACATCCTGACTTAATATACTTTGAAATACACATCTATGTTATTGAAAGTAAAAAAATATTCCTATGAGTACAATATTCTGCGATTGCTTAAACAAGACTTTTAATCAATCTGATACAAGTACATAATATGGACTCCTGGCGTATGTAATCAACGGTAATGAATTTTAATTTACAATTATCAACTGAATTTTACTGTGAAACTGTTGAAAACAAGCATATACAGTATATGTCAACTTACACCAGAAGTCTATACATTCCAGCAGAAAATCTTGTGGCGATAGGTACCAATTATTGGTCTCTGAAAACTAATATTTGTAAATAGTCTCCATAATAGTACTTTATAGAACTTATTACCTATTATATATTTACATTGTACAAGTCACTTTAGATAAACCTAATCAGTATGCTGCATCAGTTGAAACAAGTTCGAGATTAGGACTAAATAAAAATAAATATTACTTTTAATACTATATGAGAAATTCTTAACTTATCGAGAAAGATGGTTTAGAATCTAAACTTTAGATACTAGACCAACACTCAACCTCACGCATAGATTGAATGTTAGGAACATTAAGAATAAGTATTGCAAGACATTATTAATTCTAGTCATTTAGTTGGATGGGCTCCGGAAAACAATGGATAATTATTTATTTCACTTAAAAATATATCGCTGTCAATATATATTGCATGCACAATACAAGATTCTGTTTATCTTGATTCATAATCAGACAAATTTTAGAAACATGTTCCTTCCAAAATCTATGTCCACAATCACAATCACAATTTCACCAAAAAAAAAAAACACTTTTATTTGTATTCTCAGGAACTCAGTAAATATATTAGTCATAACTAGGTACCGGATTTTAAACACTTGCATAAAATATTTAAGGTGCGTTGGGTTAACACAGTAATAGTAGTGCATAAGGGGTAAGAACGAAAGCTCATATTTTTTAACCTTGTGTTGCCCCAATGCACTTTACACTATTTTCAGTGATCATTGCATAATTTTCCTAAAATCTAGTGATCAATTATTGAACATGCGTATTCCGCAAAATTTACTACATTTTTCGTAATAAACTGATTTTCTGCTGATTTAGAAATAAAAACTAATATATATATCGTTTTTTTTTACTTTGCTAGAACTTAACATTTATGTTGTATATTTTACCAGTTTTCATTGGTTTTGATACATAATTACGAATTTTTCATGCATATTTCGAGCTATTTAACCGACTCCAAAAAAGGAGGATGTTCTCAATTCGTTTTATTTTATGTTGCTTTTAATCCGGTCCCTAATCATAACTCTAGTGTATAATACAATGAAATGAATACATTTTGTGACACTACATTTAAAAAATAATAATATTGAAACAAAAACGAGCTCTCATGTAGCATAAACAATCACATAAATTTCTTGGACACATTCAATATTCACAAAATTTAAGGTTTTGGTAAAGGTTTCAGGGGACCTAGACTTAATAAACCATCAGCTCCCAACGCCTGCAAACTACTCGTCAAACCATTTTGCATATTATGTACTGATATCACGGGAATACCGAAGCACCCACCCGCTTGTTCCCTATTCGCTAAAGGTATGAAACTATAAATGCCTAAATTACTCAACCTCTGCAAGTTTTCTTCTTGAGCGAGGTCCACCACTGGCAATCCCAGCTCCCGGTTTGGTCCTGTCACATTATGGAACACCCTTTTATGGTGCTGTAATTGCAAGGACTTGGGGTATGATGCTGGACACTCATCACATTTAAACAAGGGTAGTTTGCTTTGTGGATGAGCATTCGACATGTGCACGGACAAAGAATTATGGTTCATGAACATTCTCTTGCATATCTTACATGATAGCATACCGCCACCAACTTTTGCTTCTGGTATGGAGAAATTGCTGGACTTTGAAGAGTGCTTGATACTGACTCCAGACCCAAGGTTCGGTATATGTGGTAAAGGTCTCTCTGGTGTTGGTGATCTGCTTTTCTGCTTCTGTTTGATGCTGATACCTCTCGAGGCGAGAACGTTGGCCATAGCGCTCGCTTCTTTATTCACAGTTTTCTTCGTTATTGAGATTTGGCTACCCAGGTTGATTCTGTCTTTGGCGCCCTGCACGCTTTGAATCATCGGTAAGCCCTCTCTTTGTTTCTGCATAGCCATGACTTGGCAGTCTTCGTTGTCATGTTTATCGGGCAGTAACATAGACGGCCGCTTTTTCGGATTGGTTGCCAATGGCATGTTGCCCGGCCTTTTCAATGGCATTCGCATCCCTGGTTTTGCTCCTCTAACTTGTCCATGCACTTGTATTCCTGGCCTTATTGAAGGTCTTTGTCCTCGAACTCCAGGCATCCGTGGTCGCGGCCCGCCCATAGCACCAGCTGCCATCCTTATTTGATTAGGTGGCGGCATCTGTCCACCTATAATTTGCCCTGGCGCAGCAGGCTGGGGCATTTCTGAACTGACGGGAACTGGCTGCTGGCCTCCCATGCCTATTAACTGACCCGGCGGAAATGTTTGCACGTTTTGTATTCGTATACCACTATTGTTTTGAGTCTTCATTGAACCGCCTGGACTCGATGAAGGTACGTACGGCGAGCCACCCGGAGGGCCCATTTGTCCTGGCGGATTACCCATACCGATAGGGCTTTGACCATACACAGATTGCTGCATGCTTTGTAGTGGCGACGAATTAGCGTATTGGGATGATGCTGCTGAATATGAGTTTTGTGGTGAAGTGCCGGGGTAACTGGAGCTAGGCATGGATGTTGCAAATTGTCCATAACCCTGGGGCCCCATGTAATTCTGCCCCGGGTACTGACCTGGCATTTGATTTGCGCCGGGGCCGTACATATTGTTGGGGCCTTGAGGATAGCCTGAATTCATATTTTGGCCCGAAGGATATGAGTTGTAAGGAGGTGGTGGGCCCATAACACCTCCTGCGCCGGGGTAAGCTTGGATATTTATCATCACATTCTGTTGGTGTGTAAAGCCGGGGCCACTGCCAATCGCAGACAGTTTTCCAACTTGATCGGCAATTTGCTTGACAGGTAGCAAACTTGACAGAATATTTGACGTTGGATTATAAGGTAATAAAGTAGATGAGGATGGCGCGACTAAACTCCTAGAGTGTCCGGTCATTCGCTTGTGTTCTTCTAACATCGACAGATCAGTAAACCTAGTATTGCATATATCACAAGAATGTTGTGGCCCTAAAGTATCTAAAGATATGTATTCACTGGCTTCGGATATCGAAAGGCTTTCTTTTTTCGCCGAATTAGATAGTAAACTCTCGAAAATATCGTCTGCGCTTTTCTCCAGCATGTCTAAGGGTGGTTTGGAATCAGGTGCATTCCAGTTGAAATTGTGCTGTTTCTCCATCGACGGTGCTGCTGATAATCTTGACGTCATTGAACTAGATGTGGTGTAACTTGACTGTGATGTTGAAAATGATGGTGGTAGGTAGGTTGGGGTTGGATTCTGTTGTGGAGTTGGCGTTGGATTTTCTGTTTTTGGGACTACTGGTTTAATATCAGGAGCTGGTGTGGCCGAAACAACGCAACAGTCATCGTCCTCATCATTGGAATCGCCATTAATTTCTATTACTGTTGTGCTCATATTTTCCACTTTGGGTACTGAAAATAGTGAATTTGTCGGAGTTGTCGGGGTTGATGGTGTTGATGTGTTGTTACTATTACTGGTGAATATCGGTTGGGAAGACTGCTGCGTATTGGCGTCAGGATCTGACTTAATCCTGGCCAGAACAGGAGCCTCTTGACCAGAATTGGAAGATGCGTGTGGCGGAGGAGACGTCCTTTCCGATTTAATTTGACCTGAGAATAGCGGGACATTGGACGAATGTTGATCACTATCAACTTCTTTTTTCACTGTAACATTACCCATATTTACGTTCTGTGGTTGATATTTTTCAGGCGTGGGCGGTGTCGGAATTTTAACCGGCATTGGAAGTTCTTTAGTAGGCGTTGGACTCTTTCTGGAAGGTATCGGAAGATTTGCACCTCTTTTCGGCGTTTGCTTTATAGCCGGTCTTCCTGATGGCTTAAGCGGTGGCATTTCTTTGATTATCGGTTGCGATTTTGTGGATATTTTAATAGGCTCAACTTTGGCGATAGTTTTCCCTTGTAAGTTTTTAAGAGTATTGGGTATAATTGAAGATTTTGTTGGAGGCGATTTACCCGAATCGTCGCTCTCAGAATTCTTACGGTCGAAGTGTTCGTCTGCGGAATCGTTGTCCGGGGCGGAACCTTCTTGGTCACCAGACTTATGATCCTCGTCGTCGCCATCATCTCTGCTGTCTTCGTTGCCACTGCCTTCATCCTCATCATCAGAAGCTTTAAAGTCTTTCAATCCGTTGACTACTTTAAATGAATTTGTGTTATTCCCCGACGATTTGAGTTTCAATTTGATACCTCCAAGATTGCCTAATTTTTGCATCACATCAGTACTGTTAGGTAAATCTGGCTCGGGTTCCTTTTTGATCGGCACAGCATTCTTTTTAATAGTAAATCCAAGGCCGCTGAGTTTAGATAGGGCTGAATTTGAAGATTTGTCTGGTTCGGGATTAGATTTTTTGATTGAGATGCCCGGTTTCTTGAGTATTTGCGATATGTCAATCTTCTGAGGGGTGGCTTTAACCGGCGGCGGGCTGTCATCTTCATCAGACCAGTTCTCATCTCCAGACACGGCGATATCTTCGTCGTCTGAAGGCAGTTTTTCCAGCACTACTGACGGCAGTGAAACGTGCTGGATCAGATGATTCTCTAGCTCCTCCCAATTCCGAAAGTCTTTGTCACAAGTGAAGCACCGATATTCTTGTTTAGGTTTCTTGATGAGAGCTCCAGTAGACTGAAGCCTTTTCAATATATCTGCGACGTTATTCGCCGGAGGTTTGGTGTCTTCTGGCTCGGCTGAATCTGCCGAATAATCCCCTTCAGCATCTGAAAAATGCAAGGGAATCAGTTAATACGCGAAATACAAATCTCTTTGCGGAATTTAAAAGGAAGTTGATCAGGTTTTTAGGTATTATATTGCCTAAACTTAAATATTTAATTAGCAGAGCATGATGCATGATATCATAAATGGTAATGTACTAATTAGTACCCGTCTAAACTTGGAAAACAACTAAATATGTACATTATTTGTGTGTATAAACATAAGTAAATATTCTATAATCTTTTCACAGTAAAAAGCATTTAAAATAATATAATTAAGAGTTAGAATGTACAAAGTCTCCACAAACATATTTACGAATATCGGCGGTATTCATAGACAGTTTAATGTTAGTTATCAAATGTTTTGTCTTCTTCACTCAGACTGAATTTAAAATACGTTAGAAAGGGACAAAACATTCGATATCTACGATATTTAAGATGATCATCAACTTTTTATGAATAAAGAGGTATAAGAAAAATATGTATATAGTACTGCTGTTAGATATTTGTATTGCATAGAGTGACGTGATCAGCTCATAGACACTAGCAAAATTAAATAGCAATGCTTGGCGTACTACTGCGCTCGCCATCCTGAGACAATATGTTCATAGACTATGGAGGGATATTCGCTTCAGCTCGCATAGCCAATAACAATATAACACCCGCTATTGAGACCCACGTCACTGTATCTTTACCGGAATCAGCGTGAGCATCCGGTCTACTGACAATTATAATTGTATTCGCCATTGACGTATTATACTAGAGCGGACATCGGGAACAAAATCTGTGCGTATGGTGCGTGCACACGGTGAAGTGAAGTGAAGCGAGAGCGAAGATAATGTTACGTAGGCGTGACAGAGACAAAAATAGACCCTTCATTTTGTTACAAAAATTTTGTTTGCAGTGTCCCTTCTAGTATATTATCTCAATATTAGAAAATAAAATTCTAGAAATTAGTAAGCATTTGGTACCAGCTAGAGCTCTACTATCATATCCTACACTTCGTGATATTGTATTCACATAGTGATTATGTGAGTTGCTTTATGGGAAAATAGGTCTCAATTCCTGTATTAGATGTCGGTAACCAAAATATAAATTTGCATAATTTTCAAATACATTTAAAAATGAAATAGTTATTTTGAAGCTTAATAGTGAGGGTAATAGGAAAATAATAGAAAAATGCATTGCACGTGGTGACGTCATCGCTATACAATGCGTGCGTGCGAGAGAGATAGCAAGCGTGTCTACTACGCTCCTCCTTTCACTTAGTTATTGCAACACAAATACTGGCTCATTTTACGTGCTATTTTAATGCTGTTTTAAGAGAAACTATCCAATCGGCTTCTTATTTTACAGTCGCCTGACTTTTACTCTAAAAATATCTACATAATATATTTGTTGTATTTGTCATTTGATTTTAAAAATAATGAATAAACCAGTGACTACACGCATTAATATTTCGGTAATTTTGATTACTATTTATGGCGTTGATTTGATTAAATTCTGAGACCTATAATTAATATAGCTATGTTTTTGATTCCTGTTGTGTTAGACCCAAAATACTCGTAGTTTCTAATAGCCAAAACACAAATGCGAATATAGTAACTGGTATGTTTGATACGGAAAAAAACATGCTGTGCTTAATCTTTTTACCACCCTAAGGTAAGGAGAATGCCTTAGACATTAAGACCGACTATACATTTTTAAATGTATTAAACTTAAAATAATAAAATAAAAACACACGGACACAAATCGAGCGGATATCGCGTAATGTTCCGAAGTAAGTGGTCTAGTGGAGTGGTACTCTAGTGGAATGTTTACTGAAATTAATCGTCGCTCACAACGATTCTGAAAATGCGTGATTCCCGGCTATCTTTTTAAAACTCGAAATGTACAGAACGGCCTATCCTTAGTTTTTAAATCAATAGAAAACACACCCACCACTGCAACTCCTGTCAGCCAAGATCAACAGTGGCACACAAAGATTTGACACCGAGCTCCGGAGCTCGGTGAGTCTCTCAGGGTCACTAGCTTGTCTTTCACCCGCATCGAAATTAATCAGAAAGAAACACAAATAGGAGGATCCGAGACCGGTAATGGCGAAAGGAAGTTCACTTATTTCATAAATTTCTTATAAAAGGATTGTCTCTTATGATTTATATTCATCATCATCATCATCATATCAGCCACAGGAAGTCCACTGCTGAACATAGGCCTCCCCCAATGATCTCCACAATGACCTGTTGGAAGCGGCCTGCATCCAGCGACTTCCTGCGACCTTAGTCAGATCGTCCGTCCACCTTGTAGGCGGGCGTCCAACACTTCGCTTGCCTGTACGTGGCCTCCACTCGAGAACCTTTCGGCCCCAACGGCCATCGGTTCTACGAGCTATGTGCCCGGCCCACTGCCACTTCAACTTGCCAATCCTATGGGCTATGTCGGTAACCTTGGTTCTCCTACGGATCTCCTCATTTCTGATTCGATCTCGTAGGGAAACACCGAGCATAGCCCGCTCCATGGCTCGTTGAGTGACTTTGAGCCTTTTAATGAGGCCCACAGTGAGAGGCCACGTCTCGGTGCCGTATGTCATCACTGGTAACACACAACTATCTCATATCCTCATGTCATGTACCGTCCCTTCTCGTCCCCTCCTGCCCCTTCCCGTCGCTTCCAATCCCTCCCAGTCCTTTCCCGTCCCTTCCCATCCCTTCCCTTCCCGTCCCTCCCTCCCCCCCCCACCTACCCATTCACATCCCTTCCAATGCCTCCCAGTCCCTTCCCGTCCTTTCCCCCGCACCAACTCATTCCCGTCCCTTCCTGTTCCTTCCTATCCAATCCCCCCCCCCTCCTTCCCGTCACCTACCATACATTCTCTTCCCATCCCTTCCTGTCCTACCCCCTCCCCCCCGTCCTTTCCCGTCCTATCACGTACCTTCCCGTTCCCCTTCTGTCCCTTCCCGTTCCTTCATGTCAAAAGTAGGGAGTTGAGTAGCTCTGGGATCATCGCCTTCAACTACAAAAGTATATTTGCAAAGTGATAATGGAAACTCTTTGATTTTTGTTCTTTTACACTGTTAGTTATAAGATTTTATTCTGTACTGTTAGTTATAAGATTCACGGGGATCCCACAGGCAAATTTAAGCAGCAGTTTTGTGGGGCAAGATATTTAATTGTACTGTTTTTATTTTGTAAATGTTTGTAATAAATAAAAAAAAAAAATGTTATGATTTATATTATTCAATAATAATTTAGTGATCATTCGTTGCTTAACAGTGGAGACCTTTATTTGGTTTTTAGTTATTTAAACCCGTGTGATTATATTATAACTAGCCTTTGCTCGCAGCTTCGCTTGCATTAAAAAGTATTATTATTAACTAGCGGCCCGGCCCAGATTCGCCTGGTTGGAGATATTCTTTCACTCCACTCCACACCTGAAATTTGTAGTGTTACATTTATACAAATAGTGCGTTATCCCGATATCACAATAAAGTACAAAATTTGAATTTGTTAACTTTGTTACGATGGTAATGGTGCAATTCGGTGCAATAAATAATACTAATAAACTTTACGTATACACCTTTCTTTTAAATGACTGTATCTGTTGATCAAAATTTCTTTATTTGTTGCATAGTTTAAAAGACTTTATAGAAGCAGCGAGAAACGACTATTATAATATACTGAATATCGACCGGTCCGGGCTCCGTACGGAAGGATTGTATTTTTACTAAACACTAAATGATAAAAACAAATAAAGCGAAGCGACTGCCTCCGTGCCGCAGTTATACTACGGTATGATTGCAAAGCTGAGATCTAGTTTGAATCCCAGGTTGGGCAAAATTATATTGGATTTTCCTATTAATTATCAGCTGATATTTGAAGCAGGAATTTGTGATCGATATGGCGATAGGATACCTATCACAACATGGGACGAATACATAAAAAACCGTGGGTCCTGGTTGCATCTCTGCCTACCCCTTCTGCGAAAAGGCGTGAATTGAAGTCATGCATGCTCGTCTAGCTACTCATTACAAGTTCAAAATGGCGGCCAAAAAATTTCGATTCTGACTCCGAATGTAGATTATTTGAACAAAGGGTGTCTCAGATATCGTTTTCAAGACCAATCGGATCAATAACAAAAAAGTTCAAAATGGCGGCCATAAATTTCGGTTCTGACTCCCCTCCGTCCAGTCTTTGGATTATTTACACAAGTAGTAAATAATTACAAAGCGATTCGTACTGATATGTACCGATAAGTTGCGTCCTTTCTCTTCATTCTCCATCCCGTCTTAGACCGTGCATTAACATGGAGTACGGACCCCCAAAGCATCGTGATAGGGAACGAACTTGCCGTGAAGACGGACAAGTTCAAGTACCTTGGGTCCGTACTGCATGAGTCCGGTGACATCGACCTTGACGTCAAAGCCCGTATTAGCGCTGCTTGGGCTAAGTGGAGGGAGGTCTCAGGCATACTCTGTGACCGCAGGATGCCGATGAGGCTCAAGGGTCTCATCTATAAAAGCATCGTGCGGCCGGTGCTCCTGTATGGTTCTGAGACGTGGCCTGCCCTCAAGCGGCACGTCCAGGAGGTTCACGTCGCGGAGATGAAGATGCTGCGGTGGATGTGCAACGTTACGCGTTTGGACAAAATCCGTAACGAGCACATCCGTGGCAGTCTTGGTGTCCGCGATGTGGCTGATAAACTCCAGGAATCCCGCTTGAGATGGTATGGTCACGTCCTAAGGAAACCGCAGGAGTACGTCGGTAATGTGTGCCTGAGCCTCAATATTCCCGGACCTCGACCGCGGGGTAGACCCAAGAAGCGCTGGCTCGATGTCGTCAAGGAAGATATGAGGGTCAATGGCCTTACTATTGAGGATGCCGAAGATCGGGCGAAATGGAGGAGAATTTGCCGGAAGGCGGACCCTGGCATCGGCCGGGATAACGCCAGGTAGAAGAAGAAGAAGAAGAAGATTAATTTTCATAAAAATAACTTCAATGGTTTCGATTTTCTTCAACATAAAATTTTAAAATATAACCTATATATTTCACTTAGTGACGATACATACATATTTCTATCAGTGAATTATAGCGAAGGAAATGCCACTGTAAAAATTCGTGATAAAAGTAAACATAACACATAACTCACACACACACAAACATACACTATTAGCACTTTCTCACACTCACACACATAATTAATGTAATAACAATGATATGTACATAATATACACGATACCTATAACGAAAATGACCTTAGATATTTTTTTGTCTGTCTGTCTGTTTATTCCGGCTAATCTCTGAAATGGCTGAACCGATTTTGACGGGACTTTTATTGTCAGGTAGCTGATATAATTAGAAGTAACTTAGGCTATATTTTTAAGTTTCTGTTTAATTCCACGCGGACGAAGTCGCGGAAACATACATATATTAAGAAGAAGATTAGGTGTAGTTTTTGCGGCCTTACTTTTGTTTAGCGTAAAAATTTGAGCCTACAAAACTTCTTTGTAAACAATATTATTAACTAAACTGTCATTAGGCGCTAAAACTATCAAGCTATTGGATGAACTTACTCGTGAACAAGCAACATAAAACTGAAATGCTAAATTGAATTTATCAAAATCCTATTTAAGCCAACGTCTTCATCACAGTAGCTTCAATCTTTAATTTCAGTTCAATCAGTCGAAAATCGAAGAAGATTTATACAAATCAAATAAAACTAAAAAAAATATTTAAACCACACACGGATTGATCTGTGATCATGAAACTTAAAATCAATTCTCAAGTTTAAAGTACAAAAAGCTTTTCACGCTAAATTTAAAAAGCTTCAAATTATATAAAACTTTAAATAATTTTAGTCGTCAGTTTCATTTAAATAATTCAAAATAAGTTTGAACATTATTACTTTAAGTATCTAGTAACAGATCTATTAATATTTAATAAGAACAACTGTTGCTGCGATGGCATTTTGAGTTACGTACATAGTTTTTTTCCTTTGCGACAGCCACATTTGTCAGACTTACAAAAAACACCACGTAAAAATTTACATCTTAATCACATTGCCCGATCATCATGTAGCCATGTTCATAATGCCCGAGCAATGTGATAAATAGATGAGTTTAGATTGTAATTAATCACTTAGCCTGATATGGCTGGGCATTATTCATGCTGCCCGGGCATTAGGAATACTACCCGCATTAATCACTTGGCCCATAACATCTACATATATTTCGATTAAAGGGAATTTTTTATGCGTTTGTTCTTCTTACAATAAATATTTAAAGTATCCGGCATATCCGATCTTAGAGCAATTTTGCCTAGGCCTGACCAGTGCTAGATATCGACGCAGGAAAGCGATTTTGTCATATCTCGAAACAAGCAATTTTACACCAGACCCAAAAAATAATATATTTAAAATATATTCATATTACCTCTAAACTAGAAATCTTAGGAATACCATTTCTTTAATAATAATATTTTAAAATAAAACCTTACATTTTCACTAGAAAATTAAATGCGGTATTTTTTTATGAATTAAATAATATACAAAACGCATGTACGCAGCTTTTGAAATACGACAAAATCGCTTTCCTGCGTCGATATGTAGATTATACATATTTTGCTAGATGATGCTAGGAAATACATAAAAATATGTATTTATTTTTTTAAATTGAGTAAATAAAACGCACTAGTAAACTGAGAATGCAAATATTCGACCGCAATGAACGACAGTTAGACGTTACGTTTAGTTAGTTTATTTTCATTGTTTTAATTTATACACTTTTGTTCTTGTATAATTTGTCTTGGTCCTAACCTGAATTAACCATCGCTTTGTCAACATCCATTCGTACTCATCGACATTCAGGGGCCCTACTATATTCATCCGAAACGAAGTTCGATACTTCGGACGATCAAAATTTTTTTATACGATACCAATGTATCTACTCTGTAAAAGTTCGAATTTGTATAACGTACATCGTAACCATAAGTCAATAACGACTATAAATATATGTAGGCACATTCGTATCGTATATAAACTTCGATCATCCGAAGTTTCGAACTTCGTTTCGGATGAATATAGTAGGGCCCCAGAACCCTGATTTTAGGATGATTTTTTAGATAAATAAATAATTAATACTTAATAGTCATACATAGACCTGACACACTAAGATCGAATCCTGTTTCGTGGTTATCAGTACCTACAATAGACTTTTCGGTCTCACAAACACTCAGACCCGTAACAAATACTTGTGGATCACACAAAATATATTTGTCTCGGTGCGGAGATCGAACCTTATACTATCGGTGACAGAAATAGTTAGGCTTAGGCTGTACTGGTTTGTACCAAATGCGACTGTAATACTACGCAAACAACCCAAAAAATATCACACCATTGCAATAAAATCAATACATGCAACATTAATAATAAATAAATAAATATAAAATAGCAAATAGTAACAAATACAATAAGGAAAACAACTATGTATAAGAGATTTTGTCTATAGCTTTAATATTTTTTATTATACAGCATCGTGTTACATTATGGCTGAACATAATAAATGATTTATAAATTAGTTTATATTATTCTAAATCGAATTTAATCACTGTTAAAACATTATAGGTTATTTAATCTGGCGACAATTTTTCCTTTGCTTTTGCTGATTTAAAAAAAAAGTCATATAAAATAAAAACAAACCTGAATCATCATTAGTTGGTGATGATGCATAATCAGGTTGGATCTTTGTCGCCATGACTTATGATACCTGAAAACAAGTTAATTTTCGTTTTAATTACGTATTCATGTGTCCAAATTTCGTTATCGTTATTCATTTAAATTTATATTATAAATAATATACAAACAGAACATAAACAAAGAATGACAGAAACAACCAAAAGCTGTTACAAGAATTTACATATAAAGATAACATTATATTTTTGAGTAGTAAATGTACCGAATGTTAGATACCATTATGTAATTGCTAGTTAACTAGTATCAGGGACCTCAACTGTAGCCAATATGTACAGTACGCATTTGTCAGTAACAAACATAAACAATAACAAACATATTGTTTTATGCAATTAGTCTGATTTATGGTTTTTGTGAATGAGCATTCCCACGATAGAGTTATTTATTTATTGCCAACTTAAGTAATGTGAAGTACCCTTTTTATTTTTTGTTTGTTGAAAGTAATGTTTAAGTTCCAAGAACATAATGGGGTCCTTATTTTTCTAATAGTGCGCCACTTGTAAAACTTTGCTTGTATGCAATAACTTATATTTCTTTATGGCCTGTAAGGCGACACTAATGTCCTGTCAAAACCATAGTATAAGAACACTGTATTTTGCGAGGGACGGCACATTCGTCCTTAAAGCTTTGAATAGTAAAAAAAGTAGCAAGTGCGTGGTGGCATGTAGGTAAACGGACTAGACGCGACTGCCAACATGTTCACGGTGGTCGCGGGTTCAAATCCCAGGGCACACCTCTGACTTTTCGGAGTCATGTGTGTATTGATAGTCAATCACCACGCACTAAAACGGTGAAGGAAAACATCGTGAGGAAACCTGCATACCATAGCGATATACATATAAAAAAAAAATCTGTGGTATGTAAGTCCGTCAACCCGCACTAGGCCAGCGTGGTGGACTATATGGCCTAACCACTCTCAATCGTACTGTCGATTGTAGAGGAGGCCCGTGCCCTGCAGTGGAACGTATATGGGCTGATACAGTATAGACGTAGATAAATGGAAGCAAATTGTTATTTTTGCTAACTCGTTTTCTGATTTCTAATACGAATGGCTGGTAGACTGCTTCGATGGCGAAGTTGTACTACGGTATTATTGATCTTGAATCTGACGTCTCGGGTTCGACTCCCGGGAAGGGCAAAGTGATATTGAATTTTTCTATTCATTTCTAGCCTGGATTCAAGGATTAGTGCCCGGTATGGCTCGCTAGGTGTAACGTCCTGGTGGCACCTCTGCCTAACCTTTTTGGGAAAAAGGGGTGATTTTTTTTTATTGCAGTGAATGGCGAGACGAGCATGCCGTTCGCCTGATGGTAAGCAATGCGACCGCTCATGAACAATAGCAAAGCCAAACAACACCTTGAATTACAAAGCAATGCTTGGCATTCTACTGCGCTCGCCATCCTGAGACATAAGATGTTAAATCTCAATATGTCCAGTAGTTACTCTGGCTACAATGTCCTTCAATCCGGAACACAACAGTGCATTTAAACTGCTGTTTGACGGGAGAAATAGACATTGCGGTGGTACCCACCCAGGCAGCCTCTCACATATGAGAGACCTACCATCAGTTTATGTATGTATGTAAATATACCGAAGAATAATAAAACAAAAAATAAGTTATTATTTAAGACAGTTGTGACATTACATCTGCATTCTGCTGGGATTTATACATCTATTTTACTTTCCATAGATAAATTTTGATTTAAAGAATAGTTATTTTTTTCCGGTGAGATGCTCAATCAAGCTATTTATAATATCACAATCTTTTTCACTCATTTCAGATACAAATTAACTTATTATTTTTAACTCGCATTTCATAGAACAACACTTGCTATTTGGAACAGTGAATCACAAGATAAAATGGCATATGCCCCAGTGCCATCGTTTGCCCCCTTTCTGCTTTTATTATAATGATGTGAGTCTGAGGCTATAGGGTATTTTATTGCAATGTATGACGAGACGAGTATGCCGTTCGCCTGATGGTAAGCGATACGACCGCTCATGAATAGTAACAAAACCAAACACCTTGAATTACAAAGCAATGTTTAGCATTCCACTGCGCTCGCCTTCCTGAGACATAAGATGTTAAGTCTCAATATGTCCAGTAGTTATTCTGGCCACAATGTCCTTCAATCCGAAACATAACAATGCATTTACACTGCTGTTTGACGGTGGAACTTACCCAGATAACCTCTCACATATGAGAGACCTACTACCAGTAATTACTTTAGTAATTACTTTCTCTACTAAATAATGCTCAAAGCCCCCAAGGCAACCCACTGGCAAAATTAATAAAGGATCGATCTTAAAAATATATCAATCGGAACAAAGAATTATCGATAGGCCCATAATATTTTGATTGGTTTATTTTGTAATCGATTCTAGAATTTTAAGGCCCCCTTATATATTTCGACGGAAAAATGCAAAAGCATTCCTAGTTATCATAGGTCTTAGGTATACCAGATGTTAAGCTTTGTTCACAAACCCGCTCCGGCTTGGGCCGAATGCCAGGCTCCAGAGATTAACCCGGACCCGAACCCCGGATAAAACATAATCCCGGCTTTAAACCAGCGCTAGCTTGCGACTATAGGAATCGGCTTTTCGGAAACCAAAGTAGAAACATCGGATATATTGTAATATTGGAACATTCCTTATGCACTTTTTATAAATTAATATATGTACTAGCAGGTGGCAAATAAATACAAATAAATAAATAAGTATATGCAACAGTCACATACATAGTTCTGAGTTCTGACCTCACACTAACATCGAGTCTTGTGTCACAAAGCTAAGAGAGACTTTTCAGTCTCACAAACAGCGAGTCCCGATACAAATGCCTATGGATTACCCCAATATTTGTCTTGGGGCGGTAATAGAACCCGCGCTCTCATTTCTAAGCCGGTGTTTAACCCACTGCGCCACGGAGGCTGTCAAATGGCTTTTTTACCACGCACATGGGCGGTGCGGTGGGGACGCGAAAATAAAACCCTTACACACTTAAAAATAGCAACCAATTTTATAAATACCCACTGTAGATAAATGAATCGAGCATTTTGTCAAACAATTAGGTATGTAATATAAATATCGGTCATCTGGTTGAATCTGCTTTTGATTGTATGACTAGCGCGTTCAATCAAAGACTATATTTTGATTTTGATAGACACTAAAATAGTAATGATTTAATTGTAAAGCATTATTATATTTTTAGGAATATACTATGAATAAATACACCATCTGACACATGCATACCCTGACTTCACACAAATATCGAGTTGCTACTTGTTCATTAATAAAATAATACATTTACTAAGGATCATGTATCTAATCTTCATGTTTACTACTTCAGGTATAAAATGATACGTTTCTGTTGCGGACATATTCGACTGGTCAAAAGACCAACTGACCATTCTAGGACTACGAGAAACTTATCGGGACCTACTTTTGTAGTGCCTGACCGGACTCGACCGACTGACATATTTGATACAATGTTTGACGTCAAGTTTTATAGACTGGGAGACCAATCGAAAAATAAAAGCCCTCGTCGCATTATTAGTTTACCCGGTGCCATCCTACCGACAGATACGAAATGATAGCGTTTTGAAAATGAAAATCCTTCAAGGTCGCTGCTTATACCGGAAGTAGTTGATGTACAAATTACAATTTATTTTTTTGTCTTAATATCGCGGGCAAATGCTAGTTATTAATAAAAAATAACATAAATAATAAATGATGATGATACACTTATATATTTATTTAAACTTAAAAAAAATCAGGCGTATGCATGTCTTATGCGGTATCCTCTTTATTCTATAGTCATTGGGGATTACAAGACAATGTATTGAATTTATAAAATATCACCATTCACTTTTTTCTATCTCTGTTGGGAAAGCAGTTTTCTCCACGGAAGAACTTGCAAGAAACTACCGCGTTGCTCTATTCAAAACCATATCTAAGCTGTTATCCAGTATACAATACCCTCATACTTTTTTCTTGTATAGCCACAGAAAGCCAGATTTCCCCAAGTGGTCCATTGAATCCAGGGTCCATTGTGACTATGGGGGAGAAACCACCCCGTATCGATCTGTGAATATTTCCCGGGTAGGAGCCGGGCGGGCGAGAGTAAAAGCGCTTTCATACAGCATCAAGAACTGCATAGACTTGCTACTTCATAGTTATAGACACTAGCCATCCAACCCAGCTGCGCCCTGGTGCAGATTTTCAGTTAGCAATTATTTCGCCGGCCTGGGTATTGTCGTTATAATTATACCTACTGGTCTTTAAACCAAAAAGATTCTAAACCGGTTCGTACAAAATATATTTCACTTATGATCAACTAGAGAGATCAAGTAAACATGTCTTACTTATTATTTTACCATTAAAGTTTCTTACGGCAAGAATCGTATCCATTATCGCACGACATAACCGCCAGAGATAAATCGTGTTCTGAAAAATGTTTACACGATGCAACTTTTGTATATCCGTCCGATACTCGTATATTCGAAGCGAGAAACTCTCCTCGTGTAAATGGGCCTTCAATATCTTTTGAATTTTCTATAAATAGAGAGATATATGGAGACTGTCCCGCCCTCACACCCACCAATGTAATTCCTGTAAGCCAGGATCAACAGTGACACTCAATGTAATGACACCGAGCATTGAAGCTCGGCGAGTCTCCAGGAATGTCTAACTTGTCTTTAACCCGCAACGAAATTAATCAGAAAGTTAAATTAATAGGAGGAGTTGGAAATAAATTATTGTCCGCTTCCCTCCCTCCACAGCGAGTGACAAAACAATCAACTAAAGAGGTAAATAACCTCGCAAAAATACTTTTACAACCGGAAAAGCTAGCTATAAATCACTACGGATCAAATCATTATTACATTTAAATGGGACATATTATGTGAGCTGCCATACCGTGTTTACACAATGCCTGCTTAGTAACTGAAAATTCAGGCTTCTTGCTTTAACAACAACGAAGTTATAGGGGGGTAGAAAATGGTCTGAATTGCTTCGAGAAAGGGATGGTACGACAGTGCCGCTTTTTAGCTCGACTTAAAGGGGGCACTGCCGTGCCCCCAGATTAATTTGAATAAGGTATATTTGAAGTGCTATTCTAAGCGTAGATGGCCAGCTAAATATTCATAAAAAATCACACTCAAAATATTTTTAAGTATTCGATACTTGGATAAGAGCCTAGCTGATTGGGCCGACAAATTATCGAGTACCGACCACTTAAAAGGTGAACAGACTATCTTACAAGAGAGATCTCTTAGAATTGATTACTTTTTATTGATCACCTTAAGAGCGTATACACCTTGCGCGCAAAGTCAACTATAGGTATTTCTTCGTTAATTTCACGCACACATAAGCGACCAAAGCTGTGTGCGTAGAGCTGCCGCGTGGGCTCGCTATACAATCGGCTCAAACAACTTTGATCCGTGCGCTTCAAATATTCAATTGAAATGTAACTGTAATATAATATCATAAAAATATTTTATTTGCATTATAAGTAGGCAAATATTACTGTGCAAGCAAAGAATAATACAAATTTTGGATACTAATCATATTTTCGTTATTATTACATTGTTAAGTTGCATTCAAATCAGTGTTCAATCAGTAGAAACTACGGACGTTTTATTAATCATTTCGTGTTCAAACACATAAATAGTGTTAGGGGCCTTACAACCCCTTACAATTACGAAATATATTTAATTTTATATACAATACATAAAATAATTTAGCCTCGGAATTACATCCCATTATATTACCTGAAACATAATTTATACTCACTACAAAATCATTGTAGGTAATAAAAATAATTAAATATTTTACTACCAAAGTACTAAGATGTGGTAATCGCATTCCGCGCGTGGCTATTTTTACTACGCGCGGCATAATCGACTGCAGCCAGGCCGGAGCGACGAGCGATACGTCCTCCCTCTAGAAGGCCTTGCGGCGGTCTGATTTGAGCCACGTCGGACAGCGTGTTTTATAGTGGTTTTTAAAATATTTGTAGAAAACATGAAAACTAATTTTGTTGAAATATAAAAATAGTAATTTATTGATAAGATGTTCTTCTATTGTAATATGCAATTGTTATAAAAACTTATGTACGATAAGTTGGTGAAAAAAAATATGTTCTTGACGAGAGTTTCTGAATAATTTCGCATTGTTTAAATTTTTATTTTTCAGGAACTAAACACAAAAAGATTATTTTTCTCAGCAAAATCCCTCCACAAGGGTCTTATTAGTCTGATAATATTTTTATTTTCATCTTATATTTAGTGGTTTCGGATATCTTAAGCTTCTAAATTGCCATTTAAAGCCTAAATAACGAAACTTGTGTTCAGTAATCCGTATAGTACTCACAAATTATCCATCAATCTATAATGTTTTCCACCAAAATCCCTAGATGACAACCTTTTCTAAAATTAGTAATAATTATTTTTCCTTTAAATTGTTTATTGGTGGCTATTAACCCATTTGAAAAGTCCTGTTTTTAAGCCAAAAAGCGCGTGCAGGGTATAAACGCTCTTAAACATAGTTTCTGAACGCACACGACAAAATAACCATCCCAAACGAGAGTAGTAAACAACAACAGGAAGTTCAGGAATAGGCGCTTCTACACATATACATATATACTTTATATACGTTTATGTACCGCCTCCCTAGCTGCGGGCGACAAACAAATATTTATTTCGGGTCTGCGGGATGTGAGACCGAAATGTTCCTCGTAGATCCTTGTACCCTTGATAAATATCTGGTTGCAGGGTTGTTGCGTTACGTAGAGATATTTATGACTCCATAGCGTCTATGGCCGCTGGCTTTGAAAGAACGACCATTTTATTACGAAACTTAGTATCGGTGAGAAGATTTTTGTCCCTCGATGAAAAGTAGGTACTTTTTTATGTAAGGAAAAATATATATTTCCAATTAATATAAACATAATTGCAACCTAGGCCCGGAGTTCTTGGAGAAGTTTAACTTGAAGTCCAATAAAAATACATTTTATCCTTGTACAAAATTGTACAAGAATAAACAAATTTGGTTTAAGTTGCGGCACAATAGATGGCGCCAGTTTTATCTCATTCATAAAATTCATTGAATTTTATTTCATTCATCCTTGTAATCATTATACAAATGTTATGACACACATTGTTTTCCGGTTCAACTCGTAATACGATGTAAGTTTGTAAAGATTAAAAAGTAAGGAAGACTAATTTAAAAAACACTAATCCTTGATTGTTATGCTTTCTTTTAGTCACTACGCGCATCTTGCTAAAATAAAATTGTGTCAAATGACAAGCGCTGTATCAGCCTATCAGGCATTTTTGTTTGTTTAAATTACTTACTGCCTTCAAATATTGTTTTTGGTCAAATTTATTCTAACTAGTGAGTTCAGTATGCCTGGATATAAATATCGCTTCTGATAATGTTTTTAACCCAGTCGTAGGGTTATTCTTATATCCGCGGTCGCCGACACGCCATAAAATCTGTCTGACTGTATCACCCCATATATACTCGTCAAAACAAAATAAGGGCCACCTAATGTTTTGCAGTTTGAGAAAGATTTTTGGTACCCCGTGTTTTCGAATGAGTTTTTTTGTGGTCTTAAGTGCTTGAGTTAACGACGACGGTCAGGTATAGCCGATGTTGCTGTCAAGTGTGCAGTTAAAACGCTTTTTGAACAATATGTTCTTAAGTGGTAAGATTCACAAAATTTTGGAGCTAAAAAACGAGCTGCTGTTGTTTTTGATAGTTTTACGTATAGTTCGTTTATTTATCTGTAAAATGCCTCGAATTCGTTGCCATATGGACTCTAATACTGCTTCTAGAGCCGTAACGATGATCGCAGCTGGTAATTCTCAGCGTTCCGTGGCTTTACAGCTAGGATATTCACGTAGAGCTGTCCAAAACCTTTGGAACCGGTATCAAGAGACGGGCAGTATATCACGGCGTCGTGGCTCAGGAAGAGTTCGTACTACCAGCGCCCAAGAAGACCGTTATGTGCGACTTTGTGCACGTCGGGAGCGGAATATTACAGCTCGCGCTCTACAAAATCGTCTACACCGGACTACGGGTACTCTTGTCAGCGACCAAACAATAAGAAATCGTTTGCACGAAGACCACCAATATGCAAGAAGGCCAGCAGTCCGGGCGAAACTGACCCAAGCTCACCGTGCAAGCCGTTTAAGATTTGCACGTCAACATTTGGAATGGGGTATAAACCAATGGCGTAACTTGCTCTTCACGGATGAGTGTAAAGTGAAGTTTTTTAGTGATGATAGACGTGGACGAGTATGGAGAAGAAGTGGAGAACGTTTTTTAGATGTTTGTATTCATGAACGTGATAGATTTGGTGGACCCAATGTTATGGTCTGGGCCGGTATTAGCTTACAAGGTAAAACTGACCTTGTTTTTCTGAACGAGGGTACTGTAATAGCACAAAGTTACATCGATCGAGTAGTCAGACCTCATATCATTCCATTCAGCGTCTGAAGGTTTCATTCTGATGCAGGACAATGCTCGACCGCACACAGCGCGAGCAACTTTGGCAGTCCTAGACGAAGCCAATATCCAGGTTTTGGCGTGGCCTGCCAATTGTCCTGACCTAAATCCAATTGAACAACTCTGGGATCAACTCAAACGACGGGTTAGGGCAGCTCAAGAAGATGTGCATAATCAACAGCAGCTAATAAACTTAATAAAAAGTTGTTGGGAAGAAATATCTGATGACATTGTCAAAAATCTTGTGGAGAGCATGCCTTCAAGGCTCCAAGAATGCATTTCAAAAAGAGGGGGACATACCCGATATTAGAATGTAAAAAAAACGATTGTTGTTTACATTACATTGTAGCCAGAGTAACTACTGGACATATTGAGACTTAACATCTTATGTCTCAGGATGGCGAGCGCAGTGGAATGTTGCTACTGTTTATGAGCGGTCGTATCACTTACCATCAGGCGAACGGCTTGCTCGTCTCGTCATTCATTGCAATAAAAAAAAAAAACCTTTACGTTAAAATTTTAATATTAATGTTATGAAAGAATTTTAATAAAATTGTAAAAAATATAAAATGTTATAAAACAATTCGTTTTTCATTTAATTTAATTCAAAATCATTTTATTTAAAAAACAATAGTTTGTTTTATTATAAATAGACTATTTCTAACCTTGAATCCTGCTTAAAATGAATTAATGTCGAAAAATATTGGTGGCCCTTATTTTGTTTTGACGAGTATACGTCACATTGCAGGGCACGGGCCTCTTCTACAATCGAAAGTACAATTGAGAGTGGTTAGGCCTTAGTGCACCAGTGCCGGATTAGAGCGGGTAGAAGGATTTTACATACCGCAGAAATTCTTAAAAATCGCTATGGTATGAAGGTTTCCTCACGACGTTTTCCTACACCGTTACAGTGCCTGGTGATTGACTACCAATACACACATGACACCCGAAAATTCAGACAAGTAACATGAGATTTGACCCCGCGACCACCGTGAAAATGTTGGGAGTCGCGTTTACTCCGTTTACCAACAGGCCACCACGCACTTAATAATAATTCATATCAAATATCTCTAATAGAAACTCCCAAAGAACAAAGAAACTCATATGGCCAAAATTCACACATCATGACTGTATCACTACATAGTATAAAACAAAGTCGCTTTCTCTGTCCCTATGTCCCTTTGTATGCTTAAATCTTTAAAACTACGCAACGGATTTTGATGCGGTTTTTTTTAATAGAAAGAGTGATTCAAGAGGAAGGTTTATGTGTATAATACGTGCATATTATTGTAGAGAAATCTATATGCACCCGGGCGAAGCTGGGCCGGGCCACTAGTAAAATCTTAGAGTAAAGTATATACCAATATGCCAACGAATTGTATGACGGTTCTTATGTCATTGCGCGGTGCAATGACCTTTACCAATGTTGTGTTGTACGCTGTGATTGTCAATAATTTAAATCTATAGAATATTTATTTATAAGTGGTAGAGCCACGCTTTTGTCAATCATGACTCAGCATGAATGGGCAGGTTCATCCAGGGTGGTACCACCGTCTCACAGGAGATCGACATGAAGCGACAGCTTTGCCATCGTGTTTCGTTCGGTTCGAGATTACCGGATGCCCAACACCCCTTTCCTCTTTCCGTCCTTTTTCCTTCCCTCTCCCCTTCTGATTTACAGCCGCTGCCAATAAACAATCCCGATCCAAAATTTGCCGTTTAAGTTTGACAGCTCAATCTTTTTTCTGATACTATATTGCCAATAATCAATCTCAGTAGTGAAAAAACTATGGCAACATGGTAAATGACAAATGGAAAAGTAAAAAACAATCCAGATTGACTTTATAGGACTACCCGAATGAGGATCGGTGGGGATAAATCTTACAGAAAATATATTTAAGCCATAAAATAGGGTCTATCCTTTCAACTAAAAATTAAGGTCTGCCCAAACATCTGGGCTATTGTCCAAACCGAAAGGTTTACCCAAACATGTGTACTATTGTCTAAAAAACATAAATTGGTTGCTAAAGATTTCCGCCACTAAAGAACTTAACTATAATAATACAGTTTTATTGCCCCGGAGGCCGGAATGAACGGGCCATTACAATTAGGAAACAATAATTTTGCACAGCATCTTTTTAACTAATATTACACAATACGGTACACAAAAATTCTTACTTTAATAAAACGACTCGCAGATGTTTTATGGTTAAACATCTGCAGTCATATCTTAAAATGAAATGCGTTTTTAAATAATGTTCAAATTACAAATAATAAGCGTGTTATTTTATAAGCTAAATCTAAGTTGGCGTATTGCTACCGCCACAACTTCAATCTAATTTTTGCGATTGATTATTGGCATCGGCCGTAAGTGGGCCGACAAGACATGATCAAAGCGTTGTGAATGTTCGTGGGCGGCAGTAATCATTCGCCATAAAAACTTACTAGAGTACTCTTGATAATGCAACCTTCCGAATATTCAAACCTCTCTAAGATTCGAAGTAACTATTGGGTCCCTAGAAAAATTCTCGATAAGTCAAATACCTAAATTAAATGGTTTTTGTTACGCTCCGTCACTTCAGTCAGAAACAATCGAAAATAAGAAAAACATGAGGTAATTCGATTTTTTATACGCAAACACTCGACAAATCGAAATTAAAACATTATGATCCTGTAATACACCGTATGAGCGACCACTCAGGCTTATGCACCTTCAGGCAACAATAGCATAATACAAACCTCTCAATATTTCAAACTCTTAGCGGTTTGAAGTATTAGAAAGGTCCCTTCAGCTTCGAACTATCGAGAGGCGACTGTATTATGTGTTGAGATTTAAGTCAAGAATTGAATTTTTAATAATGTTGAAAATTGAAAATATGATTATACGAACATTTCGCCTGATATTAAACTTCACGCGTGCCTATAACAGGAGTCATTTCGCTCAGAACATAATATTATTTCTAAACTTTAGGAGGCTATGCAATTCGTAATTACCGAGACGATAGTTGGTGAGTAACCTAATGCCCAGTAATCAGAGGCAACCAGTAATGTGTTTCAAACCGGAACATGCTTACACACTGCAGCTTTTCTTTGTTGCTCTGAATGACTAGACGAGGATGCCATTCGCCTGAAGGTCAGCGATACGACCGGTTATCGATAGTAGCAACATCAAACAACACCATGAATTTCAAAAGAAATGCTTGGCATTCCACTGCGCTCGCCATCCTGAGACATACGATGTTAAGAAAATACAAAAGCTTAGCAACAGAAATAAACAAAATGGTTGGTATCTTTTCGTCTATTTCTGCGTACCCGTAAGACCCGATACATACAAGGCCTCTACCCACCTATATATTTACATCGAATATACAAAATACGGTCTAAAAACTTAATGATAATATACGACCATGCCAGAATGCCCGACTCCCGAGTTACATAAAAATATAAAAATGTAAGGGTTTAGTTAGGAGGAGTAAAGTCTATCTGCCCTATTATCCATTCAACCAAAAGTAAGACCAATGGACCAACAGTAAAAAATAATTCTTACGCGCGTATTACGGGAAGTACATAAGTAGCACTCACACTTGTGAGTTCTTTCCACGTTTTACGAGCAAGTCGTAATAGATCATTGCTTACAGAAAACACTTCTAATGGTCACAGATGCGTCGGCCTTTGTTAATGCATGAAGAAAGGAACGAAGGAGTTGGGAACAGAGGCGTTCCTCTATTACTATTTATTAGAATGATTAAAGATTATTACGTATTATTAGATCACAAACAAATATGTTAGTTACTGTTAATAAATTATTATTTATTTTAGTTTTGCCGAAACTCGAAAGCCATTTTAAACTACATAATTCTAACGGAGACGAACAGCTAGATTTATGTGATCCAAAGGTGTCACTTAAGCTCAAAGTAGATTTAATTATGTGTAGTTTTTAGACCTCGATATTTTTTTTTTGTTTTTTTTTTTAACCGCTTATAATATCCATGTACTATTTATTCACCAGGCTCATTAACAGTAAACCTAATAACGGAACAAAGTCTGCCAAAGTCAGTTAGTCTGTTTGAACAGTTTAAAATCGCATGCATGTGCAACGCAATGGCCATTACGGTTTTTGTATATTAGTGAATATAAAATAAGCCACAAAGGGTATTTTCCGTTATTTGAAAAAATAACCGGTATCTTTATTTTCAATGAATATTATGTATTTCATTACAAATAATGGCTGGACCGATTTGGGCATTCGCTATCTTAAGTCTTAGAATTCATATGATAATCAAAAATGTTATACAATTTTGGTAATTGTTCTGAAAAGGTCGGAAATTAGGATGAGATGTTCAAAAGGATATTCAGTTCGACAATTCTGTTGTGATGTTTGCAAAACTACGATATATTAATTATAAATTAATTGAAACCAGTAAATGAAAACTAGGAACCTTTTTGTCCAAAAGGAAAAGCTATTAACCTTACTTTGGCGAGAAGTTGTACAGACGTTGGACAGTGTCAGTCCTAAGAGAGATGGAGGCAAAAAAGCCTCCTTTCACTGGGCCGGAGAGGAAGAATGATAAACCAGGTTGGAAACTCCGCTAGTGGTACTAGATTAGTTGATACAGTGCGTCCTCTGGAATACAGGGCCAGTTACTTTTCGCTTGACGCAGATTCTGTCCGGGCATGCTTGCTTCGGACTATGGGTCTGGCGCAGTAATAGGAGTCTACCGTGACACGTGTCACCACTGTGATACATGGCCGGACGACATACATTTTTACATTACATGTGCTAGATACCATTATGAAATTGCTAGTTATCTAGTTACTAGTATCGGGGATCTCAACTATAGCAAATATATACAATACGCATTTTTCAGTAATATACATAGTGAAAAATCCGCCATCTTTCTGCTTAAAATTTGCTTATACATGGGTCCCGGCCATTTTAAAGTTAATGCGCTGTAATATAGCTGATTAGTGATTTTTGACGGTTATGAATAAATTTTAAGTGACAGTTCATATTAACGGCAACTAAACACTGCGTTAACTTCTTTTGCATAAGGGGGATAAAGGATAAACAGATTGTTTTGTATGCAATTAATCTGATTTATGTTTTTTTTTGTGAATTAGCGTTCCCACGAAACAGTTATTTGTTTATTGCCAACTTAAGGAATGTGAAGTGCCCTTGTTATTTTTTGTTTGTTGAAAGTTATGTTCATGTTCCGAGAACATAATGGGTTCCTTCTTTTTTCTAATAGTGCGCCACTTGTAATTTTTTGCATGTATGTAATAACTTTCATTTATTTATGTCCTGTAAGGCGACACTGATGTTCTGTCAAAACCGTAGTATATGAATACTGTATTTGGAGAGAGACGACACATTCGTTCTCAAACCTTTGGATAGTCAGTCCCAGTTAGTTATTTTATATTGTATATATGTTATGGGCCAAGTGATTAATGCGGGCAGTATTCATAATGCCCGGTCAGTATGAATATTGCCGAGCCATATCGGGCCAAGTGATAAATTACAATCTAAACTCACCTATTTATCACATTGTCCGGGCATTATGAATATGGCTACATGATGATCGGGCAATGTGATTAATAAGTGATTTTTTACGTGGTGCGCTGCCGCATTGTCGCATCTGCGATAGACCCATAAATTAGAAAGGTTGAATTAATCTGCTCATGTTTAGTTGTTTTTTAACGTCCGAAACATTATCTTCAGAAGAAAATGAGTGTACCCACTTTATGGATCAGTTAGGTCGACTGTGCCCCAAAACGGACTCGGAACACCCCGACTTCACGTAGTCTTTTGGCTACCGACCCTAGAGTGTATTTAAAAAGCCGGAGGCGCCTAGGGAGAGCAGCCCCCGCCCGCTGTAACAAGCATGGGTGCCTATCTTTTGTTACGCAAGGGCGAAGGGGCTGAACTTCCCATAGCGCCGGAGACGATGCAGAAGCTAATTTGTATTGACAACAAGTGTTTTAAGGGTTAGGTTGCTATAATAGATATTTCTCAGGAATGGTGCGTTACCTTTTCATGGGAGTGGTAACAGGGGAGGTGCGACACTCCCCCTCTCCCTCCACTCCTCCCAACCCACCCCCTCGTGCTGCCCTATACTAAATTCTACCACTTCGGCTCATTGTTTTGATTTTGATTCGCTTTACATCACTCTGCCCGGGCAATGTGATAAATTT
The DNA here is from genome assembly GCA_023078785.2 of Hyles euphorbiae. Taxonomy (NCBI): domain Eukaryota; kingdom Metazoa; phylum Arthropoda; class Insecta; order Lepidoptera; family Sphingidae; genus Hyles; species Hyles euphorbiae. Next base: position 6,926,750 of record CM041048.1, read on the forward strand.
ATTGGTTATAATCACATTGCCCGCTCTTATTGGGCATTATTCATAATGCCCGATTATGAATAATGCCCGATTAATCACTTAGCCCATAACATATACATACATATACTTTGGTGTATTATAGAGTTATAGACGTAGATAAATGGAAGTAAATTGTTATTTTTGCTAATTCGTTTTCTGAGTTCTAATACATGGTTATCACGCCTCAGAAGCAGAAAAAAAACATTCCCCGCGCGGTTATTAGGGAAGACATTACACACCCGGCTGTTATTGTATCTATGATATGGAATAATGCATGGCGTGCCATTCGTCTAATGGTAAGCGATACGACCAATAGACAGTAGCAAAACCAAACAACACCATGAATTACCAATCAATGCTTGAGATTCCACTACACTGAGCGTTGAGGATGGCGATCCTGTGATATATGATGTTAAGTGTCCTTATGTCCAGTAGTTACTCCGGCTACAATATCCGTCAAACCGGAACACAACAGTACATTTACACTGCTGTTTGGCGAGAGAAATAGACATGACAGTGGTACCTAGCCAGCAACTAAGGCAATTGGGCCTTAGTCAGTTACGAGTTATATTTTTAACACATAATTTTTAATTTTGAGTTGAAAGAATTCCCAACTACAAACTACTTGGTATAATAAAGGAATTTGTAACCATTGACTGGTATTCAGTTTCAAAACAAAACTGAGTAATCTGATGTGCTGATCAGACAACCTGCAACAACTGAAGCACATATTGTGTCATCTTACCCTCATACCACAATTAAGTAGCCTCAGTTTAACGCCTAGGGCTATGACCGTTTTAACCCTAGTACATCCCTGGTAGACCATATAGTACAGTCCTATGTTAGATTGAGGGGATTTACCTTAAATGTTGTTGATAGACAATTTTACATTTTGAAAGAAAGCATTTTGATTTTGAAAACAATCAGAATTGCATTCAAAGATTTTTGGATAATCGCATGTCTGAATCGGGAATCGAACTCGCCGAAGTGGTGAAAAAATAACACCCATCATTTTAACATACCAATCAAAAGGTACCAATCATAAGGATTATTTTCCTCCTTACAACATAGCATCTCCGCTAAGAATCATAATATGTGTTATAATTAAATAGAAATAAGTATTTTTGTTTCCATGTGAATATTATATGTACATTTTGTTCTTATTAAAAACTATTAACTATTATATTACTATAGGTACATTGAGAACTTAAAATATTACTAATAGTAACAACCCACATATCCTACTATACAAATCTGTTCTTTTATTTTTTATCTTAAGTTCGGGCAAACAGGTAAACTGGTAACTGATCACTCCCACCCATGAATATTTACACCATTTAGACCACAGAAGTGTTGCTGGACTATTAAATCTGTAGGGTGTGGGAAGGAAAAAAGATGGGAAGATAAAATTAGGGGTATTGGGCATCCAGCTATTTTCTTATTAATATTTTTTTAGACTAAGCAGCCATAAAACCGTTGGAAAGAAAACCAGTTGCAAAATGATACTCCATTGGTTTAATTCAGACACTAAGAACATTTGTTTCTGGCTGACATAGTATGTATATTTTTACCATAGACTTTATTGCGGCTAATGTAACACTACTATCCAACTAAACTAATAGGTACCATTTGACGTTCCATACCTTTCAAGTTCTAACAACTTTGTACAGATGTACATACATAACATTCTCACAACCACAATTCCATGGTTTTACAGAAAATGTTATTGAAATTGTGTGAGATACACCTGGTACAAAGTTGAAAAGTATGAAACGTCTAACAGTATATATTAGTTTAGTTGGATTACAGCTACAAAAGAAAATAAAGATACTGGATTCAATCTTTAAGGAAAAACATTTGATTAATTTTAAATAAAAGTCCATGTTGTTTTGTACAAATGACACAAAATATTAACCTTAAAGTGGGGTGAAGATTATAACTATGTGATAAGAATTATTTTAGGCCTTTGAATATGTTGTTTGATTATTTTAAATTTAAATATTTAAATAACAGCAACCTATATATCCTATATGTGTACTGCCTTCTCTTATTCTTATTTCTTTTCTTATACTGGATGTTTTGTGAGACCGAAAAGTCTCTCATAGTTGTGGATCCCCATGACACAAAACTCAACTGAAATGAAACTATTATTTACGGATTTTATCGAGGATTTGGTTTAATTTTAAAATTTTTTGAGTTCCCAACGTTTCGATTACTTTACAGCTTTCGTGGTCACGGGGCGGACTGAAAAACTCAATCTTAGTGTGGGGTCAGGATTATGTATGTGACTGTTGTGTTATTTATTTATTTATATAATATCCCATGGTTATTCATAACAAATTGCCTCAAGTTATAGACCTGAAGATTTTTACCCTTGTACCTATATCATATTTTGTTGACATTGTTAAGATTTTCTTGGTACACCATCTATAATAATATATAAAGGCAAAGAGTTTTTTAGTTTGTTGGTATGAGCCAATCTCATTACTTAACTGCTGATTCAAAAATTGAAAAATCCTTACACACTCCATTTGTGTGATTGCACCAATCTAGATGTAAAATTATCAAATTAAGTAATTATGTTATCCAAGGGTTGTAAATCAAGATATACCTAGCAAGAGAATTGCCAAGTAGAGATGTAGATTGTTCAAGCCAAAAAACCTATCAACGCTAGTGGATTTTTTCCCAAAACTATTAAATATCACACAAATCAGTGGTAATAAAATGATAAAACAAATATGCCTGCATGCATATTAAAAATTAGGTACCTACTCTATAACATACTTAAATTTTAAATGTATGTGATAAACTTACACCAAGTTGTGTAAATGGAGTGAGGGAGAATGGGAGGACTGTATTTCATCTATGTCGTCATTGTCCTTATCTGAGTTGATATTTAATTTGTGGGCAATAGGGTTGATTGACCTAAAACACAATTAAAAAATTCTTAACATCTATGTATAGTTAAAAGAAAAATGAAATTTTTTGTTGCTCCTTAAAAAAAAGTAATTATATTTAAACTATGGAGCTCAACCACTCTCACACATATTCTTGATTGTAGAGTAGGTCTGTGCCCAGCAGTGGGATGTATATGGGCTGAGACAGAATATTTAAATATTATAACAAGTTTTATTTTAGACAGCCCATTTCATGCACTTAATTGAAGACTGGCTGAGAAACAAAAGGATACAAGTTTGATCCCAGCACAGAGAAAGAAAATTGTGCAATCCATAATATTTTAGGTTTGGGTGTCTACTAGTTGGAAAAGTCTCATCATTTTTTGATCCCTCTAAGACATGTATCCTAGTGTAAGAGCAAAACTGTGTATGTAGGGTTTTTTATTTATTGATAATACTGTATACATTACACCTAGATATAGTAGATATATTAATAAATACATATATGTAACAAAAATATATTCTCATAGAGTTTATGCCAATATACAGTTGCTAAATATAAATATAATCTATTCTATTCAAACTTTATAAACCGTCAATAAGATTTTTAAGAAGCAGGAGAATTACAAATATTCTACATAAATAAGTTAATTAAATAACATGCTAAAATTTAATAAGCTTTTTATGATTATGTCAATATTTTTTTTTAATGAGACCTATACACAATAGGTATGACATTATGTATTATTACACAATATGTATGTTTAACAATAAAACTTTTTTATGAATGCACATGAAGTACAGGAAAAAAATCAATTTATTTATTGTGTTCGACGTTTGTACAATGTTGATAATATAACAATTATTGTCCTCTAGACTGATTATTACAGTTTTCTAATATTAGTTCTTATTAAATAACTCATGTAATGATATGAATATTCAATGATAATGTTTAGAAAGATAATGTTCTTTAAGTATTATTGTTACTTAAGATTTGTTTATTTACTAAGATGAAGCCGGTATACAAATAAACAGCTTTTCGAAAGTTATATTACTGTCATTCCTTGCACGTACTGTTTTTCATGCAAATATCTATTTATAACAGATATTATCGAAACTAAAATTTTAGAGGCATAGTTCAAGTACACATCCAACTCACAGACACCAATAAATACTTTCATTCATTAAAAAAAAAAACAAACAACAATCATGCAACTTGATTTATAGGTTACAATACATTGTAATGTTTACTTACAAACATCATCCAATTAGCGCATATAACGACGAGAATCCAACTCCTTCCACTTTATTCACGAATATATATTTATTTTTTAGGCAAATTATCCGTATTTCATGTCACAATGTAACACCGACACATAAAAGTTAGCCGCAAATTGAAACACTCAAGCACAATGTTTTTCCTGTCCAAATTAATCACACATGTTCATAATTATTCAAATAACAACTTATTAAACAATAACCTTGATGAAAACAACTAGTTTAACGTAGAAAATGCAAATATCTTCATTTTCCGCGAACTTCCATCTAGTGCTCTGAAATACAAAATGGCGGGCCAAATAAACTAATGCTGTCAGATGCAGTTACGGCGCGGCACACACGGCATAAGTCCAAACATACACAACTGACTTTCGTAAGTCCGCACACAAAATGTGGCAATATTCCGCACATCGAATTACAACTGTAATTAATTTATGTATATTACCGCCGTAATAATGAAACGAGATTCTATAGAATATACCTAATCGACAGCCGACCGATGTTTCATGTCTTCGATCGGACGAACACAACGCAACGCAACTCGCAAGTCAGCGAGGCCGCGGTCCTAAAATTCCGTTCCTTTCACTCACAGGCAGGTAGACGCGTTGATGCCAGTGCCAGTTGGCGGAGTGCCAGTATTGGTTGGTTGGCAAACATCAAGCGGTTGACGATGTTAGCATAAGCTATCTCTCTCACTCAACAGTGGTATTCAATGGCATCGTTTCTCTCAGTTGTGGTAACAATAAGTATAACTATACGTAGTATTCTGAACATAGTATTATTATTATCGGAGCGAGTCGCCATCATGCCTGTGAAATGACCTCGCTCGCTCGCGTCGGCTCGAGTTGAGACAAGGAGAACAAGAGAACTAATAATAATACTGCGTTGTACTGTGTGATAGTATGATACGACAGTACTCAATGCGCAACTCTGTATGGAGAAAACGACTAAATTCCTGTGCGGCCTGAATGGCGCGTTGAATAATAAATTATTCATTGGACTGCTGCATTATTTATGGACGCATAAATATTATATTTAGGTATTCAGTGTGACGTGTTATTTTATATTAAAAAATTAGCATAATTAAGTCATATGGTATTTAGAATAACATTATAAGTTTATTAATGTGGTCTATTTCTGAATAGTGGTATCTATTTATGTATTCTATATGAAAATATAAAACGTAAAAATAGAATTATAATAAATATGAAATTAGCCGTGGATGCAGGCCGCTTCCAACAGGTCATTGTAGAGATCCTTGGGGGAGGCCTATGTTCAGCAGTGGACTTCTTGTGGCTGAGATGATGATGATGATGATGATAATAATTAGGGACAAAGTATAAAGTAATATAAAATATATTGTCAGAGATAGGTAGGTACTACAATGTAATTATTTATAGATTAGATAAAGATTGAAGTAGTACGCAGAGTTTTTAAGAACAGAAAGAAGAGAGAAAAAACATTGTTAAATTGTTAAGCTAATTAATTTCATTAGTATAACCTATTTCCTAAAAAATATGTTTACCTACTTTTTATAATTCTTCTTTCAAGTTCTTCTTCTTCTTCTCTCGTCTATTTGTTTCAAGCATTAAATGATACATTTAGGTAATAGTTATTATTCGAATACAAGAAATATATATAAACCCTTTTCTTCTTTCTAATTCTTCTCCTTGCTTCTCAGTTCTCTCCACCCTAAACTTTGGCTAACGTGATTTGAATAGAAGGGTCGCGCGGTCGTGAAACGTGACTCGCGACCTAAATTACTAACGAACACGCGGCGCAGTTATTAATTCAATATTTTGTGTTAGTCTTATCATATCTGAATCCCAACCTTAAGTCTAAATAGCAAAGCCGAACACGCAACTATTCAAATTATTTGGCCTTGTTTATTTATAAAGTATTCGTCTGAGCTCACAAGTCGTTGACTCATACCGTAGTCTCCGCTATGGACAGACCGCAATATCGACCCGTGCCTCAGTGCTAACCGGTTTCCCCGATATTTGTATCTCTTTCCCTCTCACGTACTGTCGGATATGCGCCACATAATTCTAAAGCGGCTTTATGGTTGGCAGAGGTATTCTACCGCCGGATTTGGATCGCTTAAAGCATTGTGTATTTTTGGTAACGTGTCTCTTGATACGATTTGTAGGTATGATACGAATTATATGTTACGTCAACTTAAGATTTAGTTGTTTTGTAAATGGATAAATTCAACTAACTGTCGATATGTTTATTGAATGCTGGGTATGATAAGCTTATCTTATCACTTATCATAAGCACATTATAAAAGTATTAAGTACTAAAGCGACCTATAATACTATAAAATAGGTACTAAAATATTTTATGCCGAGCTGGTGTGATCAATACGTCTGAAATGGGGCTCCGGGGCCCGGCCGGGCCGATCTATATAGTTATGTGGGTATGATTTATCCCAAGTGAGGGTACTCTAACCCGTCTCAGTGGGCGGTCGCCCGCTCTCACCCTGCTCCGTTCCTCTCCCTGTCTGGCTTAAAATGTTCCACACAGAAATTTCTCTCGCTATTTCGCCCGAGCACCTTTTTAGTTCTCTTATACTTTATGACAAAAGTTCGAGTATACTCACTCAATGTAATTACTTCTGTGTATTCTGAAAGTGTCGTATCTTAGTTTTTGGGATTGTTCTTTTAAGAAAATAGTAGATTTGGTAAATACAATGCAGCACTCCATAATTGTGATCTGTTATGTATGGGACTCCTATTTAACCGAGAGTTCAATTGAGAGCGAGTAGGCTTAGAATCGTACAAAGAAGTGAATTTGGGTGGAAAAAGAAACACGGGCAGAGAATTAAATTAAGCAATTGTTGGTAAGCTTTGTATTTTGATTGGAGTTTTTATCTCCTTTCCTAGAATGGAGTAATATGCACATACAAGTCTAGGACACATCAACAAAACGTTCTCAGAATATTGATACTTTGAAACAGTAAATACCTACCTAGACAGGCGAAATGTTAGGAAATAGTTCAAATAAACAATTTTCTATTGTGCATTTAAACATATTAATATTCGAAATGCAATAATATAAATAACAATAGACCCTTACTATACGTCAGACCATCTATTCATAATATATTTTAATTTCCCGCCTAACCTTGAACGACCTGAACTTGAACGTGACGAAATACGAGGGTATTGGAACGTCGGAGTCATCATCATCGTCATCATTAGCCTATTCGCGTCCACTGCTGGACATAGGCCTCTCCTATGGCACGCCACTGGGCTCGATCTCCAGCCCAACGTCTCCAACTGCTACCAGCCATCTTTCAGATGTCATCACTCCACCTCGTTGGAGGGCGTCCTAAACTACGCTTGCCGAGGCGCGGTCTCCACTCGAGAACACGTCTACCCCAACGGTGGTCGGTTCTCCGACAAATGTGACCAGTTCACTCTCAAAGTAGTTTCTACCTAATTGCAGATTCTACCCGAGGTAGATATATTCTGTAACAACTGCAGATAGCTTTTAATTCCAGTCCTCATCAACAGCAACAACATACTATTTCGCGTACTAACTATATTTCCCGCGCGCCGTCGACTATGTTCCCCCCTCCAGTTATGTCGTTTATGTCCCGTCTCATCCAGTCCCCTGACAATAAGTATGCAATCCTGTCCTCTCCTATCCTGTGCCACCCATTGGAAGTTGAAAGAGAACCAAATATTTATATTTGATTTCCAGAATTATCCTACGGGAACAATACGTTTTTTCGGGATAAAAAGGAGCATTTGCGTTAATCCAGGGTCTCAGCTATCTCTATACCAAATTTCATCAAAATTGATTACGCAATTTTTGCGTGAAAGAGTAACAAACATCCATACTCACAAACTTTCACCTTATTTTTTTTACTTTCCTCCTGGTGGCTATTCCACCAGCTTGTTAATAACATAATACGTAGGCACGTCGACCTATTCCTTTGGCACTCTATGTTTGGCACAGAGCACTCCTGTGTCCTTGGACATTTTGGTGACATAAAAAAAGTATTTAAGGCTAAGATTTCTTCTATTGGCAATAAAAAATCTTTCGATATATTTCGTCATACTGGCGAACAAAATATTTTTCAAAAATAGGATTGTACCCACTGTTTGCACAGCCAGTGTAATACTCAGGATATGGAGCTTTTATGCAAAGGAAATTGTGCGTACAAGGTACTTTAAAAGGTATGCTGGTCATAATGTAGCATCCGAGTCGAGATGAACCATGTTATTTATTGAGCCAATTATGGAGGACTTATAGGTTCTGTAAAGGATATTGGTATTTGATTATACTGAGCCTTTACGTATTCAGGATTTTATTAAGGTTTTATGGTTGACTTTAGATTTTTAACTCCAATACAGGTAAAGATAAACTACACTTTCTTAAACACCACACTATAAAGTAATAACAAAAATACCGGTGAGACTTTATGCATAAGTGGATAATTGGCGATCTTATCGCTATGAGCGATCTTTTCCAGTAAACCATAAAACTTGTCTAATGTCTATGTATGTCACTTTGTTCGCTTACAATTTCCTTTCGAAAATGAAAAAAGGGGGAGGCTGAGACTGCATCGATTGCGTAGTTATACCAAGGCACACTTACAACGCTAAGGTCTCGGATTTGAGTCCCTGGTCGGACTAAGTGATATTGGATTTTTCTATTAATTATCAGCCCGGAGTCAGAGTGCGATATGGCGATAGCCTCGCGTGCAATGTAACACACAAGGCGAAACGTGTCGGTAGCCCCTCCGCCTATCCTTTCTGGGAAAAAAGGCGTGAGTTTATGTATGTATGTAGAGAGGGAATGAGGCAGAAATATCGCTTTCATATTTTATGGTAACTTTAGTAGATATGCTTTGCTAGATAAGCAAATAGCAATATGAATCAGCAACAGTGTAAAGCACAGAGTACTTTGTAGTTAAGGAGACACTGTAAGCAAGACCAAGGGGATACAAATATATTCTTGCTAAAACATTAAACGCGAACAATGGTGATAGACTAGCCGACCGTACATACCGACATAGACCGCACTAGGCCAGCGTGGTGGACTATATGGCCTAACCACTCTCAATCGTACTGTCGATTGTAAAGGAGGCCCGTGCCCTGCAGTGGGACGTATATGAGCTGATACAGATACAATGGTGATAGAGCAAAGACCCACATCATCCGCAAACGGGACACATGAAAAAAAAATTTCAAGGTCAACGTCAAATCGAGCTCTGTTACTTTTTTTTGCTATGACACGGGTTATCTGAGGATTTGTTCGACCAATCAGGGACAAATAGAAGAAAAGACATTTTGCGAAAATAAAATGCCGCTTTTTTCAAAAACATTTCACTGTTTTGAAGTTGAACCAGTTTATTTCTATGTGCTTTGTAACCAGATTACAGATTGCAAGTAGGCTATTAAAAGACACACTGATATAAGCATTTCAGAAAGTCATTGCTTTAATCAGTCTGTTACACTTTTTTTTTAATTCTCGCCTATATTATCTCGAATCGATTTTTACGGGCACACTTTCCAAGGTTACTGAAAAAGCTATTAGTCATAACTCATATGGACTGATTTACCTGTCAGCCCGATCTCGGATCATAGATCCTCTGGTTTACTCATGTTCCACGATTTAAATAAACCAAACTTAAATTGTGCGCTTGTTTTCACCTAAATTACCAGTTGTCCCCGCCCAGCAAGATTGTCACGCAGACCCATGAGCGATCTCGGGCGTGTTAATCGAAGGTGTTTTGTCTTTTTTATATTGCGCACTTTCAATGTAAATAACGATTGATGTAATCTCAAATGTGTTGAATTGTATTCTAGAGTTGTTCTCTTTTGTACGTTTTCATCTTCTACTCTAATCATTATCCCTCTTCCCAACCTAATCCTCACATGAAGACTGGAATATATTTCCAATTATGCTATCATTCCATTTAACTCCTTCGTTCAGCAGAATAAAAGCAGTAAGTAATGAAACTCCTGAGAAAGTGCCTGGGGAATATTTGAAAGGTTCTAGGCATGCGCAAACGTTCCCACTATATCTCCAGCGTTATCCTGAGGGAGGACGAATCAATACATTGGGTACCAGGTCGCTTGCAGGACTTTGGAAACTGCTCATCAACGAACATTACACGTGTCCTTTTCACGCAGATAAATATATCGTATCCTTCTGGATTTATGCTTAGTCTAGCCCATTGGTATTTTAGGCATAATCTTTAGTAAACATTCTGTTATAGGACTAGAAAGTGTCATATCTTTAGTACCAGGTATAAAACCCATTAACCAGAGAGGACGTGGGCGAACGCCTAAAATAGGAATATAGACAAATTTTTGGAACTGCTTTTATTTAATAGATAGACCCAATATTAATACAAAACAAATACTAAAATATAGGACATAATTTAATTTTTTTTTTTTTTTTGGAAAATTCTTGCTAAAACGCTTTAACCTTTCACGGGGCTATAATCCTCCTCATGGATCGCTAACAGAGTGTAGCGTTCTATCAAAATGAACTGAGTTTCTCATCTCGCCGCCCGAGCAGTGACGTCAGCGCGCCCCGATCGCTGTTTACAGTCACGTGATAATGAACGAAACAATTTGAAATAATTTTATTTAATTTTTAAGACCAATTAGGTTCTCTAAACATTATATTAGATTTTAATATTATACTGTAATGTGTAACAAAAATATATACAGGAATTTGTAACATGAGTTAACATCTCTATTGCTTTTATGTAGCGTCTTCTATCCTGGAACGAGTTTAAATGTTCAAATACTGTGAATACTTATAATAAAATATTCGCCGCGCCGCGCCGGGTCTAGTAGTTAGTACCAAGCTTTAATGGTGGCATTCTTGCTATAGAGCGACTAGCTCCGAGCTCGTTCCGTCATTATTAATAACAATTTAAAATCTGTGACATTGTGACCATCAACTTATTATGTAACAATTATGACACAAAAACAAGAAACGTATAAAATAAAAATTATCTTATCTACGCATGATTATCAAGAACCTATCAATACTGGCTTAAACTGATAAAACATTGATTTTAAAAGTCGACAGCAGATAAATATATAACGCGGCTTTAAGTAGAATAACCTGTGATACAATTTAAGTCCGTGATATGATATGCGAGAACGAAAGAACGTGACATGCGAATGCGAATGTCATGTAGGTATGTTTTGATATAAGCAGCAAATTCCCAAGTCACGCGTGGAATATTAATGAGTTGAGCTCGACATAACGCGATAGCGTGAAAGTCGTCGGATCGTTGATTTATTATATCGAATTTGACAAATAGCGAAGACGACAACGAAATCGAATTTGAGTGACACCGAATATAATGACGACCAATTCAAATATTAGGTATCTATTAATGATTATTAGGATTTTATTACATTATTATAAATATATATTTTGTATACTATGTGTTAATAAATATTCACACTAAATTATATAAAAAACTAAAATATTTTTATTTATTAATGCAAGTACTTAAATCAGATAAATGCAACTATAACCATTTTTTTTCTTTTAGACAAGAAAAAATGAATCAAATATCATAAAATATAAAAACAAAACATTTGATCCTTGTATATCGGATGTATCATATCCATAGTTATCGGATATAAATAATATAAGTATCGGATATACATACAGCGTGATATTGACATCTGGTATTTAATTTAAACCATATGCTCCTATCCATCCCAGGTAATATTGTACCAAGTTTGAACAAAAACTGCCTGATAGTTTAGTCAAAACTCGCGAAATTACGTTACAAGGCTATTGACCAACCCCTATAAATACCGAGTCTCTTACAGCTCAGATAAGTTTCTGAACTGAACTAAAGTTCAGCTAAGCGGTAAAAAAACTCGCATCTATATGGGATGCCCAAAAATAGTGGGTAATAACTAAAATCACAATTTTTGACAAAAAAATGTTCTCATATTTTTTTCAAATTATGTAAGTTGTCATCTAGGGTTATGAGGAACATGTGGGTTAAAATAAGTACAATGTGTCAATATCACCCTGTATATCGTGGTATAATAATCACTTATAATAAAGTCGTCAAGTTTTGACTCCTTCATTTGTTTGCAACGAACCTATCGGGAAATACCCGATAATTTTGAAGCTCTTGTGGTATTCGGGGGATTATTTTTCCATCCCAAATTTTAATTTCAAACTCATTTTCATGCAAAATCTCCAATTTTCACAATAGAATTCAACCTGTCAGTTTGACGTGTGGTTAATTTGACTGGATCATGTTTTGTTTTTTATATATAGCAACTACCAGAGAAAATTTTCAAAAAATTATCAGTGTAATACCATGTAGGTTGTACCACGTGACGTCGAATGGTGCAATTCTATTGGTCGATATTTGGGTCGGAAAAATAATCACTTATAATACCACAAGAGCTTCAAAATTATCGGGTATTTCCCGATAGGTTCGTTGCAAACAAATGAAGGAGTCAAAACTTGACGACTTTATTTGTTTGCAGGGAACCTTGAGGGAAATGCCAGATAATTTTGAAGCTCGTGTGGTATTCGGGGGATTATTTTTCCGTCCCAAATTTTAATTTCAAACTCATTTTCATGCAAAATCTCCAATTTTCACAATTGAATTCAACCTGTCAGTTTGACGTGTGGTTAATTTGACTGGATCATGTTTTGTTTTTTATATATAGCAACTACCAGAGAAAATTTTCAAAAAATTATCAGTATAATACCATGTAGGTTGTACCACGTGACGTCGAATGGTGCAATTCTATTGGTCGATATTTGGGTCGGAAAAATAATCATTGATATAAAACATCCTCAAATCTTGTTTACAACATCTCTCTGTTATAAGAATTGAACCTAAAAACGTGTTTAAACCGGCTTCTAGTCTACTATGCCCCCGCACATTACTATTTCCGTGTACAAATCCCCCGCATTAAAATATGCAGTGAACTATTAATACATACATACCTGTCTGATGACAACCACAATGACATTGTGTCGTTAATATGAACATCTGTTTTGACCTTATCGGAATAATAATTAATTTTGACCTTATCGGAATCATAATTAATTATTATTCCGATAAGATCAAAATAGATGCTCATATTAACGACACAATGTCGTCATCAGACAGTAGGTATGTATTAATAATTCAATGCATATTTAAATGTCATACTCGTATAGATCTTAAAATAATACTGACTATTTTTAGAAAAATAATGTCCTAATGCAAATGTCTTGATATTATTGAGCAAAAAATAAACTAAAATTTTCAACGCGGGGGATTTGCACACGGAAATAGTAATGTGCGAGGGCGTAGCAGACTAGAATCCGGTTTAAACAAGTTTTCATGTTCAATTCTTATAAAAGGAAGATGTTGTAAACAGGGTTTGAGGATACATAACAAAAATGTAGCTCACAATGTGGCGCCCTTTCATTTCTAGAGCCATTTTTTACCGTTGCTAAGAAAAACAATCAACCCATCATCTATAACTAACGTGACCATTTATTTTTTTTGCCAGAGCGGGACATCTGCGGATGACATAATAAACTCATTTGCAAAAAAAACGGGCACCTAAGCAATGAACCATTTCAAATGTTACTATTGGTTTGTTTGATAATTATACGTAGTTTTACTTTCACAATTTTGTAAATTAATAAGCAAATAATCGTTTTCGTCAGTATTATCATAAAATTTTGATAAAATTTATGGGTTTTAATGCTAAAGTTCACTAGTAGTGTATGCTCGCTAGTAGTGCATATGCTCGTGAAGTAAAAGTTAACAAAGATTTTTGTTTGTTTTTTCTTTGATAAAGTAAAAGCAGATAAATGTTTAGTATCGAGTGTGACCCCCTCTAGCTGAAATCACAGCTTGAATTTGTCTGGGTATGCTAGCGAGGATATCCCGGATACTTGCTTGCGGAATACGTTCCCACTCCGCGGTAATCACATTCTTCAGCTCTCTGATGGTCTGCGGAGCCGGTTGTACTGATCTCACGCGTCGTTTCAGAACGTCCCAGATATGCTCTATAGGATTGAGGTCGGGACTTCGAGCTGGCCAATCCAAACGACGAATGCCGACCTCTTGCACATACGCTTCCACATCGCCAGACCGGTGGGCGCGAGCGTTGTCGTCCATAAAAATTGAGTCTTCGTCTAAAGCGGCCAATGCGGGTTGTGCATGAGGAATTAGAACTTCCGTTATGTATCGATGTCCAGTCAGTGAGCCGTTTTCAATGAAGACTAACTCTGTACGATACATTGAATTTATTCCTGCCCAAAACATAACAGCGCCCACACCATAAAGTGTGATTTCTTCAAAACAAGCCTCTGCAAAGCGTTCTCCTCGTCTTCGTAGCACTCGCCGACGTCGATCTTCACCGAACAGAGATATCCTAGCTTCATCGGAGAACAATACCCTATTCCAGTCTTCTTGAGTCCATGACTCACAATTTCGAGCAAACCTAAGCCTGGCAACTCTGTGCTCACGGAGTAACTTAGGGCCGCGGGCCGGGCGATGACTGCGTATATTGGCCGCGAGAAGCCTCCTCCTGACCGTCCATAGACTAATATGCACATTTCTTACTTCTTCGAGGTTGTTCTTAAGGTCCACATACGAAGACTTGCGATTTCTCAATGCGCGACTCACAAAAAAACGATCATCCCGTGGTTGGGTGGTTTTCTTCCAGAACCAGGCTCAATCCTATAGAGCATGTCCGGGATGTTCTGAAACGACGCGTGAGATCAGTACAACCGGCTCCGCAGACCATCAGAGAGCTGAAGAATGTGATTACCGCGGAGTGGGAACGTATTCCGCAAGCAAGTATCCGGGATATCCTCGCTAGCATACCCAGACGAATTCAAGCTGTGATTTCAGCTAGAGGGGGTCACACTCGATACTAAACATTTATCTGCTTTTACTTTATTGAAGAAAAAACAAACAAAAATCTTCGTTAACTTTTACTTCACGAGCATATGCACTACTAGCGAGCATACACTACTAGTGAACTTTAGCATTAAAACCCATAAATTTTATGATAATACTGACGAAAACGATTATTTGCTTATTAATTTACAAAATTGTGAAAGTAAAACTACCTATAATTATCAAACAAACCAATAGTAACATTTGAAATGGTTCATTGCTTAGGTGCCCGTTTTTTTTGCAAATGAGTTTAATAATAATAAAGTTTTTACAAGTTTTTATATAAGAGTGAAACTCTGAATTTTCTGAAAAACTGAATTTTCGTAATCAAAATAGCTCTTATTACTGCGGCACTCAACTGTGTTTTATCACTTGTCCATATTTTTTTAATGTGAGAAAAATCTCTTTCGATAGGTGCGTTACTTCCAGGCAGGCACATAACGTACTCAATAATTATGGAAAAGTTTTATAAATCAAGTTTATATTTACGAAAGAGATGGAGTAATTCGATCCCACCCCCATCGGTTTTTAGCATTAGTTCGGTAAAGCATTTCGAGCGGGGAATACATTTTAAATTATCGTTTGGTCTGTTTGCAAGAGCGCGACTATGTCGGCCTTGCTGGGGACACCGGGACAGACTTCCTGAAAGCGGTACTGTCCCGCCCAAAGCGGGACGTATGGTCACGTTATCTATAACCCCACCCCAGAGACAGGGCGGAGAGCGGGAACGTTCTTACAACTCAACGTTGAAACACCCGGGAATGGTATTGTAATCTCGTATCCGGGGGACGTTTGGACCCATTCCCAACCAAACCCTACACCCGCATATTTCTTGCGCCCTGGGCGGTCACACCAAAAAGCTTTACTCTAAAACCCTCTGCTGGGGACTTTATCGATCCGGGCGATGAAGGGTCGTACAATTTATTTATTTGATACTATACTATTTCCCTTTAGAGTAGTTCTATCTCACGATGACAGGTTGGTATTAGCGGTGTGTGTAGATGCGATATTTTTGTTATAATGATATTCCACAGCATTCAGCTTGATTTCAATCACAAATTGAAGTAGAAAAATAAAATCTCGCAGTATTATTTAGTTGACCATAAACTTCACATATTCAACACAGTCTAAAACAAAGTATTTTGTGAAATTCAAACCGAATTTAACTGAATATTATGGACAAATGTTTAACCTATCTGAAACCAGCGAAACAAATAGCCATTTTAAACATTTTTTCTATAAACAAGGGGTATGAGTTGATACAATATTATCAAACGAATGTATAATGAATCAAAAATATTATTTTGTTGGTATATTATTCAAGATAGTTTGTTATTCAAAGAAAATAAAATATCTAGGGCAGCGGCCATGCAGCGGCGGTGAGATTTTATGTGTTTTTGAGACACTTTAGAATAAAAAAGGCTTAGGCCGTTTGTCCACCGCCGCCGTCACCGGACCGTCACCGAGAACGAGATGACGGCGCCGATTTAGCGGTACATACATTTACTATACGGCCATATGTCCACCGCACGCCCGTCACCCGAGAACCGTCATCCCGGCCGCCCAAGAAGCTTATACCCAAATGGAGATTGCATTCCGTATATAAAAGTGAAGCACAAAAATTTGACCTCGAATGACGTTGCGACTGATTGCTATCCTTTTCTTTCGAGTGACAATGAATGAAAATGACTTTTTGTTCATTCACTGTCACTCGAAAGAAAAGGATAGCAATCAGTCGCAACGTCATTCGAGGTCAAATTTTTGTGCTTCACTTTTATATTCGGAATGCAATCTCCATTTGGGTATAAGCTTCTTGCGGCCGCCGATGTTTCGAGTACTTCGGCGTGACCGCTAGAAGGCCGTTTGTCCACCGCCTCCGTCACCGGACCGTTACCGAGAACGAGATGACGGCGCCGATTTAGCGATACATATATTTACTATGGCCATTTGTCCACCGCACGCCCGTCACCCGAGAACCGTCATCCCGGCCGCCGATATTTCCATCCGAGGTGAAAACGTTATTTGACTGCGCTTTTAACAATACGTGTTCGAAATAACACCCTGGGCTCAAAAAAGTCATACCATTTCTTAACAATCTGAGTGCAAGCACTCCGTTTACATTTTTACACGATGAAACAGACGCTGGTTTTATTGATAACGCCTATTCAGCCAAACCGGAGACTACCATTGTTCCGTGTAGTGGCGTAACAATAGGGTGGAAAAGTGCGCAAAATGCCACGGGCCCCCGGCTTAAGGGGCCCCGACGGAGCACTTTTGTATGAAACCGCGCACGCGCCCGCTTAACGCAGTTTCAGCCCTTATAGTCGCTTAGCGAGCTATAGAGCGTGCTATGCTATAGTCCCGTTGGAAGATAAGATACGTGATGATCTTATCGGACAGAGAACCAAAGTTATAGACATAGCACATAGGATTAGCAAGCTGAAGTGGCAGTGCGCTGGCCACGTCTGTCGAAGAACTAATAACCGTTGGAGCAAACGTGTTCTTGAGTGGAGCCGCGTGTTGACTAACGTGGCGTAGGACGCCTACCAGCTAAGTGACGAGTGAAGATTTTCAAAAACTCGCTACCACATGCTGGATGTGATGAGCTGACAACAGGGTGAAATGGCGTAATTTGGATGACGCCTATATCCATATAACCATGGCGGTTACATTGGACATTAGAAGAAGAGGGACAATGCATATAAAAAAATAAACATGTTTTTTTTGCGCCAAGAGCTTACTATACTCCACGAAGTTACAAATTTAGTTTTCGTGGACATTGTGATAGCCCTGATAGCCATAATAAAGCAGTTACTAGCAAAATGTGATCCTGATTTAGAGGAATGGGTAACTAAGTCCAGGGGCTAGATTAAATACTTAAGTCCGAAAATGCAAAATGAGCTAATTACTGTTTTGGGCCTAAAACTCCATTATATTTAATACAACTTGATATTTTTTCTAAAATAGACCAATTATTTGAAGTTTCTAGCTACTGTGTGATAGAAAGAACTGAAAATGGAATCCAAAAGCACTCCTTTATCGTTATTACACAAACCTTTCTTTAGATTTTAGAAAATGAGTTATGTTCATAATCGGATGAGAAATATGAGGCCATGTCATTAAAACATTTTGTGATGTACTGTATCAGCTCATATAGGTCCCATTGTAGGGCAAGGGTCTCCTCTACAATCGAAAATACGATTGAGAGTGATTAGACCATAATATAGTCCACCACGCTGGCCTAGTACGGGTTGGCGGGCGCTATGGTATGGAGGTTGCCTCACGATGTTTCCATTCACCGTCACAGTGCGTGGAGATTGACTATACATGTCCGATAAGTCAGAGGAGTGCACTGAGATTCAAACAATATTCAGAAAAACGAAACTACAATATTCATTTTTTTTATATCTGCGAAGGGCCCCATTTGATGATATTTGCCACGGGCCCCCGATGGTGTAGTTACGCCACTGGTTCCGTGTTTAACGTTTCCGAATGAATTTCGAGTGGTTTCCACGAGTTTATTTTAGATATAACTTCCGCCTGTGACATTACTTGTAATAACGTGGACTTTGTATCACTATTTCAGTCAAGGAACTGAAACGTTCAACGATAAGCGAAGTGTGTGTGGAAGTACTGGCGCCCCTGCTTACCCCCATGCGTACATAAATGTTTTTTTAATTACTATTGCTTAGATAACTTGACTTCCTTGTGTAGGTAGTTTTATGTGTGTGTAATGTGGGTGTGGTAGCTATCAGCACCTCTGCCTACCACTTCTGGGTCCGGCTAACGAGCAAACAGGTCACCTGATGGTAAGTGATCACTGCCGTCCGTGAACTTCCACAACGCTTCATCGATGTGTTGCCGGCCCATCTGATCGAGAGAGGAACGGAAAGTAAAAAGATGGACAGAGGATAACGGTATTGGGATCCGGCAATCTCACTCATCAAACGGAAAGCGACGCTTTACTGGCGCTTCACATCGATTTGTGAGACGGTGGTGCCGCCCCGGACGAGCCTGCCCATTCATGCTGAGTCATTGACAACAGCGTGGCTCTAACACATATCTGTATCAGCCCATATACGTCTCACTGCAGGGCACGGGCCGCCTCTACAATTGAGAGTGGTTATTACATAGGTATACATAGATATGTATGTTTAAAGATAACATTGAGGTAGGTAATTTTATAGAATTCACTTTGAAATAGTACACTGTATTACAATGAAACGTAGCGTTAAAGTTTAATGTGGAAGTTTATTGTTTGCCACAATGTTGTTTTGTGAGTGTAGCATACATTGTTACAGGATAGTTTTAGTTTTATTATATTTCTTTGTTGCTTTTTTTTCATTTAATATATTTAAATCATAAAATAGGGTCTATCCTTTCAACTAAAAAGTAAGGTCTGCCTAAACATCTGGGGTATTGTCCAAACCGAAAGGTTTACCCAAACATGTGTACTATTGTCTAAAAAACATAAATTTGTTGCAAAGGATTGCCGCCACTATAAAGAATATAAAGAACTTAACTAATACAGTTTTATTGCCCCGGCATGAACGGGCCATTACAATTAGGAAACAATAATTTAGCACAGCATCTTTTTAACTAATATTACACAATACGGTACAATGTACATAAAAATTCTTACTTTAATAAACCAACTCGCAGATGTTTTATGGTTAAACATCTGCAGTCATATCTTAAAATGAAATGCGTGTTTAAATAATGTTCAAATTACAAATAATAAGCGTGTTATTTTAAAAGCTAAATCTAAGTTGGCGTATTGCTACCGCCACAGCACAACTTTGGTGGTTATAAGTGTAGGTATTAGAATAAGCACTCACTTCCAGGAACTAATAATAGTATATTTTATAATTTAGCACTTAATACATTCAATACCTACACTTATACCAAAGTGGTGACCCCGAATCAAAAAGAGTGATTTGAGTGTAGTATTAAAGTTGAATTGTGGTACGCGAGTTTTCCGTGGAAGAGACACTGTTTTTGAATAAAATAGAAAAAGTGAGCAGTATAATGAACACCGGAAGCGTTAGCGAACAATCTGCCCCGGAGGTTGCGTCGTGTTCTCCACATATACCAGAGTGCAAATCGAATGATTTAGAAGTTTGGTTCGCCATAGTAGAAGCTGCGTTTGCTGCCGCCCGCATCAACTCGGAGAAATCAAAATACGCACTGATAATACAGAAGATACCAGCTGACATCATAGACACAATGCGTGATGTCATTTTAAGCCCGCCCGACGACGCTCCGTATACAACATTCAAGGCGATTTTGATTTTTGATAAAGCGTTGTGGTACATCGGAAAGTCAGCGAACACGTCAGTTGTGGAACGCGAGGAACTTGGAGATGTTAAGCCATCACAGTTTCTTCGACGTCTACGAAACCTAGCGGGTGAGAATATGTCGGAATCTACTGTCCGTACACTTTGGCAAGGACGATTGCCAACGGTCTTACAGCCCATCCTAGCAACTGTTAAGGACCAACCGTTGGAGAAAGCTGCGGAAGTTGCAGATGCAGCATTAGAATACTTGCCAATGCGTTCAGCTATTACAGAGGCCGGAATTCGTCCTACTTCCACCAAACAAGAGGAGTCGGTATCGGAAGACATGAAAAAGATGTACTTACGTCTGTTTAAAAGCCGAGATCGCTTTGCTACGTCGAGAAATCAACGATCCCACTTCACGTGCGCGAGTGCGAGATAGGAACAGATCACGATCTCGCTCACGTTCCAGAAGCCGCGGTCCACGGCCACGTGATTTATGCTGGTATCACTGGCGGTTTGATACGAAGGCAACAAAATGTGTTCCACCATGCAGCAAGGCTATGGGAAACGCTCCGGGCAGTCGTTAATGTTCCATGTGGGTATAACGTATGTATAATTTTATACAAGTATCAAATGATGTCTAAATTTTCATACCATTGGAATAGCCTCCGTAGCCCAATTGGTTAGACACCGGCTGAGAAACGTGAGGGTTCGATCTCCGCACTGAGACAAAAATTTGTGTGATCCACGGGTATTTGTGTATCGGGTCTGGGTGTTTGTGAGATTAGAAACTTTTCTCTAATACCCACGATAAGACTCGATCTTAGTGTGGGGTCAAATGTGACTGTTGGGTAGGTATACTTATTTATAGCTGCGGGCAAAATTTACAAACCCTATGGATAGCATTCTAAGTCTTTCATTAGATCAGTAATAGTAATTGTGATTATTTTCATCATTTTAACAGCCTCTCTAAACCAACAGTGGGGTCATCATCATCATCATCATCATATCAGCCACAGGAAGTCCACTGCTGAACATAGGCTTCCCCCAAGGATCTCCACAATGACCTGTTGGAAGCGGCCTGCATCCAGCGACTTCCTGCAACCTTAGTCAGATCGTCCGTCCACCTTGTAGGCGGGCGTCCGACATTTCGCTTGCCTGTACGTGGCCTCCACTCAAGAACCTTTCGCCCCAACGGCCATCGGTTCTACGAGCTATGTGCCCGGCCCACTGCCACTTCAACTTGCCAATCCCATGGGCTATGTCGGTAACCTTGATAATGTAACAACAACAACAACAACAACAGTGGGGTAATTGCGATAAATTACAGGCGATGCCGTTTTGCAGCATTGCTATGGAGCCTTGTTGGCTTTTGAGGTGGCCATGTTAATACATACACGTTAGAAAGGTATTTAGTCAAAAAGAGCAAAAAAGCAACCTCAATTAATAGTTTTAATTCATAAATGTGATTGTAACAGTAAAGTTCATATTTGGCTATATCCGTAATTAGAAGTCTACTAATTGCCTACTGCCCTGATACGTCGACAAACCGATACAAAAACAGTAGTAACCAAAAAGACTAGATAATAGTTTATTATATTTACGCGAATGTTATAAGTATATAGAAATAAAACTATTATTTACGGATTTTATCGCGGAATTATTTATTTTAATTTTTACATTTTTGTCTTCCCAATGGTTCGATTACTTTACAGCTTTCGTGGTCACGGGACGGATTCAACGCAAAGTCGGAAAGACAAAAATGTAAAAATTAAATTCATTAATTCCACGATAAAATCCGTAAATAATAGTTTTATTACAAAAAGACTAGGTTTTAGTAACCTTTCTTGGTCCCCACACTATCGCCGCTACTGATTGCTGTTATTATCATGCACATTGCATTCAACCTAGTTGATTGTTCGTCCTCGACGATGCATGTTGAACGTGATTTAATGGCCCAAATGAATTCACTACACAATAAAATACTGCAAGATGTATGCCGAACTGGAAAAGAAGTGGGGTTACTCTGTGAAACGATATGAACTTTGAATGTGCGAATGTTCGACCTCCTGAGTAAGAAAGTTTTCTACTTCTAAAAATCAATTATATTCATAATTATTCTTATCATTCCCTCCGAATTTAGTCTATGATTACGACGTACAATAGATTCCAACATTTTGTACTGCGTCTAGATTCTAGGCACATTAGTGAAGTTTTACGTACGGCGTCCAAACACTCGAAGTTCTTATCGTTTCACAGGGTATCTCCCAAGTATTCTGAGCTCGATCGATATTTGTGTTAGTCATCTCTGTTAGGCCTAATATCACCTTCATTATCACTATCTTTGAGTGGCGTGTACTTAAGAAGTGGTAGAATATCGGTTAGTGGAGACACAATATTTTATTAGAATTAAGCCCCCATCTAAAGGCCATCCCGCGGTCTAACAAAGGGAGTCCCGTGCTTATCCAATATCATATCTGGGCGCACCATTTTTTCCTTACATTTACTTGTACCATGACTGTATCAGCCCATATACGTCCCTCTGAAGGGCAAGGGCCTCCTCCACAATCGAGAGTACGATTGAGAGTGGTTAGGCCATATCATGGGGGTGCAACTCTCTTATAATTTATTTCTATGGTACTAGTTAGAGCCATTGGTTGGTTTAAAATAATTAATTGACTATTATTATGCTTTATTTTAAATTTCTTTTTTTACATTTTTATATATTATATAATATGTGCGTGGTGGCCTGTTGGTTAACGGACTAGACGCGGCTGCCTTCATGTTCACGGTGGTCGCGGGTTCGAATCCCAGGGCACACCTCTGACTTTTCGGAGTCATGTGTGTATTGATAATCAATCACCACGCACTAAAACAGTGAAGGAAAACATCGTGAGGAAACCTGCATACCATAGCGATTTATAAAAAAATCTATGGTATGTAAGTCCGCCAACCCGCACTAGGCCAGCGTGGTGGACTATATGGCCTAACAACTCTCAATCGTATTCTCGATTGTAGAGTAGGCCCGTGCCCTGCAGTGGGACGTATATGGACTGATACAGAATATATAATATTAGTATACAAAATACATATAAAAATATAAAAAGTTATCCAACGATGGCGAGGCTCGAGACCCAAGCCACCGGTGGTTAGGAGCCCAAAGTGAGGAATCGCCTCACAATACGTGCCGTGTCAAGCAATACTTCCTTCTGAATTTGACTCCTGACCCAACAGCCGATTGAGAGCCTCTGTAGATGTGGGTCGAGGCTCTTTGGTATCAGCCCATGAGCAGAAACGACAATCGGGACAATCAATGTTGAGTCGACATCCCACATGTCAGTAACCTCGTGTGCCAAATCTAAATATTTAGACATTTTGTCTTTTTCAGCTTTCACAAGGTTATCGTCATGCGGCATGGTGACGTTAACAAGTATAGCCCGGCGCGCCAATCGATCTATTATCACAATGTCAGGCTTATTGGCTAGAATAGTCTGTCTGTGATAATAGATCGATCCCAATACAGCGTTGCATGACCATTTTCGAGAACTGGTTGGGGCACATACTGGTAATATGGCACTTCAGGTGTCACAAGTCCATATCGAAGGGCAATTGTTGGTGTATGATCTTGGCTACTAGGTTATGTCTATGCAAATACTCGCCGTTAGCAAGATACGAACAACCGGAAAAAATGCCTGATAGACTCGCCTGGACGGTGGCATGTCCGACAGATGTCGACCGTACCGTCCTTCAGGATGTATTTCCTATAGTTGTTCGTCTTAATAACTTCGTCCATAATAGCAAAGATATAACCCTCGGTTTTCCCAAAGAGGATACCGAAGCGTAGCCAAGACACAGAAGCTAGTCGGTCCACATCAGGCCCATGAAGGGCTCGATAGAACCGACCGTGCAGCTCTTTGCTCTTCCATATGTCCTCGCGATCCTTAATGCCTACCACTAGAGGTTTCCGCCAGTTCTCAATCGCCAAAGACAGCGGGGTAAATCCTTTATCTACCATAACTACAACCCTATGCATATCCACGTCACTGTGAAGGAAATAATCCCTGAGATTGCACACCTCGCGATTATGCCAGTCCTTAGCATTAAGAATGCCTCGGCCCCCACATCTCCGCGGGATGTACAATCTCATCACTGATGAACGTGGATGATGCATACGATGTGCAGTCAGGAGAGTTAAGACTTTACGATCCAGGGCGTCCAATTCGGTCTGAGTCCATTTGAGTATGCCAAATGTCGCGCCAAATTGCCGTGACCCCTTCATTCTTTAGAAATAATAGGAAATTATAAAGGCACAATTGCACTATCTGGCGGATTTTATTTAAAATAAAATATTTCCAGCGACATCTTGTACACAGCAGAGTAAATTTTTGTTCCTCAAATATATTGAGGAGTTGCTCATCTATTTCCTATATAGTGTACTAGCAGCCCGGCCCAGCTTCGCCCGGGTGCATATAGATTTCTCTACAATAATATGCACCTATTATACACATAAACCTTCCTCTTGAATCACTCTATCTATTAAAAAAAACCACATCAAAATTCGTTGCGTAGTTTTAAAGATTTAAGCATACAAAGGGACATAGGGACAGAGAAAGCGACTTTGTTTTATACTATGTAGTGATTATCTATGGGCCATATAGTCCACCTCGCTGGCCTAGTGCAGGTCGGCGGACTTTTCATACTATAGAAATTCTTACAACAAATTCGCTATGGTATGCTTTTTCGTTTCCTCATGTTTTCCTTCGTCAAGGTGCGCGGTGATTGATCAATACACACATGACTCCGAAGTCAGAGGTGTGCAGTGCGATTTGAACCCGTGACCACCGTGAGCATGTTGGCTGTACCGCACTATGCCATAACCATATCTCTGCACATAATAGCACATGCTGAGAAAGAGACTACGCTTTTACTCTTCACTAAGCACAGCGTCGTTTAAAGAGGTTATGTTCACTAGCCGTGTGACGTAATCAGCCGAAACATGGCGTCGGGTCGTCTAGCAATTTTATTATTATTATTATATTATACAAGAATAGTCAGCTTACAGTGTACCCAAAGCGCGAATTTATAATATGCGCGGGAGTTTAAAATGATAAAACAATTTATTTTTCCTGGTTTGTTTTCACGAATAACTTAGGATAATTTTCGGGAAAAAAAAAGGCTGTATTATTTCAAATATTTTTATTTTTTATACAAAATAAGTTTAATGAATACAATGATATACGGCATTATGGTAATTAACATTCAGCAATGATACAGGGTGAGGCAAGCAATTATGCATAAGTCGAAATTGGAAAGTACTCATAAATACTCATGTTTAATTACAATGAGAAACTTCTACTATGGGGCAACCCTACAATCGCAAAAAATATCAGCTATTCGATACATTTTGAAGTCTAAAGTTTATTTTTGTATGGAACAGATATTATTTGCAATTTTGGGATTGTCATCATCGTAAAAAATTGACGAATTACCTTACACTTAGAATATTAACACGGTGCAATTCCGCAGGTATCTCCTTTTTAGATACTAAGCTAGAAATTAGAATTACCGAATATTCTAGAGCACTATAACCTCAAACAATCTAAATAAAATTTCTCATATTCCCTATAACCCTTTCCATCAACAGTTCTGTTAGAACTTATATAATTCTTCATATTATTTGCCGCCCAGAATTCTAAGTTTTCAGCCCCAAGGTCCAAAGTACGATTAGTCTTCTCCAAATTAATGAGATTCTCGTTGAGGCGCTTTTTAATCTTGTCCGCCGTTTCTTTTTCTTCTGCTGTTTGCGATGAGAAATCTGTATCAAAAATTATAACATTATTATTTTTGACAGCCTCCGTGGCGCAGTTTGTTAGACACAGGCTGTTAAACCTGAGACCGCGGTTTCAAATCGAGACAAATATTTGTATTTTTTTTCCACTGGTATATGTTCCGGGTCTGGGTGTTTGTGAGACCGAAAAGTCTCTCGTAGTTCCTGATACCCAGGACCCAAAACTAGATGTTAGTGTGGGGTCAGGACTATGTATGTGACTGTTGTGTGTGTTTGATATTTGTTTTTTTTTTTAATTTCTTTTCTATAATTTTACAGCATATAATAATGTTTATGTACATTTTTTTTTAACTCATTGACCTGTCATATTTTCAATGACTTCACTTTTAAAGTAAAGTTTATGCACTAAATTCATCGTTTTCCATTCAGCAGAATTCAGGACATATGTTTTCACCTTTTAATTAAAATGGACAACCTCCTCTCATCAGTATTTGGAGCATACTACAGGATAATCAGGTGCATTAAGGCCAATGCAGACTGGGAGAAATATGGATTTATTTTGTTACCAAAGGATATTCAAACTTATCTAATGAGTATATGATATACATTCCATTGTTTTAAATTCATTTCGCGGCATCGAGAATGTCTTATTTTAAAAATCAGTACAACATAAAAAGCTAACTTATCCCATACAAAAATACTCACCAACAATATAATTTTTCCTCTCATCCCTGTTTACAGTTTGTAACAACATCTCCAGTTCACATTTCCTGTGCACATAACCCTCCAGTGTGCGCAAGTTGGTGACAAGACTCACTGCGGGACACACGACTGTACATGGCAACTCTTCTGCGAACCATTTCTTGTGGAGGCGTTGTATAGATGACTCCAGTGTCTCAAATATCCAGATTTTGTCGCCACTGAAATAAAAATTGTATTATAAAATAAATAATATAGATAAAAAAGGACTGATAATGAACGAGATGATACCCTTAATTTAGAATTATTAAATTAAATTTTGAATGATTAAATTAATTAATGTGTAAATTCGCGTAAATCTAAGAAACCATTATGGCTAAAAAGTACCTTTCCAAAACGAGCTTTCTGTTCTTCTCTAGACTAAACTTGTCTAAATATATCTTGAGCTCATCAACCAATTTGGGATTCTCTTCATCTGCAAGAAAAATATATTAAAACATATAAACAATGCTTTGATTGCTTTGGTGGAGTTATTTATTTTATTATTTAAACCGGGTATCTCAAGACTGCTACCGAAAACGAAGCCGGGTGGTAGTTTTAGTTACTACAAACACAATGCAACTAAAAATTTCGCAAATAAACGTGACATAAATTTTTAATGATTTTTTTAAATATTGTAATTTTTGGGTGGTAAATCTACAGTTTTTGCTAAAATAATAATTTTAACTGTTTTATACTTTAGAGTATTTATAAATAAAAGGTTAAACACTATTATTTTAGGAAAAAAAAGTATTTACCACCCAAATCAAGCCATAGGCAAAAAAAAAATACAACAAAAAATTGTCGCTTTTCTTGCAAAATTTTCTATTGCATTGTTTCTGAAGTCGCTTGAACAACTACCCGGCTTCGTTTTCGGTAGCAGTCTTGATATACCCTGTATTTATATTTCTAGCAGAAAACTAACATATTTCTGAAATATGGCCAAAACTGACAGAAAAGTGTTTGCCGTATTCGTATGAACCCTGCATGGCAGGAAAGTGGCGCTCGATTATATATTATATTGTTTTTTTTTTCTCAACATTCCAACACTTTTACATCCAAATCATAAATTTTGAAGAATCTCGCGTGAGATTAAGAGAGAGACGGGGAAACGAAAAACTCAAATATGCCTCACGTAATTAATGAACTCTATATGTGTTTGGCTACGTAACAAGTATAATGATATACTGCTGGTGCTTATACTAGAATCAGGTTACCAGGGCGCCTAGACTAATGACACTTTTCAAAGATCAAATTAAAATGACAGAAGTCACGTGACTGCCAAATGTCAATTCCATACATTTGATCCTTCCGCTGGCGTTCACGACAACAGAAAAGTGGCAAGTCTAGGCCTCCAGTCCAGCTAGGAAGATTGTAAAACTAAACAATGAGTTACCTGGTGGTTCAATAGCAGAGTTGTTTCCAGATATATCCATGTCCATACTGAGATCGATCTTGGTCTGCTTAGCGCGTCTTTCTTCATAGAACTGCTGTATTGTGTCTATCGACTCTTGAGGCAACACTATGTGACCTGGACAAATAAATTATATATTACATAATATTATAATACTGGCCTAGTCAATTTCTACCTAACAGGACTGTAAAGGTTAAATTTAAGTCTTGTGTCGTGGGTATCGGAAACTACTAGAGACTTTAAGGTCTCACAAATCCCGGAACTGAGACAAATACTGATGGGCTTTGCAAACATTTGCCTCGGTGCGAGGATTGAACCCGCTGCCTCTCGTTTCATTTTTTCTTTGTATGATAAATAAAGTAAAAAGTGTATGCATGTTCACAAATTACGGTTTTAACAAACTTTAAAAAATCATTATCATGTATTGGAGTATTGAAATCGGACCAGGTGTTCTGACAAGAACTATATGACCCTTCCCTGGCGTAAAAGCTGGATTCACCCTAGGTTTAGTACTAGTAAGACTATATTATACCTCTGAATCTGTCCATGTCTACAGGCTTCCCTCTATTCTGGAAGCAGCTGAACACGACTCTGAGACAATCCCGCACGTTTAGTATCTTCCGCTCTATACCGGCTAGCGACTGCAGCGTTCTTCGCAACTCGTCTTTTTTCGACATCTTATGAACACATTTAAAGAATTATCTATTAATTTGTATGTTTTAGGGTTAAGGTGAGATCACACTATAGGTTTTCGTCTTACGCATAGAGTAAAGAACGGTAAGTACAGGGCCAACTGACCAATCAGGACAATGGAGGAGCATACAAGGTTCTTTCTATGTAGTCTGTGGTCACGTGTTAAGCGTATGACCTATAATGTGCACACAACAAAAGAATCCATTGTTCAGATCGCTCTAAGACGCGTTGCTCTAGTATTTATGGCCACTCCTTTACTCTATGCGTAAGGCGAAAACCTATAGTGTGATTTCACCTTTAATGTTTTTATATGCGAAGAGCGAGAATTTCGCTATTTAGGCACATTCGTGAAATTTTACGTACGGCGTTAGAACATTCAAAGTTCCTATGGTTTCATACAGTAACCCTCTACTAGTACATGTTGTGACTGAGATGATGATGATGATGATGGCGACAGGCTAGCTCCCTTAGTGGCATGAATCATACAATGTGTGTATTGGCAGCACCTCTGCCTACCCCTTCTTGGAAAAAGGCGTGAGTTTACGAATGTATGTAATAATGGTTGTGTATACATACAATAGCAGCATGCATGGTGGCTAGTCGCGGCCTGCAGTTAGTTCTGCTATGTGGGTGTAGATATGCGTCGAATGGCGGCTCTTTGTCTCGCACGCAGTGTCGCAGTGCAGTGAGCGCACGCACCCGCGCCTGCGCACGCGCACGCTCGCAACTCACTACTAGGTACTCGCATGCGTCGCCTGATAGGTAATCCTGGATACAATATCAAACATTTAGGCTGAGTTGCACAAACTAAATTTACCATTACCTTTGCCTTTGATAAGCAGAATACCCATTCTAGTATCGGTAAAAAATTCCGATATTGATATTGCTTAAACTAATTATGCAATTTTTTATGCTTTGGCTTAAAAAAATCCTGTTTTATCCCGGACGACAAATATGAAAAAAAAAGTAATCACCATCAAAAGAGAATGCCCATTGTACTATGATACTTAGAATCGGTGCGAAGATTGTTTTCCCTCGATGAAACCTATTTTTTTGTGTAGGGAAAAATATATATCTTCAATTAATTAAAACATAATTGTGACTCAAGCCCGGCGTTCTTAAAGAAATTAAGTTGAAGTCTAATAAAAAATATTTTGTTATCTTCGGCTCTATAAATAAAATGTAAAATGTGACGATAATAACTTTATTTTATAAAAATCTATCATCTTGCATAAACAGAAAAACGTTTAAGGACAAACCATAAAAAATGCTATAATTTATTTTAAGCACTTTCGGTATTGGGGTCAACGATATTTTTTACTGAAACTTTGAATGGGCATTCTCCTTTTCACAGGTATCTATAGTAACATTGGTATCTATTTTTTATAGAAACACAGGAATACCGATGACGACGGCGCTCTGAATTCAAATACACCATCATGTTATCAGCTTATAACTATACTATGCAATATGCACAAATTGGACTGATTGTGTTATAGTGCTTCCACATTCATATCAAATTGGGCTGTTTCTAACAACTTAATTCGGCATTCCTTTCTATCTGATACATATATGAGATCACATAAAATTGCTGTTAAATATACTTCAATTTAAAGTCAGTCAACCAAACTTCGATGGTGTGTTCTCATCAGATTTAAAGATGATTTGGTCACTTAAATCCTTATAGGATTTCACACATAATATGCAGCAATGGTCAAAGGGGTCAATTACTCCATAATTATAAAACTAAATACTCACGCTAAGTTCAGTGACTGCAGTGGCTAATCGTTTTCTTGCCTGCCTGATTAGCGCCTTGTTCTTCATGGCCTCCAATGATATAGTACAGTGCAATGCCGCAGTGTGCGCCACTATCGACTTGGCACTCACTCTGTCAACAAATATCCGCTTATTTACTGTGTTATTCATAGACAGTTATAAAACCAATTTTAGATACCGAATTTTTTGTCTCAATGAGGATTCAAAAATCGCTCTCAAAGGACATTCGATAACTGCAATAGGTTAACGTTAACATTCAATAATCTTTTATGAAAAGTGCGTGGTGGCCTGTTGGTAAACGGACTAGACGCGACTGCCAACATGTTCACGGTAGTCGCGGGTTCAAATCCCAGGGCACACCTCTGACTTTTCGGAGTCATGTGTGTATTGATAGTCAATCACCACGCACTAAAAACGGTGAAGGAAAACATCGTGAGGAAACCTGCATACCATAGCGATTTATAAAAAGTTTCTATGGTATGTAAGTCCGCCAACCCGCACTAGGCCAGCGTGGTGGACTATATGGCCTAACCACTCTCGATCATACTGTCGATTGTAGAGGAGGCCCGTGCCCTGCAGTGGGACGTATATGGGCTGATACAAGACAATCTTTTATGAATGCGGCTGTGAATCTGTATTATACATCTCATACAAATATAATCTACGTCAACGCTCGCTAACAGAGTTTTGCGTTCTATCAAAATGATCTTGCCGCCCGAGCAGTGACGTCAGCGCGCTCCGATCGCTGTTTGCAGTCACGTGATGATGATGTATGTTAAAACCAAGCACGGATCGGTTAAATTGTAAGCAAGTATTACCCGTGGTTGTGTTCCTTGTCCCTGGCGCATGCTTGCGACATCGCCAGGCAGAGTCCCGCACGTCGCTCCAGCAGTAGCCGCCACACCGGTGCCCCCACGCAACGAACCACACAGGACATCAGCTCTTCTGCAATACACATATTCTGTATTAGCCCATATACCTCCCACTACAGGGCACGGGCCTCCTCTACAATCGGGAGTACGATTGAGAGTAGTTAGGCCATATAGTCCACCACGCTGGCCTAGTGCGGGTTGGCAGACTTTACACGACTCAAGACTCGATCTTAGTGTGGGGTCAGGACTTTGTATGTGACTGTTGGATGTTATTTATTTATTATTATACTAGTGGCCCGGCCCATCTTCGCACGGGTACAAATAGATTTCTGTACAATAATATGTGCGGAAAGCCAGTGGTCCGGATGGGATACCAGCGGTGGTTTTAAGGGCTTGTGCAGCCGAGTTGTCTCCAGCACTGACTCGCCTCTACCGAGCGTCCTACTGCACAGGTGTTGTGCCGGAATCTTGGAGGGAGGCCAATGTGCAACCGATCCCCAAAAAGGGTGATCGATCGGACCCTACCAATTACCGCCCTATCGCTGTCACCTCAGTGATATGTAAGGTCATGGAGCGGATCATAAACGCTCAATTGGTCCGCTACCTGGAGGATCACTCGTTGATCAGTGACCGACAATACGGATTCCGTCATAATCGATCGACGGGTGATCTTCTAGCGTTTGTCCTGCATCGCTGGGGTGAGGCGATTGACCGGCGTGGCGAGGCTCTTGCTGTGAGCCTCGACATTGCCAAGGCGTTTGATAGGGTCTGGCACCGTGGTCTTCTGTCCAAGCTTCCGGCATACGGTCTACCCGGCAACCTGTGTTCGTGGATTTCCGGCTTTCTGCATGGGCGTAGAATACGTGTAGTCGTAGACGGACACGCTTCGGCGCTCATGTCAGTAAATGCCGGAGTTCCTCAGGGCTCGGTGCTGTCGCCCACCTTGTTTATTCTGCATATCAATGACATGTTGTCGCTTGGCAACATTCATTGCTATGCAGATGACAGCACGGTTCATGGGCGATACCACTGCGGGCCTCCAGGTTGCCGTGTCGAAACTGTGAAGGGACGCGAAGATCTTGTCATTGAGCTCAACCGGACCTTGGATCTCATTTCTACATGGGGTTCCAGGAATATGGTTGAGTTCAATGCCAAGAAAACCCAGGTGTGTGCGTTCACGTGCAAAAAATCCCCGTTCTCTCCCCTCCCCATTCTTCAGGGTACTCCCCTCTCAGTGCGGAATGACCTGTGTATCCTTGGTGTGGATATCCGCTGTGATCTCAATCCAAGGAATCACATCGAGGGCGTAATATCTGCCACATCACGCAGGGTTGGAGTCCTGAACAGAGTGCGTCGGTTTTTCACGCCCGGTCAGCTTTGCCGCTTATATAAAGCGCAGGTCCGGCCGGGTATGGAGTACTGCTCGCACCTCTGGGATGGATCCGCCCAGTACCTGCTCGATGCCTTGGATGGATTGCAGCGGCGGGCCATCCGCATTGTGAATGATGCAGACGTTACGAGCAACTTGGAGTCGCTACAACTCCGGAGAGATGTCGCCTCTCTAAGCGTGTTCTACCGCCTGTATCACGGTGAGTGCTCTGAGGAATTGTTCAACTTGCTCCCCTCCTCTCCATTCCTGACCAGAACCACGCGTGCTGGCTTGCGAAGCCATAGCTTGACGGTCCACACCATCCCGGCGCGAACCAAACGGTTCTCAAATTCGTTTCTGTTTCTAATTGTTTCCATTGTCCCATTGGCATGGGACTGCCGTCCGATGCCAATGGATACTCTGCCTGGGCGGCATTGGCACTTTCCATCAGGTGCAATGCCGCCACTATGCCAGGCCATTATAAAAAAAAAAAAAAAAAAAAAAAATGTACGTATTATACATATAAACCTTCCTCTTGAATCACTCTATCTATTAAAAAAACCGCATCAAAATCCGTTGCGTAGTTTTAAAGAGTTAAGCATACAAAGGGACATAGGGACAGAGAAAGCAACTTTGTTTTATACTATGTAGTGATAAAAATAGTATAACTCTCACCGTAATCATTGTCAGTAGTGATCGAGGCTACGGAGGAGCAGGCGACGGGATTCGGCGCCGACAACATGGAGGAGGAGGCCGCGGGACGCACGCCGCGACGCATCGCGTACAAACACTTGTCCAACTTGCTCTGAAAATATTTCAAGTTTTAATACTAACTAGCTTTTAAAAAGTATTATTATTAGTTAGGCATAGTTTTTGCGGCTTTACTTTTGTTTCATCATCATCATCAGCCTATTCAAGTCCACTGCTGGACATAGGCCTCTCCTATGGCACGCCACTGAGCTCGATCTTCAGCCCAACGTCTCCAACCACTACCAGCCATCTTTCATCTTTTCTTTCTTTTACTTTTGTTTAGCGTGTGTAAAAAATTAGGGCCTACCAAACTTCATTGTACAAAATATTCTTAACTAATCTGTCATTAGGCGCTAAAAATATCAAGCTACTGGGTGAACTTACTCGTGAGCAAGCAACATAAAACTGAAATGCTAAATTGAATTTATCAAAATCCTTTCTTAGGGGATGCCTACATCATAGCTTTATGCATGCAAAATGTCAGCCTGATCGGTTTAAAATTGACAATGTTTAATACAAACTTTATAAGATATAGTTCAAACATAAAATTACTTTAATAAAAATCCTTACTTCAATATCTGCACTATCTTCACTACAAGACAGTGAATTTGCAATCGAAGTGGTCTCTTGAAGATCAGACTTCTTGTTTTGTAGCTCTTCTATATACTTCTGTAGCAGTAACACACGCCGTTCGAGATCTTGCACTTGGCGTATTGCAATATTCTTTTGAGATACTGAAAAGTGATTTTGCTGTGTAGCTAGATATTTATACAAGTTTTTAAAATGTTATATACTAATTAAAACTTGTGGTAGCAATAAGAGAGTAGTAATTAGTATAAAAACTATTTCTCTTTCCGTTATTTACAACTACCATCACTCCTGCCTCCGTGGCGTAGTTGTATCATGGTATGGTTACAAAGCAGGGGTTTTGGGTTCGAATCCAACGTGAGGCAAAGTGACATTAGATTGTTTTATTCATTATCAACCCAGAGTCAGGAATTTGTGACCAACATGGCAATAGGCTCGCCTCCTACCACATCATGGGATGGAACATACAAGGCAAAATGAGGGTGTCTTGGTAGCACCTCTGGGCTCTGTCTACCCCTTCTGGGAAAAAGGCGTGAGTTTATTTACATTTGAACTAAAACGATATTTTTACGGATTATATTGCGAATGTGGTTTAATTTTTAAATTTATTAACTTTACAACATTTTAATTACTTCACACCTTTCAGTCATCCGTTCAGTGTGTCACAATTTAACTACCCTAAAAAAAGATTAATTTCAATGAGTAATATTCGCATGAATCTAAAAAACCATTATACTACTTACATTTGCTGGAAACTTTATCAATGAGATGTTTAAGATCCTGTTTAGCTTGCAACAATCTTGTTTCTGCATCAGACAATTTGTTCTTCAGATTGGTGTGCTGGGACCATAGAGACAACTCATCAGGTACTATCACGCTTGTGTTAGACTGAAATTAAATTATATTTTTTAAGCCATTATAAGTTTCAGCCATTGGAAGTTCATTGCTTAATATAGGCCTCCTTCAAAGATTTCTGTTCCTTATCAGAAATATCCTAAAACACTTAACATATTAACATATTTATTAAAAATATTTAATTAAGACATCCACAGTGGCGATTATTACATCAATGATGTCTCAAATTCAATTCCAGAGATGTTGGATTTTTCTATTTTTGGACTCAAGCATTTTTGCCCCATATAGCCATAGTCGATAGACTTGCCCCCTGTCACATTGTGGGACGGAACATATAAGGCAAAATGCATATTTTTGCTGGCATGTCTGCCTACCCCTTCTGGGAAAAAGCAAGTATATGTATGCATCTCTACACTTACACTGTTATTAGCCCTATGTTTAATACATTTAATTTTTATCTGTATGTAACAAGCTGCAGTATAAAATAATTACATGATAATTAAATATTGTTTCAGTTCTGGGTATTGTGGGACTATGTGCCCAAATGAAGTTAGTTATTTGTTATTCAATGCATGTTGTGATGCCTGTAGGTAGTGCATTTAGCAAGTTACCAAATTGTAAGTGTATTAGATATAAGAAACAATGTAATTACCATTGGATGCCCCTAAATAAATTACTGTACTGTATCAGCCCATAAACGTCCCACTGCAGGGCACGGGCCTCCTTTACAATTGAGAGTATGATTGAGAAATAAATAAAATAAAAGTAAATTAATAAATAAAATAAAAGTAAATTAATAAATAATATAAAAGTAAATTTATAAATAATATAAAAGTATTAATCAATAAGAATTATGAACAAACCTCTTCATAAACATGTTTCTCTTCACATTTCTTTACATCATCAGTAAACACTGCTAGTCTTTTGTACTTGATGGAATCCTTTGGGAGAACTTCTTCCATTAAACTTCTCCATACTATGTAATACTGGCCGCGACACATCCTGGATAAAAAAAAACTTGGGTGTTAAGGTGTTACTGTAAATATAGCGTATTAAGGTAGGTACCACTGCAATGTTCATTTCTCCTACCAAACTGCAGAGTGCAGTGTGATAGACTGTTGTGTTCCAGTTTAAAGGGCATTGTAGCTAGAATAGAACTGGACATGATGAGATTTAATATCCTATGTTTCAAGATAGCGAGCGCACTAGAATCATAGAATATCGAGCATTCTTTTTTTATTTGTTATTGTTGGTATGATAATAATAAAATAATGGCTTTACTACTGTCTATGAGCGGTCGTATCGCTTACCACTAGGCGAATGGAGTTTGCGAAGAAATATCAAACTCAAAGTAATTAGATGGGTACATCAACTGAATGGGTAAACAAAAGTAGCCAAAGTATAGTAAAAATAAGCATTTATGTACCAAAAGCATTGAACTACAGAGTTACTGAGGTAAATAAATAATTTTGGAAACGTTTTACGGACGTAATTGTCCTTATATATTATTTTACAGCGAAAATATTAATAAATGGAACGGTCTTACTGTTTCGCGCTTTCCAAAGTTGGCACTTTGTCGGAAGGACATCCCATAGCTAAAAGCCATTCTGTAAGTTTCTCTGGCACTTTATCACTAGTTAATTTCTCTTTTTCTTCACTCATTGTATTGTGATTGATTGTGATTTTAATAATTGTAAACAAAATTTGTCCGCGGCAACGGCGACCAATTTCAAATTTGACAAAATTTAACCACAGATTATAGAAGTAATTTGTTGACCAATGGGATATTTAGAAGATAGTTGCCAAAACATAAATAGGAAAGAAAATCGTCGTTGAATATAAACATAATATCAGCTTTGTATTGCATATTTTATTTCGTGCATTGTTCTTTTCATCAGATATCTCAGATTTTATTTAAAATACTGCAGAAAACTCCGTTTAGTGCATTTGAAAAGCATACAAAATAATCCATATATTTTTAAATATTATGCATAATAATATATAACATTGGACAATGGCTCGTAAGATTATTTTCGCGTTGTGCGATTATGCTGAAAAAGTCTCATGTAAGCATGGAGGATAGAGATATAACCAGGAGCGCGTATTGAGTACTATCAATCTTTGTAAAAAATACTTCTTTTAAATTAAGTCAACGCTACTGTGTCAAGAGGGTAAGTTTTAAAGATAATGCTAAAACTATTCGTCCACTTTGACAATATTGCAAACATAAGTTTAAAAACTCTTTCTATTTATGGTTCAATTAAAAAAAAATCCAATAAATATCAAGCAATTCTCAAAATGACAACAGTACTTTTGCTATATACGCGCCATTTCGGCGAGTTTTTGAACTAATTGTAAATCGTTGTCACCACAGGTCGTCACGAATACATTAGTATTGTCTCTATTGTCTATTGTTGTCGTGTTGACAAATGACAGCTGATCATTTGACACTATTGTCAAAACAAAAGTTTTATTTGTGAATTTCTTGATAAAAATATAAATTTTATGAAAATGTTAGGTAACTTAAAAGAATTTATTTCGGTTGTCCAGGATGGTTTGTCCTCGAGCAATAACTTGCGTCAAACGCTACAGGAAGTGCAGAAGGTGACAAACATGTTCAAAGAAAAACAGCGAGTGCCTGTAGAAAGTAAAGTTAATTATGGGGCAGGGGGCGCATTATTAGAAAAATATCAAGAACAATGGGCTGAGTTGCACGAAAACGCGGATAGAAACGTCAAGGCCGCTGAGGAGGTGGATAGGCTAATATTCGAACTCCATGAAGCGACAAAACGAAAGTTAAAGAGTGCGCAAGACTTAGCCCAGGGTTTGTCCCACTTACCGAGCCTGACGGTGTCTGTGGCGCAGTGTATGGACAGTATAAAGACTCTGCAAAGTTCTCTGCAGGCTGTTGAGGAGGAATTAGTGGAATTTGAGGACATTGTGGAGAGGAGTAAGATGGAAAACTGGAAATTGGACCATCAGTACCACTTAACATTGTACAAGGAGAAAAAAATGGGTAAGATTTACATTTCCTATATTTTTTAAATGAAATAAAATAATTAAAAAAGTTAAAAACAGGGGAGCTATACCATAATTATTATTTCTGACTCCTTAATCTACTAACATTCATCAAGCTCATATGGCTTACACCAAAAAATTACTTAATTTATGAAACCTAACATTAGTGACCTATTTTTATGTCTTAATTACTTCTTTTGAAAGTAACTATGTAGCCATTAGCAAAGCTTGGAATAATTTATTTGGGATTATAGTCATTAAACTGCCATAATTTAAACTAAAGGCCATTCCTTTTAAAGTAAATTGTTTGATAATAAGCCATGTTTTGAAGTGTTAGTAAACATACAGATTACCTCAAATCTATTGGCATGTCTTGAAATTTGGAACTGCAAATAGATTTTAAAAATATTACTATAATACACTATTTGAGATATGTTTTTATAATATAAACAACAAGCATTTGTACTCGTAGCCTAATAATATTATATCCAATGTAATAAAATTTGAGAATTTGAAATTATATTTTGACATCAACATCAACACACCATACTACCATAGATGATCTAATACATTGAGGAGGCACATCATTTTTAACTCAATATTTCTAATAAATTAAAGTAAATAAAAATAAATCTTTAACAGCGGAATTATTGCTCCACAATACTATATTGTGTGGCTTGCTTGTGTGCTTGCTTGTATAGAACGCAGAGGAATCTTCGGAGCAAATATTTACAGATGGGTGACCAAACTAGGGTGAATGGATGCCATATTGCACAACAGAGCATTTTCACAATTTTATTCTGAAATAAAATAGAATAATTTAAAAAATCTACATTTTTATGGTCTATAGACCCCAATTAATAATGTGGGATGGTTTCCAGAAACTAAAAAAATAGCCTATTCATAACAAATAATATAGTGATTCTATTATATTAATCATTACAGGAATTTAAGAATGGAGTAGATATTTTATTTGACAAGTATCATCATCTCAGCCACATGAAGTCTATTGCTGAACATACACCTCCCCCATGGATTCCACATCAACCTGTTGGAAATGGCCTGCGTCCAGTGACTTAACACTACCTTAGCCAGGTTGTCCATCCACCTTGTAGGCGGGCATCCAACATTTTACTTGCCTGTATGTGGGCTTCAATCTAAAACCTCTAGATCCCATTCCATCCCCTTACCATCAGGCGAACGGCATGCTCGCCTCGCTATTCACAGTAATAAAAAAAACATAGAAATATCCTATAGGTTGTTTCTTTTAATTTGCAGCTGCTTTAGAAGAAGTAAGAAACAAACTGGCCAAAGAGAACACGGAACTGGGACACGAGAGAGAGAAGCGGCAGCTCGCAGAGATACAAGCGAGGAGGGAGAACAGTGCCATCGCATTCCAACAGGATGTTGCCAAGTACTTGACCAGCGGGAGCTTACCAGCAGGTAATTACTTCATAATACTCACCATTAAATGTAGTTCAGCAAGGCCAAACTTATGACACAATATATGCTGGTCAATTATACAGGGTACTGCTACCGAAAACGAAGCCGGGTGGTAGTTTTAGTGACTTCAGACACAATGTAACAAAAATCGCGACTTATTTTTTCCTATCATCGTATATAAATATGATTTTTTCCTTAAAAAGTAATGTACACCCTTTTATTTTTAAAGACGCTACGGGACGCAAGTTTGAAAATTATTATTTTACCAAAAACGATCATATTTAAAAATAAGTACACAAAAAAAAGGTCACCTTTCTTTGCGAGATTTTTAGTTGCATTGTGTTTGTAGTTACTATACTACCACCCGGCTTTGTTTTCGTTATCAGTCTTGATATACCCTGTATTTGTAAATTGCCATAAAGTTCTAATTAACTTGTATTGATGATAAATTCAACATTACATATTACGCAATCTCGAATGCGAGATAATGGAAGCAAAGTCCTCTCATCTAGAAGCACAGAATTAAACTATTGATGCCAATGAGCCATAATGGTGGCAAATAGATGCGATAAAATATTTTTTCTGCTTCCAGGTCCCCAACCACCTCCAAATTTAACACTAGAACAAATACAACTGGACAATGACAGCACTGACTTGGAGAAGTTCCTCGATAGTTGATACATGCCACTGATATTCTTTGGTGTAATGGGATTATGTTAAGATAATGAGCTTATATATTTGAATTAGTTCTATTTTCTATTTTAATGTTAATATAAATATTGTTGATTTTTTTATTGCATTTAAATTACTTATTTGCATTCTTCTCTGAAATATTTAAAAGACTAAGATAAACTACTTTATCTATGAATTTGTGCAACATGCCATTTTCTTGATTGTGGTTTTCACATATTGATTTAGGTATATTTTTTGTGAGGAAAATTTAAAGTAGTAAGCCTAAAATAACCTGACAACTGAACAATTCATACAAAATTTATTTCCTCTATCGCAACAACTAACCAAATCATTGTTATGTTTTCATACTAACTGAAATTGTTTTTCTTATAGGTATAATAATAAGTCAAAAATCCAAAAATATATATACAAAGCATTTATGACTAGTAAAATAAGCACATTGCTAAAACATTTGGAGCACGGTTCACGCAGTCACGGCACTGTTCGGTAAACGCCAGCAGGGCATCTCACAAAAACTATCTTCACCCAAATAATCATATCAAAACAGGTTCTGACCACTGAACTTGACAATGGGCATCAGCCACGCCAGAATTTTCCTGAACTGCATTTGCAAAAGCACGCCCACAAGAATCAGTGGCAAAGTATACGCATACAAAACTCGCTACGTTTTCCTCATGATGGGACGGAGGTCCCCACCCCCGTGAGCAGACATCTTCATCTTGCCCACGTGATTCTTGATCCTGGGACCTGCATCTTTGATGGACCCGGTGGCATCTTCCATGTCCTCATCGGATGAGAAGTCTGACACACATAGCGTTAAATGTCTTTTCTTCGGTGGAACTACGTGCAGGGTCCATCTCATGGGACCCTTGTGGTTCTTAAAATTGTTTTCTCTAGTCTCGTTGTCGGTGTCCGAGGCTGCCCGCTGCGCTTCCTTCGTCCGAGAGTTCTTACAAGATCTGTGTTCCTTTTTTTCCCCCCTCGGGGGGGTGTGGAAGTTTTTTAAACTCATTACGCTTGTCTTCGAATTGAGGTCGGGAAAATTTTGAGAGTATATCACAACGCTGTCAACCGGTTTTTCTTTATGAAATTTTGCGGACTGCTTGGCAGTTTTCGGCTCGCAATCTGGGGAGGTTCTCTTTTCCGTTGAGTTTTCGCTGCTGCAACTCGTGTTGCTGTTGCTAGCGCTGTACTGTTCGACGGCTTGCTTCTCCAGTTCTTGGAACTTTGTGTCGATGCTTTCGTCCGAGGCCTTGTATTGCTCTAACGCCTCTTTTTCTAGCTCTTCAAACTTATGATCGACGTTTGGCGGCCGTATTCTCGCAGCTGGTAACACTCTGTTCAGTTTCAAAATTCCAGGAGTGACGAGCTTTTGCGCTAGTCTGACGACTGGTGTTAGATTTATTGGCGTCGGAGCACTCATGCTCAAAACTGTGCTGTACAAGCGCTTTTTTCTCAATCCTGCGTCCATTGCAGCTGCACTGGTCGACGGCAGCTCATCGTCCACGATCTCTGCTTGTTTAGGACTATCTGACTCTTCTTGGCACGTTTGTAGCTCATTAATTGTAGCGCTTTCTTCATTTGCGTCTTCTTTCTCTTCCTGCGTCTCTTTAGGTTCGATATCTGCTTTCGCTAGTGCCTTCTGTAGAGTCTCATTGTTGTACTGGATGTGCGTCAGTTGGAACTTGTGGTTAAGTCGTGGCGAGGGATGGTCTCGCGGCCACCATACTCCGTATCTCCGGTCCGGACACCGCGCCGGGCGCTGGCCCGTGGGTGCGTATCGGCTCACGTTGGTGCCTCTGTATGGAGGACAGCGCATCGCAGACGCACGCATGGCCGCCTGCACGCTCGCTTGGAGACGACCCATCGCTTTCTGACATTCGAGTAATTGCGGTGGTCGCGGTGGGTCGAATTGGAACTGGAAAGGTTAAATATCTCTTTTCAATAATGCTAAACGACTATCAATAAGTTGAAAGTTAAGCTACGTAGATCAAAGTTTGTCTACATCACATTAAAATTACGCCGTGGATAAACAAGGTTTAAAGAAAGTACTACCTACTCAAGAGGTAGAAACGGGACTGTTCTTCTGGATTGTTAGTCTTAGCAGGAAAAATAAAAGACAGAAGGCTGGCTATATACTCACTTTACAAGAAGGATCACAGAACAACTGTGCTGGCACTTCGAGGCAGTAGGGCGGGGGCGGCGGCGCCAGGGCGGCCAGGCGGCGGGGCTGGCGGCGGCGGGCGCGGATCTTGCGCGACACCTGCGGGGGGCTGGGGGGCCGCGGCGGGGGGCTGCGCCTCACCGCGGGCGCCCACAGAGTCCGCACGCTCTGCACCTTCGCTGCTAGTGCGGCCTCTTCGCCCACGTTTCGCGCCCCATTCGGGTCCCAGCGCTCGCTAGCTGCCGATACGTGCCCTTTATGAGACTGGTAATTGTGATACAGTTTGTGAATTATATTAATCTGTGAGGGTTTAATGATAGTCGGATTTTAGAATTGGAAAGTCACCGATGAAGGTAAGTTAATATATTTTCTATTTTAAATTGTTTTGTTTCTTTTTGGATTTCTCCACACACTGTTGAAATTGACTCTATCCTCGTTATTTCATTATCATCTGCTTAATCTACTCCCAAAATATCCTCGATTGCAGTATAAGACTACCTTTTAAAAAGAAGACGGACGAAATGACCTGCTCTAACAACAAAAATTGGTATAAAATATGAACACACAAATCGTCATCTGGCAGCATCCTGTACTGGCGGCGGCGGCGCGGGTTCATGCTGCGATCCGACTCTTCTAGCAGTTTCCGAAACCAGTACTCCACCTGCATAGAAGAGAAGAAACTTACAGTTCTAGTGAGGAAAAATCTGAAATGAGAGGCATAAACGGCTACAAATAACAATGTTATCTTCAGTTATTCGGGGAGCATATTGTTAGCTAATTAACAAGGATTGGATAATCGAATAATGGCCGGATAGTAATCATAAATATTTTGATACTTTTGTAACTAAAGATGGAGTATTGCGAATTGTTATGATGGTGAATGGTGATACCATTTGAATACAACTGCTCGAGTTCGTAAAACGTATAAACACTCGTCTTTGCGTACGGTGGAGGAGACAGACTTGCCATACTGGTGGTAGGTCTCTCAGGCGGATCCAGCCTTCAAAAAAGGTTGTGGGCATGGCAACCCGAAAATCAACGAAGTGGGAGTCGGTGTATGATCTTGTTCATGGTTGTTATACGCAATAAAGATTTAACTCTGCGATTTTATTATATTGATGATATTATGGCATTTAATATAATACTATCAGTCTATCGATCTCAATATAGAGTGGAAATATGACTTCATAAGTCCGTTAGGGTTGTGGGTATCCCCATCGTGCCTACTACGGTGGATCCGCGCTTGCTCTCATATGTGAGTGGCCACCTGGGTAGGCACCATCGTAATGTCTGTTTCTCTCGTCAAACAGCAGTGTAACGTAAGTAATATAAGGCGAACGGAGTGCTCGTCTAGCCATTCATAGCAACAAAAATATGCGATACTGATGATGAGCATGTCATCAACGAGAAATTATTTCCTGCGCTCGCAAAACCACTTGTCGACGGTGTCGAGTATTGTTAAAATCGTTTATAGGGATGGCTACACCCAATTACTTTTCTTTGAAATCTTAGTAACGTTTTTTACTTCGTATAGTTATTTTTAAAAGTTTGAGGGTGTTATACTTTTTCCAACCTCTGACTTCTTTACAGCTCAAGCCCTATCTTTTTCTTGATATTT
Source organism: Hyles euphorbiae (assembly GCA_023078785.2). Classification (NCBI taxonomy): domain Eukaryota; kingdom Metazoa; phylum Arthropoda; class Insecta; order Lepidoptera; family Sphingidae; genus Hyles; species Hyles euphorbiae. Next base: position 6,970,928 of record CM041048.1, read on the forward strand.
TCTGTTCCGGAAGAAGGATTTAACTACGATTTATTAAAAACTCTGGTTAATAACACATACCTCGGGTAGCATCCAACATTCGGTGAGATCGGAGTTCTCGTAGCCTTGTCCCACGACGCCGCGCAAGTTGTTTCTCTCATTTCCATTTGTATAACATTTCTCTCTTTACAAACAGATTGAGGTTAGTTCACGAAGTTTTTCATTGTTCGTAATGTAATTGTTTCATTATAAAGTCAAATAGTTTCAAAATTAATTAAACATACACCCAAACAGTTACATACATAGTCCTGATTCCACAAAGAAATCAATTAAGTCTTGTGTCGTGGGTATCGGAAACGGTCTAACAAACACCGAGACCCAAGACAAATATTTGTCTCAGTGCGGGGATTGAACCCGTGGCCTCTCGTTTCATAGCTGCCATCTTACCAATTGCGTCAAGGAGGCTGTCTAAATAATATTTTTCAAAGCGTTATCTAAGACCACAATCAGACATCTCATCGGGTTTTCAAATCCCATGGATGCTTGAACATAAGTACGTCGGCAATACAATACCAAATCGAAACTTAATTTTAAACTTGCTTAGCAGAAAAAACCTTTTAAATTCATATTTTGACCATTTCATTGTTGCGTGAAGCTAAGAAGGGTATTGCAAACGATAGCTTGGTGTAATAAGCGTGCGTAGTGTTCATTCAACTTTACGATTTTCTGAATGGATGCATGAAGAACAGACCAGTTTCTATCTGGGCACTGTTATACATGATAGAGACAAATAATATATTTTATGATAATAATTTTATACCTGGCTAAAGTTGCAGGAAGTCGCTGGATGCAGGCCGCTTCCAACAGGTCAATGTGGAGATCCTTGGGGGAGGCCTATGTTCAGCAGTGGACTTCCTGTGGCTGAGATGATGATGATGATGATGATGAATATATACCATAATAGAAATTCAAACCTGGAATCATCGTAGTAGAAGTTCCCATAGAACTGAGCCAGTCTAGATTCAGGTATGACGTCTTTAACACTTCTCCTTGTGGTGTTGTTACAATTCTCCTGACTGTGGCTGGATGTAGCGCGTTTGCTGTCTGCAAATTGTTTGAAAGCCAGTTAAACGTTCAGTTGGAAATCTGTTCAGATTACAGAGCTTCCAATGGTTGACTTTTTATTGTGTTCAAAACTGATGTAGAGAATATTCTAAAATATTTTATTTCAGGGGAAATATCCTGACTACAGACAATGGACATAATGGTCATGCCTGTATCCCATAGGGGTAGGCAGAAACTATAGATCGCCACTTTAATCGATCCTGACATATTAATTTCGCTTCATCCACTTCATCAACCTTTTCATGCATTCTCGTCGGTTCAGGGTACTTTTGACCTGACCCCTGTTGAAGGTATCATAGAGTTGGTTTATGTGTGTTCGGTGAGGTTGACCCCTACCGACTCTTTCGTCCACACTGATAAAATCGATTTTTGTATTATCAATACGTGAAAATATGAGAGTAGCCTCTTACCAGATAATTCGCAATCGTTTGCCGGTAAACTTTGCAACTCCAATGTTGAGTCTTGCAGTACTTGGGAAACTCGGCAATGTTGTGCCCAGAGGCGCTTAAATAATAGAAAATAACATTTTAAATATTGTTCCATAACTTCCAAGACGTATTGGCAGAAATCGGCATTAACAGCGACTGCCATCTGTCTGGATCAGAGGGCATTACGCTTCCATCTAGGCTCATTGAAATGCGAGATCGTGATAGTCAACTATTCATGAAATGGCTCACCGTCTTGCTAGAATCGGACACTGCTGAGTACTAACTCATCACAAACATATCAAAATCAAGAAGACTCCGGAAAATAGATTACACCCAAATCAAATCTAAGTCTTGCGCCGCTAAAGTGTCATGAGAAACTAGGAATCAGAACTGAAACTATAATTCATTAGAGAAGAAATGTCCACGACTAGATAAAAGCTTCCCTTGCCTTTTGTGTACCTAGGCTTACAACCCGTTCTTTTGCGTCTTCTTCATAAAACCAGTCCATGTTCTTAACCATCCTCTTGAATTTCAGCTGCATCTTCCGTGCTGTAGTTTATGCACCTACTATTTGTGGTGTATAGATAAGATGTGAATTTTTTACCTGATTAGCTATAATGAATTCATCGGGAGGTTCTGTAGCCCATGTGAGATCCGCACAAAGGGCGATATGTGCCCACGCAGACGAATAACGATCCACTTCGAAGCTCATTCAATGTGACATCTCACTCGTACAATTAATTATTTTTAGAATAAGAAAGGAACTAATATAATAGTCACTAAATTTTAAGAGATAAATTAACGGTAAAACTGGTAATAAAAATGACCACAATTTTAAATACATTGGTGGTTAAATCTACCATAACAAAATTTTCCACTTTTTTGATAGATACATGATATTTATTTTTTTTCTTTATATTTCAAATCGCTTTTCGAATTTCGTAATCAAATCATTTGTGCGTGTTGTCATCTCGTTGGCTTGGCCGGATGTGGCGACCGAGGTTTCATATGTACATTATGGTAACCGACTATGGAAAAGGTTCAATCGACATGGAAAAAATATTAAAGAGTCAATAAAGATTTCAACATTAGCCCTCTTATTAATAAACTCGAAATAGCGAGGATTTAACGAAAAGCCAAGGTTTTAAACAAATTTTGTATTAATAAACATGGCGTAACCTAATCTTTCTGTCTAAAGTTTATTCCGACGAGCTGTCACGTCTCAATATCGAAGCAAAATTTGTGTCAAATTGACTTTAACCCAAGGCTTACGCGTGGAATGTGCAAAACTGTATTAATAAACACGAAATAAGGAGGGGCTAAACCAATATAAGCCTAATTTTTGACTTAAAGTTATACCGCCGAGACACATGGTTTAAGGAATGAAATGAATTTACATTTTTAGAAGAATAGTCATTTTTAACTTAATTAGCATTATAAATGTTTGTCTGTACAGATTAAGGATTGTTTTGATTTGATACATAGCATGTTGTTTTACGAGTTCATCATTTTACTTTAACAAATTTTTACTCTTCTTTGTAAAAAACACGAAAAATATACAAATTCTTTATATTGAGGCATTATCATCATCATATCAGCCACAGGAAGTCCACTGCTGTACATAGGCCAAGGACCTCCACAATTACCTGTTGGAAGCGGCCTACATCCAGCGACTTCCTGCAACTTTAGCCAGGTCGTCCGTCCACCTTGTTGGCGGGCGTCTGACATTTCGGTTGCCTGTACGTGGCCTCCACTCTAGAACCTTTCGGCCCCAACGGCCATTGGTTCTACGCGCCATATGCGGCCCACTGCCACTTCCACTTATTTAATGGATATATACTTATTAATATGTCGTTATATTTAAAAATCGTTTAATAAAGCAATTAAAAATTAATGCAATTTTCAGTAGAATATTTGCTTGTGAAATTATTCGTAAAATATATCAATTAGCCCCGTGATCTCTACTCGCCCCGTTTAACGGTGTATAAACTTTTTCTATGCGGGGCCATTGTACTTTCTGTTTCGTCGATCGCATACATTCATTCAATAGTGGTCACTGGTTTCATATGCAGTCGACGAGTTCCTATGTCATATTATTTTGAGAATAAAACTTGTGAATATTACAGAATTTTATTACTTTATTGACAGCCTCCGTGGCGCAGTTGGTTATATGCCGCCTGTAAAACGAGAGGCCACGGGTTCGATCCCCGCACCGAGAGAAATGTTTGTGCGGCCCACAAATATTTCTTCCGGGTCTGTGTGTTTGTGAGACCGAAAGTCTCTCGTAGTTCCTGATACCCACGACATAAGACTCGATCTTAGTGTGGGGTCTCAGGACTATATATGTGACTGTTAGGTGTTATTTATTTACTTTACATTGACCTGTCTCGCTTTCCTTACATAAAATTGATGTTATTTTAAGATTGCACTTTCAAATTAGTAGTCTTGGATGGTCGCAGAAAAATTGTGTTCAGCTACTTGCTCGGTGCATACTCCTTCAGCACCGTGAGAAATAATTGTGGAAAAAATTAATAAAGAAATATTCAAATTTACTTTATAGCAACTGACGAATAAATAAAAAGGAAAGTAACAATATTTTCAGTAAAAATGTAAATGAAGTAACAAATAATATCTATTTAATTGTACTTGTACACATTGATTAATTTGCTTATAGAATTAACTACCTAACAAATCAAAAATATATTCATAAGAAGATTCAAGATAACAAGAGCCGAACATGTGGGTAGTAACATGTGGTGTAACTAATAAAATACCACACAAAGTTACGAAAAACTTTTCAACTTGTAAAATCGTGTTTGAAAATGTTTTGAAACCCAATCTTGATGGACGTCAAATTTATAAATAATGTATGACAAATGTCACATTTGATGTAACTGCAAGTACAACGCATCTACAATAAGTTAGCGTGTGGAGACATTAGGAACTACAAGTGAAAAGATAAAAATATCTGTTAAGTTATTGTTTGCCTTGTGGTTTCGTGATATAACAACGAACATAAAAAACTCGTAATCTATGATAATATGTCCCATGTTATATAATGTCAAAAGAGAAAAACTATTATTAGTTATTACTTTCCACAACAGCGCTCTCGGGAGACAGTGCTCCGTGACGATCTATACCAATCTTTAAAATCGACCGGTCATTTAGTTCATTCTTTTTACTTTTAAGATCAGTGAGTTGCCATAACACACACTATAACCTCGGCATAAGGTTGGTGTCTTTAGGCCGAAGTAATAACGCGTTTATTAATAACGACTTCCTACCTCCTACTTCCTCGGCTTAACTATGCCAAGTCTTGTTTGAAGTAAGAGTGGAATAGGCATTTTTGACATGCGAAATACGATAAAGAAAGCTAAAACGGCAAAAAAACGTTTTTGATTCAAAAATTTTACACAAGTTATAAAATTACCGAAATCTTTTAAAATGTAGGCTTCATTTTAACATGTATTTTTACTCATTATAGATAAAAAATCAGTTAAGGATCTAGCTCATATATTCATTATTTGCTCATTATATGCCTACTACGCACAACTGTTCTCGACGACTTGCTTGCTACTGAGAAACATGCGAGTGTGGAGTTAATGCAAGTTCTCGCGTTCTTAGCTTCTTTGTCTCGAGACAAAAATCCGACACAAATCGGAGAACAAGGCGAGAACCAGCGAAAAATATGTAAAGACATGAAGCGTGTGTACATAATCTATTTAGTATTCTGTTATCAGACAATCGAGAGTACGATTGAGAGTAGTTAGGCCATATAGTCCACCACGCTGGCCTAGTGCGGGTTGGCGGACTTTACATACCATAGAAATCGCTATGCTATGCAGGTTTCCTTACGATATTTTCCTTCACCGTTTTATTGCTTGGTGATTGACCATCAATACACACATGATCTGGAAGTCCTTGCGACACGATGTCCGTGCTCACAATACTGTGAGCATTAAGGAGACAATTGAGCGGAACGGAGGCTCCAAAGTGTTTGCAAGAGACTTGTCTATTGGGCAAAGCCAGTTGTCTAGGCTGAAGACGAAAGACGGCCGCGTGGTATCGACGAGGGCAGAGGTATTAAGGGAGATCGAGAGGTTTTACGGACAGCTTTACACCTCGGTTGCCGAACCAACTGTTAGCTCGGCCGAAGACCCGAGAGCCGAGTTAATCCGACACTTTAGCGATGATATCCCGGACATCAGCCTGTTTGAGATTGAGATGGCCCTCAAACAACTTAAAAACAACAAGGCGCCGGGTGAGGACGGAATCACTTCAGAGCTTCTGAAAGCGGGCGGAACGCCGGTACTGAAAGTCCTTCAGAGGCTCTTCAATTCCGTTCTCCTCGAGGGCTCAACGCCGGAGGCATGGAGCAGGAGCGTGGTGGTACTGTTCTTCAAAAAAGGTGATAACACTTTGCTGAAGAACTACAGGCCCATTTCGCTCCTGAGCCATGTCTATAAGTTGTTTTCAAGGGTCATCACAAATCGTCTCGAAGGCAGGTTTGATGACTTCCAGCCTCCCGAACAAGCCGGTTTCCGAAAAGGCTTTAGTACCATAGACCATATTCATACGCTACGGCAGGTTATACAAAAAACCGAGGAGTATAACTTGCCGCTTTGTTTAGCGTTTGTGGACTATGAGAAAGCCTTTGATTCGATCGAGACCTGGGCTGTGCTACAGTCTCTTCAGCGGTGCCACATTGACTATCGGTACATCGAAGTGTTGAGGTGTATATACAACAACGCCACCATGTCGGTCCGAGTACAGGATCAGAGCACGAAGGCTATTCCACTACAGAGAGGCGTGAGACAGGGAGATGTCATATCTCCGAAACTGTTCACTGCCGCGCTGGAAAATGCCTTCAAGCTCTTGCAGTGGAAAAGATTCGGCATCAACATCAACGGCGAGTATATTACTCACCTTTGATTTGCCGACGATATTGTAGTCTTGGCAGAATCGCTGGAAGACCTTAGCACTATGCTCGAAGACCTTAATCGAGTTTCCCAATAGGTGGGTCTTAAAATTAACATGGATAAAACGAAGATCATGTCGAATATCCATGTTGTGCCCACCCCCATTGGAGTCGGGGGCTCGACTCTCGAAGTTGTTGACGAATATGTCTATTTAGGACAAGTGGTCCGGTTAGGCAGGTCCAACTTCGAGAGAGAGGTCAATCGGCGAATCCAACTCGGTTGGGCAGCGTTCGGGAAACTTCGCGACGTCTTCTCGTCCAAAATACCTCAGTGCCTAAAATCGAAAGTCTTCGATAGTTGTGTGTTACCAGTGATGACATACGGCACCGAGACGTGGCCTCTCACTGTGGGCCTCATTAAAAGGCTCAAAGTCACTCAACGAGCCATGGAGCGGGCTATGCTCGGTGTTTCCATACGAGATCGAATCAGAAATGAGGAGATCCGTAGGAGAACCAAGGTTACCAACATAGCCCATAGGATTGGCAAGTTGAAGTGGCAGTGGGCCGGGCACATAGCTCGTAGAACTGATGGCCGTTGGGGCCGAAAGGTTCTCGAGTGGAGGCCACGTACAGGCAAGCGAAGTGTTGGACGCCCGCCTACAAGGTGGACGGACGATCTGACTAAGGTCGCAGGAAGTCGCTGGATGCAGGCCGCTTCCAACAGGTCATTGTGGAGATCATTGGGGGAGGCCTATGTTCAGCAGTGGACTTCCTGTGGCTGATATGATGATGATGATGATGACACACATGACTCCGAAAAGTCAGAAGTGAGCCCTGGGATTCGGACCCGCGACCACCGCGAATATGTTGGCAGTCACATCTAGTCCGTTTACCAACAGGCCACTACACACTTTTTTTCTATTTTATATTTGTTTTTTTCTATTTTATAATAATCTTCCATACGTGACTATTGTGTCTATTTGCATATTCATATACTGCATTTTTCATTATTCGTCACCTTGCATATACTGATATATAATAAATATCATAAGTGATGATAAGTATGTAAATAAAACATGCATAAATTACAAGAAATTTTATTTAATTGACCTTCCAAATAAACATATCATATTAAGATAAAAAAAATATAATTAAATGATCAAAAAAACAATAATATGTGAATTCTAGAAACAAACTAACAATTATTACTTTTTATCAATAATCTTAATGCATAATATGCAGATTTGTTCAAGTGAACTAGAATAGAATTAAAAACAAAAAAGGAAAGTAGTACAAGTGTATTTACTTTACTGGTAGTAGGTCTCTCATATTATGTGAAAGGTCGTCTGGGTAGGTACCACCACAATGTCTATTTCTTCCGCCAAGCAGGAGTGTAAATGCACTATTGTGTTTCGGTGGGACATTGTAGCCAGAGTAACCACTGGACATATTGAAACCTAACATCTTGTCTCTGGATGGTGAGCGCTGCGGAATGCCAAGCACTGCTTTGTAATTCAAGGTGTTGTTTGATTTTACTGCTGGTCATGAGCGGTCGTATCGCTTACTATCAGGTCAACGGCATGCCGATCTCGCCATTCATAGCAATAAAAAAACTGAAAATTTGGAGGAAATTGATAAGTTATTAAGATATAATGAATGACTTGGTAGTCATCTCTCGTGATTTTTTTAAATTCCAATATTTTTCTATCTATTATTGCACTTTTCTTTCTTGGATGGCCATACAAATTTTATACTCCGCTTGATCCATGATCTCCCTCCGTCTCTCATTTTCTTCAGCTTATAATTTTTTGCTATAGTTGGCCATGGTGTTTATACAGTCATTGCTCTGGAAGTATTAAATAGTGTCACCATTATGGTCATCATTTATTTCTAACCCTTCGTTTTAAATGCCTGTCTTTAGTAAGTTACATTCACAAAGCATTCTCCGTTGTGATTATTAATATATTTTTGAAGAAGTTTAATAGCGAAGAAAACATATGCCTCCATTACATCAAATGAATCATTAAAGATTGAATCCATTCTCAAATTACAGAATTCAACATCTTGTTATATTTTTTTTTTAAATTTTCATGACAATATGACACATTCTAAAATTCTGCTGCATAAATGATAAATTGATGATTATTAAATTAATAAATTACTTTTCCAGATTTAGTATGAGTCCTTGATTATTTGTCTTTTTTATGTTCATCTGTAAAATTGAAATAAAAGGAGAATAATATGTATTTAGTCTTTGCAAAAGTAAATAAAAGATGTGAAATTTGTGCATACGTTTTTTGGTAACATTTCTCCCATATTTTATGTTACTGTGTTGATTTGTGAAGTCTGCAATTTAAAATTATATTAACTTATGGTAACAATATTTCACATGCAACGCTTTTTTGCTTAACTGATAAAAAAAATATGAAAGCAACTTACGCTTGCCTGCATAGTTCCCAAATCTAATAGTATGTTAATATTATATTTTGTTATTTTGGTATCCTGAAATGGAGAAGGAAGATAATAATAATATGTCATAAATATGCATTTGATACTCAAGAGATTTATATTATTTCAAATCATTAGCAATTCATCTGTAATTGAAATGGGGAAATCTCACTCACAGTTTCAACTGTACTTGTTGGTGGAGTAGCCATGTACATGTGCAAAGAAATGTATATTAGAAAAGTGTTTAATGTGCGTGTTTCTTACATGTGAACAAAATACAGTCATGAAAATTGTTGATTCTCCACGGCCATCAGTCTTGTTGAACTTTCTCCTAAATGCACTCATATTCTTCCGTGCATTCATTTTAAATAGTTTCCATTTTGCTTTTAATTGATTTACAATTTGTGGGCGTGCATTTAATTGATTAAACCTGCATAATAATTATTATTTACTACTTACACGGCAAGTGATTGAAACGCTGAAAGAAACCAAGCAAGCTTTTACTTTTCATGCAAATCCTCCCAAGCTTTAGTTTTTGGTTTATACGAGTTAGTGTCCAAAGATTTATTTTCAATGATTGGCGCATACATACATATGTTTTAAGCAACAAACGAAAAAATAGCTGGAAGAATAATAAACATGCCATTAAGTACTAATATAGTAACTGACAAATAAAATACAAAATTATTGCAACATGTTGATTTGCTTACGTTTTCTTCTTAATTCCAGTTAATGGAACGAGTACGTTTTTTTCTATTTGAATCATTTCCAATGAAAGAAATTATAAAATCAGTAATCTTTGAAAATACGTACAAGATTGACAAATCCGCTTTTTATTTGTCAGATACATTTGTTTACGTTCAAGTCCAGTCTTTAAGATCGACTCGGTTATTTCGTTCATTCTTTTTACTTTTAAAATCAGAGGGTTGCCATAACAGGATTGTCATGTTAAGCCAAAGCTCATCCGTGTTTATTAATAAAGTCGTTATTACCTCGCTATCCATTGGGAATAACTAACCGAGTTTAAGGTTTGACGTAACCGTGGAAGACGCAATTTTTATTAATAAGGCGGTTAAGGTTTAAAACTAAATGCCGTACAAATAATATAAATTTAAATCTCTTCCTTTCTCTTATTTCCCAAGCTAGTGCGTGAGAGATTGCCTCGAGCAAAGCGACCGTCTTATGTACTACTATGTATGTAATATTGACTTAATGATGTACAATATAAACAAATTGACTTAGAATTTTTTGACAGTCTCCGTGGCGCAGTTTGTTAGACGCCGCGCCGCCTGTGAAACGAGAGGCCGCGGGTTCGATCCCCGCACCGATAGAAATGTTTTTGCGGCCCACAAATATTTCTTTCTGATCTGGTGTTCTGTTTGTGAGACCGAAAAGTCTCTCGTAGTTCCTGATACCCACGACACAAGACTCGATCTTAGTGTGGGGTCGGGACTATGTATGTGACTGTTGGGCGTTATTTATTATTTAATAATTCATTGCGCTTATAACTAATATTCTGGCACTCATTTGAACTATAAATGTATAACTCCTTTTCAATGAATATACCTACGGAAGATATCGATTTAAGTAATAAATATTGTATGTATAAATATCATTTTTTAGAAACAAATTAATAATACCAGGTTATAAAATTGAGGTATCGGGTATTAAGCCAGGGTTGGGCAAAGCTCGGCCAGCCCGGCGCGGCGTGGCGTCAGGAATTTGTGCCCGATATCGTAGTAGGCTCACCCCCTATCAAGTATCACATCGTGGGACGGAACATACAAGGCGAAATGAAGGTGTCCTGGTTGCACCTCTGCCTACCCCTTCTGGGCAAAAGGCCTTTGTTTAAGTATCTAAATACGGAACCCTTGAGAGTGTTTACACTTTACTTTTTTTCTAGAAGGGGTAGGCAGAGGAACCAATGTTTCGCCGTAAATGTTCCAAGACGTGTTAGGGGGCGAGTTTATAGCCCTATGGGGCACAAATTCTTCACTCCGGGCTGATAATGAGTTGAAAAATTCAATATCCCTTGAGTTGTGTTTAGACCTCGTAATTTTTTTTTAAAAGAGAATGTATTGTTAATAATTATAATATTATGGTAGATGTTCCTTTACTGTATCCATACTATATTATGGCGATGCGATTTTGGTGAATATGTATACTTTTTAAAACAATTAAAGCATAATACTGACTGCCTCGGTGGCCAGTTGTACATACTACGGTATGTTTACAACACAGGTTTGCAACGCTGAAGTTTCGGGTTCGAATCCCAGGTCAGGGTAAGTGATATTGGATTTTTCTATTCATTATCAGATCGGAGTCAAAAATTTATGACCGATAGGGTGATAGACTCGCCCTCATTCCCATCGTGGTAGGAAATACATAAGGCGAAATGTGGGTGTCCTGGTAGCACCTCTACCTAGGCCTTCTGGGAAAAAGCATGATTTTGTGTATGGTGAAGCAAAATGTGTAGTTACTTTGCTATATCTTGCAAATTGCAATAGTTCCCCAAGGTTTAAGCCTGTAGTAAGTACAGAATCATAGACTTACTTGCTAGAAGTTTTTGTCCGAAATGAGTTGTTTTTCGACAGTAAAGCCACAAGACTTGTGGGCAGCTTAGAAAACAGAAATCTTGTCGGTCTATTTTACTTCTTAATTAAATCTAAAATGAAATAATTGTAATGTTACATATTAATTTTTATATCAAGATGATGTATTTTTTTCACCGGCAACACATTTCCACGGTAGCTTTTGAAATTTGAGGATGGCCACACCGCCCGTCACTCCGTTCATCAGTTTGGCTTGCGCAGGCAGGTGGTGTCGTCGTTTTGTATCCACCGCACATGCGCGCACAGCTGTGAGGTGGCTGAATGAAAATTGACAGATCAGTTAAATAATTATGATTAGTTTTAATAAATAAAATTTACACACAACAATAAATCAAACTTGGCATTTTTAATGGAAAAGTGCGTCTAAGTATCGAAGCAAAAAGTTCGAAGTGTACACAATAGACGAGAAAAAAATCGATTAAAAAACGACTTTAATATATTTTGGTGGGTTTTCTCGCAGTGAAGCAGCTTTTTGTTAGTTTTGCAACAAGTGCGGGCCCCGCTAGCCGTGTCGGTGCGTCGGGAACTGGTTTTAGAAGACCGTTGGGTTTTTTGTGTTTACATATAGGTATATTTTGCCAGTGATTGTGCCGTTTGTGATGCTGCAATTCGTTGCACATAGTCCTCAGTGACCAGTCATCTGTGCCCGGTAAGTGTAGTCCTCATTATGTTGTGGTCATCGCATAATACTTATGCAAGTATATGCATCATGTTAGAAAGTGCACTGAATACAAAACGCCCCACGGATTGTGCCGACTGCCGAGATGTACTGTATATTCCGTTAATTTCATTCAATACGGTCTCTTATGCTGTCCGAATTGGATTTTTATTTCGAAGTAGGCGATGTTCTTTGTAAGTATTTGAATAGAATCTTGTTCGCTTTTTCATATTAAGTTCCCACGTCGTTTTTGTTTTTGTTTTGTCGTCTTCATTCTTGTTTTTTATCTCGCGTATATGGGTAATCCTAGCATAAATTCATAAGAATTGAAGGTACTACTGGCTAAATGGTCAAACGTGTTTGTAAGATACTTTTTGATGTTTATCAAGTTATTTCTGTAGCTACACTGCAGTAATTATTTAGTAAACTGGTGCCATTATGATTGCATTGCTGCTAGATTTAATACAAATGCGTTTAATCCGGCTCATGATGGATCATTTGCGCTCTTTTTACGTAATGAATACAGAATAATCGGGGCGTGTTCTTTTGAAACCTTACTTGAATATAATACCGCTGTCGTAAATATTTACCTACCTACTTTAAAACAAAGGTTTCGCAATGATCACATTTCACAGTCCCTTTGCTTCCCTCGGCCTACGCTAAATCAAACAAGGTCGTTCTTCTATTTATCTCCATTGAGGATTTTTTGCATTACGATATTATTAAACATGATTCAAATAGCATTTTATTAATAAAGTTGTAATGTAGAATGTATTATTTGAACATATTTAAACCCTTTTGCTTTTAAAATATAAAATTAAAAACGACAGAAATACCGACCCAATTTGCCTGTTTTTCTTAATGTCTAATTTCAATAGTGGACTTCTTAACTCTTATGTTTGAAAACAAATGTAAATGCACCAAACACTGGTGAAATATGATTACAAAACCTTAAAAGATTATTCGGTAGTGTGTAGGACCAAAACTTAAGAGCTGGTTAGGTCGACAGGAGAAATTTTATAAATCATTAGTTGTCTGTCAAAGTAAATGTGGACAAGATGGAATTGGCGTGTAACATGAACAACGCCAATGAGTAGGATAAACCAACGTACCAAGAAAGAAAGCGTGGGATTTAATATGCTAAACATTCCTGAATTAAAAATGAAGATTGTTATAGGAACTCCATGTAATATAATCATCGTAAACATAGACCTCCCCAAGGATTTAACTTCTGGTGTGGGTTGCCAATATTCGCCACGCTTGGCAGGCGGGTTGGCAAGTGCAGAGGGTAGCTTCACGCGCTAATACCGTTACTACCCGTTATCTGCCTATTATATATTTTGGCATACCATAATATTTGGTTATGTAGTCTCTGTGATGTTTATCCGACCATCTGCCGACCGCCAAAGCCTCCACCATTAGTTCGTAAGGTGAACCACGGGTGGATGAAGTTGGCTAATGGATAAGTCTTTGAATTTTTTCCACATAGGTATTCCTTTAAACTCCCTTATGATTAGTGTTACTTACTATTTATTGTTTGAATATTAAATTATCGAGAATACGATTGAGAGTGGTTAGGCCATATAGTCCACCACGCTGGCCTAGTGCGGGTTGGCGGACTTACATACCATAGAAATTCTTATGAATCGCTATGGTATGCAGGTTTCCTCGTATTCTCGATTGTGGAGTAGGCCCGTGCCCTGCAGTGGGACGTATATGGGCTGATACAGATTAAATTATCGTTTGGCATATGCCCTTGAAGAGTCCTAGTTGAAGACTGATTAGTAGTAGATTTGTATGTTTGTAACCACATTTGTAACAGTGATTGTTTATCATGTGATAATAGGCCGATACAGCTACAATAGTACAGTTTTAAGCTCAATCTTGTGATTATAACTTATTTCAAACAATATTACACATATTAAAATACATTTAAAATTGATTGACATAGACCCCAACAAACCTCAATTTCGGAAGATTTCTTGAAATACAAATACATCGAAAAATGCCAAAATATTTTCAACAAAATCCGGTTCTTTACATTAACACCAAACGTTGTTATAAATATTGTTTGTGTAACATAGCGGTTATATCATGTCCTTTGTATGCCATTGGAATGTTTCGACACCTTTGAAGGTGCATGAGAACTGGTCATCGTGATCCATCGGAGGTATTGATAACAGTTAAGTTAATATAAAACTAATATTATTTAGCGATGCTTAAGAAGTATTTTCCGCGCAATTATTAGATGATTCAGTTATCTGTTTTGGTTTGTATTACAAGTCTAATCATCGGCAACCTTTTACGAAGAAAGGAAAAAAGACGAAATAAATTAGAGGATTCGTCCAAGAGCAATCGAAAGTTCACGATTGATGTAAGCCCACGTGCAGACCAACTTTTGAGACGCAAAAAATATCGACATGCTAATGACGAAAATATAAACAGTGTATTTTTTATTGTGCTCTTTACGGTGGGAAGACTCAACATTTCCTAGACATCAGTAGTACAATAACCTAATAAATATATGTACGAATTGCGTTTATTTTCAAACGGAACGTAATTGCACAGATAGTGAAAGATACGACAAGTATACTCGTATGTAGGTTAGCGGGCTATCAACGATTTAGTTCTGATATGCTAAACAGTGCATGCATTGTCTTGTCTCCCATTATAGATTAGTTAACACGGCTACACCGACGCAAAACGTTGCCAGTGTCGAGAGTACTGATTTAACTACATATTTCATTGTAATATCGGAATTATGCGTGGAATTGTTTATTGCATAAGCCAAACTAACTCATATAATAAATAAATCATTAAGATCAATTAAATTTTGTGTAAAATTGCGGGAGGCTTTATGGTCTCGAAAACACCGAGACCCGTCACCCGAGACTAATATTTGCAGACTTCACTAACATTTGCCTCGATGCAGAGACTGAATCCGCAGCCGCTGAATCTATCCACCTTTCCTTATGCCATAACTAGATGTTTACGAAATATATTTCCTTCGTTATTTCATCTTTGTTTTGCTCTCTTCTAACTGTTGCACTCAACTCTTCTTAATTGACCTTAAGTCTTAACCATTGTAACTTTATTAACAATTCTTATCTCAATGTATTATTTTTACTTATCTAGCGTTATGCCGGCCGGTGCCAGGATCTGCTTTTCTGCTGTCCCTTTGTCGTTTCGCTCACTCATTGCTACCCTTTGCCTAACCATTGATTATCATAATAATGACTACATGAACCCATCTGTTTTGGTCTACCTTGAGGTCCTGCACAGTTGAGGCCCAGGCGCACGGTGCCAACGTACGAGGGCGGTCCGATAAATACTTAGCCTACGAATGAAACGCGACAATGATGGAAAAGTTTGTATTTATTTTTCAACATAGTCGCCTTTTAACTCCATACACTTCACCCAGCGATGCTCCAATTTCTTTAACCCATCTAAAAAATAGGTTTTCCCATGGTTTGCAAAATAGGCCTCCGTGGCGGCTATGACCTCCTCATTCGACGCAAATTTCTGCCCTGCGAGTGACTTTTTTAAGTCTGGAAATAAAAAGAAGTCGCACGGGGCCAAATCTGGAGAATATGGTGGATGGGGCAGCAATTCGTAGCCCAATTCGACTAATTTGGCCGTGGCGAGGGCGGAGGTGTGAGCCGGTGCGTTATCGTTGTGGAAAAGCACTTTTTTCTTCGCTAAATGCGGCCGTTTTTTGTGCAATTCGGCGTCAAATCGGCCCAATAATTCGGCATAGTATAGTCCTGTGATCGTTTTACCCTTCTCCAGGTCGTCGATGTAGATCACACCTTGCGAATTCCAGAAAAAAGTGGCCATCACCTTTCCAGCCGATATGACAGTCTTCGCCTTCTTCGGAGCACGTTCGCCGGGTAAAGTGCATTGTTTTGACTGCTCCTTGGTCTCTGGCGTGTACCAGTGGATCCATGTTTCATCGACGGTCACAAAACGACGCAGAAACTCCTTTGGATTGCGCTTAAACAGCGTCAAACACTGCTCTGAAATGGTTTCACGGTTACGCTTGTTGTCCGGAGTGAGCAAACGCGGCACCCATCGCGCTGATAGCTTTCTCATACCCAAAATTTCATGCAGGATATGACTCACGCGGTCTTTTGAAATACCTACTGTCTCAGCTATCTCGCGTACCTTCAATCGGCGGTCTGCCAATACGAGATCGTGGATTTTTGTTATGTTATGCTCCGTAGTAGCCGTTTTCGGGGCACCTGGGCGTGGCTCATCAAAAACAGATGTGCGACCACGCTGAAACTCGTTGTACCAATTTTTGACGGTCGCCATCGAAGGAGAAGAGTCACCGTAGACAGCATCCAAGCGCTCTTTGATTTCGCTGCGCGATTTCCCTTCTAAAAACAAGAATCGAATCACCGACCGATATTGTTCCTTTTCCATTTTTCAAAAATTCGCTGATACCTCCGTTTCCACATGCGATCAAAACTAAACCATGAACCCGATTCGGCTGAAATTTCAAAAATAGAAGTCTTCTAGAATGTTCTACACGATAGTAAACTTCTCTTGCGACAGTGGCGCCGTCAGGCGGTGAGGCTAAGTACTTATCGGACCGCCCTCGTATTGCTGTGGTTTTAATAATACATGACCAAACAATCTTATTCGACATTCCTGAAATTGTATTCGCCACATATATGTAGTCAACGTATTTACAATTTAACATTTCAATATTTAAATCTTCAGTTTCATTTATATTTATATTTTTTCCTGGTAACAGTTATGCAAGATGGGTCGTTACGATGCACGTAATACCTATCACTTGTGAATCACTGCTATTGTAATTAATTTACATTCTTGCCACTACTTGTTTTGTTTATTTATTATCAATTAACATTTACCCGTGACTTCATCATCATTAAAAAGAGAGACTTACTGGCACCACGCATCAATTATGATATGTTTATGTTGTTCCTTAGGTCATAAGCATTTTCTATAATTATTATCATCGACCTGTAGACATCTCTATCTTCATCACATTTAGCCATAGAAAACCCATATAGTTAGATAAATATAATACTTTCTGAAGAATTTCTAAAAGTGATTCTTGGAACCGATTTGCATCTATCGACTTCCTGGAATCTTTATTAGGTCGTCCGTCACCTTCAGGTTGGACAGTGGACACAACAACAATTTCTATGCAAATAAACACTGAATCATGATTCTTTGTTTCGTTACAAAGTTAGGTTTCAATGCCAGATACAATGGCGCTTACACATTTCTACTTGGTATCAAAAATAGACAAAAACTACCGAAACTACAGAATTTCAAATAAATTCTTTCAAAAGTACTTTCATTGACGTAATATTATCCAATGTTGGGTGAATGAGATAGCGGTCCGTAAGCTGCGGGGTGAAATCCCTCTGTTCCCCCTGTGTCCTTGGCCCGGTTACCCGGAACGTCTCGGAGCCGCATTGTACCCGGATAAATATGGTTTATTGATGTACAGATGTTAGTATTAATGTGATTATTTTTATGCAGTACTCCCAACTATGATAATGTAACTATGAGCCCTTATACGTCACACTGCAGGGCACGGATGAACTCTTAAATCGAAAGTACGATTGTATGAGACTGTTCAATTATCTTCCGCCAGATACTATAGCATTGCAGTTCCATCTAATAAGCAGCAATGCAATCAATTATTCGTATCTGTAAAAATACAACAGTGACTGTAGTAAACCCGAAATAGCTCGAATTATTTGTCTCGTGTTGGAAGCCCGTGTCTTTATCGGTTACAAAGTATCTGTATCAGCCCATATACGTCCCACTGCAGGGCACGGCCCTACTCTACAATCGAGAATACGATTGAGAGTGGTTAGGCCATATAGTCCACCACGCTGGCCTAGTGCGGGTTGGCGGACTTACATACCATAGAAATTCTTATGAATCGTTATGGTATGCAGGTTTCCTGACGATGTTTTCCTTCACCGTTTTAGTGCGTGGTGATTGACTATCAATACACACATGACTGCGATAAGTCAGAGGTGTGCCCTGGGATTCGAACCCGCGACCACCGTGAACATGTTGGCAGTCGCGTCTAGTCGGTTTACCAACAGGCCACCACGCACTTTACAAAGGTTACAAAGTATCAAACAAATATCTATTGAGTTAACCAAATATTTATAATACGTAATCTTATTAGATGGAGATAATGATATTGTTGACAAGCGCAGTTTCCCTCCAAGCCTTGTGATCAACAGCATAATCGGAATTTTAATGATAAGCTTTTCTAGAAAAATGATTTTAATCTTCTTAAAAGCGAGTTCTTGTTTTTACATTAACCCTAACTACTACAAACCTATTACTCATATTTGTACCCAGTGGATCAAGTGATCATCATATTAGTAAATAATATTGAACCCCCGGAGAGGTTGTTGAAAATGAAGCGAAAGTGATGTCAAACAGATCAGGATCGTGAAAGAAAACCTGTAGAGTCAGACTATGCGAGATGGTGTAAGATATGTGTAATCCTGTGGAGGTGAGTTGTAAGGAATTTCAAAACAATTATGAACTTTATACTAATGATATGCCATTTAATGCCGAGAATGAGCATGCAAGGCTAATAAGGAAGCTATTATTGATTACTGAGTAAAGGATGCACAAGACTTTAAAGGTACGTAATGTTTTTATATCCAGATAAGATAATATGGAAGGAAATGTATAAATGATATAAATGTATATATTGAGAGGGAAACACACAAATTTTATTTTAATCTCGTTAACATCTACGATTCTCTGGGTGTAGTCATCACTGCGACGCAAGCGGATAGGCCTCCTTATTATGGCATCAAAGATTATAAAAATAGCTGCAACCATTAAAATAAAAAGAAAAAGATTGAATCTCCCATCTCCCAAACACATTTCAAAGCGTGTACCTACTACTCGTCTCCATTAAAAAAAAAAACATAATAATATCTAATGCAAGTGTTGAAATATCAAATATGAACAGATGCGCCGCGTGCCTCATACACTGGAGGAATACAGACGGCGTTGACAAACTTTTTATATGCATGTTTACTCAACTCGCTTAGGCAAACGTTAGCATGTGTGTAAATATTAATTTTTCGTATCGGTTTTTATTGCTTTAGATTTGGGGTCCTATGGTTGGAGGACATAAAACATTGACGTGATTTTGTGAAGGGTTGATACACAAAACTGCTAATTGCGATGCGAATTCGCTACGCTGAAAACTGAGGCGAATAGCTGTGATGCGATTTTGTGCAAAAATTACAGAACATTAGATAGGTAATACTTTAACAGCCGCTGCCAATAAACAATCCCAATCCAAAATTTGCCGTTTTAGATTGACATCTCAATCTTTTTTCTGATACTGTATTGCCAATAATCAATCTCAGTAGTGAAGAAACTATGGCAACATGACAAAAGACCAATCGAAAAGTAGAAAACAATCCAGATTGACTTCAATCTAATTTTTTCGATTGATTATTGGCATCGGCCGTAAATTGCAGTAACTGGTTACTGCACCATGGCTGGCTTAGTATTTCGCATGACAAATCACAGCGAAAAAAGATTAATAATGACATCAAATGAGAATGTCAATTTAAGGACTTTAGCCAGAGTAACTATTGAACACAATGAGACTTGAAATCGTATTTCTCAGGATGGCGAGCGCAGTGGAATGCCAAGCATTGCTTTGTAATTTGGTTTTGCGATGCATAAGCGGTCCTATCACTTATCATCAGGCGAATAGAATGCTAGTCTCGCCATGTATTGATAAAAAAAGGTCTTTCCACTACGCTATTACAATATACAAATGTACAGTCAGCAACATAAGTCGCTGAACACTTCACATTTTTTGATAATCTTTTTATGAATTAAAATTTGTATGTACTACTCTGTAGTCGTAAAATATAACCAAGTAACGTCATCTATGCCGAGAAGTGCCATACGATATTGAAAATAATTATCATTTTGGATGATAAGACAGTTCCAAATCTCGTGAATGTGTAGCGTGAATATGTGCTACATACATACCGGTCGGCAAAAAATATATTCCAATTATTATTAATAACTATAGAATGATTCAATTAATATATATGTTCTAGTTGGCTACGTAATACATTCCATGGAATTCCATATATTACTTTTTAAATTAATAAGTGCAACATTATTTTCTTTTATTAAAATATCAGGTCACCAGGAAACCTAAAAAATTAATAATATTTCGTAGCACATAAATAGAGCTATCCAAGTAAGTATAATAAATTATTTACACGGAACCTACCGTCAAATTCAGTTTTAAGTTTAAGTGAGCCCATCGCTGGGTCGAGGTTCGGGACCTTGGCCTAAATACGGTCGACACCCCTCCCTTCAACCCTCGGGCCATCATCCCCTTTTCTTATGGACGTCGTTGGATAAATTACATCTGTGATGAGCTCGCACGTGTGGGGGTTTTTTTCGTAATATTTTAAAGGGTGGTATTGTTTATTTTAAGGGATGTTTTTGCGACGATGTTTAAGATTGTTTTATGTTGCGGTGAAGGGTAATTAGGGTGCTTGGATACTATGGATGTTTTGTAGTTTTTTTATTTAAAAGAAGGTAAATTTACTTATCCCTATTATTAATATTTGTTTTAAAAGTTACGCATTCAGTGATCTCTTCCTTTTCTATAAGTAAAAGTAAAAAAATATATCTTATTTATTTATTATTTGTGAATAAATAATAATCCAGTAGTAGCAATTTCTGCCCGCCATAGCTAAAGTACTTACTACCGTCTACCATATTATAGACGGAATTAACATATACCCAATCTATAGATAATTCGAAATCTAAACAAATATAATAAAGAGAAAGGATTTTATTGTTTGCATTGAATAGGCTCTGAAACTAATTGACCGAATTGAAGCATTCTTTCATAATTAGAATCCTACATTATCCCTGATGAGCATAGGCAATACAATATACTCAAAAAAGTGTATGGTGAAGCATTTATGACAGTTAGGGCCGAAAAGTTCTAGAGGGGAGGCCACGTACAGGCAAGCGCAGGATCGGACGCCCGCCTACAAATTGGACGCACGACCTGGCTGACGTTGCAGGAAGTCGCTGGATGCAGGCCGACGACAACATCTCGATGTGGAGATCCTTGGGGAGGCCTATCTGCAGCAGTGAGCTTCCCACAGGAAGCCACCTCTCTCTCTTCAATCACAATTGAAGAGAGTATCTGCACCCGGGCAAAGCCGGGTCAAACTGCTAGTAAATAAAGTTTAACACAAGCGACCGGAAGCCCTGACACGCCACATCATTCATATCTAAATGATTTATAGCATTGGCACGAGCATGTTTATACTGCTGTATTAATAAACTTGAGAGAACTCTGTTTAGATAATAATATCGTAATATGTAAACATTTTGTGTTCTAAGTGCTTAGTGTTGACTGTTTGTGTCAAAAAACGTCTTAGTATGAAGTATTTCGATAGTTTGGTTTCTTAAATTCATAAAGAAATACAGTAAATAATAGAAAAAGAACACGGGATTCGTGGGTTTTTTTTATAGAGAGTGACCGATATCTGGTTTACTATAAGACAGATTTTCAGAATTTCTGCTTCATTTAAGATAAGAATCAGCTTTCTAGTCACCGATTTTTTGCGATTCATCTATTTTGTTGCGTGTATAGTTATAATATACTTTTGCGGCCTTGTTTATAGACAGTTTAAAAACCTATAAGTATTTTAGTTATAACATTCTTTGTCTTCTTCGCTTAAATGGAATTCAAAAGACGTTCGAAAAAGACAAAATAGTCGATAATTTAAATAGGATTAGAAACCGTCTATGAATAAGGCCATATGTTTTCATATACCTGTAAATTTTAAATTTTATTCAATACAATAAGAATTTCCCCAATGATATCCACAATAAGGCTTATACTGGCTAAGGTTGCAGGAAGTCGCTGGATGCAGGCCTCTTCGAACAGGTCGATGTGGAGATCCTTGGGTGAGGCCTATGTTCAGCAGTAGAGTTCCTGTGGCTGAGATGATGATGATCCACAATAACCTGTAGGAAATTTTCTGCAACCAGCAATTCAATCCAACTTAATAATTTCGATTATTTTACTCGTAAACTATAAATCTTTATTGACTCAAGAAGTAAGCGAATACTATTATAAAACATTCCGTATACATACACTCATACATATGAAGCGAACACAACCGTGCTAAACCGCTATCACATTCCATGGTTAATATTAACTTCATCAAAATAACAAGCGATGTGATCTTCACGCCCTGTTTACGGTAATTAGCTGAAAAATAGTTTGCTAACTAGGTCGAACGGACAGACGGATATGCGTTTATTATCTTACTGCTATTAACTCTGCCTGTTAAACTGATGCAATCTTTATTATGAAGAAAAATTTATGAACCATAAGTATATTTGGTTTTTTAAAAATAATTATTTTATGATTTTACGCTACAACAATAATGCACATATTTAGAGCAGACCAAGAATCCGTGGCCGTCATTTTATAAAAGCTGAAAGTTTGTCTGCGCATGTCTCTAACATAGGCACCACACGATCATCTATTATGAAGTTTCGATCGTGGTTGCTTTGGAAGTTATGGGATTCAATGTGTCATGCAAAATGAAAGAACCATCAATGGTAACTGACTACCAAGTAAACAACTTTTGATAGTGGCATTAAAAACAGATATAAAGTTCAGTTTTCATACTATAATGCTGAAAAATTCCATTTTATTAAAGTTATAATATATCGTAATATTTAATTACATATGTATAATTGGGCCAGAACTCTTGGTCTAGACTCTAGAGTAACTACTGGACGTAATACGACTTAACATCGCATATCTTAGGTTGGTGAGCGCAGTGGAATGCCAAGCATTGTTTTGTTATTCAAGGCGTTGTTTGGTTTTGTTACTGTCCTGAGCGTTAGTATCGCTTATCAGAAATAATTTCTTGCCTGATACGTTCACTATACTGTCATGGTTTATTACACAGTACAGTAGCAGTAGCCAGAGTAACTGAGTGAGACCAGAGTAAGTGAGTGACTGAAAGAGGGCGAAATATTGTGATTTAACATCGTATGTATGTATAAGGATGGCGAGCGCAGTGGATTGCCAAGCATTGCATTATAATTTATGCTATTGTTTGGTTTTGTTACTGCCCATGAGCGGTCGTATCGCTTACCATCAGGTGAAATGAATGGCTAGCTGATTTCGCCATTCATTACAATAAAATACGCCAATACCACGAATAGCTACAGCCATGGTATGCCTTAAATCTCCAAGTATTAAGGCCTCTGCTGAACATAACCCTTCAAATGTATATGGTATTTGCCACAGTCTTAAGTTTCTCTCATACATCTCCAGCCACTCTCGTTTATTTTGGAGTATATTAATATGCGCGCTTAAAACTGTCTGCGCAGTCGTTGACGTAAAGCTTTGCGCGCATAAGATAATCGCATGGCATCGCTATAGCTTGGGAGATAAAGATATGTTTGGAATATTGAATGCATGCGGTGATGAAAATATTTTAGGTTAGATAGTCTTGCTGGTTTTACTTGAAATTAACTTTAAGAATTAATTACGATTGGAAAGATTTGTAAAATCGTTTTCATTGTTTGCTGCATACCATTCTGTTACCCTTGGAAATGAACGGTATTTTTAAAGACCGGTACAGAAATACATCCTTAAATCCTTTATGTGGTTAAAAGCAATGGTGGCCACCTATTATCATATGACCTGCTTACTTGTTTATCGGATTGATGTCATCTATACCATACCACAGAGTCTATACCAACTATCATGTCCAATCAATATCATTTTGGATCTTCTGTCATCTAGTTTCTTTGTTTTTTCTTTCGGTATATCCCACACATCCAACAGAACCATATATGCTATTTGATATTTCATGATCCTACGCCATTAACATAATTTAATAGCATTGGTAACAAAGATAGGCGATACGATGCAGCGCTGGTTTGGTGGGTAAAGGTTTTAACTATTATTAGACAGCTTCTACATCTCAAGTTTAAGTGGTATTATAATTTTCGAAACGTGGCTGTTAAAGTTATTTTACAGAAATAGCCTATCCTAAAATAATAGCGGTTGGGCCCGAATTTTCTGAGGCTCGATAACTCTTATCTCCTTCACACTTATTTCTATCAAATTTCACATTTAAGTAATTCGACCACAAAGTCATATACGGTATTGATTTCTTTTTACGAATTCCTATACTCACGCCTTTTTTCCAGAAGGGGTAGGCAGAGGTGCCAGAGCACCTACATTTCGCCTTGTATGTTCCGTTTCACGATGTGGTAGGTGGCGAGCCTATCGCCATATCGGGCACAAATTCCTGACTCTGGGCTGATAATGAATAGAAAAATCGAATATCACTGCCCAACCCGGGAACCCGAGATTTCGGCTTCGTAACCGTACCCTAGTACAACTACGACACTGAGGCAGTTGTTTTTTTCGGAAGGATAAAAAAACAAGTCGATAAACTGGTCACTAATAATTACATCTGTTAAAGAGGTGAAAGTTCAAGACTAATACCATATCTCATAAGCGATCTTGCAGAATATCAAAGGCGTATAAAAAATAGAGATGATTTACTAAGCACATGAATGAGTCCGTGTACGCACGCTCTCACGCGTCGCCACGCCGATGCTATTCCCATAACCTACAAACGCAGTAATTATTAGTTTTACAAGCTATTGTGACTGAACGTATTACTACTTCCTGATTATTCCTTATTGAAACATGTTTATTGATGTACAAACTGTTTTTGATGTTATTTTTAAAGGATTTTGTTGTTTTTTTGAGTTTTATAATAGAACCGTGGTAACCTAAAACGGTAAACGAAACTATATAATGTATTTTTCACCATAATATGATTATTATTCGCGACAATGATTTATTTTGAGAACAGTCAAACACCATCTCTTGACTGCTGATGGTAGATATCTAACTTTGTTCTCAATTAGATGATAAAACCTCAGTAGATGTTTTATGTCGACTGATAAGCAATCCTGCTCAAAGGGTTCACCAGGCAGACATAAAATTACAACAGTCAAAATCACTATACATCTTGCCAGAGAAGTACTGTTGCTACGACAAGAAGTCAATGGGGGATCCGTCTTAAAAAAACAGACAAATGCCAAACTTACACAGCATTTTGTATTGTATCTCCACAATAAGCCAGACATGTGTAATATTCAGCTGCCCTGTATCCACACGTGTGATTCAATAATGCATTCGATCAGTTATAATGTCGCCAGCACATGCAGTCAACATGTGTCTGCCAGGGGGTCGACAGAGTTAATGGACCATACTGGAGTCACGTGACATCTGACAAAATGACACGTGGGACTAATTATATTGTAATTTTATATGCTTTGTGTTGAAGTGTTAATTGTTGGGTGAAAAAAGATTGAATTGTCTCAGCAAATAGAAATGCGTTGATTCAGAATAATAGTCGCGTGCCTAGAAAGATCTCGATGAAGAGACTCGAGGAGTGTTTGAATTCATTTAAATTATCATTAATTATTTGAAACATATATGTACATAAGTGAAGATTAATTTTTACTAAAGCGAAATACAGGAACATAAACTGCTACCGAAAACGAAACCGGGTCGTAGTTTTAGTAACTTCAGACACAATGCAAATAAAACTTTTAGGAAAAAACACGATTAATTATTTTTGTATTTTTTTTCCTATCGTCATATTTGGGTGATATGACATAGTTTTTCCAAAATAATAATGTATAGCCTTTTATTTTTAAAGACGTTATGGTACGCAACGGGTTGAATTATTATTTTAGGAAAAACTATGGATTTACCACCTAAATACGATGATGTTTAAAACATAATAAAAAAATGGTTTCATTATTTTCCGAATTTTTTTATTTTTATTGTGTCTGTAGTCACAAAATTTACCACCCGGCTTCGTTTTAGATAGAAGTCTAGATATGCCCTGTATAATATTGGGCGTATCTTTTTTCCTATATCCTATTTAATTAGTCGATGCGTGCCACTGCAGGGAGGGCACTGGCTTCTCTCCGAAAGGGCTTACTTCCATCACGAAAAGGATAAGGCTATAGCCTAAGTCTTAGTGAATACCTTATCTGCGTCTACACTCGTAAAATAGATATAAGTAAATGCACATTTCTCCAAAGGTTATTCGTGACGCGTGCGTTGATTGCGTTGTCCATTCAGCAAACAAATCACGTACGTTTCAATGTAATTCGCTTCTGCGGTCTGTGACGACGGAAACTGGGCCGAGATATTTTGTTTTGATGACTTATCTAAGTAACTGGGTTGCTTTGATGTGAAGATTGTATGTTATCCGATAGAAATTAAAAAGAGGGTAGAATTTAAAAATTAGGAACAAAATAATGCAGAGGTGTCACGTTCTTCGAACTGGAAATTGTTTAGATAAATCTACATTGAAATATATTAGATAAAGGACATAAGGTATAGGGATAAGGTATATAGGGTTATATAAATTCGACGTGGCTAAAGTTACAGGAAGTCGCTGGATGCAGGCTGCTTCCAACAGTCGATGTGGCATACTCGTCTCGAAATTAAATGCAATAAAAGAAATAAGCATTTCATAAACAAGTATAGATTAGTTTTCGCTCAAGTCTCACAACATTCTCTGACCTAAATAACACATTGTGATCTATTCATTTAGTAAGTAAGTAAGTAACCAATCTGTAAGGCTAAATGAATGCCCCTAAATGTATCCTACAAGATTACTGTATCTGTATCAGCCCATATACGTGCCATTGCAGGGCACGGGCCTCCTCTACAATTGAGAATACGATTGAGAGTAGTTAGGCCATATATAGTCCACCACGCTGGCCTAGTGCGGGTTGCCATCAAGGCACCCACGTTTCGCTTTACGTGTTCCGTCTCACGACGTGATAAGCCAGCCTATTTCCATATTGAGAAAATTCCTGACACCAGGCCGATAATGAGTAGAAAAATTCAATATCAGTTTGCCCGGCCTGAGATTCGAACCCGAGAGCTCAATTCCTTAACCGTACCGTACTTAGTACAAATACGCCACCGACGCAGTCCAATGAATTCAGTTACGTAACCTTTGGAATTGTAGTCCAGTTTCTAACTACCATTCGAAAGTGTTTATAAATGTTTATTTAGAGGTTTCAATATGTAATTGACATGCTAGTCACTTCATTTATTACAAAATTAGTATCTAACACGCAATAATAATATTAGTTTTAAGTGACGTTAATGGGGCTGACTGCTCAATAACAATTATGTGAGTTTTTTGCTTCAATAATATGCGAATGTTTACTATCGTATTCCGAAAAATATTCCTTAGAAACTACTTTCTTTTGGTTTGGCTTTAGTTTTCTGTATCAGCCAATATATGACCCACTGCAGGACACGGGCTTCCTCTACAAGCTTGAGTACGATTAGATGGAGAGTGGTTTGATCACATAGTCCTCAACGCTGGCCTAGTGCAGGTTGATGGACTTTACATACCATAGAATTCTTACAAATCGCTATGGTATACAGGTTTTCTCACGATGTTTCCCTTCACCATTTTAGTGCGTGGTGATTGACTGTCAATACACACATGACTCTGAAAAGTCAGAGGTGAACCCTGGGTTTGAACCCGTGACCACCGTGGATATGTTGGCATCCGCGTCTGGACCAATTACAACAGGCCACTCCGCACTTCTCCTGGCTTTAGTTGGTTTGATTCTTACTCCTTGGTATATCATGCTGGGTTTACAGAGTTTTTTTCGAGGTAGTATAAAAGCTTTATTATCCTATATATTCCTTATTGAACATAATCCCTACCGAAACAGCTCCTGCTTCGATATTAAAGAGGCTTGGGCTTCAGCCAACGAATATCCAAAGTATTGAACCAATGCGGCCTTTATGAAGGCTTGATTTCATTACACTAGCGGTTATCCTAGAGTCGAAGTTTTCAAATTATGTATTAGAAAACTGTGATAATAGTAGCTATGTAAAGTGATATTACATTTTTCATTTATAATTATAAATAAATAAATGAATAGTTCCAACAGTCACATAGTCTTGATCCTACATTAAGATCAATTAGGTTTTGCGTCGTGGGTATCAGACTACGAGACTACGAGAGTATAAACCTTTTATTACTGATATACAAACCTAGAATATGTTATACCATCATAGTTTATGCAACAATGACATTTGGCGACACATTGGAGCAGGAAAATAGTCTCTTGCCAAATGGGCCGATGATCCCACTGTCTAAATCTGACTGTATTTATGTGAGGTCTTACGGACCCGCACACAATAGATATATTGCTTATGAAGTTATTGTAACACGGATACACCACTGCATATTTTATGGATTTCCACACTGTATTTTTGGATACTTTTTAGAATTCGTCTTGATTTTGACGAATGGAATTAGAAAAAAAATTAATAGAATTTGCACTTCATTCTAGGAATCTATCTAATTC
This sequence comes from Hyles euphorbiae, assembly GCA_023078785.2. Classification (NCBI taxonomy): domain Eukaryota; kingdom Metazoa; phylum Arthropoda; class Insecta; order Lepidoptera; family Sphingidae; genus Hyles; species Hyles euphorbiae. The sequence continues at coordinate 6,999,593 of CM041048.1, forward strand.
TAGAAACAATAATATTCTTTTCATCCGTTGTTTCAATTTACTCCTCTGCGTAAGTAATGAAATTAAATGTTCGAGACATTAAGCGGTTTTTCTAGATATCCTATAACCTAATGAATCAAACGTATAAATGACGTAATGAATTATTTGATGTTCAAGAGTGAGCACACGCTGGTACACCTTCCGAAACCGAAGATTGACCCCAACAAATAGATGAAGAATTTAAAATGACAGATATATTTCACCAGATTGTTAGTGTTACGCAACGCAGCCTAGTTAGAGCGTTTAGACGTCACGCGCCAGCCGAGACCGTCGGTAAACGCTTTGCGTGCACTTTTTGCAACGAACGATGCCTCGTTATCGGTCGCCATTCGATTTACAATTCGTTTTATGAATCATAGAAAATCGTTGAAATTTATTTAGTTTTTATACGGCCGTGTGCTAGATAGAATTGTACTGAAATTATGTCGGAAGTCGGCTTACAAGGTGGACAAATAACTTAGATTTTAAGACGTGGTTATGAGAATCTTTTATTTTAATAATATGTGTATATTTTGTAAAAAAACGTCGTTTAATATTTTTTTTACCTCCGCTGATTGTCCTAATAAACAAATAAATAAGTCCTTGGAGAAGAACTAATGGAATGTTCTGCTGTGGTCTGTGGACCTCCTTTGGAGGGAGATTATGACCTAACTCTCGTCACGCATGGCGTAGCTTCTGCGCCGATGACACTGTTGCTCATCATTAGCCAGTACTTTGGGTTCGTCATCTATATGATATTTGTACCTCCATCTGTCGGCTGCTAGGGCTTCCATTGTTGACGTAGGCGGATTAAGATGGCTTGGGCCCGAAATCTTTGACTAATATATTTTGGTAATCGGTTTTGAGAGTAATAATAATAAATACACCCAACAGTCACAAACATAGTCCTGACCCCACACTAAGATCGAGTCTTGTGTCGTGAGTATCAAAAACTACGAGAGACTTTTCGGTCTCACAAACACCCAGACCCAAAACAAATACCTGTGGTTCGCACAAATATTTATCTCGGGGCGGGGATCGAACCCGCGGCCTCTCCTTTCACAGCCGGCGTCTAACCAACTGCGCCACGGAGGTTGTCAGAGTGAAAGTTTCTAGTAATTTCAGTGTAAATCATATTCCGATTGCAGGATTTAAAGAAAAGTTAGATATTCCCGAAGACTCGTCAAGCTTCAATGCTCGGTGCCATTACAACTGCCACTGTTGATCCTGGCTTACAGGAGTTCCAATGGTGGGTGTGAGGACGGACAGTCTCCTATTGTCGCATATTTTTTTCTAATTTTAACTGTACCACTTCATGCACCGCAGAATATTCCTATGTGTAAACCCGTGTATTAGAAACGCCAGTATAAAAGTGTGTCGGCGAGTGTCGCGTGAAATCACTAATGATGTATGCGGGTTAATGATACCGTGCTTGCCTCGCCGCGCGGCGTCTTCACAAATTGATAATGCTAAAGTTATACCTGTATTGTACTATTTAGCTATTTTTTAAACCTAGTGCAAGGCAAAGGTCTTCTTCTATTATATTTGCTTTCAACGACGACTTCAGACTACTCAAGTTCGAATGCATCGTATTGAAAGTGGATGCCAATTCAGACATCATAAGTTAAATCGCTTCTATATTGATTTTCTGTACGGTCCTTTGGATTAGCCTTTGCTAAAAATACATATATTTTGGATTAGTTAATAGATCATATTTTTTGTTATTTGTTTTATCTATCTAGCATGAGATAATCTGAGTTCCATCACAATGTTTAGAAACATAATGTTATCCAAAATCGGAATTTTAATATCTCTTGTGAAGTTATTTTAACAATAGCGAGTTTTGCATTGCTTAAATTAATGTTTTTTGTTGTTTTCAGACGGTTGTTTGCCGCAGAGGAGACGGGGGTAAGTCGACCATTTTCATTTACCTTATGTTATTTTCTCTTCGTATTAGCTTTAAAACAAGCAATGGTATAATATATTAAAATAAGAGCTAAAGATCTCCACATTGCTATCGCCCACGACATCTTTGACACTACAAATGCCTTGTAATGTAATTTTGTTTAGATATGGTTAGGGAATGCAAAAGAAGCAACGGAGTTAAAAGTAGGGTTCAAGGTTAGGGTCAAGTAGGACATCAACAGTCCACAATTTTGGTGCTTTGCTTTTGGAGGTTTATTATTTTCCATCAGATAAACCGCCTTCTCACTTCTACATGCTATAAAAAAAGCATTAAACCTGTGAAGAACTAAATCCCAAATCCTTTTCACACAGCCTTATCCCCAGTAGGAAGAATGAAAGCTGATACAGAAATCGCGATTGTTACCGACTATCCCATTCACAATGGATCTCGATTTTTTCCACTACCCGTAGTTACCAATTAGAAGTCCTTACAGCTTTTTACGTTGCTAAATCGCTTTGTTCGCGTTCGTTACTCGTTCGCAATTAAGCCTAGCAATTAAGAGCTGCAACAATGAGGTAATGTACGTTTAAATATTCTACGTTGAAATGTAGCCGCATTTCAGATACGCTGGTGCGGGTGGAAACGGGAGCCTTATAGTGTGTATTTTTCAACGAGCTTAAAAGAGGTCCTTACTCTTTAGTTTGACTTACTATTATGCTTTGTTGATTTGCGAATATGTCCATACCGATACTTGGATTTAATTTGTTAAATTAACTATCAAGAGGCTCTAAGCCTTATATAGTAATAAATTTAAAGTAAATTATGATATACTGAAGATTCTGTATCTTTCATACAGTATTATTTTTCCCAATGTCTTTTGTACGGCTAATTTGCCTCATTCGAATAAAATAGCCCAAGAGTTTCATAACAAATACATACAATTATGAATTTTTAATCTCGGTGAAATTACTTTACATACATAAACTCACGCCTATATCCCAGAAGGGGTAGGCAGAGGTGCCAGGGCACCCACATTTCGCCTTGTATGTTCCGTCCCACGATGTGATAGGTGGCGAGCCTATCGCCATATCGGGCACAAATTCCTGACTCTGGGCTGATAATGAATAGAAAAATCCAATACCACTTTGCCCAACCCGGGATTCGAACCCGAGACCTCAGCTTTGTAACCATACCTTAGTACAACTACGCCACCGAGGCAGTCGAGTGAAATTACTTTACATGTTGATATTACCCCGACTTCCCCAATATATATTACATCCGTTGTTCTTAATATTACATTACTCCACAGTCAGTCCATATGGTCTGAATCGAGGTAACCGGGTGCTATGACCATACGTCTCGCGATGCACTAGACCGTGGACGGTTTTAGAGTGACCATCATTTTGTGGCAAAACTGAAGGATATTTTTAATGTATTCACTTCGCTAAGTTTTATGAAAGCGTAAATAATAGTTTTATTTCAATGTGTAACATTCGCGTAAATCTAAATAGCGAACTTCAAATTATAAATTTATTTATTCCCTTTGGATAATTGGGATCTGTTTTAAAGAACTTTAATGACAGTAAATAATAATACATTGATAAACCCAACAGGCACATCTTTTTATTATGATTGCAATGAAAGACTTTCCCGCTCACGTATACGCCAATTCAACTTTTGACACCTAGAATCCACAGCATTCAATAAATTGATATGAAGCTCCAAAGCTAGCCGAGTTAGAGATACATCTCTTGTACATCTGTATTATAAAACACATCTACATTTCCGTAACTGTATTTCCCTGTATAGAATGACAAATGTCCGGAATAATACACTAGTGCGTGGTCACCCGAGCCGGGTTGCATCGACCGTTCACGCCGTGGTGACCACGAGCCGGCGCACACGTGATATACTTGCACACACACTGTGGACGAAAGTTAAGAAATTAGCCATTGTCTCTCGTTTTGTGATGTCACTGTTCGGTATGTTGGGTGGGTTTTGAATCATTTTATTAGTTAACTTTTGGATCCTCAATGCTTATCGCTGTGCTTAAATAACCAGAATTTGAATAATAATTCCGGTTAGATTTTTGAATGGCCTTCAGAGCGCTGTTTTCGACTAATTAGTTGGTTTCCTGCAAGTAATTGCTTGTGTGCGTTTCAGTTAATATACTCTGTCTAATGAATCTAACAATGGGAACACGGATTTGTTAATTATGGCTTGCCGTCCACTAAGCTAATGGGGTTTATTCATTGTAAATACACTTTCATCTATATTGTTCTTTATATGTACTTAAAAAGTTGAAGGGTTTGTATGTTTAAAAGTTCTAATCACTAGATTTTATTTGAATACCTTATCGGATTTGTCAAAAACGTTTTGTTTTTGGTAGTCGATTTTTTAGGAGGATGATCAATGATGATGATGATCAATGATAAATTTTTTAGATTCAGTTTTTTCCAAATAATATAAGATTATAATAGTCTAGGCATCAGTACGCTATTTTCTTATTAGGAGTCAAAATATATGGAAGTTAATATGGGAAATTTAATTCTGGTCTGATATATTTTGTTTGACGATCGAATTCATTAATTGAATATACACAAACTATCATATACTCTACCTCTAAACTAATGTAATTATAAACCTATTCTAGTTTACACAAAAGGTAAATTTATTTGCAATCCCGGAATTAATTGATTACGATTGATTTACACAGATTCAATTAAAATGTTTGCCCAACTAAAATTAGTTTATTATCTGGCCAGCGTTATAGCGGATCAAATTAATTAATCAGTAATCGATTTGTTGTGATTGGGTGATAGTCTAGTCTAGACTCTAGCCGGAGTTTTCTATTTCGTACTTAAAGCATGATTAAAAAAAAAAACTTTTACTTATTTACAATTTACGAGTATTTGGAATCTCTTTTTATTGCAAAGAATGGCGAGACGAGCACGCCGTTCGCCTGAAGGTAAGCAGTACAACCGCTCATAAACAGTAGCAGAACCAAACAACACCTTGAATTACAAAGCAAAACTTGGCATTCCACTGCGCTCGCCATCCTGAGACATAAGATATAAAGCCTCTGTATGTCTAGTAGTTATCTGGCTGGCGATGTCCTTCAATCCCAAACACAACAGTGCATTTACACTGCTATTTGACGGGAGAAATAGACATTGCGGTGGTACCCAGGCGGCCCGTCACATATGAGAAACCTACCACCAGTAATCTTTAAATTAATACACTCAACGGATACCCAATATCCCTTTCCTCTTCCGATCCTTTTTCCGTTGACTTTAACTGTATTCGAGCTTTTGACGGCTAGAGCTATCCAGGGCAATATCCCTATTGAACCCAGCAAAATATCCACTATAAGTAGGGATAAGTAATAAATACCTGGTTTAAAAGCGCACATTGTTAACATGATACTCGCGGCCTTGTCACCGCGCTGATATTACATTACCGGAGCTAAAGTGAATTCATAACTAATTGACACTGTATCCCGTTTGGAGGCTGAATGGGGATGCTTGATTGAGTGATTTTTATGAGGTACGGCATTCGCCCTTGTGCAAATACTTTTTTTATTGCTATGAATGGCGAAACGAGATGACAGCGTGATGGTGAGCGATACGACCGCTCATGTATAGTAGAAAACTAAACAACACCTTGAATTCCAAAGGAATCCTTGGCATTCCACTGCGCTCCCCATTCTGAGACATAACATGTTAAGTCCATAAGTCCATTACTTTTTGAATCTAGTCCACTTTAGAAACAGGAACTGTTTACTATTTTGAATTCTGAAACTCAACGTTACTATCGTACTTTTAACTTTCTATCCCATTGCTTTGGATGTGAAAGAGTATGGGTTATGGTTTACTTTTAATTTCTTTCAGTGCAAAGTAACATTATTTTTATAACTTTACTAGCGGCCCGGCCCAGCTTCGCCCGGGTGCATATAGATTTCTCTACAATAATATGCACGTATTATATACATAAACCTTCCTCTTGAATCACTCTATCTATTAAAAAAAACGGATCAAGATCCGTTGCGTAGTTTTAAAGATTTAAGCATACAAAGAGACATAGGGACAGAGAAAGCGACTTTGTTTTATACTATGTAGTGAAGAATTACTGTTTTATAGAATTCATTTATCCGATTATATTGCAATTAAGTACTGTTTCATCTTATAAAATATAACTAGGCTATTACAATTACTCCACAGCTTCCCAAGAAGATAGGCTAGGCCTAGATTGGGAGCCCCTGGCAATGTTATTTAGTTTAGAAACAATGCTATTTAATTAGCTTTTAAGAAATTGTAACAACATTTGGTTAATGAATATTTTTTTTTATATATGGGATCTTTCAATTTCTTGCGCATCCCACGGGAACTCTACATTTTATCGGAGGAAACAGTAGCCTATGTTTTAATCCAGGGTGTTAGCTATTTCCAACATTACTAGGAAGTAGGATTTTGGATGGATTTTTTGGTGAATTAAATTGGCATATATGGGGTAGCCAATGATTCAGCTACAGCTATTTAAAGTATGGAAAGTTAATTTTCTTTTTCGTATCAAAATGTGATAAGGGTGATAGTATTGTCAAGTTGGAGAAATATACTAGCGCCACCCAATTTATATCAAGTATTCCCCCACCCGCTTCAACCAGTTCCCAACGTATAAAAGGGTGAAGTCTTTTACCATAAAATGACATCCTCAAATTCCAAACACCAATCCAGAATTATCAAACACTTGTCAATATTCAAAAATCTCATGTATACGCGTGTTTATGAGCTTAATAAAACGAGTTGTAACGCGAGCGGAGTCCTTGCCGATCAATCGTATCGAATAAATTACTTGTTACCGTTAGTTACCGCCACACCGCCGCCTATTGATTTTACACTATATTCATGTGAAAACGTGCACTGATTTACTGTTTATATAATATACATATGCAATTATAATGGTAAGACCAGGTCATGGCAATGCAGAGAATCATCTTACCACGTTCGATATTAATGGAGATCCTGTGTGTCATTATGGCGAGGTTTTCAAAATGGTGGCCGATATCCAGGCGGATACGTACATATCTGTTACTTCCACAGCTTTAAGCTTATTGGAAACATCGCTTACCATATGAATTACAGCAGCAAAGTATTCATATCGGTTTTGTAAGAGCCAGTGACACTCAGATCTTGTCTCTCTATTTTTCATTGTCATCATCATTATCAGCCCATCCGCGACCACTGCTGGGCATAGGCGTCTCTGGCACGCCACTAGGTTCGATCTTCAGCCCATCAAATACCCTATATTTTTAGATATTTTTTACTGTAGCTTTAAAGAACGCAGTAACAGTAACTGTAGTTCTAATACTTAAAAAAGTATCCAGAAAATATTCGTCGTACTCGCAGTCTCTCATTCAAAGTCATCCTAACACATTCCGCCACAAACTCTCTATTTATTTACCAAACAATGAAGATTGACGCCATTAACCATGCATCGTGCGAGATAAAACTATTTTGAGTTCAAACGAACCCGCCGAGTTCAAGTGCTCGATAGCCCTAACTTCCTGCATGAACTAATAAACAGATCGACGGTACTCCTGTCGCCACTCTTCAATCAAATGATTCATAATATCTTGTACTTGAGTGGAAATAAATGGTGACATCTTGGAGGTGACGATACAACAAAAGACTGACTTTGATGGATCACGAAAGTGGTTTTGTGAACGTAATTTTGATTTGAGTTTTGTTGTGAGAACAAAGTTTAGTTATTCGTTTTGATATGCATTATCTAAGGCATGTATTAAATATATTAAAGTTTGTCTCACGAGGAAATTACTAACTTACATGGTATTTTTATGTGAAATGAAGGTTAAATGTCAAGTTGTCAACAAAGTTACCAAAATAAGTTACCCGCTTTGATCTTTACGAAATCTATTTCAACTTTAAAACGAAGTTAGATTAGCTAATTTAGGCAAGATGTATCACAAATTGAGAATACTTTGATCTGTTTGGTAAAAACTTGTAATGATAAATTAGTTGACGACAAGGCGCCTTGTGCGAGAGTCGTCTGCCCTTTGCAATGATTCACTCCTATCATCCGGGCAGACGATGACTGATCACGCACTGACTGTGTCGAGAGATGTACTGAAATGTATAAAATAGTATAGTTAGTTTAAAAAATATAATGATAAACTCTATGGTTCCTAAATCCTAGTATAGCATATGCTGTAACTTGTAAGCATGTGTGCAATTTTCAAGAGCACATAGCATTAGGATTTGACGAGTCTGGGTATATTGACTTTTTCTTGCGGGTAAAATTCATCTGATAGAACAGAGAATGAATTTTCATAAATTATGCTGATGTTTCTGTCTTTGGGCATAACAATGGAAAATTTCATTGAACCTCTTTTCTCATCGTATCGCTTTTTGCTAAAACTAAGTAGCTCTTTGTAACAACAGTTCCAAAATCAACTGCTTCGACGGAATATTAAGTGGCCCCCTCAAACACCAAGTTGTACCCTATCAACATCTAGGAAATCTATTTTTTAGCTGTAAACTGCAACCGCGTCCGTATCGGCGAGGTCATCGCTCGTTGACATTACGTGCTTAGCTAGCGTTCTCGGTGAAATATTGTGAATTAGTTTAAAGGATTTTAATATTTACTTGTCACGGAGTTCTAAGCTTCATAGTGAGGTCTCGTGCGATAATGGAATTTGAGTTCAAAACTTGTTCATGGTCAATGTATTAATTTGGCTTTGAAGTTACGTTTGGTGCGGTAGGGAGAAATAGGAAGCACGTAATAAACGTAATATGAAATATTGTGATGTCTTTAGGGTTAGTCAATTTTGTAACGGTATTTTGCTGGGTTGATGATTCCAATAGAATCAACACAATTCTAAAGAAAGTAGACCTAAAAGTGATCTCATACTTGCCAATGTTCATTCTAGTTAGTTAGTTCTAACTTATTTACTGGGTACTATAGGCAACTTAATTATTGATATATTAAACATCTTCAGCCTGCAATGTATTTTTCCATATTAATAAGAATCCTTACTCGCTCCCCGGCCGATAAACCACCTCGAGGGGAAAAAGCTTTATTTCGCTGCGTGAATGGAGGAAAAATCAACCATCAGCTTGAGTAAAATATTTACAGGAATACAGGCTTATTCTTAACATAAAACCTTCTTTTACCATTGAAAATAATAAAGAGTTGTCTATGGTCACCGTGTGCGGTTCGTGCGTTAAAATCGATTACGTGGCGGTTAGTTGGGAGCTGGCTGCTTTTTTGCTCATATCAGCTATTTCCTACCCGCCTTTCGGGGTCATCGTCCTCGTCTATTGTGCGGGTTTTTTTTTATTCGCTCCCGTCTGTTCCTTTTCTCATACTGGATCTTTATCAGGGTAATTTACCTATAAATATATAGTAATGATTTGTTTACGAAGTTGTGAAATTTTTGTAAACTAAAAAAATACATGAAACAAGATGTAAGAAACGATGGGTGGTTCGTCTTCCTCACTGAAACAATTGTTTGTGTTTTGTTTTATTGTCTAAGTCCGGCAACAAACAATCGGCTTATGTTCAATGGTTACCCCTGCTCGTAAACATCTGCCGCACGCGGTTTGTATATGTGGCCTATTTAATAGGAGGAGAAATGGAAGGACAAAGGGCGGGAGAATCTTAGAGTTAAGGGATAATTAGGAATCTCACTCATTGAAAGGAACATAACAGCCAAGCAGTCGCATCATGTTGGTTTTCTTTAACAGTAATACAAGTATTTTTTATTGCTATGAATGGCGAAGCGAGCATACCACTCGCCCCATAGTCAGTGAGACTACAGCTCAAAGACAGTAGCAAAACGCAACACCATGTATTACAAAGTTATGTTTGGCAATTCACTGCGCTCGCCATCTAGAGAAATAAGATGTTGAGTCCTATTACCTCCAGTAGTTACTCTGGCTACAATGTCCTTCAAACCGGAATACAACAGTGCATTTACACTGCTGTTTGACGGGAGAAATAGGCGTTGCAGTGGTACCTAACTAGGCGGCCTCTCACATATGAGAGACCTACCAGTACAAGTGTACCAACAATACCTTGGGATACCGGCTTTATTACTTTCAAGTATATTTTTATTGGACTCATTTTTATGATATCCAATAACAATGCGGTATTATTCCTGTGAATAAAACTTGCGTTTTCAATATTCCGCGAATGCGCTGACATGTGCTCACTACCCGTGTTGGATTACATACGGTAATTACTAGAATAAATCACTGCGGTGAGGAAAATAACAAGTAACATTATATTTGCATTATTACTGACAAAAAGAATATTTATTATATCCTATATACCAAGACCCCATAGCGGCCTGACTTTCGTGATTATAAAAGTTGAAAGTTTGTCTTGGCATGTATCTGACATGGGCATCGCACGATCAACTATCATGAACTTATGAAGTTCCGAACGTGGCTATGAAAGTTTTATTAAGATTTTTTGGTCCCGTAGTTTCAATGCCTATTCAGTGTAAACCACCCAATCTTTTCTCTTTATAATATAAGTTTAGATATCCTAATTATCTGCAGAAGTCACTGCCGTAGTGTCGTCGCTATTGAACCCCTTAATAAACAGTAAACTGTACCGCAGTAAACTGGTCACATTGCAGCCTCTAAAATACCTATACAAAACTGCTCCTTGAATCGATGTGTTTTTACGTACCAATATAAAATTGACCGGGGTACCGTTACTTCTGCTTTTATAATGTTTTTGTCCCGGATTGTGTCACACGGAGTTTCTGTTTGCCTGTCTTGTGAAGCTTTAACGCTATTGTGATATTGTCGAGTGTTTTTACACTTGATTATTGGTGCATGGTTATATTTTGGTTGAGGCAAAAAATATGTCAATGATCCGGCAGGCGTTGCCACGTCCTTTATAAAAATAATACAGTAGTGATATTTATATTTCATTTATTCAAAATGTTATGAATGAGAATATTGGCGCCATCAATTAAAGCTTGTTGTGGCTATATTAATTAGATCTTAACACAAATAAAACATTGTATGTTCAATGTAAATACTTGCAAGATTATGACCTCAATCATCTAAGAGATTCATTATCTACAAGTTCTCTAACAGCCAGGAGAGATATATATATTATATATATAAAATAATACTCGTATACCTTGACTTGCGTGAAGTCTAATCGTGATCCGTCTGTATATAATTCATTTATAATGATACGCACGTCACCGTCGCAACCCCTTCGACGTCGCAACCCCGTCACTCACATTCCGCCCCGCCAACACCGCATATTACTTCATTTTCATCCCTTTCTTTGCATCGGCAAACGTATTTTTTATAAAATCGTAACATACATCGTACATACATGTGTATATAAGAGGTTGGCCGATGTGTCATCATCTACGGTTTGCCGTACTTGTTCACAAGATGTCATGAGGTGAGGCCAGTTAGTATTGTAGTCCAAGACGACATGACAATTTTCGAACCGAAAGAAAATTCGAACTGGATTCCCGGCCTGGATCTCCCACCTTGAACTGGTGGTGGTAGGTCTTTGATTGAGACTTAACATCTTATGTCTCTGGATGCCGAGCAAAATGGAATGCCAAGCATTGTTTTGTAATTTACGGTGTTGTTTGGTTTTGGTACTGTGTATGAGCGGTCGTATCGCTTACTATCAGGTGAAGGGCATGTTCGTCTCGCCATACATTATAATTAAAATAAAATTGAATACCCTATTTTAAATGCGCTGCACGGTGCACCTAATGTCATGCAAATAATTTGTCCTACATATAAAAAAAATATCACAAATCTTCGAGGTATTCTCAGTGAAGCAAAGCTAGTGAATCTGTATCAGCCCATATATGTCCTACTGCAGGGCACGGGCCTCCTCTACAATCGACAGTGCGATTGAGAGTGGTTAGGCCATATAGTCCACCACGCTGGCCTAGTGCGGGTTGACGGACTTACATACCATAGAAATTTTTATAAATCGCTATGGTATGCAGGTTTCCTCACAATGTTTTCCTTCACTGTTTTAGTGCGTGGTGATTAACTATCAATACACACATAACTCCGAAAAGTCAGAGGTGTGCCCTGGGATTCGAACCCGCGACCACCATGAACATGTTGGCAGTCACGTCTAGTCCGTTTACCAACAGGCCATCACGCACTTATAAGCTAGTGAATACTGAATAGTGATTTAATACACTGGTCAACACTGATTTTGCCACACGAACTTTGATAGCTAATTTTGTTTTATCAATCTACCCTCATCATTAAATCACAGTTTTCATTTGTCTGTTAGCCTCATATTTGTTGTGATACGGTAATACTCATAACTAGTACTACGGCGGTAAATTAACAGAAACGCTCACAAGTAAATCGTCATAAAAGTATTTGTAGTTGAATTTGAATATTTTTTGTGATTTATTAATCCTGTGAACATGTCGAGGAAGTGTAAAAATAACCCTAACTCTTTTTGTTATATCTGCGGAGAACTTACATTCAAAAAACAACGACGAAATTTTACGAATCTTGTGCTGGAGTGTTATCACCAATGTTTTGGTTTTTCTGTCGCCCATCAAGACAAATTCTGGGCCCCTCATGTCTGTTGCATAACGTGTGTGAAAAATTTAACCGACTGGAAGAAAGGTGCACGAGCTATGCCTTTTGCTGTACCCATGATATGGACTGAACAGCGAGATCACGTTTCGGATTGCTATTTTTGTCTCACTGACTTAAGAGGTATAAATTACAAGAAAAAAAAACACAGTTATCTACCCTAACGTATCTTCTGCTATAAGACCAGTCTCTCATTGTAAAAAAATGCCAGAACTAATACCAGTTGCAACAACGTCTGTTGATAACGACCATTCACAACCGTCTACTTCAAGTCGGTGTGTTGACGAGGATGATGACTTTGAGTTTGAAGGAATTGAAAAGGAGCCACATTTGATAACTCAAGGAGACCTAAATGATTTGGTTAGGGATTTAAATTTGTCAAAAAAGCAGTCGGAACTATTAGGATCTCGTCTAAAAGAATGGAATTTGCTACATCATAATACAAAAGTTAGCTATTTTCGAAACCGTGATGAACACTTCAGAACGTATTTTTCTCAGGATGGAGATTTGGTGTTTTGCAATAACATAAATGAGATCATGAAAATGTTGGACATAGATTTTGAAATCTCTCAGTGGCGTTTATTTATTGATTCTTCGAAGGCAAGTCTAAAAGCAGTTTTATTGCATAATGGAAATATGCTTCCGTCTGTTCCTGTGGCCCATGCTTCAAATATGAAAGAAACCTATGAAAATATGAAAGTTTTACTTGAAAAAATAAATTACAGTACATATTCCTTCAAAATCTGCGGTGATCTTAAAGTTGTTGCATTATTACTTGGACTTCAGCTGGGTTATACAAAATTTTGCTGCTTTTTATGTGAATGGGATAGCCGAGACAGAACTAATCACTATATAAAAAAAACATGGCCTATGCGTGCATCGTTAGTTCCTGGCCAAAAAAATGTAAAGTATTTACCCCTTGTAGAGCCAAATAATGTGCTTTTACCACCATTGCATATCAAATTAGGATTAATAAAAATTTTTGTGAAGGGAATGGATCGCAGTGGGAGTGGATTTTTGTACCTAAAAGAAAAATTCCCTAAAATAAGTGATGCAAAAATAAAAGAGGGTATTTTTGTTGGCCCTCAAATCAGGGAGTTAATAAAAGATTCAACATTTGAAGAAAAATTAAGCGGTTTAGAAAAATGTGCATGGAACGCATTTAAAAATGTTGTTGCAAATTTTTTGGGCAACCACAAGAGTGACAGCTACAGAGAGTTGGTTAGCGAGCTCTTATTGTCATATCAAGCATTGGGTTGCAACATGTCACTCAAGATCCATTTTTTAGACTCGCACCTGGATTTTTTTCCTGACAATTTAGGGGTTGTCAGTGACGAGCACGGCGAGAGGTTCCACCAGGACATTTCTAGTATGGAAAAGCGGTACCAGGGAAAATGGAGCCCAAATATGTTAGCGGATTACTGCTGGACAATTAAAAGGGACCAACCAGAAGCTAAACATTCAAGAAAATCTTAAATTATTAAGTAATTTATATAAAAAAAAAGTTTGATTTACGAGATCTGTATTTTTTCTTAATATTTTTAATTACTCAATAGAATAAAATCCTTGGCTAGCAAATTTTTTTTAACTGTTTATTTTTTCTTACAATCACCAACTAAAGTAAAAAATATCAAAAAAGTCCGTGTGGCACGAAAAAGTTTGAATTTTGTTGACCAGTGATATCGGCGTCCTCTCGATAGGATCGCAGTCTCGATGACGCGGCGCCAGATCTTAAGATCCGTGCCGGCTGCCACTCGCCCCGGACAAGCTAGTGGCTCGCCCGCCTTTAATTGATATCTGCTAGTTACCCAGGTATAATGCGCCGTTCACACTAGTATAGTACTGTACTGTACCACCCCATATACGTCCCACTGCAGGGCCTTCTCTATGTGTACAATCAAAAGTATGATTGAAACGGATTTAACCACGCTAGTGCGGCTTGGCAGGCTTTCCATACCATAGAAATTCTTATAAATCGCTATGATATGCAGGTCCTATGGTATGGTTCCTCACGATGTTTTCCTCCACTGTTTTAGTACGTGGTGATTGACTACTCGTATTAATATGCATAGGACTCTAAAAAGTCAGAGCTGTGCCCTGGGATTCGAATTCGTGAATATATTGGCAGCCGTGTCTGGGCCTTTTACCAAAAGACCACAACGCACTTCTAGGATAGTGATGTATGATTCATATAATATGAATCATTTTAAACATATGGCATTCGTTCTTAATTCAGAGGGGACTACAATGTATCAGATCATTTATTGCTGACGTTCAGCTTAACGATGGGGATCATTGTTTTACCTAAACGATGAAGTATGTTTGTATTTATCTTTGTCCAAACAGCAAAATTGGATGAGCATTTCCGTAACTTACGTTTGTAAGTTACGTTAAGTGGGCGTTTGCCCACTGCAGATTTTCTTATGTCTTAAGATCGGCCTGCATAAACGACGTAACCCCGCATTAGGCGTGCACCCAATGTCCTTATAATTCAACGAATCAGAATAAGTTCTACTAACATATTCTAAGTAAAGAATGAAACAGCTGTCCTACAGTGAACCGGGCGTAACGTCCGCCGTTGGAGGTCGCTTGCATTAGTGCTAGTTTGTATTGTTTGTAGTATGAAGTGTGGATATTGTTGTGAATAGCTTCAATGTGCATATCCGTCCTTTTGAAACTAATAGCCGTGCTACCGATAGTTGAGGCTTGAGATTTTAACGCTAAGGGTCAGCTGGACTATTCTTGACACCAATTTCCATTACGTACCACTATACCAATTGAAATGGGGTGAAATTGTGCCTTATTGTAGAGTTTGATAGCATAAAAATGATGAGTTATAGCCTCGGTGGCGTAGTTGTACTACGGTATAATTGCAAAGCTGAGGTCTCGGGGTTAAATCCCGGGTCAGGAGCGATATTGGATTTTTCTATTATCAGCCCACTCTCAATCGTACTCTCCATTGTAGAGGAGGCCCGTGCCCTGCAGTGGGATGTATATGGACTGATACATATCAGCCCGAAGTCAGGAATTTGCGCTTGCTTTGGCGATAGACTCACTTCTTATCACATCGATGAACGGAACACACAAGGCGAAACATGGATGTCCTGGTAGCACCTCTGCCTTCCTCTTCTTGGGAAAAAGGCGTGAGTTTATGTGTGTAAATTGTAAGTTATAGATACTACTAAACACGAACAAAATTGCTCTGAATGCAGTGAACATAATATGTATGAAAGATTCTAGCGATCTTGAGATCATGAATGTCTACCTACCTATATGTTTAGAAGATATATAAATCTACACTTTTACATAATACATAGTAAGTAATAGTAAAACGTACTACTAGGTTAATTTGTACCTATAGTTAGTATGTTATAAAGGAGGTTCTCAACTCGACCAGTAATTGTGTTCTTCTATCCAACTGTCGAAGGTTTAAGTTTTGGGATTGAAGAATGTTGTAATAGTATTAAGTACGTATTTATTTCTTAGATAGCTCTTTGATGTTTCATTATGGCTTTGAGGTTATCTTCATCCATCCATCCATCCATCAGCCAAAGGAAGTCCACTGCTGAACATAGGCCTCCCCCAATGATTTCCACAGTGACCTGTTGGAGGCAGTCTGCATCCAGCGACGTCCCGCGACCTTTACCAGGTCGTCTGACCACCTTGTGGGTGGACGTCCTACGCTGCGCTTTCCGCTACGTGGCCTCCATTCGAGAACTTTCCGACCCCATCAGCCATCAGTTCTCCGTGCTATGTGCCCCGCCCATTGCCACTTCAACTTACTAATCCGCTGGGCTATGTCGGTTATTTTAGTTCTCCTACGGATCTCCTCATTTCTGATTCGAAGGTTCGATTTGGTCAGGGATGCTCCTAACTAGTGGTCATGGCCTGTCCTAGTATAGGTGCTACAAGTACGCGACCTCGGCCCCCGAGCTACTGCAGTCACCCTAACTTCCCTTCCGTGACTGTAGTATCCACTCCCACAGGCCATACTCTCCTTTCCTATAACATCCTCTACCCATAAATCCTATTTCCTTTCCCCGGTTAATGACGGGCAGCAGCGTCATTAACGCCAGTCCCCTACTGCGCTCGCCAACCCGCCTGCCAAGCGTGGCGAGTAACGGCAAATACCCCCACAATGGTTATCTTCATAAAACAATCTAACTTCTTCGATGTATATTTGAACGAAGTCTAACTTATACAGTTCTTCACCGTTCGAGAAAGGTGAAAATTGTCTGATTAAATATGAAAAGTATTTTGCATATTACATTGTATTGGTGTTGCGTGGGAAGCCATGTGCTCGGACTTGGGGTCACCTTGACCTTATATTGACATTTGAACTTAACCTTTGTCCATGACCTTTGACCAATATACATCGCAAGGTTGGCCTGAAGACCTGCAAATTGAAATTGATTGAAGTTAGAATATTAAATGACAGTTTCTGAAAGTTTGCAGTTAATAATGCACAAGCAAAGCTATTACTCTGAAAATTATGGTGTGGATTAATAATACCATAAAGAGGTAACAAGCTTAGAAAGCCTTTCACATTAAATATACATCTTATGAGCCAAATACGGCAGTCTTAGGAGTCTTTGAATAGAGTTATCTTTCGTAAATATCCAGTAAAGATTTGGTTACATTTATGAAGAAATCAGAAGAACATCTGAATCTTTATCAGCCTATATACGTCCCACTTCAGGGCACGGGCCTCCTCTATAATCGAGAGTATGATTGACTCTGATTACCTGATTACTGATAAATCACGTGCTAAATTATTTTGTTACCTGCAAAAAAACAGGCACCTTACAAATGTAAAGTTCATAGACACGCTATAAGTTAGTTAATTTCAAGCAAGTCGGATATCCACACGCTGTGAAATTTTTTCACAACATTTTATATTTAATTTCTGTTTTTTTTATATTTGAATATTTCCTATATTTGAATATTTTTTGTCCTATGAATTATCCTATATATTAATTAGTTCTCGTTTTACTCATGTTGCGACAACCGCTTTGTTTTTATCGCAACGCTCAAACGATGGCGCTGGTAGGAGTCCACGGAGGCGAATATTGGTCAACTACAAATATTCGTTTCGGGTGTTATGGCTCCAAAAAGCTTCACAGTTTCTGTTACTTATTATCTTACTGTCTGGACTATATGTGTGACTACTGACTGGTTATATTTAACTTCTGTGTATAAATGCCAAGGCTCCTCGAAGGGCGTGAGGCATTCACAGCATCACTACTAAGTGACAACTGACCGTCTGATACTTGTTTGTGCCAGGCGCGTGCCTGCATTGTGATCCCCCCGCGTCCCAGTTAGTGACGACATTGTGACGTCACTGTCCATTGTTCCATTCAATACGGCTTTAGAAATACTTCCAATGAATGCCGTGCGTCTGGATGATTTTTGTAGTCGAGTTACCGTGAATAGGGGTGGGTTTTAATTTTTTTTTTCATTGCGAATGGGGATGGCTTGTTTAGTGTGTGCGATGTAGGTATTAGTTGTTCCCTCTTTTGTGCCTGTCGTATTGTGAAGCCTTTGCATATGTGCAAGGATTTGTTGAAGATAAATATGATTTTATTGAGTGATGTTTTAAATATTCTTTTAAATTCTCTAGATTCTTTTAACTACAACAATAAATGTATGTCAGGTATGATCTAATTATAAATTCAAATATAGGTGTTTAGGCTCAATCGGATTTTATAGGTTCTAAGATTCGTTATCATAATTTTATATCCTAAATTAAGACGCATTTTGTCTCTTTCATATCAACTACATATTATTTATCTCAGCTGTGGTTACAAAGATCATAGCGGTTTTAAAAGCAATAACTAGAAAACATATTGGATAAAAAATATTTCCCACGACAGTATATTTTCTTAGGATGGACAATAGGGAATATGCATGCCATATTTTTATTTTTTTAATTGATTCTGTATGTTATTACATTACCGGAAAAAAAATATAAGTCTTTGAAAACACCAATCAAAAAAGTACAAAAAAATAATCAAATTTGCTATCAGTTCCAAAGCATTTAAACGCCATTTTGGCGCGAACTCGCTGTGACGTCAGAGTACACGATATCAGCAACGTAGTGTTTGGATTAAGTTTCTTTGATAAATTGCTACAGACCTGTATTACTTCAAAAAATAATCCATTTGTTTTAATCATGTAAAGAAAAGACAAAATAACTCATAAACAAACGTATAACAATACACCCAACAAGCTAAAACTTCATAAGATAGTGTACTTTGTCGTCACTTTCCTTTTCAAGCATTTGGAAAAAATTGCGCGGCAAATTTGAAACGTCATTTTTGAAGTATTTATTTTACCAATTTAGAGTTGATGAATTTAAAAAATATTTTTACAATATATATCTATATAGATAAAGATTACAATAA
Organism: Hyles euphorbiae; assembly: GCA_023078785.2. Lineage (NCBI taxonomy): Eukaryota > Metazoa > Arthropoda > Insecta > Lepidoptera > Sphingidae > Hyles > Hyles euphorbiae. The sequence goes on from CM041048.1 coordinate 7,018,558, forward strand.
AAATATTTTCACTTATTTTGGAGTCTCATGCATATTCCCTATTACAATACAGTTTACCCCACTTACAGCTCTGGACATGAAACTTTTTGCGGGGTCAGGATTAGCCACTGTAGGGTGTATTTATTTATTTTTTATTCGTTTTGTAAACCCTCAAAGGTTCCAATAAAAATACGCGATATTTTGCCTTAAAAGGTTTCATGTCAAAGAATAAATGGTTTTCATGTTTTGATTTTGATTGAATAGAAATTGCCTGAAGCAATAACCTGATACGGGAAAAATCGCCAGGTACGAATTCAGGCTTTTTGCGAGGAACTATACTTGTATTGTAGTTTTCTGTGATGTTACCTACTTTGTACTAATGTAGGAATGGAGGGACCGATCGGGGAGTGTGTCTCTAAGAAAGGCGATTCGAAGCAATAGCAATACCGTAATGCTTCGTTCCGTAAGTTATACTGCGAGACGCTTAATATCTCTTTACTATCGTCCTTTTCTTCTTTCCCTACTATTTAATAAACCTACAATACATATGAACAACTTGGGTCGCTAAGTGCCGTACAAGTTCAGAGGCTAAACCATTTACTATCAGCCAAGTCGTTTGATCGATAAAAATATCTCATACGACAGCATATTTTGATAGGAAGGATAATTATACCTTTCGAAGGGCAATTGAAACGCAAACCCAGCAGTGGACTTCAACTTGGTAATGATTATGATAACGAATCCGTTGGATAAATTTTTAAACAGTAACAAAATATCGAGGTTTGCTGCATACACGACGGCATGGCCTGATTTCATGGTGTCATTTTTAAATTCATAAATAAAATCTGCAATAGGTTATTGCACTGCATCTGGTAATATTGTTGTAAGCTATTAAAGTATTAATTGAATAGTGTCGATATACATGGCGATTAGCATGGACGTCGCGACTATTGCACTCTGGTATTAAGCAGGCGCGCACTCGGAATATTTATGAGGCGCCATCGCCCACACTTGATTTATAATATTACGTTCATCGTCATTGAGATGTACCATTTTTTTTTTAAATATGTACGTATGTTACGATAATATTAGGGTGATGATAAATTTCCTGCAAGTTTTGTGTGAGTCAATTTAAGTAGATTGTATGCTTACGAAACAAGAGTTGTATCTTCATGTGGGTCGGGGCTATGCGTGTGACAAGGTGTGTCTGATGTTATGGATATTCATTGATTATGACCTAGTTTTAAAAAATCTTTAGAAATACACTAATTGACTTGTTTTAATTTGGCAAATACAGTTTTGTAAACGTACCCCTTATTTACTTTTAACAACAAAATTTCCTTTGGATCATCGCTAGCGTTTTGAGAAATTTTGCTGTGTTAAACAAAATAAAATATGTGATGGGTAATATGAACTAGCAAATAAATATGTTTGAACCAGGATGCGAGACGAGGCTTAGAAAAAATACGATTAGTGGCAGAAGACCCATATTTTATTTGAATTTATCTAAAATAATAAAACAATCCTTGTTCTAGCTATCTAACTAAATAAATAAAATTTTACAACTTATTTCCTTTCGTACCAGACACGAACAGTATTCTATTATCAGTGAAATAAACCAGTACTAAAATGTGTGGACATGTGTCGGCTCAAACCGACCCGATTGATGGAACCGTTTCAGTTCAATTCACTAGCATTAAGTGCATTGGTGTCGCTGACCGCTAGACAGCGGTTGTTAAAGTTGGTACTGTTGATGTCATGCTGCCATGCCGTATTCAGAGGTAGTGTAGATTTTACTTACAAAATCCTTACTAAGGAACAATTTCATTGACATTACATATTTCTGGTTGCAGTCCATTCAGCCGGGCCCATAGTGAATTGGTTATGTTTATCAATCATTTATTATTGGTGTTATGGATAGACATGGAAGAGTAATTTACAATAGAAACATTGTTTGGGAGACTGAATAGTCTGTTGTCAATATACACTAGATATGTATAATTTTTTTTGATAAGGACTAAGTAGGCCGTTGGATGCCGATTGGCTTAAATAGATTTACGAGGAAATCTTTAGGGGGCTAACTGTGATAAATATTAAACGTCCTACTATTAATAATATCACATTTTTTTAAATATTTCTAGTATACTATACTTATAATGTTTTTCAGCTATCACAAATTGCAGTACCTTCAGTTTGAAGTTTCATAGAATGTAATGATCATAATTTCAGCAGTTCTAAATGTTTGGGAACCGCTGTTGCACGGTACACTCTGGTGAAATTAAACCCCTGTGTGTTGATCGATTTACTTGTGATCGGCAGTCTGTTTGGCTCATTTGAATTGGTCAACGATCTTTCGGCTACAAATGGCTTTATTACTTGTTAATACGTAGTTTTATGTGTGGGTGCTGTTTATTTTTTATTGTTTCGTCGTTTTGTTATGTAAGGAAATGATGTGTTGAAAGTACAGAAGTTTAAAACCGTACTGATTGTATCTGGTATGGTTCATATTTTCGATAGGTAAAAAAATGCATCTCTGCAGATACTCGTAGTCCAAAATATTTCATTTGTTTTTTTGTATATCAATGTTTGATTATAACACCCATTATATAAAATTAATCAAGTTATTTATACTTTAAACGTCAGCCCTTTTATTGAAATAATTAAATTGCTTAGCAATAAAGATAAGTAGATGCCAAAAATAACCTATTGTTAATGTAATTATATTAAATATAGTTTTAGATACGGAATGCTCAATAAATCTAATCTTTCCATTGTTGCCGATACAATAATATTATAACCCCAATTCTATAATCTCGAGTCCGCTCCATTTGGCTCATCTAACCCATAAATTAAATTTACGAGTTTTTTTTGTGGAAATATTGACAAATCGCAGACATCCTCCGCGTTATTTGCATAGAAATAAAACGAATTACAAATTATACATAAATTTATGAGAGCCGTAATAGTCAGGAGCCGTTTAGAAACTTTTGTAACCGGTTTTTTTATATCCTTCATGACTATGTTTGGGTATGGCATCTGATTGTAATTATAGAAACGTATTATGATGTAATAAAAATGTCTTGTTTATTTACATAGACATCATTTTCCAAAGAGAGGAAACGGTAAACTTACTTTAGCTCATGTCTGCATCACCTAAAGCTAGACTGGGAGATAACCCCATTAAGTCTCTGTATACTTTTGTATGAAGTTAAATAAATAAATAAAGCCCTTTTTCTAATATCGAGGCAGACTGAGAACGGGAGGTCAAATAAGCCAAGTATTTTCGACTTATATTCCATTCCTGCACCGAGATAAATGTGTCTAGTCTGGATGTAAGGAACGAGTCACACGGGCGCTATTTCAACGCGCATTAATAAACGTTGCAATGAAACAAATGTAAATTTCATTAGTTTGTTCACACTAAGGTGATTTTAAAACGAAAGAATTTCTATGGTATGTAAAAGTCTCCCAACCCGCACTAGGCCACCGTGTGTGACTATATTATGATAACCACTCTCAATCGCACTCTCGATTGTAGAGGAGGCCCGTGCCCTGCAATGGGACGTATATGGGCTGATACAGGTACAGTAAAAAAGTATCAAATTCGGCGCTTTTTAAGCGCCTAACGCCCAAATACTGGAACGCCATTCAAATAATAAGTTGCTCTTAACAGCGCACGACCCACTTAGCCAGTACATTTGATCAGGATATACGTATTTAAGCGCCATTTATATTTAAGTTGCGTTCCAGTATTTGGGCGTTAGTCAGACAAAAAGTTCCTGTAATTTTTGTGATCCGTACGTAACAACACTTATAGACCTTCATATAAAGAGATGAGAATAACCTGTATTTTCACTATTATAAACAATTCTGTCTCATATCCAACAATTTCACCACAACAAATATTCCGGAAATCTCACATCACGTTACTCACAGAAAATATTGAGTAAATCCGTTTATTATTAAAGTACAGCATGTTAAGATAATCTCATCAAAAACATCCTGTAAAAAAATTCCAAGTCTCGCAACTCAGGTTTTCTACCGCAAAAAGTTGTGAGATGCATGTTATACCAAGTCGATTAATTTATTTAGTCCTTAAGGGACCTTCTATATAAAGTTATTACGTTAGTTATTACCATATCAATATTAAAAATTCTTTACGTTTTAAATAAATGGATCGACTTGGCCATCGCATGAAAACATAATGTATCATACAATTTATACATAATGCTGCTGGCCAAGTCGATCTATTTATTTAAAACGTAAAGAATTTTTAATATTGATATGGTAATAACTAACGTAATAACTTTATATAGAAGGTCCCTTAAGGACTAAATAAATTAATCGACTTGGTATAACATGCATCTCACAACTTTTTGCGGTAGAAAACCTGAGCTGCGAGACTTGGAATTTTTTTACAGGATGTTTTTGATGAGATCTCACGTCTTTTTGTAGAGTCCTACTTTTTTCCTTTTCAGTACTTCTTACTTCTAGAATATCACTAACGATTTTTCTTAAAGCCTCTGTCTTATGGATTTTTCTTATTTTTGTAGGCATCAATTTATCACAAGTATAGCGGATTTGATTATTAATGTTCTTTCTTTCATTGTAATTGATATTTTCGAGCTATTTAGTCTATTTATTTGCAAGAGCATGTGACATGCTGAATACACCATTTCCTTCTCTATATCCCCTCCTGTTATGCCTCATATATATAGATATCTATCTACAACTATTATTCCATTATATACGAGTACAATGATTCATTAACTGCAAATGTAACTTTGTAATCCTATACATTTATATGGGATTACAAAGTTATTCACGCAGTTGGTCTATCTAGAAAACTAGACACAAATTATGAAATTTTTGAATTTTCCCTTACTTTAGACACTAAACACTAATTATATTCTAAATTTGAAGGTTCTATGTCTGCTAGAAGTGCCTTAGACTTTTGATGATCGGTCAGTCAGTCAGTGAGTGACAAAATTACGAAAGTTTGACTAGTTACAATTCTTAAACTACTGGTTCAAATTGAATGAAATTTTAAATATACCGTGTTTACACAATGCCTGCTTAGTAACTAAAAATTCAGGCTTCATGCTTTAGCCACAACGAAGTTATAGGGGGTTGAAAATGGTCTGAATTGCTTCGAGAAAAGGATGTTACGGCCTATAGCTCGACTTGGACGGGGGGCTCGGCCGCGCCCCCAGATTACCAATTTAGTTGGGGCACGGTTTCAGCGGTGGGCGTGAGTGGGCAGGCCCGTTTTGGGCTAAAAGCTTTTAGGGTGTGTGGGTGGTACTGTAATTGTATCTCATTGATTTAGTACTTAGGGTTTTGAGTGTATACAAGACTAAATGGTTTATGTGGACCATCTGTTGTTGACAACTTGCCTTTAAATAGGTTTTGTACGTTGTTTTTCGTACACATAATATGTGTAATGTCAGGCCTGTATTCTTATTACTGGGATTAATAAAGTCCCAATATTTGATCGTAACGAGGTTAACAAGATGCTGGATACAAATTCGTGAACAACACATGTAATATTTTGATAACCTTATAACTTAAAAAGTGCACAATGCATCCTTAAAATCTAACCTCACATTTCATAGTCCACTATTTCAATATTTATCCACTAACAGTAATTTAATACATAATCTTCCAAAACAGCTAATAGATCGGAAACTATCATGTCGGTGCTAATGCAATCCCGCCATTCTAATTCAACAGTCCGTATCAAGGACACTTGACTAGCTCAGCCGTGACTCCTGCAATTCTGCGCTTTCTGGTTTATTTACAAGTGCATAGCCTACACCAATAACGTATTGTTTAAACTAGTAATAGGAATTGTTGCCATTGCAAATTAACATCACCACCTTGTTATGGAAGCCTTAGCATGCTCTCTATTTCTGTTATTGCTAATTGCCTCCTGAGTATTAGTAAATCGAGCCTTTAAAATAATGGGTTGTAGCTTCTGTAGCTCCTTACCACTCTCAATAGTACACACGATTGTAGAAGAAGCCCGTGCCTTGCAGTGGTACGTATATGGGCTGATATAGATAGATAGTTTGCGGACTGTTTTACAAACTTATGTACCTATACTTAAAAAATATTAACTAAAGTAACACTTGGAATAACATTACGGTACGCATAATATAATAAATAAAATCTTTGCCCTCCGTGTTAGTTAAAACTGTGTTACGGCAGGCCAAATAAAATACTTAGCTTTCATAACATCTCAAAATGTAGGCCGAGTATTTTTACTAAGACAGCTTCCATACTTTGTGGTGCAAACATGCAAAGCTAAAAGATGTAAGCGCGGAAATTAGTCGAACTACTTCCCGGAAGCTCGCTGTAATATGATTCCGCGAAAATAAACCCGCCTTGGAAAACATTTAGGGCTGCCTGGCGCACTGGGTATACGCATACGCATAACCTGGGAGTAATGGAGACTACAGAAATATGATCGTCGTACTTATATCTTTTTTAAAACGCCGTAATGAAAATCTATGGAAACAAAAATTGGTAGGTAACCTCTGTTACTCGCTCGCTTTTAGTTATGAAACCGTCTGAGAAACTAAAGTTTGATAATAATATCGAGACAAATGAATGCTGGATGCCCAATACCCCTTTGCTCGTCCCATTATTTTTCTTCTCTCCCCCCTTCCAATCTGATGGGCCGGCAACACATCTATGATCCAAGCGCTATAGGTGTTCATGGGCGGCAGTGATCACTTATCATCAGGTGACCTGTTTGTTTGTTTTTGGAGACTGTCCCGCCCTCACAACCACTGTAACACCTGTAAGCCAGGATCAACAGTGGCACGCAATGTAATGACACCGTGTATTGAAGCTTGGCGAGTCTCCGGGAATGTGTAATGAATAAATAGGAGCAGTTGGAAATAACTTTGTGTCCACTTCCCTCCGTGCAAAGCTGTTTGCTCGTTTGCCGGACCTATGAAATTAAAAAAAGTTTATGTGAGCGAAATATTTAATTGCAGTCGAAGTCTGTGGTAGCTTGCATACACTAGTGACCAGCGTTATCTTAGCGTAGGGCATTCACTATTTTTTATATTTTTAATTTTAAAAAGACATCCAATTTACCTGAATTTTATAAGCAGTCATATCGGGTTGCAGTTTTTCCTTGTATCCCGTGTTGCGGTGAGCTGGTGGATGGTGGGCGAGCGTGGTGACCGGTTCACACGCTACCACACGTCACACCTCGCCGATCCAGTGGGACTAGTTTCAATGCGCGGTGACTATTCACATCTCGCTGTTTCGCTACATCTAGGATAATTGGACCTACTGCAAAACAGAATCAACGCACACAATGTCAGTTTTGAGAAAAACGCAATTTTTGTCATAATTTCGTACACAGTAAAATTGTTTGTTAATTTAAATAAAGTTTATTTACAATATTGTACCAATGTAAATGTAAACGATTTCAATTATTTTTTTGGATTGTTCGGCGACCATGGGGCGTGGATATTTTGAGTTTATTAAACAACTGCTGTTATGTTGGTTGATAACTTTGTCATAGAATTGTTTTGGTCAATCAAAATTTTCGGATCAATTTGATCTTTACAGAATAGACACAGGGCTCATTTTTTAAAGCTACTGTGTCCTTGTCACGATTTTGGCACTTGTGTGGATTGGTTCCTTTTTGCTTAAATAGGTCCAATTTTATAATGTGTCTCTCTCTTCCAATAGTTAAATTAATGCTGAGTATCGTGACACCTCCATTATGAAATTCCAAGTATCTTCCTGCGCCAAGTAACACGGTCTTGTGCCAGTCTTATTGCCCTGTGCAGCAGCATCTGCATTTTCTGGACAACGAGGTCCATCCAACGAATCGGTCTCCGTCCTTGTGGCCACCCCTGTATTTTGCCAAGCAGAATGGTCTTTTGATGATGATCGGAGGATTTTCAGATCACATGGCCAAAGTATTTATGTATTCTACGAATCACGGTGATTGACAATCGTTCGGTTATGTTTAACTCCTCCAAGATGGAATGTATAAATCGGTGCATATTTCGACCAACAAAACGACCAGTCGCAGTCAATACAAAAACAATTAAGCTTTATTTAACAACAGTATTACAGAAATCAACGATAAATTATCACTTGTTGTATATCAATGCTTGTCACTGATAAACCTCTCACTGATGGTTCACCACAAAACTTTAAACAAACACATCAAAGGAAGTTCAAATAAATTCGGACAGTATGTTATCTGTGCACAAACAAATAGAGGGAGAACAACAAACAACGTGGAGATCAATACGGTCTTATCACGTACTGTTTGCTTCTTATCTCTTCATGTGATTCAGCTTATAAAGACACTATATGAGGTTCTACTCGTAATGTCGGTGAGGTCTTCCTAGATCATTTAATTTGCTTTGGATGTTATTTTTTTGCTTTAATTTAATTTTGAAGTCGTAGTTGGTTTAAACTATTTTCATTGGATTAAGGACAAAAATTGACGTATAGGGCAACATATATGACGAGCACATTTAATCACAAAAAAAAAACAAAAGAGAAAATAATTGTCTTTAATATTTCATACTATGCTTTGTAATATATTTTCTTATGTATTATATTGGAAAAGAAAGAAAGATATATTTATTTAATTAAATTTAACAAATACGAGTAATTTATTTGAGGATTTTTTTTTAATCTAATTACTGATTCATCATACAACGAGGTGTGAGTTAATAATTATGCCTGTATTTACAGCGAATCTTTACCCTAATTTTGTCTATCACCCAACCTGACACTCAGAATTACAATATTTTTTTACCATATTATCCTTTATAAATAAATGTAATGCTCGATATCGTCGCCGTCCGTCCGCAGTCTAGACGGACATCCGTCCCATAGATTACGCGCCCTTTGTGCGTAGTGCGTAGAATGCCCGGTGAGACACGCTTATCGCACTTCTGAATCTTTCTGCAGTCTGTGCTCTATGCTAATATGAACTTTATAATAATATGTCTCTTTCTGTGTTTTTATTGCATTGAAATTGCATGCCATTCGCCTGATGGTAAGCGATACGACCGCTCATAGGTAGTAACAAAACCAAACAACGCAATGAATTAAAAAGTTGTGCTGGCATTCCAATGCGGTCGCCATCCTGAGACATAAGATGTTAAGTCTCATTATGTTAAGTAGTTACTCAGGTTACAATGTCCTCCAAACCGGAACACAACAGTGCATTCATACTCCTGTTTGGCCTGCCAAAATGCCTGTTAATTTCATATCTTCCTTTACATCTAGGTTGGCCACGGTGTCTCTTTAGCTCTCCTTCAGACACCAATGGGGGAAAAATCTAGCCCGGAATGGCAGGAAACCTTGCCTACAAATACAAACTAATGATATCTTTAGTAAAGTGACCGCAAATATTTCCTTATTACGAGTACTATCCTTTATAAAAGCATTGACAATATACTCATTTTAAAACTTTAACACAACAATTACAAAGCCATCTGAGTTAACTTTAAGATATTTTTAAAGCAAGGGTCCGGCCGGTGCACAATAGGTCGGCGGTGTCGGGTATTTAAACTGTTGTACACCATGTAAATATTACACTACACGTGTAGATTGTTGTCGACTGTCGTGCGGTGAGCGCGTCGCGTCGTGAATATATATCGGGGAAAGTCGCGCGCGTAAGTCTATCTAAAAAAAATAACTTTTTTAATTTTGTTTGTGGTACATTCGTGTCGTCATAAACTTCGATCGTCCGAAGATTCGAATTTCGATTCGGATTTTTGGAGTAGGAGCCAGGATTCCTATAACTGTCTTTAGAATCTCCGACATAAGTTATAAGTAAAAAGAAAGGATATTTTAAAGCAATCGTTCTTAACTGGTGGTCCCTAGAAGCAACCTCACTGGTACGCGGAGCCAAAAAATCAATCAAATCAAATCATCCTAGGGCCGTCCTTAAAATATTCTCAGTATGTTTTATTTATAGATAGAAAGAGCCTTTATTTATTAATATTTTATTACTGTCTTAACAAACAACCAAACCAGTCAATCAACCGTTTGGTTAATGGCTAAACAAAAATTTGCTTAAATGGTCCCTAGTGACTAAAAGGTCAGAACCACTGTCCTAAAGCAAGGGCCGGTGCACGAAGGTCGGCAGTGTGTTGTACATTGTTGTAGACCATGTAAATATCGCACTACGTGTAGATTGTTGTCGTGCGTTGAACGCGTCTCGCCGTGAATACGTATCGGGGACAATCGCAAGCGTAAGTGAAATAAAAAAGTAATTGAATTTTGTCGAAAATGTCATGACATTTTTTCAAGAAGTATTTATTATACCGTAATTTGTGTAATATTGATAATATTAACAAGAAAGTAGGTTTAGTAGTAAGTCCTTCTTTTTTAGCGGCGGTAGTTGACGGCGGAGTAAGAAATAAGTTACTTTTATTCCTGGAAAATTGCGACGTGAGTCTCGTAACATATAGATGTGGAGCGCAATTCTATGTGAAAATAAATAAAATGATAAAACTAAAATTTACTATAGTAAGTTTTTTTTTACAAAGATATATTTATTTTATTTTCTGAACACATTCCCAAGCATTATTTTCTTATAAACAATAGAAAGAATTATAGGCAGTACGGGTATGTTTTTTACCTTTATCTCAACCCTGAATCAAGTGATAATTTTCACATTGTTACAACTGAAAAACATATATATTCTCACACTTTTTTCCCAGAAGAGGTAGGCAGAGGTGTTACTAGGCCACCTACGTATCGCCTTTTATGTTCTGTCCCACGATGTGATAGAGGGCGAGTCTATCGCAATGTCGGACACAAATTTCTGGCTCCGGGCTGATAACGAATAGAAACATGCAAAATATCACTTTGCTCGACCCGGGTTTCTAACCCTAGACCTTAGCGTTGTGATCATACCGTGGTATAGCATATAGTATACAACTGAAAGGTGCGAGGTTAAAACATTTCAGTCACCAGTGTAAATGGTAAGTGGATTACTAGAACAAACTCTTCAACAATGGCCACTTTCATTTTCGCAATAATGACAAGCTTTTTTCGTTCTACATTGCAAATTACTGAATGAGTAAGGATTTAGATAAATTTATGCCAATTTTGTTCTTTATCGCACTCAAAAGTGACTTTTATATCTTCCTTTTTTATGTACATATGTACCTTTTTGTTGCATTATTGTATTATTGCACTATTATAATTTTTACTGCGACTCATTTGCGCGGTAATAAAAGCATTTTTCTTTCTTTCTTTTTTTTAATGGACTTAGTGGTGATTGTAATGTTGAGCAGAATTCTGCTTCGATTCGATTTCAGTTTTTTGATCGACTTCGATGTAATTATGCTGGCTTATTCGAAACTAGCTGTTGCTAGAAAATTGACCTTTTAATTTTTATGTTGAATGTTCGAAATAAAGATACAAGCGAACGAACTGTTGATGATGTAATGACAATTGACCATCCTAAGCAAATTACGAACAGTGATGTTCTGGATTCATTTCCCCTGACAGGAAAATTCAGATGGTGGAAGCTTGTCGCTTCAAAATTTAAATATTTTGTCTATATGTGTTTTGAAGTATTAAACAACATTGATTTAATATAGTTGTATATTAAAAATTATTTATAAATTCTGTGCGTAAGCGCTTTCGTGCCCGACATTACAAAAGCAAAGCAGTTGCACTAACATCGGCGTTTTTCATACGCATTTCGACTCAGTGTACACATAATTATATTTTTGTTCTACCAGTTTTTGTATTAATGAGCCGACGTGTCTTCGGAGTATGGGGACAGAGACGGCACTAGGATTTAAAAAATAAGTTACGGGAGTCAAAATTAATTTAAATGTTTTGGTTATTAGAAATATCTATGTGTGGCTATGGTTTTTTAATTACTGTACGAGTATTGACACGAAAAATATATAATAATGTTCCTATTTCTAATGCACCTAATTTTAATTACGGTATAGATAACGTGACCATACGTCCCGCTTTGGGCGGGACAGTCCCGCTTTCAGGAAGTCTGTCCCGGTGTCCCCAGCAAGGCTGACATTGTCCCGCTTTTGCAAACAGACCAAATAATAATTTAAAATGTATTTCCCGCTCGAAATGCTTTACCGAACTACTACTGAGAACCGCGAGGTCGTATTATACAAACACTTTCATAAAAACATCTTGACTTAATAAACTTTTCCACAATTATTATTGAGTACGTTACGTATCTGCCTGATAGTAACGCACCTATCGAAAGAGTTTTCTTCTCACAAGTTATAAAAGACAGGTGAGTGTCGCAGTAATGAAATTTATTTTGATTACGAATATAAATACAAATAAATCATGTACTGAGTTTCACACCTCTAAAAACTAAACTCGATGCTTTGAAACAATTTGTTCAGCCGACATATTATACAAAAATACGATTTTATGTTATTCAGTCTTCTATGACAAAAGCTTGTAAAACACTAAAACTTTATTATTATTATTATTTAATTCCACTGATGTCCCGCTCTGGCGCAAAAAATAAATGGTCACGTTAGGTATAGAGCAAATACAGTTTCTATATGGAACAAGAATTAAGCATCTTTAGCTTAATATTGTGACAATTTCTAAGTTATCATGGATTTTTTTTGTAAGCAATACAAAGTGCACACATTTAATTGTTTGTAATTTTCAAGGTGGGTCGTCGCCCCTCAACATTCATACTGAATGCGGTCCTGCGTCACGCGCTCGCCAAAACTTATGTACAACGGTACTTGTGCATCGGGCGATGTCACGTCCAAAATGGCGGTTGACCTTTACAAATCTTTTTTAAAAATTCGCCACAGTCGTGACGGGCGTGCAGCATGTTCACATATTTTATATTTACTCAGATTTTTAAATATTTTCCTTACATTTCATTTTTCGGTCTTTTATTTCAGCCTCCGTGGCGCAGTTGGTTAGACGCCGGCTGTGAAACGAGAGGCCGTGGGTTCGATCCCCGAGACAAATATTTGTGTGATCCACTGGTATTTGTTTCGGGTTTGGGTGTTTGTGAGACCGAAAAGTCTCTCGTAGTTCCGAATACCCACGATACAAGACTCGATCTTAGTGTGGGGTCAGGACTATGTATGTGACTGTTGGGTGAATTTATTTGGTTTCGTATGTAATATGATATTCGTTTCTACCATTTCGTTTCGCCATGCTGGTCTTGTGTGATGAACTTCAAATGGGATTGGTTCAATAGTGGGGTGATGATTACGAAGTACAGCCTTCAAATCATGCAAGTTATTATACATTCCTAAATCAATTTTAATTAAAAAAAACACCATGAATCAAAAGGCAATGACCTCCGTTCCGTTAGTTTTTATTTTTTTATAAATTTAATACGTGATTTAGAGTAAACTTTATTTCTGCTTATAAATAAAACTAAATCTTCAAGTTTTAATAAGCAGATTATATCATTAGGATATTTATCTCTTACTTATTTAGTATTTGTTACGTTATATTCAAGTTATTTTAAGAAATCCACCCAAGTGTGTACGAGTGGCGCCCATATTCCACTTTCCAAGCGTTACACAAGCTGACATTGGAAATCAATATGTCGTCAGATTTCACAATTGCGTCGCCGTCTCACACTAACTACACATATTTATTGACGTGGGTAGTGAGAAAGATTGAGGGAAGCTGCGGGTTTGATTTCCGTGCAAGATAAATTATTACGTCAGAAAGTCCACTACTGATATTAAACCAAGTCATATTTTTCTAATTTATGTGAATCATAATAATGGAACCAGGCGTTGAATTCCACCACTGCACTACGGACGTGATGTTGGGATTCCATAATAATCTTAATTATCTATTATAATTTAAATTACCATCTATCCCACAAAAAACAGTAATTTGAAATCGTAAACCTCCTTGTCTCTGTCTGAGGAGGCTGGCCTTTGCCTGAAGAGAGGGATCTCTTCAGGCAAAGGCCAGCCTCCCCCATGAATCACCGCCTATATCTCTTGGAACTTGACTGGACCTCCTGCTACCTTAACCAGATCGTCCACATTTGTGGCTCCGACACTTCGCTTGCTTGTACGCTGCCTCCCCTCCAGAACCTTTCGGCCTTAGTGGCCATCAACTCTACGAAATCATAAAACTATAATTTTCATTTTCTAGAACTCTCCAGAATCTGTTTAAATACGCAGCAATAAAAATAATATCGCATATAAATAGAAAGCTTAGCGGTTGAAACCATAATATGGGTTTTAAGTGCGAGTGAAATAAAAGCAAAAGTTTTAATGTCTTCGAATGCGTTCGGTTATTTTTATTCAGAGCAGTGGACAGTTGCGGGTTCAATCATCTTTCTTGTGTCACCATTTTATATGGAGGAATATAACAGGGAAATATCCACTATTGGACACTTTAAAAATTTAATTCACATTGCAAAAAATATATTTTATTCGAAAATAAAAGCACATAAAATATCCAATTTATAATTGCGCGTTGCAAGACCAAATTCCCCACATTTTAAAAGGAACAAAGGCGTGCTAACAACTTTTTAAAAAGGCTTGTGAATCGATTTTATTTTCATTGAATATATTCTCGGGATAGTGAGAAATACAATGAGAAATTTATTGTAAAATTACCAAGCTGATGTTAGCAAAAATTTGACACTAATATTTTCATATCTGTCATCGTTAGGTTCAACTTGGCCAATGGTCACTTGGATATTGATCACATCACTCTGCATTTCTCAAATTTTTTTATATTGCTTAAATAATATTTTTTTGTAACACCTACTACATTTTTAAACTATAACAATGGATTCATATCGATCGTGTAGTAGTTTAATGTCATGTCCACCATTCTGTATGAATGTAACATCGGTAGAACGGTGCGTGATGGGTATTCGCGGCTATTGGCGCTCTCCGTCACATGTAATGATTCTGTTACACTGCGGCCACAAGGTATTGTACTGCATATTTTTTGCAGCATACGAATAACAGGGCACAACATGCGGTACAAATAAATACATAAATAATAAATAACACCCAACAGTCACATACATATAACAATACAACAATCATATACCTAGTCCTGACCCCACAATAAGATCGATTCTTGTCGTGGGCATCAGAATCTACTAGACAATTTTCGGTCTCACAAACATTGAGACCCGAGACAAATACTTGTGGGCCTCACAAATATTTGTTTCGGTGCGGGGATCGAACCCGCGAGAGTTGGACGAAAAACAAAAGACTACAGATTAACTGTTAAAACTGTTGGGCGAATTCAATAATCCACTATTCGTCTAATCGTATACTGAAAAGAAACAAAATCAAAATATTCTTTATTCAAATAGTCTTTCACCAGACCTTTGAGTCGTTCTTTTCTGCTACCACCGCTTCGGAACGTGTTGTAGCTGTGAAGAAGAAACGGTGCAAGAAACACCCTCAGTAACCCTTCAGTGCAATGCAAGTAAACGTAATAAAAGTTTCACTTTAAAAATGTCGCAAAGAAATGCGACTATTTTGTCTGGGTGGTGTTAAATCCATAGTTTTTTCTAAAATAATAATTTAAACCCATGCGTACTATAGCGTCTTTAAAAATAGATATATACATACTATTATTTTAGAAAAACCTACGTATTTACAACCCAAATACGACGATAGGATAAAAATCGACGCTTTTTTTTGCAAAATGTTTAGTTGCGTTTCTCTGAAGTCACTAAAACTACCACCGGCTTCGTTTTCGGTAGCAGTATTGATATACCCGGTATAAAATTACAATAGTTCATGTACCAACGTGGCGTACAAAGCTATGTGTACGCAGCCTTACTAGCTCGTGTACTGCACGGTTATTGACGTTTACAGTAATCACTTGTCGCTTTCGCATTTACATGCGTGTGGTGGTTTGAATCCAGTTTCATGTAGATCATTACCGATGGATTTGCATCTTGTACTGATAGGTGTGAGATTGCTACAGGTCTAATAACACTGTCCTCTTCTTAACTTTTTTTTGTTTTTCATCCTCGATGTTTTTGATAGGTTTGTAAAGAATCCATAGGGGTGCGACTTCGTACATGATAAATATTGGAAACAATTATTTCGATTCTAGCGCCACGCTCTGGCGAGAACGAGAAATGACCATGTAAGAAGTTTAAATCTAATTGTTAAATGGCGGAAGTGTACCACTCAACCAAGAAATAAGTTTTATATGTTGATATTATGAACTTTCTTGATATTAAAAACAATTTCAACTTGATATTGGTTAATATTAAAAGATATTACGGAAGACACAAGTTTTGAAATGTTGACAAAACAAATATGAAATTTCGCGCGTTTGCCTAGCGCGGCGCCTGATAGCGAAATCACGACGGAAATTAAAAAAAAAATAGTTGCTCTGTATATAATACTAATCTATGAAAGCATCTATGTATATGATTTTAATGTGTATGAAGATCATATGCGACGGATTTGTCGTCGTTTTATTTGATGTAACATTGCCGAAGTTCCATATCGCTTTCTTCTTAAAGTACTTTTTTGTTTTCAAATATTGGTAAAGCCCCTATGACGTAAATTATTAAAATGCTATAAATGTTTATGATTGGCAATAATCTCTTATAACCTGTTGAATCATTTGCTCGTTTACGTTTAGTTCCAACTATACAATAAAGTAGCAGTGACTTTCTCGACCTAGTAGAAAAAATCGCTCCAAAAAAATTATGTATCTTAAAGAACCGTCAACAGATCTGGATCATAATTGTGCGTACAACTTCCAGGGAGAAAGCTAGTAATCATTATTACCAAGTTTGTAGGCATAAATATAACTAGCTGTAATCAGTATTGGTTTTCCGGGAGGGTGCAGCGCTCAGTTTCCTAGGAGACATAAATATTTTATCCGGTAGACAAAGTTGTACTAAATGCAACGATAAGTTAATTGCTTCCTAAAGCTCATATTTTGATATTATAATATCAGAACTATCTGTATCAGCCCATATACGTCCCATTGCAGGGCACGGGCCTCCTCTACAACCAACAGTACGATTGAGAAAGGTTAGGCCATATAGTCCACCACGCTGGCCTAGTGCAGGTTGGTTTATCAGAACTATACAAGTAAATAATACATAAATATACATATAAATCAGCTGATACTGTCCTGCTGCACGGCAAAGGCCTCTTTTCCTTCCATTCCTGAGACTTCTGAGCTTAAACAAAATTTAAGGATTTATATCACTGTTTAAATATTAGAAGTGAAATATAAACACAACAGTCACAGACATAGTCCATACCTAAAAATAAATTACTTCGACCGCAAGTAAGTCCAACAAAAAGAGTATAATAATTAAAACAAATATATTTTGATTACAAGAACATTTGTCTCGGTGCGGGGATCCAACCCAGAACTTTTCATTTTGCAGCAGATTTTACGCTAACTCCAACACGTAGGACACGTAGGCTGTGAAATTAAAAATAAATAAATCACGCTGCGGAACGAAAGTAGAAATATTGTTTGCTTAATACTGTATTATTTTATCAGTGGTAATAAGTAAATTTTTAATTTAGCTTGACTAAGTTAGATTGCCTGGTTTGGCAAAGTGACCATTTATGTATTGAGAACGGGCCAACTAAGTCAAAAAACCGTTTTTTACAGTTATGCTATATTGGTTGATAATTCTTGTTTCTATATAAGTATGATTTGGAGTTATTTTCTGTATTAGAGATATATATTGACTGCTGAATAATTGGGTTCCGATTGCCATTTAAAAAATGTATAAATAATGCCCACCCAGATACCTTGAACACTAAAGTACATTATAATCATAATACACAATCTGCTTTTAAAAATTCTATGCCAAAGAGTTAATTGCACAGCTGTTTCCTAATCCATAATTCCATACTAATGAATAATATTTTACTTTCTCACGTACCAAACAATACATAAGCGATTGTTTGATTATCGATAGCTGTGTATTCGGCTTATCGGCCAGCTGCTGACTAAACAGCATTGTGATAAACCAAATTAAAGAGTACAATTCCGACTTTAATGAAAGGTACTAGGCGAGCGTGACAGAAAAATCTTGAGAGCAAGCTTGGTGAACTGTGGTGGACATCAGTGTCATCCCTGCCCATCTATCTATAGAGATAACGTTATAGTAGGCCAGCGTTGTGGACGACATGGTCTAACCACTCTCAATGGTACTCTTGATTGTAGAGGTAGCCCGTGCCCTGCAGTGGGACGTATATGAGCCTATACAGTAAAGTACAGTAGCATATATCGTATGTGTACGTGTGAACAAATCTACCACAGCTGCTGTAGCTTACCTAGCCAGAATATCATTTTTAATAACCATTACTGTTGGTTCAACTTCGGGTGCAAGCAGTGACCCATTCCAACTTTGACGAAAATTCTAAAAAGCATAAAACATGCTTCAGTAATAACCTTGCTTCATTTACTGCACATTTTATTAAAGTCAAAAACTTTATACTCGCGTGAAATAATTTTAATTTCTACCGTTCCGCCCGGGGCGCATCCATCTTTCCGTTTTATTTTGTCCATTCGAATTCAGATGGAAAATTTCAGTTTGTTAATTTTCCTCTTCCGGCGACAGTGGCGGTCGGTCACTTCAATTAAAATACGCCGAAAAAATTTACTTTATTTAAAAGCAATCCGAAATGCGGACCACTTGGCGCAACGTATTCACAGTTTGAATAACGCTGGAATTCTCCTCCGAGATTTTTAAATATTGCATAGATTTAAATTTACCATTTTTAAAATTATGAATGTGGACTGAACCGTTAGTGTATGTCAGAATGGTTTTCAAGCTCCGAAATGTGATGTATGAATTTTGTAGTATCTAGCATGGAATTATTTGTTATCATATTTGGCTAAATAAAACTTGGCGTCCTTAAAAAACGAGCGTAGTCTTATATTCTTTGGTGCTAGATGTCACCCCAAGCCCAGCTCATCTGACTTGTCATAAAATACCAGTTCAACGCCCTCTAAAATGTGCATATTTATATATTCAGAGTAGTTCCGTGCTGATAAATACATATTCATAACGGTGAGTAAAATCGCGACGCAGTCTAGCCCTCTCATCTCAGGATAAACAAGTGGCACGGATGGTAGGCATAGAAGGGTCTTTACAGTAGGATGCAGTATGCCCGATACCTGTTTCCTCTAGTCATTCTTTTTGTGTCCCGTTGTCTTGCCAATTCGATGATGCAGACCTATGGTCCAAGCGTTCTGGATATTCATGGGCGGCAGTAATCACTTACCATCAGGAGACCTGTTTCCCCGTCGCGCGGACCAACTTAATAAAAAAAAAGGTATTATTATACATCTAACAGTCTCATACATATTCCTCACCTGACACTAAGAAGTCGTGTGTCATGTATCAGAAATTATAAAAGACTTTTTGGTCACATAGCAGCCAGATCCGAAACACGTAGTTGTAGTTCTCAAATATTAATATTGTTAAAGGTACTAGTGGTAATAAAGTATATTATATGTATGCTAGCATTTTCATGGTATTCATCTTCTTCTGCGTTCTTATCTCACGATTACACTCTCTCTCATCAATAAATTAAATGGTTGGATCGACGCGATTTTAGTAGTGTTGCATAATAATTTGAATAATTAATTAACGAACGGCTGCTTGCTTGGCAACTTTTTAGATATAGACCTTTTTGGATATTCACGGAGATCTTAAGCAGTTTTTACATATCATAATACACTTATGCTTTCTTATGATAAAGTCTCAGAAATACAGGTGACCTCACAATGTTTTTATTCAATGACTTTTTTATCAGCCCATATACGTCCCACTGCAGGGCACGGGCCTACCCTGCAATCGAGAATACTATTGAGAGAATACCATGGTTAGGCCATATAGTCCCACCATGCTGGTCTAGTACGGGTTGGCTGGTGCATTGTAATAGCAAAAAATAATAAACTGAAATATAATTTAAAAATAATGGTTTATTCTTAAGGTCAAAGCTATGACCATCTCGATACATACAAATAGGCAATTCGATATTAGTAGCATTCTTAACCCTCACTCATATTAATATTAACATTACAAACAATGCAATATTGACATATTTGTTGTGATTGCTTATTCCTTTATCAAAAGTCAATATGTGTTGGAAGATACAGCGCTTTTCTCAGAAAATTATCAACTATCAGAATGTATGCTTCCAAGATAAACATTAATTGTAAACATATGTAAGATCATTGTTATGTACGGAAAGGAGGAGGTAACAATGTTATTACTCTCTCTCTTTGTAGCCACTGAAAGCCCACAGCTGAACTTAAGCCTCCCCCAAGGATCTCCTCATTGATATTATTTAAAAACTCATCTTTATTGGATCTTCATTTCCACATGTGTGTGACGATGTTATAAAACTATTTGAGTTCAATATGGACCCTGTTGGGTACGGTAAAAACTTATATATAGTTCAGTCAAATTCAATATTCAGGGTTTCACCTCAGAATAAATAAAATAAATAACACCCATAAGTCACATACATAGTCCTGACTCCACACTAAGATCGATTCTTGAGTCGTGGGTATAAGAAACTACGAGAGACTTTTCTGTCTTACAAACACCCAGACCCGAATGAAATATTTGTGAGCCGCACAAATATTTTCCTCGAATGCGAAATGTTTCTATGGACTGAGAGACAACAAGCTGGAAACCTGTACTGTCATTCCAGTGCCTCAAAAATCCCACAAAATTTTGTTATGCCCAAAAATGATGAATGTCAGGTTTAAATGGAATTGAGATCCACTCACTGCTTACCTCTATGTAATGCAAGTATTATTGTTTAAAGTAAACACGAAAAATAACGTTTTTGTATGATGTTATTTGGTTCACAGGTAGATTGCCCGAGCAACATCGTTTAACCTGGCTTTATCACAACATCAGGTTAACGGTAACTTTGCTGCGTAAGCTTTTAGCTTTCATTATCTGCTTAATGTTCCGCGGTGCTTATTGGAAATGTTGTTATACGTTACGGATTTGTCTGTTTGGGTGTTAAAATTGAACGGGAGTGGGCGTAATAAAAGGGAAATAGGTCATATTGTTTTTTTTTTATACAAGACCTCTTTTTTATACATTTTCCAGACAATCTTGATTTGTAATTTTAGGACACGTCTGAAGCATTCCTTTTGATAAATGTTGATCTCTCATGAGACAGGCCGCCCTGGTACGTACCACCGCAATTTTCCCGTCAAACAGCAGTGTAAATGCACTGTTCTATTCAGATTTCAAGGACATTGTAGCCAGAGTAACTATTGGACATACATATTTCCCTTATGAATGGCAATGTACTGAAGGGCCTATCCTTAGTTTTTAAATCAGTGAATAGGTGTCAGTTACTGCAGTACAAATACTGGAAAGTACTACTTAAATAAAGAACATTATGATTTTCCCCAAATAATTATGCTAAAGTAAGTGTTTTACTTTCCAATCATTATGATTGTAGTAAATTTTATTACAATCTTAAAAACACGTTGTACACAAAATATATACTTTAATGAGTTTTATTTTTTTTATTTGCGTTATTCTGATTATTCCGTTATTTAATTGACATTATTCCACGATCATTACTTTTTATTAAGTGTTATTCTGCACTTCCATTTATGTAGATTTTCAAATAAACATATACAAACATAATAAAAACTTGAAGAAGTTTCACCTTCATTTCAGTTCAATTTTATAACTGTACTGTTTTTTTATTGTAAAAATGTCATGGCATTGTTAAGATGCCTCGTTAAGTGTCTTGAAGGCTTTGATTCCATGTTCAAGTAAACGACGTTTAGAGAGATTTTGATTTATCTAATCTCACTGGGTCCTGGGTTGCCCAGGACTGAAATTTGTGTCCTTCATGACGTTAATTGTAAAAAAGCATTCGCAACGAATTACTCAAACTGAGATTTGAATTCGTTACAATCATAATAACTATTAAATCTCTGAAACAATAGACACAAGAAATAATTTTCGCCCATTCACCAACCTTTTAACACAATCCGTGCACTCTCATAAATTGCCCCCATTTATCAAGTCTTAAAAACTTCTTAAAAACACGATGACAAAGGAAAGGACATTAATCTACGAGGCAAGATGTCTTCAACAAACAGCTGTTAATCGCAGTCACTGGACAAACCCAACCTTTAGAACAATAGTCTTTGTAATTAGGCCGAGGAGACAGGAAGAAATATTGACCTGAAACGGAACTTCGGATGTAAAAGGTTATTTATGTAACAATACCGGTACAGATTAATCTCTACCTATTGAATAAAAATATATTAAACCTTCCTCTTGAATCACTATCTTGATGGAAACTATATAAAATTGTATAGTTTTAAAGCGAAGTGACAGCGGTAAGCGACTTTGTTTCATATTATTTGTAGATTTGTATTGTATCAGCCCATATTGACAGCAGACAAATATTTTTGTGAACCACAAGTGTTTGAGCTCTGGGTGTTTTTAAGACCGAAGTCTCTTGTAATTCCTGATACCTACGACAAGAGTCGATCGTAATGCAGTATATAAAATAGATTTAATAAAATATAATGTTAATCCCACTGCAGGGCACGAGCCTCTTTTACAATCTAAAGTAAGTTTGAGAGGGGAAAGGCCGCAACTTCCACCACGCTGGCCTAGTGCGGTTTGGCAGATTTGTATTATCCATATTTAATGAGATGGGTATGAGTAGATGAATAAATACACAACAGTCAAACACAAAATACTGACTTACTAAGATGCAAGTCTTATGTCGTAGGATTCAGAAACTTCGAGAGGCTTTTCGGTTTCACAACACTCAGACTCAAAACCGACTAAAAAAAATAAATAAAAAAAAAAACGAAAAAATAACAACTCTTTTTGGACCGTACAAGAATTCGTCTCGGTGTTATGCCACGATATCTTTAATAAACCTCAATGGAGAAGAAAGTCACGATTGTAAAAATAAAACAATAATTGTCTATGTGAATCAGGGATTGTTTATGGTTCGCTTTGTGATCGAACGGTATAAGCTTCTTGGATCGAACAGTAGGCTTTGTAGCCATTTGTTTATGGTAGTTACGAAACTTGGCCGTCACGACTTTAGATTTATTACTGCTTTTTTATGTTTATCTTGGTTTATTGATATTAGTTAGCTAGTCTTAATGGCAGATGGTATTTGGAACAGTTAGTAGGATTTGCCCATTTTATTATTTATAAGCCGACGCCATTTTCGAGAAGAGGTAGGCAGAGGTGCAACTGGACACCCACGTTTCACTCTGTGTATTCCGTCCCACGATTTGATAAGGGGCAAGCCTATCGCCACATCGAGCTGATAATGAATAGAAAAATACCACTTTGCTCGACCAGGGATTCAAAGCCGAGACCTCAGCGTTGCAATCGTACCGTAACTATAGGCAATATCGAGTAATTAAATATCTTATTAAAGTGTAAATATCAGCAGTAGATAGCCCAAGTGCTTAGTGAGAATTTCGCAAGAAACCTTCTGTGTCGCTTGCGTTGCTTATTTACGTTCAATGATACTGCTTCTATTACTGGGAATAAATTAACTGATTCAGCAATATGGGAAAGGTAATTTAATATGCAAGCGTCTAATTGCATTCTAGCAGCAATCGCCTCTTTCAATGATATGGCTAGACTCACAGATGTACTTTTTTGACGAGACGTTTTTGCTTGACATTGTTATAAAAATATCATCACTTAAATATGTTCATAAGTCTTCACGATTTACGAGTCGACTTCCTGTGGCTAAATATGCTTCCCTTTGGATTTCTTACGATCTCGAAGTATGTTTTAAATTTTAATAGAAGCACGCTTTAGGACATTCATCCAATTTTGTCTTTGACTCCTTTTATGTTTGACAATATGAAATAATAGTTTTATTTCACTCCACATGTACCGGAAGGCCTATCCTTAGTTTTAAATCAATGTAACTATATTTTTATTATGAAAAGATTAAATACAATCAAATTGCACTGAACCCAGCATCTGAACTAGAAAGTTAGTGTACGCGGGGAAAACGAAAGTACTTGCGTTCAACCTGTTTTTACCCCGCGCCCGCTCTAATGGCTAATTACGTGTGTAATTATGCGAAATTATAACACAATCGAGTCGCGCCGCGAGTGCACAATGACGGATTGTGTCTCAATTGATGCTTGTGGTGGGTGCACACTGGTGTACTGGTAAAAATACATAACATTTATGTCAAGATAAAAAAAATTATATATGGATTCGTTGTGTGTTGGGAAATCTCATTCCTAGAATAAAAAGCGAACAAGGGCAAAACTACCTAGGCTGCTTGATTCCAGGAAAAAATATGATTCCTATTATACATAAATAAGCTCACCCCTATACCTCCGAAAGGGTAGGCAGAGGAACCACTAGAAATACAGATATCGCTGAGCTTATATGGTGAAAAGTTGTATTAGTGGGCGAGCCTAATAATATATTTTATTCATGAACAAAAAAATATTTGCCAATCTACTGTCCCCTTTTATCAAAGATTTTCTTAAAAATAGCCAGTTTTCAAAGTATAACAAAAACTCAACGAGCCTAGAATTTCACCTGCCAAAATGCCACACCAAATCGGTGAACGTAAAATCATTTGAAATGATATAAACACGAATTGAATTCGCCTTGTCACTTAACTTTCGCTGAACAAAAAAGATGTTACGTGTCAAGTAAAACCCACTCGTAAATGCGAGAGTTTGTACATTATTTTATAACTAAAGTATAACTAATTGTATTGAGTCTTTGATATTCGGAAGCAAATATGAGATTATCCCACCCAAAAATCTTGATCGTATTTAAGGTTTTTGATCAGGGACCGAAACCGGTATCGAAAATACCGGTATATTTTGGTATCAACCGAAAAAAATAATACCGGTATTTTTAATGGTAACCGGTATCCGCCAATTTTATTCGATTCCTAGAATTTAACCGGTATCATACCGGTAACCGAAATAAGGGTTACCTTTATGTTTCATGCGAAGTTCCTTATAAGTCAAAGCGGGGGCAGTGCCTGTGTGTGGTTATACCGCCGTTTGTCTTTACTAAACATTATGGCACTATACCACACAATTATCTTTACTCATTTTATGATTTTTTCAACAGAATTACCCACCAAAATTGAAATGAACCGTATCCAGCGATATTGTGTAAACAACACGACAAGTATGATTTTTATTTGTTATGCAACAACAACGCATTTTCTTTTGCATTCAAGGTCTTTTTAGGTTACCGGTATTAAAACGGTTCCCGTATATAAGGGTAACCTTTATATTGCGTCATAGCGGTTACCGAAATCTTAAAGGTAACCGAAATTCGTTGATACCGGTACCGTTATGTCGAATGGGTTTCGGTCCCTGTTTTTGATACTTGGAGATATTTGTGAGAATAACCCGCCATTACATCCACCACTGCAAGTCCTTTCAGCCTTCAAGAATTAAGAGCACTGAAGACTGAAGCTCGGCGAGTCTTTTAAGGATACTAGTTTTCCTTAAACCGCAAAGAAATTATTCAAGATTAAGAAGTTGGGAATAAATTGCCGTGATTGACGCTTACTTGCAAATTCCATTATAACCTAATCTAACCTAACTTGTGGATACAGCTTTACTTAACAATAAATGCTGAGGGGCAGAGAAATTGATATCTACATTCATATATAAAATAATTGATTTTAAACGGAATTCTTTTTTATTGATAAATTATATTGATACATATTTACGATAAAAATTACAAAATTCGTATCTTCGTTCATACTTGAAAATCGATATATTCCGTTCCAGAATTCCATTTAGTCATAGATAAGTTATCACTTTATTTAAAACTGAATGTGCAATACTAGCTCTTCAGCAATGACCGCTTTAATAGTCAAAGGCTGTGAACTATCGACTTAAGGCCGTGGTTCCTAACCTGGGGGTAAATACCCCCGCGGGGGTTAAACCTGTATTTTGCGGGGGTAACAATGAGCTGGTTATTGTCTTAAGTGAAACAAAACCTAATATTACAAACTTGTAAAAGCTAAGCCTTACCTTGTGTGTGTAGCAGTACTTTGTGGTACTGTGGTGGTATAAAAATTTTAAACTAATAGAAATTTCAAAAGCATAATTATTGGTTATGTGCAATTGTTTTAAGTTTAATAAAGTCTACGTATAAGGTATTAACACGTGTTGTTTGAGATCATCCTTGGGAGGAGGGGTAAAATCAGTCACCCTAGAGGGGAGGGAGGGGTAAAATCAGTCACCCTTAGATCTTAGGGGTAACGGACCTAAAAAGGTTGGGAACCACGGACTTAAGGGTTAATCCACACGAACACTTTTAGGGTTCAGTGTCAGTCTAATGTTCTTCTGTGTCAGCCCATATACGTCCCACTGCAGGGCACGGGCCTCCTCTACAATCGAGAGTACGATTGAGAGTGGTTAGGCCATATAGTCCACCACGCTGGCCTAGTGCGGGTTGGCGGACTTACATACCATAGAAATTTTATAAATCGCTATGGTATGCACGTTTCCTCACGATGTTTTCCTTCACCGTTTTAGTGCGTGGTGATTGACTATCAATACACACATGACTCCGAAAAGTCAGAGGTGTGCCCTGGGATTCGAACCCGCGACCACCGTAAACATGCTGTATAGTCTGACATCGCCCTTACATCAGTAAAAGCTAGGAAGTGGAGAAATGTATCGCGATTATAAAATGCGTTCTGAAAGTGTCGCCTATTGTTTGGCGCCATTTTACCTGAGTAGTGACTGTCGGAAAATGCGTTTGACTGATGCTTCCGCGATCTCTATTTCATAATTAAATTAATTGGTTATTCGTTTTTATTGTCTTGACATCTGGTGTTATCCAGTTTGGTTCTATGTTCAGGTTTCCAATTCATGTTTACCATTTCGCCCCAACATGCAATTTTAATAAGTTGTAGTTTTTTGTGATGGTGTATCGGAAATTTGAAACTACTGCCAATTTGAAAAGATTTGTATTTATTATTTCTAGAAAACCTTTCCTTTAACTATTAAGTTTATTTCTACTTTGCTTTGTGTGGATATCATTTTTTGTAATTGAAGTTTATAATATAGAAACCATTATTAAAAATATGTACACCAAAGCCAATTTGACAGTCGACCTCAAGACCGATATTCGTCTAAACACGATGCCACTACACCACCATACAATGTTGTTAATTATTAATTCGGCCTGCAAAACAGAGTATAATAACCTCGTTAGCTGGAGGTCAACGTAGGTCCATTGTGGGCCTAATTTATTCGCGGAAGTGTCCTATTATGGGCGCTGGCCAAATTAGCGAACGTACGCGCGTAGAATTTGGATCGCGAGTGTGGCGTATGCTTTATGGGGTCACTCACCTGTGATCTATTGTGTCAGGTTTTAATTATTGTGTTAGGTTATATGACATTATTCAATAGCTGGCCGCTTTCAACAAGTTGAAGATCTTTGGATATCTATGTTCAGCAGTAGACATAGAAATAGAGAGAATACAATCGCTAACATTTAATCAAACTGGTATAAAATTAAATTGTCACAACAAAGTTAAAAAAAAATAGTGAAGAAAGAGGGCTCGCTAGAGATGTCTAGCAAATTTATAGTTTTTTTAATATACGATCCGAACGTTGTCTTATTTAGATTATTGTACTGTAGAGATACCGTTACTGGAGTAACATGGATTTCCATATTTTATGATAAAATCCGTTACTACTATCAGCCCTTATACGTTCCAGTGCAGGGCACGGGCCTCCTCTCCAATCAAAAATACGATTGAGAGTGGTTAGGCCATATAGTCCAGCACGCTTAGTGCGGGTTAGCATTGAGACGTATATGGGCTGATAAAGAAACAGTATTCTTTCACGTAGAAAATCTTAACTTTCTACATCTTATTGTCAATACAATAACTATTATTTAATACATTATTTACCGTAATGTAAGGATGGCTTGTTACGCAACGTTCAATTGAGTCAACTCACAAACGAGTGAAAGTACCACCGGCGGAATCGCTATTATTTGCTTTATGAGAGGCGCTATAACATATCTCCATTGCACACATTTTAAACCTGCAGGTAATGGAATAGGGGGTAGTGAGAGGGGAGAGGGGCGGTTGGGAAAATCGCAGTACTTATTTATGTCTGTGTTTGATGTCTGCGCTCCGAGGTACATAATGGTTGTTATTGATCTGCATTGTGGCTTCTTGTACGTTGATGAGATTCCGGATATTTCTGCTTTTAAAAGAGCTTGAAATGTACTCGTAAAGGTTAGTGGGGGCGTTGTAACTTGATGAATTATGGATTTGGAAACTGAGTTGCTTTTGTACATTTATTATGCCTAATTTTATATAAAAAATTGGTTTGGAAGAAAGTATTGATTGATCCGCCTCCGTGGCGCAGTTGGTTAGACGCCGGCTGTGAAATGTGAGGCTGTGGGTTCGATCGTCGAACTGAGACTAATATTTGTATGATCCACAGTTATTTTTTTCGGTACTGGAAGAGATTTTTCGGTCTGTTTGTGAGACCGTTTAGTCTCGTAATTTATGGTACCCACGACACAAGACTCGATCTTAATGTGGGGTCAGGACTATGTATGTGACTGTTGGGTATATTTATTTATTATCTCCATCCAATCAATTTGGTAGTCTTCAATATTGTAAATAGAATACGATACAGGAGCCTAATCTAAGTCCATGGTTTCAGATAAATCGATTTGGAACTATGGTCTCCAATAATGTAAATTGACTATACAGGACACTAATAAACATTTCTCTTGTTCCAGATAAGTCAAAAGCTACCGCAGGGGTTGAGCGGTGGCGCTGGTCGGTCGGCAGTGCGTCGAATGATGAGCGCGGCGAGCGGGCGGCGCGACTCCCTGCCCCGGCGACATGGCGGCGCTCTCCTGCTACCAGCCCTGCAGGCCGCACCTCGGCCAGCCTACTAGGTACATAACCTACACGCTATTATAAGTCTTATGATTGAGGCAATAATGAAGATATTGCCGGAGACTCGCCGAGCTTCAATGCTCGGGGTAAACTGATGAAGGTACTGACTGTTGATACTGGCTGGTGGAAAGACGGGATAGTCGATAAACTTATAAACTAATCTATGTTGTAAGATACTTAATCAGCCCTTCATCGTCCACTGTCGAACACTGAACTCTTTTACAACTGAAAGTTCGATTGATACTTAAAGAGAGTCCTATCCTTACGGTGGGAAGCAACCTGGCAGTGTTGGATCCCTGGCATTGCGAAGATCCATGAGCATCGGTGATCGCTTACCATCAGGCAGGCCGCATGCTCGTCTGCCTGCTAAAGGCCAAAATAAAAAGAAATAATATTTGCATTTACAAATGTCTTTGTTTTTTGAAATGCGCTGCTAAAGAACTTCCTCTAATTAATATATTAAGTTGTTCCTCCAGAGACTCATACGCAAGATCGTTCAGGTATACGAGGTGCGTGGAAGACGAAGACGAGGCTCACACGGCGACGCTGCAGCTGCGGCGGCAGCAGTTCATCGAGCGATGCCACGAGGCGCGCAACCCTCGCCACCGCGACTCCATCCCTGAGGTGTCGGTGAAGAGGACTCGCGAGGAGCTGGCCAAACATGCGGCGCAAGCCGTGCCGCTAGCGCGCCGGCTCAACGTCGAGTCGGGCTGGTCCAAGGTCGAGGAGGTGCGCAAGAAGTTTGAGGGCGCTGCCGCATCCGCCTCGTACTCGAGGTCTTTTGAGTCGCCTCCCAGGTTAGTTCCTCTTTTAAGGATTCAATGTTAATCTTAGTAACAGCATATATAGCCCTAAGCGCAAAAAGCCCAAACTAAAAATAATTAAAGATCATATACATACAAAGCAAAAATCGAGAGATTATCGAAAACATACGAAATGAATATGAATTTCTTCTGGCCGATAATACTCATCAACTCTGCAACTTAATGATATTTTTAATGCTTTGATGTATATGTAACTAATATCTATTTAAGGAGAGAAGAAGGCAATTTTTTTTTATTGCCTTGAATGGCGGGACGAGCATGCCGTTCTCCTGATGGTGATGGTAAGCGATTCGACCGCTCATAAACAGTAGCAAAACCAAACAAAACCTTGAATTACAAAGCAATGCTTGGCATTCCACTGCGGTCGCCATCCTGAGACATAAGATGTTAAATCTCAATATGTCCAGTAGTTACTCTGGCTACAATGTCCTTCAACCCGAAACACAACAGTGCATTTAAACTACTGTTTGGCGGGAGATATAGACATTGCGGTGGTACTCACCCATATAGACTCTCAGATATGAGAGACCTACCACCGGTAAAATCAATATATCATATGTTTTTGTTATTCCTCAGGCGCAGGCTAGCAGACTCGTTGTTCGCGAGTTTCAAGCTGCCCCGCAAGAAGGACGGCATGGCTGCGCCGCGCTCGCTGGTCCAGCCGCCGCAGCAGAAGCGCAAGTCGGCGGTGGAACTGCTGGCCGAGACCAAGGCGTTCTATGTCAAGTCAGAGACCGTGCTGGATCGGAAGCAGGAGCTGCCGTTGAGGGTAAGATTGATGGCCTTAAGGCTTAAAGTGTATGGAGAGGAGATATTGATAGACGAATTAAACTATTGTTTATGGATTTCATCGCCAGCTCTCAGTCTGCCCCGACCAAGAAAGATGTAAAGTAATCGAAACGTCGCGAAGTTAAAAAATGTAAAAATTAAACCAAATACGATGCCAATGGCTACTCTGCCTGGGCGGCATTTGCGCTTACCATCAGGTGCAATGCCGCCACTATGCCCGGCCAGAGTAAAAAAATACGCGATAAAATTGGTAAATAATAGTATTTCAAAGTGTATGGAGAGATTAGTAAAGCCGCTTGGACAGCGTTAGTCATAGATGGTTTTGAAATCTATCTTAGTTATCGAATTTTTTGTCATTGCTCTAACTGAATTCATAAGTTGTTCGAAAGAGACAAAATATATGATAGCTAAAATAGGTTTTGAAACTGTCTATGAATAAGGAAGGGTTTAGTGAAGAGAATGAATTTGATGTTTTGGTGGAATTATGGGTATTGGTGTTTTAAAAGAAGGCTTTAATGTTAATAATTGTGATCCTTTTAGGATATTTATAGTTTATACTATGGGTCAAGTGTGTGGTGTGAGAAAGCACCGTTATTTTTTAATAAAGATTTAGAAAAAATATTAATAATGGTATTGGTTACTGGTTTACTGTGATAGTTCTCAGTGTAAAATGTTTCAAATAAGTTTTAAACTGAAACAGAGTCTTAAATTACTTGTATCTCTAATCAAATATGTAGTAAAGAATGTACTTTAATCCTCATTCATTGAGCAATTTTGTGTCCAACCGAAATGTAGATAGAACTCATTCTGCTTGTTTTTCTTTGTGAGTTAATACGATGGATGTTGTTTTCAGATGAGTAGTGGGCTGGGCCAGGCGATCGCCGCCGGCGGCTGCCACCTCATCAGCTCCGGCGCTCTCAACAACGACGCGTGCTGTAATCCTTGTAAGTAGTTCAACTTTTACTAACATTTAATGGAATAACCATGATTCTCCGGTAGATATTATGTTTGCATTGCAATTTACTTTACCATCTGATGCATTGCGTAGAATAAATAATTCTAAAAGTGCGTGCTGGCCTGTCACGCTGGTCGCAGTTTGGAATCCTAGGGCGCACCTTTGACTTTTCTGAGTTATGTGTGTATTGATAGTCAATTACTACGCACTATAACGATGAAGGAAAACATCGTGATGCAACCTGACACAATGCAACTAAATATTGTGCAAAAATTTGTGACGATTTTTTTTTTGTTATTTTTTCTATCCTTGTATTAGGATGGTAAATACATAGTTTTTTCTTAAATAATAGTGTATACCCTTTTATTTTTACACACGCTATGGTACGCAAGGCTTTAAATTATTATTTTAGCAAAAACTATGGATTTACCACCCCAACTCGACGATATTTAAAAAATAATAAAAAAAAATTGTCGCGTTTCTTTACGAAATTTTTAGTTGCATTGTGTTTGTAGTCACTAAAACTACCACCCGGCTTTCTTTTTCGGTAGCACTCTTGATATACCCTGTATAACACGAGATCTTATAAAAATATTATCCTTAGGCTTAGTGAAACACAATAGCAAATCGCAAAATTTAGCTTATTTATATACCTTATGAATTGGTTTTTATCGCCCTCACTTGCTATTTGCTATTGCTATTAGCACACTAATAGCAGTTTTGCTAACCTGTATATTGTACGCGTGTGCGCAGACGCGACGTCCCGCAGCGTGGGCGGCGGGCGGCGCGCGGTGTCCGCGGGCGAGGGCCTGCAGAACACGCTGCGTCGTCTACTAGACCACTCTGATAGTCGGGAGAATGTATACTCGCCTGCTTTCGGCACGCGTGAGTATTACAACATTATCCTCTGCTTTCACCAGTATTCTATCTACAAGCTGTTATATTTAAAGGTTGTAGGTATTTAGGTATCATGGAAACTAATAATATCATGTTGTTCAAAAAACCTGCTCTTTTCTTAAACTTTACGCAAAAATATAGCCCATGTTCATCAGGGATAATATACTATTTTTACCGTTGATAACTTAAATAATTTTAATTTATTATCCGTCTAAAACGAGTTTGAGTGGAAGGCAATTGAACTAAATTTTTGTTTTTAATTATGTTTTTTCAAATAATCCATGCATATTGGTCAACCTGTAAAATTTTAGTCAATAGGAGAGCAGAAAATGTTGACCCTATACGTTTTTCATCGACCAGCGGTCAGTCTAAATACTCTAAGTCTAAAACCAAATACAAAATGTATAATCTCACACTAAATTCCAGCGCACAAAATCTACGCCGAACCTCGCCGCATGAAGGACACGTACGAGCGCGAGGTGTCTCGCTCCCAACATAATTCTGGTACATTCTCCGGCACCTCTTCATCCACGTCGGGCTCCAAGCCTCACAAGTCCGAGGACAAGCACAACCGCCCACTCAGCTTCGGAGACGCCAGGGTTTTCTTCCCGGAGTCTTTTGTCATACCGCGCCAGAGGGCCAACGAAGTTGTTATTAAGAATGCTTATTCTATACGTAAGTGTTTTTGGATTGTAAGGTGATTATTTACTTGGGTAAATATATAGTGGATACCTACCTAAAGGCTATGCCCATATTTAATCTATATATTAATACGTGATGCAAAAACTTTGGATCCCTTTTTACGAAAATCGCGCGGACGCAGGAGCATAAAATTTGGCTCACTTATAGTTTATGTGTAGGAGAAGTGGAGAATGCTAATATTTTTCAATAATAATGCTTATAAAGTACATTAAATCAAAAAATAAAACATTACACACACTGCCATGCATTTCACACACACATCCATACACAAGTATACATACTCTGGTGTCAAATTGTTTCTTTTCTTTTTCATTTTGTTCTTCTGACATAGACATACCAAAAAAAAAGGTTTTATTTGCCTAATGAGGTAATAATATTAATATTAAGCCTAATATTAAATGTAATATAAAACAAGATTTTAATAATAATGCATAAAAAGTACATTAAATCAATAAATAAACCAGCATGCATTCGACACACGCATACACAAGTATTTGTACACGTATACATACTCTTTGGTCAAATTGTTTCTTTGGTTTATTAAAAATTGTTTACTGTGGTTTTGTTGAATGTCAAACAGAAAAGATTTATTTAACGAATACTACGTGAAATGCTGAGCGCTTATACAAATTGTGTAGCAGTAAGATACATTTAAATGTACACGGACTATCATTATATGCATAAAGAAAGTTCTGTAGCAGCAATCTGCAATAACAACATTCAGGTACAAAAAATGTGCACGAATTATCAGAATAACAACATCATCATACAGGTAAAAACTTTTTCTCTTCTTGATTTGGTCGAATTTCGATCACTAGGCGACCACTAGTAATATTAAATAGGCAAAGGCTTGGATGTCCACTTTTCTCAATCTAATATTATTCTTGTTTCATCCGCTTAGGTATTTTCGTTAGTTTAACTACTTGAACGTTCACCTACTAACAGACCCAAAGGTCATTTTTTTAATATACCATATGTATTTCTATTAACGTAAACGCTGTCATTACATTACATTACATTAACAATTAAATTATACCTTATGAAAAATAACATTAAGTTGACTTTACATTGACAAGCCTCTAAAGAAGCTGGGACGTTAGAGTACTTAGGTTACTTCTGATCTGAGTCTTGCTTTGGGTATAACAAAATAATAATATGACATATTCAACAATTTCCGGCCTTAAGGTTACAGACGTCGCTGGATGCAGGCCTTGTCAAGCCTGCTGCTTTTACTCCAAGCTGCCTTTCAAGCTTTTGGCCTTTGAAGCATCACGATTTACATCAGTCAAGGTACTTATAAACTGATGATACTTTTCCAGCGAGTTCCCAGTCGAGTCCATCTCACATGGAGCTGCCGGAGCCGGTGGAGGGCTCGGCGACGTCGCCCGAGCCGCTCCCCGCCGCCATCAGCCCGCCCGCGCAGTACGCGCACTCCGCGCCCAGATACACCAGGTAACGCACCCTGTATACTAGCCACTGTTACACCTGTACATGCCACCTAGACAAAGTGTAGATACACTAAGTGACGCACCCTGTATACAAGGCACTAACACATCCTATACATGCACCAGGGACATCACAGTCAAAGTGTAAATACACCACGTAATACACCCTGTATACCAGGCACTAACACACCCTGTACATACACCAGGTACATGCCACCCAGACAAAGTATAGATACACCTGGTATGTACCAACACCCTATAGGCACACTAGATACATAAAACCATTCTGTAGTTATAGAGTAAGATCCCAGAGCGTTCTGACCTAACTTATTTTCACATGGATGAAACCTTTACGACTTGGTAGCGTCTAGTATACTTTTAAATACCTGCCTACTTGTGTAACTTGCCCTGTGACACCTGGGCAGGTACCAGGTGAGAAAGGTAGCTAAAAGTATGAGTTATCTAACTTAAATTTGAATGGCTGATTTTTATATATATATTGTAGATTATTTTTCCGACCCAAATATCGACCAATAGAATTGCACCATTCGACGTCACGTGGTACAACCTACATGGTATTATACTGATAATTTTTTGAAAATTTTCTCTGGTAGTTGCTATATATAAAAAACAAAACATGATCCAGTCAAATTAACCACACGTCAAACTGACAGGTTGAATTCAATTGTGAAAATTGGAGATTTTGCATGAAAATGAGTTTGAAATTAAAATTTGGGACGGAAAAATAATCCCCCGAATACCACACGAGCTTCAAAATTATCTGGCATTTCCCTCAAGGTTCCCTGCAAACAAATAAAGTCGTCAAGTTTTGACTCCTTCATTTGTTTGCAACGAACCTATCGGGAAATACCCGATAATTTTGAAGCTCTTGTGGTATTATAAGTGAATATTATTCTTAACTAGAATTATAAAGTTTCAGACACTTTTCATGTGCCAAATCTTTTGTCAGACGCTTTAAAGCTTGACGAAAAATGAATGAACTTTACTTATTTTTTCATGTCTGACTTTTAAGTATGTTATTCAAGTAACTATAACAAAGTTATATTTCATCAGTCAGACAAATTCGAGTGACCAAACATCCCCTAAACACAAAATTATTCAGCCGGGAGTGCGAGCGCAAGAGCACTTTGCGCATGTATTTCAGAGCGAGTGCAACGTTCACAACAACTTGGTTCCCCTTCTTAAACTCACTATCTGCTCCACTCCACAGAAAAATCAAAGTGTATATTTTGTAAACAACATAATGATAAATTAAAATTATTTACTGAAGAAACATTTAAAAATGTAATACTGACGTTAAACCAAATTTCGTTATCAGATGCTCTGATACTGAAATCGCGATAATTATGCTAGGACATATATGTGCAAACTTGAAAAATGATTACTCGAATGTACGGTTAAATGCAGGCACCGGAAATAACCAAAGACATATTAATTTGACAAAAGTTTACGAGCATTTAGGACCATTTTTGTATAGAAGTTTGCCAGGATTTCATGCATTGACTGGACGTAACTTCCATCCCGCCCTTTTTAAGAAAGGGAAAATAAACATTCAATTTATTAATGAAAAAACATGAATAACAGCAAGCTTTTATGCAGTTTGGAGAGTCGTGTACTGACGAGAATATATAAAAATAAATTGTCCAAAAAATTCAGATATTCATCTGCGAAATTTACAGTGTTCCTGGTGTATTCGAATTTGATGCTACCAGACTTCAACTGTTTGTAAATAATTAAAGCGTAAATAGTATTAACGAAGAAATCAATCGAAAAAAAATATATTGATGCAAGCAATTTACCACCATATAAAACTGAATTATTTCAACAATTTCTCCGAGCGAATTACATTTCTAGTTTAAGGAATAACGCAAATTAAAAACTACCACCTATTTTAACTCCTGAACACAATGGGTGGAGGCTAGAAGAAAACCAATATCACTTCCATTGGTTTGATGGTGACCAAATTACCCGGAGACATTAGCGAATTCCTTGAAAATTCAAGTACTATGCTTTGACTTAAGTTTTAAATTTGTGTTTTTGAATTCTTAAAACTGTTTTCTGCAGACCACTGCCAGCAATGACAACATCACTGATGACGATGAGGATGCCTTGAATGGACAATATCGTGATTGGATGAACGATGAAAATTCCAATGACTGTGTCGATAATTGCGATGATTAAAAGATAAACAAATATTTGCTGTAGTTAATCATAGTTATATATTTTTTGGTAAAATATTTTTTTCTAAAAAAAATTCTGTTATCTTTTTTAAAATAAAATAAAGATAATTCCTTATAATACAAAATGGCTCCTCATAATATATTCACTACAATGTTTCTTCAGTAAATAATTTTAATTTATCATTATGTTGTTTACAAAATATACACTTTGATTTTTCTGTGGAGTGGAGCAGATAGTGAGTTTAAGAAGGGGAACCAAGTTGTTGTGAACGTTGCACTCGCTCTGAAATGCATGCGCAAAGTGCTCTTGCGCTCGCACTCCCGGCTGAATAATTTTGTGTTTAGGGGATGTTTGGTCACTCGAATTTGTCTGACTGATGAAATATAACTTTGTTATAGTTACTGGAATAACATACTTAAAAGTCAGACATGAAAAAATAAGTAAAGTTCATTCATTTTTCGTCAAGCTTTAAAGCGTCTGACAAAAGATTTGGCCCATGAAAAGTGTCTGAAACTTTATAATTCTAGTTAAGAATAATATTCTACAATATATATATATATATATATATATATATATATATATAAATCAGCCATTCAAATTTAAGTTAGATAACTCATACTTTTAGCTACCTTTCTCACCTGGTACCTGCCCTAGTGTCACAGGGCAAGTTACACAAGTAGGCAGGTATTTAAAAGTATACTAGACGCTACCAAGTCGTAAAGGTTTCATCCATGTGAAAATAAGTTATGTCAGAACGCTCTGGGATCTTGGTCTCTGCTAAAATTCCTTCAATTACAATATAAAAATATTTACTGCTGGTAGGTCTCTCATATGTGAGAGGCCATCTGGGTAGGTACCACCGCAATGTCTATTTCTCCCGTGAAACAACACTGCGTAAATGCACTGTTGTGTTTCGGATTGAAGGACATTGTAGCCAGATTAACTACTGGACATATTGAGACTTAACATCTTATGTCTCAGGATGGCCAGCGCAGTGGAACGTTCCTACTATTTATGAGCGGTCGTATCGCTTACCATCAGGCGAACGGCTTGCTCGTCTCGCCATTCATTGCAATAAAAAAAAAATTGCATAATTATCAATGATGATACATGTGTATCATGAGGATTACCTCATTATAGATTACTATACCACCAACCTGTAGATACTTACTTATAAACAATTAAACAAGATTCCTAATATTAAGTGAATTTACACAATACATGCACAAGTTCATTCACCTCAAACCTTTGAAGTAGGACGTGGAAGAGAGAAAGAAGACAACAAGAAGAGAGGTATGACCGATCTGCTGCCTCAAACACCATAATAGTAACATGATGTTGACCCTCAATATACCTGCATAGAGCGATAAGACCGCCTACTGTACTTTGTATTTTGGTAACATCATTAAATGTTTTTCCTCTTCATTTGCAGTTAAGAATAAATAATAATAATAACAATTGTTCCAGATCGAACTCTCACTCTCAGCCGAGCATGCGCGAGGAGGACGGCTGCACCAACATCAACAGCCACAAGTCACTCCCAGACCTGCACGCGCAGGCTCGCTGCTACACCGAACAGTAAGTAGTACACACACTACTAAACTAGGCCAACCCGCAATAGGCCAAGGTGGTGGATTATGTGGCCTGGCCTTACTAGGGTTGCCACCCGTACTTTCTATATCAGCCCATATAGCCCACTGCAGGGCACGGGCCTCCTCTACAATCGAGAGTACGATTGAGAGTGGTGGTTGACAACCCGCGCTAAACCAGCGTGGTGGATTATGCAGCCTAACCACTCTCATTCGTTCTCTCGATAGTAAATAAGGCGGTGCCCTGCAGTAGGATGTATTGATACAGATACAGATAACTGAAATGTCTTATATGCTCAAAAGTTTTGTTTGGCAAGCATCTGCTGTACAGAATTGTGAATATGAGTATCCCGTTTGGGGTCGCATATTAATTGTATCTTTCTCCGATGGAAGTCTTACTTGGACACCACTGCAGTTACCTATAATGTAGTATCAAATTTTTTGTATTTCTGGCATAGCACTGAGACTGAATTGCACCTGGTGATAAGCGCAAATGCCATCCAGATAATGGTATCAGACAACTTATATTACTCTTGCCAAGGTATTGCTTATGTTGAATCTAGGTACCTAAATGCATAATGTTCGTTGTTGCAGTGTTCCCGAGGGTCGTACAGACACGATAGGGCGGTCGCCGCGCCGCCGCCGGTACTCCAGCCATCAGAGAACTGCCTCCTGCTCGTCTAAGGGAACCAGGTAACTAACCAGACCAGGGTTATTATTTATCTCGTTTTTAGCTTTGATTTAAAATACCCTTAATTTATTTGGACATGTCCCATAACGTTTATGGTTAAATATCTTACCTTGTGTTACCCATAAGAAATCTTTATACTCACCAAATTGCCTTAAACAGAGGACTAATAATAAATTATAAAAAGCACAAAAAATTTCATGGTTTTTATTTCATCTAATCAGTATTTAAAGTAATCATATTCATATTTTATTGTGTAAACATAAGTAATTTTATTTTATTATTTCAGGTCTAACCACTCATCTCTCATATCGTCGTGTGAAGCTTTCTCAGAACATCCGTCGCCTGGTGAGGAGAACTACCAGTCATACAACAGGTACCGTACTATATCCTGACAACCTTTCACATGGTCAATGACCTAAGAACTACAATTTTAGTAGAATAAGTGATTTATTAGGTGATTCGTACAATACGATTTATGTAAAAAGTACAATAGCTTTCAGTTCTTTGAAGTGAATAATTTTGACTTTGTGTTGTTCCACATTTTAGGCCATACTCAATTCAAACTAAACCATAATTGGCTATTACTATAATGTCTGTTTCTGTTTATCTTGTTAGTATTATCTAATATCCAATCCCTGTGTGACAAGAACTCTTAAAAATCCTTTAACCTTTAAGTTGTTTCTCTTGATGGTCAAACAAATATCATAAGTACTAAAATACATGATCTCTGAGTAAGGCTATTATGATCGACTTTGACAAGTAACATTTTGGTCCTTCGAGCCGGATACTCCTAATTAATACACAAATAGCATATAATTAGTTTTGACATGTAATAACTGAACGCTTGTCAATCACCATGATTCGTAGAATCAAACTATCTAAAACTATAGAATCCATCAATACTTTGGCCCTGTGATCCGAAAATCCTCCGATGATCTATAAAAGACCATTCTACTTGGCAAAATATAGGATAAGAGGCCACGTGAACGTAGATCGATTCGTTAGACGGAGCTCATTGTCCAGAAAATGCAGTTGCCGCTGCACAGGGCAATTAAATTGGCCGGAGACGGCTATGCTTAGTGCAGGAAGATACTTGAAATTTCATAATGGAGGGCTCACGGTACACAGCACTGAGTTAACGATTGGAGAGAGAGAGAGTTTTGACATGTAGATATGTGCGTATGATACCATCCATCCATCCATCAGGCAATGGAACTCCACTGCTGGACATAGGCCTCCCTAAAAGATTTCCACAAAGACCTGTTGGAGGCAGCCTGCATCCAGCGACTTCCTGCAACTTTAGCCAGGTCGTCCGTCCACCTTTTTGGCGGACGTCCGAAAATTCGCCTGCCTGTACGTGGCCTCCACATGTAAATACGTGTGAAATATTACATCATTAGTATGAATATGTATGTGTCAGTCGGTGCGGCTCGTCGTTCGCGCGCGACTCTGGCGGCTCGTCGGGGCACTACACGCAGCGCAGCGCGCCGCCGCACGCGCACCCGCACCGCACCGACTCCGGCTCCTCCACGCAGCACGAACACGCCAGGTACGCGACACTACCCCTCCCCCACCCCCATACACTACACGCAGCGCAGCGCGCCGCCGCACGCGCACCCGCACCGCACCGACTCCGGCTCCTCCACGCAGCACGAACACGCCAGGTACGCGACACTACCCCTCCCCCACCCCCATACACTACACGCAGCGCAGCGCGCCGCCGCACGCGCACCCGCACCGCACCGACTCCGGCTCCTCCACGCAGCACGAACACGCCAGGTACGCGACACTACCCCTCCCCCACCCCCATACACTACACGCAGCGCAGCGCGCCGCCGCACGCGCACCCGCACCGCACCGACTCCGGCTCCTCCACGCAGCACGAACACGCCAGGTACGCGACACTACCCCTCCCCCACCCCCATACACTACACGCAGCGCAGCGCGCCGCCGCACGCGCACCCGCACCGCACCGACTCCGGCTCCTCCACGCAGCACGAA
The DNA here is from genome assembly GCA_023078785.2 of Hyles euphorbiae. NCBI lineage: Eukaryota > Metazoa > Arthropoda > Insecta > Lepidoptera > Sphingidae > Hyles > Hyles euphorbiae. The sequence continues at coordinate 7,059,572 of CM041048.1, forward strand.
CACGCCAGGTACGCGACACTACCCCTCCCCCACCCCCATACACTACACGCAGCGCAGCGCGCCGCCGCACGCGCACCCGCACCGCACCGACTCCGGCTCCTCCACGCAGCACGAACACGCCAGGTACGCGACACTACCCCTCCCCCACCCCCATACACTACACGCAGCGCAGCGCGCCGCCGCACGCGCACCCGCACCGCACCGACTCCGGCTCCTCCACGCAGCACGAACACGCCAGGTACGCGACACTACCCCTCCCCCACCCCCATACACTACACGCAGCGCAGCGCGCCGCCGCACGCGCACCCGCACCGCACCGACTCCGGCTCCTCCACGCAGCACGAACACGCCAGGTACGCGACACTACCCCTCCCCCACCCCCATACACTACACGCAGCGCAGCGCGCCGCCGCACGCGCACCCGCACCGCACCGACTCCGGCTCCTCCACGCAGCACGAACACGCCAGGTACGCGACACTACCCCTCCCCCACCCCCATACACTACACGCAGCGCAGCGCGCCGCCGCACGCGCACCCGCACCGCACCGACTCCGGCTCCTCCACGCAGCACGAACACGCCAGGTACGCGACACTACCCCTCCCCCACCCCCATACACTACACGCAGCGCAGCGCGCCGCCGCACGCGCACCCGCACCGCACCGACTCCGGCTCCTCCACGCAGCACGAACACGCCAGGTACGCGACACTACCCCTCCCCCACCCCCATACACTACACGCAGCGCAGCGCGCCGCCGCACGCGCACCCGCACCGCACCGACTCCGGCTCCTCCACGCAGCACGAACACGCCAGGTACGCGACACTACCCCTCCCCCACCCCCATACACTACACGCAGCGCAGCGCGCCGCCGCACGCGCACCCGCACCGCACCGACTCCGGCTCCTCCACGCAGCACGAACACGCCAGGTACGCGACACTACCCCTCCCCCACCCCCATACACTACACGCAGCGCAGCGCGCCGCCGCACGCGCACCCGCACCGCACCGACTCCGGCTCCTCCACGCAGCACGAACACGCCAGGTACGCGACACTACCCCTCCCCCACCCCCATACACTACACGCAGCGCAGCGCGCCGCCGCACGCGCACCCGCACCGCACCGACTCCGGCTCCTCCACGCAGCACGAACACGCCAGGTACGCGACACTACCCCTCCCCCACCCCCATACACTACACGCAGCGCAGCGCGCCGCCGCACGCGCACCCGCACCGCACCGACTCCGGCTCCTCCACGCAGCACGAACACGCCAGGTACGCGACACTACCCCTCCCCCTCCAATCCCCCCTCCTCAACCTGCCCCTCCACTCCTCCCCCTCTACTCATACCCCCTCTACTCCTCCATTCCTCCCCTTCCACTGATATAACCCAGAACCCTCTCTATCATCATCATTATCAACCCGTTGCAGTTCACTACTGGACATAGGCCTCTGGTAGAGGTACCCCGTACCCCCTCCCCCTCTGCTCATATAATCCTCTCTCTCATCATCATTATCATTATTATGTATGTATATGTTATGTATTGTTTATAAAATTATAACTATCTTAACTTTTGTGTCAATATATGCGCCTACTTTTTTACTCTCTTCACCATCCAAAGGTAAACTTGCAGAGAATGCCTCAGGCATTAAGTCCGTCTTTATACAATATTGTATATAAAGCATAAATAAATAAATTTTCAGCCCGTTGTAGTCCATTGCTCGGCCTAGGCCTCTACGGTACGGCACAGAGCACAGTCTGCTGCTTTATGCATGCAGTCATTATTTTTAGCCACTGGGAAACTGATACTGAACATAAGCTCCCCTGAAAATATTCTCGTCAAAATCGTCGCTTCACTTTGATCTCCTGTGAAACAGTGGTACCGCCCCGGCCGAGCCTTCCCATTTTTTCCAAATATTTGTATAGAGAGTAGGCCCTAGGTGTTTGTGAAAGCGACCAGTTTTTCATAGTTTCCGACTGCCGAAACTCTTACATTCTAGTGTGAAAAAAAGAAAAGAAGTGTAGGGTCGGTACTTTATTTGTGAATTTAATGTGTGTTTATTTAAAGCCTAATTTATAAACAATTTTAAAACCTATTTTAGTTATCTATCATTTTGTCTTCTTCGCTCAAACTGAATTCACATTCGATATCTAAGTTTCGAACTTCTAATTTTAAAATTATCTATAAATAAAACCGATATTGTTTTTTCTCCACAGCCGCTATAACTCATACTACATGGAGTACGGCGGCGAAGTGGAATGCTACGTGTCAGCGCCGCCGCAGTTCCAAGACGGCGCCGACACCGAGCCGCTCGTCGTGATGCACGTGCCGCACGCCACGCACGCGCCACACGCCACGCACACGCCACACGCCACGCACTACCCGCCACAGCCGCGCGTCGGCATACACTTCCAGGTATCTATACATAGTACCCTAAATGTACCCCGAGTACCTCACATAGATCCTTGAGTACCTACAGGGGTATCTAGAGTACCTACCGTAGATGCTTCGAATACCTGGGTCAGAAAATTGAGTACCCATTACAACCTCGATTGCTTCCCACACACATACGTGGGTGTTTGTGAGACCGAAAGTCTCTCGTAGTTCCTGATACCCACGACATAAGACTCGATCTTAGTGTGGGGTCAGGACTATGTATGTGACTGTTGGGTGTTATTTATTTATTATTTATTTGACAGCCTCCGCGGTAAGCATACTTTGAACCTGTTGTGATTTCGTATAATATTGGAAACACGCTGATTGTGTACTTTGTGATATTATTATATTAATGCTATGTGTATTCCTTGTGGGAAATTCTTTTAATGAATAGAATAGAATTATAAAAAAATGTATGAGACTAGATGGGTCGATAACATTGTTAAAATCACAGGCGGAACCTGGATGCAACTGCCAAAAAGCATAGAACAGTGGCATAATATGAGGGAGGCCTATACCGAGCAGTGGGACCCTACAGGCTGTGGATGATGATGATGATGATGATGAATAAAAAAATTTCATTTTTATTAAAAATGTATGAAACTAGCCTATTGTATAAATATATTTGTTTGCAGGCAAGTGCCCCACCGCCTCAGTTCCAAGACGAGCCTCCGATGTACGACTATGGCGACTACGACTGCTCCTACAAGGCGCCCATGAAGTGCCTTAACGTGGGCCGCAAGGAGTACTCCAATACTAGAGAATATACCAGGTAATTAGTCATTGTTTAATTGCTATGATGGGGTGGTTGCCATGGAAACATTAATTTCAATTTAAAGTCCGCCAACCGCACTTGGAGTCATGTGTGTATTGATAATCAATCACTACGCACTGAAACAGCGAAGGAAAACATCGTGAGGAAACCTGCATACCATATTGATTTATAAGAATTTCTATGGTATGTAAGTCCGCCAACCCGCACTAGACCAGCGTGGTGGACTATATGGCCTAACCACTCTCAATCGTATTCTCGATTGTAGAGAAGTCAGAAGGCCAGTGCCCTGAAGTGGGACGTATATGGGCTTATACAGAATTGCTATGAATGACAGGACGAGCATAACATTCGCCCGATGGTACGGCCCATTCGGACGACCGCTCATGGACAGTACCAAATCCAAATAATACAACAAAAATTACAATTGAAATTGATCGAAAAATATACTTTCATTCTTACTGAAAAATGTAAATTGTTCGGAAAACCGAGCTCTGGCTCGATCCACTCTCCTTTGTCCATTAAAAAGCTCCACTAGTAAAAAAACGATCTCAAAATTATAAATCCCTTAAAATTAACCGTACATAACACAAATCATTAGTACAATGAATGTACATTAAGGTAAACCATGCCAAGTCAAAGGTTACACGGTTATAATTGTAGTGGTTTAACTGAATATTTTCGATGCAACAGATACCACGAGCCGAACACCGAACCGATCAACAAACAGCCGCAGTACCAAGAGATACGCATGCGGCCGCGCATCGACGACAAACAGGAATACGTTAATGCTTCACAGGTGAGAATTCACTAATTGTAGTTTCATCATCACCATCATCATCATCATCTCAACCACAGGAAGTCCACTGCTGAATATAGGCCACCTCAAAGGATCTCCACATTGACCTGTTGGAAGCTGCATCCAGTTGTAATTATCTATTACTTGTAGTTTAGGAAGGCTATAATATTTCACAGAAATCTGTACTAATATACAGGGTGATATTGACATATTATGGTGTTTAATTTAAAACACATGTTTCTTAATCCCCCTAGGTACTATTGTGCCAAATTTGAATAAAAACTGCCTGAAAGTTTTGGCAAAAATCGCGATTTTAGGTTTCAAGGCTTTTGATCAACCCCTGTAGATACTTAGTTTATTTTGGTTCAGATAAGTTCTTTAACCGAACTGAAGTTCATCTAAGTGGTGAAAATACTCTTATCTACATGGGAAGTCCAAAATCGTGAAAATGAAAATCACGATTTATGACAAAAAATCTTCTCAAATTGCTTTCAAAATTATATACAATGTCACCTGGGGTAATGAGAAACATGTGGGTTATATTAAGTAACATGTGTCAATATCAGCCTGTATACACATATACTGAAGAGTTTGTTTGTTTGTTACCTCTAATCTCAGGAAATGCTAGATCGAATTGAAAAAACATTTTTGCGTTGGGTAATTCATCTATCGAAGAATGCTATAGGCTATATATCATTGCGCTATGACATATAAGAGGGAAGTAATAGTGAAAAATCTAACAAATGCGAGGACATTTTATTCGTTTCGTGATCCACTTCGTTGATATTCTAAATTGATAGTCGGAATTGAATATTTTGGCCGCCAATTTTGCACCCGGGTAGAGCCGGGCCGGACCGCTAGTATGTAATATTTTAACTAAGATCAGTTTCAAATATTTAATTTCCAAAAAAAGAAGTCGCTAGATGCTACCCAACAGGTGAATGTGGAGATCCTTGGGAGAGGCCTAAGTTCAACACTACACCTCCTGTGGCCGAAAAGAGAGAAATAGATATATTTTGTTTTCGTAATTTCAGAACAATTGTTCTTAATTAATAAGCTTCAATATTTCATGTTATAACAGATATGTCAAACGGAAGAGGTTACATCGCCACTAGGCACGTTCAAGAGGCAGCGGTGTTTGCGCTACAAGCAACGCCGCCCGAGACCCATACTGCGATCCAAATCAGACATCTCCGACAGGTATATATCACACAATTTCTATAAATTTATGTATTTATTTATTTAACAAAAAGATAAATACATAAGAACTATAATAGTGTCCTGCAAAACTATACAGTTTGACTGCAGGATCGTTGTAAACACATGTCAAATACATATTTATACTCGTACATTAGGGCAAATTGGCTAAATAATGCCTTTTGAGTATAGATATAAATATAGTTTATATCTTTTGAATCGTTAATTTCTTCTACCACTGCTTGGGAACGTCTTTTAGTTGTGGACAAGAAACCAAGCAACAAACTCCCTCAGCAACAAGATCCCTACTCTTATTTCTTTTCTTTTGTAGAGCCATGTGAAAATTTTAGAAGAATTTACAACGCTTCAAAAAATATTAATTAAAATGACAATCGTTCATATCACAAGTAACAACCCTACCTATGATGTTGCAACGCAGACGCTCAGATGTTCGCAGCGCTACTATGTGCGGCTTTTTTGACTTTAAGAAAAACTTACAACGGTTCTAGTTTAATTATTAAAATTAAAATAGTTCATATCACAAATCCTACCTATAACGTACCCAGACGCTCAGAAGGCCGCAGCGCGCCCGCGTGCGGCTCGGAGTGCGGCGCGGAGTGCGGCGCGGCGTGTGACTCGCTGCGCCTGCAACAGTTCTTCGAGCGGCTCGGACTCGAGGCGCGACAGTACGACGCGCTAGTAAACGCGCCGCCGCCAGAGAGCCCCGTGTTCTTCTCCTCGGCCTCCACTGTCGACTCTAACCAGCTGGCCGCGGCTGCTGATTATACGGTTAGTGGTTTATAGCCATGGGCGTATTTACCCTAGGGGCTTAATCATCAAACTTTAATTACTATAAGCTATTGAAATTAACATTTTTTGATGGAAAGAATCAGAAAAATTCTATTCAATTTAGGGGGCGCCAAAAACTTCTGGCCCGGGACGCTTAATGCTAAAATACACCACTGTTTATAGCATTGAGCTTAGATCAACTTCGGCGGTTACACACGACGACGAATGTTCGAACATCATAAAACTAAATGAAAAAAATCATCGAATCCTGTATCGTGATTGAGATGGCAATCGGGGTATGATGCGTGGGGGAGGGGACGCCCCGCTCATCCGCACCTTACTAGTCTTAGTATTGCACGAGTCCCCATCCAACGTGGCTATCGATTTCGATGCTGTGCACATTGATTTTTTGTGTATTATATTGTAGTATAATTGACTGCGGTAGCTCCTAAAGCTATAGAAAATACCAATAACTGATTCTCATTCTTACGGTTCATAGAGTCCCACTGTAATAGTTTTTCTCATATATCTTCCATGTGCAGACATCGATTAGTTACAAATTGTAGATACAATATTTTGTCATATCACAAATAAAAAACCTTGATTTTACTATTTTTCATCTGTTGTCATCGTGTTGCAAATAAAATATCGATATAAACTTGGAACGTTGGAACTAGAAAATTACTATATCAACCCGTCCACAGTACATACCAAGAAAATACATTAATAAAATATGTTGTATATTTGCAGGTGCAAGGCCCCGGGGTGCAGAAGCAGATCTACCGCAACACGGAGCCGCCCAGCGTGGTGGAACGCAACGCGCGCATCATCAAGTGGCTCTGCCAGTGCCGCAAGACGCAGCTGCAGCCGCAGTGACTGCACCCGCCGAGCTCGCCGCACTCGCCGGACTCGCCGGACCCGCCGGACTCGCCGAACTCATCGGACTTGCCGTGCTCGCCGGACCCGGTACATACTGCCGGGTTGTGAGGGCAGTAAGTCAAGGGACATTTTTCACTGTTTTGGAATGTAAATAAATAAATGGAATGTAAATGAAGACGGTTTAAGGACAACAATAAAAAAACAAGTTTATAAGAACGAAAAAAGTATTGCGCGTTGTATGACAAAGAGTGCAGGAATTATTTTACTAACTTGTAACACGTTATGATTGTCCAACATTTCATGCAAATAAATAATTTCTGTTTTTGTGAATGCACTTCTAATTTACGTCAATTCATGAAACATAGACAAGAAGAAAACTTGTTTAACGTACATTCCAAATCAGTAATTAAAATATGCATGCCTTCGAATTACTGCCCCCTCGAATACCACGGCAGTATAAGGGTAGGCTTTCCAGCTGCAGTCAAATGCACCCAGGCGAGGGTACAGCACCCTGTATAACGCTATATAACGCGGTCGGGTATAGGCGGTACCCGTGTAGGGTATTTTACTTTTTGTTCGCTAAAACGCAGGTATGCCTTATTTGATCACCGTGCGTGGCATTGACGCGCGAATTTGATATGTTTTTGGTAATTTTGTACGCGTCCCTATGTCGATAGTTTGTTCTTAAATTGACATGGCTATGATTTTAAATCTATTCTTGGTGTCGTTACATATTTATTTTCTTGAAAATTAACTTAGATTCAGATATACGGAAATTATCTTTTTTACTTTTGCCATAACCATAATCTGTTTTTAACTAAAAGTCATACTACTACGGTCTCATTAACCGCGGTATCTATATAACGACCGCGTTATAAGAGGGATTTAACTTTGAACAATATAATTATTGATAATTCGTATTTCGGTAGTTAAGGGTAGAAAGTTGACAGTTGAAGCGAGTGTAGCATTTGACAGACAATACGCTTGGTAGAAAATCAATCGGAAAATAAAAAAATATGGTTAGAGATGGGATCATTCATAATAATAAAAACTAAGACAAACGTGAAAAACATCATCCTTCGTTGGTAGTCGAGTAAAAAGCTACGCTGAAGCCTTTTGAAAAATATGCCATCAATCACCTTGACTCCAAAATTACACAAATTGTCAACAATGAAGCTAAAATTAAAATTAATCGAAAATGATTTATTTTCTAATGTGACAGTCTGATTTTATTCTGACTAATATATGTTCTTTATCACAGTATACCTGTGCAAAAAAATCAGCAAAGCTAAAAAAACGAATGATTTTAGATTGCTCATTAGTAGTCTACTTTCCATGAGAAGAAAAAGAATGATTATGCCATCGCTAACAGGCTTACTGGAAGCTTAGAAATACACAAAGGTCCATAATACAGGACTACCTCGATTTCTTAATTCTTACTACTGCCAAAAATATCTGCGACATAATGTTACGGGTTAGAGGCTCTAAAACAGATTTTAGGAATTATATTTTCTATAAGCGGTCATTGAATTGTAAATGGTAAGGTATGTCGCGCAAAGCCTAGGGTTCGGCCTAAATAACTATGTAATAGTTTTATTTTTTATTATGCGAATAAAACGATGTAAAATACTGTCAATGAGAAACAAACATTTCAAAGTTTTTTTTCGAAAATGTGAATTTATTGATACTTGTATGTTTAGCTCTGCATATTAGAAAATAATGATATAGAAAATATCATTTGGCCCTAAAAATGCTTTTTAACGTAAAAAAAATATTATTTTTTATACACACATTTCATTTTCAGATATTTTGATTAAATAAAGGCATATTTGAAGTGCTAAGCAGTGGCGAATATACCTTACTATTTACATCTCTAAAGGGACGAAGAGAGAACCAAAATGTTGCTCAGTAAATCTCAGTAGTTAAAACTGTTAGGTCACTGTTTCTAAATTCTTATATTAAGCTAGGTATTAAGAATATAACAGGTGGCACGGGATATGTACTAACTAAATAATAACTTTAATGCAAAAACACAAAGCCGACGTCATCGCCATTTATTTTGCTTTTTACAATAAAAAATGGTGTAAAATATTCTAAAGAACATGAAGTTACTACAAATAGAATTACTTGCTCATTATTTGTAGCTTGTGTAAACTGCCATTAGACTGTGGAATGACTTTCTATTAATCAAGTCATAATAAGTCATAATGCTAAGGTCATAAGAAGTTATGACCTTAGCATTAATAAAGGACAAGGTCAAATTTAATAAAATAAGACGATCGTTCATCCGTTTTATTTTGTAACATACTCGTGCCAGCCTAAGTGAATATATAAAAATAATAATATTCAAAAACTGAACGTCTTCGCGATGATAATAATATGGTAAACGGCGCGTCCTCGCCGACGACTGCTAGGTACCGTAAGAGACAGTTCATTAGTCTATACGATTCTATTGTTAAACGTAATCTAATAAAATCAAAATTAACTTTTAAAACTATTTAACGTGCTTTCTCGGGTATTTACGGCCTATTTTTTTCTTTTCGACGACTATTTTGAGGTTATCTTTTCTGAAATTGAGCAATAACAAAACGTTTACATGATGACGTTTTTTACAGTTGACTATAAACTGTCAAACTACCGACGTGTTTTATCGTCTGTTTGGGAAAAGAACTGGCAATAGACGTGATTTACAATATAAAAATACTGCTTTGTTTAAATAAGGATTTCGCTCATTCAAATGTGAGATGTATTTTAGTTCTATAATATTAAAATATATTTTCGACCATAAGACGTAAGACGCGAGTTTTTAAAATTTGAAATACTATAAGTGATAAGGTATTTTTGTCTCAAAAACAATGTACAATTCGCGAGCTTAGATTTAGAGCGAACAAAATTATTTTCGAATCAATAAAACTATTATTATAGTGATACTTGGGATTTCTACTGGTTATTGAATTATTTAAAAAAAAAGATTTATTTACCAAAGTAATATCGATATTAAAAGTTAAAATAGTACATTGTTGAGTTTCTATAATGATTTTAAATAAATTAAAAGTCATGTTAGTATTTAAACTGTTTGATCGTTTATAAAATGTTTTATGCGAATAATTTCGCTCTAAAAATCTTAAAAAAAAAACATTTATATTATTTATGTATTGTATGTTGAATCTATGTTTTGAACGATGATTATATTTGTAGATTCGCTTGTGCGAGACTTGTTTGAAAAAGTTGGACGAATTAATACGTGTCAACATTTTTGTTTGTTTTCGTCCTTTGTAACTTATTTGAAGCAATACACTGTTTTTTATTTATTTAAGTGCAACAAAACATCTGGGCACATCTGGTGTGTCGCGGATATGGCATTATGGCCGTCTTACCTTTCTCAAACAAGAAGAATATTTTAAAAGGCTCTTGCACTGTGTCTTGCACTTTTTACCGGAAGGTTAAAAACTTACAACCGTTAAAAGATACCAGCACTAATTCTTTATTAAAACATCAGTGTTACCAATCACCATTGGATTCATAAAAAATATAGTTGATCGATCAAATTCGATACTAAACATATCTTTATGTAATAACCAGTAGAAACCGCCATGATAAAAGATATATAAAAAATGTTCCTGTTACGGATTTGTCATTATTATTTATACCGCTAAAATATTTTCAAGTGTGTATTTATCTAAAATTATTTATATTATAGTTAATTATAGTTTTTAAGGTCTAACATGTGTCATTGTGATTCGGGAGCACAAAATGGATCAATTTTAGGTGATATAGTTTATGTTGTGCCAAATATAATGTTGATATGCAGATAATGGTTATTTGATACCACGTGGTTGTATTGACGGAATCAAAGAATGCAGAGTTATAAAATACTGAGTAACATGGAATTGAATTGAGCACTAAAATATGGGTTTTCCGAAGTCGATAAATGATTTTTAATTTATATTTGGGAAATATTTTCTATGAACTAACTGCGATGAGCTGTAATTTCAGACATTTTTTTAAGTATCTGATAAATAAATGCAACGAAATTTTGTTTATCGATTATGAAGACAGACTGTATATATCCAGTCTTTTAAATACGTTTTTCTGAAATATATTTCACATCATCATTAAAAATAATTCTATAAAATATGTTCATATATTTTTAATTATTTTATTCAATGGGTTTATATGATTAACTTAGGGTACAAGTAAAATACTACCTAGTATTTGTCGCCTTCGGAAAAATACAACGGTCAATAATATGGAATTAAAGGCGTGACTTCTAAAGTACATTGATACGAATACTTAAAGACAATATAAATAAAACGAAATAATATATTTTGTGTCATTATGCATAATGTTTAACCATAATTCCGATACGCAACAATTTATTCATAAAATGTAAATAACAGTCAAGATTAATCTCAGTTATTGTTAGACTAGGAACAGTTGTTAGCATAGTTCTTATAATGATAGTTAAATCGTTTCAGCTTTTCAAAGTGTTGATACATTTTATAAAGTTACACTGTTTTACTTTTAAAGTTATGCTATTAAAATAGGCAAAGGAAATTGTAAACTTAATGCCTTAAGTTTCGTAAACTATTAACTCTTTTTTAAAATTCTGTTTCTACGCATTTACCAATATTATAACAATCATTCTGACTGACTAAAATATGCATTTATCATGTAAAATATAAATTGTTTTCTAATTCTTTTACAAAGAGTCTAAATGAACTTTTAGGTTGTGGAATAGGCCTACTAAATTCTTTACAATATCTCTTTCATATTTATTGATTCTTTTAATTGGTATACATATTTCTTGTTCTAAAAGACTGTCGTTTATTTCCCACTTTGATTAGAAATTCTGTGATATGGTAGAAAATGTATTTACTGAAATGGTTTTCTCTTTTGCATTTATTTTAATTGTGGTAAATGTTGATGCTATGAAGTGATGAAAATGGTCTAAATAATTATATTTTTATGTAACTTAATGATTATTAAGTCGGAATGTGTTTCATTTTAAAATTATGTGTGTGTTTAATATGGATTGGGTTTTAAGCAGGAGTCAGTAACATCATAGCAACAAATATCATGATGCAATATCCACATCACCAAATATTCGAAAATCTACTGAAAATTTCAACTGTTTCAAACATAAATTGAAATTGATCATAGGTGTGGATGCAGCTTTACATTAACGATCTATCGATATGTAGAATTGTCGACTTATCGATTATACAACACAGTTCGTTTCTTGTTTTTTTTTTCTAATAACCAAAATAAGTTACACTCCTGTTTTATTTTTATTCTCCAATAGCTAAGAGTTACTGTACCTTGTAATAATGGAGCGTGTACCGTTTTTAAATTTTTAATGGATGTATCGTTTAATCTGACACACGTAGGGCGATGTAAGACGATTAGTGTAACAGTATTAGAGTTTTTAGCATTCGATGCTTTCATTTATTGTGTAAATAAGATTTACGTACATTGTTAGAAGTTTATCGTGACGGAGGAATTATATTGTGGTCTGATGATAATATTGTTTTATTTCCCTCTACCTACCCCTTTCCCGTGATTTAAAATAATGTTATGATACGGTACTTTATTGTGTTGAATGAAATCCCACGCCAAGAAGGACAAACTTCAATTTTTGTGAGCGTACCGAAGTGTAAGTAAGTAGCGAAAATATTTCGAGGCTTATATTTAGTATTCACTTGTTAACTTGTGCGACGACTTTTTATTTGAACTAAAAATAAAAATTATTAATGTTACAAAGTTCCATAACTTCCATTTTTGAAATCCTTGGGAAATCGTTTGAAAAGGACATTAGATTCGGACATTTCATATTACATTCGGATTTTAATGATGCTTACTCAGATATTTTTCGTGAGTTAAAGAAAGCTTTATAAATCTTTGATATGCGAGGCTACTTTTACCGCCACTACGTACACTACACTTTTAAAGAAAATAGTGATCTATGTGTCGGCTGTGGCTGTTTGCCCATGTCGCCTTTACCGACAATTCAGGGGCCCTACTATATTCATCCGAAACGAAGTTCGAAACTTCGGACGATCGAAGTTTTTTATACGATACGAATGTATCTACTCAGTAAAAGTTCGAATTTGTATAACGTACATTGTAACCATAAGTCTATGGTTACGACCATAAGTATATGTAGGTACATTCGTATCGTATATAAACTTCGATCATCCGAAGTTTCGAACTTCGTTTCGGATGAATATAGTAGGGCCCCAGAAATCAGAAATACGAGCCCCTATTCGCACGGGCGCTATTTCAACGCGCGTTAAAAAAACTTTGCAATGAAACAATGTAAATTTATTATACGGTTTCCATTCGTTTATTTTATTTTTGACACATCGAGTACTGAATCAAATAGTGATGGCCTGATGCGTTATCGAATCAATTTTTTATAACAAACGATTTTATTTTTGAACAAGTTTTAATCGATTTAATACATATTTTATTTTTTGCTCCATGCATTGTTTTATAAAACTTCAGGGATATTTAAGTTACTTGATTTAATAATTATATTAAAATAAACCATTTACTCATGTTAAGTTAATATTCTTATCACTTCCGTCGGCAATAGTAATGTTGTTAAAAACAAATTGTGAAACAGCAACACTGGGCAGACAGGTGACGCGCGCCGCCATTTTGTGGTCACTCACAACGAGACGCCCGCGCCCGTGCTAGTGTTTTCCGTTCGCTGAATTTTAATTCACATTTTTCATACGTCGAGTTGAGTATTTATATTCCTCCGTATTGTTTTACCCGTGAATTCCTACATTTGGTTGAATTGAGAACATCGTACCTGCCTTCATCACTTTCAAAATGCCTAAAGGAAAGGTGCTTAAAGGACAAACAAGGGAGTTTGTGTTGCGACTTCATGAGTACTTTGAAAGGGAAAGCCGTAATGGTGGACCTCTTATACCAGTGACTCAAATCAGAGACCGTGTTTCAGCAGCATTAGGTATTACTGCTCCAACAGTTTCAAAAATAATTAAAGAAGGCTACGGCAATAGTGGCATGGAACAAAACAAGCCATCTACACCTAAGAAAAAACGTCAGCCCTTTAAAGTGACAGCAATTGACAGTTTTGATGGTGATGCTATTCGTCGTCATATATACGATTATTACCAAAGAAAAGAGATTCCTACTTTACATAACCTAGTACAATCTCTGAAAACTAGTGGCTTGTTCCGTGGTCAAAAGTCTTCTTTGGCGAAGGTATTGAATAGGATTGGATTCCAATACAAAAAATGTGACAAAAGAAAAATATTGATGGAACGCAATGATGTTGCTTTGTATCGATGCGAATTTTTAAGACAAGCTAAAAAAATAGAAGACTGGTCGAATGTTGTTTTCACCGATGAAACTTGGCTCAATGCGAATCACACGGTATCAAAAACTTGGACTGACAACACTGCTAGCTCCTCGACCGCAGTGCCAATGGGAAAAGGTGAAAGAATTATAATTTGTCATGCAGGAACCGCAAAAGGATTTGTGCAAGATGCTATGTTAGCTTTTAAATCAAAGAAAACAGGGGATTACCACGAAGAAATGAATTCCGAAGTATATGAAAAATGGTTTCGGGAAATGTTATTGTCACTCGAACAGCCATCAACAATATTTATAGATAATGCGTCCTATCACTCTCGGCAAATTAACAAAATGCCAACGCAAGCCAGTAAAAAAAATGAAATAATAAACTGGCTCCGTAACAATGGCGAGGAGGTGGACGAGTCCCTATTAAAAGTAGAGTTACTTAAAATATTAAAAATGAGGAAGCAGCCTAAACGATACGTTATAGATGAAATGGCTGCAGAACATGGGCACACCGTCCTTAGAATTCCTCCATATCATTGCCAGTATAGTGCCATAGAGCTAATATGGGCGCAAGTGAAAGGATATGCTGCGAGAATAAATACAACTCCTCCTTTCACCGCAAACAAAATGCTGGAGTTGCTTAAAAATGCGTGTGAAAATGTGACGCCTCATAACTGGGCGAGTGTCGTAGATAAGACGAAGAAAGAAATAATGTCTGATTGGGATCGCGATGTCGCATTTGACAACTTACCCATGCACTCATTAATAATTAGTGTTACTGGGGATACGAGTGACGACGACGCCGATTCCGACGAAACAGACGATTGTTTATAAATAAAAATATTAACAAATTACCTTTTAGTTGTTTTAATTATTTAATCCTTAAAGTACTATAAATTCCAACATGGTTTAACTGTTTATTACAAGTAGGTACTAAACATTTATTTTCGTTGTAATCATTGTAATTATTTTAAATTAAACTCTTATTAAAAGTCACTTCAATACGTATACCTTTATTCATATTAATTAATTTGCAGCAAATACATTCGATCCTAATATTGGGTACTATATTACGTTTAACTGTTTTCATTAGCATTTTAATGTAATTTTATTTCAAATGATTCCGATTGATTGATTCTATTCAAAATCGTTTTTGTTATCTGTGGTCATTCGTTACGAATGGCACAACTCTAAGTGGGCGTTACCCGTCAAGAAAGTATCTACTTTTATTTCAAAATATTGTTCTACTGTAATGTCGTACTTTATAGGCGTGAACTGTCAAAAATAAATTAAACGAATGGAAACAGTATAGTTTGTTCACACGAAGACGATTATAAAACGCGAGTTTTTTTATCTAA
Source organism: Hyles euphorbiae (assembly GCA_023078785.2). Taxonomy (NCBI): domain Eukaryota; kingdom Metazoa; phylum Arthropoda; class Insecta; order Lepidoptera; family Sphingidae; genus Hyles; species Hyles euphorbiae. Next base: position 7,075,137 of record CM041048.1, read on the forward strand.
CGCTGTCGGATTTTCGACGTTGAGCGATAGGCGTTAAATATTCATTTCATATGAACATAAATATTGGGAACGGTAAAAAGACCGTCAAAGTCGACGCTTTTTAAACGCCCGTGGGATAGGGGCCTTAGGGTCCGCGCCGCCCGGAAGGTACCTACCACAGACCAGTAAACAAAAATACTTACGTTACGTTTATATTTTAAAAAAAGGTGCGTTAGCACTTTTCGCACTCACCACCCAGCGCCAGCTCCTAAAATAGAGTGACTACCAGGACATTTGAAGCGAACAAAAGGTTAACAATTAACACAATGAATATATTCATGTGGTAGATATAAAAGCAAATGCTGTTTTGTAGCTTTCTATATTACGTCGCGTCATAGGTGACGATAACACTGTGTTATTATAATCGTAACTTAAAGCATTAAAAAACAATTTAGTTCCCGTTCATTAATTCCGAACGCAACATTCATGCCACGACTGACGTCAATGAGATTGTCAATGTCAAATTTGTTTTGCTATAGTAGCCTTGTTTTATTTTGTGTTTATTTTTAAAAACTGAATTAATTAAAGTGATTAAATTCCAAATGTCTATTTTGTACTGAGAAAGCTATTTTCACCTTTGGTAAGTATCGTAGAAAGTTATTACACAAGTATATGACGGGGTGGAAATAAAAATTGCGTCATAATTTCGTTGTTATGAGTAAATATCACAATACTTGGTTGTCGTTGCGTGGTCTTGTAGCGAGTGGGCTCAAAAGTGACTTTCCCGCTTAGTTTACCGTGATCAGTCATCTCGTGAAGTCTAAATAAAATTATTTGATAACAATCATTATCAATTATAGATTCGTGATTTACTTACATACACTTGAACGAGTTTTTTAGTGTCTCTTTAGAATTCAGTTAATTGTTTGCAAACATAAAGTGGAATAAAAGTGTTTTGTTGATCTCATTCTGTTGGTAAGTAAATAAAAATTATAAATTTCTTGAAGACTATACCTTTATTATTAATTTAACATGCCTACTTAGTACTTGAACTAATAAAAAAAGTGATAAAAAAATTGGTGCAAGTTCAATGCCCTATTGACACTAACAAAATCTTGCGAAATATATATCAGTATTTCAATAATAAAAATACAATATTATGCAAGATGGGTGAAATAAACCATTTATTTATGCAATCTCTTGCAATCATTGTGAAAATGTTTAATAATCTTTGTTTATTTGACATAGTATATTTTTCCATTCAAATATGTGTATTAGAGAACTCTTAAATTAACTATGACCTAATTAACAATATCAGTTTTTTGATTGCTGATATGTTGATATTATGTTGTATGATAATATGTTTATTATGATATGAAATAGGGTATTATGTAATATTACTTCTTTATAATATTTTAGCAATTATTATCACTTAAAAGTGTTGTAAATAGTAATCTAAATGGTCAATGCAAAGTGGCTGCATGTGGGAGTTGTGAAGTTCATGATTTTTAACCATAAAAACACAATCCTAATAGAACAATTATTGTAGTTCATCCACTTTAATGCGTTTGGTAACTCAGCATAGCAATACTGGCACCTCCTACTTGCCTATTTAGAGATATGGATAAGCTTATTTATGTATGTATATCATAACATTTCTATAGAAATTACCACCCGTAATATAGTTTGGAAGGTTATTTCTGGACCAGTTTTGTTTCTGTTCCACTTTCCTTGTAAAACTGGTGATTACAAGATCTTAGTTAAGGAAAAGTTTACTTGAGCTGTTTGAGGAAAACATGATTATGTTTTATCAACTCTCCATAGATAGAAACTTAGTCATATAATATGTTTACAAATATTTATTTTTATCCCAACATCAATTTGAATACTTTTTAGATATATATAATAATCACCTTTTTCGGCAGGGTAAGAAAAATGAATACTAAAAATGTAGACAAATTGCATACCAGGCTCACCCTATTGATCACCGCTTGTTTCCCCATTTGTAATAAATTTCGTGTCATTCGCCTTGAACAAATGGTGGTAGCATTCTCATATGTCAGAGGCCCTCTGGGTAGTTACCACCGCAATGCCTATTTCTCCCACCAAACAGCAGTATAAAAGCACTGTTGTGTTCTGCTTTAAAGGAAATTGTAGCCAATCTATCTACTGGACATACTTATTAAGACTTAACATCTTATGTCTCATGATGGCGAACACATTGCAATACCAAGTGTTGCTTTGTTATTCATGAGCGGTCGTATCGCTTACCATCAGGCGAATGGGGTGCTCGTCTCGCCATTCTTTACAATAAAAAAATGTAATCCCAGGCAATTTATAGAATATTCTCATACTCAAAAGCTTCATCTTATGACTTATCCAGCCTCCACATTGCCCCTTTAATCTGTTCACAGATCATGTACCTATACTTTAACTTAGAGTATTTATAAATACTCTAGAATTTAGACAAATAATGCAACAAAATTGAAAATCACCTATTTTATATGTATTTATGTATATATTTTTTGTTCCAGAACCGCCTGTATTTGTAATTGGGACTTGCTCGTGCATGTCTGTTTGCTAAAACATTTTGATGATATTAGAAGAGAGCTTGTACGACATGCCTCCTGTTAAACGCGGGAGACGTGGGGTGAGCGACGCAGATGACGAGGACGACGACTACAGGCGGAGGAGGGACCGAAATAATGAGGTATGTAAATAATTTAAAATATCTGTAATAAAATAAATTTAACAAAATTAACTGTCCAGAGTGGTTGACTGAGGAGTAAGGCCTAGTCCGCTCTTAATATCGGTATTTCCTATGCCTGATATAGCTTTTATGAGCTATCTATACATACATATCAATAAAATTGAAGTGTCTGTTTGTAAAGTAAAACAAAACCAGCTAAATATCGTTATACACACAATAACTATAACGAAAATGATTAAAAAAATATTGTCTGTTTGTCTGTCTGTTTGTTCCGGCTAATCTCTGAAATAGCTGGACCGATTTTGACGGGACTTTTATTGTCAGGTAGCTGATATAATAAGGAGTAACTTAGGCTACATTTATTTTAGAAAAAAATGTATTTTAGAAAAATAAAGTAATGTTGCAATGCCCAAGTACTGTCCAGTTCCGCGCGCAGCTCACGCGCATGCCACCACTGGGCCGTCACGTCGGGCGCCTCCCACCACTTCTCCCACCAACGAATCAATATCACAAAGGCTGCCTTCAGGTGTGGAGTGGAGTGAAAGAATATCTCCACCCAGGCGAAGCTGGGCCGGGCCGCTAGTATTTAATTTTTGAAGAAAGAATAACAGATGTAGCATGTAAAGTAAACAGATTTGAAACATTGTGAATGTGATTTAGTTTTAGAAATCCATAGCAATAAAAAAATACAAATCATAGACATAGTGGCTTTAATATGATAACTAGGTTTGTAAATCCTGCTTTTGTTAATAATGAATATGAAATAAAAAGTAAATGTATTTGAAAATAGTTTCAGTAGGTTTGCCTATGTCCACAAAAAATAAATGTGTGGAATAAAACTTACACTAAGGTTTGCAATGCCAGGCAAAAGAATCTAATATCAGTATTAGTACTTGTTATTGATTACTAAAAATATACTTTTTGCTTTGCAGGCAGTGAAAAAAAGTAGATTCAAGTCAAAGCAGCGAACACAAGAGACATTCACTCGTGTCAGTAAACTGAAGGCAGAGAACCAGATGCTTGAAGAAAAAGTGAAAACATTGACTAAAGAGCTGCAATTTCTCAAAGAACTGTTCCTAGCGCATGCTTCTAACGCGCAGAACCCCAAGTTTGATGGCATAGACCTCAACAAACTTCTTGAGGATATCCCAGACGACAAGGAAACCAAAGGGAGCAAATAAACACAGACAATTATAGTTAAGGTTTCATGGTGTGTGCAATGTGGACAATAGGATAAGATTAAGCAGTGTCGGTTTCCGTTTTGCGAGAGTATGTGTTTGTGAATGAAGAATTGTTGTGTTATGCCACTAAATTTTTCACACCTTTAGAGTTATAGAGATCTAACTAAAAATTTTTTTTAGTTTTTTGAGAAGCATTCATCAAAGATTGTAACATAAGAAATTTTGTTCTTATGAAAGATACATCGAGAAGACCAATGTATACAACATTCTGCCTTTCATGCGTCAATAGGTCTTTCTTTAATAACGATTCGATGGAGATAGTCATTTTGAGCCAATAATAATTAAAAGCCAAAATTATTTTTTTTGTATTAGGTCGCTTTAATTCTAAAGGTGCGATTTGTCCGGTGTTGGGCTCGATATACCTCATATGGAGTTGTTCGCACTTATCTGATATTTGATGGGCTTCAAAGTATATTTGGATATTTTGAATGGAATGACATTAGTTTCCCAACGATTACTAATGACATCACGAATCGTCTTTTTAAATAGTAACTCCACTACGGAACTTTAGCGTCAATCAAGGATTTACAGAGATCTGTTAAATGGCCAGCATCCAGCGACATATAGCAAGTTTTTTTTTGTAGTTAATTGTACTAGGTTTGAGAGAAATATGTAAACACAATATTAAGTGATACATCGTATGCGTGAGGACATGTGCACATATTACTTCACGGGTTGAAGAGTGTGGTACAGAATCAACCAGAACTTAGTAAAAATAGCCATACAGCAGTTTAAAAGCATTGTTGTGTTTCGGTTTGAAGTACATTGTAGCCAGAGTAACTACTGGACTTATGAGACTTAACATCTTATGTCTCAGGTTGGCGAGCGCAGTAGAATGCCAAGCATTGTTTTGTAATTCATGTTGTTAGGTTATGCTACTGTTTATGAGCTGTCGTATCGCTTACCATCAGGTGAACGGCAGGCTTGTCTTGCCATTCATGGTAATCAAAAAAACCTGACTGGTGTTGCTCTTGTATGTGCGCAGGCGCTGCGCATACCATTAGGCATTCAATCTTGTTATTCTTGCCAATAAATAGTAGAAAGTGGTTTCTTGTTTCCATAGAATTGTAAGGAAATAGAAGTATAATTCTTAATTTGGTGAAGAATTACAAAGTTGTAGCAGTAATCTTCGTTCACAAAGTGTATTCGAGCGAAGTTGTACAGATCATTCTTATGACAGAATGCAATTGAACTATTTAGATACTGTTTTACGGTATTGTGAAAATCTAAGCTCAAATTACGAACACATATTGTAATAAAAGGAATTTATAAATAAATATTATGATTTTTATTCCTGTTTTATTATTTTTGGGGTTACAAATACTACAAAAATAAATAGCTGAGTAACTGACAGTTGATATTTTTGTTTATTAAAATGCGGGTTGATATTTGTTTACATTTATTTACCAAATGTCACTTATTTCACAATGTTAGAAATATTTTCATCTACCGTCACGCCAGAATTATTTTATGAGGAGATCTCTTTCATATTCATGATCTCCTGGTACTTTTGCGGCGAAAATTCACCCGCATATTGAGTAACATTTATTATTTAACTTTATTTTATTTGCAGTTTTGTATAGAAATTATGTTGCCTAAGAGAAAAAGTACTAGGGCGACAGAAAAACGAGGAGATCTCCTGGTAAATTATTGTAATGTAAATATTTGAAAAAAATACTACCCACACTCACACTAATATAGCAGAATCGTGTAAAGATGAATCTACCCCGAGTTTTTGAAGAAAGTGTTGAAAATTTGTGTATATTCGTTTCCGGATTTGCAAAATTATGTCGACAGATAAATCATGATGGTCTGATGGATACTTTATTTAAATTGCTCTGAAAATACCACCAGGAGTGTTTTAGTTGCTTTTTCATGGATAGAAGCAACAGAAGGATGATTATGGATGTTTTTGGATAAAGTAAGTTTCATTGGTATCCAAAGATCTGTTAGTAATATGTCTATTGATGAACACGAGGCGCCATTATATTTCAGAGTTTGATTGAATGGGTTTAGGCCTCATAATAACTGAATATACTTTAGTTTAGTCCAAAATTAATGTTGCCGATAAATCTTCATGGTTGCTGGATTATTTGATTATTGACTAATAAAACATCGTTATTATATTAATGATTTATTTTACATACAAGTATTCGAAAAAGTACACCTTAGAAAAAATAAATACACTTTTTCTACTATAACTAAAAATGTAGAAGTATATTCAATCCTATTATATCCCTAAAAATATTTATATTTATAGTAGTATAATTTATTGTTTGTTTATGAAACACGGCCTGCGTTCTTGACACAATTTCTAATTAATTTAAAAAAAATTAAATCTTACAAAATTATTTTCTTTGAATACCATGTTATCTCCACAAGGCGACATGATTTTTTCATATATTTATCTTACTAAATTGTATTATGCTAAACAAAAATCTGCTGTAACAAGAAAAATTTAAGAATAAAAAAAAATTACATACACTTTACTCAAATGACCAGTTTGTCTACTATTAGACTTTAGTGAATAAAATAATTTTTACATCTATAATGACTGAGAAGCTAAGATATTACTCGTCGAGTATACAGGTACGCATGAGCGCGTCTGTGACTGCGTAGGGGTCGCAGTTCGATGCCGGGCGGCGGTCCTCCAGGTATCCGCACTTCTGTTCCGACACTGTCCGCGGTATCCGAATACTGCTGCCGCGGCTGGCTACACCTGGAATTATTAAAATGGTTGATAAATAAATAAATACATCCACAGTCACCTACATAGTCCTGACCCCACACTAAAATTGAGTGTCGTGTCGTGACTTTTCGGTGTAACAAAGACCAAGATCTGAAACAAATTCCTGTTGAAATATTTATCGCAGTGCGGGGATCGAACCCGCAACGTCTCGTTTCACAGCCGGCGTCTAACCAACTGCGCTAAGGAGGCTAATACTAGGATAAAATTATGGTTGTAGATCTAATGGTTACTCTGCTATTTTAGTCCATTGAAATGTTATATGAGCTTTGCATTTTTTAGAGGACGCAATTTTATTTTTGGGGTAAGTGTGGAGGGTCAATAGAAGCATAACCTCAAGTTTGTGGGGTCGCCACCCTTGTCCCCCGGCCGCCATCTTGGATAAAGGGGTGAAAACACTTTTCGCGATATCTCGGAAACTATGCGTCTTACAAAAAAAAAATTGTAGCTCATTGTTTTGCCTACAAATATGTTTCTATAACTTTTTGCCCTAAATTAAAAATTAAAGAAGTTATAAGCAAAAAAGTGAGTAAATTTTTATAAAAAAAATATTTTTTGCTCTATAACGTTTTATAAAAAAAATCTCACTTTTTTGCTTTTTTTTATTTTTATTAACCTATTCTGTCCCAGTACTGGGCAAAGGTCTCCCTCAACTCCTTCCACTTATCCCTATCAGTTGCTGATGCCATCCAAGTGCTGCTAAATTGGTCGAGATCGTCGCGCCACCTTTTCCGAAGCCTGCCGCGTGGCCTCTCGACATCCTTAGGCACCCTTTGTGTGGCAATCTTTTCCCACCTCTTCGGGTGCATCGGGGTGACGTGGCCCGCCCAATCCCACTTTAGTTTAGCCGATTTCTGTGCAACATTCTTGGCTTTGGTTATGGAGCGCAAGATGTTATTGGGCACTCTGTCCATGCGTGTTACGCCTAGCATGCTGCGCTCCATAGCTCTTTGACAAACCCCGAGCCTGGACGTCTGAAGTTCGGTCAAAGACCAGGATTGAGCTCCGTATGTGAGAATTGGTAATATACAAGTCGACGAGTCTACTTTTAAGAGAAATGGGAAGATTTCCCTTTCTTCACTTTTTTGCTTATAGCTTCTTTAATTTTTAATTTAGGGCAAAAAGTTATAGAAACATATTTGTAGACAAAACAATTTTCTACTAATTATGTCCTTACAATTTTTTTGTAAGACTCATAGTTGCCAAGTTATCACGAAAAAAGTGTTTTCACCCCTTTTTCCAAGATGGCGGCCGGGGGACAAGGGTGGCGACCCCACAAACTTGAGGTTAAGCTTCTATTGACCCCCCCAAACATGTCCCAAAAATAAAATTGCGTCCTCTAAGAAATGCAATATTCGGTCCTTAAATTGTAACATTTCAATGGACTTTTTTTTTTTTTTTTTTTTTTTTTTTTTTGAGAGACTTTCCCGCCCTCACACCCGCCACTGCAACTCCTGTCAGCCAGGATCAACAGCGGCACACAAAGATTTGACACCGAGCTCCGGAGCTCGGCGAGTCTCTCAGGGACACTAGCTTGTCTTTAACCCGCAACGAAATTAATCAGAAAGAAAAACAAAAGGAGGAGTTGGAAACAAATAGTTGTCCACTTCCCTCCGCAGCAAAGCGGGTGACAAAAAAAAAAAAAAATATTGAGTCGAGAGGTATGTATCCTCTTATATAAAGACATACAACTGGAGAAGCCAGATGTATTAAGCACCACGGGATAAACAAACTACATGGGTCCTATAGTTTGAGCTGCTAAATCTGGGTCCAATAATAGGTATGGCAAAAGCGCCGGAAAGCACGGAAGTTCCTCCTAGATTCTACGAGGTCCGTATAGTATGCAACACCAGATGTTATTTGCATATTGTTCAACATTATTCCGCGTTCATCGGACCAGCGATCACACTCCCAAAGTATATGATGTGCAGTTTGTTCGTACTCACAGTCAGGTGTAGAGCATTGACACGCAGGCGATTCAACCAGCTTAAAAGTGAATAGTTTGCTCTTAAAGTTACCATGTCCTGTTAGGAACTGTGATACACAGTGATCAATTTCTAGCCACGATTTTTTTAAGCGATCGCGAACGGACGGAAAGTATTGATATAAGTGACGCCCCTTTGAGGAAATATCCCACCGGTTCTGCCATTCGTCAATTAATTCAGTGTACGCGGCAGAATATGGCTGGACTTCAATGGACTATTTGGCTGGATGTGGAATGTGGCTTTCAATGGACTATTTACAATTATTGCAGCCTGTTACCAATATGCTCCCAATCACAATATTGGTATATGGTATCCCAATACATATGGTACATGGTATCCCCAGGGTATCCCAATACAATGCGTACATGATGTTGAGAACTCGCCATGAAATGAGTGAAAAAATTCTGTCATTTAAGTTGAACCTGTGTATAACTGATTTAGGTTCACATGGAGTTTTGTTTAATCCTATTTCCGACTAATATTATAAGAGCGAAAGTTCGTATCGTTATGACATCTTCACGCTAAAACGGCTGGACTAATTTGGATGAAATAAGGTATTCAGGTAACTGATGCTTTGCATGACTCTTTTTATCTCAAAAACTGTGATTTTTCGAGTCATGACCTTAAAAATTATCTGAACCCAGACCTGCTGGGAAGCTAATAGTTGCTAGAAGCAAGGGTGGATCCAGCCTTCAAAAAAGGTTGTGGGCATGCCAACCCGAAAATCAATGAATTTGGAGTCTGCGCATGAACTTGCTCATGATCGTTATATGCAATAAAGATTTAAATCTGTGATTTTATTATATTGATGATATTATGGTATTGGATAATATTATCAGTCTATCGGTCTCAATATAGAGTTGAATTGTGACGTCATAAGTTCGTTAGGGTTGTGGGCAAATCAATCACCATGTGTATCACTGATCTAGGTCAGTGATGTGTTGGCCAATACATTTTTTTATCTCAAACGATAAACAAACAATTCAATTATAATATCTTAGTTGCTGGTATTTTTAAGGTATGGCATTGGGATTTCAAGGTAGGGCATTGCCCCACAATGCCCCCCTAGCTACGGCGGTGGACGGGTCCCTGTAAACGCATACCTGCGCTGAAGTCGTTGATGCTGGCGGTCTCGTGCAAGCCGGTGAGGCGGCGCTCGTTGTCCTTGCCGCCGCGCGGGTCGTACACCTTGATGTGGCGCATGTGCACGCGGGACAACTTCTCGATCGCGCGCTCTATCTCACTGTAGGACATACTTGCTGTATTGAATGCCAAGCATTGCTTTGTAATTCAAGGTGTTGTTTTGTTTTGCTACTGTTCATAGGCGGTAGTATTACTTACCATCAGGTGAAAGGCATGCAAGGGTGGATCCAGGGGGGAGGTCGTGTGGGTCATGACCCCCTGGGCTGGCTCCAGAATGACAGAATGTATTTGTCATTTTGTTGATAAGATTTATAATCACAATTAATTCTTTCTATGCCGATACATAAAGTAAAAAGTATGTGTGTGTTTACAAATCACAGCTGTATTAAACTTTAAAAATCATTATTACTAATTTGAGATATGATATTGAAATCGGAACCAGTGTTCTGACAAGAACTATATGACCCCCCCTTTCTCTCTCGTAAAAGCTGGATCCGCTCTTAAAGACATGCTCGGCTCGCCATTCATAAAGTAAAAGGAAGTCTACTAACCATAGGCGTCCTCCAAATAATATCTCTATATAGGGATCGAATCCGCGGAATTTCAGTTTTATTGTGAAAATTTAATGTACAATAAAGGATATGAATAAATAAAGCAACTACTTACATAATACCATTAGGTTCCCTCATCTTCTTGGTCGAGAAGTTATGATGGGCGCCCGAACCGTTCCAGTCCTTCACAGGTTTAGGGTCGAAGGTTACGATGACTCCGAACTCCTCGGCTAGACGGTGGAGGATAAACCTGGCGACCCAGAGGTCATCCCCAGCCGCCACTCCCACAGAGGGACCCACTTGGAACTCCCATTGAGACGGCATGACTTCTGCGTTGGTTCCCGTAATGGGTACGCCAGCGTAAAGACAACATCTGGAATAGAAAATAGCTTTTGTACCGAGAGAAACAAAAGGCATAATGGCTACTAAAAAAAAGCGAGTTACATAAATGTGACCCACATTCTATAAACATCAAACATCAAAAAGAAATCTTGCATAGTGTAGCAATTTGTAGAAACAATGGCATGTAGAATCCGCCGCCCTAGGCCAACCAAAGTCCGCCAACCCACCCTAGGCCAGCGTAATGTAACGTACGGCCTAAACATTCTCATTCGTACTCTAGATTGTAGAGGCCCGTGTCCTGCAATGAGTTACGGGACGTACATGGGCTGATACAAATACAATCCCCATACTAATATAATATAAATCTTATGCCATAGGTACCAGAAACTACGAGTACCTTGTCGGTCTGGTCTGGTCGGTCACAAAAACTCACACCCAAAACAAATAATTCTGAATCATACATTAGTTTAAAAACTAAAGTCAACGGGATCACATAAACAATCATCATTATATGCAGCTAATCTCAAATAATTTATGACGCGTTATCTTTACCGATTTCTAACATCAAGTCACACAAGAACAGTGTTATCGCTCAAGGCAATTTTACAATATACCGGGTATATCAAGACTGCTACCGAAAACGAAGCTGGGTGGTAGTTTTAGTGACTACAAACATAATGCAACTAAAAATTTCGCAAAGAAACGCGACATTAATTTTTAATGATTTTTTGAATATCGTCATTTTTGGGTGGTAAATCCATAGTTTCTGCTAAAATAATAATTTAAACTGTTTTATACCTTAGAGAATTTATAAATAAAAGGGTATACACTATTATTTTAGGAAAAAAATATATTTACTACCCAAATATGGCCATAGGAAAAAAAATAACAAAAAAATGTCGCTTTTTTTTACAAAATTTTCTGTTGCATTGTGTCTGAAATCGCTTAAACTACCACCCAGCTTCGTTTTCGGTAGCAGTCTTGATATACCCTGTATTATAGAAAACCTTGACATTTATTGTTTGTTCACAAAAAATAATAAACAGTCAAAAACATTGTTTACGGAAGCAATAAATGAACGTACATTTGTAAATAGAGGAGATTATTCTGCGTAATTTGGTGACGAGCTTCACATGCTAATGAGCTGTTAACATAATTTCCACGAGTCCTGCGTCATTTGTTTGATTCGGAGTAATCGTTTATTTATGTCGCGATCTTGTTTTGTTTTTCGCTTTATGGTTGATTGTTGTTATGCGTAGTAGCCTACTTTTTAAAGGGCTTTTGTCTTGCTATTTTGTCAGGCAGCTAGTCGTAAAATTATTTATGAGCCATATCATTCTGCAAAATGCCTGAGAAGTTAATGTTTTTCACATTGACTTTATAGTTTTAAATGAGAGGGTGGGTTTACAATTGGGTAAACAAATTTCTTTCAATACAAACAGTAACCTAGAGGAGGTAACGAGAAGAATAGCTTTAACGTGGAAAAAGTTTTGGTCGCTAAAAGAAATATTAAAGGGAAACTATAGCCTACACGTGAAAAAGACTGTGATGGATACCTGTATTATACCATGTCTCTTATACGGTTGTCAAACCTGGATATTTACAGATGGTATCAAACGAAAAATAGAAAATACACAGAAGGCAATGGAGAGAAGCATATTACGGATAAGAAAAATAAATAAAATACGAAGTGAGGAGTTCAGAAAGAAAACAAAGATAACGAATGCACTGAGACACGCGCTAGCAATAAAATGGCAATGGGCTGGCCACATAGCACGGTGTACGGATGGAAGGTGGACAACAGAAACTACTAAATGGAAGGAACCATTAGGCAAAAGAAGAGCAGGCAGACCAAAGCAACGTTGGGCAGACGACATCGTAAAAGCGGTTGGGAAAGATTGGATCAACCAAGGCAGAGATAGAGAACGGTGGAAAAGGTTGGGGGAAACCTATACCCAAAACGGGGTCCATATCCTAAATTAATCGAACTTAATTTACTCTAACTCGAACTAACTCTAGCTACTAAGCATTTCTACTAAAAATAACTAACATCATCTGAATTGTACTTTTTTAAGGGTTATGGAAATTAAATGGCTTATTATTATTATTATATTATATCATTCTGCAAAATGCCTGAGAAGTTAATGTTTTTCACATTGACTTTATAGTTTTAAATGAGAGGGTGGGATGTGGTCAGAGTAGATCATGAGCGCGTGAAAGAATTGAAGAAATGGTACTCCGTTTCAAATTGAAGAGTATGTGAGAATAAAAGAGATTCTTAGTATCGGAAGGAAATGCGATGACAATGTACGCGACGTTTTTCTGAGATATTTTCAGTTGTGCTTCATTCGTACGGTAGTTAATCGAAATTGATTTTAAAAATTAATTTTAAAAAATCGCCTTTCGTCGTATCACCTCAATTTCAAGACACTCCTCTAAACGCCACAGCCAGCATCGGAATTCTTGGTGTCGAGATATCGAGTGACGTTCAGTTCCGCGGTCACCTTGAAAGTAAGGCCAAATTGGCCTCAAAGAAGCTTGGTGTGCTCAACAGATCGAGGCGATATTTCACGTCGGGTCAACGTATGCAACTTTATAAGGCGCAAGTCCGGCCCCACGTGGAATACTGCTCCCATCTTTGGGCAGGGGCACCCCAGTACCAGCTTCTTCCTTTCGACCGTATTCAACGTCGGGCTGCTCGAATCATTGACGATCAGGTTCTCTCCGACCGGCTTGATCCTTTGGCTTTGCGTAGAGATGTAGCTTCGCTCTGCATTCTCTACCGCATTTACCACGGGGAGTGTTCTCAAGAATTGTTCGGACTTATCCCTGCTGCAGAGTTCCGCCACCGTACAACACGACAAACCTCCAAATACCACCCACATCACCTTGGAGGTTGGAAATCTACTACAGTACGTTTTTCCCGGCACTTTCTCCCACGTACTACAAATCTGTGGAACCTGTTGCCAGCGGCATCATTCCCGGACAGATACGACCTGGCGACCTTCAAAAAACGAGCATATTCCCACCTCAAAGGCCGGCAACGCATCTCCATGCCCTATGGTGTTGCAGATGTCCATGGGCGGCGGTGTTCACTTACCATCAGGTGAACCGCATGCTCGGTTGCCCCCTATAATATATAAAAAAAAAAAAAAAAAAATTGGCTATGGCGTGATTCGGTCAAATTTAACCTTTAGTCAGTTTAGAATCAATTATAAATTCATTTGAAAAAAACACATCAGGTTATAACAGCATTACACTACCTCTGTGGCGTAATTGGTTAATAGCGGATGTAAAACGAGAGACCGCGGATTCGATCCCCGCACAAAGAAAAAAAGAAACATTTGTGTGAACCACAGGTATTTATTTCAAGTCTGTGTGTTTGTGAGACCGAAAAGTCTCTCGTAGTTCCTGATACCCACGACACAAGACCCGATCTTAGTGTGGGTCTATGGATGTGACTGTTAAGTATTAATTATTATTTATTTATTACATGAATGGTAAAAGATTTCACAACTTCTCTCAATTGCGATGACAAGGCGATTCTGTGATGAAAGATATTGTACAGATTACATCTATACAAATTCTGAAAGACCATACGAAAATCAACTTACTTATAATGTGCTTCAACAAGATCCCTGGCGAAGACCTTGTTAGCCCCCACCCCGCAGTAGTAGGGCCCCTGCGGAGGGGGGGAGCCGCCCGGGGGCCAGCCGAACGGCCGCAGGTCCGAGTCCAACAGGATGTACTCCTGTTCTATACCGAACCATGGCTCATGGTCTTTGCACTTCTCGTGAGCTTCCATGCAGCGGATACGGTGGTTTGTGTCTGTGAAAACATGGAATTGTTGATAAGGTTGAATAGGTGAATGTAGAAGGATATACATTTACATATACATATTTACGGGTGGTAGGTCTCACATGTCGGAGGCCGCCTGGGTTGGTACCACCGCAATGTCTATTTCTCCCACCAAATAGCAGTTTAAATGCACTGTTGTGTTTCGGATTGAAGGTCATTGTAGCTAGAGTAACTACTAGACATATTGAGACTTTACATTTAAGGTATGTCTCCGGATGGCGAGCGCAGTGTAATGCCAAGCATTGCTTTGTAATTCAAGGTGTTTTTTGTTTTGCTACTGTTCATGAGCGGTCGTATCGCTTACCATCAGGCGAACGGCGTGCTCCTCTCGCCATTCATTAAAAATAATAATAAAATGATATTTAAGAAACCTAATAGCGTCTAGGACTTGGATATTGATACCGAATCATGTGTTATCATTGTCGGCGATTTCTTCCAGACAACCTTAAGATGGATTGGAATTAACGGAAGCACGAAAGAATTAGGTCACAGTATATAGATAGTTTAAGAATACTTTATTATTAGTACAATCCCACCAACCTGTAGGTTCCATGTTGGATTTGTAAGTGTCGCACATTACAAGGATGTGATTTCCGCGCCGGAACGGATCCTTGTATATGGCCTGCGGTTTCAGGTACACATCAGAATTTGTCCTGTCAGCTTGTCCTGTCGAACTGCCGTCGAAATTCCAGATAGGTAGGTCTGGAAAGGCGGAAGACATTTTAAGACAAGGTTTATAAGTGTATAGTTATGAGCACAGTAGACTGTCGAGATATCCAATTCTTAAGGGTACCTACTATTCTAAAACATCCGTCTAAACAACTGCGCCACGGAGGCTGGCAAAATATAGCGAGAAAATATGCATACCTAAAAGAATCGAATGAATAACGACTGTAAAATTTATCAACCCTTCTGAGCTTGGTATTCAAACCCCTTTTTACTGCACTGTAGTGGCCTCTAACGCTACGTAGAATACATTGTTATAAACAACATCCATTACATAATAAAGGAGGATGCCTATTCATTAGTATCGGTAAATAATATCGTTGATCAGATGATTGGACAGGGCGGAAAGCACCAAAAGTGTTCCGACATAAGTGGTGCGCGCGCTCTAGTACATCTCTAGTGGAGCCTTATTTACAGTTGGCCTCTCACGTATGAGAGACCACCAGTATCAATGTATTTCTACCAATTCTCAAACATATCAGAACCTTATAAACTGAGCAATTTAACTAAAGGTATAAACACAAAGCAATCAGCAAAGTATCAGATGGTGGGGAATTAATTGTATCTAATTACGAGCTGAGTGCAACAATTTAGTCGCGAAGCAGTATAAATTCCCCTCCACGCTATTAATAGAAATTGGAGGGCGATATACGTCTGCATAGCTAGGCGATGCATTTTATTAGTTCCGTCGTGAAACGTGTTATAGATTGAGTTGTAGTTTTGAAGCGAAAATTGCATGTTGTAGACTTAAATTAATAATTTAAAAAAGTCATGATTATTATTTCTACAATTTACAAACAAATACAAATGTAAATTTAAAACAATGTGAGAAAAATCAATCATATAAAACAGAAAACAAAACTAAAAATTATGTAATCATGTTTTGAGAAATTTAAGTAAAGATTGATTGTATGTATGTATCAGCCCATATACGTCCCACTGCAGGGCACGGGCCTACTCTACAATCGTAAGTACGATTGAGAGTGGTTAGGCCATATAGTCCACCACGCTGGCCTAGTGCGGGTTGGCAGACTTACATACCATAGAAATTTATATAAATCGCTATGGTATGCAGGTTTCCTCACGATGTTTTCCTTCACCGTTTTAGTGCGTGGTGATTGACTATCAATACACACATGACTCCGAAAAGTCAGAGGTGTGCCCTGGGATTCGAACCCGCGACCACCGTGAACATGTTGGCAGCCGCGTCTAGTCCGTTTACCAACAGGCCACCACGCACTTGATTGATTACCTATGCAAAAAGCATTAATAGAGATGCTCATACAAGACGCCGAGTAACCGGCACATTAAAAACAAATAAAGCGACTACGGCATTTTAAACTTGTACACAATTAAAGTTCAGTTCTAAATAACATTTTGCTGGGGTATTTCAACCTACTGTAGTTTCATCATCATCATCATCATCATCATATCAGCCACAGGAAGTCCACTGCTGAACATAGGCCTCCCCCAAGGATCTCCACAATGACCTGTTGGAATCGGCCTGCATCCAGCGACTTCCTGCGACCTTAGTCAGATCGTCCGTCCACCTTGTAGGCGGGCGTCCGACATTTCGCTTGCCTGTACGTGGCCTCCACTCGAGAACCTTTCGGCTCCAACGGCCATCGGTTCTTCGAGCTATGTGCCCGGCCCACTGCCATTTCAACTTGCCAATCCTATGGGCTATGTCGGTAATGAGGCCCACAGTGAGAGGCCACGTCTCGGTGCCGTATGTCATCACTGGTAACACACAACTATCGAAGACTTTCGATTTTTTTTTACTGTTGTTTACAAGCAGGCAATAATTGAAAAAGACCTGCCTATTAGGATTTTGTAAAGTCATTAATTCAATATAATACATATATATATATAAATACACCCAATAGTCACACACATAGTCCTGACCCCACACTAGGATCTTAGAACTACTACAGACTTTTAGGTATCTCAAAAACCCAGACCCAAAACAAATACCTGAGAATCACACAAATATATGTCTCGGTACGGGGACCGAACCCGCGACCTTACGTTTCACAGCCGGCGTCTAACCAACTGCGTCACGAAGGCTGTCAATAAGGCATAATATAGAGATGCCATTTAAAAATCTTAGGGAAAGCAAGGTATAGTACTATCCAATGCAAGATTTTAGTTGGCTTAATATGGAGATGTCAACGAGAAAAAAATATAGTAAACTAGATACAGTAACACCCAATGCAAGAGTTTCAGTTTATATCCCACAATAGGTGACAATAGGGGTGTCCGTTCAACTGTCAATTTGACAGCAGGAAGTATGCAAAAGTGAAGTGCAAAAGAAGTGTGGAAAATTGCAAATATCCGCTGCAGACGTTGCCATCACGTGGTTCATTCGATTCGCAACACTTTTTCAATTAGACGCATCCTTTGCAGACCTATCGTTAGAAGCTATTACATTAACCTTTGTTACATGCATTGACATGAGTGGTAGATGATCTTTTCTTTGTGATAATCTTGAGTCACGATAGGATGTTTTTGTTCAACGTTAGCTGCAGTTTGAGCATGTAGACTGAGATATAAGTACTATAAGTATATCTGTAGCCTGCGGGCACTTTGATCCGCGTTTTTTTTGTTGCCGGGTATTTGGGAAATTATTTGTTGTCTTAAATTCTCGTGATGATATAACTCTAGACTTTGCAAGGTTGTTATTGGTCTCAAGGTCTTATGTAGTTTATAAAAACAACTCATTTTATTCTAAGTATTAGTCAAATACATAAATAAAATATAATTACTAAGGGCCTCGTTCACCACCCTCAAGTGAAGTATCAAGTAGGCTAGTCATCAATTAGGCCGGAAACATATTACTGAAACGCCACGCCATCCGACCCGACACGCGACACGTTTTGATTTAATCAAATCTTAGTATTTTCTATGACCAGAACCACACTACAAACACGCGATGCTATGCTGCGTGGCATAGTATGTTTCGGGCCTTAAAGTTACCCGCAACATTACATGCCAACTTCATCAAGTAACACTAATCAGTACCTTACTGGCTGCAACGTCTGCCAATTACTTTACTAAAATCGTCATGCTAGACATACTATTAAATGGATATTATGATATTTAGGTGAAGTGGCCGATGTCAAGTCATGGCATATATAGGTCGATCAATATTACCTACTGCCTCGGTGGCGTAGTTGTACTACGGTACGGTTACAAAGCTGAGGTCTCGGGTTCGAATCCCGGGTTGGGCAAAGTGATATTGGATTTTTCTATTCAGTATCAGCCCAGAAATTTGTGCCCGATATGGCGATAGGCTCGCCACCTATCACATTGTGGGACGGAACATGCAAGGCGAAATGTGGGTGCCCTGGCACCTCTGCCTACCCCTTCTGGGAACAAGGCGTGAGTTTATGTATGTATGTAATATTACCTAAAGCACATACGCATGGAATTCATAAGTACCTTCTATCAAATATACACTGGATTTTAAACTAGCGGCCCGTCCCAGCTTCGCCCGGGTGCATATAGATTTCTCTACAATAATATGTACGTATTATACATATAAGCCTTCCTCTTGAATCACTCTATCTATTAAAAAAAACGCATCAAAATCCGTTGCGTAGTTTTAAAGATTTAAGCATACAAAGGGACATAGGGACAGAGAAAGCGACTTTGTTTTATACTATGTAGTGATCATCAATATACTCAGTCGGGTCGGCGGCTTAAGTGTGTACTGCGCTTTACAAAAGAAAAAAAATAGACCAATCCTATAATGTATCTTACCTTTAGGCGACTTAGGTATATAATTCAGCGTCCTGTCCTTACACCGGACATGCTCCCCGGTCCCATCGACCCATATGTATGTGACCAGGATCTTGTCATCAGGGATCGGCAGATCATTGTACCGGTTGTACAGGGTCTTCGACAGCACCGCGTTCGGAGAGTTGGTTAGAACCGGCCCTGAGAGGATTTTAGGGTTATCTGCGAAAAAAATGTTGTGTTAAACTAGATTTGTTTTTGTTTTGTTTTTATCTTTACACAGTTTACGTTTACAATAACTGGTCCCTGGAGCCTCATTTTAAGCATTAGTGCCTGTATCAGGAGACTTCACTCTTCCAAAACTATAATTAGTTATACATAGTTTTGTGTTGGTAACTTTAATGGCGAAGGAAAGAATTGTGAGGGCTATATTTATGTGAGATGTCTCTTTAAGAATTACAAAAGTATGTTAATCTTTTCCCACTAGGCTGTGGCAGGCTTAAGTAACCAAAACTCCTCTAAAGTTAGGCAAAGCGCCATTAGAAGCATGGATACTTCTAATGGCACTTCTGGCAACCAGTTCAGCAATCTTATTTTCGATAAAAGATGTGATAGGATGCGAGATTATGACAGATCTTTCAACCCGTTAAACTCATACACAGTTACATGCGCGACGCGGGAATCGAACCTAAGACTGTGCCTAAGAACTCAGGGTTCACTATATCTACACAATGCCAGTAAATGAATTAACGAAAAATAACAAACAAATAATAGATCATATTTGTTTGCTTTTTCCTGTTCTATATTATGTTCGTTTATCTACTCGATTTCGTAATAGCCCTCGACCTATTTAGAAATTATTTGTAGCAACAGAAAAGATAAAATTGATGTAAACCCAAACACCTTATTCTTTGAATCAATGGTCGTAAATATGAATATTTAAATTAACTATTCATAATATTATTAACTTAATTATAGCATAATGCAAATACGGGCCGCCCCATTTTAAAACCTCATTAATTTAAGCTATTTTGCACACAAGCAAACACACATACATATCTTTTAATCGGCACATTTTGTAAATTATAAAATACTTAATTCACGCCAGACATATTTTTTGGCCGCTAATAAACAAAACTAGTTTCGTCTATTGGGGTGGCCGATATATAATAATATAACATGTTAATAAAACCTGTTACACAAGCTATGGAAAACTTTATTTAGAAAAACAAAACTAACCTTGAACTTTATTCTGCGCTTCCGGCATCCTGGTAATTGTATATTATCTGTGAAATGCACGGGAAAATTAGAATGCATCATGCAACTCATTTGCAACTATTTACTAATACATAGTATGGTATATGCACATAGTAATATGAATATTTATATCTTCTTGGTATTGTTGCGTAGTTATGTTATTATGTCTTCCTAATACCTACGTTTTAAATAATTTATGTGCATAATTAAAAAGTTCATGGTTGAAGTTATTGGCTTTAAATAACTGTTTGTAAACAATTTTCAAAAATTAAAAAATTAAAAAAAATTAAAAATTAAAAATTGAAGTGCGTGGTGGCCTGTTGGTAAACGGACTAGACGCGGCTGCCAACATGTTCACGGTGGTCGCGGGTTCGAATCCCAGGGCACACCTCTGACTTTTCGGAGTCATGTGTGTATTGATATTCAATCACCACGCACTAAAACGGTGAAGGAAAACATCGTGAGGAAACCTGCGTACCATAGCGATTTATATAAATTTCTATGGTATGTAAGTCTGCCAACCCGCACTAGGCCAGCGTGGTGGACTATATGGCCTAACCACTCTCAATCGTACTTACGATTGTAGAGGAGGCCCGTGCCCTGCAGTGGGACGTATATGGGCTGATACAGAAACAATTTTCAAATTAAGACATTATAATAAAGTTTTCGGACATATTTAGACTTGGCATTTTAAAAATAAAAATATGTATTAGCGCATTATTAGCGTAAGTAAAATCAATCGTCCAGTTATGAGAAATTATATAATATAATAAACTCCAATACAATAATAAAATCGTTGATTAAAGCAGTACAATTTATTATGTCACAGTTGATTATTATGATAAATTACATTTTAGCATTTATCAATTTATAAAAACAAAATAAGCCCTACAAATTTTATAACTTACGATCGCATGTACGTCGTTAAAAACACACACAGAAAACACAACAAGGCACGATATAAACACCTACCTTATAATTAAAAATAAAACTAAGAACTTATTTTTTAAATATCACAATGAGACTAAGGAATTAAATTATAAAGCTTTGTTGATATTATTTTACAGGGCGAGCAAAAAGTTCGTATATGCGTTAGTAAATACAGCCCTTGACACACTGAGGCTTGGTCGAGCCGCTCGCCCGCTTTATTTTAGTACGCGTGCCAGTGATGGGAATGTATAACACAGGCGGATATATAGTATCCGATTGGCAGTACGGCTTGTATTTGTTTTTAGCAATTCCATAGTTAGTATTTGATTAAACAATGGGGCATATTGAAGTAACATCACTCGCAGGTAGCAGCAAGGAAAAGCGAAGAAAAAAGTTACCTTATAAAGAATAACCAATGTGTGTCTATTTTGCAACGCTATATTCATAGCGATAAATTCGCATATATAATTTTACATTATGACGTTTTTACCTCCAATAAAAAATGTTAATTTAGAATTGTTTTCACATATTAAATTATTATATAATTTAATGTTGTCATTAACAGGAAGTATGATTAGGTTTCTGAGTTATTCTATACAAACCGGGATTATTATGAAATATCTAAAACGCACGAGCGACTTTACGGCTCAATAAAAATCATTATATCAATAAGCGGTCCATACCGTTTTTCTTAGCGAGAAGTGTGCGATGATATCGTTTGGCGATATAATTATACGTGCCTACTCAGAACAAGATATGTAAAAAGAAGCCGAACTTAAATCGATATGGATGGTCGCTATTTGAGTGGATACGTATATTTAAACACCTACTATATCTGTATCAGCCCATATATGGAGGGCACGGGCCTCTTCTACAATCGAGAGTATGATGGAAACTTCGTGGACTTTACATACCATAGAAATTCTTTAAATTTGCTATGGTTTGCAGCGTTCATCACGATTTTCTCCTTGACCCTTATGGGACGTGGTGAATACACAAATACTCTTGTTCAAAGTCAGAGGTTTACCCGCGACCATCATGAATATTTTGGTAGCCGTGTTTGGTACTATTTAAAAAAATCCTACAAAAGTAAAATCGCCTTCGTATTTATAATATCAGTTTATCTAACCGAACACGGAAAATACGATATTTTTGCGTAGCGGATATAATGTTTTATATTTATGCGGACATCACTAGATCCATAATCGCTGATGAAAGATTCGGTGTATTGTCAACATGTAAACATTTATTAAACCGACGCACGGTTTCGATATCAGTCCCAGGCAACATGCCACTATAAAACTTGGCGAAAATAAACTTATTTGCTTTATTTGTTTTCAAAGAATGACAATAAATACAACATGTAATTTAAGGATTTAGATTGTGCATATTTTTCACTGTCATGCAAGTGGCTAATGATTTAAGTGAAACGGAATGCAAAGATTGGTGTCGAGTTTCAACCACTGTGACTTCAAGTTGCGTGTGTATTAATTTTATCTCCCTCTTAGGGGAATTTAATCCTAGTGAGAAAATCCGTATAAGTACGCCCACGAGAAGAATTTTAAAAAAATATTTAATTCATAGCAACTCACCAAAGAATCGTTATTAAAAAATACATCCTCTATTTATAAAAAATATCATAATTTGAAAAAGAAACAACATTTTTATACTTTCTTTATTTAGCTTTATTTTGAAAGGTTTCTTGGTATATAGACATTTTAAAATGTATACGTTTTATACCTAGTAAAACCCAAAACTTTGGATATATCGTGATTGAATTCTGATTAAAATTCCCCATACTAAATTATTCAGGTCAAAATCGCCGGAGCCCACCTCATTTTAGCGCGTAAATTATGGACACAATTCACTTCCTGAGGGAACGTCGACGTATGGTCACAGAATACTAAACTGTATGGTGTAAGCTAACATTTAACCAAGAAGTGTAATACTTATAAGTATTAATCATCATCATCATCATCTCAGCCATAGGAAGCCTGCTGAACATAGGCCTCCCCCAATTACAAAAGTATTATAAATAGTATATTTCTTATGTTTATTAAACCTCTAAAGGTTTATGGATTTCTATCCCTATTAATATTTAATTAAAAAGAAACTTCCCCGTGGTTTATAAAATAATATTAGCTGGGTGGCAACGCTAAAATTCATAATTAAAATTACCCGTAATAAGCTGAAATATCGAGGCAATATGACGAAATGAGAATATGGATCTACATTACACAGTCCCATAACACACACACCTAACTAATAAAAGGGGCTAGAAATAGTCAAAAACTATTTTAAATTAACGAGAAAATTCTCAAAACAACACAATAGAAAATTGTTCTTTTATTAATCGCCAGCTTACGGAAAAGTAAGGTTTGCCTACAATTCCTCGAGACCAGTAAATAATTTACAGAACTTTGAATTTTTAAAATGATAAACAATGCATGCCAAGTCGTGGTAGCTGGAATAACACTAAATTGTTTGTGATACCGGGAAAATTCCGCTGCTTACGATAACACTGAAAAGTTTAACATGACTGCAAAAAAATACAAGTTTTATGACAAATATACATATATCAGTTAAGTGAACTGTGAACCAGTGATCAAGTTTCATAAGCAACAGGCTACCACGCTCTTGTATTATAACTGTGCTGAACCATTTAAAAATAAATAAAGTGTTAACAACAGGATGCAAAGAAAGCGGTGGAAGGGAAAAATACAGGATAAGTATATTATCAAGACTGCTACCGGAAATGAAGCCGAGTGGTAGTTTTAGTGACAAAGTACCTAAACATTTTCCAAAATAACTTGAGAGGTGTCAAGGGACACCCGGATGGAAGAACGAAGTTCCTTTCGATTAATTAGTGAAGGAATTGTAATAAAATTTTATTTCTTTTAAATTACATTAATATTTTTTTCATTATTAACAAATATAATGTAATATAAACTTAATCAATAGGCTCAATTTTAGTAATAATTGGCAAAGATGCATAGTCAAATGAAGGGTTGATGATTGATAGCAGGGTAACAAATTAAAATTGTAAAAAACGATTGGCAAATGATTTAAAGTGTCGTTACAACTTTTGGTCTTAATTTTTTCCGTCTAGCCCCCTTTCGCAACGCGCGACAAGGAACTTCGTTCCAAAAGAAAACGCGAAATATATTTGTTTTTTTCTTATCACCATATTTGGATGTTAAATACACCGTTATTTTTTTTTCTAAAAAAATAGTGTACACCCTTTTATTTTTAAATAGACTATGGTACGCAAGGATTTAAATATTACTTGAGCAAAAACTATGTATTTACCACTCAAATACGATGATATTTAAATAACACACCCAACAGTTACAATTTAGTCCTGACCCCACACTAAGATAGAGTCTTGTGTCGTGGGTATCACCCAGACCAGATAGAAATATTTGTTTGCCGCGCGTACATTTCTCTCGATGCGGGAATCGAACCAGCGGCCTCTCGTTTCACATGCGGCTCGGCGTCTAACAATTAGCGCCACGGAGGTTGTCAAATTGTCATTTTAAAAATCACAAAAAAATTGTCGTGTTTCTTTGCGAAATTTTTAGTTTCATTGTGTTTGTCACAGTGTTTGTAGTCACTAAAACTACCACCCGGCTTCGTTTTCTTAAAATAATGTTTTCTTAAATCAAATGATCAATAATTTGGCGAAAGACGTAGCAGGTTACTTAGATAAAATGATGTAAAACATATTCTGCCATTTTTTTCCCAAAGTCCAAAGTTATAAAAGAACTCATTATTATCGCATGAAAAGATTAATGACAGTGGATAAAGGGAAATTGCTATTAAATCATGGCATTTCATATTCTGTCGTCATTGGGAGTTATGATTTAACTGTCGCAGTAACATTGAGTGATAAACCATGTAAATGGAATTAAGGTAACGTAGTTTCGATCTTCGACAAAAAATATTTTAATTCGGATGTTTGTGAAATTGTATTTACGTGCTTTCAAATACCCACGGCAAGCCACTTGGTATCTTACTCTTGGATTTGGACTAAGTGATTGCGGGTGTACCTATAATACAATATTTAGAGATTGAAATATAATTATTATTTACGGATTCTATCACGCATTTGGTTTAATTTTTACATTTTTGACTTCCCGACGTTTCGAACTTTCGATTACTTTACAGCTTTCGTGGTCACGGGGCGGACGGAGATATTAGTCATACGCTCAATGATTGTTACAATTTAACTACACTTATTTTACAATTATAAATTATGAAGTTAATTAGTTGTTGCGTAATGCGTTTCGATCTTAGCATAACCATGATAACCATTACAATATTTAGAGATTACGCTCGCCTATTATTCAGCATATTGGTGCATTGCCAGCTGTTAAAATCTAAACCAGGTGTTGCAAAGATAGCACACAGCAAAGGTAGCACCACTAGAATCACATGGTAAGTACATTGCCGACCAGATAAGATGGCTGGATGATGATAAATACATTCCTCTCTTGCTTTATGACACAATTATGTGTATTCAAAAACTTCTTCACACTCCTATTGATGCAAAAATAGGGGAAAATACTTGTGATGGCAAACTGTTGCACTACCTAATGGAACGATAGATAGAAGCAAGCGAATGCTTGGTTCAGGTCAGTGTAGAACTTAGAGAACTTAGAGAACTAGAGTTATTATTATTTTATTGCAATGAATGGCGAGACGAGCATTCTGTTCGCCTGATGGTAAGCGATACGACGGCCAATGGACAGTAGCAAAACCAAACACCTTGAATTACAAAGCAATGATTGATATTCTGCGATTGTGATCCTGAGACATAAGTCCATATGTGCAGTAGTTACTCTGGCTACAATGTCCTTCAAACCGAAACACAAATGTGCATTTACACTGGTGTTTCGCAGGAGAATTAAAATGGCTGTGGTACCTACCCAGGCGACCTCTCACATATGAGACACCTACCAGTAAACACTACTTAGAAGCCATGGTCAATTGACGACCAAACTGCAGCTTCGTAAACCATCACACGTGGTTGTGTTAAGAAAAACAGACCCAAAATTAGTATATCCCACTTAATTAAAGATATGACAATGCTATTTATAGGAGCAGAAACATATAGATATGTAACAAAAAAACGGATAATTATTGGAATATTTTTCCTTAATCGTGCATCGGATGTTATCTCGTAACAAATAATGATGTAAAGTTTAATAACATTGCTGGATAACGAATTATTTGACGTCACCCCCTGCGAACACGGCCGAAACCACATTTTTATTGTCCCGTGTTTTCAAAACAAAATGCATTTTTTTATACTTACTTATTATCTTTTTAAAACCTACTTGTCGATAACATTGTCACGCCTTCTAGTTACCAGGCTACTCTTGATCAAAAAGTTGCAATTAAATGGTTAGTTAAAGTTTTACTAATTAAAATAAATACAACCAATAGTCACATACATAGTCATGACCCCACACTAAGATCAAGTCTTGTGTCGTGGGTATCAGGAACTATGAGAGACTTTTCGGTCTCACAAACATCCAGAACCGACACAAATACTAGTTGTTCACGCAAAGATTTGTCTCGGCGCGGGGATCGAACCCGCGGCGTCTCGTTTCACATTTTCCCATGTAAACCGTCTATTTGTCAAGTTAAGATTTCTATATGTTAATATTTGGTATAAACTATCTTCATTCCGACTGTCTCAGTAGCGCATTTGTCCATCCATCCATCAGCCAAAGGAAGTCCACTGCTGAACATAGGCCTCCCCCAATGATTTCCACAGAGACCTGTTGGAGGCAGCCTGCATCCAGCGACGTCCCGCGACCCTTACCAGGTCGTCGGACCATCTTGTGGGTGGACGTCCTACGCTGCGCTTTCCGCTACGTGGCCTCCATTCGAGCACTTTCCGACCCCATCGGTCATCAGATCTCCGCGCTATGTGCCCTGCCCATTGCCACTTCAACTTGCTAATCCGGTGGGCTATGTCGGTTATTTTAGTTCTCCTACGGATCTCCTCATTTCTGATTCGATCTCGTAGGGAAACCACGAGCATAGCCCTCTCCATAGCTCGTTGAGTGACTTTGAGCTTCCTAATAAGGCCCATAGTGAGAGGCCACGTCTCGGTGCCGTAAGTCATCACTGGCAACACACAACTATCGAAGACTTTCGATTTAAGGCACTGAGGTATTTTGGACGAGAAGACGTCGCGTAGTTTCCCGAACGCTGCCCAACCAAGTTGGATTCGACGATTGACCTCTCTCTCGAAGTTGGACCTGCCTAACCGGACCACTTGTCCTAAATAGACATATTCGTCAACAACTTCAAGAGTCAAGCCCCCAACACCGATGGGGGTGGGCACAACATGGACATTCGACATGATCTTCGTTTTGTCCATGTTCATTTTAAGACCCACCTGTTGGGAGACTCGAGGTCTTCGAGCATAGTGCTAAGGTCTTCCAGCGATTCTGCCAAGACTACAATATTGTCGGCAAACCGAAGGTGAGTGATATACTCGCCGTTGATGTTGATGCCGAATCCTTTCCATTGCAAGAGCTTGAAGGCATTTTCCAGCGCGGCAGTGAACAGTTTCGGAGATATGACATCTCCCTGTCTCACGCCTCTCTGTAGTGGAATAGCCTTCGTACTCTGATCTTGTACTCGGACCGACATGGTGGCGTTGTTGTATATACACTTCAACACTTCGATGTACCGATAGTCGATATGGCACCGCTGGAGAGACTGTAGCACATTTGGCGCATTTGTACTACGGTATAATTGCAAAGTTGAGGTCTCGAGTTCGAATCCCGGGGAAAGTGATATTGTTTTTCTATTCATTAACGGCCTGGATTCGGGGGCATGTGCCCGATATGGCAATAAGCTCGCCCCCTATCACATGGTAGAACGGAAAATACGAGGCAAAAAGAGGGTATCCTGGATGCACCTCTGCCTACCCCTGCTGGGAAAGAAGTGCGAGTGTATGTATGTATGTCTTTCCGATTTTAGTCCAATCCGAAATTCCTTAAAGCGTAAAAAAATATCAAAACATATCTATACACCACCAGTTCCCCAACTTACGCATTGATAAATGATAACAATAATTTGATTATACGTAGGCCTATATTTAATTAGTTATCTGCCACAGATCAGGAATCTACACCTGCTTACATATTATTATGTGTATTGAAGATTGAAAATTGCGCATATTTTTGTACTTTTGTACCATTAAAATTATGCGTAGTTATTCAACGCAAATAACCAAATAACATTTTTCATAGAACCGTGGAAAAACCGTACAGGTATGTTTTTAATTATTATAATTTAAGACGCAATAATAGATCATAACAAATTACGATTTGAAATAGAAGCACGCATATGCCACATTAGAAGGTAAAGAATAATGTATCGGCAAATATTATCAGAGTAACTAGTATCACCTGGACATATTATTGAAACTTAATTTCTAATGTTACAGGATGGCGAGCGCAGTGCAAGCCAAGTATGAAGCTTCGCTTTGTAAATTGTTATTTATAGTATTGTTTGGTTTTACTGTCATTCTATTTTACCATCGTCATTTTTCGCAATAAAAAATCTATTGATCTATATGTATATTTTAGCGCGTTTATAAATTACGAGAGTGTGCTATTGTTTTCGCAACGGTGAGTTAGTCTAGATTAGAAAATTGAATGGCCGAGAATTCCATAACAAAATTGCAACATGATTATTAATATCTAGAACTAAGTGCATATTTTGCTAAACGGTTGTTGCAAAGGTTAAGAAAATATATTTGTGAGGCATAATTCGCAGAGTAGATATCTCAACAAATATTTTTTTACATACATAAACTCACTTCTTTTTCCCAGAAGGGCAGAGGTGCCACGACACCCTCATTTCGCCTTGTATGTTCCGTCCCACGATGTGGTAGGGGGTAAGCGTACCGCCATTTTTTTATTTACGGACTATTATTTTTCCGGTTTGTATGTTTGCGCCTATGCGAAATCTACAGGGTATATCCAGAATGCTGCCAAAAAAGGTGATGTTTTAAATATCATCATGTTTGGGTGGTAATCCATAGTTTTTTTCTAAAATAATATTTGAGGACAGTTCCCACTATAGTCTTTAAAAATAAAAGAGTGTACATTATTATTTCTGGAAAAACTATGCACTTTTCACTTATCATTATTTCTTTCAAACTTTTTAATTGCGTTGTGTCGGAAATCACTAAAACTACCATCTGGCTTTGTTTTCGGTCGCAGTCTTGATATACCCTGCATAATACCCCTTCCACAAATCAGGTTATTCACCTCATTATTGATACCATTGATTGCTACATATTCGTAGTCGATAGTGTTGAGTAGGACATGACTTGAAAAAGAGTTTGTAAGAGTAGCCTCATTTTTGTACTAAGCCAGTACAATGTCCCACTTCAATTGAAGTGAGGTGTACTGAGGCTTATTTGTGGGTCATAACTTTGCCTAACGGCTCACGTCAATAAAATGACATTACAGACCAAGTAGTACACCAAATATGAAGTAGTACACATTAAAAAGTTGAGCCGCTCTTACATTTTGACGCCATGTACGGGACAAATGTACTGCCTCTTGTATGTCCTACTCAACACTAGTAGTCGACACACGGCATAATTATTTATTCAGAGTCCCATTTTATCGATGGCAGGAGTCCTGTCCTTATGATAGTTCCCACGGGAACGGCTCTTTACTGAATAAAAAGGAAGAATATTTTACTGTAAATCTGTTCTGCCAAGTTAAAAATGTCAACAATATTTACTATCAGAAAAACGTTTGTCTTTTTTCTAAACGTGATTTTGTCGTATTAATATATCGCCGATGCAAGAATATTAATTTACACGAGAATACCGTATATCATAATGGAAAACTTGTAAGAGAAACCCACTCAACTTCCTAAGTCGCGTTTTGTAAAGTCCGCAAATCCAGTTTCAAATAAACATACTCGTAACCGGGGGCTACCCCGACACAAATTTCGAATATTCGTAAGTTGTATTTAAAACTGTAAGACAGTGCCTAGGTACAAAAAATGTTCGAATGCTCTATCGTACGTCGCATCGTAACCATGGACTAAGTTCGTTATACTTATCATAGAGAATGGCATTGATTTTTAGAAGTGGAAAATTTATTACTTTCTATGGACGTCGAACGTTCAAACATAATAGGGTGACCCCCTGTTTCGTCCGGCCAGACATAATCATCCACAACCAGTAACAAAAACTCTGCATGTATTACACATATTGTAGATGTGAGAAAAACAACAGGCCTTACGCCCCCCTACAAAACATGTCAATTATCGGCATCATAACAACACCCTTGTCATATATCGGTCAAATATAGTCAACGGACGTTGTTTTTGTGTTAAATAATAACACGAATGACGTAAAGGACGCATAATGATTTCATAAATGATAAGAAACAACTACCTATGCATGTTTTATATCTAAGTAATAAAGGGGTTTACTCTGTTCCCCGACATGAAGTTCGAATGTTCGATGTCCACGTATAAAATAAAGTTTTCCATTTCGAATATCATCCTTTATTAAACATATTATTCACTAATTTAGTCTATGGGTAAACGATACGATAGAAAATTCGAACATTTTGTAAAGTATTTATGCATATTTTTACAGTTTTACGTACGACGTTCGAAGATCCGTCGTCATAATATCGGAGTATACAGTAATCCCCAAGATTCTAAATGACTGTGGTATTTGATATATCTAAATTATGTTTCCTAGAAGTTATTACTAGTTTTACGCTACCGCAAAATAGTATAACTTCAAGAATATAGTTACCTTCTTTTGTACAGAAAGAATATGGCACATTACATCTATGATTATTGAAAAAGGTTAGTTTTTACAGAGATATTAAAGAATTATATATTAGATCTTTGTAGATTCTGTAGATCTGTATCTGTATCAGCCCATATACGTCCCATTGCAGGGCACGGGTCTCTTCTACAATCGAGAGCACGATTGAGAGTGGTTAGGCCATATAGTCCAACACGTTGGCCCAGAGCGGGTTGCGGGTGGACTTTATATGCCATAGAAATTCTTACAAATTCGCTATAGTTTGTAAGGTTTCCTCACGATGATTTCTTCACCGTGAAAGTGCATGGTGATTGATTAATTATCAATTCACACATAATTCCGAAAAGTCAGAGGTGTGGATTGTAACCAGTGACCACCGTGAGGATGTTGGCAGCCGCGTCTGGTCCGTTTACTAACAGGCCAACAACACGCATACGCTTTTTGAATTATCAAAAACTATTCCAGACTGATACGAGTAAGGGACTTTCAAAAAAAATACATCGATTTTTCTCTTGTGTTGTGGGTAATTATGGTCAATAGAACAGAAACCACTCACTACGAGACCAGTTTGCTCGTTTACCTTCTATACCATATAGAAAAAACCTAAGGCAACTTTTTATTGTTAGTACAATTTATCGCAAAGGTAATATCATTACGGAGATAAAAAATGCAATTGATACTTTGAAATCGCACACCTGTTCACAGTTCTTATCCTTCCTTATTGATAACTTGATTCTTCAAACAAAATTTAAATTACATTTCTTCAAATAAAAATTCCATACATATCTAATTACTCAACCTGATCATCTGCATTTGTATATGGAATATTATGGCCATTGTCTTTGATTATAGTATACTAGCAGACCGGACCAGCTTCTCCCGGATGCAAATAGATTTCTCCACTATATTATGCACGGATTATACATATAAACCTTCCTCTTAAATCAATTTATCTATACAAAAAAACCGCATCAAAATCCGTTGTGTAGTTTTGAAGATCTAAGTATACATAGGGACAGAACGACAGGAAGCGACTTTATTTTATACTATGTTTTAAACTCACGCCTTTTTCCCAGAAAGGGTAGGCAGAGGTGTTACCAGGACACCCACGTTTCAACTTGTATGTTCTGTCCCATGATGTTATACGGGGTGAGGCTATTATTAATATCCTTATACACATATCATTTTGTGAGTGAGTATCCGATTAGGAAACATAATTAAATCGTACCCGATAGAACCGATTTTCCGTATACAAATTTTTTTTTATGCAGTCATCTTACGAATCAACATTTGGAGGATAATGAGAAGGATCTAAAAAATTGTTTACGATTGGTTACCTAGTGACCGAATTAATTGATATTTTATTCAACAGGTTGTTAGTTCTAAATCTAATATAAAAACAAAAATTACAGGTTTTTAAATGAAGTAACATTCAGATTTTGGCAATTTACATGCATATTTCAAGGTTATATGTTGCATAATACAATCCCGTTTCTAAAAAAATATTTATATAGATTTAGTTGCTAAGAGATCAAAATTAAGTAGCGCTTCGATTATATTTTTACATTTCAAGAAGTTAATGGTTAAATGTTGTTTTATATGGTGACTGCATTTTATTTATATGTCACGGGTACAAATGAAAACACAAAACAAATAATGTGTAGGAAATCTATGTAAATATGTTTTGGGCGTCGAACCCCAAACTCCAGCGCAAAAACTCAACTAATTAGGGGCCCTACTATATTCATCGAACGAACGAACGAACGAACGAAGGACCCTACTATATTCAACGAAACGAAGTTCGAAACTTCGGACAAACGAAGTTTTTTATACGATACGAATGTATATATATAACGTACACCGTAACTATAAGTCTATGGTTACGACCATAAATCAATAACGACCATAAGTTTTATGTAGGTACATTCGTATCGTATATAAACTTTGATCATCCGAAGTTTCGAACTTCGTTTCGTTGAATATAGTAGGGTCCTTCGTTCGTTCGTTCGTTCGTTCGATGAATATAGTAGGGCCCTAGTTACGCATATCGCGTCGGTCGTAAAATATTACATACCTAGATATTTTTACAAGAGCACTTTCACTTTTTTGCTATTAATATGAAATATTCAATAAAGGACACAATCTGTTTCGCTTCATGATTATTTTTTTCGATGTTCATATCTTTGTTTCCATTCAAGTTACACACAAATATCCAAATAAGAAGTAAATTATTTGTTATATTAGTCAACCCTTATCTATTGTTACATTAAATCAAGAAAATAATTTCGTGTTCCTATCGTCAATATCAAAAAAATCTAATCTCATTGCAGCAATTAGATGTTGTTAAGATAAATTCGTGCAATATTACCTACGAAACTAAATTATAATTGAGGTAGGTTTGAAAACTTTGTTCAAACAATATTAATATCAAACAAAGATGCAATTGGGCTGAAATAAAATATAATATGGTTCCAATAGTTAACCTTTAAACACAAATCCTATTTCCCAACTCGCGATTCTTGTAAAATAAAAAACTAAAAACTTACCTAGCAACTTCGACGTAGAAGGAAAGGAACGGGCTCGTAACTTTTTAATTCCTCCGTGAGGCAAAGGATGCAAGTTTACTGTGCGCAGATTGCCGGTACACTGCCGTATTGCCGCACTGTCTGTGCATTTACCTACACAAAGAAGTAACCACGCAGATATGTAAGAAAGCAATACTTTTTATTGCAAATGAGCTGATAGGTTTAAATGGATTTTTTTATGATCACATCGTGTTAATTGCGATGATTTTCAGTGGGGTGTGTGAAATAATTACAAACGTTAATTACATAGGGCCTTTTAGCCTTGGTGACTGCGCGCAATATGCCATTTTCTATTTAAAAAGTAGGTATGTGACTGGATCACGAACACAATCACAAAGTTTAATTGCTTAGTATAATTCTGCTTTTTTTAACTATTAAAATTTATTGAATAGCTTGCCTTCTGAGTTTCTGATACCTACGACATGTAGATTATACACTGCCTACCACACAAGACTTGTACAATAGAGTGCGGTTAGGACTATGTACGTATTTATTTATCTAGTTGCATGGTGAAAATGGAAGTATCTCAATGGTAATTCTTGTTGATTTCATCCCACCGTTTTTAGTAAAATGCAATATTTAAATTTCAACATCATTAAAAAAAATTCGTAATCCAAGTTCGGCTTAAATTTTGTTGTTTTGCTGATTACTGATATCAGAGATGGCTAAAATAATATCCCAGAGGTCACAAGTCAATGTGTTTTTTT
Source organism: Hyles euphorbiae (assembly GCA_023078785.2). Lineage (NCBI taxonomy): Eukaryota > Metazoa > Arthropoda > Insecta > Lepidoptera > Sphingidae > Hyles > Hyles euphorbiae. The sequence goes on from CM041048.1 coordinate 7,109,470, forward strand.
TTTCCTGTTTGCACATACTTGTATCTGTATAAATGTTTCTTAACATTCTCCATTGCTAAGTTAGCGAGCAACTGGTAGAGAATTAAAAACGTGGTTTCAATTTCCGCACCGAAATAATTATAACTGGTGCAATCAAGAATTCTCGCAAGTTGAAGAAAATTAGGTAGGTTTAGATTTTAGATGGTATGTAGTAAGCGGATTTCATATATCAGAATCTGTTAAACTAAATCAAAATATTCAATAATCAAATAATCCTTTGAATCGTTAATTACTGCTACCATCTGTTCGGAAGGTCTTGAAGTTGTGAAAAAGAAACAATTATCTACAAAAATAAATTCTGTAGTAATTTTAAAGTTAATGGGAAAAGTTGGAGCACTTAAAACATAACACGTATGATAAAATTACCTTTTCCGCTTATCGGCAGTTTGTCACGCCAAGTCTAGAAAACACAAAGCCATACTTTTATTGAAGTAACTCGAGACATTTTATAGTTGTTACACTTGATTGTAAAATGTTAAAAATTATGAATGCTTATATAATATCTAACCATTAAAAATGCATAATAAATGGCAAAGATCCACAAATTTCAGGTTTTTTTATAGTAAATTCAGAGAAATACTTACGGCATTATATATGAACATCGACATTCATAGACTTTTGAATTCAGTTTAAGCGAAGGAGGCAACAGTTTCGATATTTTTTTTTTTTGCAATGAATGGCGAGACGAGCATGCCGTTCGCCTGATGGTAAGCGATACGACCGCTCATAAACAGTAGCAACATTCCACTGCGCTCGCCATATTGAGACTTAACATCTTATGTTGTTAAGTCTCAATATGTCCAGTAGTTGTCTGGCTACAATGTCCTTCAATCCGAAACACAACATTGCATTTAAGCAGTGTTGTTTTACGGGAGAAATAGACATTGCGGTGGTACCTACCCAGATGGCCTCGCACATATGAGAGACCTACCACCTACCACTAAAATCGGTTTTAAAACTGACTATGAATCCGACTGGTAGTCTTACTGGAAGAAGTAGAAAAGTATCTCAACGATTACCCATGACTATCAACTCGACAAGCTTCATTCAATACCAATCAGTTAAAGGTTGGTCCTATGTTATGTCCCCATCACAGCCTCCTTGGCACAGTTACTTCGGAATGGGTTGTGAACGCCAGCCCACATTAGGGCGGCGTGGTGGATTATATGGCCTAACACTCTTAATCGTATTCTCAATTGTAGAGAAGGTCCGTGCTCTGGAGTGGAACGTGTCTTCCGTATGGGCTAGTACAAGTTGTGAACAGTGTAAATATGTGTAAAATACTTTTTGGGATTTGGGTTACGTAAAACCCACCAGTCGTGTGGATAATGAGCTCGAAAAAATATCATTCTTTCGTTGGCAACGCAAAATAATTAAAAATGAATATTTTTCCGCGATTATCGTATGACGTTGTTATTTATCTTATATCTCATTAATGTAAGTTTGACCTTTCCAATCGCGAACGTAGGAAAAATATTTAATCATACGATTCGAGTGTGGTAGTGATAATTTGGAGAATAACACAAGTTGGAAAGTTGACATGGAGGCTTGTTTACTTTGTAACGTTGCATATCGTTACCATGCAATGGCTTAGCTACCGGAGAGCTAGACGGGGCAATGCACCGAGACCCCCAAACCTAGTGGGTCCCTCGGACTCTGACTTACAAGCGATACATTAGTGCTATACAACTAGTGAAAACTCCCACATTTGAAATATAAATAAACTAAATTCCAGGAACGTTTAATAATGGAAATTAGAAAAAAAAATAAAGAGCATTTCCCAGCATGTCTCGAACTTCTTCGTTTGACCAATAAATAAAAAGTTCAATATGGCAACTCAAATATTTAAATTTGGTTATTAATTCCGAATATAGCAAGAAAGGGTCCCTCAGATATTAATTTGGGACCATTTGGATCTATAACAAACAGTTTAAAATGGTGCCCACTATTTCCAATTCTAACTCTGACTTTAGATGATCAGAGCAAAGTAATCTGTAGTATTGTAGCGAATGTATTGTAGCCTGTAGATTGACAGTGATTCATTGAAAACCAATGAAAAGAAAATTGATATAAAAACTAAGCTGTACAGTACATAGTTTCAAAAAGATGACCGTGAAAATCGCCCTAAAATAAATATTAAACTTCATTTATTAGATTTCGTCTAAACGGTGATAAAAATAGTATCTTCATTTTTATTATACTTTCTGTCATAATACAAGCAAGTATTTTCAAAATCTTTGCGAGCGAAGCCTAATTTAAGTCACGCTCCGTGAGATGTACTGGAGCGCGCGCACCACTTACTTCGGAATAATACGCGCTTTCCACCCTGTAAATATATTTACGTCAACGGTAAAGAAGAATCTTTTTTTAACTTCTTTTCGGTGGGTGCGATTGCTGGAGATACAGCTGGAAGGTAAGCACATCCACCCAAAAACCACCACGTGGACCTTAATCCTTTTATCGTGCCCGTTTAAAAAACAAATCATCATCATTCTTCGTGACATAGCATTATCATGTCCCCACTCGTCGTTATATCAGGGTTTATTACTATGATAATAAACGAAGTTATAAATAAAACAAAATGATAACGAATTATTATTTAATATAAAAATATCTTAATCTATTTACATTATCTAAATAACCTGGATCTATGAAAAATAAAAGTTAACATAACAATCAGTCACTATAACGACTCATCTTTTCACTAGAAAAGCTTTATATATTTATACATAATGTATTTAAATAATCACAGATCATATAAACAATATATTTTTATGGGGGGTAGAGGTAGGGACCCTCTTATATCGAGATCAAACGAAAAAAAAATCGTTAAAAAACAGTGAGCAATAGTTCACAAATTGACCAAAATGGCGCTAGTGTAATTGAGTGAAGTGTGCCGAATTTGAATCTATAATATCTCTTATTAATTTCGATTATTTTTTTATGTGTTTACCGTAACAAAACTTTTTTAAAGCATTTAAATCTAAATGAAAAACATTCATTATGTGTAATGTCAAAGAGGACGTATTATTTTTGGCGCATTATTTTGTTTACGCTCTTGCTAAATTAGAAAGCTCTTATAATAGACGGACACTTTCATACACAAACGGTCCTACCTGTACCCTCAATAAATGTCTTACCAAATACTTTACACGACTGTAGTTCAATGTCACGTGTAAATTTATAACGCCCTCTGTTGGATTTCTATGCAACTATTTTTATTTAGTTCGTGTGTATGTGTGTTGTGTGACAATAGATGGCGGTGCTAATACTTTTGGTATTTTGATTGCTGCCATTAGAATGTTATCCTCCATATAAATAAAATTGAATGTTTTGAGAATTGAGATATTATTAATATTTTATAAGCGAGTTATGAATGAATAAGGCGATAGAAATATTTCAACAGCGTGTTCTAAAACTTAAGAGCGTATACACCTTGCGCGCAAAGTCAACTATAAGTATTTCTTCGTTAATTTCACGCACACATAAGCGACCAAAGCTGTGTGCGTAGAGCTGCCGCGTCGGCTCGCTATACAGTCAGCGCAACCAACTTTGATCCGTGCGCTTCAAAATTATAACATTGAATTGAAATGTAACTTATGATTTATATATTGGTAATATTATATCATAAAAATATTTTATTTGCATTATAAGTAGACAAATATTACTGTGCAAGCAATGAACAATACAAATTTAGATACTAATCATATTTTCGTTATTATTACATTGTTAAGTTGCATTCAAATCAGTGTTCAATCAGTAGACACTACGGACGTTTTATTAATCATTTCGTGTTCGAACACATGAAAAGAGTTAGGGGCCTTACAACCCCTTACAATTACGAAATATATTTAATTTCATATTATAATACATAACATAATTTAGCCTCGGAATTACATCCCATTATATTACCTGAAACATTATTTATACTCACTACAAAATCATTGCAGGTAATAAAAAGAAAAATATGTTTTACTACCAAAGTACTAAGATGTGGCAATCGCAGTCCTCGAGTGGCTATTTTTACTACGCACGGCAAAAATCGACTGCAGCCAGGCCGGAGCGACGAGCGATACGTCCTCCCTCTAGAAGGCCTTGCGGCGGTCTGATTTGATGGACGGCGGACAGCGTGTTTTATAGTGGTTTTTAAAATAATTGTAGAAAACATGAAAACTAATTTTGTTGAAATATAAAATGGCAATTTATTGATAAGATGTTCTTCTATTATAATATGCAATTGCTATAAAAAAATATGTGCGATAAGTTGGTGAAAAAAAATATGTTCTTGACGAGAGTTCCTGAATAATTTCGCATTGCTTAAATTTTTATTTTTCAAGAACTAAACATAAGAAGATTATTTTTCTCAGCAAAATCCCTCCATAAGGGTATTATTAGTCGGATAATATTTTTATTTTCATCTTATATTTAGTGATTTCGGATATCTTAAGCTTCTAAATTGCCACTTAAAGCCTAAATAACGAAACTTGTGTTCAGTAATCCTTATAGTACTCACAAATTATCCATCAATCTATAATGTTTTCCACCAAAATCCCTAGATGACAACCTTTTCTAAAATTAGTACTAATTATTTTTCCTTGAAATTGTTTATTGGTGGCTATTAACTCGTTTGAAAAGTCCTATTTTTTAGCCAAAAAGCGCGCAAAGGGTATAAACGCTCTTAATATAATGTATTAACTATAACTATGTATAAGTCTTCTTCTAACAAATGACATACATGAAAGTTAAAAAAATATGAAGAGTGTAAATAATATAAATTCTAAGCTATAAAGTTGAAGTGAATTCTAATAAGTCAACTATTTTAAAATTGGTAATTGCTTCAATACAAGTAGAAAATCTACATAAAAATAATTCCAGGACGCAATCTAAAGACTAATAGCTAAAAAAAATGTTCTAACATCTTTTTATATAGACAGAATAACAATAAAACTATTTACGATTACAAAAAACGAGATGAAACAACATAAAAAACCATCTTCAGAGCGCTTTCCCGATTATTATTTTGCCTCAAAAGCATAATTATTATAGTGTTATAGTTTTATTAACAGATGGCAGCACTGTCTTTGCATCATTTATTTAGCAATACATCATTAATTTAGCAATACATTATCGTAAGCTGTAAACAATGCATTTCAATATATTGGATACTATTATTTATTCTATTTAAAAATTTTAATCGTTATATGGTAAGGCACAAAAAATGTTAGGCATCGGGTAAATTATATTGCGGTATTCTGTTAAAATTTTAATCATTAATATCTATGAGAAAAAATGGGACTATTGGGGCTGTAAATATTAGCGAAAATTTGATCATTAGTGAGTGTAGTAGTAATATGACAGGTATATTAAGTCAAGTTTCATCTACTGTAATTGTAAACAAGAAATGTGTCGTTAAATTTGATAATTGTTCATATACAAAATTGGCAATTGGACATTTGACTGTTGCAAAAACTTCAATAACATTTTAACGTTTGTATCACCATTTAACACTATAAAATCTTTCTTCCTTCTGCGATTAGTATCTTAAATGGCGTTGATTTTATTTTTATATAGATCTGAAAACTGTTAATTCCAAATAATTATATTTTTGTTTATAATGTGGCATAAAGTTACAGAAAGTATATCATCTACATTGAAAGATTTGGTTTTTTTCCACAAACAAGTTTATAGAGGGCGTTGTGTACTTTGAAAATTAACCTGACAAACTTCACAATTTCAAAATGGCCGACAGTAAAATCAGCTGATAGCACAGACGTGCATAGATACCTGCGTTATTTCCACACATTGATAACTCCGTCGGCAGCTGAACTGACTAGGTAAGGTTTAGAACCCTCCACAAGTGTTAAGTCGGTTATGGGAGCGGTGTGGTAGAAGCTTCTAGACTCCACGCTTCGGTATACGTTGTCTTCTATTATAGTAGGAGTACTCGGGTCGAGTTTGCAGCATTCTTGAATCACTGTGGTACCGTCGATTATTCGACTCCTGGTAAACAAAAAATTATTAAGTATTTTTATTGGCTACGGGTAACAAATATGTACTTTGTAACTATTCGGTACAATTATCAATTGGAATTTACAATTAACTTAAAAAGTATTTTTACAAGCATACACGTTACGCACGCAAACTATTTATATATATAAACTAGTTATCAAGAATCAATTCTAGTAAAGTAGTAACTGTCTAAAAATAACCAAAAATAAAAACTAATAACATTTGACTCAAAAGCCCAGTATCCACACTGTAAAATCTGCTTCCATTTCTCTGCACTACCTTAAGGTTGGCTGGCAGAAAATGTCCTTAGTCATTCCGCCTGTGCAATTTATGTGTATTTATAAAAATAAATGATAATAAATACATATTCCTGCCCACCTGTATTTTACAGCATTAGGCGTATGCCTCAGATGATCTGCGGGCGCATGTACCAGAATATACGAGTCTTCTGGATGCTCCAGGTCCCAGTATCTAATTCTCTGGTCAGATCCGCCTGTTATCAGGAATCTAGAACCTTCTCGAGAGCCGCAGAACGCCGCGCTTATGTAGTGAGATGCCTGGGGTGAATAAGGATATTTAAGTTTTTTACCAATATCATGCTTTGCTGAAAAATTCAAATGGATCATTGGAAAATTCATTTAGGTATTTTGTTTAAGGAGACAAGGTATTATTGAATGTTGGTTAAAACGTGTTAAGAACAATATGAAATGAAGATTGGTGGTTATGAAAAGATGATTTTAAAGTAATTATGATAATCATGTTTGAATGTGGAAAATGGAATAGTGATCTATTTTTTAATAATATATATTCAAATTTATGTGGTGGGAATACGACATAGATTCGAATGTTTTAAATTTTTGCCGTGGTATTGAAAGGATATTTTTTTATCTAAAAGCTGCAGAGATTACTTATAAAGTGAAGACTTGGCTACGGTTGTAGTGAGTCGTTGAAGCAGGGAGTTCCCGTAGGTTGGAGATTTTTTTAGGAAAGGTCTATGTATAAGTGAACAAAAAACTAATAGTGATGAAGGTGATGATGATGATGGCATGTTTCAGTGATTCTACTGATGTTATAGACTGTCAGTGTAGTTAATATTCAAGTTATTGTATTCTTTTTAATAGGAATGATGGTGATATGGGTGATGGTGTTGTGGTGTGATGGTGATGTGTGTGATGTGTGATGTTGCTGTGTGATAGTGATGTAGATGTGTATATGCTCTCCCCCTTGAAATCAGGACGTCAACTACCCGTCTCAAATTTAAAATGAAGGTCCGTGAAATGCTGCTCAAAGAAGTTGCAGAATCCTCTCTATAGTCTCTTGTATATATATATATATATATGTATATATAGTATTTTATTTTATATAGTGTATATGTATATTTATATGTGTATATATATACCGGGTATCTCAAGACTGCTACCGAAAACGAAGCCGGGTGGTAGTTTTAGTGACTGCAAACACAATACAACCAAAAATTTCGAAAAGAAACGCGACAATTATTTTTTATGATTTTTTAAACATCGTCATTTTTGGGTGGTAAATCCATAGTTTTTGCTGAAATAATAATTTAAATACTTTTATACCTTAGATTATTTATAAATAAAAGGGTATACACTATTATTTTAGGAAAAAATGTATTTACCACCCAAATATGGTCATAGGAAAAAAATAACAAAAAAAAAATTGTCGCTTTTTTTTGCAACTTTTTCTGTTGCATTGTGTCTGAAGTCGCTTAAACTACCACCCGGCTTCGTTTTCGGTAGCAGTCTTGATATACCCTGTATATATACATTTGTAAATCGAATAATAATATATGTAATATAATTTTAATTACTTGTATTTTTTCTCTTTATCTTTTAATTAAGTATTCGTACACCTACTACAGCTCATCTCTGCATCACCTAAAGGTCGACTGGGAGAAAATGCCACAGGCATTAAGTCCGCCTTGTATACATTTGTATATGAAGCTTAATAAATAAATAAAATAAATGTGTATATTCACCGCGGGCGTGTAGTGCAGCGGCTGCGTGGCGTTGGTGCAGGGCCACAGCGCGTGCGTGCGCTGCGTGGACTCGAGGCACCACGCGGCCGCGTCGCGCGACCCCACGGCCCACACGCCGCACCCGCCGCACCCCCCGCCGCCGCCGCAGCCCCCACCGCCGAAACCGACCAGGCGACGCACGCGCTCCGCTACCGGACAGATACCATTTGTTATCTTTATTGCATTTACACTGCTGTTTAGCGTGAGAAATAGACATTGCGGTGGTACCCACCCAGGCAGCCTCTTACATATGAGAGACTTAACACGAGTGGAAACTTACCTTATATTCATACAAATCGTAAAGTATTCAGATTTTCTCATGATGTTATACTTCACCGTTTAAGTGTATGGTGATTGACTATCAATACACACATGATTTTGAAAAATCAAAGTTTTGAATTCGAACCCGCGACCACCGTGAACATGTTGGCGCGTCTGATCAGTTTACTGACAAGGCATCTTTAAATTTTTAGTAATAATAATAATAAAGAGCACAAGCTCATTGGTGCTCTTATTTATCTTGCTGTTTTTAGGCTGTTATTTATAATCCCGAATAAAGGCCCGTCCATTAATCACATGAGGCTTGAAAGGTGGGGACAAAAATCACGAAATATTACAAGGGGATAAAAAGGGTGTAGTAAGTTATCACATGTATTTATTTTTTCGCCAAGCAACAAACAAAGTCCTAGTGTGTCCCACGCCGCGACAACCTGAAGTCAGAAGACAATCTGCAAATGCTAAGAAAAACATCACGTGATTAATGGACGGCCGCTAGTGTATAGATCGAAGGGTGTCTGTACAGTGTACAGTTAGTAAAATGATTACATACAGTTGGGATGCCTGACTGACGTGATGGGCAGCTGGAACCTGAGGTCCCACACGCACACGGCGCCGCTGGAGGTGCCCACCGCGAGGTACCCGCTGCTGCTGGCCAGCAGGCACGTGTACACGCCCTGCCGCACGTCGCCCTGCAGCTTCCACGCGTTACCTGAAATCATCATCACAATCATTACCATCATCATAATCATAATCAACAATACCAACATTATCATCACCACCAACAGCATTATCATCACCAACACCAGCATTATCATCACCATCATCACCATTATCATTACCAACATCAGCATTATCGTCGTCATCATCATCATTGAAATAAAACTATTATTGATGGATTTTATCGAGAATTTAGTTTTTTTTTGTCCCGGGACTATGTACGTCACACTGCAGCGCAAACGCCTCTACAATCGACAATACGATTGAGAGTGGTAAGGCCATATAGTCCATCACGCTGGCCTAGTGCGGGTTGGTGAACTTACCCTGGGATTTGAATGCACGACCACTCGTCCTTTAAGGTATATTAGTATAGTGTATACATACCCGGCGCCCGCAGATCCCACCCCACGACAGTAGCCCGCAGCGTGGCGTAGGATATAACCCCCGCGTGCACGCCGCCCGCGCACGCCAGCGCGCACCACTCGCCCTCCACGCCCGCCTCCAGCTGCCGGCACTGAGACAGTGTCATGCGGGACGATGCGCTGTGCACCCTGACATATATACTAGTGTATACATACCCGGCGCCCGCAGATCCCACCCCACGACAGTAGCCCGCAGCGTGGCGTAGGATATAACCCCCGCGTGCACGCCGCCCGCGCACGCCAGCGCGCACCACTCGCCCTCCACGCCCGCCTCCAGCTGCCGGCACTGAGACAGTGTCATGCGGGACGATGCGCTGTGCACCCTGACATATATACTAGTGTATACATACCCGGCGCCCGCAGATCCCACCCCACGACAGTAGCCCGCAGCGTGGCGTAGGATATAACCCCCGCGTGCACGCCGCCCGCGCACGCCAGCGCGCACCACTCGCCCTCCACGCCCGCCTCCAGCTGCCGGCACTGAGACAGTGTCATGCGGGACGATGCGCTGTGCACCCTGACATATATACTAGTGTATACATACCCGGCGCCCGCAGATCCCACCCCACGACAGTAGCCCGCAGCGTGGCGTAGGATATAACCCCCGCGTGCACGCCGCCCGCGCACGCCAGCGCGCACCACTCGCCCTCCACGCCCGCCTCCAGCTGCCGGCACTGAGACAGTGTCATGCGGGACGATGCGCTGTGCACCCTGACATATATACTAGTGTATACATACCCGGCGCCCGCAGATCCCACCCCACGACAGTAGCCCGCAGCGTGGCGTAGGATATAACCCCCGCGTGCACGCCGCCCGCGCACGCCAGCGCGCACCACTCGCCCTCCACGCCCGCCTCCAGCTGCCGGCACTGAGACAGTGTCATGCGGGACGATGCGCTGTGCACCCTGACATATATACTAGTGTATACATACCCGGCGCCCGCAGATCCCACCCCACGACAGTAGCCCGCAGCGTGGCGTAGGATATAACCCCCGCGTGCACGCCGCCCGCGCACGCCAGCGCGCACCACTCGCCCTCCACGCCCGCCTCCAGCTGCCGGCACTGAGACAGTGTCATGCGAGATGAACCGCTGTCCACCCTGATAACGTTATAATAAGGGCTAAAAATTGCGACACCAAATATATTTACCTACTTAATAAATAAATAAATAACACCCAACAGTCACATACATAGTCCTAACCCCACACTAAGATCGAGTCTTGTGTCGTGTATCAGGAAATACGAGAGACTTTTCGTCTCACAAACATCCAGACCCGAAAGAAATATTTGTGGGCCACACAAATATTTCTTTCGGTGCGGGGATCGAACCCGCGGCCTCTCGTTTCACAGGCGGCGTCTAACCGACTGATCCACGGAAGCTGTCATATAAGTATTACTCGGTCACAATATCTCTGCACCTCGCAGGAATGCGATGCCCCTCCCGCTGTCCTTTCTCCTTGTGTAATGTACCCCTGACTAATGCAATCAAATGAAATTGATTTATTGATTATGTAGGCAATTAAATAGCCCTTCTGACAAGTCAATACATAGTATGTATTCTATACTTATTAACAAAGTAATTGATTATCATTAAAGAGAATTATTATACTCGTAAAAGAGGAACCTGACTGACTGACTGACTGAAGTATCAACGCACAGCCGAAACTACTGGAGCTAGGAACGTGAAATTTTGCACAGGGGTTCCTATTATGACGTGGGGTAGCACTAAGAAGGGATTTTTGGAAATTCAACCCTTAAGGGGTGAAAAGGGTTAAAAACCGTTGTATGGAAAATTACTTTAATCTATATTTTAGTGGTCCATGAGTATTACTAAAACGACGCGTAGCGATTTAATGTTACAACCGGATCCAACGCGGCCCTGCCTGATAAGACCCGGCGAAACAAACTCAGTGGGCTTACACTACCACTGGAACTACGCGGCAAGAACCAGTGAGTGTGAGAGAGTGATGAGTATATCCAGCGAATAAAACTCAGTGGGCTTATTTTGGGTCCAATAGTTTAAAATAACGACCATGAGTATTTATGTAAACGTAAAGTCATGTAATCTTAATTATAAGGAAATTACATTTTTAAGTAAATACGGCGCGTCTTTCAGCTTGGTATATACAATACTAATTCACTGTCATCGAAGGGTTTAGCATTTAGCAAGGGGTACATCGCCACATGAATTTGATAGAATCCTAGACCTTTCTGCAGGAATGCTAGAAAACCGGTGACATATATATCCTTCATCATCATCATTATCATCATCATATCAGCCACACTTAGTCATAGTATAGTTTCATAGCAATTATTTTAATTATTTACCTTAGCACAAATATGGATCCTTCTTGCGTGGCGGCCGCTAGAGACTGTCCGTTCTCGCACGACACTAGTGATAGCACCGGGCCTGCACTGCGGTTGTACATGGATTTCGATCTGGAAAATGTTTCATTTTGAGTATAAATCCCAAACCACACACCATCACTTGTAATTTTTATAAGATTTTTTTTCAGTACTCCAGGCAATCAAGCAAACAAGTCACCTAATGGTAAGTGATCACTGCCACCCGTGAACATCCATAACGCTTGAGTCATAGATGTTTTGCCAGACCATTAAGCCGTGGAGAGCGGGAAGGAAAAAGTATGGGAAGAGGAGGTATTGGGCAGTTTTTGTTGTCCTTATTTATCACTCTGTTCATTATTCGTTATGAGATTCAAAACGATTTTCCTTATAGAATTGAATCATCACCATCATCATCATGTGTGAAATGTGTTATTTTTGGAATGTTCTGAAAAATCCAATCATAGCTTCTATGCAAGTTGTCTTGAAACTCAACGTCAAAAGAGAAAAATATCTAGATTTAGAAATATGACAGTTGTTCTTTAACCGAGAGTTCTAGACTTTTTCTCTCTTAATTTTCTTGGAACTGGTATAGTCTGACGCTTTACTCCGTTACCGATTGATCTTCAGTTTCATGACACCCTGTATATGAAAAAAATTAAAATACTCGTCCAATTAAATACCTGTTGACATGCGCATGACCCTGCAGCCTGGTTGCGTCCCACAATCTGACAGTACCGTCGTTGGAGCACGATGCGAACATGTTCCGATGAGCTGGTAATGTCACCATCTGATTCACACGAGCTCTGCGGAAACAATGACATTATGATTTCGCACATTTAGAATTAATGCGATTAGTTCCAAAAAAAACATAGATTTTGGCTTTATTCACGTTTTGGTTCAAAATGACCTATCGACCCTTTGTTAAAGAAGGACTTATGACCCTTGAGAAACAGAAAGATGTGTACTTTGGCCTTTTCGATGTATCTTTCATAAGTAAAAATATTCTTATGTTTCAAATCATTAATGAACGTTTCCCAAAAAAATAAGATTTTTTAGTTAGGTCTCTGTAATTCTAAAGGTGCGTTTGTAACAATTAAACGACTTTTGATTTATGTCATTCTCATTCACGGACATTAAGGGTGGAAATTTGACCAATCTAGAGCTGTGGTGATCACTGTGAAAACAAAATCAAGGGAAATTATAATTTAAAAAAAACTATAATATAATTTAAAAATTAGATAACATGATTGCAAAAAAACTATACAGGAATTAATACATCACTAAACATATTTCTAGTTTTTTTTATAACTAATATCAATAACAAAGTCAAAATGTTAGTAATCAGTAGACATGGGTTAATGGGATTCTAACGGCCGTACTCAGAGACAGTTAATGTCTCTGAGTTTGGCAGTAAGTGGGTTTTCATTACTGTAGAAGATGTAGAAGTGTACCAGTATACTGACTTGTGTTCGTGCAGATATGCCAGTAGTTGTGTGCCGGGACGCCAGCCGGGCGGAGGCACCACCTCCTCGCTGCTGGACTCCGGGCTGTCCTCACTCCTGCACAAACAAACCTGTACTAAGTATGGGAGGACCTGGGTTCCGTTACCAGGTCTCTCATATGTGATGGATTCGGTTAGAAGGTGTCTCATATGTGAGAAGTCATCTGGGTAGGTACCACCGCAATGTCTATTTCCCCCGTGAAACAGCAGTGTAAATGCACTGTTTTGGTTCGGACTGAAGGATATTGTAGCCAGAGTAGCTACTGGATATATTGAGACTTAATATCTTATGTCTCAGGATGATGAGCGCAGTGGAATGCTAAGTAATGTTATGTAATTCAAGGTGTTTGGTTTTGCTATTGTTCATGAGCGGTCGTATCGCTTACCATCAGGCGAACGGCATGCTCGTCTCGTCATTCAATGCTATAAAAAAAAGTTTGAGTAGTAATATGAGGTATAAAATATTCATATGGTGATTCTGTATGTCTGTATCAGCCTATATTCATCCCACTGCAAGGCTCGGGTCTTCTAGAATTCCTACTTCCTAATTTGAGAGTACGATTGAGAGTAGTTAGGCCTATAGTCCACTACACTGGCCTAATGCGGTTTGGCGAACTTTACATATCATAGAAGTGGTATGTTGTGGTGTGTATGTGGTGATGGTCGCATGGTGATTGGATAAATTATATTGTTTGTTTAATTATTAGAAATGAAGCTATAAGGAAGTTACCTTAAAGATCTCTGGAACTTCTGTTGCATGCGCGCCGTTAGATCTCTCAACTCAACGCGACAAGGAGCCATGCTATCTGAAAAAATATGTATAAATTAATATTATAGAAGACATAGTTCTGACCCCACACTAACAACGTGTAACACTGTTAGTGTTATTTTTTTAATAGATTGTTTCTTTTGAAGTCACAAAAACTAATAACAAAAAGAATTGAAATCATCAATTAAAATATTTTTCCATGTATTTGTTATAGGGATGAGTTCGATATATCAAAACGTAACTTATATCGGATATGTGTTTAATATCATATCATATCGATAGCTAAATCTACATAACCGATATGACAAAAACTATAACGAGTCAGTTATATCCAAACTTCACATCACAGCTATATGAAATCGAAACAGTTATTCGCTTTGTCTCTGCCTGACTACTATGCGTTTCAAATAAGAATAGGAACGTCAATGACCTTTAGTTGTCAAATATCACACGAAAAGTATGGTTATTTAGCAACAAAAACATATTTACGCATCAATTATATATTTTTTTTCACATAGTCAAATTCTTGAACATAAATTAACTAAATAAATTGAAACAATTACAAAATGTTATATGGACACATAAACAAGAATGTTTAGTCATAAATAGCTTAAAAAAGTATATATTTTTTATTTACTTCATATGCAATTATTCGCCAGAGAGTAACTATAACACGACATTATTCATTCATTAATTTTTTTACGAATTATTAAATATTAAAAATATTATTTTTATTCAACAAAAATATTATTTTAGGGAATCTTGTTTTGCTCACCCTACCTAAATTGTGCGATTTGACAGCTACTACGAACCAATATGGCGCAGGGTCAGTCCTATTCTTAGTTGAACCGCATAGTATTTAAGTTTTACTGGCGTAAAAGAGATGAAGCGAATAGTACGTAACTTTAGCAGGTGTTCGCTTGGTTAATGCAATGCGTGCGTAATATATCTTAAGGCGTTAGCAATAAGGTCTAGTTTCTATTTGTTTAGTTACAATAACGTGGTCAATAATCACGGCTACGTGTGCATACCGTCCTAAGTTACTGATTATTGATATCGATATCGATATCCAAAAACGGTTTTCGATATCGATATGAAAATTGAATATCGGTTACATATCCGTTTGCGACAAAAACCGAAAACGCCCATGTCTAATTTGTTAATACAATTTGAAGTGATATAATGAAAAAAAGACACAAAAAAATCTAGAGCCGTTAATAATGTAATTACAAAAAAAGCAATTGGACTTCTTTCATTAATAAAAATATGCTCAACATGGCGGCTAAAATTCTTAATCATAATTACAAAATTAGATTTTTGTATTTCAGAAAACAAAAAATAAACGTTATGACGTATTTTTGCCGTCGATGTACATGTAAATTCTCAAAAGTAACTCTTACATATTTATTTTAACGTGAAAATACATAATAAACAAATAAATAAAGAAAACACGTATTTCGACTATATGTAAACCGCTGACACACCCGCTTTATCGTTTTCTAAGTCAAATGGAAACTGCTGACGAAAATTCCTGACTCGTATCGATTATTTAAAACAATATTCATTCGGTTGTCGAACTAGGTCAAATTAACCCCTCAACCGTCGTGAACCTGAGCCCGGTTCGTTCGGTTCAAGCAATAAGCAACCCTAATGACATTGAAATAGGGTCTATTATTAATCGGCTCTTCGGATTTCAAGCAAAAAAGCAACCTAACGTTATTGAAATAAGGGCTATTTTTAAATCAAGGTCACTTACGGCGGTCTAAGGGTTAACCTTAATAAACTTTGTAATTAAATTATTTGTAAGATTTTTTTTTCATGCTTTCAGCCGTAATTAACGTAATTAATACATAAACAAATAAATAGATACTTACATTGTACATAACTAGCGCTGTGTCCCATCTGCGAGTGTTGCGGCGCCACCGACGTACTGTGCGACACCACCGCACTAGTTGCAGATGATACGCCCGTCTGAGATACCGACTCTGACACTGTAACAAGCATTTATTTAATAACATATTGTATAGAAATACTTTTGAAAATGGCGAGGAAGATAAAGAAAGGGAAAGTTAAAGAGACAAGAAAAAACTAGAAACGATGATAAATTATTTATTCAATAACATATTATATAGAAGTACTTTAGAAAAGGCAGAGGAAGATAAAGAAAGAGAAAGTTAAAAGATTATAATAATATATCTAGAAACAGTTATAAATAAATAATAAATACACCCAACAGTCACATACATAGTCCTGATCCCCCACATTAAGCTCAATTAACTTTTGTGTCATGGGGACTAAAATTACGAGAGACTTTTCGATCTCACATACACCCAGACCCGAGACAAATACTTGTGGGCGTCACAATCATTTGTCTCAGTGCTGGGGTCGAACCCACGGCCTCTTGTTTCACTGCCTGTTTTTAATCAACTGCGCCACGGAGTCTAACAA
Source organism: Hyles euphorbiae (assembly GCA_023078785.2). Taxonomy (NCBI): domain Eukaryota; kingdom Metazoa; phylum Arthropoda; class Insecta; order Lepidoptera; family Sphingidae; genus Hyles; species Hyles euphorbiae. Next base: position 7,126,041 of record CM041048.1, read on the forward strand.
TTAAAAAAAACATTTGGTATAAAGTAGTGTAAAAAATTTGAGAAAATGTACATTAAAATTTATTTAGCATTATAATTTATTCGGATTAGGAATATAATTATGTTATTTTATTAAGATCACGATAACAGGTAGGTACCTGTTATCGTATAATATCGATATCGTATAATCGTAGGGAAACTTACAGGTCTAGGTAGACCTGTAAGTTTCCCTAGACCTAGAGCTAGACTATGCGAGACGATGAAGGTAGAGAAAGTGAACAATAAAAAAAAACAAAAAAGCAATGAGACCGATGATGATGGTCATGTCTTATTACTTATTAAGACATTCATATTTACCTCTGGAATGTTGGTCGTGCGAATGTCCAAACATATGTTGCCACTCTGTGTTCATATGTGGCTCGTGGCTACCTGATGTTTTGTGTGTTCGTCTGCAAACAAAATCAGCAAATTACCATGTGTCATATCATCATCGATATAATTTACCAGTCATAACATTTGTTATGTTCTTATTCTTTCTTTCATATCGCATTTCTTTTTTGCTTGATACCAAAGGAGATGCCCATTTTACTTTGAAACTTAGTATCGGTGCGAAGATATTTGTCCCTCGATAAAACCTACTTTATTGTATAGGGAAAAATATATATTTTCAATGAACTTAATTGCGACCCAGGCCCGGAGTTCTTGGAGAAATGAACTTGAAGTCTTATAAAAATATTTCTTTTTGCCTACGGCTCTGTGAACAAAATGTAAAATGTTGATGATAATCAATATATTTTTTAAAAATCTGTCACTCGGGTTAAATCCGTAAAGCGTTAAGAGCAAACCATAAAAATGCTTTAATTTATTTTTAAGGAGTATCGGTATTCGGACCTACGATGTTTTTAACAGATATTATGAATGGGCATTCTCCTTTATTTCAGTCTCTTTATCGGCCCATATACGTCCCACTGCAGGGCACGGGCCTACTCTACAATCGAGAATACGATTGAGAGTGATTAGGCCATATAGTCCACCACGCTAGCCTAGTGCGGGTTGGCGGACTTACATACCATAGAAATTCTTATAAATCGCTATGGTATGCAGGTTTCCTCACGATGTTTTCCTTCACCGTTTTAGTGCGTGGTGATTGATTATCAATACACACATGACTCCGAAAAGTCAGAGGTGTGCCCTGGGATTCGAACCCGCGACCACCGTGAATATGTGGGCAGCCGCGTCTAGTCCGTTTACCAACAGGCCACCACGCACTTGCATCCTCTCTCCTTTATTTATTTTAGTATAAACAATAAATAGGAGTATTAACTATATTTTTTTAAATATTTGTACAAATTATTTCTTTATCTATAATCTAACATACAGACACCTATGAAATGAGTCTACAACTTTTAAAACACATTATTTGAAAATACCTGGTTTGCGTGGATGAATACAATTTAGCCGTATTGTGCTGTAAAGTGTCTCCCGCGTTGGAGTCGAGCTGCACGGAGCGAGATATTCCGGTGTTGGACAACACCAGGCGACCCGGCGCGTCTGTTATATGCTGTAACAACATATCAAAACATAAATATAATACACTTGAAATCCATATAAAATCCATTTTTTTTAATAGAATTTAAGTATAAACTGACCTGTGTGGAAGAACTTTGTATTTTGATGAGGTGCGCACTCATAGCCAGTAGTTGATTTTCAACATGTTCAGTCATACCTGTACAGAAACCGTTTAGTTATATAAAAAAAAATAACCCCCAATGATCACATACATAGTCCTGACCCCACACTAAGATAGTCTTGTATCGTGGGTATCAGGAACTACGAGAGACTTTTCGGTCTCACAGACACCCAGACCCGGAAGAAATATTTGTGGGCCGCACAAACATTCCTCTCGGTGCGGGGACCGAACCCGCATCCTCTCGTTTCACAGACCCGGTCTAACCGCCTGGACCAGTCAAAAATTGACAGTTACCTTATAAACTGACGCGATTAAGCGAATAAAATTAACATGAAATCAGTCAAATAATATAAGTAAAATAATAATATCAATAAGATCGCTGATTTTCACATTTATTTAAAAGAGTTTGCTATTTTTAAATTGTTATTAATGCATGGGGTGTGTCCAATAGAAAATTTACAAATAAATAATATTTTAAAACTTACCATCGGATGCTAGCCTTCGGAAGAGATTTCTAAGTTGTTGACCCATCTCGGAATACTGAGGCATCATGCCTTGTTTCACCTGGTGCAAAAAAACGATAAGTATTAATAATTTTAACTGCCATATTATAGGAAACCTATGAAAGTTAATGCTATAAGAATGGCCTAATAATTGCAACACAGTTACAACTACTGCAGAAATAAATTTCATTTCATTTTTTTAAAATTAAATACTACTTAAGTTTATTCAAAAAAAAATTAGCTTCCATTTAATCTGTGCAATTTTCGGAATAAAGAATAGCTCTTTGCATTGCTCCTTGGACTTGAACTTTTATTCTGATAAAATATTTTGTTTGTCGCTTAGTACAATACAGTATGCCTAAAAACCCGGTCCGAAATACATAATAAAGCATAACATAATTATCGTAAGTATGATACACACTTTAGTATCAACATTACCCTAAAATCTAGCAAAATTTTATTTCCTGGCAACACTAATACACATTCTGTCAATTCAAGGTCAAAATCTCACCTTTAGCCTGGTATTCCTCCTTTCTCTCAAAGTTTGGACTAATCTATCTACATCTCCATGCTTGAGGACTGCGTCTAGAACCTTCCTGGGTATGGGATCCGCCAAGCTTTCTAGCAACAGTTCAGCTCGTTCTACCTGTAAGGAAAATTAACTTATGATATAATGTCAGGTATGAAATTTTTACCTTCCAAGAACAAGTTTATTTATGGGTACGCGTAGGGGCCTGTTGGTTAACGGACTGAATACTGATATTTCAAAAACCCTATGCCAATTTAGATTTTTAAAATCTAGCTCACGATTTCTTAAAACAATTTTGGTTCCTCCTGATACTTTCAATTTTTGTTTGGCCACAGACGACTTGAAAAAATTATCTTTATAATATAAGTAGAGTGTAAAAGAGGAACCTGGCTGGCGTATCAACGCACAGCCGAAACTACTGGAGCTAGGAACGTAAAACTTTACACAGGGGTTCCTATTGTGACGTAGGGTAGCACTAAGAAGGGATTTTTGGAAATTTAACCCCTAAGGAGGTGAAATGGGTAAAAAATCCCTGTTGTATTATAATATGATTACCTGAATGAGTTTGTGTTTGAGGTGGGGCCACACTAGCGGCAATATCTTGCAGTTCACATCGATCGGGTTCAGAAGACTGGCGACGCAGGATATAAGACCGCACACCTCGTGACGAATCTGGAATCAATTTTATTATCACAATGACTTTAGATGTATCGTATAATTACTTTTTTTTATTGCATGAATGATGATGAACTGGCTAAAGGTGCAGGAAGTCGCTGGATGCAGGGCGGTTCCAACAGGTCAATGTGGAGATCCGTGGGGGAGGCCTATGTTCAGCAGTGGACTTCTTGTGGCTGAGATGATGATGATGATTGCATGAATAGTGAGACGAACATGCCGTTCGCCTGGTGGGTAATCAATACGACTGCTCATGAAGAGTAACAAAACCAAACAACACCTTGAATTACAAAGCAATGATTGACATTCCACTGCGCTGGCCATCCTGAGACAAACGATGTAGTCTATATACGTCCAGTAGTTACTCTGGCTACAATGTCATACAATTCGAAACACAACAGTGTATTTAAACTGCTGTTTGGCGAGAGAAATAGACATTGCGTTGATACCCACCCAGGCGGTCTCTCATATTCATCTCTCATTTCCTTTTAAAAATCATGTAGTACAAAATCTGACTGCATATTTTGTTAAATAAAATTAAGTTGTGGTGGCATTCGGCTGGCATTCCGCGTCGGTCACAACTAGTCGGAGGTGTGTCAAACCGGTTCCAACACAAAGGTCGACCTGTACCCCAAGCAGGAACATTTTGAAGTATCGTATAGTAATAGTATCGTGACAACGATTACTATACTATAACTACTCCATATCGGTAGCATGAATCGATTAACCATACTCTCGTGAACTCGATACTATTACGTTACGATAGTGACAGATAACCTAGGGTAATGAACGAATGTTATTGAATGATTCGTGCGGAATTGTCATTCACTACGTGAGTACATTAATTTATTATTATTATAAAGTAACAAAAAAATATAAAACATGCATTAATATCGCGTAGAAAGGTTATGGAAATAAATTAATAAGCAAATACATATTTCTTGCTTTTATTCCGCAATGTACAAAAATGACTCCAATTAATTATGCGTTTAGATTTCCGAACGTAGCAATTTTTTTTGATTAGGTGTCAAACAATTAATGCAAATTAATAACTAATATTATTTAAGTTATAGATAAAGATATGTACATATGTTTTATAAAATCCCTCTACATTTTTAAGGAGGAGAGCTTTATGAAAGTATTCTCTATATTTTTGCTCGTTAAGTTCCTCGGCAATTATTTTCACATATACTCACACTTCTCTGCCCTAAGAGCTTGCTCGACTATACATTGACTTATAAGCTTATAAGTATAACATAAAATGATTAAGTAGGTACGCAAAACGAAAATCAAAGTTCCATGTAAATATTTTATTTATAAGTTTTTTACAGTTTTAGGTTAGGTATGTTTTTAACTACAATAAATTCCAGACTTTCTATATCTTCATACTTGTTCGCAAGATTCCCAAGTTCATTGCTCCGATTCCAAACAGTCCATAGTCTAAGAAATAACCTTCATATTTGAGTTAGGTATCACAATAATTATAACTTCATATCGCAGCATTGAATTTCATATAACTAGCGAAATACGGAGTAGATAATTACACACAATAACACTAAGGCATCGGGAAACACTAAGCATGACCGTAATTAACACATTTTTCCTTAATTCGATGTGTAGAAATACAAAAATATACTCTCGATAATGTTCTCACGGTAAAAATGTCGGTGACAAAACAATCGTATTTCTCGATAGTAAATCGGCGATACTATACGTCAAAAATTATTCCTGCTACCACTTTTCATACATTTGTATAGTAAAACTATCGTTATTACCATACTATAGTATCGTAAATGTTTCCTGCTGCCATCATTTAGTTCCAAATACGCTCACAATGGCGCTGTTCAAATTCCCATACAAAATTTTACTATTACGATTACTATACTATAGAGCCAAATGTTCCTGCTTGGGGCACAGTATCTTGTTTTGTGTGGTTTTGAAAAGATGTACCTGCCGGTGATCGGTACGTTCTTTCTTATATGGAGTATTGGTGGTAGGTTTCTCATATGTGGGATGCCGCCTGGGTGGGTAGCACCGCACTGTCTATTTCTCCAAATAGCAGTCTAAATGCATTGCTGTACTTCGGATTGAATGATATTGTGGCCAGACTAATTACTGGTCATATTGGACTTAACATTTTTTTTCCAAGATGCTGAGCGCAGTGGAAACCAAACATTGCTTTGTAATTATTATAGGTATTGTTTGGTTTTGCTACTATTCCTGAACTGTGGTATCGCTTACCATCAGGCGAACGACATTCTCGTCTCACCATTAATTGCAACAAAAAAAAACACATATATTGAAATAAAACTATTATTTACGGATTTTATCGCGAATTTGGTTTAATTTTTACATTAATTTTGACTTCGCGACGTTTCGATTACTTTACAGCTTTCGTGGTCACGGGGCGGACAAAAACACAAATATTATACAAATTTTATTCAAAACAAAATAATAAAAAAATAGTTACCCATAGGTTGGGATGTGCGAGGCACACGGCGGCCTCGGCGACCAGGTCGCACAGCGCCTGCTTGGGCAGCAGCCCCAGCTCCGCCAGGCTCGTGGTGGCGCGCAGGGCCTTCGCTATTATCCACTCCGACGGGTCCGTTAGACCCTGCAACAAATTATATACATTAATTATACATATACCGGGTATCTCAAGACTGCTACCGAAAACGAAGCCGGATGGTAGTTTTAGTGGCTACTAACACAATGCAATTAAAAATTTCGTCTAGAAACGCGACAATTATTTTTTATGATTTTTTAAATATCATCATTTTTGGGTGGTAAATCCATAGTTTTTGCTAAAATAATAATTTAAACTCTGTTATACCTTAGAGTATTTATAAATAAAAGGGTATACACTATTATTTTAGGAAAAATATATTTACCACCCAAATATAGCCATAGGAAAAAAATAACAAAATAAATAATAGTTAAAAAAAAAAAAAATACACGCTTTAATAAGATATACAACTAAAAAAGTAAAAATAATTGATACTGAATTTAAGATAAGTAAATGGAGTAAAATACTTATATTTTATTGTTACAAAGCGTGGGGTGTTTACAACAATTACTTATCATCCTGCACCCCACGCTTTGTAACAATAAAATATATGTATTTTACTCCATTTACTTATCTTAAATTCAGTATCAATTATTTTTACTTTTTTAGTTGTATATCTTATTAAAGCGTTTATTTTAGTTTTTTTTTAACTATTATTTAATTGTTTTGACTAAAAACATCCATCTACAGCTGTATTTCCAATCAATAACGCCATCTGTTGGTCAGTAGTAACATCTGACACTTGAAGAATACAATGTTAACACCATCTAGCGATGAATAGTGCAAACATGCATTATTGACGTGATCACGCCATCTATTAGTCAGTAGCAAATTATGTTCATCTATACGCCACCTAGTGGTCAGTAGCAATGGTCATCAATTATAAGAATAATTAATCCTGGCGAATCTAATCAGGATAATTATATATTTTAATCGAATTATTGTATTGTCATCGGTCTTTGACAGGTGTGCAAAATTTGAACGAAATCTGGCCGTTTAAAGTGGGTCAAAATCGCGCCCAAAGAAGTCGGTTACAAACAAACATACAAACATACAAGTGAAGCTAATATAAAGCGTGTAATAATTGACGCTTTTTTTTGCAACTTTTTCTGTTGCATTGTGTCTGAATTCGCTTAAACTACCACTCGGCTTCGTTTTCGGTAGCAGTCTTGATATACCCTGTATATAGACACATACCTTTTTTCCAAGAGGGTTAGTAGGGGTACACAGAGGTACTTGAACATCCATATTTCGCTTTATATGTTCTATCTAGGGCATCGAAACTCGGTTCAATTTTGAAAACCCGGGTTTTCGGGTCTAAGAGTAATCAAAACCCGGGTAGACCGGTTTTTTCGAGCATTTCGATCATTGTATTGTAATTTTTTAAAATACACTAATCTGCGTTTGTATATCGATTTCCTATCTGTATCAGCCCATATACGTCCCACTGCAGGGCACGGGCCTCCTCTACTATCGACAGTACGACTGAGAGTGGTTAGGCCATATAGTCCACCACGCTGGCTTAGTGCGTGTTGGCGGACTTACCTACATACCATAGAAATTTTTATAAATTGATCCTATCAAAAACATCCTGTAAACGAATTCCAAGTCTCGCAGCTCAGTTTATCTACCGCAAAAAGTTGTGAGATCCATGTAATACCAAGTCGATTAATTTATTTAGTCCTCGCTAAAGGGACCTTCTGTATCGCATGAAAACATAATGTATCGTACAATTTATATATAATGCTACTGGCCAAGTCGATCTAATTATTTAAAATGTAAAAAAATAATAATATTGATATGATAATAACTTACGTAATAACTTTATACAGAAGGTCCCTTTAGCGAGGACTAAATAAATTAATCGACTTGGTATTACATGGATCTCACAACTTTTTGCGGTAGATAAACTGAGCTGCGAGACTTGGAATTTGTTTACAGGATGTTTTTGATGGGATCTCACGTCTTTTTGTAGAGTCCTACTTTTTTCTTTTCGGTACTTTTTATTTCTAGAATATATATAACGATTTTTCTTAAAGCCTCTGTCTTATGGTTTTTTTATTATTTTTGTAGGTATCAATTTATCACAAATATAGCGGATTTGATTATTAGTGTTCTTTCTTTCATGGTAATTGATATTTTCGAGCTATTTAGTCTATTTATTTGCAAGTTTTTCTTCGTCGTGTTTTCCTAGAGGAACGTTGTACAGTTTCATGGGCTGAATACACCTTTTCCCTCTCTATACCCCCTCCTATTATGCCTCATTTAAATAGATACCTATCTACAACTATTATTCCATTATATACGGGTACAACGAATCATTAACTGCAAATGTAACTTTGTAATCCTATACATTTATATGGGATTAAAAAGTTATTCACGCAGTTAGTGTATCTAGAAAATTAGACAGAAATTATGAAATGTTTAAATTTTCCCTTAACTTAGACACTAAATACTAATGATATTCTAAATTTGAAGGTTATATGTCTGCTAAAAGTGCCTTAGGCTTTTGATGATCGGTCAGTCAGTCAGTGAGTGACAAAATTACGAAAGTTTGACAAGTTACAATTCTTAAACCACTGGTTCAAATTGAATGAAATTTTAAATATACCGTGTTTACACAATGCCTGCTTAGTAACTGAAAATTCAGGCTTCTTGCTTTAACCACAACGAAGTTATGGGGGGTTGAAAATGGTCTGAATTGCTTCAAGAAAAGGATGGTACGACAGTGCCGCTTTTTAGCTCGACTTGGAGGGGGCACTGCCGTGCCCCCAGATATGATATGCAGGTTTCCTCACAATGTTTTCCTTCACCGTTTTAGTGCGTGGTGATTGACTATCAATACACACATGACTCCGAAAAGTCAGAGGTGTGCCCTGGGATTCGAACCCGCGACCACCGTGAACATGTTGGCAGTCGCGTCTAGTCCGTTTACCCAACAGGCCACCACGCACTTTTCCTATAATGAGTACAAAATATAATGGATGAGGAAGAATTTAAATAAATGAAACAGTACTTTACAAATTACAAGAACAGTTAAATTTATATACATATTATATATTTAATAATAATCTAAGTAACCCACTGCTCCACACTTCACCCTATTCATGTCTTGAGATGGACGCGCGCGTTCCATTTAACTTGCATGGCTTGTTTTATTGGTAGGAAAGTAGCACCGAAGCTACTTTTTACGTAATTAATAATAATTTATCAAAGCGTGTTTTTATCCCATTTACTTATTATTGCATTCGAAGTGGCTTAAACTTAATAAATAACAAAAACAAAAGTATTAAAAAAAAACCCGAAAAACCCGAGTTTTAAAAACCAAACCCGGGTTTTTTTATAATCCTCAGAACCGGGAAAACCCGGGTTTTTTCGGTCCGGGTAAACCCGGGCTCGATGCCCTAGTTCTATCCCACAATGTGATAAGAGGCTCGGGCACAAATTCCTGCCTCCAGACTGATCTATATACAGGGTATATCAAGACTCCTACCGAAAACGAAGCCGAGTGGTAGTTTTAGTGACTTGAGACACAATGCAACTAAATTTAGTGCAAAAATTTGTGACGATTTTTATCGAAACGAATTTTTTACGAAACTATAGATTTACCACCAAACTCGACGATATTTAAAAAATTATAAAATTTAATTGTCGTGTTTTTCTTTAAGGGTTGATCAAAAGCCTTGAAAGTTAAAATCGCGATTTTTGATAAAAAATATCCGGCTGTTTTTGTTCAAACTTGGTACAATGTTACTTGGGGTGGTTAGGAATATGTGGTTAAAATTAAATACCCTATGTCAATATCACCCTGTATAATGCGTTATTTATAATTTATCCTTGGATACTATGGTGGACAGTAAAACTACAACCAAAATTCAATAGCTCTGAAGAGCGTTTACACCTTGCATGTAAAGTCAATTATAGGTATTTCTTCGTCAATTTGACGCACACATAAGCGACCAAAGCTGTGTGCGTAGAGCTGCCGCGTCGGCTCGCTATACAGTCAGCGCAACCAACTTTGATCCGTGTGCTTCAAATTTCTCATATTCAATTGAAATGTAACTTATGATTTATATATTGGTAATATAATATCATAAAAATATTTTATTTGCATTATAAGTAGACAAATATTATTGTGCAAGCAATGAACAATACAAATTTAGATACTAATCATATTTTCGTTATTATTACATTGTTAAGTTGCATTCAAATCAGTGTTCAATCAGTAGACACTACGGACGTTTTATTAATCATTTCGTGTTCGAACACATTAATAGTGTTAGGGGCCTTACAACCCCTTACAATTACAAAATATATTTAATTTTATATTACAATACATAACATAATTTAACCTCGCAATTACATCCCATTATATTATCTGAAACATAATTTATACTCAGTACAAAATAATTGTAGGTATTAAAAAAAAAAATACTACCAAAGTACTAAGATGATGGCAATCGCAGTCCGCGCGTGGCTATTTTTATTACGTACGGCAAAAATCGACTGCAGCTAGGCCGGAGCGACGAGCGATACGTCCTCCCTCTAGAAGGCCTTGCGGCGGTCTGATTTGATCCACGTCGGACAGCGTGTTTTATAGTGGTTTTTAAAAAAATTGTAGAAAACATGAAAACTAATTTTGTTGAAATCTAAAAATGGTAATTTATTGGTAAGATGTTCTTCTATTATAATATGCAATTGCTATAAAAAATTATGTACGATAAGTTGGTGAAAAAAAAAATGTACTTGACGAGAGTTTCTGAATAATTTCGCATTGTTTAAATTTTTATTTTTCAGGAACTAAATACAAAAAGATTATTTTTCTCAGCAAAATCCCTCCATAAGGGTCTTAAAAGTCTGATAATATTTTTAGTTTCATCTTAGATTTAGTGATTTCGGATATCTTAAGCTTCTAAATTGCCATTTAAAGCCTAAATAACGAAACTTGTGTTCAGTAATCCTTATAGTACTCACAAATTATCCATCAATCTATAATGTTTTCCACCAAAATCCCTAGATGACAACCTTTTCTAAAATTAGTACTAAATATTTTTCCTTTAAATTGTTTATTGGTGGCTATTAACTCGTTTGAAAAGTCCTGTTTTTAAGCCAAAAAGCGCGCGGAAGGTATAAACGCTCTGAAAAGAGATATTATTACATACTAAAACTCGTTTTGACAAGAACAATATTACAATATATCATGCCTTTTTCCCAGAAGGGTAGGTAGGGGTAGGCAGAGGTGTTTGAACACCCACATTTCGCCTTGTATGTTTTAGTTCACGATGTGATAGAAGAAGAGCATTACGGGCACATTCCTGGCTCAGGGCTGATAATAAATAGAAAAATCCAATATCACTTTGCCCGACCCGGGATTCGAACCCGAGACCTCAACTTTGTAACTGTTTCATAGTACAACTACGCCACTCAGGTAGCCGTTTTGCATACGACAGTATTGATCCCGTATAGGCGAATATATACCCAAGAAGTATTGTAAAAGTGTTATTGGCTCATATACCTACTTTTATAAATATTACAGTAGCTTTTTGTTGGCCAGTAGTATTGTCTGTATCTGTATCAGCCCATATACGTCCTACTGCAGGGCACGGGCTTCCTCTACAATAGGCAATACGATTGAGAGTGGTTAGTCAGTAGTCTAAAAATGAACCCCAAATCAACTAAATCTTGATCTTGACTACTTTCTGCGCCAGGTCTACCACACCACCCTAGTTACTGCACTGCACGTCATATTAACATATAGTAAACATAGGTACCTGCTGTAACAAAGGCACCAGTATGGGCGCGGCGTGCTGTCCGACGTACGAAGCCACGCCCACCACCCTCTCGAAGAAACACCCCCTCAACGCCACCTCCTCCTTATCATTCAGAAACGTCACCATGTGAGAGAGAATCACGTCGTTTGCTGGAACAAAGAAAGAATAACTTACTCACGAACCAACAATATTTTGATCTTTCTAAGTGGGTTTTATCCTTTACGCTTTCGACTGCCCTATGTTCGTCCTATTCTGAAATTCACGCCATGGTTGTCTGCAAGACATTGCCTTTCGGCGATAAGGCCGCGAATTGTGCTTTTTATGTATGTGATTTCTGTTTTCTTTTTGTGCAATAAAGTGTCAATAATAATAATAATATTTTGAAAAGGTACAAATCATTATACAAATCTACGATAAGAAAATGGCTTAACAATGAAACTTTTACAGTCACTATGAAATTGTGACAGTGACAGAGATGACTAATATCTCAGTCCGTCCCGTGACCACGAAAGCTGTAAAGCAATCGAAACGTCGGGAAGTAAAAAAAATGTAGAAATTAAACCAAATCCGTAATAAAATCTGTAAATTATTGTTTTATTTCAATGAAATTTTGAAAATTGGTAGAGCCTGTTGTTGTAAGTCATAACATCATGAATGGGCCAGCTCATCCGGGACGGTACCACTATTCAATACCCCTTTTCTATACCAATTGTTTTCCTTCCCTTTCCCTTACTGACTAGACGGGCAACATATCCATGATCAAAATGGTATGAATGTTCATGCCTAGAAGTGATCACTTAATTATCCAATAAAAAAGCATTTAGTGCTCACTTTTAATATATTTATTTTATAATTTAAGATGATTTTACCTTTTTGTTTTCCGAAGAATATGCATAATTTAGTTATTCCATTTTCGACCAGCGCTCTTTTGACAACGGCTTGCGAATCAGTCAATAAATATGATACGGTTGATCGTACCTGCAAAACACATCATAAATTCCATAAGCAACTATTTGGTGCTTAATAGATTCTTCTAAAATCCATCCACCACAGTAACATCAAACACTAAAGTTAGTGAATTCATTGGAGAATAAAAACCTTTATCAAACAAAATAGTATAATAAAATCATTCGAAATCAAATAAAAAGGAAGGCGGGCGGCATTTGTATTTTTATAAATCTAGGCGATGTTTACCAACCCGCACTAGGTCAGCGTGGTCAGCTATATGGCCTAACCCCTCTCAATAGTTCTCTCGATTGTAAAGTGGGCCTGTGCCTTTTAGTGGAATGTATAAAGGCTGATACAGATACAGAAGCGATACATACAGCTAAGTGAACGATCGGAGGAGATATATTAAGACAAATTTGACAAACATCTGGCTCGAAGGATCAAACATACAAGATAATTTATTTTGATTGGACTTTGGTAATAAATATTATTTAGGTACCATTTCGTGTAAAGCAGATAGCTCTGTCTCATAGTTGATATTGGCAGCTTCCTTGTCGATCATATTCTGCGTTTGATCCAGGAATCGTACAGCCGTCTCAGCGAGTTTTGCTGCAACAATATTAAATGATTACTAAATAATATACGTATTTTAACTAATTTTCTCAGGAAAGGAGAATGCCCATAGTATCGGTAAAAGATATCGTAGATCCTGATACTGATGCTGCTTCAAATTTATTATAGCATTTCTATGGTTTGTCCTTAAATTAAACGTATTCCTGTTTTATAACGGGCGACATATTTTTATAAAATAAAGTAAATAACGTCACATTTTGTGCGCAGAGCCGAAAGCAAAAAAAAATTCTTATTTGTACTTTAAAAAAGTATAATTTGGAACCATAAACAAATCATCTTTTACCGATACTTTCTTGAAAGAATGTATTTGATCGAAGTCACTATAGTTACCACCACCCACAAGTATCACTCACCAATATAATTAGCATAAGCTATCCGCACAGGCACGGCGCTGTCAGTAGCGCGTGGCGCGAGCTCCGGCAGCACGTACTCGGGGAAGACGTTGCAGTCGCCGAGCGGCAGGCGGCGCACGAGACGGAGAGCGCGAGCGCACGCGCCCACCGCCGCCGCGCGCACGCGACTCACTGAGTCGTGGGACAGGTGGATCTGTGGAGGGAATAGACAAGGTTCTTTTTTTGAATTTGAATTGTACTGGCGAAGCATAGGTGGGTTCCATTTAAAAAAAAATGAATTTGGTAAGTTTTATTGATTGGCTACGTACAGCCAGATTCCATTTTTAAAAATTTGATTTGTGTAATTTTTTTTTAATTGCTGTTATAGGCAGACGAGCTAGCGGTCCGCCTAATGGTCATGAACCTTCGTTGCCTACCATAAGCAGAGCACTTTCTTTAAGCTTCATTTGAAGGCAGGTATAGCACTCAGGAGTTAGGACTAATAATAATTTGTTTTGTTATTTATCTAGATAAGGGTATTTGCTTTGTAGTTGTATTGTTTTGTGTACAATTTTTTATAGCAAATTTCATTCGACACAAGAATTGTACCAGAACCAATTTTGTAACCAATTGGTCAATTTTAATAAAAAAAATAATAATATTCATGCGTATACAACAATAATAAATCAAGAATATTTTGATACTTACAATATACGGCAATATTCTATCCAAAATAGTCTCCGAACTGGAATTCTCGCACAACAACTGCAGTATCTCTAAACTATACAGTTTTGACGTGCAGTGATGCAATCCACGTATACATGACGTCACCAATGACGTTATCAATATCAACCCTTCACTATCCGGTCCCAGTTCTTTTCCATCTGGTTTATCTTCTGTATTCTCGTCAAAATCGTTCACGTTAACACTTAACACTTTAAACCCGTCTTTGAGATTGTCAATATCGATTTTTGTGTGCTCTGTGGTCTCTTCGACCAAGTCTTGGTAGTTCTTGGCGTCGGAGGGTTGAGTGAAGATCTTGATAATGTTCCGTATGTCTTGGTGGATTCGGAGGATTTTCTCGTCCGGTGGTAGTATGGGCTGTGCCGAGAATATCAGCATGTATGACTGCAGGAACGAATAGAAGTACTCTGGGAATAATCTGAAAAGACAACATGGTTATAATTACTTTATAGGGCTGGTTTATTATTAAGTGAATCCTAAGTTTATATTTTCGGACTGTAATTTGTTTTTATAATGCAAAATATATAAATTAACCAACCATACTAGAAAGTACTAATTTCCATTTACATTTTCTTAACAGTCATATTATCGAAGCAAAAATTATCACAGACGATTTAACAAACATCTTAACAAAACATATATTTCTTATAACATCTCTTTATAAATAAATAACTTCATCATATCGCTTTTTGGATGTCGGTGTATTTTCCTATCATAATCATATAACCCTCATATTGTTTCAAAACGCACCAAAATAAGTATAATGTTTTTTTTAATGCAATGAATGGCGAAACGAGCATGCCGTTCACCTGATGGCAAGCAATATGCTCATGAACAGTACCAAAACCAAACACCTTGAATTACAAAGCAATGCTTTGTATTCCACTGCGCTCGCCATCCTGAGACATAAGATGTTAAGTATGAATATGTCCAGTAGTTACTCTGGCTACAATGTCCTTCAATCCGAAACACAACAGTGCATTTACGCAGTGTTGTTTCACGGGAGAAATAGACATTGCGGTGGTACCTACCCAGGCTTCTCACATATAAGAGACCTACCACCAATAAAATACTAGTGTCAAAAATGAAGTGTACAAAGCACCCTACTCACTTTCCCCTAGCCTCATCTAGATACAACTCAGCACTCCGTCTGTCCTTGGGGTTTCGTTCAGTCATGGAGTGCAGTAGATCCTTCAGAGCTGGTTCACAACCCTCGCCGAGGGTCATGGTGGGTGGACGGTCCTCGCCATTACGGTAGGCAAGGAGCCCAGGCAGATCTAACGCTGGTGTACCGTCGTTCCATAGTTCTAGAAGCGCACAGCTGAAAGAAAAAAATAATTATTATTATAGAGAGTCCTATAGTCTATACCCAGCAGTGGGACCCTACAGGCTGTGGATGATGATGATGATGATGATGATGATGATGATAATGATGATGATGATGATGATGATGATAAAATTAATGTTTTAAGTAATAATAAATATTTTGTGCTACGAAACCATGAGTGATTAATACTTTTGTGAGACGACCTAGAGCTCTCTGGTGACTTATAAAATAAACTTAAGCATAATACTGGTGGTAGGTCTCTCATATGTGAGAGGCCATCTGGGTAGGTACCACCGCAATGTCTATTTCTCCCGTGAAACAACACTGCGTAAATGCACTGTTGTGTTTCGGATTGAAGGACATTGTAGCCAGAGCAACTACTGGACATATTGAGACTTAACATCTTATGTCTCAGGATGGCGAGCGCAGTGGAATATTGCTACTGTTTATGAGCGGTCGTATCGCTTACCATCAGGCGAACGGCTTGCTCGTCTCGCCATTCCTTGCAATAATAAAAAAAAAAATGCTCATCTGTCAATCGTGTTGAGTATAGAAAACATCTTTGAGATGACTTGTGGAGAAAGAACTAATATGATCATAATGATGATGAAACTAATAGGGTTTAGATGATTGTCTTTTATCAATCCAAACTATGTCACTTATAACACAAAGGAATATAGATTAAAACCTCATGTTTATAGAATATGTAATCTATAACTAGTAGATAAGTCCTAATTTGATAACTTACCCAGCTGAAAAAATGTCCATGCTCGGAACTAACTCTCCCACTTTACACGGAGACTCGCTAAGCAAAAGACCTCCGGATTTATCATCACCCTGAAAAAAAGTTCATCCAATAGGTTTTGATATATCGTAATGAAAAATCATGACATGACAATATTAATTTACAATTTAGCACATTCCTATCACAAACGATTGCGAATATGAAGAGTATCGCGCATAATATACTTTGGGAGTGTAGTCTTTGGCAGAATGAGCGTAAAATCATGCTGCATAGCATGCAAATATCATCTGGAGTTGTATACTACATGGACCTTGTAGAGACTAGGAAGAACTTCCGCGCTTTCCGGCGTATTTGCCATACCTATATCAAGTTTAACAGCCCACATAATACGTCCCATTTAAATGTTATAATGATTGGACCCATGATGCTTTACAGTTGGCTTCTCCAGCTGTAAAAGGATTTTTCCTGGCTTTACCATTACAGTAGTAGATGTTAGGGCGGGACAGTCTCCAACCTATCACAAACAATATTTTCCTTCAAAAACATAAAGTTGTACTCACCCCAACCCTGCTATGTGGGTCTGGCGCCCTGACGAATCTCTCAGGAGCGACGTAACACAACCGCCGTCGCGAAGTATCGAAGAAGTAGCTGAAGTCTGCAGGGTTGTCGTCGGGTAGAAACGTCGGCTTGAACGATGCTATGTCTGTGAGTAGCACCCACAGCCATGACGTCACCATTATGTTCTCTAACTGTGGGGGAATGAGAAATCATTTGTTGTGTAATACAATAATACATGCAAAGGGATCATAGTGATTCACATCAAATATAAACTGTATGCGTTTGGGTGCATCCGCGTGTTTCTATGTGTGTGCGTGTACGTATGCGTGCGCGGGTGCGTATATGTGCGCGCGTACGTATGCGTGTGTGTATATTTTACAAGAATATCACATATATTTCTTGGCAAGCATAAATGATTAGCGTTTCTTGTACCTATTATCATTCAATTTAAAATTAAAGTTTAAACTTTAGGGCGTTAAGTTTACAGTCTAAAAGAGTTTTAGAAAGTTTTTCTCCCTCTCTTTTCAGCCACAGGAAGTCATAGGCTTGAACATAGGCTGAACATAGGCTTAGCAAGATCGAAAGTTTACAAGCATAAAATTAAGAAATATATAAACACATACCTTAATGTCACCATGGCATATTCCAATTTTATGCATCCTGTGCAAAGCATAGAGCACTTGGAATGTTATCCATTTCTTCTCCAAGGTCGTCAGAAACGGTCTTGTGGACATGCGATCGTAGACACTGCACTTGCAATATTCACGCATCAATAAGCCCGCTTTGTCTGTCAACTGGAAGTTTAAATTATTTATTTAGGCAGTAACATACTACTGAAACGCCACGCGACCAAATCATACTATTTACAATGACTAGAAACAGTCTACAAACATGCCACGCAACGTAGCATTGCATGTTCGTAGTGTGGTTCTGATCATAGAAAATACTACGATTTGATTTGATAATATCGTTTTTTGCAAATGACTATTAAATGGACTGAGTGCACATGTATTTCTATATGTGTACTGGTTTCTATATTATGTTCACTGGACATGTATTTCATCATGGATATATTTATAAAGAAAAATAAAGAGTTTAAAGATTTCCTAAATCATGGGTCATCACATCTTATTCTAAAGTCATTGACTTTAAAATAATCAATATGATCAATATTTAACATTTACAAAAGTTTAATTTTTTGGGGTTCCAAAACTTTATTTTACATGTTACTGGCTATTTTTATTCCTATTGCTGTGGTTTTCATTTTATACTTATTTAAGAAATACTTACTATCACTCTTTGGAAAGGCAAGCAGTTGAATGCAGAGACCAATTGCTCCTTAATCTTCAGTATCCTCTCTTTATGTTCAGCTAATGGTAATGACGGGTCATGTACTGCAAACACCTTGACAACAACAAGACCCTCACGAGAGCGAGCCCTCGCCACTTTCAAGAACCTTGTTGAGCCGAGGCTATAAATCAAATACAGCATTCATCACATAAATTACACAACTCAATAAAAAAATAATGTTTTGCTATCATCCTGGTTATCCCTATTGATTTCTATGCTATGAAGTCCAGTTTTTCATGAAACAATTTGAATTTCGAAGTTTTTTATTAATTTCGCAAATATTATATTTTTAATAATATACTACATGAGAGGTCTTTAGAGCACAAATTGTTTTAAATGTTTGTTATTTCATTTAAATTTAAATAGAAATGATGAAACGGTTCCTCAAAACACTGAATATGGAAATGAATAAATGTGTTAGATTTTTTTACATTGAGAATGTAAATGGTACAGGTTCCCTAGAACAAGTTTCATAATTGATTACTAAAAAGTTGATTTTTCGTGAGTAGCTTCCTTTCGACTAGACGCCCAACTTTTTCCTTACAGTAACGTTGATAAATGGTAGCTTAGTAGGGGAGCAAGGATAAAACATGTCGATTTGACGAATTTTTAAAATTTATTAGTAACCGAATTTTTCTTTGTTAATTATCGAGATAATTATCTAAATAACGTGAAAAAATATTTGTCCTACAAAATATAAGGTTTTATCACAACAGTCCCCCCTCTGACCTCTCTAACATGTATCATAAACAAGGTCATGGAAAATAATTACTAACCAGCTGTTTTTTTTTTATTGGTTATCTAACATTTGTATAGTTTACTACCGACCGTGTTGTTTGCCGACGATACTGTGTTGTTTGCCGACGATACTTCATTAATATTTAAAGTAAATCGACGTAATCCTCATATTGACGACGTAAACAACACCCTCTCAAAAATAGTACATTGGTTTAGCATTAACAATTTGTTATTAAATAGCCAAAAAACGAAATGTATAAGGTTTGTGACACCTAATGTCAAAAAAGTTAATGCTAACATTAATTTGAATGGGGATGAGTTGAGCCTTGTGGATACAACTAAGTTTTTAGGAATTACATTAGATCCCAAACTTCAATGGGGTTCTCACATCATCGCTCTAGCTAAAAAGCTGAGTGCCGCAGTCTTTGCGGTGGGTAAGATTCGCCAATTGACTGATGTTGATACAGCTCGATTGGTATATTTTGCCTACTTTCATAGTCTGATGAGTTATGGAATTTTACTGTGGGGTGGTGCTGCTGACATTAATACCATCTTTGTTCTCCAAAAGCGAGCTATAAGGTCAATTTATTCGCTTGGGTCCAGATATTCTCTTAGAGAAAAGTTTAAAGAGATAAATATAATGACAGTAGCATCACAATACATTTTTGAAAACTTAATTTATGCACATAGAAATAAAGAAAATTTTCTTAAGATTAGCGATATCCACAACAAAAATACTAGGAATAAGAATAATCTAGCTACTCTTAAGACCAGACTCCACAAGATCAGCAAATCTTTTAAGGGTTACTGTATACACTTTTATAACAAAGTTCCCAGTCATATTAAAGCCTTATCTATTACAAAATTCAAAGCTATTATCAAGCAAAAATTATGCAATAAGGCATATTATAAAATTTCGGAATATTTAGACGATAACAAGGCTTGGGAATAGAATAAAATTAAATGAATGTGTAGTAGGGCGGACTTTAGTTCAGGGTAGCACGATTTGAGGGCTAAAAGTGATCACAGGTGATAGGGATTGAGTTCCTGATTACAACTTTATCACTCCTATTCAAAGGAAATGCATAGTTTTCGAGTAATTAATATAAATAGTTCCTAACCTCAAATCACATATTGGGTAAAACGGAACGTTTTTATAGGCGATTTAAAAACAAATCATCAGTACTAAGTCAAATATGTTGTCTATGGTGTAAAAATCGGTGAAACGGAACGTAAAAAACCATAAAAACTATACGAGTTGATTCAGGTGTCAATGTCAATAAAAAAATTATGAATGTTTTGTTGATGGTTTTTGGCGGATTTCGTATCTACGTCATACCAATATTGATTTGTTTGTGTTTTGTTGTGTTATAATATGTTTTATAACGCCTTAGAAATTATGTTGAGAAGGAAGTTAGTGCACCCACTTTATGAATCAGTTAGGTCGAATGTGCTCCAAAACCGACTCAGAGCACCCCGACTTCACGTAGTCTTTTGGCTACCAACCCTAGAGTGTATATAAAAAGCCGGAGGCGCGGAGGGAGAGCAGCCCCCGCCCGCTGTAACAAAGGATAGGGACCCGTGCGAGCCGGAGCGGCTGAGGCTGGTCGCCGGAGGCGACCAGCAAGCCGAAGCTGCAGAGGCGAGCGTGGGTGCCTATCCTTTGTTACGCAAGGGCGAAGGGGCTGCACTTCCCGCAGCGCCGGAGACGTTGCAGAAGCAAATTTGTATTGACAATAAGTGTTTTTGTAGGTTAGGTTACTTAAATTGATATATCTCAGGAATGGTGCATTACCTTTTCACGGGAGTGGTACCAGATGAGATGGGACACTCCCTCTCCCCTCCTCCACACCCCGCACCCCACCAAATCGTGCTACCCTATTCTAAATTTTACCCATTGTTTTCCTATGTAAGTGATTGGGTATGTCATGCTCGCTAAAAGGTCTGTGCTTGCGGTGGCGTCGTGTGCCAGGTCGGTCACTTCCCTGCAACATGGTTGAGGAGGCCGATGGCTGGCACATGCGTCATACTCGTGAACGGGTGCTGCTTGCGTAGACTGGTCTATCCGATTTGCTTACATTGTAATGGATTGATTGATGGATTACATAAGACTCGCAATTATTCACTGCTTTGGCGAAAAAGAGTATACTGATTCTTCGTTCTGGGCGACTTCACTTCACTCAACCATAGTAATGGAAATATAATAATATTCATATCAAAAATATTTACTGTAAATTTTCAACATATTATTATTAAACTGCTCTGATTTAAACCAACTTGTAAATTTTTGTAATAATTCACTACATTGTAAACTGGTTTTGAAAAGAGCAACACTAGAGTTTCTTGCCCGTTCTTCTCTAGTGAAAACAGCTTTCCGAACCGGGTGGTAGAAAAAAAAATGACTGAATCTAAATGATGTTGAACATTTTAATGGATTCAATAAATTATTTTCATTTTCATTTTTCATTTTACCCACAATGTCCTACAAATTGTGTGGTATGTCATCTTGGTCCTACGCTAATATACATATGTATGTATGTGTATATATATATGTATATGTATTGTCATCTTCACTGTTTACTTAATATATAGTATATTAATATATTTATGTATGTATTTATGTATTTATAATTTAGGTATATAAGTATGTTATACCTATTTAAAACATAATATATAACCTGTACATCTAGTATAATTTTCTTTTATCTCGTCCTCTGTACTGCCCCATTAGATCTTTATTATATTAATCCAGTCCATCCAAAGGTTGCCTGGAAGAGATCGCAGCTAGCGATAAGGCCGCCAATTGTTACCATGTCTTTAGTTTTAAGTATTTAATCTGTTATTTTTCCTATTTTATGGTGTACAATAAAGTATATATAAATAAATAAAATAAATAAATAAATAGTCTACAGCAGATTAAAAAATAGAGGAAAAAACTTCCCCTGTCGGCCTGTATAAAATCAGTTATAATCAATTTTGTTTGTAATGGCTGTATTATATGAATTGTAAAATATTTAATAGTGTTTGTTAAGGTTTATAACTATGTCGTCTGATAAAGAAACACATGTAAATACCATTTGTACTGATCATGATAAGTTAGCAAAAGATAGGCGAATAATCGATATGACAAAGGCTTAAATAATAATTACACACGAGCGAAATAATACATAAAAATGTAATTAAACTATGTAAGTAACTATTGTGTAATTGCCATTGTAATATGGATTTTTACGTAGTCCTACAACCATGGTATTTTTATAATCAATACAGGAGACTTACCTCTGATCGAACGTTAAATCTACATGGTCACTAAGGTAGTGCTCTACTGGATATATTTGTGATGGAGCGACTCCAACCAGTTGATTACCCATTGTTAAAGAAAGTCGAATGAAAAACTGCTTCAACGCATCACAATTTATCTTTGACTAATTTGTCTAATTACACAACGTTAAAGCTTAAACTTTATATCTGAAAAATATACGTCCACAAAGCATTTGTTGCTTAATAGTGAAAGTGCAACTACGTTTTTATTGCGATAAATATAAAATTCTAATTCAAAACAAAGTATTGCAAATTTTGGCAATGACAGAAACACAGACGTGAAATGACAACTGTGACACTTGACAGCAGGCCGGTTTAACTCGGGCTTAAAAAGTGACCCAATTTTCTATCTCGCTTTCTCATATGCCGTTTTCGCCCCATCTCTTTCACTTTTATGAATGTGTGCGTGTGCCGGCGTGCGCCGTCGCCGCCATATTGCCGCCATATTTTTCATCAGTCGATTCCTGTTTAGTTTGGATTTGCTTAATTTATTTTAATTGCATGTTATTACATCTGTTTTGCAATCAGTAACGTAAATATTTAGCATTACAAACGTGATATAGTTTTGTTTGTGTAAATCGTATCTAAAAACTTGTGATTTACGTGATAATTATTAATTTTAGTTATGTGTTTTGTTCCCGAGTGCACAAACGAAAAAAACATAGAAATATCTGTGCAGCATTCACAAACAAAATATACAAACACTTTAATAAGTGAACAGCTATTTTGGAGAAGCAAGAAATACCAAATTATTGAAAAACATAAATCTAACCTCATCTGACATAATAAAGGTAAATATA
Source organism: Hyles euphorbiae (assembly GCA_023078785.2). Classification (NCBI taxonomy): domain Eukaryota; kingdom Metazoa; phylum Arthropoda; class Insecta; order Lepidoptera; family Sphingidae; genus Hyles; species Hyles euphorbiae. Next base: position 7,149,249 of record CM041048.1, read on the forward strand.
ATAATATGTTATTCCGCTGTAACCTTATTTATAGTTTAATCTGCTACACGAATATAAGAAATAACAATTAGTTGAAATAAATGCCCATTAAAATACAGATTTATTAGATCTCCGAACATGTGATAAGGTTAACTTTTTGTTAGTGTCTAGAGTTGATGGATTATGTATCCTTACTCCTCCCATTCGTACTCTCGACTGTAGAGGAGGCTTGTGCTCTGCAGTGGAAAGTATATGAGTCGACCCAGCACAGTACAGTGCAAGATTAAAGCTATTTGTTGGTATAGGTATTTCCAAGTTCATAACATATTAATTTATAATTATCAATTTTTATGGTTATATATATTTAAAGTCAGGAAAGCAGTCAACTTCAACAGATTGTGCCCTTATTATATTTATTTTTTTATTAATTATTTTATAACTTCTAGGCTAGACTCGGGTGAAATTTCCAGTCCAAGCAATTCGCAGGAAAATGGGTTCATCGTTGGAAGTACAAAGAAAGTCTCTACTACGTCTGCAGGATTACTACACTGTAGACTTATATGTTAATATTGGCGAGGGTTAAATCACAACAGAAGTAATTATATTCATTAATAATCTGTTTATAATATTTATACTTCTTGATATAATAATTAAGATTCTCATAAAAATACATTTGCTAAAGATTTTGGTTATATTTCCAAATCCAGTGCAATGCATTAGTTTATAAAAGTATATTATAGACCCATATTGTGCATACTATAATAGTAATAGCATTAACATTCTTTAAAATTACTATATTCAAACATATTTTTTGCCTATTCCTTAAATATATTATAATAATGAATCAAAAATGTTTTAGTATTTAACTATCATGCATTTAATGTGTTCCATGATTTGACTAATTATTTGTTAATTGATAGCTTATTTTAATTATGTATGTCTTGTTTTTGCTTTTCAATTTTTCCAAAAGTAAGCCAAATCGTTTTGTTTGTTGTTTACTTTATGTTAATTGTCTCTTAGATAAAATTTACAAACAAAGCAATCTTATGCTGTTTCATGGTATTATAAAATATAATTTGCAATAATTAATGTTTCCATTTAATTTTTTATTTGTTAATGCATATTTCAATTCTGTAGTCATGGTCTTAAATTTGGCATTGTTTTATTGGTCCTAAAATTAAGAGAATTTTAAGAGATAAAATTAAGAGATATTAACAAATTGAAAATGTTTAAATTAATCTGAAGATGTATAAAAAAGTATTGTAGGTTATAATATTCATTAGGATAAAAATGTTAAAATAAAAGTGTTGTATAAAAATATAACATCAAATAAATCAAAGAATATATTGTTGAGTAAAGGTTTAGAATTATAACTTGGTTTTATTTATTTTTATTTTAAATCCATAAATTTAAACATATAAGCATAAAATCCAAATATAAAACCGGTAACTTTCCGCTAGTAAAAATCGGAAAGGATAACGTACATCCCTAAATATTTCAAAATCGGTAAAGTACCGATTTTCAGCTCTGGTGGGAAACGGATCTAAATATATATACGTATAACGTGCGAAAGAGATGGCTCAAATACGATGAACAAAATTCTTAAATACTATTGGTCAGTGACAAAATTATCAATGAAAAGAAAAGAAAGATCCGATGAAGATTTAATTAATTATATATGTAGAAAAGCATGTTTGGTTTCAATGTGTGAGTTTTCATAACGTGTTAAAAAATTTGTATGGAGTTGGCCGTCTGTATTTTTAGTCGTCTGTGCTTGACAGGTTATTGTTGACGTTCATATGTTCGTTTGTGGATTTATGACGAAATTATTTTCAGAGTGCTTAATTTCCTGAATTGATACATTGTAAATGGGTTACATATCTTTTGCTATCTTTTTTCAATTTTATGAACAACACTTTGCAACTTTATGTTGTTAATTTAAAATAAAATATTTTTTATAAGTTACCTATGATACCATAGACAATTACAAATGACAAATACACCTCATCAAACGCTGTCATATTGGCTCTATGGTCTCTCTTTCCTTCAACAAACAAGCATTCCACCCATTTTCATTGTATTTCGTTACGTTTACTCAATATATTTCACAGAGATGACTTCGAAAAGTGAAAAGGATCGTGCTAAACAAATCCAAGACCGATGTCAGAACATATTGATGCAGATGTTGAAGGATGAGGACAATAAATATTGTGTTGATTGTGATGCAAAAGGTACGTGCAGTTTTATTCTTATTTTAAAAACAGTTTTTGTCATTTCCTTATGAATGCAATGGGACTAAGCCTTCGCTTTAGCCTGAACACTGTAGCCCATTGTATTAACAACGAAGTGAACTGTATTAGCGAGGTCTGTGGTATATTTTTGGGGTACGAAATACGAAACGAATGAGTCACATTATCGCCCAATAATTAGTTTGTTATCACTATTATATTGATACTTTCTGACATTTTACACACTGTACTTATTGGGCAACGATTTAGTGATATACACTTAATGTTGTATGTGTACTTTTATGTAATAACATGGTAAAACAACAGTAATTTATTCTACACAAACAATGTTACTCAATATAAGTTCCTTTCACTTATTCAAATAAATAAAAGACCAAGTAAAGACAGTCAGAACAGAATTTCTCTAACCTTGACATCTGAAAATCTAGATTAATTTAATGAAGGCCTCACTGTCTTACTTACATATATTATCTATCAAAGCTTCTGTAAGATAAAGTAATTGCAGTATATTTTATTTTATTTTGAATAACATATGTGCAAATCTATTGCAATTTTATGAATTTAATGACTTATAATTATTTTCCCAAAACTAATTAATATTAACAATTAATACATTTTATATTATTGATTCTCAAAACTATTATATTTTTTCCTTATTCTATAATATAATACTGATTAATCTGAGTCAGATTTTGTATTATTATTATTATTATTTTATTCTTTATTGTACACAGTAATTAGAAATAACAGTTTAGTGACAGTAGTAGTTTGTACTTCATATTTTTGGAAATATGCATGTAATTTACCTTGAAATAAGTATATTTTTAATTGATTTACATCCTTTATCATTTAAAACCTTTTATATGTTTATTGATAACAGTAGATAAGTTTATATCCTGTAGAATTAATTTTATGTATTGCATTTTACAAGTACTATTTATATAGCCCAGTAGTTATATACATTAGGTAATTACATAAGACATTATCACAGTGTTTATACCAACTATTAATATTATGTCATGATAAGTATGAAAATGCATCCTATTTTAATTCATAATCTTATCAAACTTTTCTCGAATTTTGTATTAAATAGCTTGTTTTCGATAGGCCATAGAGTGGTAGAAATAAACAAAGCTATGACACCTCCAGTCAGTCTCTGTTATACTTATCCTCTCTTAATTTGAATATTTTCAATCAGGAATCATTCTTTTAGTATAACAAGACAACAAAAAAAGCTATTTCTTGCATTAATACTAATTCATTTTGCCATGTGTATGACCTTGGTAAATTTATTTACATCCATTTAATACCTTAAAACAATGTTTTACATGACATTCATATTATTTACCTTATGAATTTACAGCATTATGCAGTTTAAAATAGACTGTATATTATGTATGAAAATATTGAATGACCGACTGAATGTTATAGATTTTCTAGATCTTGTGTGTTCTAGCTATTTACATAAGTGTTCTAGGCATTATTGTAATGTGACATTGCTATAGAATAACTGGAACCAAATCTACCATAAAGTTATGGTTGAATAAAAATACATATACTTATGGATTTTCAATGTGAGTGATTTCAATAGATTTATAAATAAAATGAAATATGTTGTTGTGTATGTTAAATTAGAAACAGGGGTAAACTTTGCCATGAAGGTCAAAATCCTACCAGATTCTCTCTTTTCTACTTTCTCACTTGCAATTTAGTTGTTCTATTTTTACCATAGTAACTTATATCCAGTGCACGCACACAAATGTACAGTCATAACACATACAATTTGTAGGTAATTATAAAGAGGAAATTACTTATTAGGCTACATTTAACAAGACTATTTAATATGAGCCAGCTACAAACAACACTATCTAATATATTAATACGCTATGGTATTTGCACATACCATACAAGATTGTTCTTCAAGGATAATTTTGATATGTGCTGCAAATATTATTGTAATGAGTGACTCTTGTATGTATAAATGGCACATGCCACTGACTTCAAAGTTATGCAATTCATAGTTAATTGTTATTTGCTTTGACCATGAAATACATTGTGGGGAAACCTGCATACCTTAGACTTTTTCACATGAAATTTGGAAGAATTATTGCAATTCATTAATTCTATCTGTCAATATGTTTATTTAATATATATTTTAATTTCAATGTTTTAGCGTACTACCGTTTTTTGTCTTTTATAAATAAAAATAAAAAGAATTAAGACTAGAGGGTTGATTAAATTACTTTATGCCAGCCTGATCGCTGACGGTAAAATTATGAGAAAAATGAGTTTGCAACATGGCATAAAGCCATGTCTTTCTGAGTACATGTGCATAATTTGGAAAACGAAATCCCATCAAAAACATACTGTAAGAAATCCAAGTCTCGTAGCTCAGTTTTTCTACCGTAAAAAGTTGTGAGATCCATGTAATACCAAGTTGGTTAATTTATGTAGTCCTTGCTTAAGGGACCTTCTGTATAAAGTTATTGCGTAAGTTATTATCATATCAATATTAAAAATCCTTTACGTTTTAAATAAATAGATCGACTTGGCCATCGCATGAAAACATAATGTATCATACAATTTATACATAATGCTGCTGGCCAAGTCGATCTATTTATTAAAAACGTAAAGGATTTTTAATTTCGAAATATTTACCTTGATTTGGATAATAACCTACATTTTGACAATGTTAGGATATTATTTAAATTAATGTGCAAATCACTATTACCAAAGTTTTAAAGTTTCTTTATACCATTAACCATATTGTAATCTCTTTTAAGGCAGTATTGCCTTATTGATTATTAGGATACTAACTGGAAACTCCAACCCACACATATTTTTAAAAGGTAAAAGCATATTTCTCAAGTAAATAGAGGGTAAATAGACATACCTAAGATTGCTTGAAGTATTATGAATTTGAGCTAGTGTTATGTTCCATTTTCTTTACCCCAACCAATGATGTTTGGATTTCTCACTGTAAACATATCAAGGCACTTCTTTTCATAATAATGACATCAGTGAGTTGAAACTTTTGTTCCAAATTTATACAGGTTTGATGAGTTATTTGCAAATTCCTATAATTGACATAATTATCAATAATTATCAATATTATTTTTACCTTACTCTTGTGTTAGAATGATGTATAAACTTTATCCGTAGTTACCAAATAAGCAGTATTTAATATGATTTTATACAGTGCAGTGTCTGTTTGCCGTTTTGCTATATTATGTTTAATTCTGTAAGTTACAGAAAAGACAAATAGTGCAATGTTGGCTTAATTTTACTTTAAAATGTATTCTACATTTTCGCAATCAAAATGCCCTGACCTCGCTAGTAACTGGTCTATTGTCGTTTTAACACTTTTTGGCTTTGATTTCGTATACTCTCGTACTGCAGGCAATATTCAGAGGTATTAGCCAATATACATAATTGGCGCCTTTTCAAAACCAAACCCACATATTTACTGAGACTACACACATAATTTATCACTATCATATTTTACTTATCATCATAATATATCTTCTTCCACTGTCCGTCCTTTTCCCACCTTTACATAGGTCAGCACATCATGTCATGTTGCAAAAGATTTTTCAACCAGTTGTCCCACACCCAATAGTCACATACTTAGTCCTGACCCCACACTAACATCTAGTCTTGTGACGTAGGTATTAGAAAATACGAGAGACTTTTAGGACTCATAAAGAACCGGACCCAAAACAAATACCTGTGGATCACACAAATATTTGTCTCGGTGCAGGAATTGAACCCGCAGATTCACGTTTCACAGCCGGTTTAACCAACTGAGCCACGGAGGCTGTCTATTGGGTAAAGGCCTTTCGGTCTTCTACGCTGACTTACGGCGGGTTTTAAATATCCTTGAGATTTTTTTAAGGCCGCTTATTGTAACCATGCCTTTAGTTTTTATTTGTTTTATACTGACAAAGGTTTTCTAAAGACCTTCCATGCGTCGAAAAGTACTTTAATCAGGTGCCCATACTATTAATAGCAGAAAGCCTAAACCCAGTAAAAATCTACACAGACGATTAAACATAACACTAGATTGAGCAAGTCTTTTATCCAGACAGCTATTATGTTATAAACGGGGATACAAGTCTGTTTGTTTGTTGCTTTGTCATGACTAAACTACTGAAGCGACTGTGATCAAATTTTCCAGAGATGTTGCCCTAGTCTTGAAGAAGAATATATTCTATTTATTTTTTATTAAATTCAACTCTATAATTTCTAAATAATCGGCTTTTGTATCAGTTTTTTAATAAAAGTGAGATGATTTCATTAAATCGTCCTTTGTTATTAGAAATGAAACACGAATATCAGATTTTTCAAAATTAAACATAAGGCAGTAGGAAAGTTGGGACGCCAAATAATATTAATTCTATAAATTAAAAAAAACGGATTATTTTATTGAGTACTTAGCTTCAGAACGGACTGGGGTGCCATTACAGAATGGTAATATAAATAGTCCTGATTTGTATTTACTTCGTATAAATTAGATGTGAATACAGTATGCATAAACGAGTTATTAACTGCATACTATAGCATGTAGAGCACTGGCCGTTTAAACAGAAATATTTACGTACTTTCGTGAATTAATTATGCATGGCCAATCTAAGTGAATTAGCAATTTAGTTTGTTTATTGGGTTCATGAAACTCATTAGGTCATTGACTACTTTTGTATTCTGGTAGACTGAGAAAACGTTGAAGGCTCTTAGGCCGGACCGTAAATGTAAGTCTGAACTCTGTATTTTGTATCAGCCCATATACGTCCCACTGCAGGGCACGGGCCTCCTCTACAACCGACAGTACGATTGGGAGTTGTTAGGCCATATAGTCCACCACGCTGGCCTAGTGCGGGTTGGCTATTTATGTTGGGTGTTTTTAAGTCTGAACCCTGTTATACAGACTTATTCATAATTATAAACCTATTTTAGCTATCGAACGTTCTATCTCTTTTGAACGACTTGAATTCAGTTTGAGTAAAGAAGACAACAAGTGCGTGGTGGCCTGTTGGTAAACGGACTAGACGCGACTGCCAACATGTTCACGGTGGTCGCGGGTTCGAATCCCAGGGCACACCTCTGACTTTTCGGAGTCATGTGTGTATTGATAGTCAATCACCACGCACTAAAACGGTGAAGGAAAACATCGTGAGGAAACCTGCATACCATAGCGATTTATAAAAATTTCTATGGTATGTAAGTCCGCCAACCCGCACTGGGCCAGCGTGGTGGACTATATGGCCTAACCACTCTCAATCGTACTGTCGATTGTGGAGGAGGCCCGTGCCCTGCAGTGGGACGTATGTGGGCTGATACAGAAAGAAGACAAAATATTCGATAACTTAAATAGGTTGATAAACTGTCTATGATCAAGCCCGATAGTGAATAATGACAGTCTCCGTGGCGCCTCCCCCTCGATCCCCTAACCTAGAAAAGTTTTGCCCACAAATAAATAAATAAGTTACATCCAACAGTCACATACATAGTCCTGACTCCACACTAAGATCGAGTCTTGTGTCGTGGGTATCAGGAACTACGAGAGACTTTTCGGTCTCACAAACACCCAGACCCGAAATTATATTTGTGAGCCGCACAAACATTTATCTCCGGTCTGGATGTTTGTAAGACCAAAGTCTCACCTAATTACTGATACTGACGCCTCAAGACTCGTATCTTAGTGGGGACAGAACTATGACTGTTGGGTATATGTATAATGTAAGTAAGTGAGATAACCTTGTCAATGTCTTCAGGTCCTCGATGGGCGTCATGGAACCTGGGCATATTCCTGTGCATCCGATGCGCCGGCATCCACCGCAACCTCGGCGTGCACATCTCCAAGGTAAAGAGTGTCAACCTCGACTCCTGGACACCTGAACAAGTCGTGAGTATTATACTGTTAGTTTGATTTGTCATTTCTCCAAGAACTTCGGGCCTGGGTCTCGATTATGTGTATATTTATTGAAAATATATATTTTTCCCTACACAAAAAAGTGAGTTTCATCGAGGGACAGCAATCTTCGCACCAATACTAAGTTTCAAAGTAAAATGAGCATTCTCCTTTACTAAACTAGGAGAATACCGAAAACCAAATAAATATATTTTAATTGATCTAATGTTTTGTAAATGGATATTGAGTATCTGACGGCTTCCGTGGCGCAGTTGGTTAGACGCCGGCTGTGAGATGCGAGGCCGCGGGTTTGATCCCGCACCGAGAGTCGAGACAAATATTTGTGTACTAGCTGTCGGGCCCGGCTTCGCCCGGGTGCAGATAGTTTTTGAGTCCAATCCACATCAAGAACATATTATTTCGCGTGTCTACTAACTATATTTCCCGCGTGCCGTCGACTATATTTCCCTTCCGTAGGAGAGGACATCCCGTGCCAACAATTTGAATTTGAAAGAGTAGAAAATATGTATATTTGGTTTCCTGACTCATCCCACGGGAACACTACATTTTTCGGGATAAAAAGTAGCCTATGTGTTAATCCAGGGTGTCAGCTATCACTATACCAAATTTCATCAAAATCTGTTGAGCCGTTTTTTCATGAAAGAGTAACAAACATCCATACATACATACATACATACAAACTTTCACCTTTATAATATTAGTAAGGATATTTGTGTGAACCACAGGTATTTGTCTCGGGTCTGGGTGTTTGTGAGACCGAAAAGTCTCCCGTAGTTCTTGACACCCACAACACAAGACTCGATCTTAGTGTGGGGTCAGGGCTATGTATGTGACTGTTGGGTGTTATTTATTTATTATTATCGAACATTCGTCGTTGTGTCGAAGTACAGACACAGAGTAACAGGGGAGCATGAGTTATTGCATATCTATCTCATAGATTTATGCGAAGTATTTATGGATTTTTCGTGACAACACCAATCAGTGCAACTTTATTAGTATGGTGTTTTGTAATTAATACTTTTGATGTAAAATTATACCTTCGGGAGGCCAGTGAGAGGTTGTTAAATTGACAAACCGGGGTTCGATCCCCACACAGACAAATATTTATTGTGGTCAACAAAAGTTTGTACTGAATGTCGTATTGTCGAAAAGCCTCTTGATATAAATTGGGCACAAGATACGTACAAATAGGTATACTTACCTTGATGGTAAAGAAAGGCAAACTACTGATCTCCACTTTCTGCAATCCTGACATTACTATCCCTCATTAGTCTCTATATCCATTCCCGTCGATTCAATATACCAACTTGTCCAGGAAATGAAAATATTTTTTTATTGCAATGAATGGCGAGACGGGCATGTCGTTCACCTGATGGTAAGCTATACGACCGCTCATGAACAGTAGCAAAACCAAACAACGCTTTGAATTACATAGCAATACTTGGCGTTCCACTTCGCCCGCCATCCTGAAACATAAGATGTTAAGTCTCAATATGTCCTCTAGTCAGTCTGGTTGCAATATCCTTCACACCAAAACACAACAGTGCATTTACACTACTGTTTGGCGGGAGAAATAGACATTGCGGAGGTACCTACCCAGGCGACCTTACATATGAGAGACCTACAACCAGTTATTTACTGTTGTTATACTATTGTTACACCAGTTATTTACTATTGTACCAGTTATTTACTATTGCACCAGTTGTTTGCTATTACCACCATTATTTACTATTGTCAGGTATCCCTCCAACAAATGGGTAACTCGCGCGCCCGCGCTGTGTACGAGGCGAATCTCCCCGACTCGTTCCGAAGGCCTCAGAATGACTCGTCCCTCGAGGCGTTCATACGAGCCAAGTACGAACAGAAGAAATACATCGCCAAGGAGTGGGTGCCGCCGCCCTTACCTAAAGTTAATTGGTGAGAACTATTCAGGAGATTATGTTTATATATCCATCCCATGGTTGGCTACAAGAAATTACCTAGTGTAGGCCGCCACTTGTATTACTATTTTTACTGTTTAAATATCTTGATAGCATCTTTGTACAGTGCAAAAAAAGGATTAAAACTTATTGTACTTCAGGAAACAAAAATGAAAATATAAATTTAAAAAATGATAAGGAATGCCCACTCACCCCACCATAGGATGGATAAGACAGAACGACAATTTGGGAGTGTCGTAACGTAAGATACACAAATAATAAATAAATATTAAATTATTATTAGAAAGATATGTATATTTGTAAACTATTTTTATGAGCTGTTGAAATGGCTTTTTCTTACCTGTAAACTGCAGTTGAGTTCGGATATAGTTATTTAATACAATGTTAATATTACAGGGATAAAGAAATAGACGAGGAAATTGAAAGGCAGAAGCGGAAAAAGAAGTCGACAACGTCGAGCTTAGGACCCCTGCCTGCGCCCACCACCAGCGACAAGAAATACAACGTGAGTATCATGCACTATGCGATATAGATATGATTGGAGTACAACTATCATTTATGGATTTGGTTTAATTTGAGTCCGCCCCGTGATCAAGAAAGTTGTGAAGTCATCGAAACATCGCGTCGGGAAGATAAAAATGTGAAAATTACACTAAATTCGCGATAAAATCCGTAAATAATAGTTTTATTTCAATATGTAACATTCGCGTAAATCTAAGAAACCATTATAGATTCTGATTTAAAAAAATCAAATGATCTCATCAATTTTATTTTTACGCAAATAATTTTAGACTGTGCTGTGACTGACTGTGTTTTAGAAGTGCGTGGTGGCCTGTTGGTAAACGGACTAGACGCGGCTGCCAACATGTTCACGGTGGTCGCGGGTTCGAATCCCAGGGCACACCTCTGACTTTTCGGAGTCATGTGTGTATTGATAGTCAATCACCACGCACTAAAACGGTGAAGGAAAACATCGTGAGGAAACCTGCATACCATAGCGATTCATAAGAATTTCTATGGTATGTAAGTCTGCCAACCCGCACTAGGCCAGCGTGGTGGAGTATATGGCCTAACCACTCTCAATCGTATTCTCGATTGTAGAGTAGGCCCGTGCCCTGCAGTGGGACATACAGTGCCCTCCAAAAGTTAGTTGAAATGATCAAAAATGTAATAAATGTGAGGAAATTATGATAAAACCAATTCAAATCATTGTTTTTTAAACTGTTTATTAAAATTTAATCAATTTTGAATATGTCTATCAATAAAAGGTGCATAATAACGTTATTAATAATAATTGATGTACAGAAACAGTAAAATTGCGGTGCCAAAAGTTAGTTGAAATTGATGAAAAAATATTTTAGGGATTGTTATATTTGCCACTGTCTTAACTTTTAATATTTTGTATGGCCGCCATTATTCTGTAGAATTGCTTTAAATCGTCCAGGTGTTGATTCTACAAGATTTTGTAAAGTTTTGACTGGTATAGTCGACCATGTTTCATGAATTCTATTTTTCAACAAATTCCTGTTGCCTTTTATGGAAACAGGGATTCTCGGGCCAATTAATCCCACAAATGTTAAATAGAGTTAAGGTCGAGTAATATTGAAGGCCATCCCAGTAAGTCTACTTCGTTATCTTCAAAATATTATTCAGTTATCCTTGCTGTATGCTACAGATTGTTGTCTTGTTGGAACTTAAAAAATTGACTTTACCACATATGTTCAACAGATTATTATAAATTGTCATGGAAAATATTACAATAGATCTGTGATGTCATCTGCCTTCAATTATTTGCAGTCAGTTCCACACCATTCCAAGAAAAAGACCCCCAAACCATCATACTGTCAACGCCATGTTTTACAGTCGGCTGCAAGTGCTTGTCGTCGTAAGAGTTATCATTGCTCCTACGACATACAGTTTGCCAACCTCTTTTTCCAAACGGTTCGAAGTTTGATTCATCGCGAAAAAATACTTTATTTCAAAAGTCTATTAGTTTATCTAAATAATTGCGGGCGAACTCCAACCGTCTTTTTTATGGATCGATGCTATGAGGTTTTTATCTGGCAACGTGACCTCGTAAATAAGCATCATACAGACATCGCCTGGTAGTAGTTATAGAAACCATGGTTCCTGCTTTCTATTACTATTTTTTGATCACTCGTATCACAATCTTGAGATTAATTTTACACTGCCGCACAATTTGTCGATCATCAACAGAATAAGTAGACCTAGGACGCCTCTACCGTGGCCTATCTGCAAGACTAGGACATTCCAAACTCTTCGGCATTATTATTCGCTTATCTTCTTCACTAACTTTAAATAATTTTCCCTCAGCACAATTTTTTTTTATTTATTTTCTATTTACCAATCATCTTTGTTCTATCTTCTACGTGTTATTTTCAATTTGGAGCCATTATTTATTCTAAAACAGTCATATCACCTCACAATATCTTATTAATAAATATAAACTACCCAAACTGCCCTAACAATATTGGTAAATGAGTTTAAAACCACGAGATTATCGGAAATCGTTAAAAGTTTTCCATTTCAACTGACTTTTGACGCACACAATTCAAGTGCTGAGAATATAAACATTGATTAAGAAAGAAAGCAAATGGAATTTCGAGAAATTTGATACTGTATGTATTAGAATAGAGTATCCGAACATAAATAGTAAACAGTTATTTTATTGAAACTGCGTATTTTAGAAATTACGTGACATCATTGTAAAGGTGAATTAATTTCAACTAACTTTTGGAGGGCACTGTATATGGGCTGATACAGAATTTTAGACTGTTGTTCCCATTCGTAAAATCCTCGCTGGTTTTAGTATACAATTTCCCATTATCTTGATTCCAAATTTTATAACATAAAAAATAGCAAACATTTTTTTTTTTTCAATTTATAAAATTATAAAATAATGCTTACAGAAATCGGACGTCATACCGAGTTTGCCGAAGCCTAAATCTTCAGTCAGTCCCAAACTCGGCAGAAGCACTCCGCCCACCGCCCCACCGGAAACCAGCAAAACATCAAACGGCGCTGCAGACCTACTAGGACTGGACACGTCGAAACCAGAAGCAAAACCCACTAACAACGACGACATCTTCTCCAGTTTCTTCTCAGCACCACAGGAAAAACCAGTAGAGCCACCCAAGCCAGAGGAACCCAAATCAGATCTCAAGACTGAAGAGGAGAACTTCTTCAAACAAGCCGCGCCCACGGAGAAGGAAAAGTCAAAACTCACCAAGGACAGTATATTAGCACTGTACAGTCAAACCCCACCTTTAAGCAACCAATTCCAACCGCAACCCGTTACGTATCAATTCAGCGGGTTCCCGGCCCCGACGTACAACAATATACCCGTACAAAACGGCATGCAACAGTATAACCAATTCCCGCAACAGTTTCAGCAACCGTTCGGCACGCCCATGCAACAACCGTTACAGCAACCGATGCAGCAACAGTTCGCGAACAATCAGTTCTTCAACCAGCAACAACAGTCACAACAGTTGCAGCAACAGTTCGGCGGTTTGAGTTTAGGCCAGTTCCCGAGCACGTTCGCGCAACAGAATACGAACGTTGCCAGCAACTCGACATGGCAATAAGCGTACGCGCGCGTTAGATTGTTTTACTTACGTTCGTCGTTTTATTTGGTGAATGCACGTTTCTTGCGTACCGTGTTACGGATGAGGCGTTCAAATACAGATATCATAGACAATATTTTCTTTGTTCCTACAATAGCCAGATTTAAAGATAAGCATTATTTTTAGTACATTTTCAACGGAAAACTTAATTTTGTATCTCACAGTGTAGTTTAGATTTTACGTTATGTTTATAATATTTTTTGCAATGGTATATGGGGTGAATTTGCCATCCGGATGAATTGGAATAAACAGATATTTTGTCATTTAAGTGAAGATTGATTTTCATTTCTGGCTACTGTTTTTTCTCAAGACACAAAGGATGTATGCCAATGAATCTATATCTGCCTAAAACGTACACTGTTATAGGGCACAAACCTTCATGTTCATTGAAGCGAATTAGACTTTGATCTACCGACTGGTCTATTTCTTGTTAGTGGAATTGACATACGCTTGAAATTGTTGAAGAAAACACCCAGGTTAGTGACAAAAACTTCGGATTTATTTCTTACCCGTGAGCTTAAATTCGCCCTACAATGTGTATCCGTGCACGTTAATGGCGCACATAATTTTTATTTAAAGTCCTACAAACGTGCATTCTTAGTTGGCAATATGTTTAGTTTGCATGCGTTAAGCGAACTGAGTATACTTGTTCCCATAAAACAATGGATTTTATATAAATATCGATCTCTTTGGTACGACTTACTTTGGCTGGTGGTTTAAGGATAAATGGGCTGTAAGATTATGTGATATAGAAAATCAAAACTTGTTAATCGTGCCGTAAAAACGTGCACATTAAAGGCTGAAATATGAACTGTGTTTATGCAGATCATTTCACCATTCCACGTTGTAGTATTATTTAAAAAAATACATATATCTTCATAAACGATTCAATTTTATCGCGGTAATATACGGAAATACACCCACGTCATTTACTTACGATTTTCTTTATTTGCTATTGGTTATTTTGTGTCCGTAAAAATGACGTACGCTGCATAACGTCATTTGAATACTTGTACGGTTGAACACAAATAAGGTAATAAACGAATATGTACGTGTAGTTGTAATTCCAATCGAAACAAGGCAATAAACTCTGCATTTCATTTTTTTATACTGGCACGGCATAATGACTATACTGCACCTGATGGTTAGCGAAAATGCCGTCAGTATCGAATAGCATCAGACGGCAGTCCCATGCCATTCGATACAATTATGCCGGCCTGCTAAGATGCCTCTTCACACTACGGCAGAGTGACCCAAGATTATAGGAAGGAGGGAACACGCGTAAAGGTATCATTGGCATTTCCAACGTTTTTAATCTGGTAGGTTACTTTTCCATGCGTGAATAATATCTTTAACATTAGGCGTCTTCTTATCAATTCTTGTCAAGCCAAATCACCAATACCAGAGTAAATTCGTACTAAAGTGGATAGTAATCGGAGATATATGAGCGAGCGATACAGGGGGGTTTCTCGATACTCCGACAAAATAAAATAAATAAATAAATAAAAGTTGGAATGTTCGGACGCTCTACGTCCACGTAGAAGATAAAAGTTATCCACTTTCAAAAATAAATACCATTCCTTATGAAACGTATGATTCACCACGAACATAGTCTAAGGTTACGATGTATCACAGAGGATTCAATGTTGTAAAGTATTTACGCATATTCGTACAGATTTACGTACGATGTTCGAACATTCGTCGACGTGTCGGAGTATAGAGTAACCACCCAGGGGCCCCACTATATTCATCCGAAACGAAGTTCGAAACTTCGCACGATCGAAGTTTTTTATACGATACGAATGTATCTACTCTGTAAAATTTCGAAATTGTATGACGTACATCGTAACCATAAGTCTATGGTTACGAACATAAGTCAATAACGACCATAAGTATATGTAAGTACATTCGTATCGTATATAAACTTCGACCATCCGAAGTTTCGAACTTCGTGTCGGATGAATATTGTATGGCCCCAGCTTACAGAAGGCAAATACTTATACGGAGGTAATTTTCTATTTCATTTCTATTTATTAGTTTATTATGAGCATGAAACAAGAAAACCTGTGATTGAATAATTCAATACATTTTAATAAATTGAAAGAACTAATTAATCGTAAAAGTATTATATTATTTTGTCACATCTGTAGTTTTTTTACTGTGAATGTATGTTTGCATGGTGTTTTAAGTATTGAAGCCATATTTAGGAATAATAGTGAAATTATTGTACCTGAGGGGTGTGAAATTCTATCTATTAATCATTTTATATAAATATTTAAGTATTGTGATGATATTTATATCTCTAATATCTACTATCAGAAATCGGCTTAGTACGTAAAAATAGCTTAATTCTATATGTTACTGAAATCTATTACTTAAAAGATTTAAAGTATGATTTTAGAAGTTTTAGTATTATTCCCATCAGATTTTCCTTTATATGAAACCGATATGTTTTAAAAAAAAGTCAACTGCTGATTGATTTGATATTTGGCAGCTATATGAAAATATTTGTTTTGGTGGACAAAAACTATATCTAAAATAACTAAAAATAATAATATATAATTATTTAAAATACTGAAAGACTGTCCAATGTATTCTTAATTTATCACAGAAAATTTCCATCAGTCTAGTTTTTTTACTTTAGGCTGTAGGTTTTAATTGTTTTCATGTTGTCTACCTCTCAGGTACATTTTCAATCTATCTTTCAATGATGAATATATTTCTTTTATGTGAAGATAACTACATATATTGAAGTTATGAATGAAGAAACTTCTTAATACACTTCAATTTTTATTTCGCACTGATATTCAATTAAAATATTATTAATAATAAAAAACTTTTTCAAGTATTTTCTTAATTTTTAAAGAGTATTTACTCAAACACTGAACCTGCCTCTAAAACCACGGTCTGTGCAATTAGATAATTATTATTTTTATTATTTTGTATAATGCTATTTATACTTATTGTAGTACTTTAATAGATATTTTATACTTAAATTGTCGCACTGTAACACGATGTTTTAGATGTTTGCACACATTAAGTTGTGTTGGTGTACTCAATTGTTCATATAAATGTTTAGATGGCTTTGTGTTTTTTTTTCTTTATTTATTTGATTTTGGCGCAGTCGTTTCGACTTCTTGTGGCCACATTTCCGAAAGTATTTGAATTTCGAACATAGTGTTCCAAATTCAACTAACATAACACAAGATAACACACAAATAAATGTTATGATTAAAAATGTACATATTTTTTTTCTTAGATTTTTTTTACAGTAAATTTGATTAATAAGTATTAGATGAAAAAACATAAATGTTAGCTTTTTTCCTTATTTTATTCAAAGGTTGCAGAGAAGTCGGAACATCAACGTCTCTAAAATTGGTGCGTGTTCAATAAATCATGAAATTATCAATTTTTCAATAGGAATAATTATAGAATTGTGTATTTATATACGAAACAAAGATTTTCTCTAAATAAATTGTAAATTCTACCAGATAATACATCATAATATTTACATTTTGAACTGTTCGTATGCCCAATGGCTTTGTAAATCTGTGTTGTTTAGAAATTATATTTTTTTACATTTCCGTTGATGAATTATTAGATGTATATTTTTAAACGATCTGTCCTATGTATGGTTGGTTGAGTTAATTTCAATTAACAGAATGTCTATATAAAATAATTGGCTAGCATATGATCATTTTAAACTGATTCTGTTTATAAAAGCCTTATTCTTTGGTACATATAGAACTCGAAATTTGCTTCGAACATCTTTACTACAAAATCTATTCAGTCTCATCATGCAACTTATTTTGATCACTTATGTCTTTACCAAATTTAAATAATACATTGTTTTCTCCTACGGCCGAATTTAATAAGTGATTCTTATCGCTATCGACTCAGAGAAGCTACTACGAAACACGATATTCGATATGTCTTGCAATTCTGGTGGGTCAATATATTCGTGGTCTCTATATTCAAACACGATGTTAGATTGTTCGGACGTTGAACGTCAACAAATGAGATAAAAGTTTTCCACTTCTAAAAATCAATCTTTGGGAAACCTGTCATGTAGGTACTTCGAACTTAGTCTCACGACGTACGATACAAAATTCGAACATTTTGTAAAGTATTCGTACAGTTTTACGTGCGATGTTCGAATATTCATCGTGTTGTCGGGCTAGATTAGGCCCCCCTGCGTAGTGATGTCGTTTTTACTATAATGTCGATGAAAATTCTCTAATGCGACACTTATTAACACTTTCGAATCGAGTCGTTCAACAGGGGATATGAGTGAAAACGAAGGCATTAGTAGTAGCTTTTAACACGCGGAACCGCACGATACCTTGAATATTGTTGTTAGTAGTAGCCCTCCAGAAATGGAACCTGGATGAGTTTATGTCATATTAATTTCACAAGTACTATAGAGAAGCTTACCTACACTAGAAATGGGGAGAACAGAATTGTGTTCGATAGTCTGAGACAATAAGTCGTTAGATCATATTAACCGGCTATCTATTTGTTATCAAATTGTTCACATATTACGTGTTTAATGAATCGGACCTGACAGTAGATCAATTCATTTTACTCTAAATTTCCAGTTATATATCGGCTTCTTCGATTACGGCTTGGTAAATGCTTCAAGTATACGGAATATAGTACAATATTTCAAATCTTAAACAGAAAACGGAGGATAATAGGGGAATTCGACCCTAAAATGATGGGCTCAAGTTTATCTTTTAGCTTGTCTAATTTGGGTATTCTAACTCCTCAGTTAAGACTGCTGACTACAATAATAAACTGGCAAATACTTTGAAGGCTATGGGATCATAAAACGGGAAAGCATCCAGACAATCGTCCAGTCGAAAGAATTAGTGCTCGCTCACAACTAAACTGAAAATACATTAACATCATGATCCCAAATTGTTGGATTCAACACCTAACTAACTAACCTAAATTGCGAATTGATGAAGTTTTCAATGAGGGAAATGCTGGCGCGAAACGCGGGAGTGTGGCAGGGACAATGATATTGTCAGGGACTGGGTGGAAAAAAGTACTGACTTTTGTGAACCCTGTCTTTGTGATCCAGTACCTACCTACTATTCTTTATTTACCAATTTCTATTCGGCATTACTTCACTAAAAGTCTCATAACAGCTAAATGGCCACATTCTTGATTTGTCGAATAGAAGTTGACAAGTTTTGACGATTGTGTGGATGCCTTTCGATGCTGATAGTCTTTTCTGCAGTAGCCATTGATATACAAAGCAGTAGCACGTGAGGTTTTTAGTTTAAGCCTTGTACACCATTATATGATATTGTATTTACAACGGAGTAAAGATTTTATTAAGAGTGTGATTGATAACATTTATGGAACAATAATTGTGTGAATGTAAACAGTATCGAGTGTTTTGTGTCAATAATGGTAATAGGTATGGAAACTTAACATTTACAATCAAATATTGGAATATATATATCATAAAATGTATCCTCTGTGCCAAAACGGCTTCAATTCTCTGTAAATTTAGTTCTCAGCCCTTATAATTTCGTTCAAAGGAATCAAATTGACACAAAATGTTCGATAAATAAATATGCACGGCGAATACATATTTGATGTAGTCACATTTTTTTATTGTCGTTCATATAGAATCCAGTTTTGGTGTATTTAGTTATGAAATAAAATGTGATTGAGTATTGAATAATGTAATTTAACAGTAAAAGTGAGGCGGGCCGTCATATTGGCTGCCCTTGTTTGAGCCTGTATTTCGTTTACAATAATAAACATAATGCCAATAGAACAAGAGTTTTTTTAACACATTATTTCCTTTCGCAATGAAAAATATAGAATTAATTGTTTATTAAAGCGGATTATAATTTAGGATGCTACTGGAATAAAACGTTAAATATTAATATTTATAGAGACAAATTCTGCGTTATACGAAACGTAGAAAACGAGTGTGGGACAGTGTGGAATTGTTTTTATTTCAATTTTTAAATTAATTCAGTGTAATTACGTGCTTAAAATTTAAATAGGCGAACAAATATGGATTTCGGGTAAGTATAGGTACAAAATGTGATATATATTACTCAAAAGATATTTGATATCAGAGTTATTAAATTGAGCAAGTTTTGTTTTGGCGCGCGCAGCCATGTTGTGCGGAACAGCTGTTGCGAGGACGTCTTGTGTGAGCTCCGATGTTTTTATCAATTGTAAAGACAAAAAAAAATGTGTTGGAACGTGATTTTTTATAATAAACAATGATAACGTGCGCAGATTTAAATAGTTACTGTGAAAATGTGTCAATGTTAATGTGTTTTTAATAACATTAACCATGGCTTGTGGATTGCAAAACTGTGGGGAACTTCTCGAGGAAGATCGGGACTTTCAAGCGGCTTGGGGCAGGTTTTCGGACTGGTTGCATTGTGTTTGTGTCGTAACATTCGATTTAGAGCTGGGTCAGGCTATGGAAAGCGTGTATCCACCAGGCGTGATGTTGACAGATCAAGAAAAATGTAATATTTGTTATTTGGCGTTTCCCGATTCTAATTCAGGGTGTATGGGAGACACACAGTTCCACGTTCGTCTTCGATCGCGAATGCCGTTGACGTCGCGACAGCGAGCGTACAACGATGAAAGCGTGCCCACATTACGGGCAGATTCCACGCACTACTGGGGCTTCGTATATTTCCGACAGGTCAAGGACCCGTCCCTACCCCGAGGCTACTTTCAAAAAAGCATAATCCTGCTTACCAGGTTGCCATTCATCAATTTATTCTACAAAGTTATCCAACTTATTGCTCCAAAGCATTTTGAGGATGGAGAGAGTAGTTTGGAGGCTGCATGTCATGATATAAACAGATGGCCAGTGTTGGACGCAGGGCAAAATGTTATACTGCCCGTCCTTGGCACTGTGTTTCAATCATACATTCCAAATCACCAAACTGGCAAGATAACAAGGTCAGATATTGCAAAGCTAGTCCATTCACCCAACATACCTCATGTTTTAGTGTCAATACAGGATGTGAATGTGTTTGATGCTTTGTCCAGTGTTATATCCCATTTACATTTACTATGGGAGTTGGTTTTAACCGCAGAACCCATTGTTATAATGGCCAGTTCGCCCACAGAATGCTCGGCCTTGGTACAAGCTTTGACCTACCTAATTCAACCTCTCCCATACTGTGCAGAATACAGACCATATTTCACAATACACGACAGTGAGTTCAAAGAATTTACTAGAAAGCAGTTCAACCCACCTTGTGTAATTTTGGGTGTGACAAATCCATTCTTCACAAAAACATTGCAACACTGGCCTCACACCATTAAGCTTGGTGATTCAACATCAATAAAAACCAAGTTAAGAAAGGTGGGAAATATTAAATTGCTGGATACAGCACCGGGTGTGTATACTCAGTACAAGGCATTTTTAGAAAAAGATAAAGCTATTATAAAGAAACTTCATAATGGGATAAGAACTGACCGTCCCTCTGAAGTGCAAACAGCATTGGTCAAAAGACACCTCCTTGAACTGACTCAAAGCTTTATGATACCTTTGGAAAGATACATGGCTTCATTGATGCCTTTACAAAAGAACATATCTCCGTTCAGGGCACCTCCAGTACCAAATCCTTTTAACCCAGAGGATTTCTTTGCTACCCTTCAGCAATCCGGTCCCCAATTAACTACAGGGATAAAAGGAGACTGGATTGGTTTATACCGAAACTTCTTTAGAACCCCTAACTTCAGTGCATGGTTTCATGAGAGACACAGTAGCTTGACAAACAAGCTGCATGCATTACAATTAGAAGCTTTAGCAGAGAGTGATTTAAAGAAATGGTCAATTGGAAAGAAGGAAGTGGAGATTGTAGACATGGTGCTCAAGTTACGGGAAGTTTTGAAGAGTAACCCACCAGTATCAGGGAACACACGGACATTATTAGCACGTCAATTAGAAGATTTGAATTGTATATTGCCTGAAGATATGAAATCCATACTGAATGCTGCATTGTGACATAAAAATTGCTGCGCCTCGAAACTAAGAGGATGCAGCAGTGACTGCAGGATTCAATTAAGTTTTATTCATTGTATTGAATGTATGTGAGGTAATTATAACATAGAGATAAGGGCTATTTGTATAGGAAACAGTAACAGTCTGCAAGTTACAAAAATACCTCTTACAAATAATATGGGCAACATCAATTATCCTTGTTTATGTAATTTATCTACAAAGTGTAGTTCTATTATGTCCTAATGCCGATTTTTGAGAAACTAAATAGCTTGAGTCTGTGAGAATCGCATGGCATATTTTAAGTCATGATCAAAGTTTTGCTACCTAAATTACCATATTATTTGTTAGATGAACTGATGTATTTTCTCCTATAACTAAAACAGTGTATGCCTTTGCAAATTTTAACAAAACAATGGATGCAGCATTCTTCACATAATTCCTATTATGTACCCTGAACAAACAAACAAATTAAGGTATGCATATAGAATGATTGCATTCCATATATGATTATTTTTAAGTTAGTAATTTTATTTTAATTAGAGACTATTTTAAAAGTTGTAATAGTCTAGACTGAATAATACTCATCAAGCATTTTCATAGAATTCTTGCAATCTCCGCCAACTATTTATCTTTTGTTATATCACAAATGAAAATCTATAGAATATTTCCAACTGTTTCATAATAGCTTACAGATAGAAGTTCTATTACAATAAAAAAGAATTTTGCTAATTTTACTTATCATACAATTCAGAAATCCAGTGTTATTCAAAATTTTATTTTCAGTCTGGCCTAATTAATTTAGGTAATTTTAATGCACTCTAGATATTTTGATGTACAGATTCGTTCAGTAACAATGTTGTAATGATAGATAAGTGTTAATTGCCTTGTGATACACTTTTTTTGTGTACGGTACAGACGCCCGCGAGCATAACATTTCTTATCGTTTATTGTGTTAATTAAAAACCTGTATTTCTTAAAAGCGGCGAGATTCAGATCTGGTATTGACTGTAACTTTTTACTTATAACCACATTCACATAAGCATAGAAAGAACATGAGAATGACTTTGCAGTTGCTAGGCAAAGACTATCGCGGAAATGCAAGAGACAATGCGATTTTGCGGCTACTAATTATCTTGCGGTATTGATTGTTGATCAAAGAATAGTTTTGACTTTTCTAAAGATAATTTTTGTGAGGCAGTTACACAATCCATGCTATATGTTTATGTACATATCGAGCATCATTATTATGACCATAGTGTTTTTTTTAAGTCTTAGATCATTTAGGTAAGTTAGTATTGGTTTTTATTTCTCATCTAACAATGCCTGACAGTTTATAGACTAACACGATAATTATTGTCAATTTGTACTCTTCCTAAACTGTATGCAAGGGTATGCATAGGACTGACTTATCTTCTAAATAGCTAATCCCATCAATCAATCCTTTTATCATTAAACATGTACATGCACTATCACCGACAAGATGTAAGATTATCAAAATTTTGTACATAAATATACATACCATTGAAACAGCGTCTGGAACATTACTGGATCCACATAGCAGGTCATAACTCCATTTATGGTAATTTCGTATGACTCTGCGTCTAAGTTATTCTGTTTATGTTCCTTCAACGAAATCCAGACTTTTTCTGATTACTCAATTCCCTTAGTAATAGTTTCTAATGAAGAAACTACCGTCAATTTAGAAAACATGATCTTACAGAGGTTGAGAATATATTTTTCTTCCTCATTCTTCGAAATCACCTCTTTTAGGGGTACGAAGATCGCCTATAAATATTATTTTAATTTATGCATTGTAACTTTATGGTTTATTTGTAAAACCGATTTCGAATAAATACGATTAGTGTTTTGACTACCGGATCTTGGGCTTCTTGACCTTTGAACGGTAAACTAGTACGACTCTGATATTTTATATTCCAATCGCAATTAAGACATCGTTCATCAATTTCACTTGTTCTATGAATAATATAAATAGATTGAGGATAAGGCCTGTGCTGTTCCTAAATAATTGTTTAATCCGTTTTACATTTTTAATGCAGACAATATGCCTGTAATTGCACACCTCTATTTTCAATGAATTTCCCATAAAAGCACATTTGAAACTACTTTTCTCTAAAATTTCTACAGCCCCAGCGTAGTTATAGTCAAAATGTAGCTGATAAGGATTGTCCAGAGCATAGGTATTTTGCAAGTTTAGTATATCTATGGGCAAACAACGGTTATCTTAACTAGAAATTAAAAATTCAATTATTTTCAATTTGTTTAATCAAAGTATCTTACCGATTGTTTATAAACTCTTGTCGTTTATAATAATAGAGCAGTTTGTTTACTTTTGTATAGTAAACAAGACCATAGCAATGATGCTGTAAGTATTAATGTACAACATACATAGAGCCATATAAACGTTCGACTGTAAATATACTAATTATCAACATTATTATAAGCGAAATGACTATTTTTGTTTTAGCGTACCTACATGATATTATAGGATTGTCGATTGTTCTGTAAATATAGTGTTAATCTTGTAATGCCATTCATAAAAACGTCCCGATAACACAATCTATAATATACTGAATTTTGCATTTATCTGTATAGATTTTAAAATTACGCGTACATTTGATGAGGGATGTGCAATGCCCCTCTCGCCTCGCCTTACCCCTCTTCGCCTGTAATCAAAGTATACCGAAGTTAATCTCGATCCATTGACGTCATCTGAAGCATCAAGCTAAGCGCATGCGTAGTATTGATCATATCTAAGAATAGTATCCCTATTCTCGGTTGAAAACCCTTTTTTTATAAATAAAGTACGTTTTTATGGATGGTATACGTATTTTTAACTTGTAAGGCATATGTTTCTATGAAATGTCCAGTTGCTAAATATATTTTCTGAATATTTTTGTTTATTCAAGTGCATAAAATGTTTTATATATGGAATCTCAATGACTAAGCGACTAGGAGCTGGATCATTTATCATATTATATAACTAATGTTTTCGTTGTCAAGGTAAAATTTGATCAAGGTATGTTTTGCGTTTCCGATAGTTGGTTTGTTTTTAAATTATAGCGTAAGCACATCGTTTATTGTAATTACTAAATAATAGTATTTTTTCTATACATTCATGATTCATAAAGTCATGGTCCGCAACGCTGGCCTCATCCGAATTGGCGTACTTTACATAGGTACTATGGAAATTTTTCAAAAATCTCTGGTATTCGGGTTTCTTCACCGTCATAATGCGTGGTGATGAGACTATCAACACACACAGGACTTCCAAAATCAGAGGTGTGCCTCGGGATTTGAACCCGCGACCACCGTGAACATTTTGGCAGCCGCGTCTGGTTATTATATTATCAGGTGTTCCTAAATACTGTAAATTAGAAACTACTCGACTATTATTAAAACTACTCGAGACATTTTTCTTTCTACATAGCGGTTGTAATGTCGATCATGAAAGTATTTATTTTATCTATATCTTGCACTCGACACGGTCTTCATGTTCGAACATATGTATACAGTAAGACCGCGAGTGTTATCTTTCCTTACATCAAGTCATTGCTTTATTGACTAAACCTTGCAATAGTTTATTGGCAGATAAATTTATTATTATCTAAGTAGGGGGTCGATCCTTATAACACAAACTAAAAAACTTTTTGACGTGATTTTGTCTTATGAAACGATGAACTCGAGAAAAAGCATGACTGTCAAGTTCTGCCAGAGCAGAGCGTGCAAGTGAGAGCGCGGAACAAACGATAGAGGCACGACCTGTCTAAACGTTCAAATTCATTCATAGATCTTTTATCTGTGCTTTTCGTCATATTTTTATAAGGACTTCCAGCTCCAAACGTTGCATATTATTACATTATCCAAAAATAATCCATCCACTTTATATATTTTAATGTTATTACTTTTAACTACCATATTGTCAACTATACGACGGTTGTATTGTTGGCTAGATAAGTACGATATATTGCATGTAGGTAACTGTTATAGTTTCCAGTTGTTTGCTAAAACTGATACCTGTTTATTTAATGCTTGTCTTCGATACTGAACGCGACACTTCAGTGGAACTAGGGGCCCTACTATATAAATCCGAAACGAAGTTCGAAACTTCGGACGATCGAAGTTTATATACGATACGAATGTATCTACTTTGTAAAAGTTCGAATTTGTATAACGTACAACGTAACCATAAGTTTATGGTTACGACCATAAGTAAATAACGACCATAAGTATATGTAGGTGCATTCGTATCGTATATAAACTTCGATCATCCGAAGTTTCGAACTTCGTTTCGTTGAATATAGTAGGGCCCTTGTTAATTTATCGAAAATAAATGTTGGACGACGGTATGCTGTGTCAGTAAAAATATATTTGCAATATATTAAATTGGGCATTGAAACCAGCTTTAAAATTAAATAATAAATAAATAAATAACACCCAACAGTCACATACATAGTCCTGACCCCACACTAAGATCGAGTCTTGTGTCGTGGGTATCAGGAACTACGAGAGACTTTTCTGTCTCACAAACACCCAGACCCGGAAGAAATATTTGGGGGACGCACAAACATTTCTCTCGGTGCGGAGATCGAACCCGCGGCCTCTCGTTTCACAGGCGGCGTCTAACCAACTGCGCTACGGAGGCTGTCAAAATTATTTCCTATCAGGCGAATTAATGAAAAAAAAAAATCGTTTTTAGCCAGAAGGAACGACTCTTATCAACAAATGTGCAATCAATCTACCTTATATAATTTTATTTTTATTTTTTCAAAATTGTTAAAAGTGTAAATATTGGTTGTGCCAAAATTGGATTTAAAAAATCAAAATTATGTATTCCAGCAAGAATTTTAATTATGGGTACAACTAATAGTTTTCCATCGTGAATCGTTTGCTCAATAATAATCTACAGTGACATTGTATCACCGGCTGTTAATGTTATGTGCGACATGTAGCGAATGAACACGTGTGAAAGCAAACCACTTCCTAAATACATAAATGTTAAGGTTGTCTTCACACGCGTCGCCCACATTGCATGATTCGAAAGCGTTCGTAGAGACATCTTTTCAAACTGAAAATTATTACATGAAATCAGTTTCCTATGTATGTCGCTATGATCTTTTCAGATTTTGTATATACAGACATTGTACAAATACACTGTAACAAAACGAGAATAAACAGTTTTAATTTTTCAATAACCATTTTATTATTAACGCTTATCACGGTGCTCCTGGCTCGACACGGGGAGAACATGGTCTCGCTAGGGCAGCACCCGACCCTTAAGTCACGCAGGACATGGCCCATAACATCCTTGGTGCTAAGAACCGGTGCCAATTGCAACAACATAAAAAACTAAAATAACAGTCTATGTACATAACTCCTTTAGGCGGCGTGTTCAGATCAAAATCTGTTGTATCGTGCTTTGCTCCATATGTTGTCGTTGTCTGTAACGAGTGTGTATACTCCGGCTAGGGTGAGTCCGACTACGGCTCCGAGGCCCATGGAGCGAAGGCCTGAGGTGCTCTTGTAGATGACACCGGTGGTGGCAGCTGCTATGAATGTGTTGGCTGTGTCTTCTTTATCGCGTAACCAGGTGACGCCGAGGGCTATACATGAGTAGAATGATGCTATGATGCCTAATGTGCAGCCAGTTGTTGTGCCTGAAAATCAAATTCACTTGAGATGAAAATTTGTCTTATATTGTTTGGTATAATTATTTTTGTATAGGTGAATCTTATGTCATCGCTAAAGTGTCGGATCAACTCGGCTCTCGGGTCTTCAGCCGAGCTAACAGCAGGTTTGGCAACCGAGGTGTAAAGCTGTCCGTAGCGATGATATCCCGGACATCAGCCTGTGTGAGATTGAGATGGCCCTGAAGCAACTTAAAAACAACAAGGCGCCGGGCGAGGACGGAATAACTTCAGAGCTTCTGAAAGCGGGAGGAACGCCGATACTGAAAGTCCTTCAGAGGCTCTTCAATTCCGTTCTCCTCGAGGGCTCAACGCCAGAGGCATGGAGCAGGAGCGTGGTGGTACTGTTCTTCAAAAAAGGTGATAACACTTTGCTGAAGAATTACAGGCCCATCTCGCTCCTGAGCCATGTCTATAAGTTATTTTCGAGGGTCATCACAAATCGTCTCGAACGCAGGTTTGATGACTTCCAGCCTCCCGAACAAGCCGGTTTCCGAAAAGGCTTTAGTACCATAGACCACATCCATACGCTTCGGCAAGTTATACAGAAAACCGAGGAATATAACTTGCCGCTTTGTTTAGCGTTTGTGGACTATGAGAAAGCCTTTGATTCGATCGAGACTTGGGCTGTGCTACAGTCTCTCCAGCGGTGCCATATCGACTATCGGTACATCGAAGTGTTGAAGTGTATATACAACAACGCCACCA
The DNA here is from genome assembly GCA_023078785.2 of Hyles euphorbiae. NCBI lineage: Eukaryota > Metazoa > Arthropoda > Insecta > Lepidoptera > Sphingidae > Hyles > Hyles euphorbiae. Next base: position 7,177,411 of record CM041048.1, read on the forward strand.
TGTCGGTCCGAGTACAAGATCAGAGTACGAAGGCTATTCCACTACAGAGAGGCGTGAGACAGGGAGATGTCATATCTCCGAAACTGTTCACTGCCGCGCTGGAAAATGCCTTCAAGCTCTTACAGTGGAAAGGATTCGGCATCAACATCAACGGCGAGTATATTACTCGCCTTCGGTTTGCCGACGATATTGTAGTCTTGGCAGAATCGCTGGAAGACCTTAGCACTATGCTCAAAGACCTCAATCGAGTCTCCCAACAGGTGGGTCTTAAAATGAACATGGACAAAACGAAGATCATGTCGAATGTCCATGTTGTGCCCACCCCCATCGGTGTTGGGGGCTCGACTCTTGAAGTTGTTGACGAATATGTCTATTTAGGACAAGTGGTCCGGTTAGGCAGGTCCAACTTCGAGAGAGAGGTCAATCGTCGAATCCAACTCGGTTGGGCAGCGTTCGGGAAACTACGCGACGTCTTCTCGTCCAAAATACCTCAGTGCCTTAAATCGAAAGTCTTCGATAGTTGTGTGTTGCCAGTGATGACTTACGGCACCGAGACGTGGCCTCTCACTATGGGCCTTATTAGGAAGCTCAAAGTCACTCAACGAGCTATGGAGAGGGCTATGCTCGGGGTTTCCCTACGAGATCGAATCAGAAATGAGGAGATCCGTAGGAGAACTAAAATAACCGACATAGCCCACCGGATTAGCAAGTTGAAGTGGCAATGGGCAGGGCACATAGCGCGGAGATCTGATGACCGATGGGGTCGGAAAGTGCTCGAATGGAGGCCGCGTATCGGAAAGCGCAGCGTAGGACGTCCACCAACAAGATGGTCCGACGACCTGATAAAGGTCGCGGGACGTCGCTGCATGCAGGCTGCCTCCAACAGGTCTCTATGGAAATCATTGGGGGAGGCCTATGTTCAGCAGTGGACTTCCTTTGGCTGATGGATGGATGGATGGATGGATGGATGGATGGAATCTTATGTTGGCAATAAAGTAAGTGTGTAATAAGCATGGGCGTAGCCACGGTGGGGCAGAGTGGGGCGCTTGCCCCACCCTGGTATTGACCTGTCAGGTACCTAACCAACTATAAAAAAATAAATTATCTAGGAAAAGTACTAGGCAGGTGAACAATAACAAAGTATTTAGGATCATTCGAATTATAAACACAGATGCAGGGTGTTATAGAAGAATACCATGGGTACAGTTTGCTAATTACATATGATTTAAGACTGCTGCCCCACCCGGCTGGCTACGATCATGGTAATAAGAGATACTTAAATAAGTAAAAGTATGTGGTAAAGTAAGATATAAATTACAATGCATTACAGAAATACATCAGTTATAGTAAAACTTATAAAAACACAAATATAAGACAATGAACATTCCTCTTGTCTTATCAAGCCATGAGAGAATAGTCAAAGATCACATGTGACATGTTATATCTAACACATGTGTAAGATAATCATTATTTACATATAAGACACATGTTACAGTAACTTGATAACCAGAACTAGTTCAATCTAAGTTTACACTGACCTTGCTTCATTACATAGTTGACTATTTGAGTTCTTCGCACTTTTCCTGTTTGTCCGGCTAATGTAGTAGCTCTGAGACCTTTGTACAATCCTGTCATGCCACCAAGACCTGAAAAAAGAACATAAAAATGAGTGAAAATGCAATCCAACTAGATTGAAATTCTGTTACATGTAATAATAACCAAATTTGATACAGGTAGCGAAGTGTACGGTATCCTGTGTGAAAACATATGTATTTAGTAGGAATTGTGATAATTTTGCTCAATGTTTTCAAATAGGAATTTGGTACTATGCAAGCTAAAATGCATCAGTTTGCCTCAGGCATAATATATTTGGATAAAATAAAACAACCGACACCACAAATAACAAAATAGAAAAACAATGTGTGTATGGCCAACATCGTATAAACACACACAAATACCTATAATTTTGTGTATATTATGTTTGATTATGAATTATTTTTAGTAGTCAAAAATATAGTTTAAATATCTGAAATGCTATTATATTGAGTTGACAAGTACATTAACGGCCGATGCCAATAATCAATCGAAAAAATTAAATTGAAGTCAATCTGGATTGTTTTCTACTTTTCGATTGGTTTCTTGTCATGTTGCCATAGTTTTTTCACTACTAAGTTTGATTATTGGCAATATTGTATCAGAAAAAAGATTGAGCTGTCAATCGAAAACGGCAAATTTTGGATTGGGATTGTTTATTGGCAGCGGCTGTAAATGTGCAAGAAAGTGTGTGGCTAAAATAGTTTTAATTGAAATAAATTAGCTATAAATAAATATTAGATGTATTTGGCAAGAAGCCCACACCTGTGTTACTTCACTTTTCCTTTTACAATTACAGTTGGAATATTCCAGGTGTACTGTATTTAGGTATAATTGTACATATGTATTTACAGACAATACAACACATTTAGAGTACTAAAAACATATTTTATGTTTAGGACCAATCAATCATTTATTACTTGGTAATATTCATATACAACAACTTTTTATGAGAGTTGTTTTCAATGATAAACACAGTTTTAATTAAGACATATATTTTTTTATTGAAAATGTTTTAAGTACTTATATTCATTTGTTAAAGACAAATTTGAAAATCCATTTTTTCCTATACAGAATACTTTTATTGCATGATACTAAAGCTCATATTTGAAAGTAAGTTTAAGTTATCATGAGCTTGTCGAACCTGCTAATTTAATTTGATCATCGATTAGTGATTTCTATTAAGTATGATAATATGCTAAACAACCTTGACATTTTCCATCCATCTTAAAATAATAATAAGTCTACTTTTGCCCATGAAGGCAAAGTAATAACAGTGTTTCATTTATTTTAAATAATCATACGAGAGATATTAAGGGCTTAGTTATGTAAAGCATTTTAAGGTTATTATTTCGTCATATGAAAAAAAAATACCTGATCCTGTCATGAAGGACATTCCGATGATAGGTAGAGCGACATTAGATCTTCGAGCCGTGGAAGCCATGTGGCTATCGTCAGGGTATAGGAATTCTGGCTGCATTTTCGGTATGTAGTTGGGGTCGAAATTGAGGTACGGCGACAGGCCTGTCGCACCCTGTTGGCTTCTCTTCTCTTCATTTTTTTGCAATATATCACCAAATAAAGACATTTTTATGTATAACAACTAAATTAACTAATCTAAAACTAAATAACGTGATTCAGAAATCACGCAGCGAATTTCTGTAAATCGAAGTTCAATCGGACGTCAATGTCATTTTTATACATAGACAACGTAGACGCGTGTTGCCAAAGTCGTTTGTCTTTGGTTTTATTGATGGTTTCGAAAGAAGTTTTAATTTATTACATTAATTACATATTTATTTTTATTAAAAACTGTTAATTTTTATTTTAATTAAAGGTATATTTTCCAAAATTATGTTGTACTATTGCAGACCATCTAGAACACCTGAAGATGTAAGGAAAATTATAAAAACGGCCAAACTCCACGAATCAGAGTTGACTGAAATCACACAGGTTCTAAGGTTTCCTGAAGCTGATAAACAAAATGATAATCTCAGGCTTATGTTATTAGATGATACACTGTTAAAGGAAATCGAGGCTGGGAATGAACTAGTTTTTAAAGGTCTGTTATTCATCTTATCTAGTTTAAGTTGAAAGCCTCCGTGGAGCAGTTAGTCAGTTAGTCAGACACCGGCTGTGCAACGAGATGGCGCGGGTTCGATCCCCGCATCAAACAAATATTTGTGTGATGCACAGGTTATTGTTTTGGGTCTGGATGTTTGTGAGACCGAAAAGTATCTCGTAGTTTCTGATACACGCGATAAAAAACTCGATCTTAGTATAGGGTTGTGACTGTTGAATGAATTTTCTTAGATATATGTACAAATGGGACATATCTAGGTACTGAAATCAGGTCACAATCGAGAGTCAAAAGTCAATCATCGGCTTAACGCAATTTTGCTCACCTATGAAGTTCCGTATATTACTCTAAATTCTAAACGATTGTTTTGTTATTTTAGGAGACCCAGAAGAAAGCGTAGTTCTATGCACAAGTAACAAAACATACGATGTCAAAGAAGCAGAGACATCAAATAGCCTGCTAATAGTACCAGATTTACTGTTCGCAGCCTCTACAGGCCTAGATGAGACTATACAAAACAATTCCATGGAGGATTCTGACTCCTCCTTCGATAAATCTAACAATAGTCTCAACAAATCCACGGAATCAGACGAAGGCAGAGATCCAAGGAAGATAGAACACAAGGATATTATTAAAACGTTCTTTAATTACTATGAATTGAAGCCTTGTAAGCCACGCCTTTCGAAATTGAGAAAGTTACTTGAAGCTACTTTATACCAGGGTTCGGAATTGGAATATACGATAGATAAAACAAAATTGATGAGTTACGAAATGTTGTGTGATCAGATACAAGCCTCAAAATACGAGTTAGAACAGGAATTAGAGAAGATGCAAGCGATTAAAATCGATGATTATTATCGATTGTTAGATTTCGATTATGAGTTTCGAGTTTTGTCGTACATGCTCGATTTGATCGATGAGAATTCCTGGGCTTTGGATAAGATATCTAGGGAAGTAACTTTAGAGAGTTTGAATAGTCTTGTTCCGCCTTCGATATTAGAAGCAATGTTTAGGTTTTATACTGTAGAATCTGTTTTGGAGGATGGTATTCAGTATTACAAGTATAAAGAGGATAAAGTGTGTAAGTTTCTGGCGAGGGTGCTGTTGAAGAGTTCTGGGAAATTTAATTTGGCCGAGTTTCTTCAAGCTTGGACGGATTCAGTGCCTGAAGGAATGACCACTGATGTGAGTAAATACTGTTTGCTGTTTCGTAATATCAAATTATTGTGAATTAATTATTGATGTATATGTACATTTTATAGTGGAAACATACCAGTCAATTTATAAATTAAATACTTAAAATATTTACCTATACATTATAAAGTTGATTGGACTTCCGTGGATGTTAATCTATTCTAAAAATTATTAATTTGTAAAATTCTTACACCATTAGAATCCTACATTATTCCTAATAAATATGTGCGATAGAATATTTTAAAAAACGTGTAGTGTAGGCGGAGTCAGGCCGGTCCGCTAGTTAAGATTATAAACAAAGTTATGAAATCTACGTGTTTTACCTTTAGGTACTCGTACTTTCGGCGAGGGTTGTATGATTAGTGTGAAACTTCTTACAACGTTCATATTAAATTTCCAACTACCCACATTAAATAAATGATTTTTTTCTAGGAATCTATGTTAGCTGGTATAGCACTGGTAGACAAGTCGAGCACACCTCAAGTTGTGTGGGGATTTGCTGATAGCGACTTACCAGAGGACATCAACGAGAGGTTCAAGATTCTATTCCAGACCAAACCTAAATGGACTGTCGATCAGATATCTCCGTATATTGAGTGAGTGAAGTAAAATATCATTTATGTATTATTTATATTGGTAGTGCGAGAAATTGGTTTAGTTTGAACATTGAAATAATATACTAGAGGGGACACTGCAAACAAAATGTTTGTAAAAAAATGAGGGGTACCTTCTATTTCTGTCTCTGTCACGTCTACGAAGTAACATTATCTTCCCTCTCGCTTCCCTGTGTATCCTTGTGCACGCACCATACGCACAGATTTTGTTCCCGATGTCCTCTCTAGTATAATAGGTACCTCAATGAGTTTGGATAAATTCGTGTAAAACACGGAAATGAAGTAGAAAACAAAGCTGGGTGAAAGTTTTTGTACTTATCTACAAATACAATGCACAAAAAAATTGCAAAGAAACGCGACTATTTGGTTTTGTGATTTTTTAAAATATCATTGTTTCTGGGTGAAAAAACTATGTATTTACCACCTAAATACAGAAAAAAATAACAGAAAAAAATTGTCGCTTTTCGTGCAAAATTTTTAGTTGCATTATAATTGAAGTCACTAAAATTACCACCCGGCTTCGTTTTGGGTAGCATTCTTGATATACCCTCTATAATTCAAAAGTGATTAAAAAAAATATTTTTTCTTCAATCTACAGATGTTATGCCACAGAGAAGTTAAACGTAAACGCTTTGCTAACGAAATACGCGCGAGCGTCGACACAAGATGGCGTTAGAGTGTTCTCAGCGAAGCACATGAACTAATAATAATTATTATAAGCAAAAAAAAAACATTTTTTAACAGGGAGAAAGGAAATCCCACCTAAATTATGTTAAGGGTATCGGAAGCTTCAATAGACTTGATTCCGAAACGAATATTTGATAATCATTAAAGAAGCAAAAAAAATATTGAGTTCCTTTATACTCTGAAAATTGATCGGAAAAATGTCAATTAATAGTTTGAAAAATTAGCCAGAATGGCAGTTTTAAACAAAACTACACACCAATTTAAATACCAGTAAAACAACATTTGTATAATAATAAAATCGAGATATATTTTAAGTTACAAAAATATATACATTTTTAATAAAATATGTTTTATTTTATATACATCCTTAAACATTTTTATTATTTTCCGTGCTCTTGTTTCAAAAGTATGTGAAACAAAATATTATTTCTGGATCTTATGCTTGTGTCCAACAATAAGAAATTGTGACAAAAATTATTCTGTGGACTATTAAGTCTTAATATAAATTAATAATTAATAATATTACTTACAAAATTCAATACAAGTGTAAATACATAGCTTAAGTATTTATTATGATCTATAAACTTAATTATAATAAAGATAAAATTAATATTATTAAACAAAAATATTTAAAATATAAATTATAAGTACATCATAAGACATGATCATAGAAAAATATTTTGTTACCTTACATTTTATAATAAGTGCATATAATTATTTCTCAAAAATAGAGAAAGATCTTTTAGAAAAAGGTTTTTAAAACCCAACAATTTCAATCTCGTTTTGAATTCGTTACTTCACTATTGATAAGAAATAACTACATTATAATTCTTAAATCTAACACAGCCTTTCACTTTTCATCTTATTGTTTTAACAGCCAAATATCAATAGAGAATTTATTTTTTATTATATAGAACCCATTCTTTTTGATAAAAAAAAATATTCGAAAAACATTAGGTTTACATTAAACAGACGGAATAAAACGTCAAGCTTGTATAAAACGTGACGTCATATACCGTCAAAAATACGACGGGTTTTTCCGTTCTCATTACTGGCTGGATTTTGGAATGTTATTTTTAGGTACATTATTGCTGCTTAACAACTAAAATAATTAATAGTTGCAATTGACGCGTTCACTCAATTATAGATAAATATATAGTAATGAGTAGTATCTTTGGTATATTATTTAGGATTGCTGAATGTTGTTCCTAAGTTTGTTCAGTTCTTGCCACATCGCCTCTGGCAAATCTGCTCCCACCTCTTCCTTGAAGTATTTCTCGATAGCACCGACCTGGAGAAGAATATTTTGGTAAAAAAAAATATTCAGACATACCACATACCATCTTGAAAGTGGTAGGCCAGACCCCACGCTGGCCAAGTGCGTGTTAGCGAACTTTACGAGTATATACCATAGAAATTCATACAAATCGCTATGGTATGCAGGTTTCCTCAAGATGTTTTCCTTCACCGTTATAGCGTGTGGTAATTGATTAAGTAATTATCAAGCCACACATGACTAAGAAAAGTCAGAGTTGTGCCCTGGGATTCAAATCCACGACGACCGTGATATATTGGCAGCTGCGTCTAGTCCGATTACCAACAGGCTAAATTAATTGAGTATTTTGTAATAATATCTAAAGAATGACACTATCTAACTTTTATAAATTTTCATTAACAACCGGTCATTCTTATTTTTCGAATGTCACAAATTAATGTTCCTAATGGATGCATCGATTAGAACGCAAAAATTATAACTAAAAATTACCGATTGGAGGCCAATCATAAAATTATAAACCAAATCATTTTGCAAATTCGATAATATAATATTGAGGTAACTCCTCCTACCTAAGCTTAGTGCCTATATGGCCTAACTTCTCTCAATCGTACTCGATTGAAGGGAGGCCCGTGCCCTACAGTGGGACGTATATGTGCTGATGCAGAATCAAATTACGCAGCAAATTACTAAGTTTATGATTATTACCTCTTGCATCCAGAAGTCCTTGGGAATACTGAAAAGTTCTTTCATGTTGATAGCTCCGAGATCCTTGGTGTTAAGAGCTCCGTCTTTGGGCACGTATCCTAGTGGAGTCTCCACATGGCAGGGCTCGTTATCGCAGCGTCTCAGGATCCAATCCAGCACGCGGGAATTCTCGCCGAAACCAGGCCAGAGGAACTTACCCTAGAATTGCAAATACTTTTATTAGATATCGGACTTGGAATTTCTGGATGGGTGGGTTTTACAATCACATTTCATTGCTTTATCGAGTATTATCTAAATACTATTTTAGGCAAAAAATATTGTTCATCGTGAGGATCGAGCCATACCTTAGACTAAATATGTAGTCTGAGAGCCATACCATCATCATTGGTATTTGAAGTAATTGTAGGAATAGCTATGTAGTTTTTAACGAATATTTTATGTGACTACCTAGTAAATTGATAAAATTAACTAGTTGACAGGTTTTGCCAAGTCGAAGCCAAGTGCAACTTGGATAAAATTGGCCAAGATATGAAGTTTTATTGCAATCCAACAGATCACGTAATTGTATCCAAGTTGAAAACTAGCTAACAAAAAGGGACCAGAGTAGCTACTATCCAGTAATTACTCTCTATTGAGACTTAACATCTTATTTCTCAGGATGACGAGCGCAGTGGAATTTCGCTACTGTTTATGAGCGGTCGTATCGCTTGCCATCAGGCGAAAGGCTTGCTCGTTTTCATTTCATTCAATGAAATGAAAATGAAAACATAAAAAATGGACTTTAAAATCACAATGACTTCCTACCTGTTCGTCCTTCCTGAACCAGTTGACGTGGAAGATCTTGGGCATGGAGCGGCCCGGCTGCGGCATCGACAGCCAGTGCTGAAGGTAATCTCCGAAGTTGTACCCGAAGAACGGACGCATCGCGAACGGATCGTGCATCACTACCTTGCCCTGTGGAAAAGACGATATGTTTTGAAATGTTTTGCTATAGTTTTATATGGAAATTATATGACAATTAACAGGACTCAGTTCCTCTCGATTCTAAACGTTTTAAGTAGTGTTTTGGAATGTGTTTAAATGAAACTGGAATCTTCTAGTGCCTTGGAAATAAATAAGGCAACATCATACGTCATACGTAACAATAAAGTAACATCATACGTCTCAGGATGGCGAGCGCAGTGGAACGTCAAGCATAGCTTTGTAGTTCAAGGTGTTGTTTGGTTACTACGGTTTATGAGCGGTCGTATCGCTTACTATCAGGCGAACGGCAGGCTCGTCTCTCCATTATTTGTTATTAGAAACACTTACGCTATGTTCAGCAGCGGCAGTGGCCTCAGATCGCATGGAAGCGCCCATGAACACTCCATGTTGCCAGTCCCTGGCCTCCACTACAAGCGGCACTCCACTAGGCCTCCTGCCTCCCAGCAAGATGGCGGATATCGGCACTCCTTCAGAACTCTCCCATTCGGGGTCTATTATTGGGCACTGCTCGGCTGGGGTGCAGAACCTGTGGGAGAGATTATGGGATGTAGCAAATTGATTTCGTAAAAATTATATGTATGCCTCCTAATTATCTTCAAAGAATTTGGTGAGGATCTTATTGCGTTCAAATTGAGGACGCTATTACATTCTTGTTAAAGTACATGAGATTTATTATATTTTAAATAAAAAAGTATGAAATAATAGAACTAGTAAATTGGTTCTCTTAAGAGAAGTAGTATGTATTAATAGTTTTTGAGATAGCTTAATAGTTTTCTGTTTTAGGAAAATTAGTTTCCCTACCATCCTAGATTAAAACAAGGTATAATTTAGCCACTTTAAAGCCTTCACAAACCTAGAGTTAGGATGGGCAGCAGGAGTCTTCCTGCTGGGGTCCCAGGGCTGTCCCTTCCAGTCGATAACGTTCTGCGGCGCGGGGCCCATGCCCTCCCACCAGACTCCTCCATCAGCCGTCTCAGCTACGTTCGTGAATACCGTGTTTTTGAATACTGTTGCCATTGCTATCGGGTTTGTTGAGGCTGAAGTACCTGTAAGCAAAAATACAATGTAGGATGAGTTTTTAATTATTTTATTTAAGTGAAAGCTAATTGCTTGGTTTTTCTGTCAGAGTTTTGGGTTGGTTTGATGTTGTCCCATGAAAATGAAACTTTCCAATAGGAAAAGCCAATATTTCTCTTTTTACACACCATAATATTATTTTTCAATACAGTGGATTTATAATTTTTGTTATTGCGAAAATTCTGCATCATCGATCGATCGCCAGAAAATGGCCACTGCTATACATGATAGTAATCAAATGTACCGTTCGGCTCACACTTTTATAAAAATGTAAAGAAAAGACTGGCCTACCTCTTTAGGCATTACAGATAAAATATCTCACTAACCAGGAGCAACTCCAAAGAACCCGTTCTCGGGATTGATAGCCCTCAGCACTCCATTCTTATCGAACTTCATCCAGGCGATGTCATCCCCGACGCACTCCACCTTGTACCCCGGCAGCGTGGGAGTCATCATGGCCAGATTGGTCTTCCCGCAGGCAGACGGGAATGCCGCCGCGATGTAACGCTTCTTGCCTTGAGGGTCTGTTATGCCGACGATCTGGTGGGGTGATTGAGAAATTAGCGCTTGTCATAAATAGATAGTGGTATGTGTTTGACGTAAATAGAGAATAAATGTTAATTTGAACTGAGATGAAGAGAATCCACGGAATATGGCGAATATGATTAACAGTACCTACTCTATCCTTCTAACTCGTTCCAACTCCCTATCTTCAAGGACTTAAGGTAGCCATTCGAGGTATCTAATTCACATGTAATGAGTTTGTGAGAAGGGGTTTACTATCAATAAGGCTTATAGTTTGCTCACATGTCATCTCTGTGCCTTAGAACAAGCTTTAAATTACTTAATAATGAGAGGTTTCTGTATATTTACCAGCATGTGCTCTGCCAACCATCCTTCGCGGCGCGCGATCACTGAACCCAGTCTTAGGGCGAAGCATTTCTTGCCCAATAGACTGTTGCCCCCATAACCACTGCCTGTTACGAATAATAATTATTAAAATGTAGTCCAGGGTTTTAATTATTGATATAGCTGCTAACTTCACATTCCCCGTGACCACGAAAGCTGTAAAGTAATCAAAACGCCGGGAAGTCAAAAATGTAAAAAATTAAACTAAATTCGCGATAAAATAATAGTTTTATTTCAATTTCACATTAGTTTAGTATTAGGGAAGTATTTTTTAAGATTTTAAACATTCATTCCAGAAAGCACGACTCTAAAAATTTGATCAGACATTTCCTTCTAATTATAATATGATTTATTAAAAATAAATTGGATATATCTACAAAATCATATTAAGTTTTCGGGAAAGCGGAGACGCTTACTAATTATTTTTTTCGTGTCCTATTCAGTCGCATGCTAGGCAAAGGTCTCCCTCAACTTCTTCCACTATCAGTTGCTGATGCCATCTAAGTGCTGTGTTACTGATGGTTAAGTTTATTTTTTTTGGAGTTCGAAGACTTAAGTTCTTAATAAACTAGTAGAAGTCATGATTTCAAACTATTAATTACCATAGCTAATAATCTCGTTGTCGGCAGGGCGGTGTAGGATGATGGTGCCGCGGGGGTCGCAGGGCCAGCCTGGAGTGCCCCCACCCACTCCCACCGAGTGCAGGCAGCGCACGAACTGCTCGTCTTGACGGAGCACCTCGAGGACTTTTGCACCTGGAGGAACATGACATAGAACATTGAGAGGGGGTTGACAAAAACTACGTTATTTTGTTGAAAATTCTAAAACATTTCAACAACGTTAAGTTAGGAATAGAAACTTTAAAGAGTAAGGACCAACTAAACACTTAAGCTGAAAGCTAATAACTTGATGACGGAAACGCATCGGAATCTTTAAAAAGGATCATCTCCAAAAATTTGTTACTAAAGGAATATCACGTATTTCTTTTGTATGTCAACATTAATAAGAGGTGAGATGAATAGGGGCAATGGTAGAGCAATGGTAGAGCTATCAAAATAAATAGAAAAAGACTCACCAATCCTGGTCATGACTCTCATGGAGTAGACGACGTAAGGTGAGTCGGTAACTTCCACACCAACTTTGGACAAGGGAGATCCAACTGGACCCATGGAGAATGGAATGACGTACATGGTGCGACCTGATCAACAATTAATAGGTCTTTTTAAGTATTTACAATCTTTTTTATGAATATTCACCAAAAACAAATCCAATAACTAAATAAGGAAAATGAAAAAGACAATGTTTATATTTCATATGTGTTAAATTCAAAGTTTTTGTCCTGACGTTGATGTTTAGCAAATATTAAACAAAGAATTAATTCAAAGCTCATGAATATTTTCAATGGACGTATTATTATTGGGACTTTTTAATGTTCGGGAAATGTGTCCACTTCGTAGGTGTAGTCATAAATATTTCCAAATAAAAACATTATAAACGATAGATGGTCTTTCAATAATTTATTTATACTTTCGCGGAACAATAGATCAATTCTTGCCACGTGAAAGAATTCTACCAACGCTACTGTAAATGTTTACGAACTTCACAACGATAGAATACGATTATTTCCCAAACAACCAAGAAATGGTTGTATAAACTGATTACAATCGTCTTCCATGACTGTCGTGTTATGAGAGACTTTTTTTTAACAAACAGAATTTTACAGCAGTGCCTAAATGATAAGCAAATACGGTAACATTACAAACTTTCGTCAAATCATCTTATTTGCTTTCATCGGAAGACGTAATATTAAGAACAGTCATTTCGTGATAACTAAATCTATTTTAATATTTTGCCTATTTTTTATGACTTATGGACGCTTCAAATGATGATAAATAATCATCCTTGGTTAAAGGGGAAAGTCAAATAATGTTGTATCTAATATCTTCAGTAAACTCAACAATTGAAAGAACTGTGACAACGAAGTTGTTACTTTGCGCTGGTTTTTTGTGCGTCTGTTGATTTCCTTATCTATTTTACTAGCTTAAAGAGCATATCCTTTAGCAATTATTTATTTATAGATTTAATTGAATTCCATTCACTTTATTTTATTTCATATTGTTGCCTGCGATTGGATATGTCGGGCTCTGAATTTTTTACCGTATTATAAGTCCAAATTGTATCTAAGCTATTAAGATTAACAAAAACACATTCACATAAATTAAAAAAGAGACTTGTAAGATTATCTGAAAAAAATCTGGATCGAAATCAGAGCATCAATTCAACTTTACCTCTCATGCATCCTGGGAATCTATCAACCACAGCCTTCTCATAATCAGGAGGTGAGATGTAGTTGCCGAGGGCTGACTTCTGTCCAGCCCTGGCAGCAGGCACCACCTCCTTCTCCTGGTCAGCACAGATGAAGGTTCGGGACTCCACACGGGCTACATCGGCTGGATCGGTGCGGGTCAGCCAGCTAGGAGAGTGAATATTAAGGATAATGGAGGTGAAATGCTGTATTTAGTACCGAATTCTAGAGGAATTAACAGCTCGTATGGCAAAATTGATAAAGCCTAATCTGCTTCTATTGTTCTTTAATGTCTTCGTCATGACGAAGTCTAGTGATAAACATAGTTTAATGATAAGTCTGGTAAACTAAGAACTTCCTAAATTGGGAACTATGATCGATGGTCCCAGTCTTCTAAATATAAGAGGACGGTTAAAATTACGAACGAGAGATACATAAACTAACATCAATAATATTATTGCTATTTTTATATCAATCGATTTCGTTATCGATGACGTATCTAAGCACTAGGCAATATTCACAATCAACTAGTCTTGTTTTGAAATGAATTCCTATATACGTCAGTTTGGAACAAAACTGCGTAGATGCAGATATTAGTGATCTTGGCTGTACGCATTCTAATTACATATGTTCATTTCCTCATGCTTTCATTTCTATATAGACTATTATAATAGTCTTATACGAGATCGTTTTACATCATCGACAGGATTTAACAATACCATAAGTGTATTTTTTTGTAAACCAGAATAGTTCACACGTGAATTTGAAATAACGACCCGCTCAAAAGCGTGTACCTAATTTGCAACTTAGCTGAAATCTTTATGACCTAATAAACATTTTATTATTTTAAGCATTTGTATCAAAGCTGTATCAAGGTCTGGAAACAAGGGTTTAGATGATATTCATTGACAATTTAACGGATCGTCAACTCTCCGATAAAAACGGTGTCCAAAGTTCGCACGATCCACAACCGTTCTGTTTTATCCAGTTTAAGTCACATGCAGAGGTCGTCGCCTTTGATAGTTGTGACATCGTAGACTTATTAATTAAACAAATTAGACAATTAATTGTATCCTCTTAAATTCTTCAACATCGTAATTAGGTAATACCTACTTCTTTGGTAATATATAAATTCATCCAATGGGGGTAGAAACCCCTAGCACCATAGACTCTAAGTTATTCTAAGGTTTAGAGTAAGATCCTAGCGTAAAATTATGTTGGGACATATCCTCTAACTATCATACAACTATCATGATAAATGTTGCTGGAAATCTTTAGGTTCAGGACGCTTCTATCAGCTCACTATGGAGATTGGACAAGTCCTATATACATCTATAGACTATTTGTAGCTCGATGTTGTTGATCTAAGCTAGGCAGCGTGAAGAAGCAGTCAAGAAGGCAGTCATAATTATTGTATTGAAAAGAAGATAATTTCATGCCATTCGGCACTTTTTTGGACTTTATCCTGCTTACTATCAGATACACTGCAGCTACTTTGCAGTACCAATAAGATAGAGTTATGCTGATGGCAATGATGATGATGACTCACCAGTTATCGTATTTGGGCAGTTTCTTGACAGTCCCCTGCTGCTGCATGAGTTGCAGCAACGCCGTGGCCTCGGCGTCGGAGCCATCGCACACGTGGACATGATCCGGCTGACACAGAGCTGCACTGCGCTCCACGAACGCGCGGACCTTTGGAAAATGTCTTATGTGAGTTTAGGGCTGTAGACACATAACATGGATATTCGTGAAAGAACGAGACAATGTATTATAGTTACTTTTGCAAATTTTAAATACGAATTTTGAAAATTGTGTTGAAGTATTAGGCGAAGTTATTCAAGAACGAATTAGGATATAGCTGGTTTGGTAATTTTTAAGCCTCACGTTTCTCTTAAACAAGCAATTTAGGCAGGAGGTTTGGAATATTCATATCTAGTTACTCAGGTACACACACTGACGCCTGTATATACATACCGGGTATATTAAGACTGCTACCGAAAACGAAGCCGGGTGGTAGTTAACGCGACATTAATTTTTAATGATTTTTTAAATATCGTCATTTTTGGGTGGTAAATCCATAGGTTTTGCTAAAATAATAATTTAAACTGTTTTATACCTTAGAGTATTTATAAATAAAAGGGTATACACTATTATTTTAGGAAAAAAAATGTATTTACCACCCAAATATGGCAATAGGAAAAAAAATTGGCTTTTTTTGCAAAATTTTCTGTTGCATTGTGTCTGAAATCGCTTAAACTACCACCCAGCTTCGTTTTCGGTAGCAGTCTTGATATACCTACCCTGTATAAGGTCAGAAGAGGTCTCATTAGAATCAAAACTGCCAAGTTTCTAAACGATCCATACCTTGGGCGTTAGAGTGGCGAGCTGTAGGTTGGGTTTGGAGACTCCTCGCACGGCCGGCTGGTGCACCGCGCGGCTGCACCCCAGAGCTACTTGTGCACATCTGCGGCAAACAATAACGTGATTAATAAGGTAAAAATATAACAGCATAGATTCTTGGTATAAATGATGATTTGATAAGTAACATGGTATTGGATAATTTTTCAAATGTAGTGATTGTATTCTTTAACGATATCTTACGATTACAGTCTTACGGTCAATTAGACTTATTTAACTATTCACAGTTCGTTTTCGGTACGAACTCCGAAATCAGTC
The DNA here is from genome assembly GCA_023078785.2 of Hyles euphorbiae. Lineage (NCBI taxonomy): Eukaryota > Metazoa > Arthropoda > Insecta > Lepidoptera > Sphingidae > Hyles > Hyles euphorbiae. The sequence continues at coordinate 7,193,514 of CM041048.1, forward strand.
TGGTTGGTTAGATTATGGGTCGGTCGAATACAATAGTATTTGACGAAATTATGGTTAGCATTTTATTGTTAAGTAATCCTTAATAGTTACGACTACAACTTTAGTATCTGATGTAGCTATGGAGATGAAGCTAGGAATATAAATCCTTCAGCAATGTTGAATTTTTTTGTAAAACTAATTACAAATTAATATCATAACAAAGAAGGCGTGTTCGTCTCTAAAATATGACGACATAATTACAGCTGTTTAATGGTATTGATGATAGGAGAAGGATATTGGTCATAATCGATAATGATAACCTACTTCGGATTAGGTCGAAGATAAGGGAAAGGCTTGCCACATTATTCTGTTTTATCTCATTATTACGAAAAGCAATAAGGATCTACTAAAGTTATGTAATAAATTATTAATACAGGCAACAGTCAAACGTTTTTCTGTTGCTTTCATTAAAATGGGAATCATAAGTCACATAAAAGGGGCTTTTTGATCCTTCAACAATCAAGTTAAAAAAGAATATTTGTGTGGAATACGAACTCGCAGTCTGACGTTTTTGGTAAGTTTCTCGGACGCTGGTATAGAAGGTATTTAGAATGGCACAGACAATACTACTCTGCAGCACGATCTATTAAGCCAAGTGCTTAATAACTTATTGTAACATTACATGCCACTTTTTTAAATAAAAATTTGAATCTAACTGTACTATTTAGTCAGTTGTCGAGATGCACCATGGATTTCACGGTATAGTAGCACGGCTCAATATAAAAATCTTTCTAGTGAAATGAATATGAATGTGGTCGACTTACTCATAATTCGAAAATCTATCCCTCGTACTACTAAAACGACATTAAATAAATTCTGATACAAGCATGATAGAAGGTGTATTTCAATACTGCTTTAACAGTGGCGATAATTAATTTCATGGCAACTTTGCAGTGGAAGTTTAATAAATCATTACAATTATTTTACCGGCCTGCGATTATACACAAGCTGGATTAGAAATGAGTGACTGTAGTAGGATTTACAGGATAATGACGATAATCTGTTTTCTGATGGGTACGAAAATTCCACGATCAGTAAATGGATTATGTAACATTCCAAAAATCATATTCAAATAATCCAGTTTTAAACTGAACCGAGCGATGACGCAATTTATCTAACGTGTGTAGTGAAGTCATAGGCTTAGTTATCGCAGTGATATTAACCTAGACAGTGAACTCTGAACTTAAATCCGCAGTTATTGAGACCGAGACGTGTAAACAAGGATTATTGATATTGCGTGTAACGATTAATGAATAGAGTAATATTATTAGATATTGCACTTCGTAAAGATTCTTGGATGACGAAACTTGATGTGAAAGAACATAGCTTTTATAAAAATCGGTTCACCCAGTACAGACTTATGAGGTATCAAACATAAAAACATACAGTCAAATTGAGAATCGCCTCCTTTTTTTGAAGTCAGTTAAATATACAAATGAGCGGGGAATATGACGCTGGTTTTGAGAAAATTTTATAAATAGTTATGTTTTTTGTTGTCAGTATGAATGCACGTCTGATTGGTCTCAGGTTAGTATCCTGGGTCGAGCAAAGTGATGAATTTTTCTATTCATTATCAGCCCGAAGTCAAGAATTTGTGCCCGGTTTGGCGATTGACACAAGGCAAAACGCGGGTGTCCTGGTTGCAACCAGGAAAACCTCTGCCTACCCTTTCTGGGAAAAGGTTTGAGTTTATGTATGTATGAATATTTAAAAATTTGGATTACTATCATTTATTAAATTATTATAATACGATTAGTTATGTTGTAATATTTTAATTTCTTCCTTACATCAAATGATTTGACCGATTCTAATTAACAATAGGTTACGCAGTTTTAATGAAACATATTCTATTGTTTTTAAAATATTGTTGAAAGGCGTGTACATATACACAATTATAAATACTATCACGGTATCGGTGGAATCATAGGTGGAATAATTGAAGTACTTGTAACGAATACATGAGTGGTTTAAGCTACATGAAGTGATTTCTGAAGGACAAGTTTAATAAAGTACAACCTTTGGATTTTAAATGGTGACGCAACATATAATTAGTGTTACTAGGATTTTTATAAAGATTTTAGGGACATTTCTTTATACGTTTAAAAATACTTACTAATATTAACAATATTTTTGATATGTAATGCTTTGTGCTTTATAATTTGTTATATTGGATATATTAGATTTAATTTGCATGTTTTTGAAGATTTTTTTAAATATCTCTCAAAATTAGAATTTTATTATAAAATATTGCGCGAAAAAATCGATTTTAATTGAAATATATAATGATAAAATTAAGTAAAATTTAAAATAAATAAAATAAACTTACTGTGCAGCCTTCCTGACATAGTCTTCTGGGATCGTCTTAAAATGCAACATGTTTATTTAATTAAATAATTTAATACTTTCCAAAATAAATTAAAAAAATCTAATAAATTTCAAATGTCTGAATTACTGAAGCTGAACAGATATATCAACCACCTGTAATATGCTATTATATTTAATCTATCACCCATTTAACCGTGCTTGGGCAAGACGAAAAGCCTAGTGTTAGAATTGCCGCGTCGTGTCGTACATTTATAGTGGAGGAGCGACGCAATGGCGGTCCGCGATTGGTCGGCAAAGCGGGTGTGTCTTTACGTATTGAAATCCGCGTTTATCTACGTAATCACAGCATGTTTTACAAATGAGTCGCATTGTTTTTAAACACACGTTTTAAAGCTTTGTTGGTGAAGGATATTTTGAAAAATGTAATAGAGAACGGTGTTACATCAGGCGATGCAAGGTTCAAGGTGTAATTGCGTCAGATTTTTAACAGGGTCAGTTAGTCCAGTACGGTTCTTTGAACTTTATAAATGAGAATTTCTTTTAGTTCCGATTTTAAATAAATATATAAATACATTATCATTATATAAATACATATTTGAACTATTTCTTAGCTGTTTTTGGCGGGAATTAGATGGCGCTTCCTAAACTAGATAGACCAGTTTTTTTTTACATGCTTTTGGTGCTACTCTTTGAAATAAACCCAGTACTTAATTTAAACTATATTTCTTTTAAATAATAGTGACTGTTGTATATTTCTTAAAAGGTGATCGTATGAGAAAGGCTGGCATCTGGACTAACAGATTTAATAACGTCCATAAAGAGGGAAGACTAAGAACCGCCTCCTCCTTTGAAGTCTGTTAAGAAATGCATTACACTCTGCCTGATCTACAGGGTTCATTAGCAATCTTTTAAGCTTAGGGTTTATTTATACCATCTATTAATAGTGCGGGTACCGCGTCCAAAAGATTAGTAACACATTTTTTCCATTGGCACCACTCATTGGCATAACAATTTGTATTACGTCAACAAAAACACTTACACATGTTTACAAACACTATAAGAGGCTCGCCGTATTAGTTGATTCATATAAGATTCCACCACAATCAGTGAGTACAAATCGAACAAAGGCTTTGAAGCTCTCAAGCGTTGTTTATACTGATTACTGTCTCGACAAAAACTTATACCTACATGGAGAACTTTTCAAGAGGGCGTGAATGGCCATATCCGTATGGGAAGTACCGAAGATACGAGTCACAAGCCATATTTTGGCGAAAACTCAAACTGCATACTTGGATTTATGAAAAATTAATATGAGGAATCGAAACCAGTATTTTTGGAAATAAATGTCATAGATATTAATTAACCATTCGATAGTGTTGCAAAATTATAAGAATCCCATTCGGGGATCAAAATAATATTTTTTTCGGTTTCCTTATCATCTAGTCTGACAAGTGACATTATATTGAAATAAATTATTCTGCTCTTACGCCTGACGATGCTCGTCCGCTGGGCCAGGGGGTTACTCTATAAAACGATACGAACTTCGAGTGTTCGAAGATTTCCACTTCTAAAATCAATACTATGCTCTATTAGATTTATCGTTTTCTTCGATCTTAGTCTATGATTGCGACTTACGATGGAGGAATCCAACATTTAGTGGAGTATCTAACAAATATTTTACGTACGGCGTCCGAACATTCGTAGTTCGTATCGTTTTCAATGGGTAACCCCCCAGGATGATCAGCGGCGCGTAATTTATAGACCACGCGATTTAGTACAACTTTTTGCACCTATGCCTATTTTAAAAACCGTAAACGTCAACTTAAGTATGTAATTAATCTATTTTCTATTGGCACGTGTCGGAATTTGGAACTACAAGTAAAATATTTAAAAATATATTAAACGCTTTGTTGAAGATATGTTTTCCTAATATAAACAACAAGCATTTATACTAATAATCGAATAGTATTAACATATCCAATACGAGTATAATAAAAAGTGAAGTGAGAAAAACTGTTCCTAATATTTTGAAAATACCATGACAACAACGCATTCGGACACCAAAATATCATAAACGATGTTTATTTCTATGTTCCCTTAAAGCTCCCAATGCTAAGCGCGGACCTACACCTATTGTTTCAATAAGAAGGGAAAGAGCCTTTACCATTGCACTACCAAAAACTTACAAGAATTTACGCTGAACTTTTAGACAGGCGTACCTTGTTTTTTCAACTGCAAACTCCGATGACAACAAAATACATAAAATGGTAAATAATAAATTCAGAGGCGTTGGTTGAATCCGCAGCTCCGTATTGGCAACCCGATATACACTTAACTAGAATTGTCGCCAACACACACTTAGCATTATAAAAATAATTAGCCAAATATTAATTAAACAGGTTTTTTATGTTTTGTATATTTCCTTCATTTGGAAATTAATTTTAGGCGCCATTATTATTTAAGTTACATTTGAATTAAATCTTTTAACGACTATTTGATTATACTGGTTCACAGTGTGTGACTGCCTCGGTGGCGTAGTTGTACTACGGTACGGTTACAAAGCTGAGGTCTCGGGTTCGAATCCCGGGTTGGGCAAAGTGATATTGGATTTTTCTATTCAGTATCAGCCCAGAGTCAGAAATATGGGCCCGATATGGCGATAGGCTCGCCACCTATCACATTGTGGGACGGAACATACAAGGCGAAATGTGGGTGCCCTGGCACCTCTGCCTACCCCTTCTAGGAACAAGGCGTGAGTTTATGTATGTATGTATGTATGTATGTATGGTTCACAGTGTTACGTAAAATCAATAATAAAATATCTATAATGATAGATTTATATAATATTCTACATGTAAACGGTAGATTCTCGTACTCTTCTACATGGACAGACAGAGGGAATCTCATGCAACTGTAATCTTATACAAATCAGCTTCTTGTGATCACGGGACTCCTATACAACCCAAAGTTTCATTGATAGAGGCTACCAAGCTGGTTTATTGCGGGTTGACATGATATCTTATACAAAACAGACATTACATAACAGAATTGTTATCGCATGTCCTATGACTGGTGAGGAAACTATAGAGTTCTAACATTTTCTATATTCTCGCTTGATGTAGAAGGGGATATTCTACGTCTATTTTCATACATACATTAACACAAACTCACGCCTTTTTCCCAGAAGGGGTAGGCCGAGGTGCCACCAGGATACCCATAATTCGCCAAGAATGGTTCCCGATACCCACGACACAAGACTCGATCTTAGTGTGAGGTCGGGAGACAGTTAAATTAAATTTGTTAGTCGGGATATACATGTTATGAATTGGAATAAATATAAGATGGGTTTTGATTTTTAGCAATCCTAAATTTTTAAATGGGGTTTCAGTATTCAAGCAATAAAGATTCAAATTGATATGAGGTACCTTGTCTATTATATGTGATTTCTGTTGCGTAACTACGTATCATACATGATTCCCAAAGACTAGAATTGGGAATTTAATATTATATAATCGAGAAAAATAGTAAGAATTACCATTAGATTTAAATAAACTCACGACATTGAGACTATTATGTAGCAGGTCGGGCGTCTGATGGTAAATATGACGCCTGCACATTATCAGTAGCAACAGCACTCATAGCTTATAATTTAGTTTTTCGGCATTCGTCACCCTGAGCCTGACCCATTAGTCGTTAACTCTTTTAATGCCCAGAAATTAATTATTGACTACAATGTTCTTTGAAGAACAGTGTAACACACTAATGCTAAACGGCAGAAATAGCCATATAGCACCAACCGAGAGACAAGAGACAAGAGAAGACATACATACAATACAAGCGCCTTGTAATATATTATAGATTTTTTACGGCAAACGAAATCTTTCTCTAAAAACGTTTCCACAAGAGACCTGGGGGGGTTACTCTATACTACGACACGAAGTTCGAATGTTCGGACGATTAACGTCAACATACAGGATAAAGTTTTCCACTTCTAAAAATCAATAATATTCTCTATAAAACTTATGATTTACTTCGAATTTAGTCCAAGATTACGACGTACGATACAGGATTCAAACATTTTTCAAAGTATTTATTTATAAAACTGTACGAATATGCGTAAAGTTTTACGATTTTGCGATTTTCGAACATTCGTCGTCGTGTCGGAGTACAGAGTAGCCCTCATGTCTTTGACAAATACGAAGTTATTATAAAATGTAGTCCACCACATGGTCAGCCTGAGGAGGCAAAAGTCAGAGCCCAGTCAGTAAAAAAGTTATTTCTAGATGTCCATTAACATGTGGAAAATCATGTGTACAATATCAACAATAATGAAATCATTACATTTGTAAAACAAAAACATTTCTATTGTATATTGGTGAAAGTCATGCCTACAATATGAACAATAATTAAATCAATAGATTTATAAAACAAAACCTTTTCTATTGTATATTGGTAAAGATGTAAAACGCAGATAAAAAAAAAAACTCTATCGATATACTTCTGTATCAGCCCATATACGTCCCACTGCAGGTCACGGGCCTCCTCTACAATCGAAAGTACGATTGAGAGTGGTTAGGCCATATAGTCCACCACGCAGGCCTAGTGCGGGTTGGCGTACTTACATACCATAGAAATTCGTAAAAATCGCTATGGTGTGCAGGTTTCCTCACGATGTTTTCCTTCACCGATTTAGTGCGTATCGATATACTTGTGATATTAAATTTTATGATTTAACAGATCATAAGGAAGTTTAGTCGGTAGGCATAATATTAGGGGCGGCTCCGTCCAATTGTAATCGGACTGATAACGGAGTCAGAGAGTCAATCACAAAGGTCTCTACGATCCGGGTCTTATTTAATTACAACTCGAATCATTTCGATACAGAACCAGTGCAATGTCTCTGATTATAACAAGGTCAATTTGGCGTGGAATTTGCCTGTTGCCTGCTTAAAGTAGACGTTTTTGTGACCCCGTATTTTTATATGACAATTGACATATTTTTTATTAGCATGATTTGCCACGTGCCAGAAAAGTGAAAATTTAACATATTTTTTTTAACAAAACGTGCACGGTCCCGGGCCTCCTCTACAATCGAGAGAACTATTGGGGGTAATTAGGCCATATAGTCCACCACGCTAGCCTAATGCAGGTTGGCGGACTTTATTTATTTATATTTTCAACACAAACTTACAGTTTTACCAATGCGTTTGTGTTGTTATTTCTTTGCATACCATATGTATATGTAAATTCTTATAAATCGCTATGGTATGTAGGTTTCCTCACTATGTTTTCCCTCCGTGAATATCTTGGGATCCGTCTGAACTAACAGGCCACCACGCACTCTTACATGCCACAGAACTCATTACATACCACGCACTATTATCCTTAACAATTGAGGTAATATTAATATACTAGAACTAGAACGCACATCGAAAACAAAATCTCCAAGGGCGTCGCCAAGGGGGGGCAGGTAGGGGCAGCTGCCCCCTCCCCCCTCCCAAAAAATTGCCAAATGTGAAGCAACCAAAATCTTTGACTTGGCTTGCCTACTATATGGTATTTTTTTGCATATACCATACTATTGTACAATAATATTGACCGTCTGGGGTCCGCCGTTAAAATAGTGTAAGTTGCAATCACATTTTTCTCATTCTCCAAAATATTTGCCCCTCCCTACCTAGGCCATCGGCTGGCGACGCCCCTGAAAATCTCTGTGTATTGTGCTGCTACAGGGTTCCCACTACACAGTGAAGCAACAGCGAAGATAGAAACAGAAAACGGTACGGTATCGTTCATTTTTAACCGATTTCAAAAAAAGCAGAATGTTCTTAGTTCTACCGTATATTCTTTTTTTTTTTTAAAGAAACGTTAAGTTTTTATTGTTCCCTTTATTATAATATCTCAATGTCCTGAACTTATAGTTAAATAGAAAATGTCAGAAAACTACATGAATTTTGTGACGATACAAAAACTATTTAAAATAACTGCTGCTGTTTGATATTTTCTCAAATCGATGAACAAAGAAGGGCTCGTCTTTACAGTAGCCATTATGTGTAAATTACGTAGTGTGCAAAGTTTAGCTGATAGCGAATTGGACTACATATAACGATACTGCATCTGCTTGTATTGACAATAGCTAGTCGGGTCATCAGTACTAAGTCCAGTGGCTAGTATGTTATTACTAATAATTATTATGTTTTTGTAATTAATTTAATATTAGATATATTAACTAGAAATGTTTGTTTACTTATGGGTTTGTTGATGTTCCTTGATTATGATGCAATTTGCATTGCGAGCATTAACATAAATACGAGTATAAGGATATGGTGGAATGCGTCTAAAGGGTTTCGACGTAAGGGGTTTTTCAGTCCTATGGGTTCGAATCTCTGACTTTTCGGAATCATGTGTGTATTGATAGTCAATCACCACGCATTATAACGGTGAAGGGAAACATCGTGAGAAAACTTGCTTACCATAGCGATTTGTAAGAATTTCTATGATATGTAAAGTCAGCCAACCCGTACAAGGCCAGCGCGGTTGACTTTATGACCTCCTACTCCCAAGCGTACTCTCGATTGTAGAGGAGAGCCGTGCCCTGCAGTGGGACGTATAAAGGCTGATATAGACATTGATAGGTTCTATGAAATAAGCATTATAATTATACTTTAGCGACATCTCGGGACTTCTAAAATTAAAAAAAAATATCTTATCTTCGAGGTAATGTAGGTAACATTATAGTAATTTATTTTAATTAGGCTTATCCCGTAGGCGAATCCAATCGAAAATTCTATTCAAATGCTTCACTTAATATTAGAGAATTGTTTTAAAAATCATCTTTGTTACTTTCGTATCGGTATCTGTATCAGACAGTATAAGTCCTGCTGCAGGGCACGGGTCTCCTCTACAGTAAAGAGTACGATTCAGTAGGGTTAGGACTTATGTCATTTAATCCACCTCGATGACCTAGTGCGTGTTGGCGGTTTACATACTTTGCTACATAAAAAAGTTTACCCATTGATTACAAGGATAGGCCCTTTAATACATTTGGAGTTTCAAAAGGTGACCGTGAAAATCGTGCTTATATAAATTAAAATAAATTAATATAGGTTTCGTCTAAACGGCAATAAAAAATATTATCTTCATGTTTATTAAACTTTCTTTCATAATAAAAGCAAGCAATTTCGAAATCGTTGCGAGCGTTGACTAATTTCAGCAAGGAACTTTAAATCTTATATTAGTTCCTTGAATTTCAGCAACGCTCCAATAGAGATTTACTGGAGCGCGCGCACCACTTGGTTTTTTTCGTATATCAATGCTTACGTCAGAACACTTTACGGGCTTACCTATGCTTGGTGTCTAAGAACCTAAACTAAATCAAACAAAACAATCCGATAAACTATTCAATAATAAAATAAGCAGTAGGAATCTCGTATACCAACGTAATTTACATCCCGCTGACACCTGTGAGACCGGTCAATGAAGGCCACTGCGGTGAATGGGGATCAAATCCTTTGTCTCCCACACAAGGAAGTGAGCGTATGACGTCAGCAGCAAAGCTTTTGTTTTTTTGCAACATTTGATTAGCGAACAGTTTCGAAATACAGATGGCGTTGTTTGATTGGTAAAAATCTGTTCCTCCTTTCATTGCGATATTAATTTTTTTTTTCCGTACATTTAAATTATGTTTTTTTATCGATAGATCTCATAAAATATTTACTAGGTAAAACACTTTTTATTAAGTCTTTATCTTTATTTTATTATTATCTTTGAATTAACCGAATGTTTTGACTTCCTCGCTCAAACTGAGTTAAAAAAAAAACGAAAGGGACAAATCACAAAACATTCGATAGCTTATATATGTTAAAATGTCTATGTATAAGACCGTAAATAAATAAAATAAGTTCTATTTTGTATCGCCTAGGTATTTTAATTAATGTCCTTTTATAAACCGGTTTACGAGTCATTTATTTTATTATTTATGACACATGGACATGGAAATTATGATTAATGAAATATTGCAAGTATAACATTTCCTGTAATTATATAACTAATATGTTTAATAAATAAATAGACCGTACAAACACACATATTTCTGAACTCAAATTGATTGAATAGTGTTGGGTCGTGGCAAACAAAAACTATTAGAGACATTTTGATCTCCCATCTCCCAGACCCGAAATAAATGCTTTTGAAAATCAAAAATATAGAATATCAGGTAGTTACTAGTTAGTGTGAGTGTCAGATTTAAAATGGAACCCAGGAACTTTCAAAAGACAGTCGGTATCCTAAACAACGGCACAACAGAGTCTTTTCAATATAATTCGTAATGCACACATTACACATGATTTAAAAAGTAGTTAAATGTATCGTCAATATTTTAATGTATGATGTAAAAAGGAATTTTAGATTAAATTTCAGGTTCACAGCAAAATTACAGCCTGGCTCATTACAAAGTGTTGTGTGTTGTCCTGTGCGTTGACAGTTTTAATCAATTGAAAACGTTTTTTTATGAATGCGTTTTATTTTACTTTATATTACCTTTGTTGTGTATTAATAAATTATCAATTTGAGAGATACTTCTAGAGCTTTATTTTAAAATTATGACTGCCTCAGTGGTGTAGTTGTACTTCGGTATGATTGCAAAGCTGTGGTCTCGTGTTCGAATCCCGGGGCGGGCAAAGTGATACTGGAAATTTCTATTCATTATCAGCCCGGCGCGACGTCAGGATTTTGTGCCATGTATGACATAGGCTCGCCCCCCATCACATCTTGAGACGAAACACACAAGGCGAAACGTGGTTGTCATGGTTGCTACTTGAAGAATCTCTGCCTACCCCTTGTGGGAAAAAGGCGTGAGTTTATGCATGTTACTTTACCTATCTCCTTCAACAGTGGCCAGCAATTGAATGGAGCTAATCTAGTAACACAGTTCCTTTCCTCCACGTTTTCATATGTAAATAATATTGTTTATAATGTACATAGTGGAAATGTACTACGTCGAAAGCATAAATAAAACGATATGTCAATAAACAGATTGCAACAACAATCGAGGAAAATCACTTACGTAATGAGCTGGCATCGAGCAAATTAAATGTTGATACGGGTCAACGATGCCTACATTCAATCCGTGTTGATTATACGCGTTTTGTCTATTATGTTTCTAATTATTCTGGAAATTAACTAATAACTAAACAACAATATTATTATATTTATAGAACATCAGACAGCCTCTGTGAGGCAGTTGGTTAGACACTTATAGTTTCTTGCCCGTTCTTCTCTAGTGAAAACGGTTTCCAAACCGGGTGGTAGATCAAAAAATGGATGAATCTAAATTATTTTCATTTCATTTTCTCCGGTTAAGAAACGAAAGGCCGCGAGTATGATCCCGCACCGAGACAAATGTATGTGTGGTCCACATGTATTTGTTTAGGGTCTGGGACTCCGGGTGTTGGTGAGACCGAAAAGTCTCTCATAGTTCCTGATACCCACGACACAAGACTAGTGTGTATGTGTCGGTTGGTAGTTATATTTTTTATCGATTGTTTAGGGAGAATTCCTTGGCAGACGCTTTTTGATAAGGCGTGTTTATCCCAAAAAATACAATGCAATACTAAATTAATTTGAGGTAGAAAGGAAATATAGATGGAGATCCTTGGGGGAAGCACATGTTTAGCAGTGGGCATCCTGAGGCTGAAGAGAGAGAAAGAGAGAGAGTAAGAAAATTCTTAGAATTAGAAAAAATACAAAAATATGAAATGTCATTAATTTTTATTTTGCATAGATGTCTCAACCCGGTTGTTTACTATTTAACATTTGTTATTTCCGAGTTTATCGTTCCCGGAGAGTCACAAGAGCCAAGGATTGAATTAAAAAATTATAAACACGTTTTCATCTTCCGACTGCAGTTACTAGCTTTGCTTAGCTTTAAAAACCAAATAATATGTATTTAAATGTGCTTCTCAGTCCTAAGAAAACTCTGTAAAGACCCAAGTTTTTTTCTTTATGAAAGTATGTTCATAAAACTCAACATAGAGGGCAAAATCGGTCAAAGAGAATTGGCTTGATATTACCCATCCGAAAGCTTGGAATCTAGGTTGCCAAATTGTTGACTAAATAAATCAGGAAACAAAAGTATGTTACTGTATTCAATAGTTTTAATGGTGACGGCTTTGGATGTGATGATAGAATGTAAGGGAATGAGCTTGAAATAAGGAATACTTTAGTAGTCTAAAAGGTTGCCTGGTAGAAATCACTATTAGTGATAAGGCCGCCCATTGTACATATTTTTGTGTAATTATTCTGTAAATTGTGTTTTATCATGGTGTACAATAAAGCATATTTTTTTTTAGTAGTCGGAGAAAGTCTAATCTAAAATCAAGGACTAAGAAGTAATTATAGTATTTTAGAAAGGTGTTATTACATAACATTTGTAATCATGGAGCAACGTCCAAAAGTCAAAAGGTTTTAATAATAAAACAAAATCAAGATATTTCGAGTTGAAGAGGTTTTGTAAATTACGGCCAAACGTCACATTAAAGTCGCATAATTACCGAGATAAAATACGAGTATCGTTGAATTATAATTATTTGTATTTTTATCATCTGCGGATGACTTCTGAGAAATTGTCATTTGTATTTTGTAAATAATCATAGTTTGTGACCTGCGTGATATTGTGCGAGACTTCTAGACGCAGTAATTTGAAGATGAGAAACTATGTTATGAGTAGAAATTACGAACTTAGGCGATGAAAGGAAACCCTCATACCCACGGATGGGTACCTGCTTTCGATTTTGTCATGTTTTTCTGGTATCAACTAGACCAGCATAAGAACATCGACTGGCAAGAGCGGCACATATCACCGGTTGTTATTAATTATTATGTTATATGTATGTATAAAGAATTGTTCAAATCGAACCAGTAGTTCTTGAGATTAGGGGTAACCAACAAACAAACAAACTGTTCAGCTTTGTATGTATACTAGCGGTCAACAACATATTATTTCGCGTACTAAATATATTTCCCGTCCCGTTATATCCGGTTTATGTCCCGTCTCATTCAGTCCCATGACAAAAAGCATGCAATCCTGTCCTCTCCTATCCCATACCACCCATTCGAATTTGAAGAAGTACCAAATATTTATATTGGAGTTCCTGAATTATCCTACGGGAACACTACATTTTTTCGGATAAAATGTAGCCTATGTTTTAATCCAGGGTGTCAGCTATCACTATACCAAATTTCAACGAAATTGGTTAAGCCGTTTTTGCGTGAAAGAGTAACAAACATCCATATATCTAGACATCCATATATCTAGACATCCATACATCCATCCATACTCACAAACTTTTACCTTTATAATTTTAGTAAGGAAGTAAGGATTAGTATAGATTACGTGTGCCCATATAAGAAAGAACGTGCCGATCACCGGCAGGTACATCTTTTAAAAAATCACACAAAACAAGATACAAGTCGACCTTTGTGTTGGAACCGGTTTGACACACCTCCGACTAGTTGTGACCGACGCGGAATGCCAGCTGAATGCCAAACGTCACCAAACTAGACGCTGATGGCTCTGTATTATGTTTTTTTTTATGTTTCATAGGATTTATACAGGGTATATCAAGACTGCTACCGAAAACGAAGTCGGGTGGTAGTTTAAGCGACTTCAGACACAATGCAACAGAAAAAGTAGCAAAAAAAAGCGACAATTTTTATTTTGTTATTTTTTTCCTATGGGCGATAATTTATATTTGGGTGGTAAATACATTTTTTTCCTAAAATAATGGTGTATACCCTTTTATTTATAAATACTTTAAGGTATAAAAGAGTTTAAATTATTATTTTAGCAAAAACTATGGATTTACCACCCAAAAATGACGATATTTAAAAAATCATAAAAAATAATTGTCGCTTTTCTTTGCAAAATTTTTAGTTGCATTGTGTTTGTAGGGACTAAAACTACCACCCGGCTTTGTTTTCGGTAGCAGTCTTGAGATACCCAGTGTATAGGATACAAATGACCCTACTTAATAATTTTTGACGAGATTTTCAAAGATTATTAATGTACAGGCTATCAACTAACGTAATTAAATAAAAAGTTTATTAAAAGCAAAAATTAGAAGTTAAAATGTTAAGATAAGATATTGGTTACCGTCCGGATAGCAGTGGACATGGAATTTAAAAAGATAACGTCTCTTTTTTATTTCTGTTTTATTTTAAAAATTCAGTATCTTGCGCTTGTAGAAGAAGATGAATTGATTTTTTATTGACCCTATAGAAAATAAAATAAATCTGGGGGCGCGGCCGAGCCCCCGTCCAAGTCGAGCTATAGGCCGTAACATCCTTTTCTCGAAGCAATTCAGACCATTTTCAACCCCCTATAACTTCGTTGTGGCTAAAGCATGAAGCCTGAATTTTCAGTTACTAAGCAGGCATTGTGTAAACACGGTATATTTAAAATTTCATTCAATTTGAACCAGTAGTTTAAGAATTGTAACTAGTCAAACTTTCGTAATTTTGTCACTCACTGACTGACTGACCGATCATCAAAAGTCTAAGGCACTTCTAGCAGACATAGAACCTTCAAATTTAGAATATAATTAGTGTTTCGTGTCTAAAGTAAGGGAAAATTCAAACATTTCATAATTTGTGTCTAGTTTTCTAGATAGACCAACTGCGTGAATAACTTTGTAATCCCATATAAATGTATAGGATTACAAAGTTACATTTGCAGTCGATGAATCATTGTACCCCATAGACGTAGTATCAATAGACTTGACATGCATTTGACATATATAGTCCATCTCACTTAGACTTATGCATAAACCTTAAAAAATGAAAGTGACAAAACACAATTTGCGGTCCTTGTCATAGTTTCACATAATTTTGTGTAGGGCAACACTGCGTGTACCCAAACAAATAAGACGTGCGGTTTGTTATAAACTTGAATTACTGAGTATTTTACGAATATTTGTGGTCAAAAATGTATGTAAAAGAGTGTTGAAACTGATTATAAGACAAAAGGTATGGTGTGCTGCTTTATTATTGGCTGTGATAGCCGATCTAAACGATAATATGAAAATATAACCTCTCACTGGTAAGTGCATTTTATTTAGTATATTGGTAAATATAAATGTAGACGTTCATTATTACTAACATCTGCAATTATTATTTCATAGAATATATTGAAAAATAGGATTATATTTGCATAAAAAATAAAAATGCTTTTTTTTTACTTTATGTCTGTCCCTTACGGTGGAACTCGAATGTCGAGTCCATTTGATACTACGTCCATGTTGTACCCGTATATAATGGAATAATAGTTGTAGATAGATATCTATATATATGAGGCATAACAGGAGGGGATATAGAGAAGGAAATGATGTATTCAGCATGTCACATGCCCTTGCAAATAAATAGACTAAATAGCTCGAAAATATCAATTACAATGAAAGAAAGAACATTAATAATCAAATCCGCTATACTTGTGATAAATTGATGCCTACAAAAATAAGAAAAATCCATAAGACAGAGGCTTTAAGAAAAATCGTTAGTGATATTCTAGAAGTAAGAAGTACTGAAAAGGAAAAAGTAGGACTCTACAAAAAGACGTGAGATCTCATCAAAAACATCCTGTAAAAAAATTCCAAGTCTCGCAGCTCAGGTTTTCTACCGCAAAAAGTTGTGAGATGCATGTTATACCAAGTCGATTAATTTATTTAGTCCTTAAGGGACCTTCTATATAAAGTTATTACGTTAGTTATTACCATATCAATATTAAAAATTCTTTACGTTTTAAATAAATAGATCGACTTGGCCAGCAGCATTATGTATAAATTGTATTAACATTATGTTTTCATGCGATGGCCAAGTCGATCCTAAGTATAACATGCATCTCACAACTTTGCGGTAGAAAACCTGAGCTGCGAGACTTGGAATTTTTTTACAGGATGTTTTTGATGAGATTATTATTTCCATATTATTAATTTATATGCGTGATAAGTATTATCATCATAATCCTCAATCACAATTCACAAGAAGTCCTCTTCTGAACGTTACTTCAAATATCCTTTTAGCTACTAGATAAAAAAACTAGTTTAAAGTAAATTAGGTATGTACTTTGTGAAAAACTTTCTACATTGATATTTGTAAATTATAGTTTTATGAAAACTAATTCATTCTCTAAAAATAAAACGAAATAACAAAAAGCATTTAGAGTTCTAATAAGAAAATATATTCAACGGGCATACCTAAACTGCCGACAATTCTAACAATAATATTATTATAAAAAACATTGATATCAGTAACACGATGATGAAACGGGGGTGTGTGCCGCGCCTCCGAACCGTGTCGCGGCCTTTGCCTCGAGTCTCGAGATAATAACGTATCGTTTGTGTAAACCTTACATAGCTATTATAATTAAAATAATATGTCACGTATTGTTATATTGCATAAATTGTTTGTTATAGTTATGGTCTGCTTGTAATATAAACACTTTTAATTACACGCAACCTAACCTTGATAAATCAAAATGGCGGACTGTCAAGTTCAAATTTAATTTTAGAACGGCGAAATCTTCCATTCAAGATAGCCTATGGCGATTTATGTGTGATGATTTTTAATCAGTAAGTATTGCATCATCTACTTCAATATTAAATAGATAAATGAAAAAATGAAGTAATTAAATAAAGTGAATTATTAATATAAAAGTGCATAAAGTGCTGTTGGCACGTAATATCCATGTGACGTTTTACCAGCCAGTGACGTCGATGACATGCAGGGACGTCAGAGGACACACCGTTACGACGTAAATTATATACATCGGCACTTTGCCACATCCGTCTGGTTCTGACGTAATAGTAATTCTAGGGCCCGTGAACCCTATAGGATTTTTGAAAATTCTGACAATATTAAAGTTTTCTAGTAATTAAACAACCTGCCAGGAATTGCACAGAAAAATAGCTATTTTAGTGTCGTGGGTATCAAAACCTACGAGATCCCACATATAAAACACACCCCTATGTTTTTTTCTAGTGCTAGGAATGAACGCGCAAAACCATGTTTTGTTGCCGACGGACGACATTATGGAGATTATAAGGATAGATTTCAGTCGAATAAAACCTATCACTCCCTAAAGATGTCCGCGTTGGTTTGGGCTAAAACTCAAGCACTCATTTCGAAGATAATGTGGGATAAAAATTGATAAATAATAGGATACGCGTTGATCGATTGGTAATCTATATGTTAGCACGGAAATATTTTTTTATAAATGACTAATGACTTACCTTTTTGTAACGTGCTTGAAGAAAAACACCATTTTGGAGCAATGACTGCTAACTTCTCTTTACTTCCGTGCTGAAACAAAACATATATTTTTAAATTGTGTGTAACAGGTACTTTGTTTATATTTTAAAAATTAATAGGGATAAGAATAACGGCGTAGGAAAACATCGTGAGTAATCCTGCATACCATGTTTTGTAAGAATTTCTATGATACGTAAAGTCCGTCAACTCGCACATAGCCAGAGCGGTGCACTATATGGCCTAACCCCTTCATCGTACTCCTGATTGTGGAGGAAGCCCGTGCGCTGTAGTATGATGTATATGGGCTGATACAGAATTACAGATACAGAAACAAATGAAAAATATGAAACATACAATATAAGCTTTTACATTTTGCAGTACCATTGGCACACTAGACCGACTGAGAAGTCGCATTACTACAATGAGATTACCCTAAGGCCCAGCAATCATTCCCTTTGCACAGAACTACGCGGGGTAGTTTTGGTTAGCTTCTTCTTTGAACCACACACTTGAGTATATCGTGGTGCAAATTAAAAACGAACGGTAGAAGAACTGGTACATCGAAAACCCTTTTTTACCATTTTTGGTTTCCAGATATGATATAATTTTTAAAATATTAATTGCGTGTAAGTAGATGTTGCTTTTGGTGTGGGTCCTTTGTTACCTGAAGCGAATAAATAAATAATAATAATTATTAAAAAAAAACAGGTATGTACAATACACAATAAGGCTACTAGTGCCATCTACAATTTATTACATTTACATACGTTGTTTTTTTAATGACGGTTGATTCTTAGCTCAACTGATAGGTGGCGAATCAGTCGGCATAAGCGCAAGACGTATCTTGGATAGATAAGGCGATCGTTTACATATGACCTTGATTTCCATCCAAATATTAGGAGTCTTTGTCTCTATCTAATGATCGGTCCCTGTCAGTCTCAACCCATACGTCACTTCAGAGCTCGAAACTCCTTTATAATCGAGTGACGAGTGTACGATTCAGAAGGGTTACGCCATATAGCCCACCACGCTGGCCTAGTGCGGTTGGCAGATTTTACATATCATAGTTATTTACAAATTGCTATGGTATGCAGCTTTCCTCACGATATTTTCCTTCACCGTTATAGATCGGTCCAATGAATAGACCAATCGGATCAAAGAAATATCGACACTCCCACATTTGACTTGTCTTGATTGGTTAATTTTTGGCGTTGCTTCTTACATAGCGATTACCTAGGATCCTTATTAATTTCAACCATAAATCGTTATGTGTCCTGACTTATGAATACTGCGTATATTATTGGTTCGATACGAATATCCTATTTTGCTGTTTGTGCAAATCTGGGACTATACATTCTCTCACTATGATACTATTAATAGCTTGTGTGAAATTAACATTTAAAAAGCTATGAGAGGCAAATTAAAATTACAGAGTCGAAAAACTTGATTCTAAGAGCTCATTTTTATAATAAATACATACATCTAACACTTCTAAACTATCATGTAATTAGTCGTGATTCTACCCTAAAGTAAAGATCATATTTAATAGGAATTCTGACAGACCTTTCGGTCTTCCGAGAGAAATAATTTTGTGGCTTTCTTAACCACTTGTCTCCGTGCGGATATTGGACTTATACCTTCTTATTTAAAGCTAATGGCTTGTATTAAGGAAATTTACAATATCATAAGATTCATAAGGTCATTAACGCTATTTCCAGCGTGTTTTCTATCTTTAGCAGCACACTATCAAACAATTACACATTTTTATTGACATATTTTCTTTTCCAATAATATTCGGTATCAATTTCTAATAATATACTAAGGTCGTTGCAACACGTCATATCTAATCGTTTCGCTATTGTTTTGATGTGTGGCATGACGTTAAGTCGGGCATGATATGTGGGATGAGGCGTGGCCATGATTCTCAAGATTATCATTTCGATATCACGGTCTGATTTCACGATTTTTGAAGGGCTATATTTATATTTCATAATGCCGGCAAACAGCAATCGGATCACGTGGTGGCAAGTGATAATCGCCTTTTGGCAGCCTCCGTGGCGCAGTTGGTTAGACGCCAGCTTTGATACGAGAAGGCGCGCATTCGATCCCCGCATAAAGACAAATGTTTGTATGAACCACAAGTATTTGGTTCTGGTCTGGGTGTTTGTGATACTGATAGTCTTTCGTAATTTCTGATTCTCGATCTTATTGTTGAGTGAGGATTATGTAACGCTTAGATGTATTTATTTGTTTATAAACATGTATGGGTCTTGGAATGTAAGAGTGTAGTAAGCCTCTCAAAATGGGATCGGAAAGGACGAGAGGAAAAGGGCGTTTGAGTAGGCGAACAAAATACGACAGCAAAGCATACCCTATTCCTATACAAGCTCTAAATAACACTATGGCTACAACTTCTCAAATAATCTTTTTTTTTTATTGCTTTGTATGGCGAGACGAGTATGCCGTTCGCCTGATGGTAAGCGATACCAGTGGCGGTACTTCCATAGAAGCCCAAAAGCCCGGCTTGCCCTACTTAATACGTACATACTCGATACTAAACACAAACCATTTTATTCCGTACAATACAATCATATTTTATTAGAAAACATTTACAAATTTTGAATTTACCGCGTCCTGACGAGAGCGCAAAGGTCGTCGTCCTGTCGCGCGCCTAAAATCCAAATTATTATAATTATTAAAAGCGCCTGCGACGGTGTGGCTCGCCGAAGCGCCACGCGAAATTCAGTCAAATATTAATAACATTAAAATACGAAGTGCGCTGGCTCCACACGCTCCCGTAGTAGCAACATTGCAAAATATATCTATCCTTTTCTCTCTCGTGTGCTTTTACGAGGCTTTTGGCAAACTCGATATTTGTATGGGGATCTCACGAGTGAAGTGCACTACAAATGTATAGGTATAGACATTTTGTATAGCAATTTGTACTACACCAAATGCCCGGCTTTTTAGAATGAACATCGTACGTTTCATGGTCGGCGCGTTGTTATTTAATATTATGATTTATTAAAATTTATTTTTATTTTTATTAATTTGGTTGGTTTTATAGTTTTAGTACAAATAAGAAGGTTTTCGTATAGGTACTTTATAAT
The DNA here is from genome assembly GCA_023078785.2 of Hyles euphorbiae. Lineage (NCBI taxonomy): Eukaryota > Metazoa > Arthropoda > Insecta > Lepidoptera > Sphingidae > Hyles > Hyles euphorbiae. Next base: position 7,214,291 of record CM041048.1, read on the forward strand.
AAAATATAATTGTATGTCGTAATATTTATGTTACGTTTATGGACGAATTGCGACTAACTTCATATGTATTTTGACATTTTGCAATTGTTAGTATTTTTAAAAATTAGTTGTTTTTAGTGATAATGTTTAGTTTTTGATATTTAGACTCTTTGATACTAAAATGAGTGGTATTGTTTTGCTATGATGGTGCGAGTGTGACGGTGAAACTACTCATTGCCGTTAGAAAGGTAAATTTATTCAAGTGTATTGTAAATAAACTGGCGCGAAAAATACGCCGGGATTGTGAATTTCTCTAAGTCGTGGTATATCACAAGATACATTTTATCGACTCGCTTTAATATACTATGTGCGTTCTTTAATTTTAACATGCTCTCCCCTTCAAATAGGTTATTAAACAATTGTGTTTCACATAGTTTATCAAACGCCAAGATTTGTGCTACATTATTTGTAGTTTAATGATTTATATTTAAAATAAATTAGTTCATCCTTTCAATAGAAATTATATCAATTGTATTACAAAAAACATAACATGAATGTATTAATAATAATTTCTGCCAGCGAAGTTATACACGGCAGCGTAGCTGTAGCTATGCTTTTGCAATTAAAATGCAATTTAAAGTTACAGATGCATTTCCTAAAGTAATTTAAGTTACATATTTATTTAATGAATTGATTTAAAAACGAATGATAAGTAATGCCTTCAGCATATTAGGAATATTTAGATGGCTGTGCAAATCGCGCCATCTATTAGATTTTTACGGAACAACTTATTGTTATAGGTGCTTTCATATCAGTGATAAACAAGGCTGTTATTTTAATGGTTTTTATCCTATTCGGAGATTGAACGGTAGGATTTTCTCGGTGCCTGAGGTGTCGGATTCGAATCCCGGGTCGTTTTTTTTAAGATTCATTATTATCGCATAGGCCCGCCTCCTATCACATGATGGCGCGGAATATGCAAGGCGAAACATGAGTGTCCTGGTAGCACCTCTTCCAACATGTGTATGTATAGATGTTATGTCTGCCGACTTAATACCATTTGCTTCTAAATCAATACATATTAAAATATCTAAAAAAAAAATTGGGCTTGCCCTAGTCCAGAACCCTAGGCACGCCACTGAGCGATACGACCGCTCATAACAGTAGCAACATTCCACTGCGCTCGCCATCCTGAGACATAAGATGTTAAGTCTAAATATGTCCAGTAGTTGCTCTGGCTACAACGTTCTTCAATCCGAAACACAACAGTGCATTTAAGCAGTGTTGTTTCACGGGAGAAATAGACATTGCGGTGGTACCTACCCAGATGGCCTCTCACATATGAGAGACCTACCACCAGTAAATAATCTTGTTTTTAGTAGATTTTTAGGGTCGTAGTTTCACAGATTAGCATCTTCAAACAAAACAAAACATTATTTTCAACTTCACTACATTAGTATCTATATGTATCGTTATTGTTTTGATGCACGTGTGACATGACGCTTGGCATTGATTTTCATGATTATCATACAGATATATAAAAATGTGTCAGATTGTGTAGAGTTGTTACGAAATGGCGATATGATAAATGTAGGGGGCGGTAGATAAAATCATTGAAGTGTGCGCAATAGAATATGCAACAACTGTTTTTATTCGCTATAGATATTATTCTCACACTCACATGGGGTTGTCGCAACTTGACATGTTATGTTAAGGTTCGGGAGTAGACCTTTTTGTCGACTACCTGCTGTACTGTATCAGCCCATATTCGTCCCACTGCAGGGCACAAGTTTCCTCTACAATCGAGATTGACAGGGGTTAGGCCATATAGTCCTCCACGCTGGCCTAATGCGGCTTGGTGGACTCTACATAGCATAGAAATTCTCACAAATCGCTATGGCATGCCGGTTTTCTCATTATGTTTTCCCTTTTTTTTATTCCAATGAATGGCGAGACTAGCATGCCGTTCGCTTGATGGAAAGCAATACGACAGCTCATAAGCAGTAGCAGAACCAAACAACACCTCGAATCACAAAGCAATGCTTGGCATTCCACTGCGCTCGCCATCCTGAGACATAAGATGTTAAGTCTCAATATGTCCAGTAGTTGCTCTGGCTACAATGTCCTTCAATCCGAAACACAACAGTGCTTCTACACTGCTGTTTGACGGGAGAAATAGACAATGCGGTGGTACCCACCCAGCGGCCTCTCACATATGAGAGACCTACCACCGGTAAATTACACCACCATTATAGTGCGTGGTGAATGGTGATTGATTTTCAATACACTCATGACTCCGAAAATTCAGAGGTGTGGCCTGGTATTTTAACCCCTGACTACGAAGTGAACATGTTGGCAGTCGCATCTGGTCCGTTTACCAACAGGCCTCCCGCACTTCAAATGTGCTTGACAGACTTGACAATTTGTATGATTTCTAAATAACTTCAAAAATGCTGGGGTCCTCAAGATATTTTCCTCACCATTAAATCAGGCATTAATTAGCTAAGACTACACACGTAAATTGGAAGTCAATCTTGTGTACTTTGCGTGTTAGGTTTGACCCGCGATGGTTGGTTAGGCCGTCCGATAGTTCACAAATAGATTCAGGATCATTCTTCACTCACACACAGCTCACTGTGGACCATAGCTTCCCCTAATATTTAACCTCTACAGCATCTTGTCAATTGCCAGTATCTATCAATTTCTAATAACCCTTCTTAGGTTATCTTACCATCACGTTGGACCTCCAACAAAGCGCTATAGATTAATTAATAGGTAACTGGCGATAGAAAAGTACAGTAGGTATCTGTCCGTCATGTAATAAGAAATGGAAAGGCTTCTTTCAAATCGACATCACTCGGAGACAGAAATAGCTAACGACCTTTATATCAGAGCGCTTCGAACGAGAATCATTAAGTAACATTCCACAGTGAAACTCATTATTGTGTTGATAACAACGATTTGTTCAATGGAATTATTTTGATTTATAAATCATGTGATTAAGTTTAAATTTAAAAACTATCTTCAACTCTTTGGTCTTGATCGTAAGATTCTGGGTTTGATTTCATTGTAATGACACCGAGCATTGAAGCTCGGCGAGTCTCTGGGAATACCTAACTTTTGTCTTTAACCCGCAACGTTACCAATCAGAAAGTTAAATGAATAGAAGGAGTTAGAAATTAGAGTTATTCTAGCATGTTGAATACCAAGCCCCTTACAAAAAATGCGCATCTTAATACAAAAGTCGACAAGGCATCTCTATGTCCTACGGTGTTGCAGATATTCGTGAGTGGCGGAGATCGTCATTAGGTGAACCGTATTCTCGTTAGCCCATTTAAAAAAAAGTATGGTCAGGCCTGTTCTAGTCACTATTAAGTCAGTATCATACACAGTGAGAAAAAACTTTGTCTGATCGATAATAATGTTATCAGCCATCATTAATGTGTTCTATTTAAAAGATCCGCTTCACATAATATGATGAATGACAACATCACATGTTGTTAGTATTAAAGCTTGCTAGATTTTAGGGTGACATTGTGAAGGTAATATTGTTATTACAATACATTATCTTTTATTAAGTAGGTACATATATGGTTTTTATTATGGCCAGTAGTTACTCTGGCTACAATTTCCTTAAATCAGAGACTGCTGTTTGGCGGGAGGAATAGTCATTGCGGTGGTACCTACCTAGGTACCAAACTCACCACCAGTACCATAGACTCACCACCAGCGGATCTTGGATCGGACAGAGTATTTTTGTCAACTGTATAATTGTCTATATAAACTGCGCTATAATTTGCAGTATGACGCAAGAACAACATAGTATTGTCCACGTCACTCGACGGAGATAGCCGGAGTAAAGGCCAGTGCAGGGCTTCCCGATCGATAACGCAAGATACATCTCAATAACACTCTTAGAATTATTTATACAAGCCTAAATATATTGAATGGGTGCAGGAATTCCCTTGTATTATTTAAAAGGGGATCATAAATGTTCAAGGGAGACCTGCTGTTTATCAATAAGTGAGTGGCCTAAATGTATAATGGTTTCTTAGATTAAACCAAATCCGCGATAAAAATTGTAAATAATAGTTTTATTTCAAGGCCTAAATGTATCTTTGGGCATAGGAATTCCCGCATATTTTTTTTAAAAACTATGTGTTAGTTACTGCTTTTCTGTTTTGGCGGATTGGACGGAAAGATTCTAAATGGAGAACTAATATCTATAAGGAAAACGTTTATCGCCTAAAAGGTGGATGAAAAACTTAATAAAGGTTGCATGAAGTGGCTAAATGTAAGCCGTTTGCAGCTGGTCACCGTCAAAATATTTGTGAGAGGCCTCTGTTCAATGGAATTCCTGTCGCTGAAGATGGTACTGAATATCCTTTCCCACCCTTACTATTCTCATTCTTCAAAAGACAGCATTACATATACTTTTTTCTAGAATCTAGATGTTAGCAGGCAAAAAACCGATAAGTCAATGTCATAACAGCTCGGTACCTCATGAGCTCTTCGAGGTTTGCGGATGTCTAATAATCGCGGTCTGTTTAGTTTCTTACAATCTGTTTTCTTTACCTTGCACCTACGATTGTTCTAACATTTACGTTATGGGTGACATTAGGACCCCCTTCTATAAAAAAAACTTTCATCTAAAAAAACACTCCGCCGAATTTAAACCTCCTCTTTTTTAAAATCGATTAATAACATTTTCACACGTCGTCGTTACACAACTTTAAGAAACGCATTCTTAGGGGTATCAATAACTTTTAGAGACTTCACTTTTTTCGGTCTCAACAGTAAACATTGAATCTAAAAACGAATACCTACTCGTTGATTACAAATATTTGTCTTGGTGTGAGAGTCAAACACGTGGCTTCTCCTTTTACAACTAACACGACGTCTAATTTCTAAACTTACTGCAACATCAAGCATTTTAAAAATGCACTCGTTGACAAAAACGTTAGTAATTCACGTTAATTGTTTATTGTAATATTTTATGTGAATATTGTTTAAAAACAAAAAGAGATTCCTGTAGGTAGTACCATTAATTTTATTTATCAGAAACGAAAAATTCGATATTATATCATTAGAATTAGTTGTTATTGCAATAAAATTGTATTATGCATTGTTAAACTAATATGTTCAAAACATGTTGTTTGAAATTATGATAAGATTGCCAACCGTAGATTTGCTCAGCCTAGTACGTAATACTGTGACATTTAAAAAAAAGGCGCATATTATATGTCTCAAGGATTGTTCAAAAATTTAAAACAAGCGTCTAGATTTCATCAAAATTACCTACGAATATTTTAGTCGTCTTATATTAAATCTCGACACGTAATTGTGTCTGCATAATTAATTATAACTAATTGCATTCATAATCTAAATCAAAACAATTCATTGATAAGAATCATGGTCATTTAAAAACAAATAAATAGTCGCCATTATTTTTAGTTGCGCCTTAGAGCAGTAACGAAACGTTCAACAAATAAAAATATTTTTCACATAAATCTATTTTTAATTACGAACATAAAACTAGTATAATAGTTAGTGCATGGAGGCTTGGCATCGAATGGCACGTTGTTGCTGAGACTGCGATCGTGGGTTCGAATCCAAGGAAATATGTCTGTAACTGTAACGGCAAAGGAAAACATCACGAGGATAGCTTTAAATATTTACTTACAAGAATGTATACGGTATGTAAGTCCGTCAATCTGTACCAAGCAAGGGACAATCTGTCAAGGGTGCCTCACGTTTATGGGCTGAATTATTAACATAAAACAATTGTTTAACGCCTACAAAATTAAATTAATAATAGTCCACAATGTACTCGAATAGGTATGAATGGGATTCTTTTGATATCGATTACCGGCATAGCCCTTTCGGCCAGTCCCAGCATTGTAGAAAAGGAGCAACCACCTTTATCTGGTTTAAAAATCCGGGTTGAGTTTGACTCCTTCTAATGTTGTTATGGTTTCTAAATGGGCGAACACAGTTAAATCATACCAGAATGTGTCAAATAAAATTCATTAAATGAAAATCTTAGTATTAGGCTTCCATTCAGTACAAATATGAGGTGCTTGAAAACATCGGAGTACATGGAATAGCGTCTAAACAGAATGTCTGGGACCAACAATCTACTAAAGAAAGGATTCGAACCCGCAAAGCTTCCGCACAGTGCACAAACAACGGTCTAAATCAACTAGTTACGAAGCCTGTTTAATCAAAACACCAACATAATTAATTAATGTTACCGACCGACAAGCACTGTGGGCGTATCTATTACGACTAGGCAGATAGAAAAATAAATAGTAGAGACAATTATACAGAAAAGTAACCAGTAATGTAACTAATACAGCGTATTAAAACTAAATAATTACTTGCGATATTACGGAAAATTGTAAATGACAAAATTCGGCACATTTTTTTTATTAAACAAATCGTCATCTCTAAATCAATACTGGCCGCAAACTAAATGGATTAACAAAAAGAAACATCTATAAATATAAAAAGTTTAAATGTCACTGGAACATGTCCTACCTGCACAAAAAACTCACCTCAAACACCCGGAACGCGGTGAAAACTCGATTGCGCTTAGTGGTACGTAGCGACCGATTTATTAAAGATTATTTACAGACAGACGTGCAGTAACGGTTGGCGGCAAACGTGCACTGTCCACAACTCCACACGCTAGCAGGGGTGGCCGATACGGTTTTTAGATTTGCGATGATGCCAAAGAGAGCGACATTTGGTGGGTCAAGGTTTCTATGCAATTCGAATTTTGGATTCGGATGATTGATTGTCGTGTCATAGTACCGATTATGGACAAATGGTAGGAGACTGAAGTTCATGTCGATACGAGGCATAGATTACCTAATTAATAAAAAAAAATGTCGAAACAAAGATAAGACAGTTTTAAGAGTTTTAACAAAATTGTACTTACATTAATAATTTTATTCTATGCCGTAAGGACATTTAGATGTTAACATTTTACGCCAAATAAGAGAAATCAGTATGTTTATTGTTAATTGTATAAACAATCCTCAGAAAGGTGAAACTAAGAGCATTTAAAAAGAAAAACTTGGCATTTTCGTTAGTATTTTTTTTATTATTATATTAAATAAATAAATAAATAAATAACACCCAACAGTCACATACATAGTCCTGACCCCACACTAAGATCGAGTCTTGTGTCGTGGGTATCAGGAACTATGAGAGACTTTTCGGTCTCACAAACACCCAGACCCGAAAGAAATATTTGTGGGCTGCACAAACATTTCTCTCGGTGCGGGGATCGAACCCGCGGCCTCTCGTTTCACAGGCGGCGTCTAACCGCCAGCGCCACGGAGGCTGTCAAGCATATTAAAGTAGGCATGGACTATTCATTCATACCCATAGCTTTGTTATGTTGTAATGAAGGTGTTGAAGAAAAGTTCGATACTTACTAGAAATCAGACAGTTTCTAACAGGTTGTTTAGATCCTTGGGGTGAGGGCTCAGCAGACATTCAGCAGTACCCTTCCCGTGGCTGAAGAGAGAGAGTAAATATTTTTGCAGTAAAAAGCGTTCAAAATTCTATGCATAGTTTAATAACTTAACATAAGGTGCTCTGTGACTAGACTGATCAAATCCATTCATAATGAAATACATTTTTTTTCAGCCAGTGTAGTAAGACCCAATCCCATGACCTTATTGAGGAGTAGATTTGTATGTTGGCACCACTTTGAATTAAAACCTGTATAATCATCAAGATCCACTTAGCTCTTTGACAATTAACAAAACCAATTTATCAATTTGTTGTCAATTGCCAAAATGTTTGATAATGACGAGGAGTGAAATAACGAAACAAATGAAGAAGAATTTGTTGTCAATCGTTAATCTCTTTACCTATTAATGTATTATATAATAAAAACAATGTAATATCAGATAAATCATTATTGAATGAACTTGTATATTTTTGTACCCGGGGATTACAAAAATAAAATTAAGAAATACTATTACAAAAAAAATATTTTTATTTTGAAACATTTGAACACTCTGTTTTGTAATCCGCGGTAAAATAGAATTATTTCGACCATATTAATAATTTGTTTTATATGTATGTTTAGTTTTAAATGTAACTTAATTCATCAAAAGTGGCGTGAATAGAAGACGAACAAAAGGAATTAAATTAATGACAATAATATTTTTGGGCAAATAAGTAAGTAGTACTGAAGCCCAAGAAGAAAAAATAGTGTTGTATACTCTTTTTTACCTATTGTTATCCCGGCCGGTGCCAGGTTTGCATTTCTTATTCAGTCTTTGATATTGGCCTGGTCTTCGGCGTGCTCACCTCCATAATTTCATAATTAATTTCATTTTGAGATATCCAGCCAGTATTGTCATTACAATAAAAATATGTCGACCTAAGCGTATTGGGCTAGCATTTGTAAAGTCCAGACTCATAGACATGAATAATCATAGCACTGGTAATGGAAAACAGGGTCCAGTATGGTACCTATGGGGTTACTTGTACTTGATAATATCAAACTTAGTCTGTATCAGTCTATAATTGCCCACAGCTGAGGGTGGGCCTCTTTTACAACGAAGAGTTATATTGAGAGGGTTTAACACTTAAATAGTTCACGAGGCTGCCCTATTACGAGTTGGCATGCTTACTATTGTATATACTTTTCTTAAATATGTTATAGCATCAAAACAGAATTTCAAATCTAAACGTTTCAATGCCAAAAGGATTGGGCGCGTTTACGATTATTAGGTCACTATCAAACAGTTTCCGCAGTTATCAAACTATTTGTTTGTCGACACATCAATTTCAAGGATGCATAATGGCGCAGTTATTAGGGTTTAGATAGACGGTTATCTAGATTGCTACAGACTATTGTTGAGAAACGTGTTTTACAAAATAGATTGATGTATGTATCTACAACAATAGATATCATATAGATAGTTATGACTTTATGAGGCCATCTTTGTTACCGTTCATCTATGCGTCGCTGTCAATCATATTGATGGTATTATCGTTCTTACACCCCTAACTACTGTTGTATATCTGACTTTTCAATCATGTGTATTGATCGTAAATAACCAAGTGCTTTAAGGGAATAGACCGATCTTCGCCAGGGAGCGCCATAGCCATGATCGTAGCCAGCCGTGGGATTAGGGTGGGGCAGCAGTCTTAAAACATATGTAATTAGCAAACTGTACCCACGGTATTCTTCTAAAACAACCTGTATCTATGTTTATAATTCGAATTATCCTAAATACTTTGTTATTACTCACCTGCCTAGTACTTTACCTAGATAATTTATTTTTTTAGAGTTGGTTAGGTACCTGACAGGTCAAAGCCAGGGTGGGGCAAGCGCCCCACTCTGCCCCACCGTGGCTACGCCCATGGCCATAGCCTATTGTAAAATACCAAGCGCTTTAATGGTGGAAGGTAATCTGCGTTGGGGCAGCATAGGGCACTACAGTCTAACATCTATAATTAAACTATCGATTATTCCCGGAGATTCGCCGAGCTTCAATGCTCGGAGTCATTACATTGCCACTGTTGATCCTGGCTTACAGAAGTTGCAGTGGCGGGTGTGAGGGCGGGACAGTCTCCACAAAACCCTCGATTGTTGAGAAGGCCTGTACCATCTAGTGAAACGAATATAGTGTAGATTATTGAAAGCGTGGGAAATTAAAAGAATAAGGACCGCTAATGCCCGAATACTGGAACTTCATTCAAATAATAAGTTGCTCTTAACAGCGCACGGCCCACTTAGCCAGTACATTTAAGCGGGATTAACGTAGTTAACTTAAAAAGCGCAACTTATATTTAAGTATTTGGGCGTAAGCCTCTTATTGTAACAAATGTAGAATGTATAGACGTATTGTTATACGTCTACATATTCTTTATTGGTTGCGTAGGTATGTTATTCCGACCTTGCCAACAGAGGCGTTTCGCAGACTATCTCCCGCAAAGCAATAAAATTTGTTTAAAAACTTTATCATTTAAAAATAAGAACTTAATGTTCTGTTATCGCGTTATTTAAACACAATGACGTTGATTACAAAAACATCTCGTTGTGTAACATTTGACAATATTTAAAGATGTATTGCGGAAAGATATTAGATTGTGTGGAGTGACTGAGGCTGATTCAACAACGTGGAATGTTATTGCTGATGGTAAAATAAATGCTAGTATAAGTGCCTTGGACAACCCGTTAAACAATGCCACAAAACAGAAATTATTCCACAAACCGCAAAGCTGTCTATAAACATCTAAAACACATAGCTCATAGGTTCTGTGAGCCCCTCAAAATGGCAGAGGAATGTAAAGGAAAAAGTTGCTTGGCCATCGGCAATCTCATTCAAAGAATGAATCATGACAAACCATTGTTTCGCGTCAGTTTATCATGAGACAGTTGTACCATCCTTGTTGAACCGTCTTATCCCTAAAATAGTCTTTTATAATTAAAAGGCATCAAATACTTACGTCGAAAATGATGTGCAGCGGGTTTCATCAACAACATGTCTTCGTGCGAAGATAAAATTCGTGAACTCTTAATTTTGTATTACAACCAGCTTCAAACTTGCCTCTCAAATTACTAATCTGGTGTTTAATCTAGTTCTTCATTTTCTACTACATAAGTTTACGTTATCTACTAACTTAAATATAATTTTGTAAATCATTCAGAGTTAAGTTTCAAAAGTATTGCGGGTAAACAGTAAAAATATGGTAAAAATACCCAGCAACATAATGACTAATAGTCTTGTCAAATTATAATGCGAACGAATGAGTGATCACATTATCTAATTCTAGTTTTAATGTTCTAGTTTGAACACTATAAAAAATTATTAACATATTTGGACGCTCTTTTGACAGAAATGTTTTTATTTCAATGGTAGATATTATTGTTGTATGCCAAATAATATATAAAATCGACAGAAATATTTCTGTGATAAAATCTAATATAGGTAGCTATTTATTATCCCTATTGATAACTACTGGATACGTCCACATTATAGAAAAATTCACAAATAGCGCACAAGGTGAACAGCGCCATCTGTCGCCTCCCACGGTTATTGTGGGCGTCGTATGTAAAACTCATAGATCAAAGAAATACGAATGTCCAAGAAACCCTTTGAGACGTGGTGGACGCGCATTGTATTTATTCTTCGATATCCCTTTGTACAGCACAAAGGAATAAAGGAACAATGTTTAGACATTTTTCAATATTTTTATCCAATTGATGGGAATGTAGCAAGTGGATATGCTGTTTTTTCTCATTACAGCTCCGCAATCGAGTTTTTGGCTTCGAAAAATATTATTGTTATTAAGATTATCAAGCAAATTATGTTCTACATCACTAGAAAATAACAACAGTCGTTCCGACATCGCAATAATTTTTCCACACTTTTAAAAACAATAATTCATGTGTAGCAATATGTTTAGGCTTGTTACCAACGTAAACATGTTGATTACCGTCCGTTCCGAGCACAGATCACTCCCAATAGATACCACATTACAGGCAACTGACGCGTGTAATGCCTTTAATGCTTTTGCATGTAGGATGCGCTGTGGAACTACGAGCGACGTTAGTAGCGACCACGTCTTTGACCTGTCAGTGTCCTTGAAATAAAATATGTCTATTTAATTTGACGGTTTATTCCTATGGATTTCGTCTATAAAATAATATGGAAATATAACTACGTGCAGTTTCAAGTGGTGTGGGAGCAATAGCAGGACATCCAATTACAATAAAAAGATGGTATAAGTTTACATCGGTAAAATATTTCTTATATTTTACGTGTGACACAGCTCAATTTATAATGGTTAGCTTTGCATTTATCTCTTTCGCTCCTTACTGTAATTGTATGCATGTCCTTTTTACGCATCGCCATGGAAACGCTTCTCCTAACACATTTCACAATAGTGATGCGGTCACATGCATTTTAATTAATGTCGATATTAGTACAAATACGTAAAATAATTTCCAATTTTCACTTTTTCGTCATTGGTACAATTGCTTTTAAAATAAATTTAACTGTACCAGCTCACATCTAAACAAACGTATAACATGAAATATAATGTTTTCTACAACTATATAAGAAAAGATTTGAGAATATTTTTATTACAATCTATCTAATTAGATCTCATTTTTAGTTTCCGAGTACGAATAACCGCGTAGATTGTTATTTGACCATAAATTGTGTGATTTCTGAATCTAATACGCCTGTGTCGAAAATGGCAAAGTTTATTATTATCTGGCTAGCGAAAGTTCATCCTGGCATTAGTTGCAAAATTTGTATATAGCCACACTTTAGTGTTCCAGTTATAACAATTTTGATATAAAAGTGAAACGAGTGACTGATAAATTATTAAAAATTTTTTGGATATAATATATTATGTAAGGAAATAACATTTCTTTAATTCCCTTTGAATACATGCATCCTTTGATTATTGTCGGTAAAACAAGAAGAGATTACTTTTAATATAATTAGAGAGATGGCGCTGTGTGAATAAGGACGTCATCGCAGTTCTAACAAAATTGTGAATTAATGTCAAAGATACAAGCCATCAAATAGTAGTAACAGGATAAGAATTAAGATAGTACACGTACCCTATGTAACTGAAAGGTTTGATTATAGAAAGTATTTTTATATTGAATCTTTCTTACATACATACATAAACTCACGCCTTTTTCCCAGAAGGGGTAGGCAGAGGTGACAGGGCACCCACATTTCGCCTTGTATGTTCCGTCACACGATGTGATAGATGGCGAGCCTATCGCCATATCGCGCACAAATTCCTGACTCTAAGCTGATAATGAATAGAAAAATCCAATATCACTTTACCCAATCCGGGATTCGAACCCGAGACCTCAGCTTTGTAACCGTACCGTAGTGCAACTACGCCACCGAGGCAGTCACATTTTTTAAGTATTTTGTAAATTATATGTATAAAATTAATAGTAAACATGTTCCAAACATACTGAAAGGCGTTTTTATTATTCCTTTCAAAAACACATTAAGATTATTACGTCGTAATAATTTAATAAAAATGAAATCCGTAAAATAGTTATTTTTAATCCATCGACAATATTATCGATATAGTTTTATACAATAATATTTTGTTCACATCACTACGAGCTGCTACCTCGTCTCTCACTTCCCCGCTCTCGTAACCTAAATTGGCACTTTTGGATTCAAACAAATTTGACATTATGCGGTATCTATTGGGAGTGATCTGTGGTTCCGAGTAATCAGTTCAGAAACACTCCAATAACTTTTTAAAAATACAATTGCTAAAGTAATCTTTATGTAAACTAACATATCTGCGTTGATAATACAATTATGACTCTACGGGCGATACAGGGCAAGTTATTTTGTTGATATACGGATGAACAATGTATCACGAATACATTGATTTAAAAAATAAGAGTACTTAGGCCTTTCAGTAAATTTGGAGTATCAAAAAATTGCCGTGAAAATCGCGCTAAAGTAAATATTAAATTAACTTAATGTAATAGATTTTGTGTTAACGGCGATAAGAATTTGTATATTTTTATTTAATAATCTTTGGGTCATAATACAAGCAAGCATTTTGAAAAGTATTATAATGGACGACTAATTTCAGTAACGCTCCACTGTAGATGCAATGGAGCGTCGCACCACTTACGTTGGAACATTTGTGGTTCGCGGCGCCGCGCCCTGTCTATACATTTATGGCAATGCATCTACTTATCTACTAATAAATTCAACACAATCTATAACATTTCCACATATAAATCATCATCAGCGCGTTGCAGTCTACTGCTGGACACAGGCTTCATAAGGGGATAAGACCGCGCTCTGTGGCGTACCTACCTTGGGAGAGGACTATGACCACATACAGGTGTGTAGTGTTAGGGACTTCATACAAAATTCAATAAAAAAATGTGCAAAAAAAATACGATTTTTGTGCACTTGCAACTGCTGTACATATTGAGACTTAACATCTTATGTCTCAGGATGGCTTGCACAGTGGAATGCCAAGCATTGCATTATAATTTAAAAATGTTCATGAGCGGTCGTATCGTTTACCATCAGGCGAACGGCATGTACGTCTCGACATTAATTGAAATCATGAAAAAAATGTATGGGATTGACATTTCCAAAGGCAAAGATATTGGCAAAGTTAGTTTCTGAAGCCTTAATATCAGGTGGATTTTTGTCTCTTCTTCCTGAAAGTACAATAAAACGGCACACAGAAACGGCATAAGGTTAAAAAATATTTTCGTCTTGATTGTTAATATGATGTCACGAGTCTCAAGCGATTTGTAGGATATCAAAGCGTTATCTATTACCTGAAAGCACTCGGCAAGTATTGTTGTTTAGAGCCGCCCAGGGGATGTTTAGGTGTGAACATGCAACAAGGAATGTGTTCTTTCAGATTATTCATGAAAATATAGCATTAATATTTTCTTTTGGTTATAGGTAACCAGCTAATTTAGCGCCTTAAAGCGTAATCATACTTTTGTTATAACTTAAAAATATTGCTCACATCAAAAGGAATTTTAAAGTATTTACATTCTTATAATAAAGTAATAGTTTCGTAAACGGAATGCGTAATTCAAAGATATTTAAATACAATCCAATTTAATTGAACAAATGACTTAGTATCTATTAATAAAATGTCTCACAGATATGCTCACAGACAACGTAAAGCGATGACCTTGCTGTTGTGTTTCATTCACTGATTGAGATTGCTGGACAAAACCATTATTCAAGGGTATTCAAGGGGAATACCCTTTTGGTCTTTCTGTTGTTTTCTCGTTTCTTATTCCTTCCCATCTTGAGACGAGTCGTCACATCTGAGAAGACGCGTCACATCTACAATCCAAATGATTATCACATATCACCAGATACGCCGTTTACTCATTTAAACCAATAAATAATGTCCCAATAGTAACAATGATAGTTTTGAGCCTATACTAAGATCTAGTTTTGTGTCTGTGTATCAGAAACTATGAGAGACTTTTCGGTCAAACCGAAACAAATACCTGAGGTTAAACACAGACATTTGTTCCGGTGCGGGATCGAACCGCGCCCTCTGGTTTCACAGGCGGCGTCTAACCAACAGATCCACAGACATGGGCGTAGCCACGGTGGGGCAGAGTGGGGCACTTGCCCCACCCTGTCTTTGACCTGTAAGGTACCTAACGAAACCTAAAAAAATAAATTATCTAGGTAAACTACTAGGCAGGTGTGCAATAAGTGTTTAAATACAGATACAAGGTGCTATAGGGTGTAACCTTCTTGTATAAAAAAAAATAACCGGGGTAAGACGTGGATACAGTTTGCTAATTATATATTATTTTAGACTGCTGCCCCACCCTTAGCCCATGGCTGGCTACGCTCATGTCCACAGAGACTATCTATTTGCCGGTATATTCGTCCCACTGTATGACAAAAGTCTCGGCATCAATTAAAAGGGATTTGGACGGGAGTCGACTACGCTAGTCAATTGACTCTACGATGGGCATTGCAAAGGTTTCTTCATTGTTTTTCTTAGCCATTCAATTTTGTGGTAATCGATAGGATACACATAAAACTCCGAATTCACTTTGCGGTGGGTTCGAATCCGTGACCACCTCATCACATTGATTTCAACCTATACATATTACTTACATTACCTATAGGTGTGTATATATTTTTATAATCTTAAAAATAAATTTTGAGATTTCAAATTCGTCGTTTTATTCATCATGATTGTTTGGTTGTGTGTAAAAATGACTTCAAGCAGCGACCTTAGTTTGTAGTGCAATATTTCTCAATTATTTTTATCCTTCGTATCCAACTACGGTCCTGATATTTCTACAAAGAGCCACTGGATCTAAACTGGATGTAAAACTTAAACCTCTGGGATCGTGGGAGACATGCGCGGGTCGGCTGTATAAAAGAGTTTGCGGTGTATCTCGCGAACATATCCTTTTGGAGTCTCGTGGAAGAAATACAAATAGTGATCACAGTATTACAAATAGTGGCTATGAATACTTTGAGGTAATTGTTTTGAATTTTTAAGTAATTGTGATATATTTTTCAACCCATCTTGGCTCGCGTTTCTTGGTCCATGTGCTTGAATCTTCCACGGTCTTTTGGCGTGCGAATTTGTGATTGTCTTGCTAATTTTAAAATATTCTGTTTCTGTTTTACTCTATTGTATGCCTTGTTGATATATGATTTCATAATATAAACAACAATAATTTATCCTCGTTATCTGTTAATAGTATTAACATGTCCATTACAATAAAATGTGAAAAGAGAAAAGCTGTTCCTAATATTTTGAAATTAGCATAATACAACCACGCATTAACCCCAAAACACCGTAAACTAAAAATAATAAATACTTATGAAGTCAAATGAAGTTAAGTAAGTGAAGTTCTTTGCGGTGTTAAATGGGATTTGAACCTACGTTGTTTGAACATACAGTATGCAACATCCTTTGCGCCGATAAATAACTTGATTCATTTATACGTTTTGAGATCTGAAGTAATTTTGTTTTCACCGGCACCAGGAATCGACCGAAATTAGAGACCGGGGTTCAATTCTCACCCCAAAACATACATATGTTAAAATACGCTTTTTATTCATCTATATGCGCAGTGATAATTAACTAATGTTTAACAATGACTAATATTTAACACTAGCTTTAGTATGTGCCTCTATTTTCTAGAATTCTTTGGGGTCTGTATTTTCTGGTTTCCTATTGTAAACTTGTACAGAATATGTGTTGCATCTGCAACATACATACGCGCAAATAGATTTTTGTTTCATTGATTTATAATTAGGGTTCTCTTATAGTTTAAAGGGGTCCCATGCTTAGCAGTGGCCGATAAAGGGCTGATATTGTACAATACTTTATAATTATTAAAATCTAAATAATATAATCCTAATTGAAAATCCGACAGCCTTCGTGGCGCAAGAGGTTAGAAGCTGCCTGTGAAATGAGGCTTCGATTCCCACATAGCGACTAGTACCTATTTGTGTGTTCCACCGATATTTTTATTTGTATAAGTTCGGTAAACGAGCAAACAGATCACCTTATGGTAAGTGATCTCTTGGATCATGAATTTGCCGCCAAACCATCAAAGCGGATGGAGAGCGGCCAGGAAAAAGTATGGGTGGGAAGTTGGAGAGGGTATAATGGATATTAGGCATCCGGCAATCTCACTTACCGAACGCAAGCAAGGCCGCAAAACTGTGGCTACACGGCGATCTCCTGAGATAGTGGTATCACCCTGGACGAGCCTCCCCGTTCATGCTGAGTCATGACTGACAACAGCGTGGGTCTACCACTATTTGAGGAATTTGTTTCGGGTCTCGGTGTTTATTGGCCAAAGTTTCTCGCACTGGCTCTTAGTGTGAAGTCAGGATTATGTGACTGTAGGGCATTGAGATAATATACTAGAAGGGACACTGCAAACAAAATATTTCTAACAAAATGAACGGTATCGTACCGCTTCTTCTATTTCTGTCTCTGTCACGCCTACGCAACATTATCTTCACTCTAGCTTCACTGTGTACCCATGTGCACGCTCAATACGCAGAGATTTTGTTCCCGATGTCCGCTCTAGTATAATACTCAAGAAGCTTATACCCAAATGGAGATTGCATTCCGTATAAAACACTGAAGCACAAAAATTTGACCTTGAATGCAGGCGCTGTTGCCTGTTATCCTTTTCTTTAGAGTGACAATGAATGAAGTTCACGTGAAGTTCATGAGTGACAATGAATGAACGAGGTCAAGGTCAAATTTTTGTGCTTCAGTGTTTTATACGGAATGCAATCTCCATTTGGGTATAAGCTTCTTGATAATACCTCAATGCTGTAGGGTGTATTTGTCTGTCGGCAGGTACGTGTTCGTGGGCGTGTGTTTGGTGGCGCTAGTGTCGGCGCAGATCACGTTCAGCCGCGACTGGACGGGCGGCAAGCGCGCGCCGCACGCGCCTCGCATCGCGCTCGACTGCTCGCAGTTCACAAGGCTATGTCGACACTTTGTAGTTAGTATCTCTATTTTATAACTAGTTCTTTACTCCACTTAGAACCAAAAGTTGCCAGATAATTAATATTCCCCGTTTTCCCGGCATTTTACATTGGTATATCCATAATACATAGCGTGATGCTATATATTGTTCTGGAGTGGAGACCGCGTCTTGGCAAACGTAACGTAGGACTTCCTCTGGCCAGATGGCGGGATGACTTATTCAAGAAGGCCGGCAGCACTGGATGCATAAAGCAACAGACCGGGTTCTATAAAGTACCTTGGTCCTTGGGAGAGCTCTATGTCCAGCAGTTGACCGCAACGGGCTGATAATGACGATATAGCTTTATTGGATAAATGAGCTATCCAGCAATAAAATATTCAATTTTTATCTTTAGTTATTGAGATTAACGCGATCAAACACTCTTCAGCTTTATGATATACTCCTTCATGTTGCTTAGACCTAGTTTAGTTTAATACTAAAAGACAGGGGTGGCTAAACTTCAACCCTGTTTAGTATCCTGGTATTAAAGGTGAAAACTGTTTAATTTTTAAATTATGACGAATTTGCTAATATAATTGTCAATAGTTACCTGTTTAGAACAAAAATATATTCGCCAACTTCCTGGTACTTGATAAACAGCTAGCTTCATCATGTCGCTTTTTGGATGTCGGTGTACGCGCCTATCGTAAATATTTATTCTCATATTTTTGCTTGACGCACCACTGAAGTTGTAACTTCAAAAATACATCATATTCTATGAATTAGGATTATTAAAATACCTACATATGATTTTCCCATTGATACATATTAATTATGGTACTATTTTATATCTCGGCTGCGTCGGTGGCGCAGTTGCACTACGCTATGATTGCAAAGTTGAAGTCTCGGGTTCGAATCCCGGGTCGGCCAAATTGACATTGAATTTATCTATTCATTATCAGCCCGGAGTTACAAATTTGTGCCTGATATGGCGATAGGCTAGCCCTCTATCACATCTTGAGACGGAAAATACAAGGCGAAATGTGGTTGTCCAGTACCTCTGCTTACCCTTCTGGGAAAAAGGCGTGAGTTCATGTAAATATGAATGTTTTTTTATTCCTTCCAACGTTTATTGAATTTCAAAAGAATATTATTATTGTATTTGAAAAAGAAGTATGTACGAATCTAGTTTTATTTCTTCCAACGTTATTATTGAATTTCCTATGTAATTAAATCGATAATTATTCCTTAAATTATAAATCTGTTGGCAGCACGACTTGAAGCAGGCGTTCTCCTCAGAAATTGGGAAGAACCAAGATGTTGCGGAGAAGCCTCTTTTGTACGACGACGAATGATACCACACACAATCTTGTAGCTATTTTAAAAACGTCTAGACATTGATTCGATCGCTGAACGATAATGGGGTATACTGATATGTGTAAAGTATTAAAAATTAAGTAAAGGTTAAGTGTAACATTTAAATAAGTATTTTCTTAAATATTACGTATAGAGGAGTAAGCTATTGGGCGCTGAACATGATTGTAAAATGAGTTTACTGGTGGTAGGCCTCATATGTGAGAGGCCGCCTGGGTAGGTACCAAAGAAATGTCTATTTCTTCCGACAAACAGCAGTGTGAATGTACTCTTGTGTTTCACTTTGAAGGATACTGTGGCCAGAGTAACTACTGGACATATTAACTTAACATCTTATGTCTTAGGATGGTGAGCGCAGTGGAATGGCAAGCATTGCTTTGTAATTCAAGGTGTTTGATTTTGCTACTGTTCATGAGCGGTCGTATCGGTTACCATCAGGCGAACGGCTTGCTTGTCTTGCCATGCATTGATTTTTAAAAAAAAAAGAGACGCTTTATCGTGCTATCGTCAATTTCAATGTACCACAGATTCTAGGTGTTTCGACAGGGCGTAAATTTTAAATAGTCAAATCCTAGTCTATGTTTTTCTACGTTTCAAATTGTTTATTTTTTTAATGAATGGCGAGACGAGCATGGCATTCACCTATTGGTAAGCGATATGACCTTTCATAGACAGAAGCATAATCAAGAGATATGAAATGCTAAGTTTCAATATGCCCAGTAGTCACTCTGGCTACAATCTCCTTCAAACCGTAAGACAACAGTGCATATACACTGCGGATTCGCTGTTTGTTAATAATAAAATTATTACAATAGTATTTTTTGAGTTAGTTTCTTCAACCACTGTTTATCGAAGGTTGGGGCAAGTACTTCGAAGGGCTGGGGATTAAAATACCTTTAGGTATTTCAGTATGAAGTATTAGTCCCAATTTGAAATATATGTTATTTGTCAAATGTAAGCGTATATTATGTAATCTGTAATTATCTTCTGCTAGTAATATGCACGACAATCCGGTACCAATTAAATTAAAATATGTATATAGTAATAATAAAGCATTTAAAATACTGTGGAATTTTATTTAATCACTTTTATTACACATCATTTAATAATTTAATTAGTAAGTATGTGATAGCCTGTTGATAATGGACAAATGGTATACAGGACTAAAATCCAAATTACTCGCACAAGAATTTCTATTGTCTCCTATTTCATTTATAGGGAACCTAAAAATAAAATAAAAAAAAGAATTACTTAAAATACTTTATTGCGAGATTAAATTGATTTTATATACATGTTAACCATAATATACTAAAACATTAAAATGTTATTGCAAAGTTACACCTTAGGTACTTTGCTCTAAAAAGCTTGTAGTATAATGCTAAGTGCCCACTAGGATCCGGTTAGAATCAAAACAATTTAGACAGCAATTTTAATTGAAAAACAATTCTAACAGGGTTATATAGTTGATACTTTATCGAATAAATTAGAAAAATATAAGATGGTTAGCACGCCTAGTGGATACTTAGCATTACACCATGTTTATGTACTTCTGTTCAAGGACTAAATAATCCTATGAAATACAAAAACATTTGAATTTATGAACTGAAGTCAATAATGTCTGAATCTTTATTACTGATTAAATTATACATAATTAGGTGGGATATTTCATATTTAAAATCTGAATTGTAGAATTTTTTCATAATAATTAAAAACACAAAATTTCTTTCAAGAAATCTTATGCGAATTAAAATAATATGTATATAATCTAAGCATTCTATGTGAGTATATGTATGTGATGTTTGTGAACGCGTTTTAAAAAAACAATATTTCGTAGGATTAAAATGAATTAAAATATATTTAAGCACACATTTCGAAAGCGTTAAATGAATTATTTTAAAACTATGCAGTTTATACTACATCAATAATAAAACACGTATACTATTGTCAAATAAGATTCTTTAAAATTATGTTTGAATAAAGAATGAGACACAGCCCAGAAAACAATATTTATTTTTAATGAAAGAAAATTATTTTTAAATCCCATTATTGAATTGCCCAGGTTGTAAATCTATTTAATTTATGGAATGATTTGTCTTTTCACTCAAACTGAATTCAAAAAACAAAACATTCGATAGCTAAAATAGGTTTTTAAATAATCTATGAATAAGGCTATAATAATAAAGATTTGTTTAGCAATATCATGGCACCTAGTGACAAAGCCCTAAATCCAGTACATAATTTTGCTTGTATTAATTTATAATGCTTATATTAGTTGCGGCGGTTTAAAATAACTATTATAATTAAAATTATCGTTAGTTCAGTAATAACTTCTAATAAAACACACACAATTTAAAGCTACACAAATCAGTCATACCTAATTTAAAATTAAAAGTGCGTTTGGTAAATATACATATTTTTAAAGCGATTCTCAAACAGTACATTAAAAGTTTTTTTTTTATTTCATGAAAGATAAATACCCACTAGGAGATTATGGTAGAATAATTTTACTTCTTTCAATAGTATAGAAAACATTTATAGAATGTAATAAAGAGAGGAAATTATATAAATTAATTGGTCCCGTTCACGGTAACTTAGTCAGACGGAAGTGCAAGAGAATAGTTAGTAATTGGCGCTGCCAATAAAATACAATTATACAATGTCTATCAATATTCTATGTACTATATAGACGGACAAGTTGTGCGCAACATTCCTGCGGTACGAGATAAGGCAAGGAACTTAGCAAAAAAGAGTCAATCTTATATAATATTAATATGGCAACCCTATGTACTACAAATTAAAATATTTAAACACGTGATATATTTATTTCTTGTTGAGAAATGAACAAAATGTTCACTTTAATTCTCAAGACAAGCAACAAACGTACGGAAGTTTCTAGAAATTTTGTGCACACAGAGCAATGACATTTTAAATAGGGTTGTCAAAAAATATTTTTAGGTCGAAATTTTTCCGCGTCATACTCTTTTTTGCCAAGTTATACAATAGATGTTATTTGAAATGAGATAATCCCGCTCACACCCACCACTGCAACACCTATCAGTTACTCTATAAAACGGGACGAACTTCGAATGTTTGGACGCCGTACGTAAAACTTCACTAATGTGCCTAAATACTCCACAAAATGTTGGATTCCCCTATCGTACGTCGTAACCATAGACTAAAGTCGGAGAAAATGATATGTATAATAGAGAATAGTATTGATTTTTAGAAGTGGAAAACTTGTCTTACTCCGGACGTCGAACATCCGAACATTTGAAGTTCGTATCGTTTCATAGAGTAACCCAAAAAGATCGACAGCACGCAAAGAATTCATAGTGAGGACCGAAACTTGGTGGGTCTGTTAAGTATTTTTATCTTTAATACACAGGGTATATCAAGACTGCTATCGAAAACGTAGTCTGGGGGTAGTATAAGCGACTTAAGACACAATGCAACAGAAAATGTTGCAAAAAAAAGCGTTTTTTTCCTAGGGTCATAACATTTGGGTAATAAATACATTTTTTCCTAAAATAATAGTGTATATCTTTTCATTTATAAATACTCTAAGGTATAAAAAAATATATATTATTTTAGCAAAAACTATGGATTTACTACCCAAAAATGATGATTTAAAAAAAAATCATTAATAATAATTGTCGCGTTTCGTCGTGAAATTTTTACTTGCATTGAGTTTGTAGTCACTAAAACTACCACCCGGCTTCGTTTTCGGTAGAAGTCGCGATATACCCGGTATGAAATGCCTTATCCTTATTTTCTTGTCCAAATTGTTGGCAGTGGTGAATGACATAGCGGGAGGGAAAGCGTGTAGAGTTGAGAGGCACCTGTCAATACTTCTCTCCGTCTCCAACAAGAGTTGTGCACAAACTTGTCAATCTATAATGTTATGTTCATTCACTGTGATAAATTTGTGGTCAGTATAGAAATTGTCATTTGTAATGAATTTTTATTTCATAAAACTATGATGTGTAAAATGCTGTCACACCTGTATCGTTACTGTTTCTACTTTCTGTGATTTTGGAGTGAATTTGTGGTATTTGATTGACTAAAAATGCATCAGCAATGACATATGAAAATGAATATGTTGTGATTGTTTACATGCTGATTCTGTTAACATCCACATTAATGTGATTATTGATGAAACGTTAATTATATTAAGTACACAAAATACTCTATTAAATATCAAATAACCTAACTCATGCATTTTTTTATTTCATATTACTGGCAGACGATCACCTGATGGTAAGTGACCTCTGCCCGTAAACATCCATTAAGCTCGTATCTTGGATGTGTAACCACCCCATCACATCTCATATCTTTTTATATTGACCATACCAAATTCACTTAAACATTTCAATCACTCAGCAACAAGTTACAGCACACAACACTAACCACAATTTACCCCAAGAACGATCATTATTCATCATCAGTACTACAGCACCTGACATACTCCAAGGCTTTGTTGAGACATTCTAACCACACATCCCTGTCTTTAGGTGTGTCAGCAGCCAACAAATGTCTTCTGACGATGGTACCGTCGGGTTTCTTGACGTATACTAGTGAGCCGTTGTCCGGGACAATAAGACCCGCTGGTATTGCTGACTCTAGGAGTATAGTGTTGGGTCGGGCGCAAAGATCTCGAGGCGCTCTGATCACTTTCTCGGATACCACTGTTGTTAGGTCTATATCGCCGATTGGCATCTGAAATTAAATTTAATGTGTTAATGAGATATTTTAATTATATTAATGCATAAATAAAATCTAATATAAAAAATTTAGACCAAACGATAGAAATTTCCGTATAATAATAGATAATACATAATAAAAAAAAAATATCTAGCTCGAAGGGTCAAATTTTAATTAAGGTGCAAAATAAATCTTTGATAATCAATATCATTGTCCATGTTTGGTAAAGAATTATATCGATATACAAAATTACCTTTTGACGCATGAAAGGCAGAAATATGTATAAATCGATCTTCTAGATGCATCTTCCATGAGTACTAAATTTCTTAAGTTACAAATCTTTAATGAACGTTTCCCAAAAAAAAAAAAATTTTTATTTAGGTCACTCTTGGTACCTTCTTGCTAACATCATCCGGGTACTTCCAGTAAGCGAGGCGTGGTGCGTGCAGTTTGAACCAGCGTCTGTGCCACGCGCCCAGTCCCGAGACATCGTCGAATGCGGTGAGGAAGGCGGCGTGCTCGGCCGGGGCGGACACGCGAACTCGAGCTGATATCTCCATCTGTACACTGCCCTCCAATGGACTGCCGCATGGCACCTGAAATGTACATGATTTGATGTTATTTGGATGTAATACTTTACAACAGATCATTTAAGACATCGAATATAAATAAAGACAAGTTGTTTTTGATTATTAATAAAAAAAATATAAAAAAAAAATATAGATGTTTGTAAGCCAAGCAAACATTGGTTATTTATTTGATTAACAAATAGAGTATTAAATGGAATTTTCTTAAAACAATAGTTCTTTACATGGGGGTAGCCACGGTGGAGCAGGGTGGGGCGCAAGCCCCACCCTGACTCAGACTGTAAGGCACCTAACCAAACCTAAAAAGAGGTAAAGTACTATCTATAGGTAGATATATAAACCTCTAAATTGACTGATTAAACTGGCATACGCCCTGAGCCCAAATGGCTGAAGATAGAGACACATTTTATACGAGACACAATAAGAAAGTGTTTGGGATAATTCGAATTATAAATACAAATACAGGTAGCTAATATAATTATAATAATTGGGGTAAGAGCAGTACATATTATTTTAGACTACTGCCCCCATCCTGAGCTCATGGCTGGCTACGCCAATGGTTCTTTAAGCTATCACATAACATAAAGTCCAGTAAGCTTTATAAATTATTTTACATTTGACGGTAATGTTTTGATACCTTATTAAGCGTAAAAGTCTTCCGTTTAGCCTGCGGCAGCGCGAATATACAGTATCCGTGCGGCTGGAACTGCGGCGTGCGCACCGAGTGCGGCCCGCCCGGACTCTGCACGCGCGGCGCCTTCAGCGACGACACCTTCGACTTGGGGGTCAGCAGCTTCGAACTCGACTGTAACATATACAACAACACTATTACAACCATTGAGATAATATCGCATCCCGGTGCAACAATGTCACATATGCAAAAATTGCAAGGTTGGAAGGTATAAAGAAATAATCTTATATTTTTTTGAAATTACGGGGTCATAATTTTTTTAACGGTAAATTAAAAGTTAATATTGTGATAGAAGCTGTTCAAATATACGTTCTACAGCAAGGTACGAGATTCCTCTATGATTGCGAGTACGATTGATGGAAGCTACAATTGACTATTCCACAACAAAAACTGATTGTTTTTATCATTGAGATAATATACTAAAGGGGACACTGCAAACAAAATGTTTGTAACAAAATGAAGAGTACATTCTATTTCTGTCTCTGTCACGCCTACGAATTAACATTATCTTCCATCTCGCTTCACTGTATACCCTTGCGCACGTACCATACGCAGAGATTTTGTACCCGATGTCCGCTCTAGTATAATACCCCAATAGCTTTTATCCATTTTTTGTTTCGCAACAGTGTCTCAACTAAAAACTGTGTGTGACTGTATTTATGTAGGATTCAGTGGCGTAACAATAGGGTGGCATAGTGGGCAAAATGCCACGGGCCCCCGGCCTAAGGGGCCCCCGGCCCGGTAGGGCCTTGGTCCTATATGGTCACAGGCCCGACAGGGCCCTAGCCCGATAAGGCCTCGGACTCAAGTTCGACAGGGTGTAAGCTTAGAATAATGCAATTTTTATAACGAAATTAATGAGCATAAACAATTGACTACATTTTAAACAGGAGAAATACATACGTGATGTAATTTGTTTGTTTTTGTATAATCTTAATAAGATGCCAAAAAATATAATTTAATGAATATTACAGCAATATTTTCTAGACATTATTAAAGGGAAAACGAAAGAGAAAGAAGGAGTCTAAAAAAAACAAATAAAAAAGTCATCTGAAATAAGTCAGTACTTTCGGAACGAGTAATTTATTGATGAAAATGCGAGTAAACAGAATCTCGGAAATGAACAAATGAGCAAATGAAAAAATGTATATTCTAGCAAATCCAGACCTAAAACTACGATTATCCAGCTCCAGGCAATCGCTGAGAGAAAAATTCAAGGAAATAAATATAATGACAGTGGCATCACAATTTATATTTGCTAATCTAATGTATGTCCACAAGAATATAGAACAATTTCAAAAGGTTAGCGATATTCATGACAGAAATACTAGAAATAGAAATAATCTAGTCAGTCATAAGACCAGGCTCCAGAAAATTAGCAAATCTTTTAAGGGTTACTGTATACATTTCTATAATAAAGTTCCCACTCACATAAAAGCCTTATCTATAAATAAATTTAAATCTAATATTAAACGACAGTTGTGTAATAAAGCATATTATAAAATTTCAGAATACTTAGAAGATAGTAAGGCGTGGGAATAAAACATAATATAAGTCCCCGAACCGGATGTGTGTGTACTCTGTTAAATATAATTAAAATAATTATCCCACTTGTTTCACCATAGTTGTAGGCAATTTGAGTACGTCATGCTCGCTTAAAGGTCTGTGCTTGCGGCGGCGTCGTGTGCCGGGTCGGTCACTTCCCTATAACACGGTTGAGGAGACCGATGGCTGGCACATGGGTCATACTCGTGAACGGGTGCTGCTTGTGTAGACTGGTCTGCTCGATTTGCTTATAATGATAATATTAAATGATAATATTAAATTACTTTGTTTTTTTTTCTTATTTTTTTTATTGCCTTTCATTGCTTTTGCTGAATAGTGTATACCGATTCCGCATCAGGGCGACCACACTTAACTCAGCCGAACAATATAATTATTATTATGAATAATTTATGAACTGCTCTGAATTTCAACTCCTGTATGATCATTCTATTGTAAACTTATTTTGAAAAGAGCAACGCTAGAGTTTCTTGCCCGTTCTTCTCTGGCGAAAACAGCCTTGTGAACTGGGTGGTAGTGAAAAAAAAAAAGTGACTGAATCTGTATATGAATAGTGTATGACATTTTATGGATTCAATAAATATTTTCATTTCATTTCATTTCATTTCATTTCATATCAAGTACGAATAAACATGAAAATGAATCATAATTAGGAGTGAAAAATATTAAATCTCCATCATTATCTGACAGATTAGTGTAATTTGAAAAAAAATCTAATTGAAGTCGATTTATGAAAGTCCACTGTAAGCCATTCAATGGTCCCTTCTTAAGCAGCAATGGCAATAAATAATAAAATAGTAAACAAACGCACCTACGTTTCGCTGACAATATAGTCCTAATGGCGGAATCGCTGGAGGAGCTGCAATATATGCTGGACAGTCTGGCTTCAGCCTCACAGTGAATAGGTCTTCTTCTTCTTCTTAGGAATTGACTTCGACAAAACTAAAGTAATGATCAACCACCACCTTGATCCAAGACTTGTCGCTGTATGTGACTATTACCTCAAAGTTGTTTTAAACATGTGGTAGAAACAAATTTGAGAAGGAGGCTACGAAGAGAATCCAGCTGGGAATTTGGTAAACTACGTTGAATATTCTCGTCACCTTTACCACAGAGCTTGAAAACAAAAGTTTTCAACCTACGGTACTGAGTCTTGGAAACTCACAGCACAACTGGTCCACCAGCTCAAGGTCCCTCAGCGAGCTATGGAGCGTGCTATGATCGGTATCTCTTTAAAGGATAAGTTCCGTAATGAGCTTATCCAACAGAGAACCAACTTTATAGACATAGCAAACAGGATTAGCAAGTTGAAGTGGCACTGAGCTGGTCACATATGTCACATAACCGATAACCATTGGAGACTGGAGTAAAGGAATTCTTGAGTGGAGACGGCGTCTTGACTAATCTAGTCTGGGACGCCTTCCAGCTAAATAGAGTGATGATTTCCAAAAGGTTGACGATTTTAAAGGCAAGTTAGACATCCCCGAAGACTCGCCGAGCTTCATTGCTCGCGGTCATTAAAATGCGTATCACTGTTGATCCTGGCTTACAGGAGTTGCAGTGGCGGGTGTAAGGGGGGACACTCTCCTAAAAAGAAGGTTGACGATGGGACAAGCCAAAGACTGGGTAAAATGTAGCAATTCGGGAGAGATATATGTCCAGCAGTGGTCAATAAAGGGCTGATAATGAATAAACAAAATATTTGAGTTGCTTATGACGATTGAAAAATAGTAAATGTGATATGGAGGCACGAAACATCGAAAACTCACTTGGAATTGCGTCTTTTGTATAAACAATGGCGGTTACACTGAAGTTTAGAAGAGGGGCAACAATCCATATAAAGAAATAATAAACACTTTTTGGTGGAGATAGCTGTAATAAAGGAACTTTTTTATGTATTAAAGGAACAATATGAGTTCCTAAGAAAATGTGATCCTGATTTTGAAAAATTCTTAAATAAGCCAAAGGGCCAAATAAAATACTTAAGTCCGAACATATTTTTAATAGGCACAGTATTTGAAGATGGAATATATTAAAGAGTTTTATATTTATAATTAAGAAAACTAGCTTTTTAATTTCTGTAACATAAAAGCACTAAATCCAAATAGATGGACGCTATGATTGCATTTTTGCATCAAAAGTACGATTGAGAGTGGTTAGACCAAATAGTCTACCATGCTGGCCTAGTGCGGGCTCTCGGGATTAATGTACCATAGAAATTCTTACAAATCACGATGGTATTCAAGTTTCCTGACGATGTATTTCCTTCACTGTCATAATGCGTGGTGATTGACTGTCATGCCAGTAGTAGAAAAGTCACGGATGTCCCCTGGGATTCGAACCCGCGACCACAATGAAAAATGTTGGTCGCCGCCGTCTGGTCTGATTACCATTAGGCCACGGCCTACCTTAGAAAAGATCCATCATCATCATCATCATCATCATCATCATCAGCCTATTCGCGTCCACTGCTGGACATAGGCCTCTCCTATGGCACGCCACTGGGCTCGATCTTCAGCCCAACGTCTCCAACCGCTACCAGCCATTTTTCGGATATCATCACTCCACCTCGTCGGAGGGCGTCCTACACTACGCTTACTGAGGCGCGGTCTCCACTCGAGAACACGTCTACCCCAACGGTTGTCGGTTCTCCGACAAGTGTGACCAGCCCACTGCCACTTCAACTTGCTGATACGCTGGGCTATGTCGGTCACCTTGGTTCTCTGTCGGATAACCTCATTCCTGATTCTACCCTTCAGGGAAACACCGAGCATAGCCCGCTCCATTGCTCGTTGAGCGACTTTGAATTGGTGAAGAAAAGATCCATAAAAACGAAATTACAGTGTTATTTTTTTACATTTATGAGGGGCCCCATTTGATGAATTTTGCCACGGGCCCCCGATGGGGTAGTTACGCCACTGGTAGGATTTGAATGTTATGATGAAAGATGAGTAGAATGAAACGTTAGACGAATGACTGATATGGAACGTGGTTTGTGTGAAAGAGATGACTAGTGAAAGTTTTTGAGAACGAGTAGGAGGATGAATGATTAAAATGTTGAAGTATACAGGGATGGAATATAGAAGAGAATAGTCTGGAAGACGACGTAAAACGTGAAAGACCAATGAAGACGATTAAACACGACTGTTAAGATAAAATATAGAAGAAGATATTAAATCGAAGAATATTTAAACAATCTTTGTTTCATTCTGCCCGAAACGAAACTATTCCCACATTTATTTAATTATATATTTTTTTAGTTCAAATTGTATTTTTAGTAACTCACCTTTTTACTTGAAATGTGGTATTTGACATCATGCGGCAACACCTCTTTTGAAGCTTGAAGCAGGTACACTTCCACTGTCACCTAGAAATATACAACATTATGTTTAAATTATTATATTTGATGTTATTATATAAAATATTTTGGAAAAATCTTAAAATATATACAGAATACATTACTCCTATTAGTACTGCCTCTATCATGCATTTTTAGCATTTAAATATTCGACATTTAAAGATAATTTCCGCTATATCTACCGTCCTTTAGGCAAAAAATAAAAATGATTACCTTAAAATCACTAGTGAGACCCAGCATCCGTATCTCGTCGGGGAAGTGCAGCAGATTGCCCGTGGGTTGTGTCAACTGCATGCTGGTAGCCAACACTCTGTCGCGACATTTCAACAGGCACACGGCGTGGTGGCCTACAGCGCCATCTGTAAATACCAATAAGAACATGCATATGCATGGATTTGTATTTCTTTTTGCATTAAATTATATCTACCAAGAGTCACTTAGCTTTTATGCTATATGCTAATAACATGCAGGAATTACTTGAAAAAGACAAATATTACTGGCAAATGAATGAATCACTTTTTTATGAAGTGGTAATAATAGTTAAAATATTTAGAATTACCCATTATTAATAACAAATCTTAATGAATGTTTTAAGTCTTTTTTTAACCTATTTTATCCCACTGTTGGGCAACGGTCTTCCACCTGTCTCTCGTCAGTTCATGCTCTACGGCCATTGCTGCAATGGTCGCCCCCTGTATCTTCACAAGTACTACACTACACTTCTTTATGTTGTTGATTAGCGGGTTTTTGTTATGAATAAGGGCGTGTAAATAAAACAGTTAGTTTATTATGTTATTATAGTTAGTCGCGGATATGTTTGTGCGGACCACAAATATTTATTTCGGGTCTGGGTGACCGAAAAGTTTCTTGTAGTTCTCGACACCCACTACACAAGACTTAATTGATCTTAATGTGGGGTCAGGACTATGTATGTGACTGTTGGATGTATTTCTTATTTATTGTATTTCCATGTTTCGGTTACACTAAAGACTTGTATTGTTAGTTGGTTACCCGCGTTGAGTTGTCGCACATATTCCCTGCGCAGCGGCACGCCGAGTCCGTTGATGTGCAGCGAGGCGAGTCCCTCGGTGGCGGCGGGGCCCGCGCCCTCCACCTGCAGGCGCTGCAGCTCGTGCACGCATGCCTGACGACGGTGCGCTGTCGAAATAAATAGCATTAGCATTGTTGCTATTTGCTATCTGCTATTGATAGCACATAGCAGTCTGGGTAGTGGTGGATAATACAATATTGCTATCGTTGCTATAGTTGCTATTAATGCTATTAATAATCAACAAATACCAAGTCAAGTCAATGATAACATTTCGCACATTTAGAATTATAGAGATAAAAAAATCTTATTTATTGGGAATGGTTAGTTAAACATTTGTAATATAAGACATTTTGTGTTTATGGAAGATTTTATACATCTAGAAAACCGATTTATACATATTTAGCCTTTAATGCGTCAATAGTTCTTTTTTTAATAACGGGTTGATAAGTCATTATGACCCAATGTATGATAAAAGCCAATAATTATTTTGGATTATGTCACACATTACACATAAGTTTCATTGTACCAAATCCATGACGGCTTAAATAATCTGTAGTTTTATGGTTTTTTTAGCTACTAACATCTACATACATCAACCCACATAGAGCACTGCAGAGCATGGGCCTCCTCTACAATCGAGAGTATGATTGACAGTGATTAGTCGTGTAGTTTTATTTAGCTACTGATATCTGGTGGGATCCTCTACAATCGACAGTAGTTAGTTCTAAAGTTATTTAAGCTATATGTGATGTTAAACTTCATATTAGTGTAAATTGTATTCCAAAGAGTAGTATTGAAATGTGTTAATAAAACTTACTCGCTAACAAAAGCAGTCTCTCGCCCTCAGCCTGTTCAGTGGAACCGCTGAACTCTATAGTAGCTGCACAGAGGTTCAGCGCTTGACTTGCCTGCAACATTACATCAATAATTTATACTTTAATATGAGAACTATGTCCCAAGGTGTCAAAATGTTTAGACATATGTAGGATTTGAATGTTATGAAGAAAGATGAGTAGAATGAAACGTTAGACGTATGACTGATATGGAACGTGGTTTGTGTGAAAGAGATGACTAATGAAAGTATTTAAGATGGAAAGAGTAAGAGGATGAATGATTAAGATGTTGATGTATGCAAGGACGGAATAGAAGAGAACAGTCTGGAAGACGACGGAAGACGTGAAAGACGTAGAAGACGTATGAAGTGAAGACGAATTTATTTAACAGTAAATATATTCAAGATTATCCAGACGATCTTTGTTTAATTTGACCCCTTACGGAACTATTCGCACATATTTTTGGGGGCTCGTCCGGGATAGTTCCGTATTTCGGGTCGAAGAAGAAGCAAGCAGAAGACGAAAGGAAAATACTACGTGAAAAATGGGTGGACGTGGTAAGGAGCGTCAACAAGACGATGAGGATGACGAATATACTACAGCTTCGTCGGGGAGAATTATTCATGATTTATTCCACGCGGAGAGCATTATCCCCAAATTTAATGGCCAGGATAAGATATCTTCTGTGGTCAGATGGGCCCAAGATATTGATGATAATGCTGAAATATTTCAATGGACACCTCTGCAGACTCTAATAGTTGCGAGAAGGGCGTTAACAGGGACAGCCAATTTATGGTTGAGGTCGGAGAAGCCTTTCAAAAGCTGGGAGGAGTTAAAAGCTGCTGTGATCAAAGAATTTCCTGATTCAATTGACGCAAAATCGATACACGAGATGATGGCTGCAAGAAAAAAAAGGAAAGATGAAAGATGTATAGATTACATGCTAATCATGAAGGAAATGGGAAAAAGAGGCAAAATGGCCGATTATGTGGCCATTAAGTATATTATTGACGGCATAGTCGACTCGGAGGTCAATAAAATGGTTTTATACGGCGCAACAACATATTCGGAGTTGAAAGAGAAGATCAAAATTTATGATACCATAAAAGAAAAGATGGCCGAGAATCATTTTCAAACCGATAAGTCCGTGAATAAGAAATGTTACAACAGTAGTAAACTCAAGTTAAGGTGCTATAGTTGTGGAGAATTCAATCATAATTCATTGCAATGTCCAAATAAAGAAAAAGGCTTAAAATGTTTTAAATGCAACGAATTTGGGCATATTTCGCCTCATTGCAAAAAAATTAATGACGTAAATGTGCGGTCGAGGACATACGAGAGACCGAGCACATCCGAGCAGAAGAAAACCATGTGTGTCACAGAAAATGATTTGAAATGTGAAGATTACAGTTGTCATGACAACGCAGTTGATGGTTATAAACAACGTGACGATAATGAGAAGTTGGTCAATGAGAAGAATATACACAAAGAAATGTGTTTCAAAAACGCTTGTAAGACGATTTATATTAATAAGTGCGAAGTGACCGCGTTGATAGACTCCGGCAGTGACCTTAACTTAATCAGTGACGAACTTTATGTGAATATCGGGTCTCCGGTGTGTATGAATACTGCAACAAATCTCGTCGGGTTAGGAGGCAGTATAGTGTCGACAAGCAAATTTTATACTAAAGTTTCAATAGATGGACATTATTATAAAGTAAATTTTTATGTTGTGCCTAGATATGCTATGCCATTTAGTGTTATATTAGGCCAAGAATTTCTCAAAGATGTTTTTACTGTTATCTCGAAGGGTTCAATACTGATCGCACCAAATATAGAGAATTGGATGACGAAACTCTCTTGTGTAATTAACTATGAACAGTTTGTTTTAGGTAGAATTCAAGATGAACAGATCAAGCGCGAAATTGTTAGTTGTGTAAAGAATTACCAACCGAAGCAAATTAAAGAGTCACCGATAAAGTTACATATTGTGTTAAAAGACGATATACCGGTAGCTCAGAGACCAAGAAGAATTTCTCTGGCAGAACAACAAGTTGTTGAGAAGCAGGTAGCTGAGTGGCTTAATGATGGTATAATTCGTGTAAGGTATTCAGAATATTCGTCTCCTTTGGTTTTAATTAAGAAAAAAGATGGTGGTACAAGAATCTGTGTAGATTATAGGCCAATCAATAAGAAAATGGTTAAAGATGAGTTTCCTTTGCCTATAGTAGATGATTTAATTGATAAACTCAAGAATGCCGTTGTATTCAGTGTAATAGATTTAAAGAATGCCTTTTTTCATCTTCGTGTTAGTGAAGAAAGTATTAAATATACTGCGTTTGTTACACACAATGGCCAGTATGAATTTTTAAGAGCTCCTTTTGGTTTGTCAGTATGTCCAAAGTATTTCATGAGGTTTATAACAACTGTGTTTCAGGAACTTATAACAAAAGGAATATTAATCATATTCATTGATGATCTACTGATACCAGCAGCTAATGAATGCCAAGCTTTGCAACGATTGAAGGAAGTTTTATCTGTTGCATCAGAGTATGGTTTACAGATAAATTGGAAAAAAGCTCAACTATTATGCCGACGAATAGAGTATTTAGGCCATGTTGTGGAAGATGGAAAGGTGCAACCTTCACCTGAGAAAACGAATGCTGTAACCAGGTATCCCGAACCAAAAACGTTAAAGCAACTTCATAGTTTTGTTGGGTTGACTTCGTATTTTAGAAAATATATAAAAGATTTTGCATCAATTGCTAAACCGCTAACCGATTTATTGAGAAAGAATGTTAATTTTGAGTTTAGTGATGTTCATAGACACGCATTTAATACATTGAAGAATGCATTAGCTAGTAGTCCTGTTTTAAGAATTTATGATCCGCAATTGTTAACTGAATTACATACAGATGCCTCAGCCCTAGCATACAGTGCTATATTGCTGCAAAGAGACTGTGCAGGTGAGTTACATCCCGTGCATTACCACAGTAGAAAGACAAGTGAGGCTGAAAGAAAATATAGCAGCTACGAATTGGAAGCGCTAGCAATTATTGAAGGTGTTAAGAAATTTCGACATTATTTGTTTGGTACTAAAATGAAAACTAAAGAAGATATTGAAATTTATGAATTACTCGAGAAAGAACATAGAAGTACTTTCTTTCAAAACAGAGAAATTTTAAAAATAAAGACGAAGGAGCAGATAGGGAGAATTCAAGAAGAAAATCGTATGACTTACGACAGGAAAAGAAAGGAAAGCCGCAAATATACTGTAGGAGATATTGTAGCTATCAAACGAACACAATTTGGTATTGGATTAAAGATCAAACCTAAGTATTTGGGCCCATATAGGGTCACGAAGATCAAACGAAACGATCGATATGACGTACAGAAAATTGATAATATGACTGAGGGATCTCGAGTAACATCCTCTTCTGCAGATAATATGAAGCCATGGCCATTGTCTGGTAGGGCAGATGAATTAGGTGAATAGTGGTTTATTAACTGATGGGGTAGATTAGGGAATATACCTGTCGGTTGGTTGATCCTTGGCCTAATATTTTATTATGTTGCTATTGTTTATATTCTAAGTATGCAAGATGTTAGATTAATAGTTTTATTTGCCGTGTGTTTTTTTTTTTGTGTACCTATTAATTTGTAATTTGGTTTAAGTTGTGTTTAAGATATGATGTGTTTACGGGAAGGTGGTTTCTAATGTTGTATGTTGTAGGAGATGATGGTTATTTTAGTTGTTTGTTATTTTGTGTATTATGTCATAATAATTAAGATCTGACTGAGGGCAGTCAGATGTCAGTATGGCCGAGATGTAGGATTTGAATGTTATGAAGAAAGATGAGTAGAATGAAACGTTAGACGTATGACTGATATGGAACGTGGTTTGTGTGAAAGAGATGACTAATGAAAGTATTTAAGATGGAAAGAGTAAGAGGATGAATGATTAAGATGTTGATGTATGCAAGGACGGAATAGAAGAGAACAGTCTGGAAGACGACGGAAGACGTGAAAGACGTAGAAGACGTATGAAGTGAAGACGAATTTATTTAACAGTAAATATATTCAAGATTATCCAGACGATCTTTGTTTAATTTGACCCCTTACGGAACTATTCCCACACATATTTTTTATTATAAGCTATATCGTCGATAAAAGAAATTACGAATGATGAGCAACAAAACGCAGTCGTGATTTACACAACCATCGATCAAATTATCTACGCTTGATCATTCACCTTATAATTTACTTCATGTTTTTTCCTTCAAGTTTTACATGCATACTGATATAAACTCAAGCCTTTTTCCTAGAAGTGGTAAGTACGTACGTACAGACGTACCAGAACATCTATATTACGTCTTGTATTTTCCGTCCCACGATGTGATAGGGGGCGACACTGTCGCCATATTGGGCACAAGTTTCTGACTCAGGGCTGATAATGAATAGAAAAATACAATATCGATTCGAACCCCATCAACTTTGTAACCGTACGGTATTACAACTACGCCACCGTGGCAGTCCAAGGCAGGTCTCCAAGTATTACATATTTTAAAATATCCCTTACCTGCGATATAACAGTCTGCTGTTTAGATATTTCATTCTGCAGTTCCTTGATGCGTTGTCTCACCGTGACGACGGCGGCGGCTGGTTCGTTCGGGGTGGGGGGTATGTCGCGGTCGGGGGAGCAGTGGCGGATCACTCGCATCGGGGTTGAAGGGGTTGACGACTGGAATATAAACAGGGACTTATATGATAAGAATAATTTGGTATAAAAAATATGGTTTAAAGCTTCTTTCTTAACATAGTTGATCGAAGGTATATATGTGATTTTATAGATTAGATTTTTATTAGATTTTAGACTAGTAACCTAGATTTGTATGATATATTCTGTAATTTATAGGGAAATATTTATTCAAATGAGATGTAGAGCGTGTTTGATTTGGAGATAATTTGCTACGAATATTTTACCAAGCGTAATTTGTAAAATAAGTAACACACACACACCTCATAGGACACAATATATTATGTAGTTCTAACCCTACACCAAAATACAAGGCTTGTGTAGTGGGTATCAGAAACAACAAAAAAACTTTAAAATCTCAAAACCCAGACGCGAAGCTTTATATTTATGGGTAATATAAATGTATCTCTCTATTGAACCAGCGTAATTCCATGTCACATTCATCCTTTCAACTAACTACACCACAAAGGCAATTAAAAACCAGGGGGGTTACTCCATAATCCGAGGCAAAGTTCGCATATTCGAACGTAAAACTGCACGAACTTGCCTAGGCACTCCAAATGTTCGAATCCTTTATCGTACGCCATAGACTATGTTCCTCTGATAAGTTTCAAAGAGAATATGATTGATTTTTGACAAGTGGAACTTATGCTACTTCCGACGTCGAACATTCAAACTTTCGGATCATATAAATCCAGATTCCAATGTACTCACAGCATTCTGCATCCTCCTATAAAAGCTGACGCTGTGCACCAGCTCCCCACCCTTGTCCGGACGAGTGGGCTGCGCCTTCAGCGGCGACGTGAACGGCCTCTCCTGGTACACGAAACTTGATGAGGACATGCCGCTGTGCTGCAATACCAAGGGAACGGCTTGGGGGGGTTGTGCACAGCTTTCAATATGACTAGTTGTGAAAGCTGTGTCTTTTCACAATTCTGTCTGGTGGTAGGTCAAATGTGAGAAACCATCTAGGTACGTACTATCACAATGTCTATTTCTCCCGCCAAACTGACTGTTGTGTGGCGAAACATTTGTTTGTTTGAAGGACATTGTAGCTGGACATATTGAGACTTAACATCTTACGTCTCAAGATGGCGAGAGCAATGGAATGCCAAGTATGGCTTTGTAATTCAAGGTTGGGTTTTGCTACTGTTCATTGACGGTTGTATCGCTTACCATTAGGCGAACGGCACAATTCCACCAAATAAAAAGGTCACATAAATTTTAAAAGTCACAATTTTCTCATCTATCTAGTAATATACCTTGTTCACCTTGGGCGGTGTGGGTCCCTCGCTCTCCTCATTCAGCGCTTCGTCCAGCATGTCATCCAGTTCGCTGTCACAAGCGCCATCCGAGCAATCCGAATCGTCGCTCTCACGAACCGCTTTTTTGTAACTCGTGTTGTTTTTCTTCACCACCTGAACGGGGTATTTTATTTTATCTTTATTGTACACAAACAAAAAGTACTTAACAATATAAATAAGTAACATCTTTTAAAAGGAGATTGCACCTTATAAGTTATGGCCGAAAACTAAAAAATAAATTTTAAAATTTCATGAGGGATACATCTATCTTTCTAGTAAACCTTTATGTTCGATATCTGTCTTTTTTTGTATGCTGATATTCATAACTACAATTAAATTAATCGTCTAACAAATGTATAGTAATGTAAATACTTACGCTCATTATCTCCCTTCCAAATGAAGTTTCTGCCCAGTTGTCGGATTTATTTAAATTATCGTTTCCACTTTCAGCTGGGTCTTCAGCGCTGCAATAAGAATAAAGAATTTTAGTCTCATGTTTGTGGCCAAACAGTAGTCTTAATTTATTTCCTGCGTTATGTTTTTTGATAATCTCAGTATGCTTTTAAATATTGTTTGCGATATTTGAACGAGTATTCGCAACTCAGAGGTTATAATTGTTTATTACCTGTAAATTCTCAACTAACAATGAGGTTAGAAGATTTACGAGTAAATATTTACTATAAATAAATAATAATTCGTGTTCTATTACAGTGTGTCATGTGAAACCTACATCTGACTTATTTCAGAATAGGGTATTTGACTCCATTTTATTATTGTATTGTATTTTTTAGGAAGTCATTGGTTTTCTATCCTAAATGGTATAGCAAAATCTGCTTTATATGAAATTAGGCTCGCCTCTTTTTCATATTAGGTTCAAATAAGTCCTGTGTGTCCTGTCCTATCTTGTCTGAACTATCCATTATTAAAGACTAGCGGCCCCGCCCGTCTCCGGCCGAGTTCAGATACACCATAAAATAAATATTCTACTGCCATTGTTCATCAGGTGTAAAACAAAAATATATCGGTCCCGTGGTTTCAGAGCCTATTCAGTGCAAACAAATAATCAAATATTTTCTCTTTATAATATAAGTTTTGAAAATAAATAATGTTATTATCAATTATACTGCTTATAGTATCTTTAATATAGAGGCAGCACTGGTACTTCAAAAACGTAGACAAAAATGGTGGTGCCGGGCCACCTTTTTCCGTCCTCCTATTGGCTGATAAAATTGGTTGTCCATTAATAACATACATTAATAACTTAAAAATAAAAGTAAAAATAGTTTAGGACTATTTAATTTCACTCAAACTCGTTTTAAAAGGATAAAGATTCATTCAATTAAATAAATAAATAAATAAATAACACCCAACAGTCACATACATAGTCCTGACCCCACACTAAGATCGAGTCTTGTGTCGTGGGTATCAGGAACTACGAGAGACTTTTCGGTCTCACAAACACCCAGACCCGAAAGAAATATTTGTGGGCTGCACAAACATTTCTCTCGGTGCGGGGATCGAACCCGCGGCCTCTCGTTTTACAGGCGGTGTCTAACCGCCAGCG
Source organism: Hyles euphorbiae (assembly GCA_023078785.2). Taxonomy (NCBI): domain Eukaryota; kingdom Metazoa; phylum Arthropoda; class Insecta; order Lepidoptera; family Sphingidae; genus Hyles; species Hyles euphorbiae. Next base: position 7,254,047 of record CM041048.1, read on the forward strand.
CCACGGAGGCTGTCACGCACTGTAATTCTCAATAATATAGGAGGAGGAGGAGCGCTACCAACATTACGAATAAGAATATAACTACGTTTTTCAAGATGCGAATGTGTGACAACTGACAGCGCTCTCTCTATTTTATAAATACTCTAAGCAATTATGATAAATTAATTATACTGGAGCGTATGCTGGCGCAATTGTACTACGATACTTTTCTTCTGTGTGGGCCCTGGGGGGGTAATTCTTTACTCCGACACGTCGAGTGTTCGAATAAGTATCGCACGTAAAACTGTATGAATATGCCTAAATATTTTACAAAATGTTCTAATCCTGTATCATACGTCGCAATCTTAGACTAAGTTGAAAGTATACGATAGGTTTCATAGAGAATAGTAGGTATTAATTTTTAGAAGGGGCCAACTTTTTTGTCTTATATTATGTTTAACCCAACGCCCCCCCTCCCTGTATCGTCCCACAAGAAGTTAATAACGCATGTTATTAATTGTAAATAACTGTACATATGTATTAAGCATGTTAAAGAAAGTCTGTATCTATATATTTCTTGTAGTACCACATTCGTGTGTTCCTGTACCGATACCATCGTATATAGTTAGGAATACATCACAGTGCCCATGTCAGTGTCGCATTTTGGGTTCACTTGTTGTCCAGGTAGAAACAGATCGCCTAAAGGGCCGGAAAGTCAATAGGCAAATGGTAATAAGGTTACTTGGTAGGGGGATACTAGATATGCATTAAATTACCGCCAGATGCATTGTAGGCAGTAGTGCCAGTACAAAAATATAAATGTCTTTAGTCCATTATTACCCTCGGCGGGGAAATGGTGAGGTCCCCTCGTATGAATTGTTCATGATATCCATTCTAGTGTAATTTCAATCTTCTCGTAATTATCATGGGTTCATTATCTACCTACATAATATCTATAATATTAACAACTTTTTTTAACTTGAACAACTTGTTTAACTTGAACAAGATACTAGTTGAAGTATAATTATCGATAGATGGCGCTACATTATTGCAAAAATTCATACCAAAATTGCATTTATAATACCGAACCCACACTAATGTATTTTTGTCTTATCTCCTAGATGTTTTTTTGGAACCTATATTTTGTCCCAATTTTGGTCAAAGACCTCCCCTTTATTCCTTTTTTACCTATGTTGAGCTCTTGCTATTTTGGCCCGACTGTATCGAACTCGTTTTTTCAACGCATCTTTCGCGTTTTCAGCGGCCATTCACTATATTAATTCTAGTTACATCGTCTTATTATTAGCTGTTATTTTTACATGGGAATAAAAAACTTCGCTTTGTTTGTAACCCGCGTTAATAGCTTAAAGCTTTTTCTCATAAAATAAAAGACTATTCTTTTTCTTAGCCGTTTACATCGCACACATTCATAACTTAGTTTTATTTACAATGTGAAGAATTATATTAAGCCAAGAAGGTTTTAAGATAAGATTTCGAACGTCACAATATAAGCTATACGGACTTATACTACACGAACTCGTGTTGACATAACGGAATCTATTTCTATTTATAATAATAAATTTATCCAAATATATTACTAATTTTTAATCCTCTGTTGTATGAGATTTGTCTATTTGGCATATACCTATGCTATTTCGGGAAAGGTGGTAGGTAGGGTCATTATTGATGTTACGAACTCTTCTCAAAGGCCTAAACACTGTCCTCAGATTTTTTAATAACAATCCCAATTATAGGTAGAATATAACACTTACAACAGTATAGATTTATTCTATCTTATCTTTTATCAATATTTTTAAGCATACTGAGATTTCTGAAAAACAAAACGCAGGAAAAAAAATAACATAATCGTATCTTAATAGTTTTATTTTTACATAAAAAATAGTTTAAAAAAAACTTCATGTTATCACAGTCAACGAAATTTTCAAATTATGACCTGAAAGGAAACTTTATGTTAGTGTTCTGTAAACCCTTTGCAGCCAAGAAAACTTGATTTAAGGGTCGAAAGTACCCCTATATCCACCATTATACGCATTTTTACACATTCGATATTTTGCTCGATTACAAGAAACATTCTTATTGGTACTTTTGACCCAAATAATCTATATTCTTGACTGATAGGCGACAATTAAACAATAAATAAGGCTATATTATGCTTAACATAAATGAATTACAAATATGACAATTTTAACCCTTCCATGCTGATTATTATTAAATAAATACGTATAATTTTTCTGCATTTGAGTTTTTTTGAACAATAAAATTCAAGAAGTTCTTGAAAATTCATATATGAAAATGTTATCCATTTTTTATCCATGCATTGAAGAGTTAAAGAAAATATTTGATTCAGTAAGCTATAAATTACCTTACAATAATTACAACAAATAAGTTTAAGTGGAATAATTTGATTACTGAACGTATATAGTATATTTTGATTTTGATTTATATCTAAAAATCAAGTAAATAAAGATTTCATCCAAAATCAATATAATATTTTCGGAATCATGTGAACTAACAATAGAGTTATAAGTACTTTACTGTATCAGCCCATATACTACCCACTGCAGGGCACGAGTCTCCTCTACAATCAATCACCACGCACTAAAACGGTGAAGGAAAACATCGTGAGGAAACCTTCATACCATAGCGATATATAAGAATTTCTATGGTATGTAAGTCCACCAACTGGCACTAAGCCAGCGTGGTGGAGTATATGGACTAACGACTCTCAATCGTGCTCTCGATTGTAGAGGAGGCCCGTGACCTGCAGTGGAACTTATATGGGCTGATACCGAGGTCATATAGTCACTACGCTGGCATAGTGCGGGTCGGTGGATTTTATGTATACCACAGAAATTCTTTCAAGTTGCTATGGTATGCAGGTTTCCTCACCATGTATTTCTTTACCTTTACAATAAGTTGTAAGTTATCAGAAATATTTCTAGTAATTTGCTGATATTATATACTTGATTTTTAGATATGTACACGTATTTTTAAAAGAAACCATACATAACTTAACATAAAATGAAAAACAACTAATTATTTCAATTCTGTACATAATACCTTAGCAACTGTATGAGGCTTAACGAATTTACCTATTTATATTTATTAAGTTTTTTGTAGCTATATATTTGTAACCTACTGTGGTATATTATGTTTTGTATTTAGTTATTTTATTTTGCTTATATATTTAAATTATGTTAAATACATTGGAAGCATTTATGTTATTATTGAATTACCTATTTGCGGTAATTTCGCTTGTCATTAACTATTATATTATATTTTGAAGGCGAAATTGGAGTCTATTACAATTTCTTAGTAAGTATAAAAATAAATACTAAGAAAAAAACGGATAAATGGTTTCAAATAAAAGAACAAGGATTATATAAGACTTAAAAATATAAGATCTTGTTCAGACATGAATTACACGCTACTAATTTAAATTCGCGGCATGCTATGTCCAGGCGATTTATTGACTTTCAATTTTATTAACTTTCGTATAATCTCGCGCGCGTCGTTTCGCGCCAAATTCGCGTTGTCTGAACACAACTTTAGAATCATTATTTCAAATATAGAACGTATTCAACACACATACTCTGTAATACCTACTATCTATACCTACTACTATATCTATTGTACTACAAACGCATTGTACTTAACGTTATTTAAGTAGGAAAGTATAAAACTTGCGTATATAAATATACAAAATGAAATGTAACATCTAACACTAAAACTAAGTAGGCAAGTTACAGTCTTATAAATTATTATATTAAGTTAGACATTCCCGGAGACTCATTTACAGCCGATGCCAATAAACAATCCCAATCCAAAATTTGCCGTTTGAGATTGACAGCTCAATCTTTTTTCTGATACTATATTGCTAATAATCAATCTCAGTAGTGAAAAAACTATGGCAACATTGTAAATGACAAATCGAAAAGTAGAAAACAATCCAGATTGATGTCAATCTAATTTAAATTGACATCAATCTTTTTAAATATAATTGTCTTTTATATAAGGCCGTTGAACAAGCATGTGTTCACCTTATTATTGCCGATATAGTTGTCAAAGAATTCATAGGTACCTTTAAAACATGAGCTGTCAGCAAAACACAGACTTTTCGAAATACAAAACAATTTTCGTCAATGTACTTAGATATACATCAGTCTGATTTAAGGCGTAGTCAAAGATTGGCGTAATATGGCTTTACCACTCAAAAAAAATAATGGTTTAATATGCATGATGCAGAATGGTTCATAATTTTACAATCGTACATAACATTACCATATCTCTTATTTTTCGTCAATAAACTGACTCTTAAGGAACCGAACTCACTACCTCAAGTTTTACCCATTCTTAGTTCATTGACTGTATTTAGATAATCTAGGCCTTATTCATAGCCAATTTTAAAACCTATTTCAGTTATAGAGCCAAAAAATTCGTTTTGCCTCTTTCAAACGACTTTTGAGTTCAGTTTGAGCGAAGAAGACAAAACATCCGATACCTAAAATATGTTTTAAAACTGTTTATGAATAAGGCTATTAGTTTATTAAAATCGGTTGCAAAATACCTCGATCATACAGGGTATATCAAGACTGCTACCGAAAACGAAGCCGGGTGGTAGTTTATGCGACTACAGACACAATGCAACAGAAAAAGTTGCAAAAAAAAAGCGACAATTTTTTTTTGTTATTTTTTTCCTATGACCATATTTGGGTGGTAAATACATTTTTTCCTAAAATAATAGTGTATACCCTTTTATTTATAAATAATCTAAGGTATAAAAGTGTTTAAATTATTATTTTAGCAAAAACTATGGATTTACCACCCAAAAATGACGATATTTAAAAATTCATAAAAAATAATTGTCGCGTTTCTTTTCGAAATTTTTGGTTGCATTGTGTTTGCAGTCACTAAAACTACCACCCGGCTTCGTTTTCGGTAGCAGTCTTGAGATACCCGGTATAAAATTATGTATTCCATGCATTCACCGTGTAAATGGTACACGCCAATCAACCGTCCTTAACTGTCAGTTATACCATTGCGATAATTGTAAAATTACTCTTACATTGGTATGATATAGTCAAGAAAAATAAAAAAAATATTGCCCTTAACTCACACTAATATTTTGGTGGGCAACATATTTTTAAGTAGAGTGGATTTTTACACATACGTTCTGTATGACATTCATTTCATCGTGAAATATCTAGTCATCATGTCGTTCCAATAAAAAAATTACACCTACGAGATTGCTTTATCTGAGAGTCAATCCCAAGACCCCACATTTTACAGCCAGCAACTAGTCAAACAAAACAAAATGTTTGAATTTAATTGTTCCCGTATACCATATGTAGCATTGTTATTACGAACATCTCAGTGAGTTTGTCAATCATTCAGAAAACTTTCGAATAGTATTAAAATCATGGTTCCTTAGATTTACGCGAATTTTACACATTGAAATTAAGCTATTTTTTACTCATTTTATTTGGTTTAATTTTTATATTTTTAAATAACCGAAGTTTCGATACTTTACAGCTTCATGATCAAGGGGCGGACTGAAGTAATTAAATTAAACCAAATCGATAAAATCCGCTTTTTTGGCAATAGTTAAATTTAGTCAACTTTTTAATATCTCAAAAAGTAAGTAATGTTGCAATTAACTAGAGTGTAAAGTGAGAACTTGCAGGACCGGACGCTTTCGTTATGAAGTCAACGGCGCGGTTTAGAATTGCAATTATTATGCAATACGACACTAGGTTACTAATTGAGTGTCAGATTACTTTCAGGATGTCTGTCTGTATTTAGTGCATCTTGTGCGAAATAGGTTATTTGAAAGTGAAATTATTCAGTTATTCCGTAAAGATCTTAGAGTATTTATACCATAGAGGGACCCCTGGTACTTCAAAAACGTAGATAAAATGGTGTTGCCAGGCCAGCTTTTTTTTTTTTTTTTTCTATTGGTTGATATTTGACGGGATGCCCAACATGCACGAATTATTTGATAATATAAAAAATTGTTTAGCCAAAATAATTTTTATTATCTTTTTAAAACTTATAAAAGGTATTTATTGCAATGTGGGATATAATAATTAGTTCAATTTTGATTAATATAGGAGTGCTATCAATATTACAAACAAGAAGAAATTCACGTTTTTGAAGTTGCAAATATATAACAGCGCTCCCTCTATATTACAAATACTCTAAGCTAAAGATATGCGTGATCTTGATTTCAGTGCTTTATATCAAAACTACTACAGAGTACAGGAGTTCGGTTTCACAATACACAAGGTACTCCTATGACCTATCGTTCTCAAAGTAGAGATCGAACCAGCAACCGGTCGGTTCACAGATAGTTTCCAGTCCATTACTCTTAGACTTTTGGTGGAATATACTGTGGATATGTATAACGTTATTTGTTTTTGAATAAATAGTCTGTATCAGCCCATATACGTCCCACTGCAGGGCACGGGCCTACTCCACAATCGAGAATACGATTGAGAGTGGTTAGGCCATATAGTCCACCACGCTGGCCTAGTGCGGGTTGGCGAATAAATAGTATATAGTATCATTTGCACAATCTAGTTTGGGACTCATCAAATAGACTTGGTAAATGTGTATCAGGTTACTTTTAGGCCGTCTGTACATGTACTGCAATCGAGAACGCTGTGAACTGTTTTATAGGTCATATAATGTCTACGCTTCTAATAAATAATTTTTCTTTATTAGTTTTCATACAGAAAAACCAGACATGATTAAAAAATATTAAACTTTATATAGTATTTGTTTGAACGTCTGTTGTGAAACTATCGGTACTATTCTATAATCTTTTTGCATCAGCGGATATTTTATTAAAAAAACGTTATTGGCTATGAATTAGCAGGGTCCGGCAATAAGAGTAAACATAAAAATAAAACAACAGGGTTTAAACAGTACCTTACAAAATCATTCCATTATCGACAAATAAAAACGATTTCTTCAATGAAAATCATTTCTTATATCGATTTCCGTTCATGAACATCCTTTATTACATCAAATATTACCAATAATACTGACGTAACATTACATTTAACTTTTTCTACTTACGCGTTATCACCGAACGCACAATGAGCACGCAATGTAATTACTACAATCGGAAATAGTTGCGTGGAAACCGTGTCATTGTCAAGGCTGAATAAGTAATTGCGAAGTGGGTGTTAAGATTTATGAAATTGTTTAGTATTTCCCGCTTTAAGGAAAACGGAAGTTTTATATGTTAAGTAGATATACTAGGGTTTATGCTATAAGTATTGACTGGGATAGTAGAATTACGGTAAAGAATATAATTTATTATACATTTGTCCATATAAAACGCACTGTTGGGAATATCTCCTTTAAGATTGTAGAAGGGTTGACGCTTTAGTCTTGGTAAAACTAATAGACATGATAAAACGTCCTATACCATAGAATTGTGAAAACTATCCAATTACGAAGTCTGACCCTAGTATCAGATATGATTGAACACATAAATACGTACGCATAGACATATTTTCGCACCAAATAGATCCCAAACTATTTATTCTGTTAAAATTTAGTACACACAAGAATACTTGTACTGTAAGTTTTCCGCAAACAATTGGCACGATCACAATACTCAAGTTAACTTGTATCAAAAATGATATTTTTGACAATTCGCTTCTACTAGAAAAATCAGGCACTACATTTTTATAAATTCCAATTTAGTACATGCTACCTAATTGATTGTAATCCCAATACTTACTGCTGCCTTTTTGTATATCATAATCGACAAATATACAGTCCCTATTTAACTCTGTGTTTCTATTCAACCCTTTTATAGTAGAACATATTTTTTATGTCATTTTTTCAACTTCGAATCTTCCTTTTTTCCCACCCATCTCAAAACGTAAGCGGTATCACAACAATGCATGTAATCACGAATTTATCCATGTTTTATCGTTATAAACATTGTATTGTATTAAATTAACGATATGAATGACGATCACGTATCGAATATGCATTGTTGATTCATTGTATGAGTAACGTAAAGTTCCGTTTTCGACTTCGATGCATCGGGGAAGTTACCGAAAAGGCTGGGGTTTTTTATAATGTTATGTTAAACTCACATAGACCTCACAGTGAGTGTTCTTGTATGAGAAAAGGAGGTTATCAAGCTCATCCTAAGTAGCGTGCCTTTTGTTAGAGTTTTAATAGTTATCATTACAAGAGTTCTTGACTTCATAAAAATATTGCCAGATTTAAAATTTCAATAGATTCTCTGATAGTTAAATTAACGTCGTATAAAAAAGTCGCCAGCAGATTAATTGCGATTCGCTAATTTACAAAATCGTATCAGACTTATTATTACACAAGGTAAAGTCGTATACGTTTTATTACATGACAACTTTAAATTATAGTTAAGTCACAAAACTGGAAGTATTAGGACTCAATCAGTCAAAGAAGCAAAAGGGCGTATATCACCCAAACACCAATGTAAAAAGGTCCTTAAATATAAGGCACAGAAAGTACTATAAAAAGCTTGAATATACAAGCTTAAAATACGATAGAAAAACTCCATACATTGTGTATATTGCGCATTGTCACAAAGAACTAGCAAATCGCTTTATTGTATAGTCCATTGTGCCTTGGTTTAAACACCTCGACACACTTAAATATAGGTACATCAACCCGCATAACCACAAATGATTGTTCTAGATCCGTGCTAATGACCATCATTAGCCTAGGCGATTACTACTGCCTAGACTTGATTACCTTTATTTAAATAGGTAATACAATGTGTGACTTATCATATTGTATACTCGTTCATCTGTCAATTTGACAGGCCGCCATTTGTAAAAAAATTGACAACGGTCTAATAACCGTGTGCTAAGTTAAAAAGCTATCACTAATTTATAAATAAAAACAACTTTTATATAACTAAATAATATCTTAAGTTATATCTTTTTCACTGACAAAGCGATCACGATTTTTATATTACTATCTATTATCTACAACAGTGGCAACACAGATTGACTGTTGTCAAAACTGTCAAAAGCATTCAAGGAACAACACTGTGGACTGTAAAAATATTTAAAATGTATGTATGTATAAACTGTTAATACGTCACTTTTTTGTGCATAACCATTGAAATTATTTATATCTGTAAAACAGAAAAACTACATTAAGTATGCAGAGTGTTGTTCCTCAAACAAAATCTTCAAATCCCGCCAAAATAGATGAACGCGGCCGCCATTTTGAACTTGCTCAATACAGCTACACCTGTAAACCCTCATATACACAGGAAGAAGAAAACGCATTCTAAGGCGTAGTGTCCACACCTTGATCCGCCACAGTCAGAGTACTCCTCTTGGCTGTTGGAATGGTCGGTCTCGATGTCCGACAAGTGTGGATACAGTCCGGGTTGTTGGACAACCGCTCCGTTCGTGTGACCATTGGTTTGCGGCTCCTTTTTGTTATTCACTTTTATCCTTTTAACGTCGTCTAGTACTGATAGAACTACTGGAGAATCTTGCGAACCTGAAATGTAAATAATTAAAGTAAATAAATGTGCCAGATGTAACTTTTAACTAATAGGATATAATAAATAGACTGTTCTGAAACCTATTTTAATTATCCAATATTTTGTCCCTTTCGAACTACTTTGGATTAAGTTTAAACAAAGAAGACAACACTTTAATAGGTAGGTTTTTAAAATAGGTAGTGAATCATTCCGCAATCTTCTTATAACATATGCTTTAAGTTTTTTGGATTAGTCAACAATTTAGCAGCAAGAACACTTTATTATGTTACTTTTATAAAAGAGGAGAAACCTGACAATTCAACTGATAAACATCGTAGGATGAAGAATCGACAGATCGAAAGGCCTCGACCGTGGCAATGCCTTTTCAACGTTAAGCTTCAGAACGTCTAAATACCATTATAAATTCTTAATGTACAGTACAAAAATATAAAAAATATCTATCTTTACATGACTAAAGATTATCTGTCACATTGATGGTCTTTCCCGACATTTCTACGCCATTTATTTTCATTAGGACGGCATTGAGCTCCGTGACTCAAGTCCTGTCACAACGTCCCGATCAAGATAATCTGCACAAAGTAAATCTCCGCGTTTGCTTTTGAATCATGACTACGCACTAAAATATGCTGATTAATTTCAGCTTGACTCATCACTCAGCGATTTTGTTAGTAAATTCAAATAGATATTTATCTGAACATAGTTATTGAACCTATGATTTAATGTTTTGTAATTCTGGTTATGCCAATTTATTACCTGTTTAATCTTAACAAGCTGTTGTTGTTTAATAAATTAATCTTGTTAGCTATGATTTTTAAAGACATGGTAATGTATAATATTTTACACATGAGTTACTTTAGAAGTGCTCATAAGAGTCCGATTCCTTTTCCGTAATGTTTCTTATATTGGGAACATTTAGTTATGTTGTCGTGTCATTGTTATATAGTTTGGAGGTACCAACATCCTAGGAGCGATTTTCGATATAGTTACATTTTGTTCAATGAATTTTGAGTCGCCTACGCCTATAGGAGCTATAATTATTAAAATCTACAAACGAAAGCCAACCCAACACAGACAATTTGTTGCTAAGTGGTCTATTTTGCACGGCATATTGCTGTTCATTTTTACGTCCATGTCGGAATAAGTATTTTTTGTGTCGTCCATTAAAAATAAAGTACAGGACATTACCCATGCTAATATTTACATACGTATGAGACAAAGGATCTCGGCACAGTCAGTGACCTCGTAAGCACTCCTTGCTTGCAGACAAAAAATGAGGCCGAGTGACATACGCTGTACAACTAGTCTAGTAAATATTAATGCTTTATTAAATAACTTAGATTTGTGAAATGTCTGTGAAGATAGGAATAGTATGTGGCACACTAGACCAGAAACTGAATGTGAAATTAAAGACTGCGGTTTTGAACATGCATGACAAACTTTTGTATGAATCACAAAATCTGATATGGATCCAAAATGTTTATACCTAAACTAAGATCCGTATATAGGCGATTTTAGACTATTCGTCACATGTCCCGCACTTGTCAATAAATCGAAATATCATGAGTAACCGTAAATTGATTCTGATGCAGATTGTTGAAGAATTTCATATGCCTATCTATGATATCAGAAACTGAAAAAAATATTTTTAATTTGCCCATATACAAGAAAGCTCTTAGATCCAACCAGTGACTTTACAGTTCATAAAGAAATCTTTACTTCATATTGTGCATATGTTCATATAGAATACGAAAATAAATTCTTCAAATTGCACTGGCATTAAACGTAATGGACCGTCGAATCGTTTCCGCCAAGAGGATGAATATCGCGTTATGTTTCTGTAAATTTTCGCGCTCGGAACGAGATCACTGATCCCGGTAGCCGATGTGAATGTCCCTTATAAATGCATTGAAATACAAAGAAACAGTGTGAAAAGTATCTACATTACTAATTTTATGTAAGTCCGCCAACCCGCACAAGGCCAGCTTGGAGGAATAAAAAATAAAATAAAAACAGTTATAGCCTTTACCAATCGTTTTTGAAACTCTGGTGGTGCAAAGTTAGACAAATAGAAAAAATCGCTTATAAAATGAATTTATACAGGCACGTATTTGTTAGTAAAACTTGGTGAATACAATTTACAAGATATTTTTTCAGCTATACGATCAACCAAATTTAAAAATTGTTTGTAAATCTTACTAACTGGTTGAGACAATTCCGCTATTTTAAATTAAACTAAGAACTATTTTACAAATCATTCGATGGTGAATAAAGTTATAAGATAGATAACCCAATAAGAAATCCTAAACGACAAATCAAAACCATCAAACGCTCAGTAACAAGTATTATCTGTCCAAACAAGAATAACCATCAGAATGTCAAGTCTCAACGTGTAACACCCACACAAGTACTAGTCAGTACATCAGCGATCGTGACCTCTGCACCGGCTTAAGTGCACAAAAAACCAAAGCTCGGATTACAAACGGAATTTAGAAATAGATGTTTATAAATAGGTTCTATCAGTTAAATTTATTAACTAAATGCTATACACGATTTGTAGTTCTGACCGGATTGGCGCCAAGACCATGTTTTTTTTGCCATTTCTCCATCTTTAGCACTCTGATTTGTAAGACTATCGGATCTTAAAATTTCTTAGACAATATCAAGCTTATGCTTTTTTATTACACTTTTTATTTTTTTAGTGGCAAAATTCCCACAGCCTTCGATCTAAATTAAAATTCGCTTCATAACTCAACCTTAAAATCTGCTAAAATCTATCGTGTGTGCGTAGAAATTACGGTTTCCCATAGACCAGTGTTTTGATTACGTAATTCCGTAGTTTCACGTATAAATATCAGTTTTAGCACACCATTGTCAAAACGCGGTGGGTGGAATGTGTGAAAATTGATTTTGTAATAAGTGAAAACGAAATTGTATAGTACAATGCAGATTTTCGTTTATGAAACTGGTGAAATTTATAAAAAAGAATATCTAATGTAATTCTTCAAATATCTTTGATTTCAAATATAATTTCAAGACCTATGAGGATTTCATTTTAACTATGGAACGTACTAATTAGTATCGGTCGTATTAAAAGACAGTTTATAATTCAGTTATCGAATTATTTGTCTCTTGCGAACGACTTTTGAATTCATTTTAAGCAAAGTAGACAAAAAATTCGATAGCCAAATTAGGTTTAGTAACGATCTGTGGAGAAGGCCCTTGGACATCATAATATTTATATTCACATCGGTTAACTTTACAGCAACGAATCTCAACAATACAAATAAATCTATATTGAGACCGTCATAAATTGCAATATAGGTAAAAAATACATTAGGAAATTCATACTCACTTCTCCTCTTAACAGGTTGCGCTCCCACAACCCTGTCGACTTCTTTCTCTCCGTCCTTATCATGAGGCGCCTTGGCCTTCTCGTCAAACGTCACCTTGGGCACGTTAGATATGATCTCGGGCTTCTTGTTGGCCTGCGCCAGACTCGTCGTGCTACCCATCAGCGGGGCCTTCTCTGATGGATCGTGATCGCTTTGATCATCGTCTGAGTCGTTATTGTCTGGGTTTTGAGGCTTTGTTGGTGCCTGAAAAATTGCTTTTATTAGTATCGTCTTAAAATATATGCAGCAGTATCAGTAGTCTTGAATTGATGTTAAGTTATCAGAAACTATGAAACTTTATCAACATCACAAACAATGTTTCAAAACAAATATAAGTCGGCCAGGAATATTTATTTTGTTTAATAATATACACCCCTTTAATGTCTAATTAACCCAATTATCATTGTCAGATACAGCAAGCCACCAAGAATTTCCGCAATGTTGGTAGCGGCCTGCGTTAGAGACTTTCAGCAACCTTAAATAGGTCGTAACTAATTAACTTAACAAATTATAAAATATCCTTAATTAGGTCGTAACTGATTAGCTTTGCTTTTCATAAACTCTTAATCTTAAAAAACAGAGTTTGCCAAGTTTCCAGGAGACCTACAAGTTTAGATTTAAGTCAATAACTCTACGTATGACTTTTAAGATAACTAGGCTATACATTACCGAAAATTCAGTGTAATTGTACAGTGTTTGCCACTGCAATCTATCTTGACACAATAAAATTACCTGCTTATTAGTTTTTTGTAAGGAGATAAAATTTCCCCGAGATTCTGTGAAAGTAAGAGAGCGTATGCCAGATACTCATATTGCTTTAACCTGACCTTTGTAAATTATAGACTGTCGAACGACATGACGAATGCCTACTGTATGTGGCGTTATAATAATCTTAGGATTATCCACAGTTCCGTCCAAAAATACATCCCATAATTTGACATAAATTCAGCATATAGTAAAAACCAACAGACGGTCGTTCCGCGCGTTACGTCAGCGTCGTAGTCGGTCCTACTTGACCTATAAACGTGCTCTTGCAAACACCTCAAACACGAACAGACCAGTTTCGCACAATAGGGACTGTACTCTCTATTTGCTGAACGTCAGCTGAACAAAGAGAGTGCGTGACAGTTTCTAAACTATTGGTTATTGTATTGATAAAAGCTGCTTTACATAAACACGTAGCAGAACCAATAGTTGATCTAGATTAGTATACGTACTGTATTGGCTATTATCTCCCTGCTTTTATCTAACATTGACATGTGCCCTAAGCATCATGACTTTTAAGTGAAGTTAAATATGTTGTTTATACCAGCCGGCTACCTTGAAATCTACCATAATAGTCTAACCAAGCTAGTAAATTTGACATATTTTTGTTAAGAACACGGTGTTTCCCTTCATCATGATGATGCATTAAGTTTTAAGCACAATTATAGTAGTAATAAATATGCTCAACAACCATACGCATAGCCCCGACCTCACAGCAAGACACAAGCCCTGTGTCGAGGGTTTTAGAATACTAGAGATTTTTCAGTGCAACAAGTATTTGAAATAGCTTACCGAAGAACGTACGATTCATCTGTACTCGTATATGTACAGTGTTCATTGGCTTTAAAGATAACTTCCTACTTCCTCGAGTACTATCTTGACTTTTCTAATTTAATAAGTATGACACTATGATTTAATATCTGATTGGCTCTTAATCTAATTGAAGTTTTTTAAATTATTGAATCATGATTGTACAAATTACGATCTGACAAAAAGTAAACAAAACAGTTCAGACCATTATTTTTTATCGGCCACAAAAACCAAACGTTTTGTCAGTTGTCACTGATCAAATAAAAGTAAAAAGGTTATCTGGGGACGAGAATAGCTCTCGAAGGGTTGGGAGCATGGCGTGTGCTGTCTAATAATGGACAACGTACAGACTTACAAGTCATGTCAAGGAATGCTGTTTACGGTAGTAAGGTAAGTACGAGACAGCGGAATTACTTTGTATGTAAGCTTTACTGGGAAATGATTCAAAAACTACTGGCTATAAAGGTGCAATCCAGTTTTATTTTCTTTTTGGAATGTTTAACGCTCCTTTTACGATTATTACTGAGGTGCGATAGGAGAATTGTAGTATAAAAGTCGTTGCTAGCACAATGTATGAACATAGGTATACGTACTGCGTAGGTATTTAGCTTTTTGATTTATCTAATACATAACAGGATGATTCACAGATATGAATTGCTATTCTAAAATTTAGTAACAATCACATTGCTAATTAGTAGATGCAAGAGCCTATATATAATTTGACCTTCACGCTATGAAAATCTTTCCTTCATCAACAAATATTAACTACGGGTCTAGGTACGACTTAACAGTCCTTAATTACTAAACTATATTGCTTACGACTGTTGATTGTAAAATAAATAACTTAAAAATTAAAGTGCATACCTTATAAGGGAACCGATTCTGCAACATCTCCATATCTTTGTCTTTCTCCTGCTTGAACTTATTAGCAATCGTTGATTCACTAATCGTCTGCTCTTTGCTAAATAGCGCTGCCAGTTTATCCTTTATACCACCTCCAAGAGAACTCTGACTGACATTATCCTCAGGTATGTGGTCTTTAGAATTGCTCCGAGAGTTCTTTGTGGGCGTTGAGTTTTTGCTGGTCAGTTTCGACTTGTCTGCAAGAGATATCAACGTTATTGGATGTCGATGAACTTGGAATCACGTTTGCCAACAATGAATGGTTTTTGTGTGTATTCGCGTGTTAAATCGTTATTGTGGGTTTATTATTAGGTTAGGTTTTTGTTTATAGATATTTATAATGGTGATTACGATAAAAATGGCGTTTAGATAGTATCGCTTGACAGGATTTTATCCTATTTTATCCCTTGTTTTTTTACACAATTACCTATGCCTGTTTTTTTAATTGCTCCTTCTATATAACACGTGACATTTCAAAGTGTTGGTAATGTAAATATGTGGTCATGGCTTTAACAGAAATTCTATTACAAACTATTGATGACATCATTAATAATCCTAGACATCAATTCTGCGTATTATTTGTTTGTTGAAAAATCATCGAAGGTATTGCCAGAGTCCTCGAGGTTTGACGAAAGACTACTATCAATTAATAAGTCACTTTACGAATAGTAGTATAATAATTAGTTGTTCCATACTGATAGGCAGGGTATTTATTTCTATATAAGGAGTAAAATTTTAAATCCTTATTTCTCTCAGAGTATGTAATTCTTTTGACCCTGCAGTACTTAATAAAAGCAGTCGTACACGACATAAACTAAGCCAATCACCCTCATTACCAGCTCATCAGCATAAACTTAAGCTTAGTAACAAAAAAACCTCAGCAGCCAGTATTTATGTACAGCCGATGTTAGTGCAACGAACTACGTGGACTTGGCACAAACTGGTTATGGCGAATCGATGGTCGCGTTCAGTGGGACATTTTAAGAGGGGGGAGGACGTCTGGCGTGCGGCTAGGTCGCATGTGCTCGCACCTTTAAACTGCAGTTCGAGATTAGTGTAACTAGTTTGGTTCATATAGCTATTGGGAATATTAACGGTTATTTGTGAATATGTTAATTATATCAGGCTATAACTGAGGAACTAAACAAGGTGTATATAAGCTGTATTTAAAACGCATTATACTTGAATTACAGTAATTCGGATGCTTAGAAATGATATTGTACAACTATTATTGAAATTTTATAAAACTTTACCTATTATAAGATTAACACATGAAAAGCGCATCAGTTACTACGACACTTCTTTTTTTAAAGCGCTTGGTCACGCGGAAAACAAATTAATGATTAATATTTATTTTGACAAATAAATCACTTTTGTCCACAACAGTACAATACACAGACGAGTTCAGTAACAAAAACTATCGGTAAAAACGTTTTGATGGGCTAAATTAAATTTAATGAAAACATTATCTGATTGACCCAACAAAAACTTCATAGAATCTTATTATTATAATGTAATAAAAGGCAAAATAGATTTAAAATAAATAAAATGAGGCATTTTTTTGGATGTCATTTGCTGGATTAAGTAGGTTCATTCCTATTCTTCAAGGAGTTTTCAAATGCATCATTACTATCAAAGTCTTAAATCCCCTTTAATCAAATATATATAAAATCGTTCCAATATAACCCCCTTTGAGACTTCAAAAAAAATACGACCGGTTAGAAAAATATTGTAATAATGACACTAAATCCTCACTCAGTAACACATCTACTACTGAAGTATTTCAAAGAAGTTTTATAAAAAAGACAGATATAAAAAATGTGCTCATAAAATTTTATTAAATCTAGAGAACAACACTACTGGTAGTTATCAGATGAGATGTTTTTGTTTCAAAACTTGAAGACGGGCCAAGTTGCAGATGTGACCGATTTCCACGCAAACAACTTGTTCGAGATACAATAACATAATTCAACAATTTTTATTAAAAAATAATTTCAAGTTTTGCTGACCGCTTTTAAGATTCGTCTACGCGCCCGCATAAAGACATAAGGGCTATCGTAATCAATGTTGAAAAATTGCCGTGCCGAGTTTCGGGCTTAGCCCGTATGCGTATCTCTAGTTCATAAATAAATCCATCCAACAATCACATACATACGTAGTCCTAAACTCCTAACCCCACACTAAGATCGAGTCTTTTGTCGTGTATCAGAAACTACGAGACTTTTCGCTCTCACAAACACCTAGACCCGAAACCTGTGGATCAGACATATATTTGTCTCGGTGCCAGGATCGAACCCGGGGACCCAATTTTCACAGCCGGAGTCTAACCAACTGCGCCAGGAAGGCCATTCCATTAAGCATTGTAAGCTGACTTTTGCCAAATATCCCGTAAAATGTTAGCAGACATTTGGTGTAGACATAAAAAGAAAGTTTTTCAACTAGCAATGAGTGAAGCCGTCGAATAGCCCGCCAACAAAAAGTTGCCGATATAGGTCTGCGGCTTTGTTGTGTAGTAATAATATGCTTGAAAAACGGACAGTATGTGCGTCAGCTGTCGCGTTGCGGTTAGTGTGAAGGGTTTAATCATACAGTAATAACAGATCGGTTAATCGTTTCGACGTCGGTTTAACTGTCGAGGTCGGAACCTTGACGCCATCTGTTCACAGGTCAAGACTTTATGTCTAGACATGTCCTTTTAAGGGATAAATGTATAGATTTAATTGTCAGATTTGATTTATTAAGTTTTATTATATTGAATAGTGGCTCAGTTTTTTTTTTTTCAAATTCAAATACGGCCTTCAATCAATCAGATTTTTGATAAGATATAATCACAACCATTAACACAATAGGTATTTGAATATAACATAAACTTTGATATGAGTAAAGGGAGGAAAAGGTAGATAAAGAATTTGAAAGTCGGAAGTTCCCAACAATTATTCGTGATAGCCGACTCATAAGAAATCAAAAAACCCGATAAGAACGTCATTCAGTGAATATTGAATACGCTTGGTAATGCAAGAATCTGCGTACCTCAGTGAGGTGCCATAATTTGCCTTCCGATTTTTATGATGTTATTTTAAATAATAAACTGTGAACAACATCAAGAAGTCGTGTATTTTCCAGAACAACTATAGAGAACAACAGATCAAACGAAAACTACCAACCTTAACACAAAACTTAAATGATAACTGCCAACACAACAGTAAAATAAAATATATTTGCATTGACGTTTCAACTTTTTATATAATGATTTTTAGGACTTTCTTAACAATGATTCATTTACATTTCTCAGTTTTCACGTTAAAAACCAAATTCTAGACAGTGCGTCAACGTAATTGTTTGTTCATTCCACTAGACTGTGTCCTTTATTTTATGATTTATCACATCACCTAGAAACACAGTTCCTTGCTCTAGATGAAACAAGGTCACTGATAAAATAACCTTCATACATCCTAGACGTGCGTAAGTATTCACCGTTAAAAGATGATAATTTGCACGGGTTCTCAATTTCACTAATATACAAATTTTTACAACCTGCTTTGATGGCACACGATTTCAAAAATGGTTTCTCAGGCTCGATTCCCGAGTCAGGTGGTGATGTTGAATGTTTTCTTTTCATACAGCAGTTGCACTGGTGGGTGTGAAAAGCGTCTATTTATATGTAATTTCTTCGTCAAGAAGCCTTCTTTATAAACGTGATCATTGTATCATACAATACTGACCTATTACCAACTTCTATATAAGCGGTAACGCGAAAACCTCTTCATTATAATAAATATTTTTGGCAATTTCGCCATATGAAAAGCAACTAAAACATCAAAATTGTTAGGATAGTCGGCGGATTCAAAGCT
This sequence comes from Hyles euphorbiae, assembly GCA_023078785.2. Lineage (NCBI taxonomy): Eukaryota > Metazoa > Arthropoda > Insecta > Lepidoptera > Sphingidae > Hyles > Hyles euphorbiae. The sequence continues at coordinate 7,273,300 of CM041048.1, forward strand.
GGTACCGCCACGTGATAAAATCGTTTCCTTCAAACACCATCATACATACAAATGACATACGAATAATTTATTACATACATAAATTCATTTGATTGGTGTTTATTGCGCGTTTACACATATTTAAACAAAGGCATATTTTTGTTTTTTAGCATACTCGTAATATTATTGAGGACGACGGATATTCGTCATATTCGAAGTATGTTAAATCGAAATTTAATTGAGACTGTTTTAGAGCTCCGGTAAATCGATAATGGAATATGAACCGATTTACATAGATTATATGTCAAAAAGTTACTTTAGGTAGGAAATTTAAAATAAGTGGCTGGTTGTGAAAGGGCAGACTTTTGTTTCGGTTGCTGCATACAGAAAAATGTATTCAGAATCTATCATTGGGTTCTACGAGCCCCAAATGTCTCTCTTGTATAATACATATTATATGTGTAATTACACGATGTACGGTGTATTTATTTTAATGACTTTTACTTTATACAATTGGCATGCCACATTGAATTTCAAGTTTGTTGTTGAAAACACGCGCCTGAAGACGATAGTAAATAATGATATAATTATTTACTTTACATATGAATATATCGACCTAACAGTTGAGTGATGACACAGTTAATATTTACGTACCAATACATTTTTACAACTAAAACAAGTTGCACAATAGCAGGGCATTGTCTCGAAGCAATAACTTTAACGACACTTCGGGCTCGTTGCGAAACCGTTATCTTTGCAAGCGTTTTGCGAAATTAACAACAAAAGTAATATTTTCAGTGAAAACGTAACTTGACTCTGTTACGACAGGCTAGGTATAGTGAAGTCACCTTACGATTAAACCACTACTTTCAACAATTCGTGTTTTAGAGATTTACATAAATAAATTCACGCCTTGGTCACTTCTTTAGCTTCATTTACTGTAATTTTAAAAAAGTCAAAGGTCAAAGGACCGGAGGAGGCTATCGTACATGGCCACAGGAGTCTGCGAACGCTCGAATCAGAGAACACGGGATCGCGGATTTAAATCCAAGCTATCACCTCTGACTTTCAGAGTCATAGTATTGATGGTCAATTTCATGCGTGAAATAACAGTAAACGAAAACATCGTCAGGAAACTTGCATACCATAGAAATTTTAACAACAATTTATTAAATGTAACACATGACATATGTGAAGTCCGCCCACCCGCACTGGGCCAGCGTGGTGGACTTTGGACTTTAGCCTAATCAATCGAACTATGTCTTGTAAATAAGTTCCTTGCTTAGTAGTGGGCGAGTATGGGTTGATACGGTACGATATTGAGATGCACACGCATCAATACTTATTTCCGCATACCAATTAAATAGACATCATCATTCAAAACCTATCTATAATAATAATTATATATCTATCTTTAATAGATAATATGCGAACGATAATATAGATAAAATGTGAATTGATTCTGATAGATTCGATTCAAGGCTTGTAGTAAGTTACACGAACGAAAGCTCAACAAGGGTTGATACATACATGACTTGTTGTATGATATATACAACAAGGGCGAACAAACTTAAAGCTTCTGAGCTAAAAATAGCATATGAAGCTTTAAGTTTGGGAAAGTCTATTTGCGAGTGATATCATATTTATAAATTAAACATTTATATTAAGAATTTTCCACTAAAATACTTCGGAAACTTGAAAACATGAGGAAAAAATATAGTAAGCCCGCTACCGGTTTGGATATGATACCAGGTAAATAAGAGGAAAGATGTTAAAGCGAAATATTCGGTATTATACTAAATTATAAATATTTATAATTGAACAACACATTGTAAAGAAGATGATAGAACACATTTCAAAAAAATATTGTATAGTAAATAATAACAAATGTGAACAAGAACACAAGTCATTGTATTCATAAAATTACAACATCGTGTTAAATCCAGCATTGGTTGAAAACTCGTACAATTCTAAATTATGAACATTTAATTTTTAGAAATAAATATTTAAAAACTTACACAATATTATTTGTTGTTGGCAAAAATCACTATCAATTGGTATTTTTATCCACACAAAAATCCAACGAAGTGCACAAAAAGGTTCTATCACGGACACCGTTCGATAATCACGATTTAATTTATTTTTGTTCTTTTTTCAAATCGGCGGCGCAGCTAGTTTCGCGTGCGCACAGCGTGGTGGCCAACCGAGCGAGTCGTCATCTGCACGGCGGTACCACCACCTCTCGATAGCTTCCGTGCCGGATTATTGGGCTCTCACGACTTGCTATCGATCACTCAATCACGTAATACAATTAGGGCGGAATGGTTATGCTGTTATTGCACCGGCGGATATTATTAACTGTCCGTCATTTATATGTTATGTGTGGCTAAATTATCAGTTAGATGAGTGGTTTTAATTGGGACTAGTGACGAGTTATTTGGCAAAACAAAATATTATAAGGAACTTTAATTTTAATTTATGTAAATGTTACATTCCTTTTATCTTTATTACTTGTATTTCACTTATAACAAAAATAATGTCATTTCAATGTTAAATATCCGCAATAATATAAAAATGTGAACATGAATCTTAAATTACTTTTATAATGACAGAATTACACGTCATAAAAATAATCATTCTACTAATTTACTTATGCCTCTCAATAAATTGAGAGCCTGAGCAACAACTCTGACTTTCTGATTAGAAAAAATACCAAATAATATCAGTAACATAACTAGTGACATTCTACGGTTACTGTAAAACTTTAAGGCACAAGAATAGGTGCACATCCGCGCGGCACTCCTGCGCTTCAACTCTTTGTCGCCGGCATCATTTCACGCACCGGCGCACTTTATTAGATCGACTGTTGTACGAAGCTCTATTAATTTTGATGGAAAATCTGTTCAAACGGACGCAATTTTGTTACATCATTAATTGTTGAGTAAATAAATTTTCTGTGACGGATTTTTGCATCCTGTTTGGTAGTTTTAAATTAATTATTGGTTGATTGCATACTTATACTTTTAATTTATCGGAGGGGTATTGTTTTTTTTGCGCTTTCTTTTTCGGTAAAGTAAGCCCAGATGAGGACGTATTAAGGTAAAGAGTGTAATATTTTTGTACCATCCCAATTTATCGTCGTATCAGTAGGACATGTTATTTTGAAATAGCGTAATCTCATTGTCAATAATTATATTGCGGAAGTATTCATTCTAAATTAACATCTATTAACAAAACTTAAGAACTTTTAATTTGGATTGTTGTCTAGATCCAAACATCACTAAACATTTTGACGAAATAAAAACCTACACAAAAGCCAATCCCAGCCTAGAGATTGAATCCACTCAACCATTAAGGCGTTATAATAACTACTGGGCCGATTGCATTTAAACCAATAGCAACCATCCCAATACTACTTTTCTCCTCCCATCCTATTTCCTTCCCGCTCCCCTCCCGATTTGAAGAGCCGGCAACACATCCAGGAGCCAAGCGTTATGGATGTTCATGAGCGGCAGTGATCACTTATCATCAGGTGACCTGTTTGCTCGTTCACCGTACTTTGGCAATAAAAAACAGCCATAACAAGGAAATAGAATAAATAAAATATAATAATTTAAATCTTTCTCAACAGTCAAACAAATAAATATAAATAAATGACCATAGACCCTTTAGGCCTCCACCGGGCTACCGAAAGGGGTGTTTTACAGCTGTCCTCTCTACACAAAAGAAAGAATACTGCAGTTGCAAAGAATATTGAGTAATTTTCTCGGCAAACCAACAGTTTGCTGACTGTTGCTCTCGATCCATGATGCATTTTACACAAAAAAAAAATATAATGCAGTTCTAAAGTATACTAAGCAAATTTCTTGGCAAATGAACCATCAGCTTACAGTCTATTGCTCTCAATTTGAGATGGGCATTGCAACCGCAACGATTGCGGTTTAACACTATGAGGTAGTAGCAATTTAAATTTACGCTAACTCGTTAAAACCAAGTATATTAGAGCAAGGTTGTAGTCGATTAAAAGATGAATCAGCTGTTTTTACAGACGTATCACAGAAAACCGACTGTGGAAGTAACAGCGCCGCTGCGGTATTTCATTTTCTGGTAAAATTCTTGGAGGACTAATGCTTTTTCGCATTTTCATATTTGGATTTTTTTTATGACCTAACCTGACAGGCAAATGCAATTTTTATCTTTCTAGTATAAAAAATCCTTTTGAATATGATGGCAATCCAATTTAGGTAACAAAAAACGCTTTAAATGATAACCGGAAGTGGAAATCCAACCCAGGCCCTTTCACTAAACTAAAAAGATAATTATCGTCATATTTCTTGCACATAAAAACACAGTCCCCAAAAAGACGAGAGTAATCGAAAGCGCCCAGTGGTCCTTTTGCAAGGGACACCTGCGAGATCAAGGTTCGCAACCCGTTCGCCTTGATATCAAACCAGTTGATATACCGGTGTTTACATTTAAACAGCAGTTTAAATGCACTGTTGTGTTTCGGATTGAAGGACATTGTAGCCAGAGTAACTACTGGACATATTGAGACTTAACATCTTATGTCTCATGATGGCAAGCGCAGTGGAATTCCAAGCATTGCTTTGTAATTCAAGGTGTTTGGTTTTGCTACTGTTCATGAGCGGTCGTATCGCTACCATTAGGCGAACAGCATGTCAGTCTCTCCACATTGCAATAAAAAAAACATTGTGGTATCACTGTCATCTGAGGTGTTTAACACCTCTTCATTTTGGATATGTACGTATATGTGCTGTGATAAATGATAATTGGTTATTACTTCCTGTATTTAAAGTTTTGTAGACCACAAACTTCCCTATTGTAAGTAAATAAGTAAATATATGTAACTACAATTGTACATAACCTTAACCGCGCATTAAGATGTTTATCTTGTATGGTATCAAAAATATATGTGACTTTTTGTTCTCACTATATTCATACTGGGAGAACACAGAAACATTCATGGATCACACAAATATTCATGTTTCAGGGTAGGGATCGAAACGAGTACCTATCATTTCGCAGCCTCTACAGGGTCTTAATGTACTGGGGCCCTACTCTGCAAATCCGAAACGAAGTTCGAATCTTCGGAAGATCGAAGTTTATGACGATAAGAATGTTGATAATGAATGCCAATTGTTCACTTATTTGTAAGGTCCCTCTATGTCTTTTTTTCTGTAATTTGTTGTGTTTAATAAAGTGTTGTGTATCTGTATCTGTACCGGTAATATTCGCGTATATCTAAGAACCCAATAAGCAGTGAAATTGAAAACAAGAAAAAAGAAAGTAGACTTCCTTAGCTTAATGGAGGGCAATATTTTCGACTAAGAAACTCATAGCTTCACTATTTAAGTTTCCACACCAATTTGCTTTCAGAATCAGGTTACGTTAAGTATCTTCATAGCGGGACACTCGTCTTGGTAATTTCGGTAATGATATGTCATTTCAGTGACGGATTGTACGCCAAAAATACAAGTCTATTGTAGGTTATTGGAACATGGGAAATAGTAATAGTGACCAAGTCACATAACATGGTCAGGGGAAGTTGCGTTATGTGTTAGACAAACTAGTATTATCAATGTAATATTGTGTCTTTTAATAGTGGTCTAATTTTAATACGGTTTAAATCCTCTCAATCAAAATTTATATTGTTAGGGAGGCCCGTACCTTATAGAGTAAGATCCCAGGGCCCCCAGACGTTACTTATTTTCTCATAAAAAATATAAATGGGATAAAGTAGTGTTAGTACGTACTTTGAGTGTGTGCATACCTGCTAGCTTGTGTCGACGGCCAATTCATAGGTACCAGGTGCTAAAGGTAGATAAATACAGTACTGATTTTTCTTAAATTCTCAGTGGTGATTTTTACATATGTTTTAGATAATTTTGTTAAAAATTAATAATAATTATTGCCAGACACTTTCCATCGGCGCTTATCATTAACAGACGCTTTAAAGCTTCAAAAAAAATAACACATTTTTACTTATAATCTCACTCTTGATTTTTATATATGATACTTAGGGAACTATTTGAACACCCCTGGTCAGCAGCCAGACCAATTGGAGGGGTCAAACATCCCCCCAGACACACATAAAGTGTCGCTATGTGTATGAGCGTGAGGTCATTATTAGTACGCTTGAGTGTGAGAGAGATATCTATTTATCGATATCTTTCTTACTTAAAAATGCAGAGTACCAGATAGCATTTATGAAACTCGGCGATATTCAGTGACTTAGAACTAGAGCAAAATGTGTTTAACACTATACAAAAATTTGTTTGTGAACTGTACAACGTGGCCGGAATAATTGACGTAGATGCTGCCCGACTCCAACTCTTCATCAACACTTATATGGTTTGTGACGTAAATGAAGAGTTCAATCGCAAAAATGTGAAAAACTTTGATGCAAGTAACTTACCACCATGCAAAAGTGAGCTTTTACAGCAGTTTGGACGAGCTAATTACATCACTAGTCTCTGGAAGAAAATTAGTATTTTTAGTCCTGACAATAATGGATGGACGTTGGAAGATAATAAATATATATCTTAAAATTACACAAAGCTATACATGTCTTTCTTCTTTCGGATTATTTGTAGTTTGAACATTTTGCAATTCAGCGTGATCTTTACTGTCATCATCGTCTAAGTTTGATAAGTCATCATCAACCCAATGTTGGCATTGACTATCTTCATTATCATCCTTATTACTTTCATTTTCTGTTACAAAAATAACATAATTAAGAATCAAAGAGTTACACGGTTATATCAATTATTCAAAGTTAAAGTATAATACCTGATGCTTCTTGAAGCGATTCACTGACAAAGCTCGGCAATTGGTCCCCATCGAACCAGTTAAAATGATATTTATTGTCTTCCAACGTCCCATTATTGTCAGAACTAAAAATACTAATTTTCTTCATATATTACTGGTGGTAGGTCTCTCATATGTGAGAGGCTGCCTGGGTGGGTACCACCGCAATGTTTATTTCTCTCGTCAAACAGTAGTTTAAATGCACTGTTGTGTTTCGGATTGAAGGATATTGTAGCCAGAGGAACTACTGGACATATTGAGACTTTACATCTTATGTCTCAGGATGGCGAGCGCAGTGGAATGCCAAGCAATGCTTTGTAATTCAAGGTGTTGTTTGGTTCTACTACTGTTCATGAGCGGTCGTATCGCTTACCATCAGGCGAACGGCATTCTCGTCTCGCCATTCAAAGCAATAAAAAGAAAATGGGCATTCTTCCAGGGACTAGTGATGTAATTAGCTCGTCCAAACTGCTGTAAAAGCTCACTTTTGCATGGTGGTAAGTTACTTGCATCAAAATTTTTCAAATTTTTGCGATTGAACTCTTCATTCGCTCATACACATAGCGACACTTTATGTGTGTCTGGGGATGTTTGACCCCTCCAATTGGTCTGGCTGCTGACCAGGGGTGTTCAAATAGTTCCCTAAGTATCATATATAAAAATCAAGAGTGAGATTATAAGTAAAAATGTGTTATTTTTTTTTGAAGCTTTAAAGCGTCTGTTAATGATAAGCGCCGATGGAAAGTGTCTGGCAATAATTATTATTAATTTTTAACAAAATTATCTAAAACATATGTAAAAATCACCACTGAGAATTTAAGAAAAATCAGTACTGTATTTATCTACCTTTAGCACCTGGTACCTATGAATTGGCCGTCGACACAAGCTAGCAGGTATGCACACACTCAAAGTACGTACTAACACTACTTTATCCCATTTATATTTTTTATGAGAAAATAAGTAACGTCTGGGGGCCCTGGGATCTTGGACCATTACGTGGTTACTTTATGATTCGATACAAAGTACGAATTTTCAATATCCATAATTATATAATATAATACATAATTATATAATATAAAACATAATTATATAAATTATATTAGTCATAATTTTTCCACCTCTAAAAATCAATACTATTTTCTATGAGACTTATCGTTCACCCCGAACTTAGTCTGCGGTTACGACGTACGATAGAGTATTCCAATATTTTGTGGTACCTAGTCACATTCGTACAGTTTCACGTACGTTCTAACATTTGAACTTAGTTTCGTATCATGTAACCCCCTAAAGTGCGGCATTTATGGATTATATGTTGACACGATACTACCCACAATACACGTAGAGGTGCAGAGTAGTCCAGAGTACCTGCAGGGCCAAAATAGTAATATTCCTACAGAATTCGTGGCCGGGTTGACACAGATTAAACACGAAAAGCGACGCTCTTGTATAGGTCAATATAACGGATTTACCACTATCGAGTAATTATAGGCCCGGATTAATTGTGCGATTGCCAGGTCTATACATTTATACATTTTGCATAAATACTTTCCCGGACATCAATTCTCAATTTAATTTTTGTTTATGATTTCCGATCCATAATCATACATTTATATTATAACTACTTTCTCCTTGTTAGTCGTCTTAACAATACTGTCGCGGAGGCAAGAATGCCTACGTATTAAGTTCAAAACCGTTAGACAGCAAAATGCAGTCAAGCCGGTCTTGCCTTGTCGACAACTGTTGCGAAGGATGAAGGATAACCATACTAGTTTAGCGACAATACCACATAAATTTTATCTTGACAGTGATAGATAGTGACTTCGTGGCGCAGTTGGTTAGACAACGGATAAGACACTAGAGGATGCGGGTTTGATTCCCGCTCCGAGACAGTTTGTTTGATTCACAAGTATTTATTTATAGGTGTTTGTACGACCGAAAAGTTTGTTATCTTGGCATGGGAAATAAGTATATGACTGTTACGTGCATTAATTAGAGAAGAGAACAAAATCAAAAAATATAAATTCAAAACATAGGATAATAATTATGTTTGACACCATAAATATTTTTCGAGTAATTCATTTTCATATGAACTATTGATAAACACTGCAATTATCAAATGCAACGTCACATTATCAGAGCAATTAAAAAATATAACAGAAAATCTACGAATACATAGGTTCCAATTTCTAAACCACAATTGCCCAGTAGTCCCACGATTTATGAATGAGCCAAGATCGTTTGGATTCGGTGTGGCCCGCCGCGCCGCGCCGCGCCGTAATCACAGCAGTGTGAATGAACATAATTGTAGCTATTGTCTTGGCTATCATTTCGTCTGCTATATCTACCTCATTTGCATTATTTACATTTTGACGCCTTTTTGATTTAGACGCCGAGTGTGAACGAGAGGGCGCGGGTTCGATACCCGCAACGATGCAAATGTTTGTCTGGCCAACAAATATTAGTCTAAGGTCGGGTGTTTGTTAGACTCAAAATTCTGTCGTACTTTCTGATACCCTCAAACCCCCCGACTTATAACTGATCATTATATGGAGTCAGGACTATGTATGTGACTGTTGGGTGTATTATTTAATATTATTTAGAGTATAATTCTACAAAAAGACAAAAGTTCGTGTAACGCTAATTCTTGCTCACAGATTTTGAAATGTTAATAGCATTTATTGATGTTCAAATGATTTTGTGGGAGTAGTAGAGTAGGTAGTTTTATTTTTTTAAACGCGTAAATAGAAGCAAAAAGGTCCGTTACAACTCCCGGCAACTTATTATTATATTAATTTAATGCCCCGTTCACATAATCGCCCAACATCGGCAACTATAGGCGATGACGGTAATGTGTACGGCTTATTGCCTTTCATTGCCGATATTCGTGTACATCAAGCAGTGTTGCTAACGAAATATTTTTCATTCCCAAATCTGGAGAATGTAGCGGTTCCGCGAAGTATAGTAAATAAAATTATGCTTATGTTAAAATAAGTAACAAATTATTTATAATGTTGACTCGTGTAGTGTTTTTTTTTTTGTAATGCATTTTTATTGTTAATCTTATATTATTATAATACTAAATAACTCACATTACAGTGTAATGACTCTGATAATTTAACTCGTTATCATAAAATGAACCAATTAAATTATTAAGATATACACCCACAATTTAGGGATTTGTTCCAAAACTTATAACCCTGGTAAAATTTTACAACATTCGTGTTCGGGGTTTTTCGCCAACTGTCGGTAATCAGAGTGAGAGTAAAGTGAGAATACCCATGTTTGCCTGTCATCGTCGACGATCCGCTAGTTATGGATTTCTAGCCACATGCCCCGCGGGTTTGTGACAGTGTATTGCTATAGAAATTTAATTTTTCATTAAAAAAATATCGAAATACAAGTTTCAGTAACAACAGCTAGCATTTTCCGGAGCTATCAGTTACTTCCGTATAATAATTGGTTCAGTTTGATCACAATACGAAATCTATTCAGAAATAAGTATCATAGTTTATAAGTGTTTGTACATGATTTAAACTATATATTTGAATATTATGATTTATATCTGTATGAATATCACTCCGCTTATGCCGATGACGTGCATTGCGTTTACAGAAACCTGGTCTTCTCAAAATATTTGTTCATTTATTGTTATAAGGTCCGCCTACTTCCACTTTAGCTTGCTATTGCGGGTTGATATTTCTACAATATATACTAAAAGAAAATAAATAAAATTATAGATGTACAGAAAATGTTTATTTCAAACAAGAATATACAAAAAATACTTTAAAATAAATAAGTCGAATTATAGGACAGGGCACGCGTGCGTTTCAGCTGTATCTGCACCTAGTTGCCTGCTGCAACTTCTTCGGTTTCATTTTCTTATTATAAAATTCCACACCATTGTTCAATTCTCACTACATGCAATATAGTGTACGTAAAAAGCACAATTACTAATTGAAATAATTCTAAATAAACTGTTTGTACATTATTATTTAATTACACCCCATACTAAATAAAATAATCATAATTTTCGTATATTTTTATATTTTTGACAAAGATGACACAATTGACATCTGTGGACGTCTGTGGATATATACGACCAAAAACCTTCATCGTCCATTACCAATTCAAGTTTTTAATCCAATTAATATGTCTGTTATTAATAACTTCGTTTTTTTATGAAATTCTACTACGAGTTTTATGAGTACCTGCTTTAAAAAACACTAGGCATTGCGGGCTTTGCGATTAGTTAAATGATTGACTTCCAAAATGAAAAATAAATGTCGTTGAATCATATGCCAGCCTACGTGGCGAAGTTGGTTAGACGTCGGCTGTGAACTGAGAGGTCGCGGGTTCGATCCCCGCCCCGCTAGAAATGTTTGTTCTACCCACAAATACTCCTTTCGGGTCTGGGTATTGTGAGACTGAAAAGACCCACGACACAAGACTCGATCTTAGTGTGGGGTCAGGACTATGTACGTGACTGTTGGGTGTTATTTATTATTTTCTTTATATTTATGACATCTCATCTCAAAACCAGCATTCTACCATAGCCAATTCACCCATTGATTTGAACCAGGTATTAGTGGTACTTGTTATAATTCAGAGCTATGTGATGAATAAGGGTTCATCCACCAGAGTTATTTGGTTTATAATTTTACGACCAGCCAATTCTATCAATCCAATTAATTCTATGTCTCTGCTCGTGCTGCTCTGATTCTGTTCATCTTATTATGTCTACTTAATATTATAAATTCAAACGAAACTCTTTGTCTGTCGTCTGTCTGTTTTTATTAATGGAAAATGAGAAAACAAATCACCTGATGGTAAGTAATCACTACCGCCCATGAACATCCATAACGTTCGGATCAAAGATGTATTGCGTGTCCATGAAATGGCAGAGGAGTGGAAAGGAGAAAGGATGGGAAGAAGAAAGGAGCATTGGGCATCCAGCAATCTCACTTACCGAATGCAATGGAAAAGCTGTTACTTCACGTTGATCATTCATGCTGAGCAATAACTGACAACAGCGTGGCTCTAACACTTCTGTTTGTTTGACAGTCTAGTGCCTGTTAAACTTTTAACGCCTACACCACTGAACCAATTGCCTTGTGTGAGCTGTGTAAATGGGTAAAGTTACGTTATCTATTACGTTTATAAGGCAAAATTTTTAATCCTAATAAATTTCAAAAAATATATCCGTCGTAATTTATATAAGTCTATCTTCTTGTTATTCAATATAATCGTTTCAATAATTATTTAAATAATGTATTATTTTCTATTTTGTGTTTATAACCATGATATTAATCGTAATACAAATAATAAGTTACTTTAAGGGTTGTTCTGGCTATCTACGACGCTCTATTTGCATGTAAGTGGATGGTATGCTAGAAAGTATGAGGCAAATAAAATAGGACAGGATTGAGGTATGGCATCGAATGAAACTTGATAAGACGGGATGTAACGGGAAGGAATCAGAAATGTTAATGATGATTCAAAACAACAACAACTCAAGGGCGATAATAAGAACATATTGTTTTCTTATGTAGTGTAAAATATATCCCTAGAAAAAACGCTGTTTTTACGATTACAAATACCTAGTTGTGTTGCGGTAAATTCTTAACATCCACAATCTTCTACTTATCTGTTTACTCGGTATTATTTGGTTTTTATATATATTCATAAAACTCGTATCTATACGCGCTTTTTAAATAAATGTCGTGGCAACCGCTAATGCATCGACGTCGATCGACGTCCATTTTTGACGACTTATCTATTGACAACTCGCTCGAATACGTGGCGAGGTGCGCAAAATTTGTAGCAATGATGCGCAAACGTGTCATCGCCTATCATCGGCGAACATCGACGATTGTGTAAACGCGCCATAACACTGATCTTAAATATTATAAACATTTGATGGAAAACATCAATTACTTTCGGTCATTGTACTATAAGTGACAATTAGATTCTACTTAGGATAACTGAAATATGTAATATCTTTAAGTGTGCGGTTTCAGTACATATGTCTCAGGATGTCGAGCGCAGTAGAATACCAAGCATTGTTTTGTAATTCACGGTGTTCTTTGGTTTTACTACTGTCCAGCGATAATTCGTTCAATGCAATAAAAAAAGTCTAACAACTAACCTTCCTTATTACGAGTTAATATAAGCATCTGTTTATTTGTATCTCCTAACTCCTTATGGCACAAAGGACAAAACCATAAAATGTTAACACGTATTGTTTTAACTTTGTTCAAAGGAACCGTAGATTGTCTCGTAAAACGTCTCAATAATTTCAACACGTAATAAAAATAACAACAGGAAGGAAGAAATTAAGTTCTATTATTATTATAGACAAATGGAGGATATTGTAGAATTTTAAATACAATAAAATGTAAACAGACAATCGGTATAGTTATCACTCCTATCCTGATTTGATTGGCCATGTCTATGACCCAGCGTTATGAATGTTCATGGCGGCAGTGATCACTTACCATCAGATTTTCTGTTCGTTCGTTTGCCTATTGTATGAAAAAATATTGATGACAAATTATAAATAAGTTTTAAAACATAATTAAAGCAAAGTTTTGGTGTAAAACTTACTTCATTGTAAGTAAAAATATTTCAAAATAAATTACTTAATTTCGACTATATTGCTGCATTGTTATAAAACTATCTACGACACGTGTTGTAATAGTGTAAGTGTATTTAATCTTAAAATATAATATTTCGTGTTCCAAAGGAAGTTTGTTGAACTCTAACAAATATTTGTTTCTGGTCAGACCGAATATCTAGTTTCTGATTCCCACGACCTTACATCTTAGTTTGGGTCAGGACTATGTGTATTTATTTTTCAAACATCAAGTGATTTTATCACCGCTTCGTGTCTTCATTAAAATTTTACTTTACAATCCTTTTGCTTATGATATATTAGTTATAATATTGTCTATACCTACGATGTAAAAACTTGCTTCAAGGAAAATACCATCATATTACTTAGCATAATTGTACCCATTATCTTGCAATGTTAGTAATAATCCTAAATATGTACATAGATAATAAAATATTACCTATAAAGATAATTGTTGTGCCTCATTGACCCACTGGTAGAATAAATGCGCGGTGTTGTCATGCGTTCATTTAAGCTCCTTAAATTAGTTAGTTTTTTAAAATTCAGAATAACTTTTATCATCGTAATAATGAACTGAACTCAATCCACTATAAAGCAAAAATCTTATCCAAATATTTCGACAGGAACTAGTTAAAAGCGAGTTGAATACGACTTTCTGGAACCTTCGTTACGTAGTGCATCCATTTTGTTCTAAGCTGTACATTTTGACCCAGTCCTCAAGTTTCATAGGTATTAAAATCCTGTGGCAATATACATTGCAACCGAAAATAAGTCCGAATACTGGAACGCAACTTAAATATAAGTTCCGTTTATCTACGTTAATTCCGTTTAAATGTACTGGCTAATTAAAGTAACTTATTATTTGAATGGCGTTCCAGTATTGGGGCGTTAGTCTAGTATAAGGACAGTTACTATAATACGACCTACAGTGCTGAAAGCACATAACCTAGCCTACATCAGACAAACTCAGTAAAACAAAACCACAAACAAAATACATAAATACAATAATAAAACCATGTCAAAATATTATTAAGCGACACACAAAATCGCAAATTGCGTTAACCAACCGAACAGTACTTTTGGCGAACCGTTAATGTATATGGAAGGATGTGCTAAATGAATACGTAAACACAACGTGCTAATTTTACAACGGATTTCAAACTTGTCCCAGTGTTTTGCATCATTTGGTTTCGGTTGAGTCATTTAGACCAATATTACCGATTAAATTAATCCGAAATTTAATATTATATATTATAATTTGATAGTCAATCACCACGCACTAAAACGGTGAAGGAAAACATCGTGAGGAAACCTGCATACCATAGCGATTTATAAAAAAATCTATGGTATGTAAGTCCGCCAACCCGCACTAGGCCAACGTGGTGGACTATAATATGGCCAAACCACACTCAATCGTACTGTCGATTGCAGAGTAGGCCCGTGCCCTGCAGTGGGACGTATATGGGCTGATACAGATTTGAATACATTCAAGATTTTGCGATCTATCGGGAGTGTTTTGATTCATCGATCGATTAATAAACATTGTCAGGCTCGCCTCCTATTACATCCTGGGAGGGAACACAAAAGTCGAAATGTGGGTGCGCTGTTATCACTTCTGTGTACCCCTTCTGGCAAATAGGCGTGAGTTTATAATAAATAAATAAATAACACCCAACAGTCACATACATAGTCCTGACCCCACACTAAGATCGAGTCTTGTGTCGTGGGTATCAGGAACTACGAGAGACTTTTCGGTCTCACAAACACCCAGATTAACACACATAACATTCAGTAATTAAAATGGGTTTTAAAACTATTTACGATTAAGGCCGGTAACGTATAACTTTGTTTAAATTTACCTGTATGATTCAGAAAAGTAGGTATCCAGGAAAAAATACATTTAAATAGTTACTTCTCAATTCGGTTAGTCATTGGGTTTCGCAAAATTAAAACCTTCGTAGTACTGTATTGCACCTCTTTCGAAGGAAACACATGGAATACGTTCAAATATTTCGTCATCGGTACATTTTCGCATATATCTTTTTTAAGTAAGATTGATGAACCTGCTAGTGATTTATGCGCGCCTAGTACATCGTAATGAATTTAAATCACTCCTATTTACTTTAGTACTAGTAAATAAAAGGGGAATGCCCATTCATGGTATCGGTAAAAAATAATATCATTGCTCCCGATATTGATACTGATTAAAACTAATTATGCAATTTTTTATGATTTGGCCTAAAACATTTTAATTTAGGTCCGGAGTTCTTGGAGAAATGAACTTAAAGTTTATTTTTTGTATGGGATTTTGTGTACAAAATGTAAAATTTGTCATGTCTCCAAAAACTCCGGGCTTGGATCTAAATTATGTTTATATTAATAGGCTATTTGACAACATTGAAAATATATTACGAATTGTGGTCATCCTGCAAGATAATAGCATAAAAAAGCATATTTTACGACAATTTGGACTAAATTAAATTTAATTATTGTAAAATACACGAAATAAAATTGATTAAAAAAAGACATTCTCTCTGTGACCAGAACGCTCTGTGATTGGTTGCAGCTCTCGTGACGTCATCGCGCAGTAAAACGCTTTGTCAATTTATTGTAGTTACAGGGACTTGTGATTGTACATCTAAGTTAGTTATGGTTGAAGTTCGCGATTTTTCTGAAATAGTTTTCAAACTTTATCTAAGAAATCTTTAGACTTATTAAGCCATTTCGGGGCGAGTCTCAAAATGGAGTCAAATTTTGTACCAGCTGATAGCAGCAACCTACCTAAGAGAGCTGCGTTGATGGTTGCACATTTCTTTTAAAATAACACTGATTAATATGCTGCGGATTTAAAATTTTAAAAACAACACTGTAAGTAACAGTATTTATTTATAAAATAATCTTATTTTAGATTATGTTGAAAAACACTTAGAAATATATTTTTGTTTCACATATCTGCAAGGGAATCCTATGGAGACGATGCGATTGCGACGGTTATGAACTTATCATGGTATTTATTTTAATGAAAACAAATAATTTTAGTTACAATTGAGAATAATATACTCAATGATATATTATACAAATACGACGTAGATATCGCACTAGCACTTCAAAAGTGAGGCGTTCAAATTCGGGCAATTGGTGTAATTGCATCTAGTCGCATAGCAACGGCGACAGAGGGAAGACCTCAGTGCTGTCAACATAATTTATTTCGAAAATATTGTCTAAAGTGTCGAATTGTGTGTTTTAAAAGTGTTAAAACAATGGTACAAAAATATGAAACTAAATTGGACCTACACACCATACGTAAGTATATAAAAACCACACAAAATTTAATTTTTATTTTAAATTAGTAAACACCGCCTTCAATTGTGTAAGAAGGATCGCCTAATACAAAGATTGTGAAGTGCGATAGGGACAAAAAGCGTACGTCATAGATTAACAAGTCAGAAGCGAAACCGATCACACAGAAAATTGACGATGAAAGTTTGAATGGATTTGGATAGTTGTATATTTGTTTCTAATTCCATCATATCTAAAACGATTAAGTTATTTGTTATGAATTATTTTCATAATAAATTACTTAATCCAACCACGAACATTACAAATTACATTAGCTTCCCCATATATTTTGAATAACTATATTTACATACTAGCTGTCGGGCCCGGCTTCGCCCGGGTGCAGATAGTTTTTGAGTCCAATCCACATCAAGAACATATTATTTCGCGTGTCTACTAACTATATTTCCCGCGTGCCGTCGACTATATTTCCCTTCCGTAGGAGAGGACATCCCGTGCCAACAATTTGAATTTGAAAGAGTAGAAAATATGTATATTTGGTTTCCTGACTCATCCCACGGGAACACTACATTTTTCGGGATAAAAAGTAGCCTATGTGTTAATCCAGGGTGTCAGCTATCACTATACCAAATTTCATCAAAATCTGTTGAGCCGTTTTTTCATGAAAGAGTAACAAACATCCATACATACATACAAACTTTCACCTTTATAATATTATTATATTTACATATATCATTGAATGTTTCCAGATTTCTATGTGATGAGCTTTTGAGATATAAATGGATATGCACTAAGCACAGCTCGGACAAAAAGAAGGGATCGTGACTGGATGCCTTTAAAACTGATTAATATTGGTTTAGCACATTTAATTAAGGATAAAGATAAACAACTACGAAAATATATATATCCACCTAAAAAATCTCTGGGGTGAGGTCTAGAATACGTTGGCACGAATTGTCGGTAGGTGGGGGGTGGAGGGGGTAGGGGGGAGTGCCCTAAGCCTCGGGTACCACTCCCATGAAAAGGTAACGCACCATTCCTGAGAAAACCCAATTAAAGTAACTTAACCTCAAAATACTTGTTGTCAAAACAAAAGTTACTTCTGCAACGTCTCCGGCGCTGCGGGAAGTGCAGCCCCTTCGCCCTTGCGTAACAAAGGATAGGCACCCACGCTCACCTCCGCAGCTTCGGCTTTCTGGTCGCCTTCGGCGACCAGCCTCAGCCGCTACGGCTCGCACGGTCGCCTATCCTTAGTTACGGCGGGCGGGGGCTGCTCTCCCTCCGCGCCTCCGGCTTTTTATAAACACTCTAGGGGTAGTACCCAAAAGTCTACGTGAAGTAGGGGTGCTCGAAGTCGGTTCTGGGACAACGTCGACCTATTTTACCCGCAAAGGTTATACTAACTACCACCGGAACATATCTTCTAAGTTGTTAATACACAAATAAAACAAAAAGCATTTATAAAAAGTTCCCCAATAGACTATGTGAAGACTTAAGTCAGTTTTGGAACAAATCCGACTTATTTTATCCTTAAACTTCCATCGGAACATAATGTGTTTTAACTTTTAACAAGATTGTTATAAAACAAATAAAGCAAAAGAACATTTATAAATTATTTATAATCTACCGTATTTACGTTCCGTTTCACCTAATTTTAAACTATGTACAATATATTTGACATGTTATTTATTGATATGATTGTCAATCGCCCATAATTACGTTCCGTTTTACCGAATATGTGATTTGAGGTTAGTAACTATTTTAATTAATTTTTCGAAAACTATGCGTTACCTTGTAATAACAGTGAAAACATATAATCTGGGACCCAATCCCTACCGCCTCCGATAGTTTTTACTCCGCAAATCGTGCCAACCTATTCTAGACCACGACCAATCTCTGCACCATCGGTTGTAGTATCGGTTGTTTACTAGTGGCAGGTCGCTCATACGTTACCACCATGTGTAGGTACGGTAAGGTGTCTTGGTTTCGCTTATGTCCACGAGCGGCCGTATCACTTGTCATTATTACAATAAAAAAAATATTAATATGAAATCCAATTTTCAGTGCATGCTTACCATAAACTAATATGAAAAACGGCAACGAATTTAATTTTTATTTTATCAAGGTTGTAAGCAAATAAAAATATATTTGTTTCAGGATGGCGTACTACAGGTAGATTCATGTAGCAACCACAAAGTTAATATATTAAATACTTATAAAACCAAATAGGTAGTTTTATTTATCGTCACCCTTCTGTTTCTATCGCTTCGATTCTATGTTTGGATAGCGCAATGCTATCTCTTTTCATCTCGCACGTTCTGTATAATCTGTTTCATTCACTAAAATTGTCATAAATTATTAACAAATGAGTATGTATATGCATAGCAGTACAGTTTTTAAACGTCACGCAATATGGATATGCGTCATCTATAATAAAACATCATTGAATATACTACGTTAATTAATATTTACATCGAAATAAAATTCACATAAAAACGTGCCATGGGATGAAATGCTTTTTGGGTCTCCCCTAGCTAGTTCTAACCACAGTTACATTATTTTATCACGTTAATTTAACCGTGTTATTTATGAATCCTATGAAAGCTAATGTTATAAGGAGCGCCTAATAACTGCGACACAGTTACAACTACTGCAGTTATTATGGCAATATTTTTATTGTTCCATTGCTGGTTGGTTTAGAAATAAACTTTATTTTATTTACAGTTTACGTCTTTTCGGATTCGTTGGAATTGAAACAAAGAGTTTTTTTGGACCTTTTATACTAGTATTTGTGCATTATGACACTACACACCATTTATACACCACTATATTTAATAATAATGAAGAAAACTGATAAAAAAGCTTCGTCGCTATAGTATAAGTAAGCAGTTCACTGCGCTGTGACGTCATACGTCAAACAACCAGCGCCATCATAAAAAACAGCGTTTTTGGCACAATTTTGGAAATTTAAACTTTATCATTGTTTTTCTTCATAATGCAGTAAAATGTTCCGAAAATATCAATGTAGTGAGCTTAATATGCGATACAGGATAGTTTAAAACCATTATTGAAAATTAGTCAAATACCCTATTGAAAATATATATTTTTCCCTACACAAAAAAGTAGGTTTCATCGAGGGCAACAATCTTCACACCGATACTAAGTTTCATGGTAAAATAGGCATTCTCTTTTATTTCATTTATTAAAATATTTCAAAAATAAATGATAAGTCTTTAATTTTGTGTGGGTTATTTTTATTATTCCATGTCTTTCCGCTGATGGCAAGCGATACGATCGCTCATGGACAGTAGCAAAACAAAACAACACCAGGATTTCAAAGAAATGCTTGGGATTTCCCTGAGTTCGCCATTCTGAGGCACAAAAAGAAGTCTCAATATGTCCAGTAGTTACTCTCGCTACAATTACCTTCCAACCGGAAAGCTACAGTGCATTTACACCTCTTATATTAGCCTAATGCCCCCGTAAACCTTGTTTAAAACTTTCTCATTTATTCGTGAGGAATTCCTGAATCCTGAACTTGATCACGGATACACAGCAACCATGATAAGCAACATTGTACAAATATATTAACTTCACTATGACGGTGGGACTATGGGACTATGACAGGTGAGGGAAAACATCATAAGGAAACTTTCATACCATAGCGATTTGTAAGAATTTCTATGGTATGGTAAAGTCCACCAACCCGCACTAGTCCAGTGGTAGTGGACTGTATTACCGAACCACTCTCAATCGTACTCTCGATTGTAGAGGAGACCCGTGCCCTGCAGTGGGACGTATATGGGCTAATACAGTATTTATACTGCACACTCCCCATAAAATATGTTAAAACAAGTTTTATACTGCGCAGAACAATCACGCAGTAATTAACTATTCACTTACAAAACCCATTGTAAGATTGCTATTAACAAGTAGATACTGTGTTTAAACGCGCGATCATGCAAACTCATAATTACTTGAATTGCATGACATTTGTCACGTGGGTCATTTGATTCTGGCTTCTGTTTCCAGAGTATAAATCGTGTACGATCTTTTGGCGTGCGATTACTTGGTTGTCATGCTGTTTTCAAAATATTAGGTATAGTTTTTCAAATTTTATTATATGTGACATGTTAATACTATTAGATTACAAGTATGTACGCTTTGTTCACGGTCGTCGCGGGTTCGAATCCCAGGGCACACATTTGACATTTCGGAGTCATGTGTGTATTGATAATCAATAACCACTCACTTGTAACGGTGAATGAAAACATCATGAGGAAACCAGCATACTATAACGATTTGTGAGGATTTCTATGGTATGTAAAGTCTACCAACCCGCATTAGGCCAGTGCAGCGTGGTGGACTATATAGCCGAACCACTCTCAATCGTGCTCTCGATTGTAGAGGAGGCTCGCGCCCTGCAGTGGGACGTATGTATATGAGGTGATACAGACACATGATTTTTGTTTATATTAAGAAAATATATCTCAAAGTATGCGATAAATAGAGAAAAACTGTTCCTAATATTTAACAGCCTCCGTGTCGCAGGTTAGACGCCGCCTGTGAAACGAAAGGCGCGGGTTCGATCCCCGCACCGTCAGAAATGTTTTTGCAGCCCACCAATATTTATTTCGGGCCCTGGTGTTTGTGAGACCGAAAACTTATTTGTTTATTCTCTTCTCTTCTCTAATACTCGTAGTTCCTGATACCCACGACACAAGACTCGATCTTAGTGTGGGGTTAGGTCTATGTATGTGACTGATGGGTTTAATGATTATTATCAGCTCGCTCCTGAGCCATGTCTATAAGTTGTTTTCAAGGGTCATCACAAATCGTCTCGAACGCAGGTTTGATGACTTCCAGCCTCCCGAACAAGCCGGTTTCCGAAAAGGCTTTAGTACCATAGACCACATCCATACGCTACGGCAGGTTATACAAAAAACCGAGGAGTATAACTTGCCGCTTTGTTTAGCGTTTGTGGACTATGAGAAAGCCTTTGATTCGATCGAGACCTGGGCTGTGCTACAGTCTCTTCAGCGGTGCCACATAGACTATCGGTACATCGAAGTGTTGAGGTGTATATACAACAACGCCACCATGTCGGTCCGAGTACAGGATCAGAGCACGAAGGCTATTCCACTACAGAGAGGCGTGAGACAGGGAGATGTCATATCTCCGAAACTGTTCACTGCCGCGCTGGAAAATGCCTTCAAGCTCTTGCAGTGGAAAGGATTCGGCATCAACATCAACGGCGAGTATATTACTCACCTTCGATTTGCCGACGATATTGTAGTCTTGGCAGAATCGCTGGAAGACCTTAGCACTATGCTCGAAGACCTTAATCGAGTTTCCCAACAGGTGGGTCTTAAAATAAACATGGATAAAACGAAGATCATGTCGAATATCCATGTTGTGCCCACCCCCATTGGAGTTGGGGGCTCGACTCTCGAAGTTGTAGACGAATATGTCTATTTAGGACAAGTGGTCCGCTTAGGCAGGTCCAACTTCGAGAGAGAGGTCAATCGTCGAATCCAACTCGGTTGGGCAGCGTTCGGGAAACTTCGCGACGTCTTCTCGTCCAAAATACCTCAGTGCCTAAAATCGAAAGTCTTCGATAGTTGTGTGTTACCAGTGATGACATACGGCACCGAGACGTGGCCTCTCACTGTGGGCCTCATTAAAAGGCTCAAAGTCACTCAACGAGCCATGGAGCGGGCTATGCTCGGTGTTTCCCTACGAGATCGAATCAGAAATGAGGAGATCCGTAGGAGAACCAAGGTTACCGACATAGCCCATAGGATTGGCAAGTTGAAGTGGCAGTGGGCCGGGCACATAGCTCGTAGAACCGATGGCCGTTGGGGCCGAAAGGTTCTCGAGTGGAGGCCGCGTACAGGCAAGCGAAGTGTTGGACGCCCGCCTACAAGGTGGACGGACGATCTGACTAAGGTTGCAGGAAGTCGCTGGATGCAGGCCGCTTCCAACAGGTCATTGTGGAGATCCTTGGGGGAGGCCTATGTTCAGCAGTGGACTTCCTGTGGCTGATATGATGATGATGATGATGATTAGCTCTTACTCGGATTACTGTATATTATACTCTATCTACATAAGCTGGTATATACCTATCTAATCTATGTAATCATGTCATAACCGCCCACTGTTGGCCACGAACCTGGTTATACGAGTATACGCCCACGCCAATCACTAATACTTTTACTTTGGCCTTGTCCAACAGTTTTCTCCAATTAAAGAGATCTTTATTAATTACATTGGCTTTTACTTACATACATACATACATACATAAACTCACGCCTTTTTCCCAGAAGGGGTAGCCAGAGGTGCCAGGGCACCCACACTTACTTTTAAGATTTAAAACGGATACTCCAAAAAATATTGCCTTAGTTATCGTACAAGTAACTTACTAGTAGTGATACAAGTAACTTACTAGTAGTGATACAAGTAACTTACTAGTAGTGGTATAGTTTTTTACAATACGACGACCATAATATACGACGAAATCTTTCAATGAATTTTGATAACTTTTGGTACCCAGGTAGGAATTGAAATTTTGAATTAAATAACGGTTAGGTTACTTTTTTATTGTAGTCGATATTAAAAAGAACTTCCTGTAGGTATGTACCAATTGTATCCTTTTTTATGTACTCCAAAAAAAAAATTATACATATATATAAAAATAAATTTGTATAAGTCAATATGCATTACATGTTTTTTCCTCATTGTTCGGACTTTACCTGGTACAGTTATTTGTATGTTGAATGGGTTTCCGATAACTTGTGATGCATGCATATCGAAAATAAAGGAAATTCTCATTCACATATGTTACTGTTGCATATTGTATTCTTATGAAAACACAGATAAACGACGGTACTATTATCAATCAGTCTCCAATGTGGAGTCAAATTTAAGCGTTATACTTGTCAAAATATATGAAGAGGCAAAAAACTACAAGTAGAAAAAACAAACTTATAAGATACTTCTTAGTAACAGCCAACCTTATCTATCTAACGCTAATAATTCTAAAAGGTCATTGAATTTTAAATAAACATGTATAATAGATAAGACACATTTAGTAGGTATGTTTAGTTTTCATAAATTATTATACTAGAATAACTTGTTCATACAATCAAGTTTCTTTTTATACGGGATTGTAATTGCGATCTACAGTATCCGTAGAAGTGAGATAGTTGTTTATTGCCAGTCGAAATAACTATGTCGACCCTTTCGAGTCTAGATCTAAAAGGCTAATCCCGTAACGCGAGACATGCGTAGACTTGTATGATGTGTTTTCTACTATTATGTCCGGGCAAATACGAATATGAAAAAAATACTTTCCATTTCATGGGATAACTAGTATAAAATTTACAAGGATATCTTGAACGACTTTACAGATTTAAAAAACTCGGGTCTAACGTACATCGATTCAGTTTTTTTACTGCATACGTCCAAAGCAGAAATGTCAAAGTTCATCGAACAATAGTTGTCTTTCTATCTAGCACTTATATTTAACAACCAATCATTTAGCATACTAACTCGTCCTGAGAGTTATAAAAAACGGTACAAAAACTAAATGCTATATATTTGCATCGAAAACGATTCTAGCTTCTATGTTATTAATGTTACTTCTAGATTCTACAATAAAAACAAATTAGATGAAGTTAGAGTCGGTATAACACAAAAAATATTATTTCTCACTTTTTGTATACTTTTTTTCTATTACATTTGCCATCATCAGCAGCAAAAAAAAGGCATAGCTAAACAACGAGCTTCCTGAAATCTCATTTTTTAATTTAGTAATTCTATAAAAAGGTTGTTGATCAAGGAGGGCCGAGTGTTTAGTAATTTAGATATTTTATAGTATTAATGGCTAATGTGCATCGTCAATAAATTAATCAATTTAGCCCAGATTGGTACAACAACGTCAGCGCTTCGGGCAATAATGGTTACGCTTGCGATTAAGATTTTGTGGACCTCTTCAATTATTAAAGATATGTCACTTCAAGTGGCAATTCTTAGTTAAGGAGATTTTTTTAGCCAATAGCGATCTCATATATACTCTCAATATGGATGATGAACGGATGGATGTCCTGGGTAAAGTAGAAGTAATAAACCATAGACCAACTTACAGAGTTACTTTAATAGATTGATCAATGTTAATGACCTTATATCAAACAAATCGTCGACATTCAAAAACATTTACTAATTCATCTTTAAACATATCCAACTATACATATCAGGGATGTTGCGAATATTCGCATCCGCATCCGCAAATGCGGAACTTCCGCATAAATTTGGACATCTGCATCCGCATCCGCATCCGCAATAATCGATGCGGATGTTTTATGCGGATGCGGATGTAATACAAAATGAGACAAGACAGAAATGTGGCGGTGCCGGCTAATGGCGCGTGCCGTTTGGAAGTAGTGTTGCCAGGTGTCCCGCTTTTCAGGGGTTTGGTAACGCGTCCCGATTGAACCTTCGGCGGAACGTCAAATGTCCCGCTTTTTGACCACCGTTCTCAGAACGAATAAAAAACGAAATCTTACACACTTTCATTTATAATCCGTACTGTATTTCGCGTTTTCCTACAATTATTTACCTACTTAGTATCTATTTCGATTCTAAAGTAGTTTCGATAGGCTGATTCCAAAAAAATATAGTGCTTTGAATAAGTTCTTGCGGTTTGTTCACGAATTCCTTTCTTATTTTAGATGGTAAAACATGTGCAAGGAAATACTGTTAGTCAACTTATGTGTTAGTGAATATTAGCTAGCTGCAATGAAAATTCCTTAGTAACAATCTCAAGTTTCATACGGCTTAGAGAGCATTACTGGCGATTTTTTTTATGACATGTATATGTAGATGTAATTCAAAAGAAAAACGCATCTTAACTTCACACAATTCTCTTCGAGCATTATAGCGAGCATAATTTGTCAAAATTCATGTGCAAAGACGTGTCGGAAAATATAAATTTTCATCTTGGCGATTAAGATCGCTCTGGTAAATCGAATAGTTTTAGTCTGAGAATTTAAGGAATAACTTGACGTACACCCATGTAAACGCTAGAGGAAAAATTAAAATCGTTTTGTGTAATTTTTTAAAATATTTGGAGTAAGGTAAGAAACCTCTGCCTATCCCTTCTGGAAAAAAGGCGTGAGTTTATGTATGTATGCATGCTAAGAAACCATGGCGCCTTATGAATTGAAGCCTCGAGAGATATAGTACTTGGTCTGATTGAGCTGCGCTTTCATTATTATACTAATAACTAAAAACCGCTATTGTCTTTGAAAGCCTCCTAAGACACGACGTTTTTTTTATGTAATAAGTATATGTTGCTAGAAAGAGGGAGAGTAATAATTTCTCGAATTCTACACTTAATTATATCGGAACCCAAAATACCAACTGCCCGACATCAAGATACAGTTAGCTTCTTCTGCGTAGACTGAAATGCAAAAACAGATTAACGTTTTAAATTAACTTTTTAATTTAATAATTGTAAATTACGGGTAATTAAATTCCGCCCTGTGACCATGAATCCTTTAAAGTAATCGAAATCTCGGGAAGTTAAAAGATATAAAAAATTAACATAGATAAATCGATAAATATTAGCAAGCGATAAAATCCGTAAATAATAGTTTAATTTCAATATTCATTCGTATACTATATTTATATAAGATGTTAAACATCCGCATCCGCATCCGCATCCGCGGATGTGAGCCTTTGAAAATCCGCATCCGCATCCGCATCCGCGGATGTGAAAATATCGACATCCGCAACATCCCTAATACATATACAGACTTGTATAATGATTTCTTAGGTTTACGCGAATGTTACTCATTGAAATAAAACTATTATTTACGCCCAGTCCGCCTCGTGACCACGAAAGCTGTAAAGTAATCGAAACGTCGGGAAGTCAAAAATGTAAAAATTAAACCAAATCCGAGATAAAATCCGAAAATAATAGTTTTATTTCAATATACAGACTTATTCACAGACAATTTAAAAATCTGTTTCAACTATCGTATGTTTTGTTTCTTTCGAACGACTTTTGAATTCATTTCGAGCGAAAAAGACAAAACATTCATGAATTAAAATGGGTTTTAAAACTGTCTATCAGTAAGGCCGTTTAACACCTGTAAAATGCCCTTTCATCATAATCATCAGCCCATCCGCAACCACGGCCGGTCATAGGCCTCTTCTATGTAACATGTCCTATATCATAACGGAACTCCAAAACAATAGAGTAAGATGCACCATCGTTAAAATCTCTACCTACTAAAAGACGAAAACACAATCACATACATCTTAAACTATACGAGAACAAAACGCTTAGAATTCTCACCAATAAAACTAGGAGATAAAGTGCAAACTCGACTTCGTATTAGACTTGTGAATACAGAAAGCAGTGACCTCTAGATAATGTTGGTAGCTGAATACTTAACGAAGTTTTGTTTAACAATAAACCGGTATACAGATGTTTTAGGATTCAATGTGGTTTTGGCGGAAATATAGCAGATTTTACCAAGCGAAGCTTTTTTGGAGTCCAAAGGATATTCACAGCGCCAGACTACCAGCTATATGGATGGATGACATCGTCAGGTTTCAAGGAAAACAGTGGATAAGACAAGCACAGGACCGGGAGAAGTGGTGTAAAGAAGAAATGGCCTATGTACAGCAGTGGATAAGTGAGGGCTGATATGATTATGATGAACTGTATCAGTATTTATGTCCCACTGCAGGGCACAGGCCTATTCTATAATACGATTGAGAATGGTAAGGGTCTACAGTTCACCTCGCTGACTTAATTCGGGTTGATAAATAAACAATGGTACATCGAATATTAGCAATAGTTTTTAATGATTAAACACTAGATGGTCATGATTGCATAACTTCGCGAAACTATTGGGTAGGACGATCGTACATACTGCATTCATTAACCAAATATATGTATAAGTTTATATAGTAATCATGTTGCAACAATTACTCAATATGGTGTAAGTAAAAAGAGATTACTAATACTTCCACTGTAAAACGTTCTAACTGATGTCCTTATGAATTCTAAGAATAAATAAATACACCCAACAGTCACATACATAGTCCTGGCCCCACAATAAGATCAATGAAGTTTTGTGTCGTGGGTATCAGGGGTTTCAACTACGAAAGACTTTTCGGTCTCACAAACGCCCAGACCCGAGATACCTGTGGGCTTCACAAACATTTTTCTCTGTACGGGGATCGAACCCGCGGCGTCTCGTTTCACAGCCGGCGTCTAACCATCTGCGCCACGGAGGCTGTCCTCCATTCTTGTTTAAACAGATGTCCGGTGTACTAAGCCCGAGGGGACGTATGGACCGAGTAACTCCGTCTGTCGAACATCTGTTCAAGCTGGTAATGTTCTTTGCACCTCAAGAATTCTTCGAGGGGGAGGCGACGATTGAGCCATCAGGTGTTTTATTTACATTCTATTTAAATTGAAAAGCCAGTAATGGATAGGGTGTTACAGTAATTGCCTTAAGTGTTATTTACACGCAGAGTTTCTCGTGGCGAGAACCGTATATGACATAATTGCCATAAGATTATCGTGTTTGAAAATGTATACGATAAAGCTTGTTTACATCTTTACGAATAATAGCTCATTCGAGGTGAGAAACTCCCGGTGATACATATTTATTCAAATAATATATCACTACGAGTCAATCAAAATAGTTTTAACAAATATCCTGTAGAATACCATAAAATAAAAGATAGATAAGTAAAAATATTGGGTATTCTGTGTTCGAGCTGCTAACACAACGCTTGGTATATGAAAATGGCAAGCTTAAATCACGATTATTACATGTACATATAGATGTATAGATAATGGTCTTAATTTTTTGCTATTTCTATTGACGCACACAAGATATAAGCTACATCCTGCTTTAATCAACCATCGTGCATCTCAAACCAATTATGAGAATCTGTACTATTCAATAAAATCATATTCAATTAATCGAATTTAATAGTCTAGTCGACAAGTTGAAAATAGTCTAAAATAGAGATACTGCTCTTAAAATTATGTGCGATAGCTCATTAGATACGGAATGACATGACGCCTAGAAAAATGTACCTGGATTATAAGAAAGAAGTTTAAATGTAAAATAGCCCAATAATATTAGAGCTTAGTGAAAGTTATTAAATTATTCAACGTCTCATTTACATAACTCCTCCGGATATTAGAGTAGTTAATAAATGATTTATTCTACGGCATGGGAATATAAAAATGTGTCTAAAACATAAAAATACATTACAACAAAACAACCTAAGTATTCTTTATTCTACAAGAAAAGATTTACGTTAATAATTTCAAGAAATGTAATTTAATTTAAAGATCTTAAGTGCTAGAGAGAGGTCAATTAAGTCCATCCACAATCTACCCGGTCATCTAACATTATTAAACACAAAACTGAATAATTAGTCGACCTTGTGTTTTGTAATAAATATTTTAATACCACTAAATGTAATCAGACGCCTGAGAACATACGTATAGTTACGAAAGCCACAATTAGCTGCTCGATTACTTGTATTACATATTATTTGCATCAGCAAAAACAATTTCACAATATTTACATGAGACAATACTAACACCTCATGATAAATTTGACTGGTGCAAAATTATGGGTCTTATATATCTTACAGTTAAAAAACGTATTTTATTTGTCAAATGTTTTATCTTCGCCTAAACTGAAATAAAGTTTTACGATACCTAAAATTGGTTAAGAAACTGTCTATGATAAGATCGGAAATGTTAATGAGTTATTAATTGATTTTGCTTAGCCAATACGATCATCCATTAAAACTCATTTAGTATATGTCAACATTTTCACTTCAAGTATTATGTAATTAGATTATCGAGTTCGAATCCCGGGGCGGGCAAAGTGATATAGGATTTTTCTATTTAATTATTATCAGCCCGGAGTTGGGAATTTGTGCAAGATATAGCGATAGGCTCGCCTTTCACATCGTACATAAAAGGCAAAATTTTGGGTGTCCTGGCACCTTTGTCTACCCCTTACGGGAAAAAGTTGTGTGTTTTTGTGGTGGTATGTAATAACCGTAACTATTAATTCCAAAACATCCAACACGATTATTCTTGCCTAGTCAATTGCATATTCACGGTTCGCAAAGTGTTTCTAAGAAAGAAAATGTGTGACAAAATGTCCCACATAATAAAATTACTGTAAAAAACACTAACAATATTCCACGACGAATTAAGGATAACTCCGTAGAACAAATTACAATATGCAAGGATATTCTTCAGTAAGATACGACACGTTTTGTTATGACTGAAGCAACCTCTGCTTACATTAGTTCCGCGCATTATAGGACCAAGTTCCTGGGAACTATTAGACTCGCTCGCATGCTTATGGCAATCTGCTTATACTTCTCAGAATGTTATTATTACATTAATGGAAATGTTTTTTGTCGTCAACCATAAACAAATGCAAATCTATTAAATTAAGTCAATAAAAAGGCCCTACTTGGAGGCAAGACGTTGGGCTTTAAGTGCCATAACCACTGAGCTTTTTCCGTCTCTAGCTATTGGGAAAGAAATACTAGGTATAATTTTATATACATTTACTACAAACATAGAATATGGCAGTGAACATTATCTCCGTAATCTTAACTTTAATATTATAATGCACGAGGAGTTAACTCTTTTGAGAAACTTCAAAATAATAGTAAGCTCAATAAAATAAGGATACTTTTAATTTTATATTCAGGCTACGAGGAAAACAAATATGTATCCCAAATTACTCACAAAACTTGTTTACTCATTCATGCCTATGGAAAATAACAACGTGCTAGAAATTATATTGAGTCAGTCACCTGACGAACTACAATGTATTATATTTTTTTCATTATTCATCATAATAATCTTAAAACGAGCAAGGCACACGCTAATTAATACGAAAACATCCGAGGAACATGTTTAGTAATCCCATAATAGGAACTGTAAGCAAAGACCGTATCAGAAACCACTAGAAACTTTGGTCCCAAACTCGGTGAACCGAAACAAATATTTGCGGATCACACAGACATTTGACCTGTGGGTATTCGTGAACCGACGTAACTCGAATAATCTCGGAAGACCTAAAAACCTCACAATTAGTACATTATAATAAAATAGTTTCGTATACAAAAGACTGGCTCGTATGTTTTTCAACAACACAATACCCTATTGTTGGCAAACGTTAGAAATAAAAAAAACAGTCACTCACCTTTATTGTCCCCGTGCAGGGTTTTCACGGAGGGTGCCAATCCGAAGGGAGCCTTTGGCACGATAGCTGCACCTTTATTCTTTTCAAACAGCGCTTTACGTTCGCGCAAAGACATCTCGGCCGGGTCCTTCTCCTTAGTTTTAGGGCTACCCGCTTCGAACATAGCCGCTTTAGACAACACTGAACTGCGGTCGACATTTCCGTTCAATTTGGGCGCGAACTTTTTCACAACCGGCGAGCCCTTGTCCTGCGGCGGGTCATCGGCCGGTTTCGGCTTTGTTTGTACACAATCGTTGTCGTCGTCTTGCTGAATGTCATTATTCTCCTTGTCCTTTTCACTTTCACACTCGTCGTCCGTGTACACTTTGCTGGGCGGCGTGGGCGCGCGGTATTTTTTTATCGAGGGTTTTTTAGCCACCGGCGGATGGGCCGGCGTGGCCACCATTGCGGCCATCTTGGGGGCTGAATCGGCACTGGGGGTAGTCGATGCGCACTTCGGCTCCTGTCGGACGGGATCGGCGGTTGCCGTCGATGCGAAGTCGTACACGAGCCGCGATTGGCTCGCCGAGACGCGCCGGTACCCCTCGCCCTCCTACGATTGGGCGACGCCGCCGAAATGTGCGGGGTGAACACGTGCGTGCATTTTGTGTGCCGTTGCACTTTGTGAGCGGAGTGCGGTCGGTGGGATTAGGGATATGTTAGGCGAGCGATCGGCGGGCTAGGCGGCGTTGCATCATGGATGTGGAGCGCAAGGTAATGAGATCGGATAATCAGCGGTTTGACCGAGTTGAATGAACGTGTGACGTTCCGTTATGCGTTGTGTTTGTAGCGAGTGTGGCGTGTGTCTGGTGGAGCGCGGGAGCCGTGGGTCGGTGTCGGCGACTTGCGTGCGACTAGTGACTAGCACGAGGGCCGGGCTCGCGGCTGCAGCGGCCCAGTGCCCACACATGCCGCCGCACAGCTGATAATTATATTTTGACGCGGAGTGCGCGCGTTACGTATGTTTACGTCATTGTGCCGTTAATGATTGAGGAAACCACACATTATAATATCATTTGAAGCATCTGCCGCGTGCCTTTATATTATTGTGCTTAATTTGCTGTACGTTTATCGCATGTACATAACTAAAAATACCTCAACGCGAACTACAAAAATAACCCAAAACAAAATCAATAACTTGAGTATTTCTTACTCCAAATACATTTCACTATACACAATATTTCTACACAAATACACGTACGTTAACGTAATAAAAAATACATTAAGACATACATGTGCGACATAAATCCGGAGCCAATTAATTATCCGCGTGCCGTTGACCTGATTGCCCTTTATTTTGATTCATGTCCAGTTCGAGAGTTACAACGGCTTCTAACATGTAGGAGATGACTTTCGCTCTTATTGGTACTCTATTACTGATATTGTACAAAATTACATATATAATGGACTGATTAGTTCCGTTTTTGTATAGGCTTCATGTTCAGCCTACACGATTATATTCAGTATATTTTCGGGTTTTATACCTTAAATACTTTTGCCCATACGTTTTTATAATACAATACTAACAGTCTTACACACCCTACACCTTAATATTTACCTTTTACAATATGTATAAGAAATTAAGATCAACTAATCCGGAAGTCCGATAAGTTATTTTAACCGATATTCATATAATTCTAAAAATAGTTATAATATGCTGTATTTTATTTCAATATGCTGTACGTTCACATAGCTTCGTGTAATATTACGTATTACATAACTGGGGACAATAGTGTGAAGAAAAACTTTAGTAGCGAAGGAAATAAGAATGCTAATCACCTTTAGACGCGTCTCGTTGTTTAATTGCAACGGCAATTTGCAAATTACAAAAAAAAAAATGCAATCTATTTTGAATGGAAGATTCTAAATTATTTTAAAGATATCTATACTATATATTTAACTACGGCATATATCTTGTTTATGCTATTGATAATATCTTCTAAATCACTTGAAATATAATTAGTATGGGAAATACCCTTACATCGAAGAGCAGTATGCGTCAGCGGAAGCCCAAAATTATTTATCGTTTTTTTAACTGTAATTACTCGCAAAGTGCTAAACCGTGAAAAAATTAGAACCGCCTACATAATAACACCAATTACAATTTAAATACGTGAACACAGCGGAATAATTGTATAATACGAAATTACATACAATGATTAGCCGCGTACTGACTGACCGAGCAGCCTCGCGAGGCTGCTCGGTCAGTCAGTACGCGGCTATTGGACTGCCTCGGTGGCGTAGTTGTACTACGGTTCGGTTACAAAGCTGAGGTCTCGGGTTCAAATTCCGGGTCAGGCAAAGTGATATTGGATCTTTCTATTCATTATCAGCCCGGGGTCAGGAATTTGTGCCCGATAGGGCGATAGGTTTGCCCCCATCACAACGTGCGCCAGAACATACAAGGCGAAATGTCCTGGCACCTCTGACTACCTTTTCTGGGGAAAAGACGTGAGTTTATGTAGGTATGTATGTACGATGATTGGGCTAGCAGAAAAGTTTTTTTTTACTACTTGAATCGTAACGTGACAGATTCTCCATCGAATAAAATGAGGTGCTGACCAAATAGATTGATTTCCATAAAAACATTACCTACTTGCGCTACTCGGTAGTCAAGATCATTATGCTAGGATGCTCAGCTTTTTTGAAATTCTAGGGAAATATTGAGCATAGCCCATAGCTTGTTGGGAACTCCACAACTCTTAGTAACCTTCCTTATTAAGCCTATTGGTATCAGGGAATAATCCACCATAATACCCTGATACGGGGCAGATGGGGATACGAAATGCCCTTTTTAAATTGAGCCAAGTCTATTAACCAATTCCGTCTACTTAAGTGTGTGTCCAGCCGAAATTATGATAGACATACCCCATGCGTTAAATGCCAATGACTTCTTAAAACGCCGAAATTCCAATGTCATATTTTATGAAGCAAGCACTTGTGTTGTGATGCTTCAAATGTGTTCCTATCCATTTCAGACCCAAGAATTCTGCGATACCAATTTATTTTCACACATTTTTTTTATCTATAACATTGTATTGCAATAGTACTGGTTATTTACGATATTTATCGTGCATAAAACTCTATATAATAATTGTACGTACATCGTATTTCCTATATATTAGCTATATATTCATCAGAGAAACGAACCCTTGAGATTCAGCACAGAAAGAAAACTTCTCAGTCAATACGCCAATTTGCTAGAATAACCCCCGAATACTGGAACGCCATTCAAATAATAAGTTGCTCTTAACAGCGCACGGCCCACTTAGCCAGTACATTTAATCGGGATTAACGTAGTTAAGCGCCATTTATATTTAAGTTGCGTTCCAGTATTTGGGCGTAAGTTGAGCACTTCTTATCATATTTTTTCACATCATAAGCTCGGTAAACAAATATTAAAATCATATGATATTACGGCCGCCCATGACCATCTATAATAACTGGAAAATTACAAATGCCGAGTTGGAAACTAGATAGATCAATTTAGTTCTTGCTTGCCTTCACAGGAATCCTGATATATTAACACTTTATTTTATCTCTTTCGACGAAATTATCTAAACTGTGTTTGCTAAAAGCTGCAGTAAAATGGACATTCACATTCTATCTATCAAAATACTTATTTAAATTGAGGCATACTGCAACTGACACAAATTTAGGGCACCCGTCACTTCCAACTTGACGCCGAGTTTCAGACAAGTTCGACGCACCCGTACAAAGAAGTGCCGGATAAAAAGACTTTGTTCCATGACTACCGGTAAATGATGCGCAAAAACGCAAGTTCAACAAACTATAACACGACCGGAATTATACAGCCAGTTGCTTGATTGCCGTTGCAGATTTATAAGAATTTTAAACTTGGCAGGGTTATATTGTAAGAAATGTACAACAATGACGTAATTAAAATTATTGTGCGAAGAAATGTGGGATAGGTTTAATGAGATATTAAACGTTAATAATATTGAGGAGGCCCGGCGTATCTAATTTAACACCTTTGATAGTATCAGTAACATTAATGTGTTTCGAGAATAATTTATCAATGGCCATTCTCATGGTAGGTCTCTCATATGTGAGAGGCCGCATGTATGTACCACCGAAATGTCTATTTCTCCCGACAAACAGCAGTATAAATGCACTGTTATGTTCCAGTTTGAAGAACATTATAGTCAGAGTAACTACTGGACATAATCAGACTTAACATCTTATATATCACGGTGGCAAGCGCAGTGGAATGCCAAGCAATTGTAATTCATGGTGTTGTTTGGTTTTGTTACTGTCAATGAGCGGTCGTATCGCTTACCATCAGACGGATGACAATTTCGTCTCGCCATTCAACACAAAGAAAAATGAAGGCAAATTATAATCACTCATAAGCCTTGAAGCTTACTGACTAGCATTGCTCTGCTAGGATGTCCAAAATAACAGGGTTCCATTAACGGAAGAATTTTTAGTATATTCGCCTATTTTCTATTCTGAGAAGGCAACAAGCAACGCACCCATAGCATGCCAGTGTTGATGGTTTAAGCTTCACATTTTATTAATTTTATGACCAACTGCGAAGTCCAAAACAAACAATATTAAAATGTTTATATCACCAATGTGTACAAAACACACAAATATCATGTTACACTTTGTTCCAATTAAATAAATTCATTGAACGCATAAACGGTATCTTTTTTCGATTCGATACGAATGCAACTCGATACTAACGCATTAGTGATAATGGGTTCGATTGTATTGATTTTGTTTTTATTTGGGTGCGACAAAACAAACACGAAAAATGGATATAGTTTGTTATACAGTAAAACCAAATCTAATATGCGTTAATTTAAGCATATAGTTTAGTAAAACATTTTAAACATGATATACATAAACCCAACGTAACACTAACATATCTCAAGATAAGGGCTTGTACACAAAACTGCGAATTGGCGCGATGCAAATTCACAACGTAGAAAAATAAGACACAAATTGATGCGATGCGATTTCGTGCGGCAAGGCGTCTCCTTTCTACATTTCGAGTGACTATTCCCTCAATAACCGTCAACCGTACTAAAAATATTTTGTAATATAGCTTATGATTGAGATCTAAAAAAACACGCACTTCTGTTATAGCTAAGATACAGAAAAAACAAATAAGAAGCAGGAATGTGCGTTGCAAATCAATTCGCAAGTTCTTGTGGTGCGTCGAGGGAGCTCGTCGATTTTGACGATGCGACGTCGCGTCGCATCGCAGTTTTGTGTAAAAGTCCTTAGATCATATTGTTATTTCGTTTGTGTTTTAGCTAAGAAGATATTTGCATTCTCCAGAACAATAACTATCATTTGCTACGCCACCTTCTCGATTTACAGCTGGCTTTTCGCCATTTTAGTCACACAAGATGTCATAAAATTACGAAGCACGATTCAGAAAAAGATTTTACACCTCTGTGGATGCAAAATCTGAATAGCTACTCTATATTCGATATAGAAACGTATTCTGTAACTCTATTAGTGGGGATATAAAGCGATTTAAATATAATACATGTGATTGTAAATCTAGGATTAGATTATACTCATAATTCATACACGATGAGTGCAAATGAACAAAAATTAAAACGGAAGTTATTATCCGTGCACTGTTTGTATTCATACAATAAATTAATATCTCTTTGTTATTAATGTTAATATTTTTCGTACATTGTTTAACATTGTCATTGTTTAAGTTACCAAAGTGTGTCGAGTGCTGTCAAAAAAAAAATCATTAAAGTAATTTGATCAACCGAATTATCTAAGCCCTACGAATGAAAGACGAAAGAAAACCCCGAGATGCAGATGGACTCGCAAACCTGTATTTTATACGCAATTGTAAATTCCATAGTATAGATTTACAACAATTTAGAGCTACATTTTAGTACAAACTACAGGGTATTTACAAAGTCTACGACTAGCAGAGCGGGTTGCGACCGGTCCTCTGGCATCGGAAGTGGATTCGCATTGCGATATTCCCATATAGGGAATGTATGACCGCACGCTATTTACTAGAAGGCAGCCTGCCTGTTAGTTTATGTACATATCTATTAAATATTCGATCAAGACATTGGATTCAATTATATTGTACAGTGTATATCAAGACTGCTAGACTCCTACCAAAAACGAAGCCAGGTGGTAGATTTCGTGACTACAAAAACAATGCAACTAAAAATTTCGCATTCGTATCTCATCATCATCTCGCCATTCTAGCAAATAAAAAAACACCTCTTGACATAATATTTTTTATAACTATGCGCTATCTACCTAGTTATTACCTTCTTTAACAACCATATCTTCATATTTGTGTTGTGACATACAAAGATCCTATCTTCACGGTAAGGACGACACAAATCCAGGGTTTATGCAAACAAATGTACTAGGAAACGAATGCTACAACAATGCTAACGACAATTTAAGTGTTGTTACAACAGAAATGATTTATCGAGTGTTGCATAGCGCTTTCTTACCATTTCGCTTGTCAATCATGCAGTTTCATTATGTTGCAGACGGGTTTAAAAATAATTGCGTAACGCCTTTTCGAGTTGTGTTGCAAATTGTGCTCCTTTATTGAAATCTTTATCCACATTGATGCGGTGGCACCGAGAGCTGGCTTTACAAAGTACGTGAATTCCTAAGTTTAATAAACGAATCTAGTTTTTTGATTATGAAAATACAATTTTGCCGAGATTCGGAAAATCTTGATCAACCAAACTTTTTTTCAACATAAACAATACAATTTTGCTTAAATTAAATTAATTTTCGACTATTGTACAATAACATCACCTCAACTTTCTGCAACATGCACAGTTTTATTTTACTTTGATTTATCATCATCATCAGCTGGTTGTAGTCAACTGCTGGACGTAGGCCTCTTCAATGTACGCCACAGACCCCAGTCTACTGCTTTATATACAGAGGCATATAAATTCACTTTCTGATAAATTACCAGTAACTAGAAATAAAAAAAAACTCACAAACTAAACCACATGACAATTTGAATACCAAATGCTATAACCGGCACGTAATTTTAGACGCCCTTGACCGTCACACCGTGTTACTTAGAAAGTGAATCTCGTCGTGTTACTGAGTTGTTACCATGCGTTCGTATGTCACGTGCATTAGAAATATTAAAGTATAGGCCGTTAAATATCCGTATCCCCCAAAAATGAATCCTAGGGGAGGCCTATGTTCAGCAGTGG
This sequence comes from Hyles euphorbiae, assembly GCA_023078785.2. Lineage (NCBI taxonomy): Eukaryota > Metazoa > Arthropoda > Insecta > Lepidoptera > Sphingidae > Hyles > Hyles euphorbiae. The sequence goes on from CM041048.1 coordinate 7,311,561, forward strand.
ACTTCCTGTGGCTGAGATGATGATGGTGATGATAGGCCGTAGGGGAAGGAAGGTTCTGGAGTGGAGACCACGTACAGGCAAGCGCAATGTCGGACGCCTGCCTACAAGAAGGAGGGAGGGCCTGGTTAAGGCAGGAAGCCGCTGGATGCAGGCCACTTCCAATAGGTCAATGTGGAGATCCTTGGGGGAGATCTATGTTCAGCAGTGGACTTCCTGTGGCTGAAGAGAAGAAGAAGAACATAGAATATTTATTAGAAAATTCGGGCCAATTTTACCAGTTTCTGATAGCCTATATGGCATTCATCGATCGGATAAAACACATTTGGTTTCATAAGTTCTGATATCAATCAGTCTCTTGGGTCTGGTTTTAAGAAAGCGAAAAGCCTCTGGTGAATTTTTCACGCCAATGGTACATAACTTATTTCTAAGTGTAGGGTCTGGACTATGTTGGGATAAATAATATAAAATCGTATTTAAAATCGAAGTTATGAGGACTTGGTGTAAAGTAGCATAAAGTAAATAATATGTTACTTAATGCAATGACTTACATGAAAAGCTACACAGGGTAAGGGCTATTCAATGTTTATAACCCCTCACTAAACAAGTAACTGAAATATAATTTTCGTCTTTCAAAGCATGTCGCAGAAGCAAGAGTCACAAATCACAATATTATAGATGTTCGACCCTATATTACCCTTAAGGAATTTATGAAAACTATCAATAACCGTCGCCATTAAGGGGGTATTTGCCAATACTCGCCACGCTTGGCAGGCGGGTTGGCGAGCGCAGTAGGGGACTGGCGTTAATGACGCTGCTGCCCGCCATTAACCGGGGAAAGGAAATAGGATTTGTGGGTAAAGGATGTTATAGGAAAGCGCAGCGTAGGACGTCCACCCACACGATGGTCCGACGACCTGGTAAAGGTCGCGGGACGTCGCTGGATGCAGGCTGCCTCCAACAGGTCTCTGTGGAAATCATTGGGGGAGGCCTATGTTCAGCAGTGGACTTCCTTTGGCTGATGGATGGATGGATGGATGATCAATAACCGTGCATCTTCACAGCAAATGACCCATTCAAATGATAACAAGCTGGATGTACATATTCTAATTTTATTATTAAACATCGCGATACCGGTCTCCTGTTTTCAAGAGCTATATAAGGTGGGTGCTGATTTTCGTGCATGTTGCAGAATTATATAATTTATAGAAATTATTTTTAAGACAGCGAAACGGCAAAATTTCACTTCTATGTTAATGTTTTTGTGTGTCTGTGACAAATCGGATTTGTTTTCTGTCTTTCAAAAACAATGTTTTATATCCCGTAATCAAACGAATTTATCTGGCAATTCAACCCATTATTGATACTCCTTTTGCTTTGGTATTATACTTTCTAACTACCTAAGCACGGCATTACAGCCAAGAACACGTTTGCAATATATGGACTAACTAGGAAGATTTTTTTGGCAGTCAAAGATACTTAAACACCTACAAAAACATTTACAAAACCTCACCAAAATTTTTAATATTATATCGAGCAATAATAAAAATAAAAACCATGGGCAAACCCGCAAACAAACCAAAGTATAACAACAAAGAATCGAATCGCCTACATACACTTTTATTACCCTTTCGAAATGGGAGTCTCGGACTGAATGGCACTAAAAGAAAAAAAATAAACAAAGGTCTGGCCACATTCAACCTTTTTACAAAAAAAAAACCGTGTTTCGATAAAACAAAACAAAGGAAATGCTCTCGCGCATACAACAACGTCATTATTGAGAGAAATGGCAGAAGGTGTGGAATGCGGTTTAGGGTCAAAGCACACTGGCATTTTTGCATTTGCATATTTCCAAGGCATAAATATATTCTACAATTACGAGGATGCAAAGATGTCACTAATATTACCAGTAAGGCAACCTATGACAAACAGTAATTTGTTAAAATTCTATGTTAATAGCATAATTGCCACTATTTAACTTATTCTGTTTCTACCTACCCGTGTTATTTAAGTCCATAAAAATAGATTTCGACAGGCATTGCTAAAAATATCGCAGATGTAAACGTCGTATTAGTCTACGAAGTGCTTTTTCGTAAGAGATATCAATATCAACATCTTGAATTATTACTATTAATCTCGGATAAGATATAACAGCTTCACTTATCATAATATCCAGTAGAGAAGTTAAGGTAGGAGGACCGCCCAGGACGCGAGAAATTAAGGGGTGCTGCTGGATTAGTTTGTTTATTAGCTAATTTTGCAGTTGATAAGATACGGCGTATCACAATAATCTCTTCCATCAAGTCACCTTTGGTGCTTAGGAAAACCACGCAAAATATTAGCAATGCTAAAATTGGCACCAATAATACAACCCAGATTTCCCTATATAACTATATGTATTACGAGCAACTACCAAGAAAGAAAGACGTACATTTAAAAAAACAGCTCTAACAAAACCATTACTTTATCAAAAGCAAACATCAAAGATCTTTATCTCAAATCTCCACATCCGATCGATTCCAAACAATATGTGTGTCCCTTTACCTCGGCCTTGGCGCGTGAAATTCGGGGCTGCGATTCCATCGGCCCCACACAGACCCGACGACTTTAAATATAGTCGTAAAACTTCAAAAATAAGTCGTAAAACTTTAAAATAAGCTGTAAAACTTCAAAATAAGCCGTAAAAGCGACGCGCGAGCGGTGGACGCGTACATTCGACTTCAAAAGGTGTGCGTTTAAAGAATGCATTTCTTGAAAACCGTTTTACGTTTATGCACTGTTTAAAATATTGCTTTCTTCACAGATATGCATTGCTGTGGCGAATGTTGTTCTTTGTTTGTTACGGGCGCTTCAAGAGTTATCACTTTAAGACTTGATCGAATATATGTACCTACACTAGATTATAAGCAACGTCATGAAACATGGCATGAGAAATAAGAGTACAAATAAGCGTGTGGTCTTATTTAATTTTAGTAAGGTCCAAAAAATAAATCTTATTTTAAAGGAATAAGGTTTATTGAACCTGAGGTTAAATAAGACTTTTTGCTACATCTCGTAGTTCGAAATTCAAATGCAAGTACAAGCAACTTCGGACACATCTAGTATATATTCGATCGGAGATATAAGCAATGATATATTATACAAATACGACGTAGATATCGCACTAGCACTTCAAAAGTGAGGCGTTCAAATTCGGGCAATTGGTGTAATTTCATCTAGTCGCATAGCAACGGCGACAGAGAGAAGACCTCAGTGCTGTCAACATAATTTATTTCGAAAATATTGTCTAAAGTGTCGAATTGTGTGTTTTAAGAGTGTTAAAACAATGGTGCAAAAATATGAAACTAAATGGGATCTATACACCACACGTAAGTATACAAAAATCACACAAAATTTAATTTTTATTTTAAATTAGCAAACACCGCCTTCAATTGTGTAAGAAGGATCGCCTAATACAAAGATTGTTAAGTGCGATAGGGACAAAAAGCGTACGTCATAGATTAACAAGTCAGAAGCGAAACCGATCATACAGAAAATTGACGATGACAGTTTGAATGGATTTGGATAATTGTATATTTGTTTCTAATTCAATCATATTTAAAACAATTAAGTTATTTGTTATGAAATATTTTCATAATAAATAACTTAATCCAACCACGAACATTACAAAATACATTAGCTTCCCCATATATTTTGAATTACTATATTATTTACATATATCATTGAATGTTTCCAGATTTCCACGTGATGAGCTTTTGAGACGTAAATGGATATGCACTATGCACAGCTGGTACAAAAAGAGGGGATCGTAACTGGATACTTTAAAACTGATTAAAATCGGTTTAGCACATTTAATTATGAATAAAAATATACAACTACGAAAAAATATATATCACCTAAAAAACCTGCACCATCGGTTGTTTACCAGTGGCAGGTCGCTCATACGTTAACGCCATGTGTAGGTACCACCGCAATGTCTATTTCCCCCGCCACACGGCAGTTTAAATGCCATGTTATGTTCCGGTTCAAAGGACATTCTCGCCCAAGTAATCGCTGTACTTATACTTAAGATCTTATCTCTCGGGATGGCGAGCACAGTGCAAAGCCAAGCATTGCTTTGTAATTTAAGGTGTCTTGGTTTCGCTTATGTCCACGAGCGGTCATATCACTTGTCATCAATACAACAAATAATAATATTATTAAGAAATCGATTTTTCAGTGCCTGCTTACCATAAACTAATATAAAACACGGTAATCAATTTATTTTTTATTTTTCAAGTTTGTAAGCAAATTAAAATGTATTTGTTACAGGATGGCGTACCACATGTAGACTCATGTAGTAACCTCAAAGTTAATATATTATATACTTTTAAAACCAAATAGGTAGTTTTATTTATCGTCACCCTTCTGTTACTATCGCTTCGATTCTATGTTTGGATAGCGCAATGCTATCTCTTTTCGTCTCGTACTTTCTGTATAATCTGTTTCATTCACTAAAATTGTCATAAAGTATTAACAAATGAGTATGTATATGCATAGCAGTACAGTTATTGAACGTCACGCAATATGGATATGCGTCATCCTTTATTAAAACATCATTGGATATAAGCATGAAACTTCACATAATGTCTAAAGAAAAAATAATATCATTTCAAACAACCAACAAAATATGACTCTTTTTTATTAATTAACCGACTTCAAAAAAGGAGAATGTCAATTCAACAATCTGATTATACTTTTCCTAATTACCTAAATAAAAACATACGGATTCAAAGATTTAGGTTGAATGCCATAATCTATACTTAAATATCCTTTTTTCAAGAAATATCTATTTTTATAAATCTACACCAGGCTAGCGGCGTCTCCAAGACCTAATTCGTCTGGAAAATCAATTTTAAATATTTGGGCTGCTAATTTTATTAATCTTTATGTAAAAAAATCCTTTTAATTTATTCTGTAATTTCTTAATTTAAGTAAAAATTACTGTGATCACTATAGATTAAGCAGATTACCAAGAACATAAACTGGTATTACGACTTATGGAAAAGCAAGCAGCTTATTGATAAAACCTTGAAAATAAAAGGCTTTACAACACCATTTTATAATTCATATATCTTTACCTGTATTAATACATGTATCTTGTGTCTTGGCCTATAAATATTATTATTTATCATCAAACTAGCAATGCAGTCCCACTTCGTTCGGGTGAATTTTTGCTTATAATAAAACTAGCTTCGCCCAGGTACAAATAGATTTCTGTACAATAATATGTACGCATTATACACATAAATCTTTCTCTTGAATCATTCTATCTATTAAAAAAAACCGCATCAAAATCCGTTGCGTAGTTTTAAAGATTTAAGCATACAAAGAGACATAGGGACAGAGAAAGCGACTATGTTTTATACTATGTAGTGATTATTACTTCATAATCTATAACAGTGGTTTTTAACCTGTGGTCGATGGACCACTGGTGGTCACTGAAAGCATCCCACAAATGGTCGGAGCCATCATAAGGCCTCCCTTAAAATGATGTACGCATGTTTTATTTATAGATAGATAAAAACCGTTTTATTTTACATTTCGTTACTGTATTAACAAACCAAACCAGTCAATCAATGGGGTGGTCAATGGCTAGACAAAAATGTCGTGTAACGGTGCCCCGTGTCTAAACGGTTAAAAACCACTGATCTAAAACAATCTAATGTATACCTAAGTCTGACAAAATAATGTAATTCAAGTCATTTGAATCTGATTTTTTTTTCTAAAAAATATTTATATCCTCACTACACAACACACTATGTATGAATATATTCGTCATTTTATCATTGATCTTTAAATAAAACAAAAAGAAATGCCCCGCCGCGACAGTTTTCACTGCCGTGACCAGGATTCGAACCTGGGTTACTACGGCCACAACGTAGGGTCCTAACCACTAGACGATCACGGCTACCGAGGCTGTGACGTATCTGTCGAATTAGTTTGTAGCATTCCACTGCCAAAACACTTTCTCTCCATTATATAAAACGATAAACTGATCTGATATCTACCCTATTATTTATTCAATGTAGCTCTGATAAGCATTTTTCCTTGAAGTTTTGAGTTACTAGATTTTGTGTACATTACAATATATTATATCATGAACATGGTATGAATTTATCAGTAGAGAAAAATATTATTTGTAACTTATTCTGATCAACAACCAATACCCGTACAACGCCATCTAGCGAAAAAACACTTGAATACAGCTTGTTTTTTTTTATAAGACCAAAACTTATGAACCCGTTCGTTTTCATAATGTAAATAAAATAAAATAATTGAACTAGGCACAAAAAATCGACGAAAAGCAAATATTTGTCTCTTGTTGGGTGATGGAACACTAAACTGTATTACTGACATTTGAATACCGAAAAAAAACATACAGTAGAATTTATAAACTTCTCCCTTTTTTTAAGTCGATAAGTAATTGTACATTGCCAATAGATACTCTATCCAGACTGCATTGCAAATATCAAAAATGTCAGGCTTTGAAAAGACAGAACAAAAAAATGATGAAATTGCACAAACTGACAAATTTCATTGAGATATATATTATTAAAAGCTAAACGATAAATAATGAAAAATCAACGCAGTTTAAGGACGCAAGACTAGTTACGCGCGCGAGGTGTAATACAGCGTGCTCCAAAACGAATTTATTACTTAACTATGACTGCAGAGAGCTATTATACGATTAAGTTTGACCCATAAAATCACATATTCATCCCACGGCCCACCACTGGGCACAGTCCACTACCTTTTATTTAAAATTTAATTAATGACGAACTAATGTGCTCTAGAATTGTCCTGCATTTGACGAGATAGAATAAATCACACGGATTCTACCAAATTAAGGAGGCTCACATGTAAATAATGATTGAAAATTTATTATTGCTTATTACTTCATTGCTTAGGAGTTCTACCAAAAATCTATAACATATATTAAAACTATTACAAATATGAAATAATCTGTATAAAAACATGCACGATCATTTTAATATTTTTTGAAAACACCTGTATAAATACCGAGCGATAAACGTAAGGATTCAGTTAATCCGTCGCAATACTGCCAAGTCACGTGCTTTTGTCGACATTGACTCACATATAGAGGGAAACCGGACCGAGACTTTCAATAAATACGTGATTGCAAATGCGCATTTTGCTGATATTTATACCTAGAAAAGTTACTTCTCCATAACGTAGCAAAATAACTCTAAAAAGCTATTACGGCCGCATTGTGAACACATTTCGGTATATGTCACGCAGGAAATTAGTGCTTTTCTAGCCTTTAATTATTAAAAAAGGTGAGACAAGAAGGAAGAATTAAGATTACTAAGCTTTCGTCAATATAATCGATCGGAAGTAATATTCAAGTTGGTTTATAATGTTAAATTTACTTAACAAACTACTTTTAAGTGCGTTTTAAAGCTGCACAAACGAAACATATCTCTAGGATAACTAACCTAAATTATTTGGACTTTTAATATCCTCCACAGATATTACCGAATAGAAAATAATTTTACAATATACTCTAACAAATTAAAATACTTCGAACCATTTTTTTTTTAAATAGCAAGTCCTCGATATCGCCTTACTTAGTTATCTTTTGCATTGCGAATATATAAACTACACAGAGTCTAACAGAATCCGAGATTCTAAGCAGTGGCGATCGTAGTAAAGATTGTAGAATCGCCCATCTGTATGCAAAGCGGGCGCCCGGTCAAATTGTCAGCGCGTAGCGCGACTGTAATCCTTGATTATTAACACAAGATGGAATGGAGTCGGTTGGTTTGATATATTTTTTCGTTTAAATTACATGTTGAAAAAATACGTATAAAGATAAACATTTAATAAGTCATTCTATGTATAATATCATAATATGATCTTATATTAAATTCAATAACTTTTCGCAGACATTATCTAATGACATGATAGTTTTAATATTATTGATTTATTTCATGAAATGTAATATGCCAATTACATAATTTATTTTATTATTCTAAGATTATATTAAATGATACTTTTTAAAAATCTGTATTAATAAACTAAATTAGGCATTAAGCAAACCAAATACTACCTCAGGGCTCTCCATACCATCTCTAAAAATACGTGTATAGACCATTATAAACTTTATAATTATTTTAAATGTAAACCAACAGCGACCCCATAGCTCTAGGCACACAAAACCACAAAGCACTATGCAAATATCGTCTTGGTATAAACAGCTCGTTATTACGCACGCAAATTCGACAAGGCACCGAAATGGCGATATGTTTACCGACCATGTATTCAATCAGGAAGGATTGCATTTACTGCTTCTTATTGGTGTTTTCTATTGGGGAACTTGATTAGCACTAAAATTATCCTAATAATATATGTTATAACGGCTTAACCGATAAGGAATGATAAACCTATATCTGCGAAAATAGAATAAGTTCTAAACATACTCGTATGGTAATTAATAGGCGTCTGCTAATATAAAACATATTTTAAATTGATATCATTGCTTTCTGTTATGAACGTGACAAAACTAGGTATGACTTCCATTCGTCCCTAAATCTCCAGATAATTATCCACCCATATAGCTTTTAAAAATTGTAACCCAACAGCGACTCCACAGTTCTCGGCACAAAAAAACCGCGAAGCACTGTGCAAAGGTCGTCTCGGCATAAACAACTCGTTATTACGCACGCAAATTCGACAACGCACCGGAATGGAAACGTGTTTACACTTTACAAACCCACGTGTCAATCAGGAAGAACTTAATTTATAGCTTTTTGTTAGCGTTTACTAATATAGAAATGATTAGCAGTTGAGATGATATCATTATTTCTATTGTTGATATGACAATAACATTTGTACATAACTTTTAGAGCTTCAATTTTAGAAGAATCGCTTTATATTTGGCACTGCATACCATAGCGATTTGTAACAATATCTATGGGATGTAAGGTCAGCCAACCCATAATAGGCTAAGTGGACTATATGAACCAACCCCTCTTATTAAAAATCTATATTTCAGAAGAGGCTACTAAGAGGCCCTACAATGCGATGTATGTATGTGTATGGGCTGATGAGGATGCAAATAGATTGATGTTGTGTGTTTAACCTTATATGTTTGTACCATTGTATTTCCCAAACAAAGTAGACTGTACATAACAATCATAATAATAAAGTTTCCAGTATATTAGTAGTTAATTGTATATTAATGAGTAAAAATTCTCCGTTTAAATATTTCGATTAAAATTCTCAAAGTCCTTTAGGCGTATATACTCGTATTTTACAGCACATAACAAATAAATTTTTTTTTTTCGACTACACATTAACACGGCATGTTTAGTGTTCAACAAAACGCATTTCAAATAGTTATTTTCGTTCCGATTCTCACTACAAACATTTGTATTTAAACATCGTTATGTCCGCGTGAACAGATACAAAACGCTATTTACTCGATTTTGGGTCACCGCACTGATCTCCAAACCGCATGATGCAACGACTCGCCCGAATAATAATACCGCGGCTAGGACTTTGCGGCTTAGTTCTTAGAATGTAGATAATATAGACCAATTGGCCATTTTAAATGTAATAATTTATGTAAAAATATTGGAAAACGCAGGATTTAAAATATAATTTGTTAAGCAATGAACATATCATTAGATTACATTATAAATTAGTTCTGTAATGTTCAAATATTTTGTAATATTTAGTTCACAAAATAAACTGAATTGAAAACATACCATAATTCTTTCGAAAGTCTTGGGAGCGTAATACTATAATTCCTTTTAGCAATATTTATATCTTTACAAGTTATAACGAATTCTCAGTAACATTTTAAATAAATATCCTCTTATAGCTAATATTTAGTTAGTTATTTTAAATATGTATATTTTAATATGAAAAGTCCTCAACAGATATAAATAGCTAACAATTAATCTCAGTTTTGCCTTAGCCGCGGTGATCAGCGCTTAACATATTTACCGACTTAACATAAAACATTTACCCACACCATAACCAATCGTAGGAAGCCGAGGGTAGTTAGTTGCAAGGAGGCTATATTCAAGTTATTTACGTTTGTGTCCAGATATGTGTTTTACTGTATTTGTTCTACTTAAAATATGGTTTAATAAGTATATTTTTGAGAATATTTAGTATTTGTAAAATTACAAATGTTAATATTTCAAATAACGTTTTTTAAAAATAAAGACTATATGGCAATATTAATTTAAAAATTCAGTAATACACAAATCTTATTTATTGCCATCAAACAATAATGTAATCAAATACTTACCCGTTTTTCTTTGGATTGTATGTTTTATTTCGCATTTATATTCCATAGTTTCCCTATGTGGTGTGTTATTCATCAACACAATCAAAATTGGTCCACAAAAAACCCAATTATTTTTCATATTCTTGTCAACTATCATAATTAGTTCAAAAAAATCCAATTATGTTTCATATTTTTCACTATAATTTCAGAGAGAAATGCTAAAAAAGAACACATTATTAAATTGTAAGTGCTTATATCTCTAAGTACTCACCAATTCTGCAACTATCTGCTTTTCCAACCGTTGACACTCGTTGACCGGCGCTTTCTTCGGAGACGCTGGTTTGATGAATTTTGATGCCTTGAGGAAGAAATGGCATCAGTTTAGTATAATCAAACACGGTAAAAAAGCACATGAACAATTACATTTCAATTTGAATATAAAATAAAACATAAAAATTAAAATAATACTAAAATGGACTATTAAATTAAGTAATCAAACAAAAAAACAACAACATCAATAGAGAATAAGCGTATATGTATATATTCGACAGCCTCCGTGGCGCAGTTGGTTAGACGCCGCTTGTGAAACGAGAGGCCGCGGGTTCGATCCCCGCACCGAGAGAAATATTTGTGCGGCCCACAAATATTTCTTCCGGGTCTGGGTGTTTGTGAGACCGAAAAGTCTCTCGTAGTTCCTGATACCCACGACACAAGACTCGATCTTAGTGTGGAGTCAGGACTATGTATGTGACTGTTGGGTGTTATTTATTTATTTATTTATATAAACAAACAATCTAGTCACAAAATAAATTCGACAATGCATAAGTTCCATCAAATTTATCAATTGCATAAAATGTTATAGGGAATATATGTACATAAAATTATTATAATTGATATTACTTTTGGAACAATAACAATTGCAATCACAAATAGCAAGTGAATTTAACAAGCTGACGTTTGCGATTTGCGATTATGATTCACAAAATCGATCAGCTAATATTTTTATACGATCTCGTGTAATCTATGAAAGAGTGATTATTTTTTTAACAACCTATTTGAAGAAAGAACCTGATTGTTCGGTTTTTTCTTTTTTCGGTTTTGTGTGAGTAAATTTAGATGTGAGATATGGTATAATATATGGTAATTTTTGTTTACAAATTTTGTAGGGGCAACACACTGTTACATACACACTGCTAGATATAAGCAGCTCACTTGCTTGTGTTACTCTGACGAGTATCTTCACTCAATATGACATTATGACAGCCTCCGTGGCGCAGTTGGTTAGACGCCGGCTGTGAAAGGAGAGGCCGCGGGTTCGATCCCCGCACCGAAACAAATATTTGAGTCTGAACCACAGGTATTTGTTATGGATCTAGATGTATGTGAGACCGAAAAGACTCTCGTAATTTCTGATCCCCACGACACAAGACTCGATCTTAGTGTGGGGTCAGGACTATGTATGTGACTGTTGGGTGTATTTACGATTATTTACAGAGGTTGCTATTAGATGTATGAATTTTCTACCACAACCAAAATCATTATCATTAATTAATAATTAATAAATTTAAAGTATAATATATTAAATACAAATACAAAACAAACCTGATTAGTAGCTTTGGTGGTAGTTGACTGCAGAACCTTGTTAATATCCTTGATGGAATGTATTGATACGTCCAATGTGGATTCCTCCAGTTTATTCTTTGGTTGGGCAGGTTTTGCACCTTTCTTCACTGGCTCTGGATGCTGTAATAATTAATAGTTACATTTATAAGTATTCTTATTGTGCGATTAAAGACGACGTAGCTTACTTAACAAAGCTTCTGTTCCATTTTAGTTCGTAATAATTTGTCTTACAAAATTTAACATGATATTATAGTATGAACAAAGTGAAATTAAGTAAATCTCATAACAAAACATCTATACAACTTTTCATGTTTTGATAAAGTATTGCCAAAAAAAGTGTGTAAAGACTATATTGGAAAGGAAAAGCCTATATTATTTTATGAAATTGAGGTTCTCTAACGGTATATCCATTATCACAACTAACTATATACATTATCAACAAGCCTATGGTTCAATACAAACTTGTTTAAAAGCGATACTCTCTGAATTTGTATTCTCATATTAAAATTATGTAGCTCACCATCATTTTTTTCAACATACAGTTCTACTTACAAAGTTATGATGCGACAAGTCATCCTCCCAGTTGTTGATTTGGTCGGCGAGGGCGGCCAGGCGTCCGAACTTCTTCTTGGCGTCGTGTTGGCGAGGCTCCTTGGGCGCAGCGGGCGGAGTGCCCGCAGAGAACTCACACTCCGTGCGGTGGATCGGCGAGGAGAGCTCGGGCTTATCTGGAGTCAAAAATTAATTACATACAACATTGTACATAACATTCTGGGTAATGCTAAAATTAATCTACTCTTGTGTAAGAAAAATTGTGTGTTAGGTACTTTGAACACTTTCGGCTATCTCTATGAACCCCTTCCCCGTCAAATTGCGTGGTGATTGACTGTCACTACATACATGACTCCGAAAAGTCAGAGGTGTGCTTTGGGATTAGAACCTGCAACCACAGTGAATATGATGGCAGCTGCATCTAGTCCATTTACCAACATTCGACAATAAATAGAGTTTCTTACACTTACAATATTGAGATCACCATGTATATGACTGTTTTATTTATTTAAAGAACCGTTAAAAAAAAATTCATTAATTATAAAATGAACCTACAATATTTGTATTACCAGCTTCGAAACCATTGTTATCTCTTCCCTTTCAACCCTAGAATGCAATCTAAATAAGTTATCGACACAGGATGCACGACTTTGCTCTATTTATTAAGTGAAATGTGTTTGTAAACCTATTTCGACATCTTACAAGTTCTTTCAAAACAACAAACCATGAAACAGTTCTCTTAATTTAAAAACTATTTTTTGGAACTATAGGAAGGAAACCAATAAATAGTCCCATAATGGTTGCCTGGAAGAGATCACTTTTAGAGATAAGGCCACCAATTATTTCATCCATTGTACATCTGCTTCATATATTTTTTTAATGTTTTGTGGTGTAATAATAAAGTTTTGTTTTTTATTATATATTTATTTAATTACCTGAATATAAATTGCCCAATCTATCCAGTCTTGATTTGAAATTGTTTCGGAGAACAGCTTTTTCAGATTTCTGCTCCGACATGTCACTGGCAGTTATCTTCTCCAATTTCTTGGATGTGTCGTCTGAAATAATATGATTCGTGTTAGTAAAGTGTTTATGTAAAGATTGAGCAAATAATATATCAATTAATGCCATGTTATTACTTTTTCAACAAGAATATCAAACTTTAAGCGGGATTTATCCTTGTTGCACTGTTGTCAATAAGGATGGTATTGTGCCCTAACAGAAAAAAGGACCTACAGTTAGTTTGTATGCCAAATTCAACCATTTTTAGATGGAAAATTGACAAAACAACAGTTATTATTAAAATGCGAAGTTAATATTATTGTACCCATCATCGGCCATCGCTTTTTTTTTATATATTTCTCATATTTACTTTTTTATTAGAAATGCTGCTGAAATTATATACTATCTGTACACACAGTCCTTAGTAAACTTCTAACTTTCTAACTTTTAGGTAACACTATTTTTTTACTATGTCTAGTTCTCCCACCAAATATGGTGTAAATGCACTGTTGTGTTTCCGTTTGAAGGAAATTGTAGCCAGAGTAACTACTGGACATATTGATACTTAACATCTTATGTCTCAGGGAGGTGACCTCATTGCCAAGTATTGCTTCGTAATTCATAATGTTGTTTAGTTTTGCTACTGTAAGGGGTCGTATCGCTTATAATCAAGCGAACGGCATGCTCATTTCGCTATTCATTATAATTAAAACATATATATTTTAATTTATCCTATTAGATTTAAAAACAACAAAATAATACCTTCAGTAACAGACATAGTCCCTTAACTACCAAAACAAAACACTTCACAAAACAAGAGTGACCACAAACAAAACAACACAAGAAATGACCGTAACATTAAACTTTGACATTCATTACCTTTATTTTAATTAGCGAAAAACAAAATTTACTAATGGACTTGCTGGAATTGTTTATCTTGAGGATGAGTAATGTTTGCACGGTAACTGGTTTAAATGTGTTTATTTGTATAGGGAAACTGGATTTATATAATATACTAATTACCTATTAGGATGTGTATGAAAGTGTTGATATTGTAACGGACAGTTACGCATTGACCTTGATAAAATAGTGACTAAAAAAATTGCATAAATTTTTCTTGTGTTCTATTTTAATATTTATAAATAAAAAAATGTTTTTCTGTTATTTAATTTATAAAAAGTTTATACAATATTTCTTTAAAGTTCTTTGCATAATTATGTAACTTATTTATGGGATGATTGCGGTCTTGTAAAGAGTAGTTAATACACATTTGTTAATCACTAAATAATATGTTTAATATACCTATTGCATATGGCAATAGAGCAGGGTTTCTTAAAGTGGGGTCCATGGACCCCTAAGGTGTCCATAATATTTGTGCTCGGGGTCCGCAGCAGCTCAGTAAACTTTTAATATATTTATCAGAAAATTATCATTTAAATGTCTATCAATATTAAAAAGAAACAAATAACTAAATTAAAGTATTTAAATTTTGTTAGGGGTTCGTGCCTGCAGAGTTTAAAAACCCCTGCAATAGAGCCTAGTGATAGACAGCAGTAAATATAATGAGTTATGAGAGGGCTTTAGTACTGTGCTCACCAGCCCGACTGTAAAGTATGTTGTGTAAAGAAATTTTGAAAAGGCAAATTTAATGCAGTGGACAAATACAAGCTGATTGATGGATTGTTAGCAAATATTCATCTATATGGCCTTTTTGTTAGAGAAAGGAATGAAACATTATGATCCTGAAAAGTTCTAAATGCTATATTATCCAATTAGAAGGTATTTTCTAATAATTAAACAGATTTATAGAGACAATGAATTCTTTACTTTAAAAATTAAAATATCTAAGGATAAATTAATTATGATCCTTATAGCTTTGAGCATTTCAAAAATAAAATCTAAATATTATAAAATTTTATAAAAATAAATCAATGAGATTCCTATAAACCACATAAAACCCTGATGTTGAAGAATATAATGTGCATAAAACCTCACCTTCAATTTCAGTAATGATTACATTATTCCCTCTCTCTGCTTGCGAATCATAGACGACGCTTATAGGCGCGTCCCGCTCTTCCACTTGGACTTCTATCTGGATGTCATTTCTGTGCGAAATATTGATCTCAACCGACACATCGGAGTTGCGTCTCGTAATACTACCCCTTTTGGGACTTTTAAACTCTTTTTTAGTCACCACTACATCGTTCCGAGGCTTCTGGACTAAAGAAACCACTGCCGGTTCATTCTTCTGTGAACTTTGCCTTTTATTTCCTGATTTCACAGGCGTTTCCGATTTTATGGACTTCCGAGGGGAAGTTATAGACTCCCGCGCCGGTTTTACAGGAGACTTTACAGGGGAAGACTGATTTTTAATTACACTGATGTTCTCTGATAATGGCTTTCGTTTTGGTACTGCCTGACCGGAGTTGGCAAGCTTTTGGTCTATTTTCTCCTGTCTGGCCTTCGCTCTTTCTAACATACGCTGGAAATATTCGTTAAATATATGATTATTGCAAATTATTAGTGACCTTCACGTTATAAAAATCCGTTATCGCCGCAAATAAACTTACTTGAGTGAAAGGATCCATAGTTGATAAAGTATACAAAACAAATTTATATCACAATTCACGCAAATAACATACTTTTGACTGTAAATATCGTATTTAATTACGCAAACAACGTAAAGTCACAATTACTATCGCAAATAAACAATTTCCAATAAAAAATCACCCGTTGAATAACTTGAATGCTTGACAGTCAACAAAACCGAAATTTTCAAATATAGTTCATAAAAAATCCGGTAGGCGTCACTAACGTCCTGCTGTCAGTTGTGATGATACTTTTACTTACAAAATAATTATAAAATTTAATTTAGAATACCAAAATAATTATGTTAAATTAAATTCTATGTATACTTTTATTTACTTAAAAACTAATATTTTATATTACGGTGTGCTCCGCCATCTATGAAAAAGTACGTACATTAATTATTACGCTTGTTTGTTAAATTTATTTTCAACATTCATCCGTAGGTGGCGCTATAATGCGTATCTCCACGAACTCATTACGTTGTACAGTCTTGCAAAATATCTGGCCATTCTCTCTAGGAGACTAGGACTATGACTCCCACATCCATAAAATATAAATGGTCAATGGGCATCCGGTATGATGATAAATTTGGATAAAATGCGAGAAGCCCTTACCTAGTACCAACCTGGGTGTCGTGTAACACCCAGAAAGTACAGACTGGAATTATACAGATTGATATTGAGTAGGTGTAGGTATCATGTTCAAGTTTATGATGTTTGTTTTGTACAATAATAAATCGTAATTTTGTAATAAATCAATTTACAACAACATAAATTCTTTATTGCAAGCAACTATTTTTAGATTGTTAGGTTTAGTTCACAGGAATGATTAATATCTTGTCATTCCTAGGTATGAACTAGTTAGGTACCTAACTATTTCCTCAAACAAACTAAAGAAATGTGTTTAGGGACGCCCCTGTTTCTGTTTACATGAACCTTTTTCCTTGCCTACAAATCATCACGAGTTATATACATTCTATTCCTATCCGAGGTATATTCGTACTTAATAGGTTAAAAGTCACATTGATAAACAGGAATATGGGTGAGAATCTGAATTTAATAGAGTTACATTTAATTATGCATTCATCCGAAGCTAATTAGATGTAGGTAAGTAGGTATTTTATTATTTTCTTCTAGTTATGGTCACCTGCAGAACAATATAATAATATAATATAACAATATAATCCGAATACAAGTCAGTATATCTCTTTACCAATTCAAAGTCGCTCAACGAGCAATGGAGCGGGCTATGCTCGGTGTTTCCCTGAAGGATAGAATCAGTAATGAGGTTATCCGACAGAGAACCAAGGTGACCGACATAGCCCAGTGGATCAGCAAGTTGAACTGGCAGTGGGCTGGTCACATATGTCGAAGAACCGACAACCATTGGGGTAGAGGTGTTCTCGAGTGGAGACCGCGCCTCGGCAAGCATAGTGTAGGACGCCCTCCAACCAGGTGGAGTGATGATATCCGAAAGATGGCTGGTGGCGGTTGGAGACGTTGGGCTGAAGATCGAGCCCAGTGGCGTGCCATAGGAGAGGCCTATGTCCAGCAGTGGACGCGAATAGGCTGATGATGATGATGATGATGATATCTCTCTTTGGCTACAGGAAGTCACAGCTGAACAAAGGCCTCTCACAAGGATCTCCACATCGACCTGGTGGAAGCGGCCTGCAACTAGCGACTTCCTTCTAGCCTAACCAGGTCGACCGTCCAGCTTGTAGGCGAGCGTCCGACTTGCCTATAAGCAGCCTCTATTTAGTACTCCAGAACCTTTCGGCTCGACTGTATTCAATTCTTTTTTGCATCATAGAAAAATCAAATCTTACCTGTTTATTTATAAAATGCAAATAACAGGCATTATTTAAGATATTCCTTTTATATCTACATATTTTTTCTGTATTCATCTTCAATACTGACTTAGGTAGGTACGTGGGTTACCAATCACTATGAACTTCAAGCGAATTCTAAATTTTATAGCCCACTTGGCCTTAATTGTTGTCTAACAATGGCCTACTATTGTAATTTTGATGAATTCTTGTAAATTCCAATGTGTTCTAAATACCATATTAAAATATTATTAGTATTTTTAACCATTAATTCTATGCACTTCCATAACAAACACTCAATTCCGCAGTTATGCGTTATTTGTTCAAGTTAAATTGATTAGAACACGGTTAAAACCGCGAGTAAAAACCGTAAAACAAACATTATTTACAGAAGTACACGTAGAATTTGTTTGTTTTATTTTGGCAGTTCCTCTTCTCCTGATCCTTTTTGAAATGTATTACATAGTTTCATATTACACGATATGCTCAATACTACACAGTTGGTGTTACATAATTACTCGTTACAATAAAATGGTTTATATTACTATGACCCTAAGTTTGAAGTCGACCTCTTTCAATATATATCTTACATTTTCATTTTGTTTTGTCTCTACTCAATAATTGTTGCATCACGATTAGACCATGAGGAAACCTGCATACGATAGTGATTTCTACGGTGTGTAATGTCTGCAAACCAGCACTTGGTCAACTTGTAAATTATATGGCTTAACCCTGTCAATCGTACTCTCGATTGTAAAGGAGGCCAGTGCTCTGCAGTGGGACGTAAATGGACTAATACAGATACTGGAGACTTCACTGCACCTCTCGGAAAATGCAATGCTATCTACACAGAATATTTAATAGCGATAGACGATTTTCTCCCGCCATTCGCCTAAATTCGGACAAAATGGTTTTAGGCCTGAGAACCGAACCAAGGGTTTCACAATTCTCAGCTTACGTAGACCTCACAATGGGCATGTTACAAGATCAATTTAGATCTTTATAGTCTATGAAAATTTATTTTTAAATTCTTTTTTTACCACCACATACTTACACTGCTAACAGGGAAAAAAATAATAATAAGAAAACTCGTCAATCAACAATATACAGCATGAGTTGTGTTTATTTATTAGATCAGCCTCACAAAGTTATGTGTTTATTATTATAAAATATATTCACATACATAGTCCTGACCCCACACTAAGATTGAGTCTTGTTTCACTAAGATTGTGTCATAGCCAGTGGCGTAACTACACCATCTGGGGCCCGTGGCAAAATCATCGGATGGGGGCCCCCCTTTTTGTATGGAGAGGAAAACTGTTATTTTCCGATACCCCGGAGAAGACCGAAAGGAATTTAATAGTGTCACTGGCCTGCCAGTAAATTGAGGCCGAAGCGGATCCCTAACAAAAATCTGCGCTAGCATACCGAATAAAACCCTGACCTCCGCATTTCCGGCGGTACAGGGGCCCTACTATATTCAACGAAACGAAGTTCGAAACTTCGGATGATCGAAGTTCATATACGATACGAATGTACCTACATATACTTATGGTCGTTATTGACTTATAGTCGTAACCATAGACTTATAGTTAGGATGTACGTTACACAAATACGAACTTTTACAGAGTAGATAAATTCATATTGTATATAAATTTCGATCGTCCGAAGTTTCGAACTTCGTTTCGGATTTATATAGTAGGGCCCCTGCTCATCTACTAGTCGAGTGGGTCGGAATGTGTCCCTGCAGTGGTTCTTAAGATGTCCGCCCCTGAGATAACCCCGTACTCACGCGTCTGTTCTATTAAAACAACCTAGGCCCGGCTTCATGGAATATCGCCCATGTTCATCCAATCCCCAAGAAGGATGACCGGTCGGATCCTTCGAATCGAAGGCCAATTGCTGTCACATGCTGATCTTGAGGATCACCAACTGAGGGTCGTTCGGATGGTGATCTTCTCGTTTATCTCGCCCACCATCAGGTGGAGGCATTAGATAGTGGGGATGAGGCGATTACGGTAGGCCTTGAAATTGTCATCTAGTGTGGCATGGCAAGCTACCTGCCTGGTATTTCAACCTGAGGAACTCTGAAAGTACATCGCCAGCTTTCTGGATGATCGCAGCATAAAAGTCGTATTGGACGCTTTTGCATCGAGACCAAGAACATTAATTCTGGTGTTCCATAAGGCTCGGTGCTTTCGCCGACCCTGTTTATCCTGCATATCAATGACATGTTTTCTATCACCAGCTGGCATTGATATGCAGATGCTAGTGCAAGTGAGGCAAGATAAATCTTTTTTTTTTTTATTGCTGTGTATGGCGAGACGAGCATGCCGTTCGCCTGATGGTAAGCGATGCGACCGCTCATGAACAGTAGCAAAACCAAAAACCACCTTGAATTACAAAGCAATGCTTGGCATTCCACTGCGCTCACCATCCTGAGACATAAGATGTTCAGTCTCAATATGTCCAGTAGTTACTCTGGCTACAATGTGCTTCAATCCGAAATACAACAGTGCATTTAAACTGCTGTTTGACGAGAGAAATAGACATTGCGGTGGTACCCACCCAGGCAGCCTCTCACATATGAGAGACCTACCACCAGTAAAAATCTGACTACAGAATCTCTATCGGGGATCCGTTAAGGAAATATGGTCTCAAATTTTGTCGGAAATTGAGACCTCTCTGGGGCAGGCCTCTCAATGGGGTAAATTGAACATAGCACAATTTAACCCCACGAAGATGTAAGTTTGCTCGTTTACAAGCAAGAAGACCTTTTTTTGTCATGGAGACACTTTCTCTAAGCATCCGATAGTATTCATTGACCCGAATTATTGATAAAATTGCAGTTTAGGTGTTATTTGGAAGGCAAGGGCAAATTGGCCAGCAAAAAGTTAAGGATTCTCAACTGAGCCAAGCGGTACTTTTCGTCGGATCATCGGTTATTGATCTATAAATGCGACGAAGACGATCCGGCACGACGTGGAGTTCTGCTCTCACCTCTGGGTAGAAGATCCAAAATACCAGCTCGACCCACTTGACTCATTACAGCGCCGAGCTCTTCGAATCATCGATAATGCAGATCTCACGGAGAATGTAGAGCCGTTGGGATTGCAGTGAGACTTTGGGTCTCTCTGTGTAATCTATTAATTGTTCCACGGAAAGTGTTCTGAGGAAGATGGTGCCACTATCGCTATTCTCCCATCACACTTCCCGTCACCGCAGTAGAATTCATTCTTACTACCTGGAAACTATCCCTTCCCGGAAAATACGTTTCCAGTGTTCTTTTCTACCACGCACGTGCAAGCCCTGGAATGAACTCCCTGCTTCGGTATTCCCTGAGCACTATAACCTATCCTTCTTTAAACTAGGCTTTAAGAAAGTGCTCTCCTTGCGGTAGGAAGCGACTTCATTTTGGTCGATCCCTGGATCTGCAAGTCTATGAGCGGCGGTGACCGCTGACCGTGAGGCGGGCTGTATGCTCGTATACCTGCAGGTCATAAAAAGAACTCCACAACGAGACCAATTAGTCGTCGTAATATCTTTACTACGTGGCCGAAGCCCAAACGCAGCAATGGTGATGGGGCCCCCTCAGAAGCGTAATATTGAAGTTTCGTTCTTTTTTAAACCAAATCCGCACTATAATCTGTACATAATAGTTTAAAAAAAGTTAGTAAAATTCGCGTAAATCTACAGAACCATTATTATTATTTTTATGTATCACAAATAAACCTTGGTATGTATGGAATAATGGAAACTAAGAAAATAGTTTTTGATTATCAATTTTGTTGGTAATAAATTGGCTAGGTTCTTCTCTTCTTACCTCCTTGCCTGAGGGGCCGGGCCGCCGGGGGCCCCTACAGCCGGGGGCCCGTGGCATTTTGCGCACTTTGCCACCCTATTGTTACGCCACTGGTCATAGCCTCACAAACACCCAGACCCGAAACTAGCCCGCAGTCTCTCGTTTCACAGCCGGCGTCTAACCAACTGCGCCACGGAGGCTATCTAATATATTTTTGAGTTGAACACCCATTCACTACAAAAATAATCCTTTCAATCTGGCAAATATATGGAACAACTGTTATTATTTTCGTTTTCCGAGTTGGCCAAATAGGGAAAGTTGTTCACTATCATGAGTGCAGCATTTCCCCTTCGGCGTTATATATCCTTTATGTCCAAATAAAAAGACAAAGGAACCGACCTTTAGTACTTATTTTATATTTGCAACAAGGATAACACAAATATAAAAGCCATAAGACAGATTCCGCAAGTTGATGCAATCAACGAGCTCTATTTAAAAACTCGTTCCAAGAAACGTGAACCGTACAATTAAATCCACAGTGCAATATTATATTTGCCCTTCCCACAATGAACAAACCTGTCTACTACGTATTGTTTAGCACAATGCTTGGGAACCCGCGTTTGAAGGATTTAAGTAACGGGGGTTTTGTATACAATATGTATTATGAATTATCAATTGTGTAATTTACTGGTCTCTCATATATGAGAGGCCGTCTGTGTACGCAATGTCTATGGCCGCCAAACAGCGGTGTAAACGCACTGTTGAGTTCTGATTCATGGACATTGTAGCCGGTGTAACTACTAAGCATAATATTGAGACTTACATTTTATATGTCAGGATGTGGGGCTCAGTGGAATACACTTAAACACTTTGTACAAATTAATAGTACAGGCGGACTTAATGCCTAAGGGTATTTTAGGGGAATACCAAGCATTTCTTTGTAATTATATCGGTCATATCGCTTTCCATAAGGCGAACGGCATGCTCGTCTCGCCATTCCTTGCAATAAAAAAAAAACCTGAAGAGGTGTATGATTACTCGCTTAGATTAATAAATTTAGCCAAAAATCCTGACGATCAATTTGAAAAATGCTAATGTGTGGCTCGTGTTCAAAACAAAATTAATTAAATTAGAATGTTAACTGATGAGATGCTGCCTACGCTAACTACATTGCTGAAACGGAGTCAATAACAGTGAGACCACTGTATTCAACCTATGCCAGCTAAATCACTAACACTAACAAGTAAACAAGAGACAAGTCAAAACCTGGAAGGAAGAGCGAACGAGGTAACAAAAATACTATCAGAATAAATAAGGATCTGCCGTATGGCAAGGGAGCGTTAGAATTCAATAGAGTGCCTATAGTGAAACGATTAGCACATCGCATACGTCATTGGTACTCGTATAAGTTTATAAACAAGAGTCGTTGTCTTTAGAATGAGTATTTCCAGTATATTTCTCAACTTTTATGGAGTAATCAAATATTATTAGCTATGCCTCAGACTTAATGAGAAGTTTAGGAATAAACGCTTCCCATTTAGATGATTCATTTACCACAGCAAAAATTGTACTGAGACTACAGATGATTCGTTTATAATAATATATATTTGTGTTTCTTGGTTAAATGAACGCAACATTATTATTATTATTAACATAATTTACATCTACCTATTAATACAAGTAACCAAATTGTATCTCGCAATTCATAATAATATTTTTTATAAGTGGCTTTAAACAAATTAGGATATTCATAATTAACTTTACATATAGATGGTTTCGCTCCTGATGAACGAGAAAACCGTAGGGCCCTGTGTATACAGATTTGAATGGTCTCTACATAAATTCGATAGTGTATGAAGCATAATCACCGTATTAGCGTAATGGACTAGGAAACTACTTCCATAAGGGTAAAGATCACGTAGTTAATCGGCAGTAAAATTATGTGATTAATCAATTTGCAACACAACTCACTAGTTAGGTTAAAAGCTGGTGCGTTCGTTATGATAAAATATAAAAATGCAAGCAAATCAGCAGCAAAAACTTGGCCATACCACTAGTTCACTGTTTTATCAAAGTGCAAGAGAATGACTCACAGCCTCTCAGTAATAAACGAGCGTTCTTCACAACACATATTAAAGCCAAGTACATCATGACACATTCCCACTCTGCCTTAGTTCTGTTTAATCTGTGGCCAGTGTACGTTCGACAACCAAGAGAAGCGCGCGTGTGGTTCGAATTTTAAAAACATGGGTGAGTTTGTTTACGTTTTATTGACAAAATTGGAATTTTTATCTTATGATCGAAGTGGAGTTTAAACTTTTTAGTTAGTCAAAAAGTTTGTTAATAATATGAAAATAAAACTTGAAATGTGATATGCTGTCTCTACGTGAGATGAATGGTTAATAAAGGTACAGTAATCAGTGGTCGTGAAAGAATTTTCGTGTAGGAAGAAGGAAGCTTCTTGGATATAATTTACGGAAGATGTCAGTTTCCTATATTCCTTGATATAATTATGCATATTGATCTGAATTTCCTATTGAAAATATTTTAAAATACATATTCCAATAACAAAAAAATATGAACGACAAGGATTTGCAAACCATTTCTTTACGTACCTTTATTAACTCCTGTTCAACCAATTTCGAATATTTATTATACGGCTTCCCATCCCTCACGTACGATAAAACATAACAATACTAGTTTTACACATTAGTTGTTCAAATTTCTTTCCAATGAATATTTCTTTTAATTGCCATTATGACTGTCCAAGCGTCGAATGTAACTAAACCTATTACAAAAACATCAGTTCCTTAAAGATTCTTCCATAGAAGAAATAAACCTGCGCAATTTGTATACTTAAATTAAAACATCCTTGTTTGTACACGGAATGAACAGGTTGAATTACATTGAAAGACTCTTATTATCATATTTATTTGGTTGGCTCAGTAAATGTTTGTGTAGAATCACAGATGTACCTATTGACTTAAATATATTTGTCTATATTTTTTGCTAACAAGGTGGTATTATCGATTGCAAATAAATAATCAATCAAAATCGATACCATGCCTTTAACCTGATAGATATATATTTTGGGATCAATGCTTAGACAGAAATCAAGATATATACCACCTAGCACATTCCACGCAAACCTCTATGACTATAAGGATCAAAAGGGGTGTTTGATTTCTTAAATATTCAGATGTAACACCTAGCGAAAATGAAGATAAAATGTGTCTATTATATACTGGTGTGGGTAGAAAACTGGAGTACTTATAGAATTTTCGTATTTTAGTACCTAATGATTTCTCGCTTCATGACGAGGAAACCTGGATACCATAAAGATCGTAACAATAATTTCTATGATATTTGATGTCCGCCAACTCGCTTTAGACCAGTATGATAGTATGAACTTAACCTATTCACAGGAATTACCAATTGTACTTTAATACATTGTATTGTATGATCCCATATACATCCCACTGCAGGGCACGGGCCTCCTCTACAATCAGAGTACGATTGAGAGTGGTTAGACCATATAGTCCAACACGCTAGCCTAGTGCGGGTCAGCGCTCTATACAAACCATAGAAATTCTTACAAATCGCTAGTTTCCTCAGGATGTTTTTCTTCACAGTTATAGTGGGAGCTAATTGACTATCAATACACGAATTACCGATTATGTCTAACATCCTGTAAAGTAGATATCTACATGTCCAATGCCACAAAACCAATAAAGATAGTGAGATAATTGAAGTAGATTAATACGTCGCATCGTCTTAGGATTCAGGTCATTGGCAGAGAACTGGTTTTGCCATTAGCCGACGAGACAAGCTTGTACTTCGTAAATGTCATAAACCTATACTCGTGTATTTAAAACAACCATTTATTGTATGTACGAGATTTTGTGCTTAAACAAACGAAGATTTAAATTTGAAGTCAATATTTAGCCACCTGAGAATACCGTGGGATGTAAATGAAAATTGCATCTCCCAAAAGAGGTTTTTTTTTGTTTTTATCTACCATAGTTGAAACGTGTTATGAAAAATAATGTTTTTGAAAGATTAAAATGAAATAAATCATATTTTAACAACTGACTTATATTCATTTCCAGGTTCCATGACGGTAGTTCTGTCCCTCTTCACTGTTCTTCTAGCAGTTTCCTACACCGAAGCCGGTAAGTTGATGATATATCTTAAATTATTTCCTACTATTTTTATAATAAATAAATACATACATAGTCCTGAACCCACACTAAGATCGAGTCTTGTGTCGTGGGTATAAGGAATTAAGAGAGACTTTTCAGTCTTACAAACACACATCCACCCGACACAATATTTGTAGATTCCAAAAACAATTGTCTCAGTCAGTCCGCCCCGTGACCACGAAAGCTGTAAAGTAATCGAAACGTCGGGACTGAAAAAATGTAAAAATTTAACCAAATCCGCGATAAAATCCGTAAATAATAGTTTTATTTCTACAATTGTCTCGTTGCGTCGAACCCGCGGCTTCTCGTTTCACAGCCGGCGTATAACCATCTACGCCACGGAGGCATTCTAGGCAAATCTTGTTGAAGTTTTAGTGTAGGTAATTTTCTGGTGATGGCTAGAATATAATGCGTTCTTGCGAAAATGCCAAGCTTGCGAAATGTCGAGTCAAGGTTAAGGTAAAAAAACCACTTGGCTCAATGATCAATGAATATTATTTACAAACCTCAAACGTACTTGTCTCTCAAAAGTAGCACACAACCTTTCTACTTTTACCTGTATGCGAAGTGAAGTAGCAAACACACAACTGACCGTGTTAAAGGATGTAAAAATAGCCGTTTTACAAAGAACAATCACATTTATATTGCGCATTATTGAAATACATGTATCTACTTTTTTTAAAACTGAATTTCGCTCTACCCTAGGATTGCTTTCATAGCGTGGATTTTTACAAATACTGATTTTACAAGCACAAAACCATTTAGGTACCCGGATAATTTTCTTTCTATAAAAGATCCAGGTCATGCAAATATTCAGGTAAATACCTGTGCGAGGAACAAACCTACAACCTCTTACCAGAGCATGCTAAAGTAATATTGTAATTTACTTAAAAACAAAGAGGCACTTACAGAAGAGCGCAACACTTAGGCATTTCTTGTATGATTTTGTAAATTTTAATCAATTTAGTATTGTTTACTGTACACCTCCCACTGCAGGGCAGGAGACTCCTCAACAATTCAGTGTACGACTAAGAGAGATTAGGCCATATAATCCACCACCATTGCTATTGTTTAATTTTTCAAAATCCCATAGTTAATAAAATACTTCACCAATAATATCTTGATAATTTCCAGGTGGCGCCTGCCCACTGCCATCCAAAGTTTACGGCTGCAGTCCGAAGTGTGTGCAGGACTACGACTGCAAGCAGGGCAAAGTTTGCTGCTCCAACTCTTGCAACGCCAAGTCCTGCTCCGAGCCAGCGCCGTACGGAGGAGCTGGTGGAAATGGAGGCTCCAACAAATACGCCAGTAAGTAGAACGATCAGTATCAGCTCATGTACGTTCCACTGCAGAGCAAGAGACTCCTCTACAATCGAGAGTAGAATTGAGAATGGTTAGGACATATAGTCCACCGCGCTGGCCTAGTGCGAGTTGGTGGACTTAGCATACCATATATTTTTTTATAAATCGCTAGGGTATGCAGGTTTCCTTAGCTCATATTCCTTTACAATAAAAATTAAAATGAAAATATTTTATTGATCCATAAAATACATAATTTAGACACAATTTATTTTTCTCTCCTTGTTGCTTGCTGTTTACAAAACAATGATTATGACAAATGGCAACTTGGTTTAATTCAGAAAAACTTCTTAAATACTTTTTTTTATTGCAATGAATGACGAGCAATACATTCGCCGGATAGTAACCGATTCGACCACTCGACACTTCAGCGATCCACTGCGCTCACCATCCTGAGACATAAGATGTTAAGTCTCGATATGTCAAGTAGTTACTCTGGCTAAAATGTACTACAAACCGGAACACAACAGTGCTTTATACTGCTGTTGGCGGCAGAAATAGACATTGCGGTGGTTCCTACCTGGGCGGCCTCCCACATATGAGAGACCTACTACTTTGGTTTTTAATCATCATCAGCCATATTCAAAATGTTCTAGGCAGTTACTCTATAAAAACGATATGAGCTTCAAATGTTCGGACGCCGTACATAAAACTTCACTAATGTGCCTTGATACTCCACAAAATTTTGGATTCCTCTATCGTACGTTCCAACCATAGACTAAGTTCGGAGAAAATGATAAGTATAATAGAGAATAGTGTTGATTTTTAGAAGTGGAAAACTTATATCTTACTCAGGACGTCGAACATCCGAAACTTTCGAATTTCGTAACGTTTTTATAGTGTAAGTTGTAACTCCCCAGTGCATTAATCTTGCGTCACGGGAAACTACCGAACTTAGACCTCAAAAGTCTCCACTCTCCACATGTTAGTAAATGTAATTCATAATTTTAATTTGTATTTTCCAGCTGGCGGAACGGGCATCTACTGTGAAAACGTGAAGTGCAGCCCGGGAGAGGTTTGCAAGATGGACCGTTCCACCAAAAGAATGAAATGCAGCAGGGCCTGAACATCAATATTTATTATGTTTTTATAAGTTTTTTTTTTTAATTAAATTTTTTATTATTCAAGTGTTTTTTTTTGCAATGAATGGCGATTCGAGCATGTCGTAAGTATGCCTAGTGGTATGCGATACGACCGCTCATGAACAGTAGCAAAACCAAACAACACCTTGAATTACAAAGCAATGCTCGGCATTCCACTGCGCTTGCCATCCTGAGACATAAATAAGTTCCAATATGTCCAATAGTTACCCTCGCTACAATGTCGTTCAAACCTTATTGCTTGTACTGAATATAAGTTCATAATGTTAGCAGTCATAATATAAAGATCTAAAACTAGGTCTAAAAGAGTCCATTTATCTCTTTTGGGAATTAGAAACAGCTAAAGACTTTTATGTTTAAAAAATGCTTACATTAATATTTTTACGGTTCGGATATCATCCCCATCACTCTATTCGTGACATTTCTGAATTCTTAATCACTATGCCGCTGTTATTATTTATTTATTTATATCTTTACTGTACATACATTTAAACACCAAAAAAACGAAAACTATTGTACCTATATTTAAAGTAAATATCATGGGCCTTATTGCACTAGGCAATCTCTTACAGGTAACATTTGAATGGAGATAAGAGAAAAGAGAGGTTCGTATATTTCATTTGGTTCATGGAACTAAAATCCTAGCTGGCCGGATTGTCAATAAACAATGATGATCGCCTGCCCTGAACAATATAATTATGTAGATATCATGGTATTCTATAAGAATGAAAAGTATAGAGAGTAGAAACTATTTTAGTTTCCTACCTAGTAGCTATTCATACAGAGCGAAGTTAGGCTGACCACCGATTGCATACGTGGACCTTTTAAAATAGGATAGAAACGAATTATCTTCATATTATATTGACGAACTCTACTGTAGTACAGAATGATGCGATGGGAGATTAGTGTTGATTGTACCATTGTATAACACTTTCCATGGTGCAGAGCGCAGATAAAAGAACAGACAGAGAAACTCCAATTAGAATGTCTTATTTATTTATTTATAGCTTCATATACTGAACATATACAGGCGGACTTAATGACTGAGGTATTCTCCGAAATTTCTAAATGTCTTCTGGTTGTAACCTTCACCAAGATAAACCAAAATATGAAAGTAATATAATATATGAAAGTAATTTACCTACCACTATGGTTTCTGTATGAGGCGAACACGGAACAACAGTAAGTGACATCTTGGCAAAATTGCAAACAAGTTTCGTAAGGCGTGTTTTCTGTATATTGTGCGCATTCATTTTTAACCGACTTCAAAAAAGGAGGAGGTGGTTCTCAATTCGTCGTGTTTTTAATTTACACTGATTACTCCATGGCGCATAAACCAATTTAGAAAAATATTTTTTTTTATTTTCTTTTAATGCCAAGCATTGCTTAGTACTTCATGGTATCGCTTATCATCAGATGAATGGCATTCTCGTCTCGCCATTCATTGCAATGCACAAAATATGGTAAAAGGAAAGGGGTATTAGGTACCCGGCAATCTAACTCAGCAACGAAACCCGACTACAAAATCGTAGCTCCACTTCGATCGCCTGTGAGACATTGGTACTGCCTCGGACGAACTTGCCCATTCATGCTGAGTCATGACAGACCACAGCCTAGCTCTACCACTATTAAAAATGTAAACGTTACAGGTATATTATTATTATGAACAGGAAACAAATCATAATAAATAACAATAATTTACTATACAAAGGTATTAATTAAATAACTTAATTGACTATGAAATTCCATGGGAATTACTAAGAGGGAAGGAACTCATTAAAATAAGTAAGTAAACAATAATTACCAACCCAAACTATTCAAACGGTGGACCTTGAGCTAAGCACTCTCAATCGAAATATTTTCTTAAATTAAAAAAGGACATGAGTCTACTATGTATGTAGTTCAATAAGTTTTTGTGGAGTTAAATGGAAAGTCGTTCAAACCCAAAGGGTTGTATGGATAGGTTTGTTTGATACATATCTGCCGCCAAGCAGTAGTGTTTAATTTTTGAAGGAAATTGCTGAGTAAGAAGACTTAACACCTAATATTTCGGAGTGAAAGGTACCATGCCGAGCTTAATAATGAAAAAAATCTTAGCTTACAGGTGCAATATTGTCATGCTTATAATAATCACACTATCTTCATACTCCGCTATCAATGGGGTATTAATTGTTAGTCATCAAACATTCCCACCCAACTGTTATTAGAAGTCCATGATACTCCTCCTACAGTTAGGTATTTGCGGTCGGAAAATTTATTAATTATATGTGCGAAATTATTATTATTATTATGCCAACCTGCATTAGGCCAGCGTGGTGGACTATATGGCCTAACCACCCTCAATCGTACTCTCCATTGTAGAGTAGGCCCGTGCCCTGCAGTGGGACGTATATGGGCTGATACAGATACAGCGATATTATATTTTAAAGGAAAAGAAGGAAATAGTAATCAAGTAAGTCTTAAGTAAATAAGTAAGTCTCAAGTTATTTTTGATGGATCCATAATACCGTTTGTCGAGAGTGTCAAAAACTTGGGGGTTATTATAGATAATACGCTCTCTTGGAATCCTCAGATAAACGCTGTCAGTCGCAAAATCTTTGCTTCAGCGGGGAGTTTGCGACGGTTACGCAACTTTTTACCGATTACTACCAAAATTGCGCTGGCGCAGTCTCTTCTTCTGTCAGTTCTCGATTATGCCGATTCCAGCTATCTCGATCTCAGAGAAGACCAACTAGACAAGCTTGAGCGACTTCAAAATGTTTGTATAAGGTTCATATTTGGCCTGCGCAAATATGACCATGTCTCCGCTTTTCGTGTTAAGCTCAAGTGGTTACCAATTCGACTTCGCCGGAATGCTCACATACTTTCTTTGCTCTATAACATTTTGTTTGACCCATCCTCTCCTCGTTACCTTAAAGAACGCTTTGAGTTCCTAAGTGTATCGCACTCGGTGTCCCTGAGGTCGTCGGAGAATTTAAAGCTTCGTACTCCGAAGCATACTACTAACTTTCTGGACAAATCTTTTACGGTGCAAGCTGTTAGACTATGGAATGCCCTTCCCTTTCAAATAAGAAGTGCACAAAGGTTCGTTTAAAAAATTGACAAAAAATCATTACCTGTCATTGTGTATTTAAATATACTACCGCTGTGTATATATTATATACAAATTTATATATCTATATATTGATATCTAACTATTATTATGGTATGATGTGTTTATGATATATGTACATACTATGTATACATATATATAATGTTTATTGTATATTTATGTAATGTTTTACATTTATTTATTACACAACTTTATAATATTCTTTCGTCGTATGCTTTTGCTGCACACTGAATATTCTACATATAGCTCCTGTCCATCCAAAGGTTGCCTGGAAGAAATCGCTACTAGTGATAAGGCCGCCCATTGTACATAACCGTTATAGTGTATCTTAAAACTGTATGTTGTCATGGTGTACAATAAAGCATATTATTATTATTATTATTAGTAATGTGATATTAACGGTATGTTCTGAGGTCCTCGGTTCAGATGCCAAGACAGGCAATGGGGGCTTTAGTATACGACGCTCTGGCTGAGATTTCTACTGCGCCCTCTCACCTCTATCCAAACCCAAGCGAAAAACAGTAAAATCTGATGTACGGGAGCTAGCAACGTTTGAAAAGTAAGAATTTTAGGTCAGCTGATTTTGTGATAAGTCGTCCTTCTTGCACTTTCGGTTAGAGTCTGGGCTATCTGGCTGGCGGTAGTGGTTGCGTTCATTAGTGCGCATCCTACCTGTCCAGGTAATAATCCTGGATTTTAAAAGCATTTTAGAAGGCGTAATTTTTGATTTTTTGTTTTTAAATAAGTCTCTCTGACATACTTTTTTTATTGCCAGACATCATTGACATTGCTAACTATGTGCTATACGCGATTTTATATATTTTTTTTATTAAAATTTTAAAGTATTTTATAATGTCTGTAATTTTAATATTATGTTATTTAAAGATAAGAAAAACTTAAAATAAATTTGCCAGACATTAATTCGATTGTTAAGTCTGGAATTAAAATGAAAAAGTCATGAAAAGTATTGCAGTATAATGCTAGTATTCGGAGAGAGACAGTTGCAGAATAAGTCGAGAATGATACAGAGAACCATTACAAAAGTAAATTACTTGTCACTGTACATGTAATAAAAAATATAAATAATATTCAAACACTACGATTATTTTTCCATTCCAAATCCCATGAATCAGAACTACATAGAGCTGTAGTACGAGCTGATCATAAATATACACCACTTAACCTGTTAGATTCCATGATGGACTTAAACCCGACCACTAACACACAAAAGCTGAATGCCTGGACACAAAAATCTCTCCACGGGTGACACCGCCTCGACTTAACTAATCCTATCATTGACAAAATAGCTTCAAACGCGTGGCTTAAGCGAGGCGAAATGTTTCCCGAAACGGAGGGATTCATGGTTGCCATCCAGGACCAGACAATCGGCACAAAAAATTATAGGAAACACATAATCAAAGATCCTACAGTCCAAAATGATCTCTGTCGGCACTGTCATAGTAGTCCTGAAACAATTCAACATATAACCGGAGCCTGTAAATCTATAACCCAGACGGATTACAAACATCGACATGACCAAGTAGCTGCAATAGTACACCAATATCTTGCATACAAATACGAGTTAATAACAAATAAAACGTCATATTATAAATATTCACCCAAAATAATACTAGAATCGGACAACTACAAGCTTTACTGGGACAGGACTATTATGACAAACAAGACAATTCATCACAATAGACCGGATATTACACTACACGATAAAAGAAACAAAGCAGTTTTTCTAATTGATATAGCTATACCAAATACCCATAACCTACAAACAACATATATAGAAAAAATAGCAAAATATAACCTTTCTATCTTAGATTATATACTCGTCTAGATGACACATCACACCTCACCGCGCGGCTCAAAAAAAGTCTACCAAAGGAGATGTGCTATCTTGGGCCGTTTTGTGTACGTCTAATACAAATTCTAGAAAAAAATGTGGAATTCAAATAAAATAGATTTAGATTTCTTGGACAACAGGGGGCTTTATACAAAAATGTGATTGTTTTAGTACAGAAGCAATATTTTCTTCTATAATCTGTCCTCCATGATGCCTAATTGTCATTTCGTTCAAAAATGCGCGAACCCACAATCTTTAACTTGAATATGTCTTATTTTTAAAAGCCCCCTAAAAATTATAATTATTGTCTATATTTCTTTTTCTATATTCTTCGCGTTTTAAAAGACGATATATGTTGTTGAAGAAGTCACTTTTATTATTTTATTTATATTACATGATTTTAGTTTAAGAACGAAAATGTTTAACTTGACAGCAATTGCAAAACTCTGTGTTATTTGATGATGATTCTGATTCTCGGAGATGATATATCTTGACGTTTAAACGCAATTACTAGTTCGTATTTTGGTGAGTAAACATATATATTATTTAGAATGCCACATGTAAGTAATACTTTTATGTTTTTCTATGTTCATATTTCTCTTCTAACCCACAATTCTACTTTTCAGCACATCAAAAGTGGCGCTTTGCTTGAATTGCACTTCTGCAATTGTTGTGAAATGGTTGAATTGCACTTCTGCAATCAAAAATTGAAATGGATTCTATCATTCAACAGAATCTTAGTAATTACATGGGATGCCAATTCACTCTCGTGTAGAGTATTTTAAAACGTTTTATTGCTGAAATGGCAGAACAAGAAGTAAGTATTCTATTATCTTCATTAACTTGGGAAATGTATGTTTTATGCCAATTAATCAAGGTCAATACAAAGTATGGAGTATTACAAAAGTATTCATGTTAGAGCTGAATTGCATTGTGTCCACAGGACAAGTCTACTAGTACATAAATATGTAAGAAGTGATATTTTATATATTGTTGTTTAAATTGTTAGATGAATTACATTTTCTTTTATTTCCCTCTGGACACTCAAATGATCTTGTGTTATGTATAATATATTATATTATTTCCATAATAACAACACTATGTCTGATGGTAAGCACAAATGCCGTCCAGGCGGAATATCTAATGGCATCAGACGACTGTCCCAAGACATTTCATACAATTATCCGGCCGGCCTGCTAAGATGCTTCTTTAAACAATAGTGAAAAGACCTGGGATCATAGGAAGAAGGGAACACATGTGACTGCAAAGAGTTATTTATCCATCATAATTCTTCGATAACTTCAATATTAAATATTTTTTATTTTGTTTTAGCTATCAGAACAAGCAATTATCTGTACAAACTGCTGGCTGCAAATAAATCAAGCTGTAGACAATGAGCAAGATTTTATTCCAACTCCGCCGAAAGAAGATTGTATCAATCTCGATTCTTTTGGACATATATAACACCCACAAGTGCTTCATGTTGAAAGGAACATAGCTGCACACTGGATAGTGGGTTGCTGTACTCATACCATGATCATACTGTGGTATTTAGCCTTTAGGTTGGGCTAGGCAATAGTACAATATCATCGGAGCATCGGCATTGTTCCTAGATGTTTTGACTGGAGATTATTTTTAGGCTAATATAAATAAAAAATATAAAGCAAGATCTGGTTGTACTTTATTGTCCTTAAGTTTTGTTTAATTTTAGTTTTCTTTCATCAATTAATCCTACTTTTTCCTTATGTGTGCTCAGAAATAACCAATTAGAATTAATGTCAAATACATTATTTGAAAAATAATATCTTAGAACTTAGGATAATATTATTTTTAAGTATGCAGAAGTCTAATATACCAAAGTATATTCGACTTCTAGGGGTAGACCAAATATAATGTTTAAAATGTTAGCTTGTACAGAAATGATTGCCAGTAAGTTCTTTTACTAGACATTAAGGTATAGAAATAAACATGGCTGCTATCAGATTCGATCCCATTTTTATAGCGTATTCATTTGTATGGACTATAATAACTAAGAGCTTATTAAGTGCGTATGCCTAATAATAAAATGATTATTTATTCATATACACATAGGGCACACCTCTGACTTTTCGGAGTCATGAGTGTATTGATAGTCAATCACCACGCACTAAAACGGTGAAGGAAAACATCGTGAGGAAACCTGCTTACCATAGCGATTCATAAGAATTTCTATGGTATGTAAGTCCGCCAACCCACACTAGGCCAGCGTGGTGGACTATATGGCCTAATCACTCTCAATCGTATTCTTGATTGTAGAGTAGGCCCGTGCCCTGCAGTGGGACGTATATGGGCTGATACAGATGCTAGCAGTCGCGACAAGTGATCAGTCTGTGCCGTGCTGTATCTCATGCCTAGCAGATTTTTATTGTAGATTATTTAAATAGGTTATTTAGCAGGTATTATGCACCGCACTTACGGCCAGATATAGGTACACTTTCTTAATATTAAATAACTATAAACATGACGAGATTCTGACAGACTTGTTGCAATTTATTGTATAGACATTATGTTATATTATATTAGATGATCAATAAAGCATGATACTAATTCCGTTGACGTAAAAACATTTACGAGTTATATAGAGTACAGTAATTTATAGCACAGACGACTAAAAATAATAACGAAAACGAATTACGACTTCATATTTCATAAATGTCAAGTTTTGACATCGGTTGTCAAACGTGTCATTTCAAACGCCATATTGTCCCCTTGTAGTGTTGCTGTTCTTGGCTTGGTATTTATTTTTGTATAAAGCTAATATGCAACGTATAATAGTATTTCATACAGAAATCGAATGCCAATTTCCCTAAGTAAATTTGATGTAATGTACTACAAACGGCCCAAGGTCCATACATTTCTGGACCATCTCCTTTGGTAGACTCGCTTCTCACGTACGTCAGTGTCATTTGAACTACATATGGATAACGTGTTCCCGAAAAATAATTAATTATGCCGGTTTGTGCTGTCGAATTGTATCGTAATTGTGTGGGAAAACTGTATAATAATACCAATATCACTTTCTATCGGTAACATTATTGTTAAACCACCATTATATGAAGAAAATATGAACTTTTAATTCATTATTTTGAAGATGAGTTTCATTGGCCAGTGTTGTCAATTTATTACTAGGAAAATTTGTTGAAACTATGGGAGAAACTATAAAACACAAATATCATTACATAATATTTCGATCAGAATAACAACAAGAAGAATGGCATTGTTTATTTAATGAGTAAATAAAACTTACCTACACGATATTAATGAAACCCACGACGACATGCACTTCATAGTAATTTTATTAATTCTTTGCCTTGCATGTACCATTCAAAATTTCACAAACGGGGTACTGCTATTGTCATCTTTGAAGAAACAGCGAGAACTTATTCAAGGTCCTAATAATATTTTTAGACTTCCTACGGATTCCGTACTAGCAAATTGCTGGAGAGACATTACACAGCGGAAACGAAAAGAAGACCATTCGTAGCCTCACATGACTTCAGTTGTGTGTTCCGAACATTTTACTTATGATGATTTATATTTTACATAAATACAGAAATCAGATAACAGCCTAGGCAATAAATCCAAAGAGTTAATTCTATTCGGAAACAAACACTAGGAGATGGGTTTAGATCTTTATTGTTTTTACTAAAATGCGTTATAAATATAATTAATAGTATGATTACTTTAAATAAAGAAAAAATATTTTATTTAACCTATTTTGTATATTAAATAATGGGGAAAAGTTAAGTTAATAATCTGGAGTAGGCATCCCTAAACACACACACCTTGACAGTTGGATTACAATAATTACACGACCCGTACTCACACATATCAACGAAAGTGAGGACACTTTTAGCGCATCGTTTGTTGACATTGCTCAATCTAGACGAGTATATAATCTAAGCTTTCTATAGAATTAAAAAGACAGTGGCGAGTTGACTCCGTGCGGACCGTACCAATTGTGGTGTCAACTATGGGTGTAATTCCTAAGTATCTTCATAAAAGTTTGAAGACACTCCAAATACATCCCCTAACATATACCCTCATGCAAAAAGCTGTCATTTTAAATACCTGCCGAATAGTTCGTAAATTCCTGTCAATAGAAACATTTTAATAAGCTCATCCATTATTTTTCTATTTCTTACGTGTTTTAACTATCATTTATTCATTATCAGTTTCGTTTTGGCCGCAAGCCTGCGTAGCTGATTATTTCGCCAGAAATAGTAGAAATTATTTTAAATACCATATAAATAATAATAATAATAATCATTCTAGTCAGAGCAAGTTTCCAAAAAAAATTAAGCATAAAAAGGAATATAAAATTAGATTAAAATTTAAAAAACAACACTTTTTATTTAAATTGTTCTGATTACTAAATGTAAATTATAAATAATTAATATTAAGTTTTTCAAGTTGTTTCAGCCCATAGTGACGTCACAAAAAAAAGAGGCATCTTCATAATCATCATCATCATCGTCGCTGTCTTTGTCAGTGTCATTCATATCATCTTCTTGGGAACTTTCGTTATCTTCTAAAACTCTATCATCTGTAACAGAAAAAAAATAAACAGTGTAATTCTTCTTGTTCGTTATAAAACATTTTAGTTATTATTGATAAATATTCCATTTTACACTTACTTTGAATAATAATATCTGCAACTGAGGATGGTAATTGATCTCCCAAAAACCAGACAAAATCATATTTGTCACCGTTAATGGTCCAACCGAAAGCCATTGGAGATAAAGATGTTGGATGTTTTGAGTGAGCATTTCTCCAAATTTTCGTCACGTAACGAACCCTCAATAAATGCTGTTGCAATTCCACTTTACAGGGTGGCAAACTGGATGACTTCAGCTGTCTCTGTCGGAATACAGCTTCATCATACTGCAATACTTTTCATGACTTTTTCATTTTAATTCCAGACTTAACAATCGAATTAATGTCTGGCAAATTTATTTTAAGTTTTTCTTATCTTTAAATAACATAATATTAAAATTACAGACATTATAAAATACTTTGAAATTTTTATAAAAAAAAAATATAAAATCGCGTAGGCACATAGTTAGCATTGTCAATGATGTCTGGCAATAAAAAAAGTATGTCAGAGAGACTTATTTAAAAACAAAAAATCAAAAATTACGCCTTCTAAAATGCTTTTAAAATCCAGGATTATTACCTGGACAGGTAGGATGCGCACTAATGAACGCAACCACTACCGCCACCCAGATAGCCCAGACTCTAACCGAAAGTGCAAGAAGGACGACATATCACAAAATCAACTGATCTAAAATTCTTTCTCGAAAACGTTGCTACCTCCTATACTATGATAGACGGCGCCCATTCGTCACTCCAGCGGCTTGAATTTAAGCCCAACGGCGCTAACACAAAGTTAGGAAACCCATTTCGTTTTAGATCTTTATTATTCGTTCATACTTCTCGATCAATGACTAAATCATAAATAGTAACTCAAAAATCTTTAGCCCTCGACAAAAGTAAAATATCACCCAGAGGATGACTCTACTCTTTGAACTTCACTTGTGTTATGCCACTGAGGCTAAACGCTACACAAAAAGGGTTACAAATGTTTGTTTACTAAAACTCTATAAATACTCGACCACAGAAAATAATCATGACGCAGCTATATTTACGGGTAAAGTATCGCAGAAATAAACCAAAATAAACATAAAGGAATTACCAGGGAATTTCACATTCAAACAAAACAACTTTATTTCTATACTTTGATTACCTCATCGGCATAGTTTTACTACAGTGCGATTATAAAGCTGAGGTCCCGGGTTCGAATCCCGGGTCGGGCAAAGAGTTCATGTATTTTTATATTCATTATCAGCCGGGAGTCACGAATTAGTAGTCGATATGGCGATAGGCTCGCCCCGATCGTCGTGGGACGGAATTTATTTATTACTCGGTGTTCTGTTAGCACTTCCCTACCCCTACCCCTACCTACCACTTTTGCGAAAAAGGCGTGAGTTTATGTACGTATGTAGTGGCGTTATGTGATCGTAATATCGATACCCTACCCTTATCTACCATCCAAACCGATATGAAAACATTTGAGTTATTCCTGTGTCTTCTTTTATTTCTGGAAATTGAAAACCTCTAAATGTACCCCATGCTGACGTGGTTTCAAGGCGACGTGATCTTATGCATGTTGCAAAATGGGTGCTTAGAGTTATGCAATTCTGACTGCCTGTTAAGATCTTCGAGGATTACGTAGCCACAGGGCAATACCTAGCTTTATAATAATATTACTGTCAAACTCAAAACACTGTATTAATGTTGCTTGTAACATGAGACTAATTGTATTTTAAATTGCAAATTAGGATTGTAGTGGGGACATCTTACTTTTGCTTTTACACCAACACATTGTAATGCATGTTAAACCTTGTGACGTCACGAGTTTTGGTTTTCATCCCTTTTATTTTACACTACAAGAATATTTTTTTCTAATTCGTTTAATTATGAATGGATTTACAAAATTCTTTGTTTGTTACATTTTGGATAAGGATATCTATATATATAAAAATGAATTTCTGTTCGTTAGTCTCGCTAAAACTCGGGAACGGCTGAACGGATTTATCTTATCTTGGTCTTGAAATGTTCGTGGAGGTCTAGGGAAGGTCTAAACGGTGAGAAAAAATGGAAAAATTGCGAGGAAAAGCCAATTTTTTAATTGTTCAAGCGTGATGCGACCAGCCAATATAGGATGATCTTTGTTTGGTTGACGGGAGAGGTAAACGACGGTCAAGCTTCAACTACCAACCAACGTAAAATGATCTATCTTTCCATTGTCTTTCATTGATGACTGACGAAATAGAACAAGATTCAAAAAATCTGTACATTGTGTATATAATATCTAGATACGGCATTTTTCGCGTAATTTGTTAAATGTAAAATAAAATAATGTCCTTATCTACAAAAATAGCCCATAGTTTTTTGAGAGTATTGCAACAGTTTTAAACAAGATATACTCAATCGAAGCGTTTTGCCGAAGTACACCAAAATATATCTAATTATAATTTTTCGTTTTCATAAAGGACATTGTTTTTTGAATCGATATCTTTAGATGCGTTGGGGGACAAATTTAAATTCCACATTAGTATTGTTTTCAGACTCAAGAATAATAAAAGTATTGGTACGTTGATGCCGTATCTAGACATTATAATGAAACGATATGCAGTTTTATATTTTTAAATATTTGGTTTTATTACTTACGTCACCTGGTAAGGCAGTATGAAGGTTTTATTAATTTGTATATGTATAGATAGTCTTCTCAAACAAATAAAAGTATTTCACAGAAGTGCGCGGTTGCCCGTTGGTAACGTACCAAACGCGACTGCCAACAAGTTTACGATGGTCACGGGTTCAAATCCCAGGGCACACCTCTGACGTTTCGGAGTAATTTCTACTTTAAATAAAATCCGCCAACCCGCACTAAACGAGAGGGATGGACTATACGACCTCATATTATTATATAATATTATTCTATTAGTACAGCACTATTTGTTTTCTCTCCAGAAGGAAAAAAAAAAGAAAAATGTTGTTCATTATAATCCAATAAATTAATAAGGTATTAAAATTTTGGACTTTAGATAGTATTGATGGGAAAAAATGTGGCGATACGAAATTCGCCGGGTCAGCTATCATATATATTAATTGATTTTAATGAATGTCGTCGGAGTAGTAACAGTGTTATAATATCTCCGTAGCAAAATAATGATTTAAATCTGGAGAGATGGGATAGAATAGAATGTAAGGTGGATAAAATAGTGCAGAAGAATAGGTATAGGATGGGATGATGTTGATGTTAAATAAAATATGGACTGGAATCTGTATTTGCACCCAGGCGAAGCCGGGCCGGGCCGCTAGTCTTTTGATAAATATAATAAAAAATGAGTTAAATATGCTATTGATCTTAATATTGCCTATGTTTTACACAAACCCTCTTTCATTTTCCTGTTAATTGAATTAATCCTGTGAAATTTCCTACGCATTGTCAACATACAACCACAGATAGTTAGTGCGTCATGTTTACATTACATATATATGTTATGATGCTCCCGTAACGGTACATTCCTAATCATACAGTTTGAGGGATCAGAGGGGAAGTGATCAGTGCTAACTGGAACAATGCGTGAGTTTTTTTAATTACATTTGAAAGAAAGAAGGCACTCGAAGGAACGAATAAAACGTGTGTTACATACATATATTTGTGAAAAACAAAATATAATACCTATTTATAATTATTTCAATGAAAACCGACAAACATTGCTTTCGGATTGACTCGAAGATTGCATAGTAATTTTACTGTTTGCGCTGTATGTTCCATTTCAAAAATATTTTAAAAGCTACAGTAATCTTCATATATTATTATTGTTTGAATCTAATTATGAAACATGAAAGTAATGGCCTTTGAAGTAACATAAAAGCAAGACATTAGAGGAAAAGCTTTTAATAAAACGATTACACAATTATAACAATTTCCTGACTCATTTATGAATACGTACAAACACATCAACAGTCCTTGGAAATAATATTTAAGTGCAGCAAAATATTCACAATATGCGTTATAATCTATTTGAAGCTAGCTTTAAGTCTATAGTAATGAAATAAAAATAGATACAGCGGAAACGAGACCGGAACACAAGAATGCATTTACACTGTTGAAAAGCATTATAGCCAGAGTAGCTACTGGACATATCGGAACTTAACATCTTATGTCTCAGAATGGCGAGCACAATGGAATGCTACTCGTATGCATCGTTTTGTAATTATTTATTGGTGCTTGGTTTCG
This sequence comes from Hyles euphorbiae, assembly GCA_023078785.2. Classification (NCBI taxonomy): domain Eukaryota; kingdom Metazoa; phylum Arthropoda; class Insecta; order Lepidoptera; family Sphingidae; genus Hyles; species Hyles euphorbiae. Next base: position 7,353,733 of record CM041048.1, read on the forward strand.
CTACTGTCCATGAGGCATGAGCGTTCGTATCCTTTACCATCAGGCGAATGGCATGCTTGTTCCGCAATTCCTGACAATAAAAAAAACCTTATTTTTTATTTTTAGTTAATTTGGTACACCATGAGCACTGTACGTATAATATTCTTAAGTAAATTTATGATTTAAGAGATTACCTAGTGTGATAAGGCCGCCACTTGTACTATTATTCTTATTGTGTAATATCTTTATAGTATTTCTGTACAGTGCAAAAGAATTAAATTTAACAATTGGTCTAATACATTATACAGGGGTACACGTGGCAGTAACAGGCGAACACAACATTCGTTAATACATTTATAAATACTCCACAAACATAATTGAAGAGATTTCTAACACTATAAATTGTATATTTTGTTACAGATCACGTAACTCTGTTGTGCGTGGTTGCCATTGCGGTGTATGGAACTGGTAAGTGTAAAAATAAAATCAGTGACTCCTTAAGAAATCTTGCAACAGACATATTAAGATAGCCAGGTGGCCTCTCACATATGATAGACCTATCATCAGTCAACATATTTTAATATGTTTATAGTTAACTTGAAGTACCTTCTTTTTTTACTTACCCTGATTTCGCTTAATGAGATTTGCATTAACGTTTTATGGACAATGCAATAATTGTTTCACCAAGCCTGCCTGCGCTGCCTGTGACCCTCTACAACTTTACTTTAAAATGACTTTGAATATAATTTAAATTACTGAGAAAATTTGCATGAAATTGTGACAAAAATTAAAATGTCCTAATTTTTCAGCGGCTTCCAACTGCCCGCCAAGAATCAAAGTGCAAAACAGATCACCAACATGTCGCGATAACTACGATTGTCAGAAATATTACCAAATATGCTGTCCTAACGCGTACAATGCTCTATCATGCACCTACCCTGCACCATTCAGCAGCCACAGAGCGTTCAATGAACCGCTAAATAGGCCCTACGCTAGCTGGAGAGACCGACACGTTCACAAAAGGTGGTTACGTCACAACTCGCGCAGATTCACGCATAATCCTACTGAAAGAAGAAACGAAAATTACGTGGCTCTTCTTTATGTTTAAAAAGCTTAGACTTCTTATAATGTTTTGGAAATCAATTTATTGTAAGTCATACTAGAGCGGACATCGGGAACAAAATCTCTGCGCATAGTGCTAGTTAGTGCACGCAGACGGAAACCCAGTGAAGCGAGACCGAAGATGATGTTACTGCGTATACGTGACAGAGATAGAAACAAAAGAGTATGTGTAAAGAGTAGAGTGGTAACTGGTACGGTAACGTTCGTTTTTTTTACGAACATTTTGTTTGCGATGTCCGCTCTCATCCATCAGCCAAAGGAAGTCCACTGCTGAACATAGGCCTCCCCCAATGATTTCCACATGTCCGCTCTAGTATGTCTAAATTTTTGTAAGTATATATTATGTGTTCGATTCCTATTTAGCTGACTTCAAAGAAAGCTATTCATTTTTCGCTACATTTGTATGCGTTTGTATCAAGTGGGAACTTTTTAGTTCTTGGACACTTTGGACATAAAGAGCTTCTCAAAATTAAATAGGATTTCAATGAGTATTATTGGGTTATATTTAATAAGGCTCTACAGTAGTCCCACATTAAAAATGATATTATTAATAAAGGAAAATGAAAATTATTTTCTTTTTTCATTTAATTCCTACCACTGTGCCTTCAATTTATCCAGTATGTCAACAATGTCATTATTGTTAAAAATAGGTATAGGAAAACGATTAAACACATTCTGCTACTAGAAATTCCCGTTAGTCACTATTCGCCATTTTCCCACAACCACAAATAAACAAAAATAAGTAAAAATTAACAGTATAAACCTACATTTATCATCATCCTAACTCCTAATAAACAAGAAGATAGAAGTCCTGAACAAAAGAAGTCCTGAAGTTTTCTCAAGAATTTCCACATCGACCGCTTGTAAATGGCTTGCATCTACGGACTTCCTGCTACCATTTATTACCGTCGCTGGTAAATAGTCCATGCCAAGAATTATGGTTACTTATAGAGCATGTAATGTTTTCTTTTTCATAAAATATATCCAACAAATGGGCAAACAGTTCACCTGATGGTGAGTGGTCAGTAGTTCAGGCTAACGAGCAAAAAATTACCTAATGGAAAGTGATCACGGTCGCCTATGAACATCCACAACACTTAAATCGTAGATTGTGTGGCCGCAAATTGGGAGGGGACCCTGAAGGAAAAAATATGGGAAGAGGAAAGGGGTATCGGGCATCCAATCTCTATAATAAAAAATGTCTCCTGTGAGACAGTGAGCCATCCGGCAATCTCCCTCACCATACGAAATAAAGTTATTTTATATTGATTTGAGATTGAGACAGTGGTACCGCCCCGAACAAGCCTGCCCATTCATGCTGAGTCATAGCTGACAACGGGGTGCCTCTATCACTTTGAAAAAGTTTTGCTTTTACCTCAGTTTTTCCCGCATGACTTCTCAATATACGGCCAAATATAAATCATAACATGACTGTGAAATTCAGGAGTCACGCCAATCCGTTTCCTAGCTTCGTGTAGTCGATACCGTGTTGATTCAGTAAGCTCTCGGCACCTGCCTTGGAAGGAGCACGCGCGGTTAGCAAAACACGCGATGCAAACTATTACGTGGTTAAAAGGAAAATTAATAACTAATAATCATTAGATGTTGGTGGAAGTTTAAAAAACACAATGTAATATTCCTTATATTTAAAAGATAATATCAATGTGTTAAATTAAGTATAGATAATTTGGGTTTTTATTCTGTTCTTCATTGTAAACAATTGATGAACAATTTTACACTAATAATAATTGTTATACGTATTATTGGGAATTTGTATTGAATTACAGGAAAACTATACGTCAATTACTGAAATAACGTCCGGTCAATAATTTGAATTAAAAATACATTTAAATATTTAAAAGTAGCATGAAATAAACAAAACTTTTGGCATTATAAAATTAACGAACAAAAACGTTTCATGTTTTGAGTAGATATTTTCTTTGTAATAAATCAAAAACTACGGCATATGGATAATTATTACATTGTAGATGCGAATGATTAATGGTTACCATTGTTACCACATACACATGGATACGACAATAATTGTAAAAATGGTTCAGTTGGAAGGAATCTCTTCACTAAAACTCTTCGTGTACTTTTCACAGTTTATTATTTCGATACATATCAACGCCGTCTTATCTTCTGTACGATTTTTTCTTGAATGTCTCTCGTGGAAGGCGCCGCCTTATTTATATTCATTCCAGATCTAAAAAACTCGCAAATCCTTACCAGCGGTAGTACATTGATTCGACTACCCTTCTCATTGACCAATAACCACTTCATCTTGCTGGTTACCGTCGAATATATAATTAAATATAAAATTACGGAAGTATATCTTTCCCAATCAAAACAATTATTAATATGTCATCTAACGCTAAATAAGTAATTTAACATTATTATTTTGAGGCTCTACATATCTCACCCTAAAAATTGACAAGCAAGGATTGCAGATATTAAAAAAGCAAGCATTCAATAGTTCTACAACAATCTTTTCTCGGTAAAGTGTCTTGAATTCTTCCGATGCTTGGATCCGTGGTGCTTTACAGCTGGCTTCTACGGCTGTAAAAGTCTTTTTGCGAGGTTATTTACCCTTTTAGTTCATTGTTTTGTCACCCACTTGCATACCCGCTTGCACGGAGGCAAGTGGACAATAATTTATTTCCATCTCCTCCTATTGATTTAACTTTCACATTGATTTCTTTGCGGGTTAAAGGCAAATTCGATATTCTCGGAGAGTCGGCGAGCTTCAATGCTCAGTGTCCTTACAATGCGTGCCACTGCTGATTCTGGTTTACAGGAGTTACAGTGGTGGGTGTGATGGCGGGACAGTCTCCAACATTCGTTAATAAGTTTGGTCTAAATTCTTAAATCATATCAAACATACACAAAAAATATACGAATACAAGGTATATCAAGAGTGCTACAAAAATAATTTGTCGCGTTTCTTTCCGAAATTTTCAAATGCATTGTACTTATAGTCACTAAACCTACCATTCGGCTTCGCTTTTGATAGCAGTCTTGATATATCCTGTATATAAGACGCAAACCTCTGATTGAACAACAATTCATCATAGCGTGATTAACTTACGTTTCACCACAACAAAGTAATTGGATCATCAATCTTACTTATTCAATAACCTTGGTTAAAGTGAAAAATTACCCAGAGAGGCAATAATTCATAGACAGCACGTGTTAGTCGTGGTCGATATCCACTATATTATTCAGAAGAGGACTGGAATGCACTTCTGATTGCTCGGCGTAATTATTATTAATACCTATTGTGGCGGAATATAGAAACAATTGACAGTCATACAAAAAGGAACAAATTGTATCCGTATTTCTGTACCTATCTGTATCAGTCCATATACGTCCCACTGCAGGGCACGGGCCTCTTCTACAATCGAGGGTACGATTGAGAGTGGTTAGGCCATATAGTCCTCCACGCTGGCCTAGTGCGGGTTGACGAACTTTACATGCCATAGAAATTCTTTCAAATCGCTATGGTATGCAGGTTTCCTCACGATGTTTTCCTTCACCGTTATAGTGCGTGGTGATTGACTATCAATACACACATGGCTCCTAAAAGTCAGAGGTGTGTCCTGGGATTTGAATCCACGACCACCGTGAGCATGTTGGCAGCCGCGTCTGGTCCGTTTACCAACAGGCCATCAAGCACTTACTGTATGTTACTTAATGTGGTTTAGTTTTTCGGACTTCTATAATTATATTCTCTAACCACACAACCAAGCTTGTAAATAATAACGTACCTAATGTTTTCTATTTAAATAAACTTCTGTAAGTATTTACAAATTAATTTAAGGATTTTATCGCGGATTTGGTTTAATTTATCCATTTGTTTAATATCCTGACGTTTCGATTACTTTACAGCTTTCGTGGTCACGAACTGAGGTATTAGTCATCACCTCAGTGACTGTTACAATTAAACCAATTTAATTTAATCGTTTTATTTCTATCTGTAACATTCGCGTAAATCTAAAAAACCAAAATGAATTTAGCATAAAAAATACGCTTTAAAGATAAAATTAAAAAATAATACTAAAGAATGAACGCCGAAGTGAACGATACGAATCAGTGTCCTTTGTGGAAGGGGTGGGGATTTGCTCGGAACGCGTGTGCAAGGCTGTGCAGGCGTCGCATGCGAAGACGAGTCGCGCCGGAACACAATGGAAACGGAAGGAACTCGGGAAGGTAAGTATTATCGTATTTCTATGGTATATTTTTTTTATTGCAAAGTATGGCGACACGAGCCTGCCGTTCGACTGATGGTAAGCAATACGACAGCTCATGAACAGTTGTAAAACCAAACAGCAATGCTTGGCATTCCACTGCGCTCGCCATCCTGAGACATAAGATGTAAACTCTCATTATGACCAGTAGTTACTCTGGCTACAATGTCCTTCAATACGAAACATAACAGTGCATTTAAACTGCTGTTTGGCGGGGAAAAAAGACACATATGAGAGACCTGCCACCATACATACATAAATAGCTTACGCCCACGTTCATATTCTTAACGGAGTGGGCAGAAGTGCTATTAAAGGTACCACACACTCCCCGACAGATTCAAATCCAGGCACTTGAATTATACCGTTTGCACGCTACCACTACATCAATGAGGCAATCCTTGCCTTATACATAATCATTTTTCTACTTAGAGTATTTGTAATATAGAGCAATAGGAGGGTCGAACATCAGCCAATGCGTGGGCAGAAAAAGGTGATCCGGCACCACGATTTTTTATCTACATTTTTGAAGTACCAGCCCTCCCTCTATATTGTAAATAGATACTCTAAGTTTATCTTTCTAAGAAATAAAGACTTTTTCGATGTAAAAAATCTAAATATGCCGTGACAACAAAACTTTACAGCCATATGATTTAACAGGCAGTATAAAGTTTATTGAAGGCTGTAAGCAGTGACGGCTTATGATTATTTCATGTGGGAAAAATTATACAACAAATGTTAGCATAGATTTAAAACATGATAATACTAAATAAATAAATACACCCAACAGTCACATAAATAGTCCTGACACCACATTAAGATCAATCAATTCTTGTGTCTCCAACAATTCCATATTTTTTATTATTGCTTCTTCCTGTATTTATTTCACCAATCTGCCCTAGGTGATGGATTGTTGCATCAAATAGCGAAACCCTCTCCCTTTGACCGTTGAAATCAATTCACATGCACACACACACACCTTTAGAGTAGACTACCTGACTCCAACCCGACCCCAACATTTTAAAACATTGGACAGAAAAAAACCCAACCTAAGCCAGCGTGGTGGAACTGACCTCTTTTAATCAATTAATTTTAATCTTTTAATTGCTGATGAGATCTGTAACTTGCAGTGGGACGTATATGGAGTGGTCTTTCTGTATTTATTCATTGATGAGTTAAAATCTCCATTTCTTTTAATTCTTTCTTTTTAATTCTTTCGAACATAAACCCGTGGGCGATCAACCACTTTACTCAGACCCTACGCCGTACATAAGGTTGTAAAGCTACAATAAACAGTAATTGCAGTGCGTTCCGAGAATGTCGTGACCGTAATCCAGGAAATGATTCAGGGGGCTTACTCTATACAAACGATACGAACTTCGAATGTTCGGATGATCGTCGTCCGGAGTAACATATAAGATTTCCATTTCTAAAAATCAATACTATTCTCTATTATACTTATCAGTTTATCCGACTTTAGTCTATGGTTGCGACGTACGATAGAGGAATCCAACATTTTGTGGAGTATCTAGGCACATTAGTGAAGTTTTATGTACGGCATCTGAACATTCGAAATTCGTATCGAAGTATAGAGTTACCCCCAGGGTTACTTGAGGTGACCTTATCACTTTACTAGGAAGCTTGGAATAAACTTGGGTACGAGGATTTTTATTCTTTTTATGTCTACAATGGCTACCTACATACAACTTATTTTTCTTTTATAAGGACAATTTAAGTCTTAAGAAAATACGATATATCTCAAATCTTTATTAGCCCATATACGTCCTACTGCAGGGAACGGGCCTGCTTTGCAATCGAGAGCGGTTGGCCATATAGTCCACAACGCTGGCCTAGTGCGAGTTAGCGGATTTTACATGCCATGGCAATTCTGTAGGTTTCCTAACGATAATTTCCGTCACTGTAATCTCAAGAAAATATACCCAACTGTCACATAAATATTCAAGACCCCACATTAACATTTAAGTCTTGTGTTGTAGGTATCGGCAACTACGCGAGACTTTTCGGTGTCATAAATACCAAGAACCGAGCATATACCTGTGGCATTTATAAACAGTTTTCCAGTTACGGGAGTCTAACCCATGGCTTCACGTTACATAGCCGGCATCTAACCAGCTGTTCTACTGAAGCTGTCGTACAATAAATAATACATAATTCAATTGTTTCTAGTTAACATTAGTATATTTATAACTTGTACATACATAATTATATGTGTCCACTTTTGAAGTCTCGTTGTAGAAATCAGAGCAGCCATCAATGCCAATTAAAGTTAAATCTTATTGCCGTCCCATGATGTGACAGGATAAGGTTGTCGCCATTTTAGTACACACATTTGTGAATCAATATTTTATTAATCTACCTACTTGAAGAAAAATCCTGCTATTCCAATCACGTAGATTCTTTGTGTCTAAGCACTTAATTTGAGAACGAACCAAAAAAAAGTAATAATTTTGCCATACTATGTTCGCCGCGAATTTACGGAGACTACAACGAATAGATAGTGTCTCATTGTGGTTTTTAAATAAAAATATATATCGAACAAATGAAAATTATTTCATTTAATGTAACTGAAATTCTTTGTCCGATATAGTTTTTTTATTGCAGACTCAAAACAAACATTCACACCCAACCTTTTTTTTTTTCCGAGGGCAAAAACTGTTTATGGTCCTCTTCCCGCAGCCCCGGGGGAGAGGCGCAGGAAGGATGTGTCGGGGTCACCGGCCTTCCAGCCCGGCGCTTGGATGTATTCACACCCAACCTACTTATGATTCTGTATAGTAAACTCGCAGGTCGTCATTCTAATTATACCCAATTTCCCCACTAACCTTCATACCCCTAATAACCTCATATTTCCAAATTTCGTCCCACATTACAGCATTATCGACCGGTGCACTCACGCACTCGCGTGACACAACGCCTTATATATTTATCTATACACATTTGTACTCGTACAATAAACTATGCTACGCACGCAATTCCTGCAAGAGAAATAACCTAACCCCTATGAGGCGAAGGCTACTCCTCCGCTATTTTCTTGCTCTATTTTTAGAGGTAACGCATCTATGCTAAGCAAGTATTGTCGTCATTTAAAGTTACAAAATTAGATATGTATATGTTTTTGGTAATATTTTGTCTTTTCTTGCTTGAAACGATTGTTTACCTTTGTCTTCCTTGAAACATACTAATGAACAAAATACCCCCTTTTAAACTTCAGGCAAATATTAGAAAAATTCCTTAAACTTTCTTAATCTGTAAAGATTCGATTAAGGCTTGTGATAAACACAACTGCTACCTATTTAAATAGCTATGTATGTTTTTGCATTCAGAAACAGATGAAACACTTCCTCACACTGCTTACCTAAACAAAATAAATAATTCCACGTAAAAATATTCCGTAAAATTGCTGGGTTGACACTGTTACAAAACCTAATTCGTGTTATGGAGGTCAACACGCGCGTAAATTTAATTATTGAGTGTTTATAAAAGCTACGCCATGTTTATAACCCACAGAAACGTGTTGCTAAGCAAATAGTCCCACGCCATTTCAATTTACATGACTAAGCAAACTGGCAGAGCCACGCTGTTGTCAGTAATGACTCATGAATGGCCCAGGCCTTTGTAGCCAGAATAACTACTGGACATATTGAGACTTAACATCTTATGTCTCAGGAAGGCGAGAGCAGTGGAATTTTGCTACTGTTTATGAGCTGTCGTATCGCTTACCATCAGGTGAACAGCTTGCTCGTCTCGCCATTCATTGAAATAAAAAAAAGGCTTGTCCAGGGCGGTACCACTGTCTCACAGGAGATCGACGTGAAGCGATAGTTTCGTTATTAGGTTTCGTTTGGTCATTAAGATTGCCGGATGCCCAATATCCTTTCCCTCTTTTCATCACTTTTCCTTCCTGCTCCCCTCCTAATTTGATGTGACGGTAACACATTCATGATCTAAGCGTTATGGTTATCCATAGGCGGTAGTGATCACTTACCATTAGGTCACATGTTTGGTCGTTTACCGGAGCTATGAATGAAAATAATACTACACTGCTGAACAAAAACCTCGCCCAAAAATCTCCACATTCCAATACCTATGCATAATTCTAATTGTTTACTAAATAAAATGTTTTATTGCAATGAATGTCGAGACAAGCATGCCAATAATTCACCTGATGATAAGCAATATCATCGTTCATGGACAATAACAAAAACATACACCATAAACTACAAAGCAATGCTTGGCATTCCACTGCGCTCGCCATCCCAAAACATACGAAGTTAAGTCTCATTAAGATGAATAACGTAAAATTTAACGTTCCATCATTGCTTACAAACAATTTTCCAAACCAATCAATCAAGCAGATCGTTATCACTTCCCTATACATTAAAAATGCCATTAAAATAAACCATTAGATGTTATTTTCGTGTGGAAACAGTTTTTGTGAGTGGCACACGTGTTATCTTTAATCACAGTTGTCATCAGCCACATTATGTCGCCCTCGTACAACCATTTGTATAATATTTGTTTGGGTTTAGCGCCGGTACGGATAGAAAAAAAATCCAGGATTTTGTTTAGATAGTTCCGGCAAACGAGCCAACAGATCACCTGATGATACATAAGTGATTTCTCCCTCCCATATACATCCACATCCTTTGGATCATGGATCATCAAATCGGGAAGAGAGGATTATAATATTATGTATCATTTAATTTGCATTTTAAAGAACACTAATTTAATATTATCCAGCCCATAGAGGTTCTATTTTGGGACACAGAACTCTTCTACGATTGAGAGGAGTTGGGACATTTTTTACAGTTATACAACCCCTATTAAAGTGACACATTGATCGGTTCTTCACGTTTTTTTCTATCTACCAAGCTTTATCTAGGTTGTTGCCAGGATCTGCTTTCTGCTTCACCTTCGATATTTCTTCCAATCTTTAGCTTTCTCGAACGAAAGACCGATTGATCAATTCTTGGCAATAAAAATTATATCTGTCTTCCTCCATAGAAATTTTTGTGCCAGCCGTACACCATACAAAAATGTTAGTATACCACATGCGATGTTATGAGAACAGAAATTACTTTACAGTACTACAAAAACTTCTGCTACAAGTGCACGCGTACATAGTCATGTCCAAAATTGTGTTCAACAGGGATAGACGCAAATCGAGCATAAACTTCGCTAACTATCGCAGATTTCATTTTTTAGACAGGTACTAAAATATTTACCAGTTGGTTTTAATGCAGTTTATTCATTTTGTAAAAATTTACAACCTTTGTCATTAAAAATTTGATATAAAGACAATAATTTTAAGTATCTAATGATTTATTACATTATAAAAGTATTTTTATTTAACCATTCCTTGCATTCGCATCTACAATAAAACACAACTAGATCGAAGTCTAAACCATAAATTTCAATCCCACATTCCTCGCTTGTATTTTAGTTGTATGCTATCATTGAAAGTAACTAAATCTCAACCAAGAACTTCAAGTGCCGAATTCGCAGTTATTAAATCATAATTATCCTAAGCCACAAAATGCCTACGACAAGTAGCAATAAGCAGGTATCATAGCATCAAGAGCTGTTGGCCGATAGAGCCGAAAGTTTTTCGAATGAGAGAATCTTCGCTCCTGCATTTAGCATGAAATAAAAATCCTAATGAAAATTGAAAGAAGTTTTTGAATGCAGGAAACTGTCGAGAAAATTCTATGGAAATTATTGAGGGTGGCTAGTTATCTGCTTCAAAAGCACGAAACTACAAAGAGGGTTCTATAGAAATAATTGGAGAAATCCTCGTGAAAGGATCTCCGTTATTTGATTCACAATTTATCCAAACTTTTCTAGGAGTAAAGAATCCCGTCGCCGCATCAACCACCCTCCTGGAGCGTTATACAGCGCGTTGGGAGAGCGGATTCGTACCAGCACTCCTGCAGCGTTACAATGTGCCCTGTTCTGCGGGGGATCGCGCTGCAAATACGAACTGCCGAACCAGAGGGTCGCAGCTATACAGGGCCTGTACTCTGACTGGTAAGTAATAATCATAAAAATTGTTATTAAACAATTAGGAATATGCATGGGACATTCTATAGATTAAGAGACGTCGCTTTCACTATGGATATTAGGAGGCTCACAGTTACTTAACGAGCTATGGAGAGGGCTATGCTCTGTATTTCCCTATGAGCTCAAATCAGAAATGAGGAGATCCGTAGGAGAACAAAGGTTAACAAAATATCCACTAGGATTAGCAAGTTGAAGTGGCAGTCGGCCCGGGACATAGCGCGTAGAACCAATGGCCGGTGAGGCCGTAAGTTTCTAGAGTGGAGGCCACGTACAAGCAAGCGAACAGTCGGACGCCCACCTACAAGGTAGACGGGCGACCTGGCTAAGGTTGCAGGAAGTCGCTGGATGCAGACCGCTTCCAACAGGTCGATGTGAAGGTCCTTGGGGGAGGCCTATATTCAGCAGTGGACTTCCTGTGGCTGAGATGATGACAAGACAAGACACATACCTTTAGCTTTTCGATGTTTGTAGTCATAGTACATCATTGCTAAGTTTACTAAGAAGAAAAACATAGTGAGGACAAATTGAACTAGATATCATAAGAAAATTCTACACAGTAATGTTAACTAAACTATACAGACCAGAATTGTGGACTGAGGGTAATCTCAACTAAAATTAGCAATATTTATCTAACCTATATTAATCTAGCTATTTCCTTCGTGTCATTAGTGCAAACAATGACGTCGCTACGAACACTCGGCCAAACTCATTAAAATTTCACACAAAAGTGGCATTCTTCGATCACTAATGATTGGATTACACAATGTTTCCCTTATGAATGGCTTTGATGTTTCGCGAGCTATAATTTAGACCTATATTCGTTTTGGAAAGCGTTGCTTGCATTTTAATTCCAGCCTGCCAGTTTTCCAAATATTGGAGCTGGGCATATCCTGTGCCATTATCGGACATACCACAGAACAGTTGAATATATACATTCTAAAACTTTTCGGAAACAATAATCCGCATTGCGTGCAAATATTAAATATCCTAACGGTAAAACGCCCTTCGGGTATATTATGACATGTTATGAATTTTAAGATTACCTTTTACTGACTTAAAACAACATGATCCATACATTACTTTCAAACAATAATTCTGACTCACATTTTCGAAGTTTTCCATTGCATGACGTAAAAACCACATGATATCCTTGAATTAAAAACTGTAAAAGGAAATGTGACAGTGGCGTGACCACTCCACATTATGCTAATTAATATTAACAATTTCTCTATTCGTAATTCACGTGCCTACAAGTGACCCAATAACATTGCAACTAAAATATACATAAAAACACGTATTTACATATATTGTACTTGAAAATGAAGGACATTCCGCATTCATATATTATTCTAGTAATTTCTTTAATTGGCATAACATTGGTAAAAATGCCGTATGAATTGCATTTGCAATGCATGTCACATACACAGCTTACTAAGAGCGAGAATTTTATGGCAACTTCGGCAAGGTTTCTTTTAATAGTATAGGCTGCATATTTTCATTGTTTTTATACGAATTTAGATATGTATATTAGAATAAAAGTAGATTGTGTAATAATAATTATAGACGTTAAAACTTGGAAAAATTGTAGGACATACCGACCGATTGTATTTAATTGTCAATCTGATAGTAAAGAGGCTGCTAATGACGTAAGGACTGATCGGAACTAAATCCAAGAAATTCCTGTAAATAAGTATAATGCGCAGGTTTTTTAACGACGATGGTACCCTTTACCGATGAAGCTAATCATAATTATAACTTGTCATTTGCAACTCAACCTTCAGAAGCCATTGCATCTTTCAATTTGAAGACAGAAAAACATTATATATTTGATGATATGACGTACTATGCTTGCCCAGGGTCACAGAGGACATCCTCGCGATGGCGCGCCCCAGCACCGCCACAATCGCAGCGAGGAATATTGTGCAACAGTTTCATAGGTAATTCAAGGACTGACTTAGTCCCTTCTTTCTTTTTTTTGTCTACATCAAATGCCTGCTAACATTTTACTGTTTATTTTGCAAAAGGCAGCTTACAATGTTACGATCGATAGTTATGCAATCGATGAGTTAATATAAGATTATAGCTTCAGGTGAACGTTATTAAGCAAAATATCAAAGAGAGTTAACGGCGTTTTAGTTCACTATAACGGCGAAGGAAATATCGTGAAAAAACCTGCATGTACCAAAACTATTCAGAATAATTTATATGGTATGTAAATTAATATACCCTAACCTTTCTCAATCATATTCTTAGTTTTAGAGGAGGCCCGTGCTCTGCAGTGAGACGTATACGGATTAAAGATAAGCAAATAAAAGTAATTGCGCCGGACTGTAGTAATTACGGCGACAGTAACGTGCTAATCTATTGGCAATAATATCTCAAATAGCAACGATATTGCTGTTGAGTGTTGAGACATAAGATTTGTGAAATTCCCCATAAATACCATAAGTCAACGCATCAACAATTTCTCTGCAGTTTTAGCAATGGAGTTTAAAGCTAACGATCTTACATAAATGGAAGATAATAACAGTTTATTTGCTTTAGTTGGGGCATCCGCACAGTGATCAACCTTCAAACTCCTGGGGAGCATGCCAGCTGTGGACCACCCCTCACCAGCTCAGGGTTCACTTACAACCCTGCTATCTTCATGGCGAATGACAGTTGGTATTTTATTTTATTTTTTTATGTCAATGAATGGCGTGACGAGAATGCCACGAATGGTACGACCGCTCATGGATAGTAGCAAAACCAAACAACACAATCACAGACTTAAGAAGTAAAAAGAGCATGAATTACAAAGCAATACTTTGCATTCCACTGCTCCACATCCTGAGACATAAGTTGTTAAGTATCAATATATCCAGTAGTTACTCTGGCTGCAATTCTTTTTCAAAACCACACACAGCACAAGAAGAGTGCGAGTCATAAAATCTCATTTAAAACAGAACACAACTTCAATTACGTGATAACCGATAATAATGAGCATCGCTTACCCTCAATCCCAATGTCCGACGTAACTTATAAAGTGGAAAGTAGACCTAATGAAAATTACTGGATCAGTTAGACTTCCTATGGGTGAAAGAAGAAAGATGAATGTTTTTCGCAACAAGGCCACAAATTGTCACATACATTTTGAGCATCAAAGACACTCTTTGGTAATTTACGACAATCTGAGGTTGCCTATGAGTGTCGAGTGCAAGATAATTTTCAATACCACGCACGAATACCAAATTTTGGCAATGTTGCCAATTACAATGATTGAGTAATGAGATCTAGATATTGTATTATGTTATATATTGTATTTAATGAATCTGAAAATACTTTTTACTATATTAGTACCTAAATAGGTATACGAGTATGTATTTAATATTTCTTTTGTTTCAGTATACTACTACAACTTCGCCTGGCCGGACTATGGAGAAGCAAGCCTCAGCGGACTTTTGGATATGGCGAAAGTACTCTCATTCGCGCTGCAAGAAGGAAGGGTCGCCATACATTGTCATGCAGGTACCAAATTAATTTCACTTTGCCCGACCCAGGGTTGAGTTTATTACCATTTATAATAATAAGCTAGTATCATAATTTTCCATTATTATTTATATCAAAAGGTTACGGTATGCATAATCATAATAAGGAAGTCACAGAAAAATATTGGATACGGATGGGATTTTTATTACAATTGAGAAATATTTAACAAACAAAGTGACCGTATATACGCTCTAAAGAAGCTTCCCATTTATTTAGTCAAAAGAGTAAACCGTGGGCGTTATCCAAATTTAATGATGATTTTTTGGGGTGTTAGCTATAAAGGAGTGACTGACCCATATTTTTGTGAAAAAGGTATCAACACATCGACACAAGTGTATCAAGATACCATGCGTGAGAAGGTAGTTAAGCCCCTTAACAACACCATGTTCAATAACCAAGAATGGTACTTTCAGCAAGACTCGGCACTGGGTCATAAAGCTGGATCTACCCAATCTTGGTTAGAAACGAACTTCCGGAATTCATCTGAGCTGAAGACTGGCCGTGATCTAGTACTCATCTTAATCCACTGGATTATGATTTATGGTCAGTTGTAGAGAGTAAGGCTTGCTCTAAACGCCATGATAATTTGGAGTTTCTAAAACAATCCATACGATTGGCAGTAAAGAATTTTCTTTAGGATCTCACTATTTTTATTTAACTTAAAGTAATTTTAATTCTCTCTTTTATTTCAATAAAAACTTATTATTCAGCCTGAATTTTAGAAAGAGTGCGTGCTACTATTGATAACTGGCTTCAATGTTTAAAGGACTGTATTGCAGCCAATAGAGACCACTTCGAATAAGCTTTATATATTTTTAATGGTTTTATCAATGTATTAAGCTAAGACACTGTAATAGAAATAAAATATGACGTACATCAAAATAAAATATATATATACATTGTCCTGACAACACTCTAAGATCAATAAGTCTTGTGTCGTCGGTATTAGAAACAACACGAGACTTTCCGGTCTCACTAACACCCAGACCCGAAACGAGTACCTATCTGTGGACAGTACAAACATTTGTGTCGGTGTGGGAATCAAACCCCCGACCTCACGTTTCACTAATTGCACCACGGCTGGAGACTGTCCCGCCCTAACACCCACCACTGTAACTCTTGTAAGCCAGGATCTACAGTGGCACGCAATTTAATGACACTGAGCACTGAAGCTGGGTGAGTCTCCGGGAATGTCTAACTAATAAAAAAAAACTGCAACGGCTAATTTCTATGAGTGATAAGTAAAGCAACGTATTCTAGTATGACGATGGTGCTGGCAGTTATATTAAGAAAAAATAGAATAATACAGAACGGAATTGTCAACGACTGACGCGAAGGATGGCTGAGTCAGTAGGGAATTACGCTGTGATTGTTGAAAAGTAGACATTGTAGGCTTTTATACACGCGAGTTGTATATTTTAAAGAGCCTTGTGATAATGTACATAATCAGTGGCGTAACTACACCATGTGGGGCCCGTGGCAAAATCATCGGATGGGGGCCCCCCTTTTTGTATGGAGAGGAAAACTGTTAAGCTTATTTTTCGGTACCCCGGAGAAGACCGAAAGGAATATATTAGTGTCACTGGCCTGCCAGTAAATTGCGGCCGAGGCGGGTCCCTAACAAAAATCTGCGCTAGCATACCGAATAAAACCCTGAACTCCGCATTTCGGGCGGTACTGCACATCTACTAGTTGACTGGGTCAGAACGTGTCCCTGCAGTGGTTCTTAAGATGTCTGCCCCTGAGATATTCCCCCTACTCACGCGTCTTTAGGGTACGGGGTTTTCTTTCCTATTAAAACAACCTAGGCCCGGCTTCATGGGATATCGCCCATGTTCATCCAATCCCAAAGAAGGGTGACCGGTCGGATCCTTCGAATCTCAGGCCGATTGCTGTCATATGACTCTCCAAGGTCTTGGAGCGAGTTATAAATATGCAGCTCTTGACGTATCTTGAGGATCACCACCTGAGGGTCGTTCGGATTATGATCTTCTTGTTTATTTCACGCACCATCAGGTGAAGGCATTGGATAGTGGGGGTGAGGCGATTACGGTAGGCCTTGAAATTCTCATCGAGTGTGGCATGGCGTCGTTTTGGGGAAGCTACCTGTCAGGTATTTCAACCTGAGGAACTCTGAAAGTACATCGCAAGCTTTCTGGATGATCGCAGCATAAAAATCGTATTGGGCGGCTTTTGCAACGAGACCAAGACCATTAATTCTGGTGTTCCATAAGGCTCGGTGCTTTCGCCGACCCTGTTTATCCTGCATATCAATGACATGTTGTCTATCACCACTCTAGTGCAAGCGAGGCAAAATACATCTGACAACAGAATCTCTATCGGGGATCCGTTAAAGAAAGATGGTCTCAAATTTTGTCGGAAGTCGAGACCTCTCTGGGGTGCACAATTGAACCCCATGAAGATATAAGTTTGCTCGTTTATAACCAAGAAGACCCTTTTTTTCATGGAGACACTCTCTCTAAGCATCCGAGAGTATTCATTGACCCGAATTATTGATAAAATTGCAGTTTAGGTGTCATTTGGAAGTCAAAGGCAAATTGGGCAGCAAAAAGTTAAGGATTCTCAACAGAGCCAAGGGGTACTTTTCGTCGGATCATCGATTATTGCTCTATAAATACGACGATCCGGCACGACGTGGAGTTCTGCTCTCACCTCTGGGTAGAAGCCCCCAAAATACCAGCTCCACCCACTTGACTCATTACAGCGCCGATAATCCCGATCTCACGGAGAACGTGGAGCCGTTAGGATTGCAGTGAGACTTTGGGGCTCTCTGTGTAATCTATCAATTGTTCAACGGAAAGTGTTCTGAGGAAGATGATGCCACTATCGCTATTCTTCCATCACACTTCTCGTCACCCCAGTAGAAATCATTCTTACTACCTGGAAACTATCCGTTCCAAGAAAGTACTTTCCCAGTGTTCGTTTCTACCACGCACGTGCAAGCTCTGGAATGAACTTCCTGCTTCGGTATTCCCTGAGCGCTATAACCTGTCCTTCTTTAAACTAGGCTTTAAGAAAGTGCTCTCCTCACGGTAAGAAGCGACTTCATTTTGCTGAATCCCTAAATCTGCAAAAGTCTATGAGCGACGGTGACCGCTCACCGTGAGGCGGGCTGTATGCTCGTATGCCTGCAGGCCATAAAAATAATTCCACAATGAGACCAATTAGTCGTCGTAATATCTTTACTACGTGGCCGGAGCCCAAAGGCAGCAATGGTGATGGGGCCCCCTCAGAAGCCTTATATTGAAGTTTCGTTCTTTTTTAAACCAAATCCGCACTATACATAATAGACAATAGTTAAAAAAAAGTTAGTAAAAATCGCGTAAATCTAAAGAACCAGTAATATTATTTTTATGTATCAAAAAAACCTTGGTATCTTTAATGGAAACTAATAAAATAGTTTTTGATTATCAATTTTGTTGGTAATAAATTGGCTAGGTTCTTTCTCTGCTTACGGCCTCTCGGACCTGAGGGGCCGGGCCGCCGGGGGCCCCTAAGGTCGGGGGCCCGTGGCATTTTGCGCACTATGCCACCCTATTGTTACGCCACTGTACATAATGTTGGAAAATAATAGAGAAATGAATGCACAACCTTCGTATTATTTGGAGTCTTTATAAACATTTAGGAATGCGGAGGCAAAAAGTGACATTGCCGTTCTTATCTTAGCGCCCTTTGATTATTTAGGGCCAATACCACAAACTAGCGTTAGACTCCGCTAAGATCATTAGATATAAATAAGTAAGATAATATAAAATAAAGGGTGTCGTGTTATTTTCTCGTTTAGTGTGTTTAATTAAAATAAACTGTTACAATCCGCCATATAATTCGCCGATCAGCATATCTGTGTTAATCTATACTAATATTATAAAGCTGCAGAGTTTGTTTGTTTGTTTGAACGCACTAATCTCTGGAACTACTGGTCCGATTTGAATGATTTTTTCAGTGTTGGGTAGTACATTTATCGGGGAATGCTATAGGCTATATATCATCACGCTATGACCTATAGGAGGAAAGCAGTAGTGATATGTCTAGCAAATACGAGGAAATTTTGTTCGTTTTTCGTGGTCCGATTGGTCGATATTCTAAACTGATAGTCAGAATTAAATATTTTGACCGCCATTTTAAAACGTGTATGCACCCGGGCGGATCCGGGCCCGACCGCTAGTTTATACTATTATTACCAGCGCTGCGTGTTCGATCGATGTCAAGGCTGTCTCGACGATGAGCTCTCATAGCTGATTTATGATTGATGTGCATGCACTTTTATGGAGGATGACGTCACGTCGTGCATGTTGATCCATTGACATCAATATACTGGGTATATAAAGACTGCTACCGAAAACGAAGCCGGGTGGTAGTTTTAGTGACTACAAACTTAATGCAAGTAAAAATTTCGCAAAGAAACGCGACAATTATTTTTAATGATTTTTAAATATCATCATTTTTGGGTGGTAAATCCATAGTTTTTGCTAAAATAATAATTTAAACTCCTTTATACCTTAGAGTATTTATAAATAAAATGGTATACACTATAATTTTAGGAAAAAATGCATTTACCACCCAAATACGACCATAGGAAAAAAATAACAAAAAAAATTTTCGCTTTTTTTTGCAACTTTTTCTGTTGCATTGTGTCTGAAGTCGCTTAAACTACCACCCAGCTTCGTTTTCGGTAGCAGTCTTGATATACCCTGTATAGACAGGCCGAAAAGTGTTCAGATGTAAGCGTTGTATGTTCACGGTGGTCGCGGGTTCGAATCCCAGGGCACACCTCTGACTTTTCGGAGTCATGTGTGTATTGATAGTCAATCACCACGCACTAAAACGGTGAAGGAAAACATCGTGAGGAAACCTGCATACCATAGCGATTTATAAAAAAAAAATCTATGGTATGTAAGTCCGCCAACCCGCACTAGGCCAGCGTGGAGGACTATATGGCCTAACCACTCTCAATCGTACTCTCGATTGTAGTGGAGGCCCGTGCCCTGCAGTGGGACGTATATGGGCTGATACAGATACAGATATTTCTTAGTCATCGTTTTGAAACTCCAAATGTACTGAAGGGCCTATCCTTATTTTTAAATCAATGGTTGCATCCTCTTCTATTAGGGGAGGGTGGGGTAATTGCGAACACTTAAGGGAGAATTGAACTAGAACAAAACCATACTAAGTTATGAATACTATTTATTGCCAAAAGTTTACTTAAACTAATAAGTCTTCAGTTCTCATAATGGACGTAGATATATTTTCAAAATAAAATCAATTAGTAACAAAAAAACAAAACCCTTGTATCCGGGATTACCCCACAGCACGTGGGGTAAATACGAACACAGTATGGGGTAATCTCGGATGCTTTGGGGTAATAACGGACATGGTCTAACTCCTACAAAAATCACAGAGAAAACCCTTTGATGTGCTTTCGCCACTCGTGCAGTTTTCGTGGGCCCATAACTTACATTTGTGACATCGAATCCAATCCTCACCTGGAGGATCTTCATACTTCTCGTCACAAATCAGGCAATAATACTCTTTCTCCGTCGTAGCTTTATCGAGTTTCTTCTTTTTGCATGGTATATTACTCTTTTGCTTCTTCTTTTCAAAATTCTCATCTGCAAATTCTTTAAGATTTTTCACTCCTTTTTTTCCTTTATTTGTATTTGTAGTCTTTTCAGTTTCTTTTATCTGCTCCTTATGTTTCTTTTTTTGTTCTTTTTCCTCAAGAGTGTCTTTCATCGGAGTACTGGTTATTACAGTAGAATGTCTTTTTCTGGAAGTTTGTTTACTCTTCTGTTGTGGCAGTATGGGAACATTAACAATATTTTTAAGTGGAATTGATTCTTTCAACATAACCAAAGGGGTGGCTGGTCTTGGCTGCACATTTGATGTTGGTAATATTTGCGAATCAGGAGTCACTACGCTTTGTAAAATGCTAGGATTTTCAAGTGATGATGTTGCTGCATCTACGAACTGTTCGTCAAATTTAGTTGTATCTATGGGCCAAATACCAGCTGCGCGGAATCCGTTTGCTGCTTTCTCTATATTGCTGATGCTGTTAAAAGCCTTCGTAAAAAGTTCTACGACCTCATACTGTGTAATTTTATGGCCTACATTTAAAGCCATGTATAAGTCGCATTCTCTGTTATAAGCAGTCTTGATGGGTCCAAAATATGTTAGGTCTAGTGGCTGCATACGATGTGATGTATGAGGTGGAAGAGACAATAATATTATTCCACTCTGGCGACAAAGCTGATAGCAAGCAAGACTAATATGGCTTTCATGATTGTCTAGGATAAGCAAAATTGGTTCGTCAAGAGTTGGTTTAGCAAAAGATATAAAATGATGTAACCAATCCACGAATAGGCTCTCGTTAATCCAACCAGAATCGCTAACTGCTGCGATCATGTCAGCATTGCCTCCTTGCAAGAGATGAGCATTCATTCGCTTTCTTTTGAAAATAAAAAACGGGGGAATATACCTTCCAGAAGCACTGAATGCGCTAACAACTGTTGTCATCGTGCCTCGTTCTCCACTTGTTGCCATACCGACCTGTTTTTGGCCTTTTGGCGCCAAAATTCTTGAATTTCTTTGGACATTAGAAATACCGGTCTCGTCCACGTTGTAAATATGATTACCATCAAAGTTATATTTTGCTTGCATGGCTTCTAAATTGTTGAAAAACATTTTTACCTCCGTTTCATTAAAAGCTGTTATTCTATTGATAGAAGTAGACTCGGGCTTACGAAGCGAAATTGCAGGGTGTCGCTTTTTAAATCCATAGAACCAGTCTTTTCCTGCAATTTGTGATGTTTTATCAAAATTATGCTTCAATTGATTCACTTCTGCAAATTTAAATGCTATTTTTCGCACCATCTCTATTGTTAAACCATAAAATATTTTGCTGCACTGAATGATATGTTGTTCTAATTCTTTTTCTTGTGCGTCAGTAAATATAGCTTTTCTTCCAGTTTTTGGTTCATTTATAATTTCTTTCTTGAGATAGTCATGTATAGTACTTTTTGGAACAGAATAAGTAATAGCTGCCTTCCCTAACGATAGTATTTTGTTCCTGACATCGTGAACGGCTTTTTCTAAATCTTCTAATTTGTATTTGGTCTCAGTCTTCCTTTGGTAATGTCGTGGCATCTGAAATAGATATAGTAAGTATACATATTTCTAACACAAGGGTTTAGAGTCTGTTAAAACACTATATTAGATTAGGCACAAAGAAAACAAAAACCACCGCAGTTAACTGGTAGAATAAAAGATAAAATAAAACTATGTAGGGGTAATTGCGGACGGTCGAGATTACCCCATCTAAGTCGTCCGCCATTAGCCGACACACAGAAATACGTAAAACTAAATTTTTATTTGAGGTTAGAATCGAGTGATGCAAGCGCCGAGTACTTTAAAACCTTGTCTAATTATGCGTCGATATACATAAAATATACCAGATTTCTATGTCATGAATGCCATAATATACAACTTTTTAATATTACACTAAAATTAGATGAAATTGTTGAAAAAAATTCAATTTTACTTACCTTGCAAAGCGTGCGCAGCCTCACTCCACTACTCACAGTCCGGCACTACGTTCGAACTCGTCTCGCGATTCAAGCATTGAGAATATCTGCTATCCTGTTCTAACACACCTAAACTGACGTGTCCGGCATTACCCGCCGTCCGTGATTACCCCACCCTCCCCTACTCCTACCAAAAAGTTACAAATATTTGTGACTGGTTTATTACAAAACGGACTTAAAACATTCTTCCTCATTAGGATTATGAAAACGTTTATTCCACTCGACAAAGTGACTACTCTTAGGGCCGAAACTGCGTTAAGCGGGCACTCGCGCGGTTTCATACAAAAGTGCTCCGTCGCGGGGACCCGCGCGGGCGTCCAGCACGGGGAGGCGCGTCCCGCACCCGCGCCGCGGGGCCCGGCTTCGTGCGTCGGAACCCGTCGCGGGGGCACGCGCGGTAAAGCGCGCGGTGTCTGCCAGCGGTAACATGACCGTGATGGCATAGGGCACCGAGACGTGGCCTCTCACTTTGGACTTCATTAGAAGGCTCAAAGTCACTCAGAAATGAGGAGATCCGTAGGAGAATAAAGGTCACCGACATAGCGCAAAGGATTCTATAGATGATTCATAGCGAAAGGTTCTAGAGTGGAGGCCACGTACAGGCAAGCAAAATGTCGGACGCCCGCTTAGAAGGTGGACGGATGACCTGGCTACATTTGCAGGAAGTCGCTGGATGCAGGCTGCTTCCAACAGGTCGATGCGGAGACCGTTGGGGGAGGCCGATGTTCAGCAGTGGACTTCCTGTGGCTGAGATGATGATGATGATGAATATACTTGAGCAAATATAAAGATTTTTTACTTAGCGCAATGTTATTGCCAGCCTTTCCGTTGGTGATATGACTGATACAGATTTTACCCTTAAGTTGTTGACCATCAAATATGGTTCCATTTTCGATGATAATTCGCCATAGACCGGTATCGAAACTTTAAAATATTTGTACAATGAGTTTTCATTTTCTCTTAATTTACTGAACTTTACAACAAATTCTCCGCCTAGCAACCTAAATTCAATAAACAGCCTTCCTGGCTGTCGTTTTTTTTTTGCTAGTCGTCATTTTGCTATGTAATAATATATTAAGCTCTCCATCGACACGACTGTATATGCACACCTTTAAAATTGAACCAGCGACACTGCGTAAATCCGGTCTCCGCGACGACGCGCGACGGTTGCCCGTCGCGGGCGCCCGCTTAACGCAGTTTCGGCCCTAATACCAGAAATGTAAAGCGGTGTGGCGAGTACCGAGCAAGAATCTACATACTGTAAAATAAGAAACCTCCTGGGTACCACCGAAATGTCTATTACTTCCGCCAAACAGCGGTATAAATACACGGTTGTGTTTCGGATTAACGGACATCATAGCCAGAATAACTACTAGACATATTGAGACTTAACATCTTATGTCTCAGGATGGCGAGCGCAGTGGAATGCCACGCATTGCTTTGTAATTCAAGGTTTTGCGTGATTTTGCTACTATTTATGAGCGGTCGTATCGTTTACCATCAGACGAACGGCATGGTCGTCTCGCCATTCACTGCAAAAAAAATGTGCCGGCTGTCTTCACACAGGATATAAACAGGTTTAACAACTATCCCTGATCAGAATTGCGTGCATTTTAGCCGGCTTTGCACCTGACGGATGCTACTATCCTACAGCCAGCAAGTGATCTGGCTATCTCCCTCGCCAAATAAAACGCAGAACGTTTTAACTGTCGGTTTTCTATGGGGCAGACCACAGTAGTACCACCCGACCCAACCCTTTTGTACTTCATACCTAGGTTGGAGCTCTACAACATAAACACCTTATATGTAATGATTATAAAATAAAAACACCATCACACACATAGTCCTGACCCCACACAAGGTTGTCTTGTGTCATGGTTATCAGGAAATACGAGAGACCTTTCTGACTTACAAACTCCCAAATCCGAAACAAATAGATACTTGTGGTTCAAATTTGTCTCAGTGCGGGGATCGAACCCGCGGTTTCTTGTTCCACAGCCGGTGTATAATCAACTGCCCTATGGAGTCTATTATGATTGACTACTAGCCAGTATGATTGACTACCTTAAGTCCGGCAAACCAACAAATAGGTCACCTGAGGTATGTGATCACTGCGGCCCATGAACATCCATAATACTTGGGCCATGGACGTGTTTTCGGTCCACCATGTAGTCAGGTGAGCAGGATGGAAAAAGGATGGGATAAGGAATGGGGAATCATGCTTACACAAATATTATTATTAATATTATTTTATAGAATAATGCTAAATCGTAACTTAAGAGTCTTTATTTTTATTAAACAGTAAACTTACCGGTGGTAGGTCTCTCATATGTGAGAGGCTGCCTGGGTGGGTACCACCGCATTGTCTATTTCTCCCGTCAAACAGCAGTGTAGAAGCACTGTTGTGTTTCGGATTGAAGGACATTGTAGCCAGAGCAACTACTGGACATATTGAGACTTAACATCATATGTCTCAGGATGGCGAGCGCAGTGGAATGCCAAATATTGCATTGTGATTCGAGGTGTTGTTTGGTTCTGCTACTGTTATTTTATGAGCTGTCGTATTGCTTTTCATCAGGCGAACGGCATGCTCGTCTCGCCATTCATTGGAATAAAAAAAAACAAACAAAGTAATTAGTAATTAGTTATTCTAATTCAATCATTTGAATAATGTTATTTTCAGACCTACATAATAAATTCGGTTTCTAAGATTCCCATCAACGTGTTTTTAATTAATAAACAGTAGTTTTTAATTTGCAAAACAAAAAACCGAATTAATACAGTATTCCACTATAAAAAAGATTAAAAGAAAATAATTTGAATATTATAACAGGTTACTACTTCACGGAAGACCTAACAATTTATCAATATTTTTTTTTTTCGAATTAATGTTTTTTGCTTTATTATACATCATTGTGAGCAGCAACAATGGATTTTAAATAATATTAAGCAATTTATTAATTAATTACTTAAGTGCGTGGTGGCCTGTTGGTAAACGGACTAGACGCGACTGCCAACATGTTCACGGTGGTCGCGGGTTCGAATCCCAGGGCACACCTCTGACTTTTCGGAGTCATGTGTGTTGATAGTCAATCACCACGCACTAAAACGGTGAAGGAAAACATCGTAAGGAAACCTGCATACTATAGCGGTTTATAAAAAATTATAATATGGTATGTAAGTCCGCCAACCCGCACTAGGCCAGCGTGGTGGACTATATGGCCTAACCACTCTCAATCGGACTCTCGATTGTAGAGGAGGCCCGTGCCGTGCAGTGGGACGTATATGGGCTGATACAGATATTAATTACTTAGTGAGAAAAAATATGTTAATCATTTTAAAGCACAGAATACATTCTATATACGAAGATAGAGTTAACAGTCAGATTATTGGCATTAGCGCCCTCTGTCAGTTTACGACTTTCGAATAGGACATAGGTCTTATTAATATTCAATTAATTTATATTATAATAATTTCCCCCAGCAATTTACAGCAATGTATGGACTATTAAGCCACTGTTTTACACTGGTGGCGCTGACATTTAGACGCCGCCTGTGAAACGAGAGGCCGCGGGTTCGATCCCCGCACCGAGAGAAAAGTTTGTGCGGCCCACAAATATTTCTTTCGGGTCTGGGTGTTTGTGAGACCGAAAAGTCTCTCGTAGTTCCTAATACCCACGACACAAGACTCAATCTTAGTGTGGGGTCAGGACTATGTATGTATGTAACTGTTGAGTGTTATTTATTATTATTTATTTATTAGGGATACATTTTTGGTAATTAGCAGAGACATATTATTTTAAATATTTATTTATAAGCAGAAACGTAAATATCACTTTGTTACATATCCTTCGATTTCGTAGGCGCTGTTAACAACAAACTTCTGTTCCAAACCTTTTCAACCAACGCATCGTCGTTTACTAAACTATTCACTTCACCCAGTTTACAATCTTGGAAATACTTTCCACTAACATTTTCCAACTCTTCAGACACACACAAATGCAATATAGTTTGAATTCCTTCCTCCACCGTCTTGAAAAATACTCCTATTATAAATAATACTAATTTTTCAAATCCGAATGTGAGTCTTTTGTATATATCTGTCTGCACTATTCCCGGATGTAAGGCATTGACTGTGACGCCGGGAGGTAGACGCTTTGCCAAAGCCCTAGTCCACAGAACATCACAAAGTTTGCTGTCATAATAACTTCTCCAAAAATATTTAATGTTACGACCGTCTATTGTATCTTCTGTGACATTACCGAACCTATGTAAAAACGAGGACACTATGACTATCCGACTCGGTTGCGACACTTTCAATTTGTCCAACAACAGATTGGTCAAAAGAAACGGTCCGAAATAGTTTACTTGCATCACCATGTCGATTCCGTCTTCACTGAGGCGGTTCTTAAGTCCTGCACAGCCAGCATTGTTCACCAAAATGTGTAAATGTTCGTAACTTTTGTTGAAATCTTCAGCAAATTTGCGGACGCTGCTAAATTTGGAGAGATCCAGATGTTTGTATTCCACTTCCTTGTTTCCTGTTGTTCTGATAATGTCTTCAACGGCTGCTGCAGATTTTTTATCATTTCTGCTAGCGATGATGACCTTAGCTCCTCTTCTGGCTAAATCCCGGGCAGTTTCTAAACCTAGGCCAGAGTTTCCACCGGTGACAAGAGCAACCTTTCCGTGTAAAGTTGCTTTAGAGGTGCAGAAGCCTTTTTTCGGCTCCACCCATAAACGAAGCGCTATTAACGCTAGCAATGCAATTCCGAACAGTATTATTAATAATTGAAATATGTTTATTAATAAACTGCCCGCGAAGAGATATAGCGACATGTTGACGCCAGAGATTTTGATTTGCGAATGTCGTCAATTATATCGTGAATTGGAAAAATTAGTTGCGCAAGAATCAGATAACACATAAAATAATAGGGTTCTGTTAGAGAAATATGAAAACCTAATCGTTGCAGATTTATTATATTTAATATTATAGTTGGCTTTTTCTTAATTATTATTCTACTTTGTGACCCTCTGAAACTCAGAACTTTACTAAATTAACAGAAAGTAATAAATTTTGTCTTAACTTTTTAACATCTGTCGCATCTTTTTTTTATTTAACTTTTTGTCATAATGCAAGCAAGCATTTTGAAAATCGTTCTGAGCGACTTCTAATTTCGGTAACGCCCCACTGTACTCGTAGATGCAATGGAGCGTCGCACCGCTTACGAAACACTATATGTATATATGTTATGGGCCAAGTGATTAATGCGAGCAGTATTCATAATGCCCGGGCAGTATGAATATAGCAGAGCCGTATCGGGCCAAGTGATTAATTACAATCTAAACTCACCTATTTATCACATTGCCAGGGCATTATGAATATGGCTACATGATGATCGGGCAGTGTGATTAATAGGTGATTTTTTACGTGGTGCGCTGCCGCATTGTCGCACCTGCGATGGACCCATGAATTAGAAAGGTTGAATTGATCTGCTTATGTTTAGTTGTTTTTTAACGTCCGAAATATTATCTTCAGAAGAAAATTAGTGTACCCACTTTATGGATCAGTTAGGTCGACTGTGTCCCAAAACCGACTCGGAACACCCCGACTTCACGTAGTCTTTTGGCTACCGACCCTAGAGTGTATATAAAAAGCCGGAGGCGCGGAGGGAGAGCAGCCCCCGCCCGCTGTAACGAAGGATAGGCAACCGTGCCAGCCGCAGCGGCTGAGGCTGGTCGCCGGAGGCGACCAGCAAGCCGAAGCTGCGAAGGTGAGCATGGGTGCCTATCTTTTGTTACGCAAGGGCGAAGGGGCTGAACTTCCCGTAGCGCCGGAGACGATGCAGAAGCTAATTTGTATTGACAACAAGTGTTTTAAGGGTTAGGTTGCTATAATAGATATTTCTCAGAAATGGTGCGTCACCTTTTCATGGGAGTGGTACCAGGGGAGGTGCGATACTCCCCCTCCACCTCCACTCCTCTCAACCCACCCCATCGTGCTGCCCTATTCTACATTCTACCACTTCGGTTCATTTTGATTCGCTTTACATCACTCTGCCCAATAGACACTTGGCATTATTCATAATGCCCGGGCAATGTGATAAATCGATTGATTATAATCACATTGCCCGCTCTTATTGGGCATTATTCATATTGCCCGGGCATTATGAATAATGCTAAATTAATCACTTGGCCCATAACATATATATGTCGACGCCCAGACCAGCACAATTATTAATTTCCTCGACCGGCGAACTGGCAAAAGATAACCATATCTTGCGGCGTACGTTCTATTTGGGTCGCAATGTAAATACTCATAACTCACTTTGTTTACTTTATAAGTGTATAATGATGGGTAGTATACTTATAAGCAAAAAGACATGACATTAAAAACTTATTGCTATGTTCCTTCTATTTATTATTATAGCAGAGATAATATAAGTTGGTCATTTATCGCTATTATCAGTTAACAGTGTCGTAATAGTGCTCACTTGACCATTACATCGCTGATATGTAATGCTGTATACACCTACAAAGGGTTGTCACCTTGCACAATACGTATATATAAAACAATATGTAATTTTATCGGTGGCGCACTGATGGTGTATCGATCTAATAAATAAAAAAAATAACACAGAAATACGCTTCTTTTATTCACGTACATACGAGTACATAAACTCACGCCTCTTTTTCCCAGAAGGGGCAAACAGAGGTGCTTCGAGAATACCCACGTTTTCCTTGTAAGTTCTGTCCTACAATGTGATAAGATATTCTATCGCCATATCAGGAAAAAATCCTGACTCCAGCCTGAAAATGAACAGGAAATCCAATATCACATTTTCCGACTCGGGATTTGAACCCGAGACTTCAGCGTTGTAATCGTATCGTTTTATTATTGCGCCACCGAAGCAGTTATTAATCACGTTTGTAGCATTTATCGCAATTCATGATGATGATGAAATATTTTTGATGACTTTGTTGAATTCAAAACATATCTACAGACCAGGGTTGTTGCGAATATTCGCATCCGCATCCGCAAATGCGGAGCTTCCGCATTAATTTTGACATCTGCATCCGTATCCGCATCCGCATTAATCGATGCGGATATTTATGCGGATGCGGATGTAATACAAAATGAGACAAGACAGAAATTTGGCGGTGCCGGCGAATGGCGCGTGCCGTTCGCACGTGACATTGACCAGTGGGAGCGAAAGAAATATTGACATGATCCAACGCGTATGTTGTTGTTGTTGTGTTAGATTCTTTCAGTGAAAATGAGAGTCGACAAATACCAGAAAATGGTAGCACTGAAGCTGTACTTCAAAAATAATTTCTTTCTTATCCCAATAAAAAAGAGTCTATGCGGATGAAAATGCTCTCAAGTGGTGTTTATCGAGAGGAATTAAAGATATTGTTTCCGATAGCACAAAGATTTTTATCCACTCCACTAAGTAGTAATCCTAGCGAAGAATTATTTGCTTCGTGGGTTTAATTTACCAACCTCTTCCTAAACGCCTTGTTATCAGAAAAGGCGGTGCGGCGTTATACTTAATAAATGAAACGGTATTCTTTTGCGAGATCTTGGGGCTACTCAAAACGAAGGTAATGCATTTAATTATCAATAGAGAGGATGGCTAGAACCTTGCACAAGCATGGGATCGAATTCTACACTTAATTATATCGGAACCCAAAAGACCAACTGCCCGAAATTAAGACACAGTGAGCTTCTTCTGCGTAGATTGAAATTCAAAAACAGATTAACGTTTTAAATTAACTTTTTAATTTAATAATAGTAAATTACGGGTAATTAAATTTCGCCCTGTGACCATGAATCCTTTAAAGTAATCGAAATATCGGGAAGTTAAAAAATATAAAAAATTAACATAGATAAATCGATAAATATTAGTAAGCGGTAAAATCCGTAAATAATAGTTTAATTTCAATATTTATTCATATACTATACTAGCGGTCGGGCCCGGCTCCGCTCGGGTGTATACACGTTTTAAAACGGCGGTCAAAACATTTAATTCTATCAGTTTAGAATATCGACCAATCGGACCACGAAAAACGAACAAAATTTCTTCATATTTGCTAGATATATCACTACTGCTTTCCTCCTATAGGTCATAGCGTGATGATATATAGCCTATAGCCTTCCTCGATAAATTAACTACCCAACACTAAAAGAATCATTCAAATCGGACCAGTAGTTCCTGAGATTAGCGCGTTCAAACAAACAAACAAAGTCTGCAGCTTTATAATATTAGTATAGATTTACATAAGATCTTAAACATCCGCATCCGCATCCGCATCCGCGGATGTGAGCCTTTGAAAATGCGCATCCGCATCCGCATCCGCGGATGTGAAAAAATCGACATCCGCAACATCCCTACTACAGACTATAAAAAAGGACGCAAATTAAAGTAAGTGTGTATTAAGGGTTTCATATATTTACGGAAATGTTACACTTAGGGCCTCTTACACCATCTTCAAGTAAACAGTTGATTAGTTACTTTTTGATTAACGTTAATTACCAAATAAAGGTGCAGAGTATCTTCCGTCAATTTCCAAAGTGTTAACAAAGGATCGAATAACGACGTGCTAATTACATAAGAAATTGAACGAATCATTAGTTCAATATTAGGTCGATGTGCACGAAAGTTCTTATTTATAATAATTCCATGGTAAAATGTATTCGTCAGATATACTCAGAACTGGGTTGCGTCGCGTAATTTACAGTGGTAGTCCAAGCCAACTGAGTTTGTTTGGCCGGGTCTTCTTAGGAAAGGCCGCGTAAGATCCGGTCGTAACAATAAACCGCTACACACCATTTTAATAATACTCATGGTACACTAATAAATTAATTTTAATTTGATTAAAGTAAATTATGTATTTCTTTAAAAAAAAACACCACAAAGGAGTAATTAACACTTTAAATAAAATACTAATGAGAAATAAAATAATTATAAATTAATTAATTCATTCATTGAAGTAAAAAACAAATATAAATAGTCCTAAGTTTAGAATATTTTTTGGATATAGAGATTAAGAGACTATATATTGACTTGTCATAAGAGCACTTTAATTGCCTACATGACCAATAAATACATTTCATTTCATATTTTTTCATAATAATTAAAACAGTTTCTCGAGATTGAACCTTATTTTAACCATCAAGTAAATACGCTAATTGGCAGACGATGCGGCCAGTTAAGTTCTGATTAGTGTAATCATAGAATTAGTGTTACTTGAGCGTTATGAAGTTGATATGTAATGGTGACTTTAATAATGACTAGCCTACTTCTCTGTTTACTCCAGGGTGCTGAACGAGGCCGTTAGAAATAATAACTATCTTTGCCTTATTTCATCGCGGTTTGATTTTACTTTTTTTTTACTTTCCGAAGTGACATTCTTTCTTTCTTTTCTTTCTATTTTAATGTGCGGGCCAGGACTAAGGAAGTGAATTTTGGGTGTATTAATTTAAAAAACAAAAACCATCCGCGATGTAATCTGTTGTATAAAAATAAACTACCGGGCCGTCCCGGCTTCGCCTGGGTGCGGATGTTTTTGATTTCACAACTCCACCCAGATTAATGTTATTTCTCTTAATAAATAAATAAATAATATTCCTGCATTCAACCCAAGTACCTACGGTCCCTTTTCCTATCCTATCTCCTACCGTCTCATCTGGCTCCTTTACTTTCTTTTACATCCTATCTTATAATTAATTCCCTATCAAATGCATTCCGGATTTGACAGGTCCCACCGCATCTATCCCACTTTATCCCATCTTATCCATCAATGTATAAATTGTGCATCGTTGATAGCTGAAAATTTATTTTAAATAGGTTAGAGAGAGCCTTGTCATACATTTACTTCTTCAAATGTAGGTACTTCTTGCTCGTAATGTGGATAGGGCTCCTATATTAATGTTACTTTATCAACGACTAATTTTCAGAATTTCTAAATTCCAAAATACTTGCAATCCAATTAATTTAATTCCAATTAAATTAATTCCAAAATACTTCCAAAATCTGAATGATAAGAAATATACTATTTATAACATTTTTTTGTAAATTTGGGTAGATTGATTAGGGCAGGAATGTATCGGTAGATATAGACATATAGTTATATCTTTAAGGTGGAAAAACTTTAAACATTTAATATACATTCGAAAAAAGTTTTTTTTTAGTTTTTTATATTTCAATATCAAAATTTTAAACCGTATTCAAAATTGTATACAGTGGCCTTCATTTCGTGGTTTTAAATTATTAATTAGATTGATCTCAAAATCAATATCTGAGACAATGTAATGGTTCGGGACCAGATGGGAAGTAACAAGAAAGGACGGGAGCAATGCAGTGAGAAAATGCAAAAGATAGGATGGAACAGAGGGGGAAGTGACGAGGCTGATGGGTTTGAGCAGAATAGATTGTGGTAGAAATAAATAAAGCATAAGAATGAAATTCCCTACGAACTATGGTATGGAAAGTGCAATGTGAGACCTACCACCGAATGGGCTGATAACTTGGGAAGAATTTTGGGAACCCTTTGGTTATAAACAGCAGAAAATAGCCTATAGCCAATGATTAAAATGGCTCTGAACAAATCAGAGATTATCTGTATCTGTATCAGCCCATATACGTCCCATTGCAGGGCACGTGCCTACTCTACAATCGAGAATACGATTGAGAGTGGTTAGGCCATATACGGCCGATGCCAATAATCAATCGAAAAAATTAGATTGAAGTCAATCTGTTTTGTTGTCAATTGTTTTCTACTTTTCGATTGGTCTCCTGTCATGTTGCCATAGTTTATTCACTACTGAGATTGATTATTGGCAATATAGTATCAGAAAAACGATTGAGCTGTCAATCTAAAACGGCAAATTTTGGATTGGGTTTGTTTATTGGCAGCGGCTGTTAGTCCACCACGCTGGCCTAGTGCGGGTTGGCAGACTTACATACCATAGAAATTCTTATGAATCGCTATGGTATGCAGGTTTCCTCACGATTTTTTCCTTCACCGTTTTAGTGCGTGGTGATTGACTATCAATACACACATGACTCCGAAAAGTCAGAGGTGTGCCCTGGGATTCGAACCCGCGACCACCGTGAACATGTGGGCAGCCGCGTCTAGTCCGTTCACCAACAGGCCACCACGCACTCTCAGAGATTATAATTATTGTAAATTGTAATATACATAAATGAGTTTGGATCTTTGAGTTTTTTTTAGTTTACCTTTTTATTTCTACATTATAAACGACACGAAAGTATTTTTTTGCGAGAATTACATTTTAATATGTTTTGGAAATGCATCATTTTGCATAAAATTCATGACTTTATTTAACATGCTTCGGATTGTTCGATTTGGGTCGAATACGTAACGTTTTGTTGCACAATTTGTTGCCATTTTAAAGTTAGATTCATAATGCCTTTCTCATCAAATCTTAGTCCTTATTGGCGAAAAACTGATGAAATCGATTTCTACAATCTTCTCTTGATCGCAATTTCTTATCACTCAGCAAATTTTGCAACGAGAGATAAATGGGTACACGATGAGGGACAAAAAAAATATTTTGTATTTCTTTTTTTTGTTCGCATTTTCGCTGTTTTTTCTCATTTTTGCAAGAATGCGAAGGAAAATATCAAGCAGTCTATTAGATTCTTAGTATATGCCTGATTTATGGCCAAACTAAGTATGTACATATCTCAGGAAATGTTTGTATTATAGAATCTTCAAATAATAATTTTACACATTTCCTAAACATGCTCAGAAATAAAATTCTTAAAAAGAATAAAATTCCTAGTTCCATACATTTCCAGTCACATATGTACATATTTTAAATAAGAAACGTGACGTTCGATCATTACAAATTATTTTCTGAGCTACTAATTTCATTTAATAACATTTAATTGTCTTTAAGCGTTCTGTTCTACGAGAAACCATTTTTGTTTTTCGTTACAATGATGGTAATGTCCTGTAATTTATCCTCTACATTAAAATAATAGACTTGTAATCTTTATAACAACGGCTTTATTGGTATAATGTATGGAAATTCCTGCCTCGGTGGCGTAGTTGTACTACGAACGGTTAGAAATCTGAGGTCGAATCCCGGGTCGGGCAATATTATATTGGAATTTTCTAATTATTACAGCCCAGAGTAAGGATTTTCTACCCGATACGGTGATAGGCTCGCCTCGTATAAAAAACAATAAATACATTTATTTACAATACGTTATACAACGTACAAACATACATTATAATACAAAAAATAAAGGAAAAAATATAAAATTTCTACCTTGCGGTTATCAGTACTATTCTTTTAATTTCAATAAAAAATGTGCAATATTTAGTAAATAGCCCTGTATATACTATCAGCCGTATTCAAAGACTTTTTATAAACCATTTTTAGCAATCGAATATTTTGTCTTCTTCGCTCAAACTGAATTCATAAGTCGATCGAAAGGGACGAAACACAATATTTTTTATTTTTATTTTATTTTGGCAACAAACCGTCATATACATGTATTTTACTTAAATAAGAACTTAGGTTGCTTATACTAATATTAGTCTAGTGTTATTGACCTCTAGTGCCGAAAAGAGGTTAGTTTATTTTACAAAAAGTTTAAGTGTCCGTGAACAATATAATAAGATAATTTCTACAGTAAATACTATTAATATCCTATGACTATCAGAAAATTAACTAATTAAAGAAAGGTGCTCGACAAATAATAGAACGCATTTGTGCTTCGTTATTAAGGTAACAGTTTGTAGTAAAAAAAGTTCCAATAATTTGTTACAAACAAAAAAAAGAAAGATATATAAATCAAGTTGTGCCTACCACAACTAAATAACTATTACACAAAATTGATTCAAAGCATACGTAAGTACAATAATGTTTTATGGTTGTAGCTGGGCAAGCATAAGTTTTTTGAATTTATTAAGAGAATTGAAGAATATGTCAATATCTGATACTAAAGTATGTGTATTACAAAATTTTGTATTATAACAAGGAAACGATTACGTGTATAGTTTTTGTTCGCAGTAGGAGGTATAAATATTTGCAGGTGTTTATCGTTTAGTTGACATACACGAGAGGAGTGAGATAAATATCTACTTTTTGCAATAAAATTTATTCTACATAAAATATCCGGACAATCAATCAGTCCGTTTAGAATTTTGTACAAAATAAGGAAGTCAAACTGTTATCGGCGTGTTTCTAAAGACGTTAAATGGTACAAACTAAGTGATTCGTCGTAAGTGTTTGAGTAACAATTATTTCTCTAATTTAAAATATTAATGAACTTTCGTTGTACTCTTTCCAATCGGGCAACGTGTAATTTATATGAAGGATTCCATACACCCAAAGTCTAAAATTGATCGCACGAATGCAAAATATAATAATTTAATAGTGTGTTTATAAAACCAAGCATTTTTAAAGGATCTTTCAACGATTTTATCTATGTGAAAATTAAAAGACAGCTTTTCATCCATTGTGATACCTAAATCCCGGATAGATTTTACTCTAGTTAATGTATTGTTGAATATTTTGTAATGAAAATGCATTGGTTTAAATTTACGCGTATAACTAATTATAAAACATTTATCACTATTAAGGAAAAGCTGGTTATCTTCACAGTATTTCGACAAATTGTCTATGTCTGACTGGACTTTGGGCAATCATCAACAGATCTTATAACTCTGAATAACTTTGTGTCGTCAGCGTATAGTAATTGATGATGTTTGGGAGGGCTTTGGTAATGTCATTTATATAGAGGGTAAATAGAACTGGGCCAAAATGTGAACCCTGCGGTACACCTGAAGATATTTCAAGAAAATCGGATATGTAACCTTTGACACACACGGCTTGACTTCTATTTCTGATGTAAGACTTGATCCAACGTAAGAGACTGCCATGTATGCCGACCCTCCATAGCTTCTCCATTAACAAGTCATGGTTGATTTTGTCGAAGGCCTTGGAGAAATCTGTGTACACGGCATCTATATGGAGATTTTTATCCATAGCATTCAACAAAAATTCTGTAAATGTAAGAAGATTCGTGTCTACACTGCGCAATTTAATGAAACCGTGTTGTTCATTAGATATATGATGGCGGAAATGATATGAAAGATGTGACGTAACTATTTTTTCTAATATTTTGCCGAGGATGCAAAGTTTAGAAATAGATCTGTACTCCCTCCCTTATTAGATTTGTTTTAGCGTTTTTTGAGATTGGGGTAATAAGTGCTTTTTTCCATAAAGTCGGAAAAGTGCCTGAAGTCAGTGATGAAGAGTAAATTTTTTAATAGGCTGTAATAATTGTGACGAACATTTGGATATAATTATGGGATGAATACCATCGTGCCCGGCACCTTTTTTAATATTAACGGATTTAAGTTCCTTACGAATTGATTCTAAAGATAGGTTAATGGAATTAATATTTACAGTACTATCTGTCGAACAAAACCTAATGCAATTACGTGAAATCGAGTCTTTGTCATCTATGAATACTGAATGAAAATATGCATTTTTGTTGCTGCATATATCTTTCCCATCTGTTAAAGATTCTCCCTGGTAAAGCATAATGGCTGGCATGTCATTCAAACTACATTTTTTATTTTTAACATAGGTCCAAAAATAATTTGGATTTACTCGAATTATTTTTTTCACTTCGAATGACATAGGCCTTTATGTAATTGGTACTGTAACTTATGAAATCTCTTCCTTAACATTGAAAAAGTATTGTAATCATTTGAGTTTCTATAGCACTTCCATTGTTTGTGATATTTGCATTTTTCTTTATCTATTTTTATTAATATAGAATACCACCCACGGTGGGTATTTAGAATGAATAAGATCGCAAGTAAATGTAACTCGGTACAGTCAAAGACGATTCAGTCATGTATGCATATTTAAATCTGATTTAAAGTTAAATGACCTCTGCATTAATTCCGTTACAGTTCGACATTAGCTCTTGTATTCCTAAACTTTTAATTTTGGAACATTGTCACCTCTAATTTAAATTTTTAAACAGCCATGTAAAGCCATTTTCATACATATTTATTTTATTCTGTTTTACTTCATTTATACGGAGTTTCTATTGAATTGGTCAGACAAACAAAATGTCTTTCTTGTTCACAGTCGTGTACATCCTTGCTGAACATTTATTTTTAATAATATTATTCTTAACAATAGTATTCATAACCACGCTGTTAGGTTTAAGACTATGGATAGAGCCAGTTAAAGGTGTGTGTAAATCGAAAGTAAAACTACATGGCAAGATCGCGCTTGTCACTGGCGGAAACTCTGGCATTGGACTGGAAACTGCCAGGGATTTAGCCAGACGAGGGGCTAAGGTCATCATTGCTAGCAGAGATGAGAAGAAATCTCTAGCAGCAATCAAAGACATCATCAATACAACTGGAAGCAAAGAAGTTGAGTACCAACATTTGGATCTTGGAAAATTTAGAAGCGTTAGGAAATTCGTCGAAGATTTCAACAGAAACTACGATCGTCTAGATATTTTGGTGAACAATGCTGGCTGTGCAGGACTTAAAAGACGTACAAGCGAAGATGGGCTTGAAATGGTTATGCAAATAAATTACTTTGGGCCGTTTTTACTGACAAACTTATTGTTAGATAAATTGATAGCATCACAGCCCAGTCGGATAGTCATAGTTTCTTCATTCCTGCATCGCTATGGGATTGTCGCAGCTGATACAATTGACGGACTTAATACAAAGCATTACTTACGAAGATATTGCAATAGTAAGCTTTGCGGTGTGATGTGGGCAAAGGCTTTGGCTAAGCGGCTCCCTGACGGAGTAACAGTGAATTCCTTACATCCAGGCGCCGTCAACACTGATATATTCAAAAGAGCAAGTCCCTGGACGAAAAATGTGCTTAGAGTTGTACTGGCGACGTTTTTCAAATCGCCGGTGGAAGGGGCACAGACCACGCTGCATCTGTGCGTGTCTGAAGAAGTGGAAAATATTTCAGGGTTATATTTCAAAGATTGTAAGCCGTGTGATGTTAATGATTTAGCGAATGATGAAGACTTGGTCGAAGAAATTTGGAACAAAAGTGTTTTGTTGTGTAATAGTTCGTGTCATAAATAAAGATTAAATAGTTATTTATGTTTTGTTCACGTACTATGATAATATTTATTAGAAATAAAGTTATGCTAAATTATATTAATCGGGTGAAGTCTAGAATCCTATGGCATGAAATGGGGGTTGGGGGGATGGGGGGAGGAGGGGAGGTGTGTACCCTCTCCCCTGGTACCACTCCCATGAAAAGGTAATGCACCATTCCTGAGAAAACCTAATTAAAGTAACCTAACCTCAAAACACTTGTCGTCAAAACGAAAGTTGCTTCTGGAACGTCTCCGGCGCTGCGGGAAGTGCAGTTCCTTCGCCCTTGCGTAACAAATGATAGGCACCCACGCTCGCCTCTGCAGCATCGGGCGGGAGCTGCTCTCCCTCCGCGCCTCCGGCTTTTTATATACACTCTAGGGTTGGTATTCAAAAGACTACGTAAAGCCGGGGTGCCCTTAGTCGGTTTTGGAACAAATTCGACCTATTTTATCCTTAAACTTCCGGGGTAGTACGCGCAAATGTCAGTCGATTAGGTAGAAAATCAGTATCCAGTGTCAAAGCGTAGGACAATCGTGAAGGCAAACAATCCAGTTCCAGAGTCCAGAGGGTAAGCAAAAGTTGTCGAAGGAACAAAGCACAATGAACACATTCACGCAACTCGGAAAGAAACTAAATTAATCAAAATAAATAACATTGACACATGACGCATCTCCCGTATTTACGTTCCGTTTCACCTAATTTTAAACCATAGACAATATATTTGACATGATAATAGTGATTTGATCAAGAAGCTTATACCCAAATGGAGATTGCATTCCGTATAAAACACTGAAGCACAAAAATTTGACCTTGTTACTCTAAAGAAAAGGATAGCAGGCAACAGTGACGTCATTCAAGGTCAAATTTTTGTGCTTCACTTTTATATACGGAATGCTCTCCATTTGGGTATAAGCTTCTTGGATTTGATCGTCAATCGCCCATACTAACGTTCCGTTTTACCTAATATGTGATTTGAGTTCACTAACTATTTTAATTAATTTCTCGAAAACTTAACATTATCTTTTAATAAGAGTGATAAACATATAATCTGGGACCCAATCCTTAGCACCTCTAATAATTTTTACCCGTCAAATCGTGCCATAGGATTCTAGACCACAACCTACTTTTTTTACACTTTCCTTAACGTTAAAGCAAGTATTAAACTTAATTATTTATCCGGGACGCAGCTTACTTTAAAATCAGAAAGGCGTCGGGATTCGGGTCAAAGTAAAGCATTTAATTCAATTTAAGACGAAAAACACATACACAATGCAGAAAATATTAATTAAAAGACCAACTTTTGTATAGCATTAATATGGTACGATTCAATGCCGTTAGCAATAAGCGTTACTTCAATAATAATATATTTATAAATAGGTACCCACGGTATGGGTAAATTAATCGTATTTTAAAACTTACTTAGCAAAGTAAATAAATACACCCAACAGTCACATACATACATAGTCCTGACTATACATTAAGTTCAATGAGTCATGTGTCGTGTGTATCAGAAACTACGACACTTTTCGGCCTCACAAACACGTTATATCTGAAAAACGGTGGCTCTTAGGAAAAAAAGTATTTAGACATTTTTTATAGATAATTATCTGATCTACAATTTTTGTCTGAGCTAATTTTATGATAAAACTTACCGTTTTGCTGAAAATCGCGAAAACCCATTTTTGTGAACTTGGACCCCGAGTAAATTTTTTTGCACGTGCCGGATCGATGAGGACTTTTCACATTTCCTTTATAATAGTGTTTTGAACAATCCTACCAATATTCAGCCTAGTCGGAATTTTTGTAACCTCACCCCTATTTTTTAGTCTAATTTGACCGGACTAATGTATGTAATGCATTGTTTGTGATATTGTTTTTTACCTGATACCTTATTAGTCACCTCGTTATCGCCTTAATCTTAATCTATAATATAAAAGAAGAACCTGACTGACTGACTGACTGACGTATCAACGCACAGCCGAAACTACTGGAGTTAGGAACGTGAAATTTTACACAGAGGTTCCTATTGTGACGTAAGGTAGCACTAAGAAGGGATTTTTGTAAATTCAACCCCTAAGAGGGTGAAAAGGGTAAAAAACGGTTGTATAGAAATTCCAAACCGTCAAAGCTACAATTCTCAAACTTTAGAGTTTGGTTAGCCAATCAAAAAAATATAACTGCATACTTAATTGTTCTAAAATTAACCCTAGAGGGGTAAAAATAAGGGCTGAAATTTTGTAGAACCGAACTATCGGACCAACGCACAGCTCGAACTACTGGAGGTAGAAAGGTAAAATTTTGCACAAGGGTTTCTATTATGATGTAGAGTAGCACTAAGAAAGGATTTTTGGGGAGTAAAGCTCCTTTAGCCTTCCTTCCGACACT
This sequence comes from Hyles euphorbiae, assembly GCA_023078785.2. Lineage (NCBI taxonomy): Eukaryota > Metazoa > Arthropoda > Insecta > Lepidoptera > Sphingidae > Hyles > Hyles euphorbiae. Next base: position 7,394,815 of record CM041048.1, read on the forward strand.
CGGTGAGATCGGAAGGGGCATGTCGGGGTCTCCGGCCTTCCAGCCTGGGACGCGGGGACAGTAGTCCGCACTGCGCAGATGTTGTATCCAGGCTGGGTCCCTACCGAGATCTAAGAAGATCTTTTGCCGGCATACCGACTAAAACCTCTCGGTGGCCATCACGCGCTTAATCTCTACGGCGAGGTCTAAAATACTTAGATCCCACCGTATGGACAGCTTCTACCGAACCGCTGTTTAACTCGTCCACTGCAAGGATTTCTTTTAGACAATCAAAACGATTTGTCAACTCGAGCTATGGATATGGGCGCGAGTAGGTCAGAGCGTAGACTTCATCAAGCGACGCCTTTCTAATTGGACGTTGATATTCAATGTGCTCCTAACCATTCGGTGATCACTGCCGGTTTTCACCCTGTTGATCACAGAGACATCACTGAACATCCGTCTATTCGTCGTCAAGATGAAATCTATCTCATTTCTCGTAGAACCGTCAGGGCTCAGCCAGGTCCATTTCCTGTGAGGCAGCTTCTGGAAAAAAGAGTTCATCGCAAAGAGTCCCTCTTTTTCCAGAAAGTCGGCCAGCCTCTGACCCCTGAGGTTCCGTTGCCCATGTCCAAATTGCCCCACTTTCAACTCTGCATCGCTTCTCTTGCCCAACTTTGCGTTGAAGTCCCCCATTACAACATTGAAGTAGGTTTTGGAAGTATGTATGGCCCGACTTATGTCCTCATACATCTCCTCTACTTCTTCATCTAGGTGTGTCGAGGTCGGCGCGTATACCTGTATGACCTTCAACGAATATCTTTTTGGTATTCTGAGTATAAGGTATACTACCCTGCTCGATACACTTTCGATGGATACGATGTTGTTGATGAGAGACCTGTGGACGAGAAATCCGACACCTCCTCGGGACTGTTGGTCGTCCCTCCGGTAGAAGCGTAGGTTACCAGACTTCAGGGTTATCGTATCCTCTCCGATTCTTCGGACTTCCGATAACCCCAGAATGTCCCAGTGTAACCCGCTCAATTCTTCTTCCAGTTCGACAATCTTCTCGTCTGTCCTCAAAGTGCGTATGTTGTGTGTTACCAGGGCCAGTCGTCGTCAGGGGTGGTAGCCGGGGACAACCCGGTGACTCTTAGCACCCCCCGCCCCACCGTAACCATGGCTGCTACCATCGCCAGGAATAGTGGGGCTGCCGGGGACTGAGGGCCTGGTCAATTTTTGTGTCGTCATTGTCGTCATTGTCGCGGGTTGGCGAGCGCATGAGGGGACTCGCGCTGATGACGCTGCTGCCCATCATTAACGGGGGAAAGGAAATAGGGTATGTGAGTAGAGGATAGAGTGGGAAAGGAAAGTAAGGCCTGTAGGAGTGGATACTGCAGTCATGGAAGGGAATGTTAACCTTAACCTTCCTATACCCGCGTATTGGTCTGTCAGACCGACAGTTTCGGTTTGCGTCTTTTTCTTATGAACGGAAAATGTTAGCACATTGGGCTCACTGCTAGCTGCGTGAATCGTCGCCGGCGTCTATTTAGTGTGCCGCGAGCGCTTGTGCGGGTAACACGTGTGACAGTACACGACACCGGTTGGTCCAGGAGACCGACGCGGGTATAACTGTTACAATTTTAGGTAAGTGCTGTATTTCATTAGTCCTATAATTTTAATGATTTCTTAGTTTATTATTGGATCACTATTTTATAATATACTTTTAAACTACTTTTAGGTTAAATTATCATCTCAAAATGGACGATGAGCGAATAAGACTGATTTTAGAGGAGAATGATTCAGATTCTAACTACGATGACAAAGACTTGCTGAAATTTGTAAATTAGATGGTCCAGAGGCCACAGCTACAACAAATAATAATAAAACGGGTCGTTGTTATTATTGCAGCTCCAAAAAAAAATCGCAAGACGCGATATAACTGCACTACTTGCAAGAAATATTTTTGTATGGAACATGCAATTATGGTGTGCTCTGACTGCTATGGTGGACCATCAGAAGAAATTTAATATATAGTCTATTATTGTTTATTTAGTTGTTTTCAAGATTTAAGAGTTTTTTTATTGGTTTGATTTCAGAAGATATATTTTTTGTTTAAATTTACGTAGTTTATAAGAATAAGTGCTGTATTTCAAAGGCTGTAATAAAAAGACTGTTAGTCAGTAATAAACATTAATATTGCGATAAATTTTGTTTATATTGATTGTGCAAAAGTCCCTTTTAATCGTAAATTAAATTTTAATGTAGTTATAATGATATATATTTATTTAGTAAACGTTAGAACTATCGGGTCCGAGAGACCGACGCGGGTATATGTGTTATTGTATTTGACGCGGGTATAGGAAGGTTAAAGGGCTTAAAATAGGGGTTGAAATATTGTATGCAAAATCGAAACACTGAAGGTATTATTAATTTTAACGAAAAATAATGGCGTGAACTAATTTAGGAAAAATAGCACTAAGGGGGTGAAATAAGGGATGAAATTTTCATTTTCATATATTGTATTGCTTTTACGTCCGTATTATTATAACATAAACACGCAGATGAAGTCGCGGGCAAAAGCTAGATAAATCATATGTATAATATTACATTCAGCAGAACTTTATCTATACATATAAATAAAATTGTAGTGTCTGTTTGTAAAGTGAAAATTATAAAAAATGTCCAAGTACATATCGTTATATATACGATACCTGTAACGATAATGACCTTAGATTTTTTTTTGTCTATCTGTCTGTCTGTTTGTTCCGGCTAATCTCTGAAATGGCTGGACCGATTTTGACGGGACTTTTTTGTCAGGTAGCTGATATAACAAGGAGTAACTTAGGCTACATTTATTTTGGAAAAATTCTTTTATTTGAGAAAGAAAGAAAGAAAGAAATACATTTATTGAAGGCGCAAACATACATAGGTAGGTAATAAAATAACAAAATATACAAAAAATAAAAACATGAAAGAAAAAATAAATACAATTATGCAACAAAATTACGTGCTAAACTATTGCGCCGACAATGGGCCTCCCATTCAGCTTTATGCTGCAGAATGGGAAAGCAATCTGCAGCGCTGATTTTCAACGGGGTGCCCTGGTGAGACACGAATATCCAGTCGGTAGGCTGACAAAACATTATCATAAATATTTAAAAAATAACTTAAAAAAACTAATTAACTTTTTTGTTAAACTCCACGCGGACGAAGTCGCGGGCACAGCTAGTATTAAATATTAATCGAATACTTTGTAACAGGTACCGGATCAGACAGATAAGGATTCGGGCGAGTGTTGAAAACCATTACGATGATCAATAACTACAAACTGATTAGTTAATCATCGACATTTTCTTTTAACCTAAAGTTTAAGGTGTCTCCCGCTAGATGGCATTAGAATATACAGATTAAACTCATAAACAAACAACAATGTTAATTTTAGATTGTGGGTCATCTGAATTCTTTTATTGCAATCATTTAGTAGTAAACCACTTGACCGGCGACAAACACGTTTCGCACAACCCATGACTCATATATATCGACATGAAATAATATTTTCGAGCGGTCGTTTCAAATCGTCATTATGTCCACGCAAGTTTTCATTTCTGTCTTATTGCATATACTGTTGATTGTTTTGATAATAATATTAATTTATGTGGCGATATACGTAGTTTTAAAGACGTGGTTGAAGAATAAAGTTGGTTTGTGCACGTCCACGGAAAAACTAAACGGTAAATTGGTGCTTGTGACTGGAGGAAACAGTGGTGTTGGCCTCGAGACTGCCCGAGGCCTGGCCAAACGTGGTGCGAAGGTTATCATAGCTTGCCGGAACCGACTAAAATCAGAAGAAGCCATAGCAGACATAATCAAGAGCACTGGAAACTACAACGTCGAATACAGGCATTTAGATCTTTCAAAATTCAGCAGCGTTAGAAATTTTGCCGAAGATTTCAACAGATCTTTCGGCCATTTGGATATTTTAGTTAACAACGCTGCAGTATTCGCCATAAACGAGGTCACAGAAGATGGCATACATATTATCATGCAGACAAATTACTACGGGCCGTTTCTATTGACAATGTTGCTGATGGAAAAACTGATATCATCGCGACCAAGTCGAATAATCAACGTTTCATCGAGCGCACATATTTTTGCTGATCTGAACAATATTTACGGAATAAATACACATTATTTCCGCGTATATTGCAACAGCAAGACATTTCTGATGTTGTGGTCCAAAGCTTTAGCCAAGAGGCTGCCTGATGGGATCACTGTAAACACTCTCCATCCAGGGCTGGTAGCAACAGATATATTTCAATCAATGCCGAAATGTATCAAAAGTTTGATGAAGTACCTCATCGGGCCTTTGATTAAAAACCCAGAGGAGGGAGCGCAAACTACTCTTCATTTATGTGTGTCTAAAGAGGTCCAGAATATAACTGGAGGTTATTTTGTGGATTGTAAACTGGTACCTCCGAATAGTGCGTTAATTAACAATGAACAGGCTGCCGAAAAGGTTTGGAATCAAAGTATAATGGTCACTAAACTTGATAAGTCGCTAACAGTATTTGATAAGGACCTAGACGTGAGTGTTTCATAAGTCTCTTATCGCGTTTCCATAGCATTTTGTGATGGTAAATCGGTAATTGTAAATAATTATGTATAAGAGGTGATTGTAAATACTATGTTATCAAACTGTTTATCGGATTTCAAAGCAATAAAACATAGTAAACATTTACAAATTTTAAATGAAATCTTATAAATTCCTTTTATGTAGCTTTGTATTTGTAAATGATATATTGTAAAGATTTCTTACACGAATTGAAATAAACTTTAGCAGTATAATGTGAGTATTCATTACTTTAATATCTTGATTGTATGAATAAATAATCATACATTCAATTGTATGTAAAATAGCTTTTCATGAATATTAAACTTAATTAATTTTTAGTGCCTTGGTGGAGCAGTTGTATTACGGTATGATTGCAAAGCTTAGATCTCGGGTTCGAATCCCGGATCGGGCAAAATTATATTTGTTATCAAAATTATATATGTTTTTTTATTCATTATCGGCCTGGAGTCTGGAATTTGTGCCTGATATAGCGATAAGTAGGTGTCCTGGGAGTCTCTTTCTAGCCTTTCTGAGAAAAAGGCGTATGATTGTGTGTGTGTGTGTGTGTGTGTGTGTGTGTGTGTGTGTGTGTGTGTGTGTGTGTGTGTGTGTGTGTACTTCATTTTATAAAAAATATTACAATGGCAATGTTACTAATCATTCGTGCAATTTTATGGTCCGTAATAACAGAAATACTAAAAAGATAATACGAAGATACGAAAAAGATTTGTAAAATAAATTTTAAGTAAAAAAAATTGTCTAATTTTAGTAAAATTCATTGAAAACCTCAAAGATCCTCAAATCCGTAGCAAAAGTGATATTTTTAAATTAAATCAACAGAATTAATGAGAATTCATAATGTGAATGTAGATCGCAGTTACATAACTAGATTTTAGCAATCAGTAACATAACATATTAATTTATGCTTGTGTCAAAAGATCGTTCTCACGTGTGCCAAATTATAATAAAACCAAATCTCAAAATCAAAGAAACATAGAATCATAAAGTGGAAATATTAGTTAAAATATGTAGAAAATACATTATGAATAACAAAACTTAATTAACGTTTTAGCTCCTCACAGGATTTAACAAAACGTTTATTTTATTGATTAGCGGATTCTTCTTTTATTTTTATATATTAGATCGATACACCGTCTGTGCGTCACAGATAATTTTTACATGTTGTTTTATACGAGTATGTAGGTATTGTACAAGGTGACAAGCCTTTAAAGGCGTATACAGCATTATTCTTATGAATAAAGGGGTAAGTGTTTGATAAAACCGTGATAATAGTATTCGGTTCATTGACTGGTGACATTTTAAGGACATTATAATTACAAATAAAGTTTTTTGTCATGTATTTTAAGTTGATTAAACATAAACAAAAAGTACCAAACAAAAAATAATAGCATGACACCATCGGAAAACATCGTGAGTATACCTTCATACAATAGATGCATTAACAAGTTTTTTATATGAGTTCCTCTAACAATAAGCCAGTATGGGTAACGATGGCCTAAGCCCTAACAATGGAACTATCTTCGAAAAATTCCCAGCTCAACAGTATACAATCAGGAACTGACACTATATATTTTTTCAAACAGACAGTTACATAAGAGATGATGCATCGATATATTTCCGGTATTTCATAATGCATATTACATCTTTGATGCATTTAGCGGGCGCATCGTAACCATTACCCGTCGGGGTCGACCGCTAACTGCTAATCTATGCCAATATATTCAGAACTTAATCCAAGTTTTTAGTTTTAATAAACAAAATCCGAGACACGAGGATGGACGTTGTTAAATAAGAGTATTCGGACTTAAAGCCTTTAATTTGAAGACGATAAGTCATAGAGATTTAGTTATCTTTCGTGTTGGGGGTGGGTTATGAATAATGAGTTAATGAAAAATAAATTGCCAGTGCACCGAACCTTAAGTTCTCGTTTAATAGTCGGATCATTGCATTAGTTCGTTGGCTATCTTGCTATGAATAGTTCTTTTAACGTTCATTTATATTTATGCATTGTTCGAATTATGTATGTAGGTATTTCAATGATTTCTTCGTACAATATTTATAACGAAATCATTGGGTTGGTACAACGAAATTTTTTCATTGGTAATTTTAAAAGGACTATAGAACATTCATCAAAATAGTTAGGTACTATACGTATGTGCGTGTTTTGTATAATAATAAAAAAATATATAGGTATTTAAAATTGTGCATCGGTCTATAAAACTTACAAAAATATAAAACAGTCCTAAATGCAGGATATTACGTACCCAATCTGAATCTTAATAATTAGGTAGATACAAGTTGTAAATTATTAACATTTTTTAAACGCTTTATATTAAAGTCGAGCGGGGTCAAACGTCAACGACAAAGCTAAGAAATAGAATGATTTATAAATATGCTAATTTGTCATTGCTAATTTGTCATTATGATGCTACGTTATCAGAAAAGTCATTTATAAAAAAAACCTCCATTCCAAAATCATAAGTATATCATTTCCACGCTACAAGTTTTGGTGTTTCTCTAAGTAAATCTTGCAACTCTACAATAAAACTTTATAAAAAATCATTTTTTTTAGTATTTTTAGTATTTATTTATTCAACACACACAGTCTTTACAGGTATAAACCTAATTCGATCTGGCGGGACTTTACACAAATCTTGGAAGACTAGTTCTTTAAAAAGAAAGTACAACTATACATTACAACTATGAATAATACAAATAATAATATACTAAAACTATGAACAACAAAAAATAAAATAAATAATTGAATTAACTAAATAACGTAACAAATGTCAATCATGTTAACTTCATTACAATACGAACATTGATTCATGACGAATATACTTCAAAACGATGTATTTAAATATAGATCATCATCTATGAACAGTGACAAACAGTGTATGCTATGAATAATAATGTTACGATTAATGCAAGGAATCTTATTACGGTATGTAGCCAATGACTAATTAATAGCCATCGTGACACAGATGACAAGAAGCAAGTTTAGGAACAAAATATCACGAGTACGATTGTCTTTCTGGGAAGACATTTATTATTCGACTACCAGAACCATCTGAGGGGTCTATTAAGAAACTTGATATTCGATATATCGTGCGATTCTTCGTATTGAAATCTCTCTCTGTCTCTCTCAATTTCTTTAGCCACAGGAAGTCCACTGCTGAACATAGGCCTCCCCCAAGGATTTCCAAATTTACATATTGGAAGCGGCGGTAGAGATGGTGATAATTAAAATATATTTTGTAACCTCCTCAGCAGTGCCTCCCTGTAGGCTGTTGCTGACATCACCACGCCTTAATGAAACTAGACTCTATTTAAGGTAGCAAAGAAATGACGACACTCATGCCGAACACGACCACTTCTGTCTGTATCAGCCCATATACGTCCCACTGCAGGGCACGGGCCTACTCTACAATCGAGAATACGATTGAGAGTGGTTAGGCCATATAGTCCACCACGCTGGCCTAGTGCGGGTTGGCGGACTTACATACCATAGAAATTCTTATAAATCGCTATGGTATGCAGGTTTCCTCACGATGTTTTCCTTCACCGTTTTAGTGCGTGGTGATTGATTATCAATACACACATAACTCCGAAAAGTCAGAGGTGTGCCCTGGGATTCGAACCCGCGACCACCGTGACGGGCGTGAACATGTGGGCAGCCGCGTCTAGTCCGTTTACCAACAGGCCACCACGCACTTCGACCACTTCTAGATGATTAAAATAATTTAAAATTATCACTTATTTAAATTAGATATATTTATCAAGATTAAGAAACGAATCAATTTATATGCAGAAAAAATCTAAGCCACTGTAGTAAAAATATCTACTGGACATGCTGCACCGCTCAACATCACTTAGGCTGTGTTGCACAAACTAACTTTTCGAATAGACCTTCAAAATCCCATACATTTGAGACGTATTTGACATTGCTGATGTATGTGATTAACATTTTCAAGGTCAAGGGTTATTGTTAGAGTTAGTTTGTGCAACTGAGCCTTAATGATTATAGTAAACTGGTCAAGCCATGCCCTTTGCCAGGTTTCTAATAAATCCATCACATCAAACCTCAACCCATGCTAATTCCAGGTCTAGGCAGGACAGGCGTGTTGATCGCATGTTACCTGGTCTACTCCTTGAGGGTGAGAGCCAATGACGCCATCCGCCTGGTGAGGAAGAAGAGGCCTCGCTCCGTACAGACATCGGGTCAAATCCTCTGCGTCCAGCAGTTCGAGCACTACCTACTACCGCAGACTGTTGTCTTTAGTTCTAAGTGAGATATTGATATATTGTATAAACTTGTTTTATTTGATTTTTTATTTAGCTTTGTACACTTGCTTTGTTTATGTATAACTTAATTGTAGAAACTTCACTGGGTCACTTACTAACTGTATCTTGCTTTAATGTTAATTAATAAGATGTTTTATTGTTCTCTATGTTTCTCAAATACATATAAAATAAAATAAATATAAAAGAATATTTTTGAGATCTTCAAAATATTTAGAACTGAAAACATTTATTTCGATATGAAGTACATAGATTCTGTATCCTAACCCCACACATAGTACAAATCTTGTGTCGTGGGTGTCAGGATCTATGAGATTTTTCGGTTTCACTATTACCCAGTTACGGAACAAATACAGTAAGTATGAGGTTCACGCAAACGTTTTTCTCGGTGTGAGGATCGAACTAAAAATATTACTTTAATAGTTTCTTATGTTCACGAATGTTGGACATTAAAGTAAAATACTTTTATGAACTAAATCGCAAGACACAGAGAGCTCAGATCACGGACTGCTAATATTTAATTTTTAAAATGAGGGTAGTAATTGTAACAATCACTGTGTGGATTACTAGAACCACAGATTAAAACCTCAGTCTGCTCTGTCACAAATTCAAACGGCGGATAGTTAAAATTAAAATGAATATAAAAATAATCCAACAAAATTCGTAAAATTCTTAATGTTAATTTATTTTGATTACTATAAATATTATGTTTTATTATTTTTTTATTATTGCTATGAACGGCAGCACGGGCTTGCCATTCGCCTGAGGGTATGGGATACCGCTGAGCAGTAGCAAAACCTAACAGCACCTTGAATTACAAAGCAATGCTTGGCATTTCACTACGCTAGCCATCCTGAGACGTAAGATGTCTCAAATGTCCAGTTGTTACTCTACAAGGCTACAATATCCTTCAAACCGATATACAACAGTGCATTTACACTGCTATTTGACGGGAGAAATAAACATTGCGGTGGTACCTACCCAGGCGACCTCTCACATATGAGAGACCTACCACCAGTAAACTTAAAAATATCATTTATACATTGTCCTACTGGTATATTATAGCTTGACCTCTTTTTATTCCTTATATTATCTCCATCCCAAGGTAAAAGTTTGCCTTCAGCGATCTGGCCGCCGTTTTTGCTCTAATGTATTTTTTTTTATTGTTTGTTTTGTTAAGACTCATTTGTCAACATTCAATAAAATAAATTAAAATATACGTGCCGATATCATTTTATTGCACATGATCAATTATAATCATTGGAAAAATAATATTACGGTTTTAGACATTTCAGTACCTGTATCGGCTCGATACAATCTAGACTCCATATTGCTGACTTTAGTTCCTATTCCAAGCACTAATGAAGGTGCCTCTCATTTCAGGGAGCCTCTCTTGCTAACAAAGGACAACAAAACAGCCGAGTTCACCCTCCGCCAATATCTGTATAGGCAACGAGCTACCCTACACGGACCTGATGAAAGAGCCTTCCGACAACTGCCTAAAGTGAGTACTTTCCTATTTAAAAGAAGACTTTCGGTTCAAGAAGGTTCGGCACGGTGACTGCATTGCAAGCGATGGTAAATGTAAGTGCCGTCTAGATAAAGGCATCCGACGGCGGTCTCATGCCATTCGATACAATCATGCCGACCCGTTACGATGCCTCTTCACGTACAGCGGAAGGACCTAGGATTATAGCAAGGAGGGAAAGCATATGATGGCCAACAGTTCCACAACTTGACTGTGCAGCAGGGATTAGAGAACCTTTTGGTTCTATAGCATGGTGGGGGTTTTAGGCTTAAGTGGGAGGTCTTTCAAAGATAACTATATTCAAAAAGTTGCCTATATCTTTGTCCATTTTAACTGAGTATAATCTTCTCAAGTCAAAAACAGAAACCAAAGAATTTCGGCGTTTAGACAATAAAAGTTGTCAGTCTTAAACTTTCAATTATTTCTTTAAATACAAGTTAACATCATCAGGCCATCCGCGTCCACTGCTGGACATAGGCCTCTCCCATGGCACGCCACTGGGCTTGATTTTCTCCCCACCATCAGTTATAATCTTTAAAAATATTAAGCTTGTATCTTTCGACGGTAACTTAAGAAAATTACTATAATTTTAGATCGTGTACTGCCTCTGCGAACGTCTCCTCAAGCTATGTGGATGCCATCAAAGCATCGGTCTGGACTTCCGCGTTCGAAACCGGCCGTTCTACAAATCCTTCATGGTCTACCAGCTGAGGCAACGGAAGCCCCCAGACCCCACCACTCCTGAACAAGTCGTGAGTGCAGGTAAACGCAACACTATAAATAAATCAGGGATGTTGCGAATGTTCGCATCCGCATCCGCAAATGCGGAACTTCCGCATAAATTTTGACATCTGCATCCGCATCCGCATCCGCATTAATCGATGCGGATATTTATGCGGATGCGGATGTAATACAAAATGAGACAAGACAGAAATTTGGCGGTGCCGGCGAATGGCGCGTGCCGTTCGCACGTGACATTGACCAATGGGAGCGAAAGAAATATTGAAATGATCCAACACGTATGTTGTTGCTATGATGTTAGATTCTTTTAGTGAAAATGAGAATCGACAACTACCAGAAAATGGTAGCACTGAAGCTGTACTCCAAAAATAATTTCTTTCTTATCCCAATAAAAAAAGAGTCTATGTGGATAAAAATCCTCCTAAGTGTTTATCGAGAGGAATAAAAGATATTGTTTCCCATAGCACAAAGATTTTTATCCACTCCACTACGTAGTAATCCTAGTGAAGAATTATTTGCAGCGAGGGTTTAATTTACCAACCTCTTCCTAAACGCCTTGTCATCAGAAAAGGCGGTGCGGCGTTATGCTTAATAAATGAAACGGTGTTCTTTTGCGAGCTCTTGGGGCTACTCAAAACGAAGGTAATGCATTTAATTATCAATAGAGAAGATGGCTAGAACCTTGCACAAGCATGGGATCGAATTCTACACTTAATTATATCGGAACCCAAAAGACCAACTGCCCGACATCAAGACACAGTGGGCTTCTTCTGCGTAGATTGAAATGCAAAAACAGATTGACGTTTTATATTAACTTCTTAATTTAATAATAGTAAATTACGGGCAATTAAGTTTCGCCCTGTGACCATGAATCCTTTAAAGTAATCGAAATATCGGGATGTTAAAAAAATATAAAACATTAACATAGATAAATCGATAAATATAATAGTTTAATTTCAATATTCATTCATATACTATACTAGCGGTCGGGCCCGGCTCCGCTCGGGTGTATATGTTATGGGCCAAGTGATTAATCGAGCATTATTTAATGCCCGGGCAATATGAATAATGCCCAATAAGAGCGGGCAATGTAATTATAACCAATCAATTTATCACATTGCCCGGGCATTATAAATAATGCCAAGTGCCTATTGGGCAGAGTGATGTAAAGCGAATCAAATTCAAAACAATGAGCCGAAGTGGTAGAATTTAGAATAGGGCAGCGCGAGGGCGTGGGTTGGGAGTAGTGGAGGGGGAAAGGGAGTGTCGCACCTCCCCGGGTACCATTCCCATGAAAAGGTAACGCACCATTCCTGAGAAATATCTATTATAGCAACTTGACCCTTAAAACACTTGTTGTCAATACAAATTAGCTTCTGTATATATCCTTCGTTACAGCGGCGGGGGCTGCTCTCCCTCCGCGCCTCCGGCTTTTTATATACACTCTAGGATCGGTAGCCAAAAGACTACGTGAAGTCGGGGTGTTCCGAGTCGGTTTTGGGGCACAGTCGACCTAACTGATCCATAAAGTGGGTATACAAATATGATATGGCTCGGCAATATTCATACTGCCCGGGCATTATGAATACTGTCCGCATTAATCACTTGGCCCATAACATATACACGTTTTAAAATGGCGGTCAAAATAATTTATTCTGACTATCAGTTTAGAATATCGACCAATCGGACCACGAAAAACGAACTTTCCTCATTTTTGCTAGAAATATCACTACTGCTTTCCTCCTATATGTCATAGCGTGATGATATATAGCCTTCCTCAATAAATTAACTACCCAACACTGAAAGAATCATTCAAATCGGACCAGTAGTTCCAGAGATTAGCGCGTTCAAACAAACAAACAAAGTCTGCAGCTTTATAAAATTTTTGTATAGATTTACATAAGATCTTAAACATCCGCATCCGCATCCGCATCCGCGGATGTGAAAAAATCGACATCCGCAACATCCCTAAAATAAATAACACCCAACAGTCACATACACAGTCCTGACCCCACACTAAGATCGAGTAATGTCGTGGGTATCAGAAACTACGAGAGACTTTCCGGTCTCACAAACACCCATACCCGAAACAAATATCTGTGGATCCCACAAACATTTTTCTCGGTGCTGGAATCGAACCTGCGGACTCTTGTTTCACAGCCGGAGTCTAAGCAACAGTTATACTACACTATTATCTTATATCTTCATCCAGAATCTAAATAAGTATCACTGCTTTGTTTAAATTGTTATCTGGTTAATATTCTCTCACAAAAATATTTTATAAAATCAATAAGGAAATCTAATAGATCCATCAGCGACCCATCCATCACGTTCGGTAAAACGTTTTGACAAATACGTGTAAATTGTCAGTACAATTATTGTGTAAAAATCTAAATTACTCGATTATTCTTTATCTCAAATCAAAACAATTTAATTCGCCTTCAGATCAAGTGACGACGCTGCCGATGGTGGAATGGCGAGACCCTGTAGACGAGGACATTGAGAGGAACTTGGAGACTGTCAGCAGGCTCACTGGCACCACGAGCAATGGAAATATTCCTGCCGTTCGAATACACGAGGTATACTGACAAATTAAAACTGCCGAACATAATTAAAAACAAAAAAAAAAAAAAAAATAATAATATTTGTTCCTAAATAACAATCTTAAAAAGATGACTGTTAATTCATATTCAAAATTCTGTATAACCAATTCAATGCTATGGCTAAATGTAATAAATTATCTCAATAAATAGCTCGGGTTCTTCACGGGGCGGAGCGCCCCGTGAGCCGTGATCACCAAAGCTGTAAAGTAATGGAAACGTCGAGATGTCAAAAATGCAAAAATTAAACAAAATCTGCGATAAAATTCGTAAATAATAGTTTTATTTCAACCATAATATGTTAATTAGGGGATAGATAAATTAAGTAGCATGCTTTCGTTTCAGGCTTTAATCACAGATCACAAGAGTCTTCCAGAAGAGAGACAGAAGTACATGAAGCAATTTCGCAGTGATATCAATCAGACGAGAGAAGCCATGGCCAAAATCGACGAGGAGGTAAGCTAATTAGACCCAAAAGTTTCCAAAATGCGAAACTATTACTCCGTTATCATAAACTGGACGAATACATAATATAAGAATCTAAATCTAGATTCCAACGAAGACAAATTAAGCTAGAAATATTGTGAGAATATTTTTTTTTTTCAAATGAATCAAACATATGATTTGTTAGTTAGAAAACTAAAAAATCTGTAATTCTGTTGAACCTGATGTCGAAACTATGAATATGGGTATTTTTCACAGATAGTTCTGCTTCTTACGGCTTCCGTGACGTAGTCGGTTAAACGCCGCCTGTGAAACTAGAGACCGCGGGCTCGATCCCCGCACCCAGGCAAATGTTTGTGGGGCTCATAAGTATTTATCTCGGCTCTAGGTGTTTGTGAGACAAAAAAGTCCCTCGTAGTTCCTGATACCCAGGACACAAGACTTAATTGATCTTAATGTGGGGTCAGGACTTTATATGTAACTGTTGGGTGTATTGTTATAGCTGAAGCTAATTGTTTGTAAAAGCTAGTCAAAAATTATCTACATTTCCAGGAAGATCCTGCAATACTATCGGGGCTGCTGTTCGAGTGGTTCGAGAACTTGAAACAACCAGTACTGGATAAGGAAGATTTGTCCATAATAGTGGGACGGGCTTATAACGTGGAATCATGTATACTGGCATTACAAATGGTAAGCATCAATTGAACAAATATTAGAAATTTTCAGGAATCGAAATCATATCAAAACTATACATACATACATTCATAAACTCACGCCTTGTTCCCAGAAGGGGTAGGCAGAGGTGCCAGGGCACCCACATTTCGCCTTGTATGTTCCGTCCCACAATGTGATAGGTGGCGAGCCTATCGCCATATCGGGCACAAATTCCTGACTCTGGGCTGATACTGAATAGAAAAATCCAATATCACTTTGCCCAACCCGGGATTCGAACCCGAGACCTCAGCTTTTTCTTATTGGCGCAATAAAGTGACTAGTATACTTGTTGGTCGAGGAGGGTTCAGATGGCTGGTCTGGTCTACGGGGAGAAATAGATATCCCTCGCCAATCGATTGCTAGCAGCCCGTCCCAGTTTCGCCTGGGGGCAGATGTTTTA
This sequence comes from Hyles euphorbiae, assembly GCA_023078785.2. Lineage (NCBI taxonomy): Eukaryota > Metazoa > Arthropoda > Insecta > Lepidoptera > Sphingidae > Hyles > Hyles euphorbiae. The sequence goes on from CM041048.1 coordinate 7,410,159, forward strand.
TGGTTCCACTCCACGCTAGATAGATGTTATTTTTCTTACAAATCCTGTATATGTTAGACATATAAACCTTCCTCGCAAATCACTCTATCTATAAAACAACCGCAATAAAATCCGTTGCGTTGTGTTATAAATCTAGGCATACATAGGGACCGACAGAAATTTTTATATTATGTGATACTGGCTTGCTTGAAATTGGATACTCATACACTGACCCGGAAACTCGGCACACTTGGGTGAATCACTATGATCAGTTTTCTATCCTTAATAACGATTGTTATCAGATAACAGTATTAAATGACAACCAAGGTGACGGATAACCGATGAAGTAAGCGCGTTCTGAAGGGGAATCGCGTCTTGGCAAACGTATCATGGGAAAGGTCGGCAGCAACTGGTTGCTTAAAGCAACAGACTGGGTTCTGTGGCATAACTTGGGAGAGATAATAACAAAATATTAAACTTACAGGAAGACGTAATGCTCCTAGAATACCTACTTCGCTTCGTCATTCGCCTCCGGCCCCTCGCAGCGAACAAGAAGGTGGACATCCTCAAACGGCTCCTAGCCTCACTAACCCATCAGGCTGTCTCCATAAACAACCAGTGTCTTCCATCCAAGGACTTCCCCAAGCTTCGCGACGGCACCTGCGCCCAAGTTATCAACTTCATGCTTCGAATGATCATTGAGTTGCAGAAGGATATCATCAAACCTGGGAGAGATGATAATGATGTGGTCCTGCCTAGGAGACTGAGAATAAAGGCGTGGAAATAATTTTTTGCGTTTTATTTTGATTGTGATTTCTTTAGAATCCATTGAAATTCTTAATAGGTATTGTCTTTTATGCCCGTCTACAAGGGGGACGATCTGGTTTAGGTTGCAAGAAATGAAGACCGCTTCTAGCAGGTCGATTTGGACATTTTTGGGGGAGGCCTATGTTCAGCAGAGGACGTCCTGTGGCTGAAGAGAGAGATTAACAGATATTTTGCTAGGCTTTAGACGCTCTATATTTCCAGTAGGTATATTAGACAAAACAAAAGCTGATTTTTAAGAATTTTTTTCCTACCTAATACTATTATTGGTTTAGCCGTTTGTAAAGATGACGCGCATAGATACGACGATAAATGGCCACAATTTTTAAAATATGTTAGCTTTAAATCAATGGATCTTCAAAGCATATAGCTAAAGGCTCATTGTTTCATTGATTAAATTTATTGGATGCCTTTTTTGTAATGAATAGCGAGACGTGCATGCCGTTCGCCTGATGGTAAACGATACGACTGCTCCTAAACAATATAAACAACACCTTGACTTAAAAATAGCTTTTTTAGCTACCCTGAAACATACTATATTAAGTCTCAATATACAGGGTATATCAAGACTGCTACCGAAAACGAAGCTGGGTGGTAGTTTAAGCGACTTCAGACACAATGCAACAGAAAAAGTTGCAAAAAAAGCGGCAATTTTTTTGTTTGTTTTTGGACATGAATATAGGTGTAATAGTCACTATTTACGGTTAATATGTGTAACATTGTAGTAGAATACAATTATTAATATTTATCGGCTCGTTTGCTATACACCACGTCTTCACACCCCGTTCCGTCCTCCACGTCTATGATCTATCTCCTTCTATATCTATCTCACTCACCCTTGGTTCGCGTAGTGTATAATTCGAGACGACAGATGCTAAGAGTATGAATTTATCAATACACTACAATAGGTATTGCAATTCGTATTTTTAGTTATCACAAATACTGCATACACTGGCCGAACTTGAAATCCTTATCAATATAACATTGTACGCTTAAAAAACAAAAGATGATAAAAATTATTCTAGGTGTGCATTTTCAATAATAAATAATTCGAAGTGCTACAATTACGATTTTTTACGTAGGTACGTTTTTATAGGTTTATAAACGAAAGAAATGTTCGTTAAAATCTTATCAATGTCTTGGTTACTTTATTTCTTAATTTTACGATGTTTGCCAAATTGCAAGTAAAAATTTGTGCATCCACAGTCCACTATCCGGTTACATGCCGATTGCTGACTTTTATCATTAGTCCATTGAAATGTCACAATTTAAGGACCGAATATTGCATTTCTTAGAGGACGCAATTTTATTTTTGGGACATGTTTGGGGGTTCTATAGAAGCTTAACCTCAAGTTTGTAGGGTCGCCACCCTTGTCCCCCGGCCGTCATCTTGGAAAAAGGGGTGAAAACACTTTTTTCGCGATAACTCGGAAACTAAGCATCTTACAAAAAAATTATAAGAACATAATTTGTAGCTAATTGTTTTGCCTACAATTATGTTTATATAACTTTTTGCCCTAAATTAAAAAGTAAAGAAGTTATAAGCAAAAAAGTGAAGAAGCAATTTCTTAAGGGAAATCTTCCTATTTCTCTCAAAAGTAGACTCTTCGATTTGTATCTTACCAATTCTAACATACAGTGCTCAATCCTGGTCTTTGACCGAACTTTGGAGGTCCACGTCCAGGTTTGTCAAAAAGCTATGGAGCACAGGATGCTAGGCGTAACACGCATGGACAGAGTACCCACTAACACCTTGGCCTCCATAACCAGAGTCAAGAATGTTGCACAGAAATCAGCTAAACTAAACTGGGATTGGGCGGGCCACGTCACCCGGATGCACCCGAAGAGGTGGGCAAAGACTGCCAATCAATGGATGCCTAAGGATGGCGAGAGGCCACGCGGCAGGCTTCGGAAAAGGTGGCGCGACGATGTCGACCAATTTAGCAGCACTTGGATAGCATCAGCAACTGATAGAGATAAGTGGAAGGAGTTGAGGGAGACCTTTACCCATTAGTGGCACAGAATAGGTTAATAAAAATAAAAAAATAGCAAAAAAGTGAGATATTTTTTATAAAAACTTATAGAGCAAAAAATAATTGTTTTATAAATATTTATTTACTTTTTTGCTTATAGCTTCTTTAATTTTTAATTTAGGGCAAAAAGTTATATAAAATATTTGTAGGCAAAACAATTAGCTACAAATCATGTTTACAAATTTTTTTCGTAAGACGCATAGTTTCCGAGGTAACGCGAATAAAGTGTTTTCACCCCTTTGTCCCCTTTGTCCAAGATGGCGGCCGGGGGACAAGGGTGGTGACCCCACAAACTTGAGGTTAAGCTTCTATTGACCGCCCACATATATCGCAAAAATAAAATTGCGTCCTCTAAAAAATGCAAAGCTCATGTAACATTTAGACACTACATAGAGAAAATAAACACGTTATAACGATTTTTATTATGGCCTAGTTTCTCCGTGTACATTATGGCCCTTCGGATGTTTTCTTTGCCCAGGAATACATATACCAACTTTACCTACATAATACATTAAGATATTACACAATTGGAAATTGGAATATAATATGGCGGGAAAACAAGTCAGCAGCTTACCTACCACCAAGTACCAAGTACACAGCTGCTTTTGTATACCTACCAAAACGGCAGAAAAATCATTTATCTACCCCAAAATCTACCCAGTATATTACTATACCTATTATATTTAAGTATCTACATTGCTTTTGGTATTTACTTTTGGGGCTTAAACTTCGGACATTTCACATTGGGCTTTCTGCAATCTTACTTCCAGAAAGAAACACTATGCTGTACCTACCTACTTATAAGAGTTATAAGGATTGATTTTAAAACTATTTAAATGAGTGGTCCATAGAGTCCGCGTCAATTTTGAGACCAATAAAAAATAAGTACCCATCAGAATGTAATATGTAATCTGGTGGTATTTTATTTGTGCGGTCCAAAACCCTGAACGCCGCCGTACAGGTTTTCTTCAACCAATAATTTTAGTTACTTTTTCCGCCAAGAGATGGCGTGTGGACATAGTGATGGATAATTAATAATCGACTATTACGATCCTAATATAAAACTAAAATATGACAAACCGAATATAGTAACAATTTCATAAATAAATTCATTCATCATTTTATGCTAACTCTATTGCTTATGAAGACTTTAATAAATTCAATAATTATCAAGTAAAATCTATTATCTATTATCCAACTTTTAATAGGTACCGTTATTATAAACTACTATTAGTTTAGTTGGATAGTAATATCAAATAAATATCGATTATGGGTATTAGAAACTACGAGGAACTTTTCGGTCTCACAATTAATACGATATACTTCTGAGCCACACAAACGTAATATGGCTTGGCGTGCATAATGACACTGTTGCCTAGGCTCTCATTTCACAGCGGGCGTCTCATAATCTGTACCACATAAGATGTTAAACATAATTTAACATTATTATATATTAAGACTATCGATAACACTTAAAAGTACACGTGAGTTCAGGTGCTGGTATTAGTCGAATAATCGACTAACCAAAAAATATGTTTACCTGTGCTCACCTTTACACATCACTATAATTCTGACGTTCGGCCCATCGCTGGCTGCGTTTTGTACACGTTCGAAGTAGGTTTTTATGTGACGTTGCCATTTTACGCTGATTACCGGCATTCTGTTATAATTTTCATATTAATTTAACCAATAATGTCTTCAACGGAAGAAACTTCCCAACTAAAAGCAGGTCACCCTCCTGCAGGTATGAACTATTTTTGTATTTAAATCTCCTTTGTTTATTATTTTTTTATGTACAGCTCACAGCATATGGACTAAGTATGACCATTTATGCGAATTATTTGTAAACTTGTTTGTTTATTTATCAATGTATAAGTTATTCATATAAAAAGCTTACGTAAATATTAAAAAATAATACCTATTACGGCGTCATTTCTACGCTTCGTTTATTATATTATGTTGTCAAACAAAGAACCGCTTTTCAAGGCCATTTTAAAATGATTGCCTTAATTATCATACCTACGTATTATATCAATTATTGGTTATTTAATTGGTTCAGTTTTTAATATATAATTTCATTAAGGCATTTTGAATCAGCCGTCTTTGACCTTCATGGCTTGAAAATTTTGTATAAAAATAACATTTGTACTGTACTGAGAAATGAGAAATGAAAGGGTTATTACATAGAGAAACTGTTACCTACTATAAAATAGTTAGTGAATCAAAACATTTTAGATGTTGTCGCATTTTCTATTGTATTAAAGTAGATTTAGCTCATATTATCAACTAGCGGTCGGGCCCGGGGCTCCACCCGGGTGCATACACGTTTTAAAATGGCGGTCAAAATGTTTAATTCTGACTATCAGTTTAGAATATCGACCAATTGGACCACGAAAAACGAACAAAATTTCCTCGTATTTGCTAGAAATATCACTACTGCTTTCCTTTGCCTCCTATAGGTCATAGCGTGATGATATATAGCCTATAGCCTTCCTCGATAAATGGACTACCCAACACTGCAATAATCATTCAAATCGGACCAGTAGTTCCAGAGATTAGCGCGTTCAAACAAACAAACTCTGCACCTTTATAATATTAGTATAGATTTAAAAATTTTTGTTGGCTTAGTAGAAATAAAAAAAAAAATTTAGTTAATGTACTTACTACACAATACTAGCCCGATTAACTGCACTTTGCATCATTTTAACTTGGCAAAAAAGAGTATGATGCAGTGACAAATGGCATTAAAGAAAAATAGTAACGACAAGACCATTAAAAAAGGTTTTGTGTTTGTTGAATAATTTTATATGTGAGTATTTCTATACATTTTTGTTTGTTTTGTGAATAAAAAACTATTTCTTTTCAAGCTATACTTTAAAAAATTAATATAATGTGACAAGTTAATACCCAAGCTAACAAAAAGAAATACTTACTCATTTTACCCACATTTTGGATTATTTATTTCTTACTAGAATCTTATAAGATTATCCAAACATTCCTTTTATCTTACTCACACATGGCATTGGTGTAGGAAGACCTTTGGAACCAAGTTATATGTTTGAAACAACAAAAACATACCTATATTAAAAACTACTTGTTATTTGACCTTGTATAATCAAATGGTCTATTTGATTTTTGTGAGACCACTTAGGTCACACTTTATGGTCAGTACACATTTAATTTCTGTGTATTAAGATACAATTGCAATTTGTATTGTCTCTGTAAACTATTATTCTTACTGTTACAATGAAGAACTAAATAAATAACATTTTGCCAATAAAAGTGATCCCAAATGAGACATTGCTTTCTTACAACACATACTAATAAATAATTGTTACAATATTCAGTAATTTATAATGTTTACAATTACTTTATTAATTTTGTGTTTAGATAGAAAAACCTAGTAATTTATTTTTGTATCCTAAATTGATAAACTTTTTGATACATTTATCACTTTAGTAATTAAACCCATATTAAGGACCAAAAAATTTAAATAGTAAACATGTTTCTCAATATTATTTAGTTAAAATTGGCCCAGATACCACATAGATACAACTTCTAATGTACATGTAGGATGTCGGTAATAAAATCCATTGTGTTAATTATTTAATTATAATTATCACCACACGTTACAATTAACGGATTAACGGTTTATCCGAATATCTGCGACAACTTGTTACTTTTATAGTAAACACGCGTATGTCTATGCTTCACTGCCGACTGCTGGATCTCGAATTATGCCTTGTCTACGATCCGGACGCGCTTTATATTGCAAACTGTCATGCTCCCACCCTTACTCTGACTGTGGGTAGTGAAATAGAACCACAATCGGGTTTCCTTTAATAAAATTACTTCTACAACTACCCGTACATTACTGACGGCCGATTTACAATTATTTAGCATATGAGCCTTACATAAGAACACCCCGACACGGCCATACTGACGTGCACACGTCCTCGTGTGTGTGTCTATACATCATTTGAGGACAAGTAAATTAATACTCGTTCGTTCATCCTGACTCAGTTCACATAATATAACAATTCGCAAAATGGTAATAATTATTATACAGTCTAGTCCGGAAAGCATTCCCTTCAGACAACCATTCAAGTGCGCAGATTGTTCCTTCAGTTTTAAAACTGGACCGAACTGTGCTAGACCGGGATAATTCCCCTTTAGCTTACACAAATTTCCTTTTTCTTTTCATAACTGGGCAGATCAGACTGTATTTTCTCTTCTTTTTTTTTCACAGGTCTCAAAGAAACCCCTCAATAGTAATTATTAATTATTAAATTACTTCATGTGAACTGTGTCTATGAAAACGTTCACCTTACAAATCTTTTACTAAATGCTATTTCTAAAAAAACTCTTGGTATCAATAGTAGCTTAAATGCGTGGGTCGATTACTGTCATCGAGCCTAGCTTGATTCTATGTTTCGGGAGTAATAAGAGTGCACGGGCACCCTGTCGTTGCTTGGACCATGAGGATATACGAAACGGCACGTAGGTATAAACGTTTTAAAATTACCACCGGATCCAACGCGGCCCTGTCCTGAGAAGACCCGGCGAAACAAACTCAGCGGGCTTACTTTACCACTGGAAATAACGCGACACGACCCAGCTGTGAGTAGATCCAGCGAATCAAACTCAGTGGGCTTGTTTTTGGTCCAACTACTAAGTAGGTCTTAATACATTAAGAATTGATTTTGCTGCGCCAATACAGCAGTTCGGACCGGCGCGGTGGGGCGCGCTCTGCACCTGCCGTTTCATCGTAGAGTCCACGAAGTTTGTCTGGAACAATGCAATATCCCTTTTTGAGATTGGTATCCGTGTACCTTTGCTTTAAGGTTGTGTTTTCTTTAAGTAATCTATATTGTTGCACAATTCGTCATATTTTCTTAAATTGCTCTACGAATAAACGAAACTAAAATGGCAAAACCAAATTCAAACAAAAATGGAAAGATCTCACCAATTTGAAACACTTCTGTGAAGATGCAGGTGTCTTGGAACTTCCAGGGCACAGTCACAGCTCCATATCACTGCTCCTGATAACAATTAATGGCGTCAGAATCTGCGCCAGCTGATGTCGATAACCAAGCGGTTGTGGCTACAACGTAGGGTTATCCCACTTCTGATGTAGGATGTCGGTAATAAAATCCATTGTGTTAATTATTTAATTATAATTATCACCACACGTTACAATTAACGGATTAACGGTTTATCCGAATATCTGCGACAACTTGTTACTTTTATAGTAAACACGCGTATGTCTATGCTTCACTGCCGACTGCTGGATCTCGAATTATGCCTTGTCTACGATCCGGACGCGCTTTATATTGCAAACTGTCATGCTCCCACCCTTACTCTGACTGTGGGTAGTGAAATAGAACCACAATCGGGTTTCCTTTAATAAAATTACTTCTACAACTACCCGTACATTACTGACGGCCGATTTACAATTATTTAGCATATGAGCCTTACATAAGAACACCCCGACATACACATAAATATGAGATTATTCAACAACAAAAATATGTAATCTTTTTATTTTACCATCAAGTAACTTAATTACACAACACTTTGATATCATTATCTCCATTATCATTCCCTATCAGTAAGTTGTTTAAAAATATCAGTGAATCCGATCCAATATGTTGTTTCTTTCACAGTGAAAGCTGGAGGCATGAGGATCACCCAGCACAAAGTTCCCCACTCAAAAGATGGCAAGGAATCTGCCAATGAGGACTTGACCGGTCTCTCAGGCCCATCGCCAGTTCCGTCCAACCCTATCTCTATTTCTGGAGCACCAAATAGGGGTAATGCTGACTTCACACCAGAGGCTGCCCAGGTGGCCCACAGTCCCAAGCCTCCAGCGCATATTAACGTGAAACCCAACCCCCACATTCAACAGCCCAGGAAGTAGACTGATTTATCAACGTAATAACAACATATCTAGAGGTTATTAAGGTTGACAGACAAAAATATGTCATTTGGTAACATACAATACTATGCAAACCATACAATAGCAAATATCAATGGTAATGGAATTCCAAATGTTTTGAGTTATTATCACAGCTTCAGTTTACGCATTTAAGCTTAAATGAAAAATCTCTTTCAGGCACCAATTTTAAACCTAAAATAAGAAAGGCTATGATGAAAAATATGATACATAATGCAATTTTATTTTGTTCTCTCTAGCTATCAATTTTTCGGAGTTGGATTAAAGCTTATCACAACACTACTCTACAAATGATTTAGTGCCAAACAATAATCTTGTGATGATAATTTCCAGTGTTTTAAATCAAATATTAGAGATAACAATGAATATCATTATCTATTTGTTTGTCAACCTTAATAAACATTTCTAGGAATATTTATGCGCATTGGGTGACATATAAAATCTATGAGAGCAATTACAAAAATAAACTTTTAAACCAATAAGATTTTTAAATAGGTGTCCGAAGACACCTCGTAACAAATTGGTGTTAAGTAAATTCTAAAAAAACTTTCTACAATTGTGCATCACTGATAAATGACTTACACCTGTTCAAATATTATTTGGACATGATATAAAAAAATGGGTTATACTGCCATATTTCTAAACATGAATTAGTGGGCATTAGAAAGTAAAATTATGAGCACCTAATGTGGATAAATATTTATTGTGCATGTCTTAAGAGGAAGTTTTAAAATTATTACAAAAACTTTTTGTTTCGTTTCCTTTGTATTCAAAGTTTTGGCATAGTGAAGCCAAGACTAACAGAGCAGTTAACACAAAAAAAAAAACATATTTTTTGTTTCATTATGGTTGGCATTGGTTTAACTATGTCTTATGTATGTCTATGGCATTGCCAAAGTCTGTAGACTGTTAAAATTTTAATAGGCATTAAAACGACTTGTATTTTCTCTTAAAACATGCACCTAGCCTAGTGATTAGATTGGTATATTAAGAGAATTTGTATTATAAATAAGCATCGAATTTATTTATTATAACGAGACAGTCTTGCTATAGCAACCTAATCATATAAGCTCTGAATGAAACCTGTTGATTGTGTCTAACGCACTCGAACTGGCATGGCTGCAAAAAAATATTCAAAAATAAAAAACCTAGTATACAAAAAAAAAAAATAGTTTTAAGTTCAAAATAAAAAAGGCTAAGAGTAAAGTCTGTAAGGGTTTGAGGCTTCAAGTTTTTTTTTTGTTTTTTTTACTTACCACAAACATTTTTGTTGGAAAGATTTTTTTGAAATTATTAATATAAGTCTGGCGAGATTCCGATTGAAAAAGGTTGTAGAAAACATACCCTTTATTGTAATTGAAATTAGTTTGGGCAAAATCAATATCAATTAAATTTAAAAAAGTAATTCTTTTGCATTTACAGTAATTACCTTGAAGCCTTAACTGATAGATACAAAATCCAGTTAAATATAAGACTAATTTGTTGGTTTAAAATTGTTTTTTAAGATTTAAAATAATATGTATGTTTAACTTGCACAACATTCTATTTTTATTTTAGATTTTTTATCGGGCCTCACGACCAAGGTCCAACTAAGACAATAATTCTCAATTATGAGATATCTTCTGTTTTGTTATATTTAGTTTTAGAAAATTGGAAGCTTCCTTTTATGAAAAAAAGCAATATTGCTCAAAGCAAATAAAATATTAGTTATTTTATATTACTATCCCCAAATTATACTTTTTTGTTGATTTTAGCATTTGAAGTAATTCATCAATTAGGCTTAAACACCTGGCTTTCTGACCCAGGACATTCTGCATTGATTTGAGATTGTTAACATTGTGTTTTAAAAACTATTGATGTAAGGTTCTGGTGCTAAGATGGGGCAGGCACCATTTTAATTTGGTTGCATTTTAATAACATTCCTAAAATTTTATGTTGTTTTACTTACAAAGTACTTTTTGAAAGTTTTATGGATTCACGAAGAAATTACTTATTTTAAATGTTATGTGTGAAAAAGAGTGGTATAATGTTTTAAAGTTCTAGATAGTAATTTTGTATTTTTAGTTACATTCTTTTTTTATTATTAAATAAGTGAAAACAATGCTGTTTTTTTTTTAATTTTACCTACCCCAAGACCTGACATAATGTTTGAATGAAAATTAATCATGATTTTTTTCAATAATTTATTTTTACAATGTAAAAATAAATAAGTAAAATATATGCAAAATCATAAAATACATGAACACGATTAAATAAGTTATTATCAAAGTATATAAAAATATTCGATAAATGTCCAATTTCATTCCTTGGATACATGGTTACTGTAGGAACCTCTTTTATTCTTCGTCAACATGGTCGTGTATATCTGAAATAATCACCGAAATAATATATTCACATTAATTCACTTGCAAAGAAATGTTTTAAAATAGCTAAGTTTTTAATTGTACTCATCGCTGAAACGGGTTTTATTTAAACTTAAGCCACAATATACCAACTTATACTACCGTCTACACAACGATTAAAATGTAATGCATCCACTATAAAAACTATCAAACTTTCTGGCATAATGCAAGCAAGCATTTTCAAAATTGTTGCGAGCCACGACTAGTTTCAATAACGCTCCCCTAGACATGTACTAGAGCGCGCGCGCACTTTACGCGCTTTCCGCCCTATGCCTATCCATATATTTATGTCAATGGCTGAAGTTAATAAAAATCATATCTATAAGCACAGATAATTTATCCTCAAAATGCTAGTAAACTGTCGTACCTCATGCTCAGACTCCATGCGCTGACTAGGCACCGCAGGTAGAGTAGACTGGTGTGCCGGCCCCGCTAAGTGGTCCAATTTTACTTCTGAAATGAAATGAAAATGATTTATTGAATCCATTAAGATGTTCTACATCATCATGTGACGTAGACTGCTTTCCGCGAGAGAAGATCGGGAAAGAAACTCTTGTGTTGCTCTTTTCAAAACCAGTTTACATTTTGGTAATTATTACAAAAGTTACAAGTGGTTTAAATCTGAGCAGGACATGAATAATTTGTTATAACATTTAAAAAAAACGAACATGTTTACGTTATATTTAATATGGCTGAGTGAAGGGAAGTCGAACGAACGAAGAATCAGTATCCTCTGCTTCTTGTGAAAGCCTAAAGTTATAATTCAATAATTTACAATATACCTAAGCAGATCAGACAAACCAGTCCACGCAAGCAGCACCCGTTTAGAAAACAAATTCGCGCTAGCTTGAAATAATGAGTTGCTAAATAAATAGGACACCCAACAGTCACATACATAGTTCTCCGTCCACGCACCTCCCTGGTTGTAGGTCGCTGACATATAAGAGCTCCGTGGAATGTCTATTTCTCTCTCCAACCAGTGTAAATGCACTGTCGTATTCCGTTTGAAGGATATTGTAGCCAGAGTAACAACTGGACATATTGAGACGTTATGCTTCAGGATGATAAGCGCAGTGGAATGCATAGCTATACTTTATAATTTTTGGTATTGTTTGACTTTGCTACTTTTCATGAGCGGTCGTATCGCTTACCATCAGGCGAATGGCAAGCTCGTATCGCCATTAATTACAAAAAAAAACACTAAGAGAAAACTTATGTCGTGAGACTTTTTAATAACACCTACATCTGAACAAATTATTTATGGAATTTACAGTTTTTGAAACCGCGAATCGAATCGCATTTTTCGTTCCAAATCTCACTTCTCAATCAAATGCTCGAGGGAAACGAACCGAATTGATTAACTATGAAAGAGAACAACGAGACTTAAAAATAGCATTAAAATAGTAATTCTGTAATGTCATATATTTTTGGCAATAGATAATACTAATAAAACAAGTCATCGTATTCCTTACCCTTATTTCTTGGAGACTCAAGTTTCTCGGGCTGTAAATAAAACAAAAGTCAATCACTCAGAAAAAATATATTTACTTAATTTATACAAGTTTAAGAGGCGGTCAGAAGTTTCAAGCAACTATTTTATTACAAACGTGGGTATATAGTATGAAAATTAAAGATGACTTGAAGTGTTCTAATCAACGTATAGTTTCTTGTATGCAAGAAGCCGTCTAAGTAGTATCTACCATCTCTTTGTCTATTTTGCCAGCAAGCAGCGGAGTGAAACACTATTGTGTTTCGGTATAAAGAGCATTTTAACTAACAAGTAAAATTTCCGGGCATTAAAAGGCAAACATCTACCACTCAAGTTAACTCATAGAAGATTTTTCAGCTCGAAAACCTTATACATTTGGTTTGCCTGACCTAGTATTCAAACCTAGAATTTCACGATTCAAATCCATACATACATTTTCACGAACCAAAGCGGATATGGTTAATAGATTAATTTAATTTTAATTCAAAGTTCAAAATATAACAAAGGAGATACTTACAGCCTTATTCATTGATAGTTTTAAAACCTATATTAGCTATGGAATGTTTTGTTCCTTTCGAAAGACTTTTGTATACAATTCGAGGGAAGAAGACCAAACATAATTTAACTAAAATAGGATTTAAAACTGTCTACGAATTACGCCGTTAGCCTTCAAAACACCGAAATAAAGAAAAGGGTCCGCTGATGATTTTCTAACCTATTTGTTACTTACTAGTCTACCACAATGTATAATTAATTTCTCATATCCTACCATATCAACGACACTAGGCTTGTAGTATTTTGAGCTTAGTTCCTTCTCACTTGTCCCCGTAGTTAAGAATGGTGTTGCTGAAATGCAAAATAAACATAACACACTTAAAAATATTCTTTCAACTTCTTCCAACAAGCCAGCACGAAGCTCAACATGGCCTTACTGTATTACAATATCAGCCTATTTACGTCCCACTGCAGGGCACGGGCCTACTCTACAATCGAGAGTACGATTGCGAGTGGTTATGCCGTATAGTCCACCACGCCGGCCTAATACTGGTTGGTGGACTTACATACCAAAGAAATTCTTATGAATCGCTACGGTATGCAGGTTTCCTCACGATGTTTAGATCTATCTATGTATATGTTATGGGCCAAGTGATTAATTTGGCATTATTCATAATGCCCGGGCAATATGAATAATGCCCAATAAGAGCGGGCAATGTGATTATAATCAATCGATTTATCACATTGCCCGGGCATTATGAATAATGCCAAGTGTCTATTGGGCAGAATGATGTAAAGCGAATCAAAATGAACCGAAGTGGTAGAATGTAGAATAGGGCAGCACGATGGGGTGGGTTGAGAGGAGTGGAGGTGGAGGGGGAGTATCGCACCTCCCCTGGTACCACTCCCATGAAAAGGTGACGCACCATTCCTGAGAAATATCTATTATAGCAACCTAACCCTTAAAACACTTGTTGTCAATACAAATTAGCTTCTGCATCGTCTCCGGCGCTACGGGAAGTTCAGCCCCTTCACCCTTGCGTAACAAAAGATAGGCACCCATGCTCACCTTCGCAGCTTCGGCTTGTTGGTCGCCTCCGGCGACCAGCCTCAGCCGCTGCGGCTCGCACGGTTGCCTATCCTTCGTTACAGCGGGCGGGGGCTGCTCTCCCTCCGCGCCTCCGGCTTTTTATATACACTCTAGGGTCGGTAGCCAAAAGACTACGTGAAGTCGGGGTGTTCCGAGTCGGTTTTGGGGCACAGTCGACCTAATTGATCCATAAAGTGGGTACACTAATTTTCTTCTGAAGATAATATTTCGGACGTTAAAAAACAACTAAACATAAGCAGATCAATTCAACCTTTCTAATTTATGGGTCTATCGCAGATGCGACAATGCGGCAGCGCACCACGTAAAAAATCACCTATTAATCACAGTGCCCGATCATCATGTAGCCATATTCATAATGCCCGGGCAATGTGATAAATAGGTAAGTTTAGATTGTAATTAATCACTTGGCCCGATACGGCTCTGCTATATTCATACTGCCCGGGCATTATAAATACTGTTCGCATTAATCACTTGGCCCATAACATATAGATCTGAAATATATATACTTTTTGATTACATATATGTAGTTTCCGAGCTATAAATAATTATAATCGCCCTTGGTGTTCAGTCATCCAAATACAGCTCTGGTTACTCTCAATACTAATTGACTTTAAATACATCATACCAGGTTGGAACACTGCTGTGGTTGCTTTGTAAATGTATTTTTTATAGTTTGTGTGTATAAATATTGACCACCTCGAGAGAATGGGGGGAAATCGTAGCGTAATACTTGGGTCATCAGCAGGTGGGTCCGCCCATATAACGCTGGACTGATATGATGGAATGTGACCTGCGCCAACTTCAAGTCAGTAATTAGTTGGAGTAGACGCATTACAGAGATTTGGAGGACTCAATTTTGGATCGCTGAGCTAGCGGAGTAAGTAAGGTAATATCAGGTAAGAGACTTTACCGCCCTCACACACGCCACTGCAACTCCTGTCAGCCAGGATCAACAGTGGCACACAAAGAATTGACTTGAAATCTTCACCCTGTATACTAGTAAGTGATAAACTAACAGATCTGTTTCCCCCACACCGACTCCCTGTAGTTCACCCTGCGTGGAGGGCGGCGGCGTTTGACGCGAGGCCGACGTGAGGGCCCGCGACTGTCGTTGGATAGCTTACGGACCACCTTGTGGTATAGGCAGCGAGATGATGCGTTTGAAACCTAGAAAACAAAATAAGTTCGTCTCTCTTAACTAAGATTCTTGATCTTAGGATATATTTTTTATTCTAGCGCGGCATAGTGACTCCACTGCATTTGATGGAAAGCGCAAATGCCGTTCAGAAAGAGTATTGACATGACGTTATGACAGCCTCCGTGGCGCAGTTGGTTCGATCCCCGCACCGAGAGAAATGTTTGTGCGGCCCACAAATATTTCTTCCGGGTCTGGGTGTTTGTGAGACCGAAAAGTCTCTCGTAGTTCCTGATACCCACGACACAAGACTCGATCTTAGTGTGGGGTCAGGACTATGTATGTGACTGTTGGGTGTTATTTATTTATTATTTATTTATTTATTTATTGGATGACTTCAAACAGCGCGGCGCTCCGATGCCTTTCGATTGGCATCATACAAAAGTCCAAAAAGCCAATCGATACAATTACGCCGGCCTGCCAAAATGTCTCTTCACATTACAGCAGAAGAACCCAGGATTATAGGAAGGAGGGGCACACGCGTGACGGCAACCAAATCCACAGCCCGACGATGCGACACAAAAAAGAATTTGCGTACCTATGGTTGTGCCGCGATGGTTCAACATCCATTTACCAACTGCTGTTTGTATTGAGCAGATCAAAACTAAATACAATACATCTCTTACCAACTCGCACTGCACATCGTCGATTTCATCTTCCATAATGTCAAATTCATCAGTATCCTTCGCAGGCACTATCAACAGCTTGGTCTCCGGACATCCCTTGCTCGCTATCAGCTGAGAAGACTTGGGAAACACTAGCCTGTGCACTGTCCTAAAAAGAAATTTCTAGAAACCTGGGTGCTCTTTATTTATTTATATGATAATGTCAATCATTTTTCCTATTTAACCACTACCCTCACTATAAAAAGGAAAACATTGTGAGGGAACCTCTATACCCTAGGGTGGATTGGTGGATTTGTGAGAATTTAAACAAACGTTAATTCATTATTATGTTTAAGATTTTCACATATTAAGTTGTTTTTCATGGTGTACAATAACGTCATGATAAAATATTTCTTACAACATTTATTTACGCCTGTACAAATCTTTATGCATCCCTTGGCTAAATTTCAATTTGATTAAGGATTTATTAACTAAAAATATTTTAATAAAACTTAGGTCTTAGCAAGGCTGTAAAAATTTTCTAACATATTTAATCAATTATATTATTAAACATTCGTACCTTGGTATGTAACACGGCGGTTGGAACAACTCCCTGGTAGCCATATCTTGGCAAACACCGTCTAACAAAACTATGTCTTCCATAAACTCGTTTATTACGAACACCTGCAACATATCCCTCGTATAAAACAGTAATAATTAAATGGACTAAAGCCACGTTATCACTCATGACTCAGTATGTATGGGCAGGCTCGTCCGGGGCGGTACCACTCTCACAGGAGATCGACATGAAGCATCAGTCTTGCTGTCGCGTTTCATTCGGAGTGGGAGATTGCCGAATTCTCAATACTATTATCTCTTCCTATACTTTTTCCTTCCCGCTTCGCTCCCGATTTGATGGGACGGCACCACATACATGATCCAAGAGTTATGGATGTTCATGGGCGGCAGTGATCGCTTACCATCAGGTGACCTGTTTGCTCGTTTACCGGACCTAGGCCATAAAAAAAGTATTTTGTACGAACGGACAATCTGATGTTAATCAATATCGCCCCTAACACATACAATTCCAGAAGTATGTATCTTCGGTGCGTTGTCAGCCTATAACTATAGAAGTCCTTTTTGGCCTACCAATGGAGGAGTTGAACCAATAAGACTAATGATTAAAAAATATCGTCGACCAAGTCTCGTTTTTATGGCCGAAAAAAATTAGGCGTTTTTGATCTGACTGTATTTTAAGGACTATTATCAGCAGAATATTTACTTCCTCTGAGGACATTAATTATGATAAAAACTAAATAAATACAGAACGAACCTACTGATTTTTCTTACTTTAAAAGCCTTAAGACACGGCACGAAGGCGTGTTCGAGCCGCATACTGAGCCTCTCGGCCGGCCAGCTGTGGTACGCGGGCACCATGGGCATCACCATCATAGACAACTTTATGCCGATCTCACGCCACATCGCCGCTTCTAAACTACAAATACATACTCATAGATCATTGAGGTATTATACCAGAGCGGACATCGGAAACAAAATCTCTGCATATTGTGCGTGCACACAGGTACACAGTGAAGCGAGAACGAAGATAATGTTACTGCGTAGGCGTGACAGAGATTGAAACAGAAGGAGCGGTGCGGTACCCTTCATTTTGTAACAAAAAAATTGTTTGCAGTGTCCCCTCTAGTATAGTATCCCAATGTACAAGAAATTAAGTAATTATCGTTGGCTTTAAAAGTGGAAAAAATAGTATGAGAACCGTTTGCAATGATTAAAACCGTCATGTCGTCCGAAACGCATTAAGTGAGAGTATTGGACCAATAGTCCTAGGCAGGCAGCCAATCAAAACCCTACAATTGTCGGCAATAAAATATAAAATCTTGCCTTTAGATCTATAAAAACCTCATGAAATTAGAGTCACAGTTAAGGCATCGTTTTTATTTCATAAATCTCAGGTAGTGGGCTGCTTGGAAAGGACGCCAAGGGCAAGACAGCAAAATTCACAACTTAGAATATATAAACGAAATAAACAATTTTCGTATTAAAATAATACAGTATTTACCCCATAATCGGGTGCGGGGCGAGTTTAAAAGCTTCCTTTATAATGGGCATCGTGATGAAATACGCTTGGACGGCCGAGTCACAACGCACTGTGTAGCTGTACGGACGATTTGTTAGCACCTACAAGTAAAAGATGATATTGTAGAAAATTGAATATTATTGATTAAAAACAATGACCCAAGTTGCCAATATTTGTTGAAGGAGGGTTATTTCAAAACTTGCGCAATCCAAGAGGGTATAGTAGATATTAAAATCTTTGTATTTTGTAGTTGAGAGGTAAAAATTGCATTAATCAAAAAAATTATCTTGGTGGTTATTATACTTCATTTAGTATGTATCACTGTCACTATTATTATTCTTTAGAAAATAATGTACCTACCACTATGAAATAAGAACGACACAATTTTATTTCATCACAGACAAACGTTTACAGACACGTGGGTATTGTTTTATTATGTCTGTATGAGCAAATATACCTCCCACTGCAGGGCACGGGTCTCCTACACAATCGAGAGTACGATTGAGAGCTAGGCCATATAGTCCACCATACTGCCTTATTGCGGGTTGTTGAACTTTATATATCATAGAACTTTAACAAATCACTATGGCATGCAGGTTTCCTCACTATGTTTTCTTTCACCGTTTTAGTGTGTGATGAGTGACTATCAAAACACACATGACTCCCGAAAAGTCAGAGAGGTAATTTGAGCCCGCGACCACTATGAACATATTCATAACCGCGTCTAGTCCATTTACCAGCAAGCCACAACACTTTATTATACAAACATTCAAAAAGTCTATTCAAATAGGAACCTAAATATAATTTCATATAAAAAAACTCACCCCAAGCACCCCAACGGCATTGCCAGACACAATATAATCGATACTAGGTTCAGCAAACTTCAAGTCAGTGAAGAACTCATAGTTAGGTATAGCCTCGTCAATGTCGCAGTCGGGTGGTATGTAGCTGGCTTCCAGTAGTCCTGAGACCACTATGTAAAGGCCTTTGGGCTCGTCACCTAGAGAAAGGTATGTAGAAGAACTGGGTAAGGTTTAAAGTATACAATACAATACAAAACTATATACATTCATGTAAAATTGTAAATAAAAATTTATAATAGACGTATTTGTAATTTTTATGGCTCAGTCAGAGTTATAGATATAATATCCATAATTATGTACAGTACCTGTATATTCGAAATATGTATACGTAAAGGGTTCTTATTGTACATACATAAACTCGCCTTCTGACGAGAAGGGGTAGGCAGAGGTACCTACATTTCACCTTGTATCTTCCGTGCCATGATGTGATAGGGAGCGAGCCTATGGTTACGTCGAGAACAACTGACTCCGGGCTGATAATGAATAAAAATATTGAAACAAACCTCGAGATATCAATATATCATTGAAATTGTAGTTCATGATCTGCGAGTTTTCGAGGAAGAATTCTGCCACTCTCTCATTCCCTTGTAGCCAAGACACGGCGCGTAATTGAGTCTGTGCAAAAATGTTTGAATTTGGAAATTATCAGTTTAATATAAACTGTCTTATTCGTATATAGTTGTAAAAGCGTTCGAGAGATCGAGCGGATTTTGAATTCAGTTTGAGCGACAAAAACAAAACATTCGATCGTTATAACATGTCTTAAAACGATGAAGAAAGTGGTTAATGTTTATTAACATTTCATAATGTATGAAAAATATCGTTATACACCCGAAGATTGAGAATCCTAAACTTCATCCGCCTAACTCCTTTTATGGGCGCATCAAATCTCCACCAATCACTGATCCTCAGATATTGTCAGTTTTTATTTTTTATTTCTATGAATGGCGAGACGAGCAAGCCGTTCGCCTGATGGTAAGCAATACGACCGCACATAAATAGTAGCAGAACCAAACAAAACCTTGAATTACAAAGTAATGCTTGGCATTCCACTGCGCTCGCCATCCCGAGACATAAGATGTTAAGTCTCAATATGTCCAGTAGTTACTCTGGCTACAATGTCCTTCAATCAAAAACACAACAGTGCATTTACACTGCTGTTTGACGGGAGAAATAGACATTGCGGTGGTACCTACCCAGATGGCATCTCACATTTGAGAAACCTACCACCAGTAAAAAATTACAGGAAATGGTGACCTATCACCATCCGATAGTCACGTCGCATGTCGGTCGAATCTACCATCATTATTTGAGGTTGATGATAGTGGATGAAGCGAAAGAAATAGATGTCAAGACCGAGCAAAGTGACGGTCATAGTTTATGCTTACGCTTATGGGATACACTCGTGACTATATATATGTACATATGTATAGAAAATGCATAATACTGCCTTGCCCCAAGGGTTTCCAAAGAGATTTGTTGGAAATGGTTTGCACCCGGCGAATAACTTCAAAATTTTAATACCAACAAAATCAATATGTCTACAAAAATAGTTTAATATCAGTATGATCTCATGCTATGACAAAAAGTGTAATGACCTCAGGTGACGATGGGGCCACAAGGCTGCCTTTATGTCGACACATTTGCACCTTCTCCTGTATAGCGTTCACTAACAAACGGTATTCCATTTCATCCAAAAACCCTGAAAATACATATGTAAAAAATACATGCAATGTTTAATTGTACAATGCAGACATTTTGCCATGCAATATTTAAAAAAACAACTGTGTCTACACATAGATATAAAATGGTAGAAATAGACAAAGCGATAGTTCTTCCCAGACGGATATTGCAGACGAAAACCCAAAATAAATAAATAAGTATAATATATTGTAAATCATATAAGACTCTCTCGTAGGTTCTGATACCAACGGCAAGACTTAATAGATATTAATATGGGATCAGGGCTATGTATGAGACTGTTGGCTGTATTTATTTATTATTTAGTATATAACCTTCTTCCTTCAACTGCATAGCGTCTATGAGCATAATATTCAAGGTAGATGTAGTCGCTTGCCTAGTCTTCACTGTGATGGCCGTCCAGGGTCGGTCCCGTTGGAGTAAGCCCAGTTGACGCGTCACTGTCAATCTAACAACATATAGTTACAACTTCAGACTTCATCATATAGTTATCGTGATAATGTTTCTGGCCTTTTGATCGCAATCGATGGGATAGATTTCCATGTTACACTATGACTTTCTTATCACATAAGGTTAGGCAAATGAGCAATAGTCAACTGACGGTGTTTACGGCCACTCGTATATTTTAATCAAGATCTTGTCACACAGCTTGAAATCTAATGTTATGGATACGTTGTCAGCCCTTAAAATGGATTGCGAAGTGAAAAAACAAGGATCAAACAGGGGCAAAAGGAGTTTAGGGTGCTAATTTAGAATGCTAACGAACCCGTTGCTACTACCTCCATCGAGCCGATTTGTACTGTTTTTCTAATAACAATTAAAAATTAGCCTTCTACAACTTTTTAACAATAACACCGTGATGTAAATACATTTTTGTTTCAAATTAGCAATCTATCAATCATCATACTGTGCGATCATTTCGCCAAATTATGCAAATTTTTAAATAAATGAAATATAAGCACACATAGTATTAAATTATTAATAATCTCACCTGTCAGCCTCAAGTCGAGCATTCAACGTGTCCTGAATCTGTTTGTTATCAACTAACTGAGGGAGCAAATTGCTCACTTCTTGTTCACCTGTTACAAAACCCTGGAGACAAAACAAATAACTAATTAGGCTGTAAACGTACCTTGCAGCAAGGGCTTCTCGATTGAGATGGCCTAGGCCATAGTTCGCCAAGCTGGTCTAGTGCAAGTTGACGGATTTCACATGCTATAGAAATACTTATAAGAATATTTATGGTATACAATGTTCTGGAAGTATGTGGCACTAGTGGAGGACTTTTAGAGCTTCTTGCTGAATGATCCTTAGAGATAAGAAAACATGAATAATATTGCGAAGATCATACCTTACCGACATCGTATCCAAAAGCCAACTGAATGTCTATCATTCGATCTATGTATGCCATAATTTTCGGGACAGATACTCTGGAATACAAATCATGATACTTAGCGACAAGAAGTCCATTATTTTCATATGCAGCTTTTAAATGAGTCTTGGGGATTATTCTATGATCCGAGGAGAAAATCGAATGTTCGAACATCATACGTAAAAGTTAAAACTTCACTAATGTGCCTAGGCATTCCACAAAATGTTCGAATTCTCTATCGTACGTTATAACCATAGACTAAGTTCGGGGTGAATGAAAAGTATCATAAGAACTATTTTTGATTTTTAGAATTGGAAAACATTCTATGGACTACAGACGTTCGAAGATTCGAACTTCGTTTCGTTTGAGTAACTCCCCTTAGTCTAATCTAAAGTTGGATACTCCAATTTGAGTAACCCGGAACTAGAATTTGTGTTGTACATAAGTTATACCAGGGTTTGACGATATTTTGGAAGGAAATTGAGATCGGCTAACTGTGGGTCGCACTAGAAAGACCTTTCTCTTTATGTAAAGGTAAATAAAGCGTTTTAAAACACACCTTGCTAATTTAAAAAGCCTTAGGAATCTCAACATCCTCAACAACTTAGTAGCTGTTAGTACACTGGAGTTCAAATTACGCCATTTATCCCACGGCGTGACAGCGTCAATTATATCCAATACTAAATCTATAACGAAGAATATAACATTTAAATAAAGGATACTACCCAGTACCCGGTATTAAGCGGAAATGCGAAAGAACATAAGTAAATACACCTAACAGACAGACACATGCATACTCCACACAAAGATTGTGTCTTATGTCGTAATGAGGAACTACCAGGGACCTTTCGGTCGTATAAACATCGAGACCCGAAACAAATACCTGTGAATCACACAAATATTTGTCTTGTTTGTGTGTGTTCAATACCCGCCTATTGAATCCACGGCCTCACAAACATAGCCGGCGTCTAACCAACTGCGCCACGGAGGTTGTCTATCGGGGAAAATAGTAAAGCTGAGGATTGGCTACAAGAATATGTTTGGAGCCTATTAATTCTCATTAATGTGTATGCAAGTATCTGAACTACATTCATTGTAATTTGTAATACATCTATTTTCAATGCGCATATTCGTGAAAAATTTAAACTAGAAATAAGATTCAAAATATATCTACATTAGACGTGTCCAATATAACAAAATGTGAAGACAGAAAAACTGTGCCTTATATTTTGACAACAGCTTAATAAAAATCTATTTGGACACCTTAAGATTGTAAATGATCTATACAATTACGTCTACCTTTTCGAAAACGGAGATACACAAGGTGAAACCGAAACTCGATATACTTCCGCAAATAAAAATGACGGGGCCGGTCAATTGCCAGAAAGCAATATATCGGATATTTTAAATCTAGAATCTTGAGGACAAACATCTCACCACCAGTAGCCATGACTATGATGAAGAAATCCAACTTGTTCCAATGCGATTTGAAGTATCCACCAATGCCTAAAGCTATCATCTTGAGAATCATTTCCAGTACGTAAATTATGAAGAAGAACCTAAAACCAAATTAATATAAACTTAACGGACATGAGTCTTTGATAAATCATTATTAACTGACTTCCAAGTCTGACTTCTTCTGAAGACTTCCAACACAGTTCAATGCAGCGATTTAATTATGTCCCGAGTTTTACCTCTATTTATAAATATACGCCGTGCGTAACACTTACCATCAGGAATTACGTGCTCGTTTCTTCGCCAACAAAGAGAGATTATTGAAATAAATTGCTCCATAACTTTTACGATATGGTAATAAGCTATGACATCGTATAACGGAAAACACAAGACGAAAAGAGGGTTTCCTGCCTTAGCCTATCCCTTCTGCAAAAAAGGCCTGAATTTACGTATTTATATTTCATGTAGATACAATACTAACAGATTCAAACTCTTGACAGTATACACTATAGCGGGGGTGACGGGGGCTCGCATGGCCACTTCACATAATATAACAGGCGTGTTGCACAGGATCATGACGTATATGACCACGTCGAACCATACGTTGGAGACAACGCGGTAGCAGGCTTGGCGACAACGCCCACGAGGGACCTGCGCGCTTCCTGCTTCAGTACTCAACATGGTCACCAGCTTACGACGGAGCTTTACTGCATGGGCCTTGAGGGATATGGTAGTTATTAGTGAGATTTGATCGAGATTATGATGTAGTGAGATAGTAAGTGTGAGGAACCAGTTGAATTCTAGTAAGATGTGCGTGAATTCAGATTAAATTCCATGCGTGAATATCCAGTGAGATTGGTTCTTATCTCAAATGAGTAGCTTGTAAGATTTGCTTATCTCAGTGAGATAAGTTTACGTTTTCAGTGGCTAGTGAATAACAGTAAAGTGAATTTCTGGAGACTCTTAAGCCAGCTTTAAAAATACTAATATTACGAGTACAACAGAAAGAGATTCAATACCAAATACCAACTCTTTTACAACAGGTAATTATTCAGTAGCTTGATAATATACAGTAAACTTACCTTAGGCCTCCACAAAGTGCCGAGTTGTTCGAGATTAACTCTGCCATGTTCGGAGTCAGCAGCCACTTCAACCGCCTGCACCAGAAGTCGCACTCCATCCTTGCTGATCTTACCGTGCTCGTACTGACGCCAGTATGAGATCTTCATTGCTTTTAGCACGCGCTGATTTGCCTCCCTTAATATTAAGGTTAATTGTGTTCAACAGATACGGTTTGATAGTGCTGTTATACTGTGTAACTTATAAGATTTAAAAAATATAGAGGATTTTGTTTCTTGACTCCCTACTGATTCTTTTGTTCGTATTCTTCACTTGTTATACATAATAATTATACAGATCTACCTAGATGTGAGTCACCTAATCGAAGTATTACTTTATCTTTTTTAACCTCAACGTTCAACTCATATGATTTGAGCTTGTTTGCTTGATCTATTTCCACATCTAGGATTTTTTTATTTCATTTACGCACATCTTATTATTAGACTAAGCTCGGCAGGTTACAAAGATGTTATTTTCAAAGTACCTCATCATTTCAGCAAATTCTTTCTTTGTAGGCTCATTGGGTATCTCTCGTTCGCAATCGGGACATGTGGTGTACCGGTATCCCATGTACGTATCGTCCTCGCTATCCTCATCTCGACCAGATATTTGAAGTTGATAAGGATGTTTTATTGTTGTTCCTTTGGTAAGAAATTAAATAATTTAGAGTCGTTAAAAATGGGTAGAGATTACCAACAAATGATTGAATTTAACCACAAGAGAACAAAGATCATACAAACATAACAAAGAACATAACTTCTGTCTATTTTAATGAGAAGTAGAAGATATTATGAACGGGTTTATAAAAATCTCTCAAGATTGCTAAGCACTCAGTACATACAAATGCCCGTATATTTAGATTATGACGTCGAGCATATCCAATGCAGTAAGTTAATACTGATAAAAATGGTAATGTTGCTAATCAGTTGAAATCTAATTTCTATGAACAAAAGTGAAAAGTATCATCAATATCGTTTTTGGTAACAATGAATGGCAAAACGACCGTGGTTTTCTACTGATGGTAAGCGATACAACCGCTCATGGACAGCAGCAAAATCAAATAACATCATGAATTACAAATGCTTGGCATTTCACTTTGCTTGCCATCCCTAGACATAAGATCTGTCAATATGTCTGCATATTGCCCACGACCTATATTAAGAGATAAATAACTACACAAATGGCTTCCAAAACATTTCGCAACATACCTTCTGCAACTAAATCCCAGTTAGCATCAGCCAGAAACTTATCCATCTTCAGCATAGATATACATCGATCTCGAGTGGTCATGATACGTTTCACGCAGTTGGTCATATTGGCTTTCTTCGCCAAGGATATTTCAGCCAGCCCTAGGATTTTTAGCATTCTTTGCATCGTCGTAGCATTGATTAGAAGCGATAGAATCACTAGCCCGGCTGTTTGAATTATGAAAATCTGGAATGTTTGTTGTCCTAAATTATTCGTCCGACTTGATTGTCATCAAGTCTGTCGACTGGTTTAATCATTTAGTGATATGAAAAATGAAGAAAACACACATTTATCTACAATATTTGATGGCATTTCATAATATATTAAAAATTATACATATCCTTGGATAATTCAATTTCGTTTACGCAGCCTATTTGGTGTGCATAATTTTGTTTATATTACACAATTTTGTTTATTTTACTGGTGGTAGGTCTCTCATATGTGAGAGGCCATCTGGGTAGGTACCACCGCAATGTCTATTTCTCCCGTGAAACAACACTGCGTAAATGCACTGTTGTGTTTCGGATTGAAGGACATTGTAGCCAGAGTAACTACTGGACATATTGAGACTTAACATCTTATGTCTCAGGATGGCGAGCGCAGTGGAATGTTGCTACTGTTTATGAGCGGTCGTATCGCTTACCATCAGGCGAACGGCTTGCTCGTCTCGTCATTCATTGCAATAAAAAAAAAAAAAAAAAAAAAAAAAAAAACAAGCCCAGCATACTAGAAAACAGATCATCTTATGGTTATGGACATGACGGGAAAGAGAAAGAAAACGGACGGCAGGAGCAAACTTTTTTTAATTGCTATGAATGGCGAGTCGAGCCTGCCGTTTCCCTGATGACCGTTTATGAATAATAGCAAAACTACACAACACCTTGAATTACAAAGCAATGCTTGGCATTCCATTCCGCTCGCCATCCTAAACATAAGATTTTAAGTCTCAATATGTCCAGTAGTTACTATGGCTACAATGTCCTTCAAACCGAAACATAACAGTGCATTTTCACTGCTGTTTGACGGGAGTGATAGACATTGCGGCGATAACTACCCAGGCGGCCTCTTACATATGAGAAATCACCAGTAAAACTATTTTGGTCTTCAGCAAATTCTTTCAATATAACACATACCTCTCCAGCATCAGCGACAGCAGGAGTCTGGAGTACAATGAGCGCGAGACACAGAGACAAGGGTCCTCTGAGTCCGCCCCACACACACGCCATGCAGTGGTGCCAGGACATGCCGTAGCCGATGTGACGAAGTATAGGAGTCATTACTGAGTACACCATCAACCTGGACAAATATTCCTGAATACTCTTTCTTGTTATTTTTAAGACCCATTTGGCATGCAGCTGGAGTTTAAAAAGGGATTTCAATAGTTCGTACCGTTCTAGATCAAAAATAAAAAAGCAATGAGTGTTGACTCATTCTAGAACCTACATATGTATAAAAAATAATATCACCTATAGAAATATTGTATTATAAGTTTGATGATTTGTTTTAAGACCTACGAATTGCATTAGATCTAAGTTATATAAGTACTTAATAAAGTGAAGAGTGACACATGCTACTGTTAACTTCAAAAAATTATTTGAGAGAATTCTACACTAATCACTAACTTCCGTGTCAAAGGAAAATTATAATTATAACAAAATTAACAAACTTACCTGGAACAATAAACTGTCGTATACGTGACAAACACCAAGGAAACTTGTCTCACGCTGACTACATAACTCACTTTCTCGAAGATCACCACTCCTACCATCGTGAACACCAGGGTATTCGCTGCATGCGCCATTATATTCCAAAAATGAGCCACCACTTGCTCCACGTCACCAGCCACCGTAGACTTCTTGTTACTGACCAGCACACCAGCAATGACAGTCCCTAGTAACCCCGACACATATAGGAACTTCTCTCCTATATAATACGTCAGGTAAGCTCCAGAAACCGTTACGGTTACAGCGCAAAGAATATCGTAATAAGTTACTGATAGGACGCAACCAATTATTTTACCCATAACCAGGCCTAGAAGAATTCCCCCACCAGCATACCTTAGTAATAAAAGGCAGATTTGGGAAGCCTCAGTCAATGCCATAGCTAAGTAACCAAAAACAGCTGTAAATTCGATCATTACCGTCGCATCTCCGATCAAACCTTCGCCTAGCAACAGGACACTCACATATTTGCCTCTAGATAGTTCTTTTAACTGCTTGACAACCTCCGTAGGGTAGATCGGAGAGCATATTATCCCAAACAGCATAGCAGTGGAAAAATTCCAGGATGATTCGATAAGGTAATAAGCCATAAATGCTGCCATTAGAGCAGTAAGCAAAGCCCCTGGAACTCCAACTAGTATAATTTGGGGGAAACTCCTCCAAAATGAATGATAGTCGACGCTATACGAAGTGCTGAAGATTAAAATGGGTAGGAATGTTATTAAAATAACATCTACATCGATGTAGCAAATGTTGACGATAGGTTTGAAACTGGGGAAGCGGTTTGCACAAACTCCAGCTAAGCCTCCAAGGAAAAACATGATCACTCTATACGGAACACTGAGTTTTAACCACAGCATAATAGATCTGACTATTACTCCTATGAGTAGTGTGGCTGAGATGAACAGGAATCCAAGAGATGAGGGATAGGCCAGCGTCGGTCGGCTAGGATCGTCGAAACGGATCTCATCCTGTGAGGAGTTGATTTGCTGAGTCTGTTTTAGCTCTGTGATGTTGGCGAGACAACATTTGAATGTTAGAAATAATATTAAAGTTACTGCCATTTTTGATGGCATGGCTATATAGATTACTTGATTATGGATATAATTGGATGTATACAACTTCATTATAAAATTGCAAGTAAATTATTATTTAGTGGTATGGGTACTAACTATTTCGTAAAAAAATGCAAATGTTTTTATACAATATTATATTATTTTATTATAACCTTAAATATTAAAGTACAAGCTATATTATTATTCATTAAAATAAACATAATTACAACAATTAGTCAAAATATAAAATTGTACGCATTATCCTCAACCACATATTGTATCAAACATTACTTATTCTAAAATACTACAAAATATGATTTACAATATCAATTAATTAAAAAACAATACAAATCCGACACACTTTAAGGCTTTGGCCTCTTCTGGCTTTCTGATATTTTGTAATTTTACATTGACCATTACGACTTCACTGGAAAATCCCATTTCTTCAAAAATATTTCTATTATACATATTCTGTAATGACTCTTTCACATTATGCCGGCGGGTTGCACGAGGAACCAGCGACTTGTTACAATAATAATCAGTTTTATTATTATTTTTATAAGTTTTGTCCATAAGTCTTAAAAATATTCTTATCTATTTTGCTAATGTACGAGTACTACATTATTTAAATCCTTGTTTTTGTTTTGTATGAAATTAAGTTTTAATACCCGATTCGTTTTTTGAATTATTATCAGGTTTTTTTTTTGTTTCTGAAGCACACCACTAGCAGGATTTAATTAACTTATATTTAATTCTAATACATAAGTACACTTTCTTTGTTTATGTTTAAGCAATTATTGGGAACTGCTGGATTGGGTATTAATATTTTAAACGTGTTTATAGTTACTATTGTTCTGTTTGTTTCCCAAACATTATTATCGTGAAATAATAAAATAAAAATAAAATAATCACTGGTATTCTACACGGCAGTCAGTCACAACTGAAATGTTGCTCTGCGGCATATGCCGCCGGCCTGATATTGCCGCTGGCATACCCGCGCGGCACAAACCCGCCGGCATAGTGTATAGGAAGCATTATGTATTTATTAATTTCAAAGCATACTGCATTTTTATGCTATAGCTTAGACAATACATATACTTATTTCACTAAACCATCCTTAGAAATATAAGGCCTCCATGTGAAAGAATATATCAGTCTAGCTCCGGTTTACCTCACTGCGCCATGAGAAATAACAATTGCAGAATAATTATATAGGTGTTATAAAAATATACACATTATTTCACAACCTTCTTAATGTTCAAAAGGAGTCAATATTAATTTTTATTGAGATGCTGATTTCTTAAACCCTGATTTGCAAGCCCAAAAAGAACTAAAAGTGACTCCATCAAGTACGATAGAGCCTCGTATCTATTGTGGATGCCCATATATCTTAAATAGGGGTTTCATTATTAAGTATATATGTATTTGCCCACAATTAGAGAAACCTGCATTTAACTGCAGGCGACACCTTGAATATTATATAAATCAGGGCCCACAAGTAGGATATCCAGTCCCATATTAGGCATGACGAACACCAAAGGCCCCAAATATTAGTCTCTAATCTCTATGTGTAGAAAATGCAAATAATAGAGAACATTTCAAAACAGTAAAACAATCATAAATCAACAGGAAACAATAACCTCACTCCATTAATCTTGCTCGGGCTCTTATAAGGCGAATATTTTTGCGGTGTTTTCCTAGGAGATCTCCTGGGGGTCATTTGGTATTCTCTGCATATCTTGGACTCAGCTTCTAGTTCTTGCAGCTCTCTGTATGCCATCTCTAGCATCCGTTGCCTCCATTCCTGGTATGATTCTATTTGGGGCTCAGCGGGCTGGTCTTCTTGAACATGTGTTTCAACTTCCATGACTTCACTTTCAACTAAAAAGAAATGACAAGGTTATGAGTACTTGTGTTTTTCATTGTGATTTTTTAACACGTTAACTGCCAATAAAATGAGTATACTTTTCAATGTTGTTCGATGATTAATAATTCTTGATGGAGAGTCAGAAATTATTCCGCATTAATAAAACCCATTATTAAGAGTGTATTCTAACTAATTAATAAAAAAAACAATCGATGAAAATTTAAAAGAAGATGTTATTTTTCGTTGGATTGATAGGAAATTTAGGCATCGCACAACATTGACCGCGTTGGCAGTTAACGTGTTAAGGTGTTTTTTTTTTATATTTCTTAAGGGACAGAGCACACTAGGCGAAATGTGGGTGTATTGGTTGCTACCAGCACCTCTGGCTTCTGAGAAAAAAAGCTTGAGTTTATGTGTGTTATATTATGAATAGAAATATCAGAAAAACATAATATAAGATGAGGATACATGTTGTAAAGTGTAGTTTCAAGACTAAACAGAGTCCGCCAACCTGCACTAGGCCAGCGTGGTGGACTATAAACACTCTCAATCGTGCTCTCGATTGTAGAGGAGGCCCGTGCCCTGACACAGACAGACTAAATAATATATAAAATTGGTGAATGTTGAAAATTGGTTTGAAAATTATTTTCATTTTATTTCATTTGATTACATTATTTATTAACATTATAAATAATTCATTCATACCATTAGTGTCACTTTTCTTTGCAGGTCTTCCTCTCTTCTTCTTAACAGCTGTGAAGTTAGCGTCTACAAACTTAGTCCACTCTGTGTCTAGTTTAGTCCACTGTGCTGGTTTTAGTCTAGATTTTTCTATAAGCTTTGCTTTTGAGACTTTCACTTTGTTAATCCTGGAAATAAACCTTACCATTAAACCTGATTTAAATGATAAATATTTTAAACAAGTTAAACATTCCACTAAAACATTAAATGTATAATTACATTGGTATTATAAGATTTAAGCTAAAGCAATTTGACAATTTGGTGCAATGTTTCAAGAAAAAATATGTAGGTCATTGTGGCATTGGGGGTAGGTTTAAAAAGACAAATAATGCTGTGTATTCATGCTTTTTGCCTTTTCATAAGTTGGGTGATATAATTATTCACAGGTTTATTTAAATTTATTATGTTTCTTTTCACTATTATCATAATCATCTACATCTCAGCCATAGGAAGTCCACTGCTGAACATAAGCCTCCCCCAACAATCTCCACATCAACTGGAAAGGGCCTGCATCCAGCGACTTCCTGCAACCTTAGTCAGGTAGACCATCCACCTTATAAGCAGGCATCAGATATGCTTCTTTTACAATATATAAATTATTAAAATTGTTTACCTGCATGCGTGATACACAGCCATGCATACATACTGTGGCAGGTTCATGTCAATTTCCTGAAACAATAATACTATAAATAAATTCTCATCTAATTTAAAATAAATAAATTACATAAATAAATAAATTACATAAATAAATAAATTAAATTAATTATTTAATTAAAGCAAGAAATTAAAATAAATAATACTAAGTATAAGAAATATATTGTATATAGAGATTAAGTTCTATGTGTATTGACTTGTCATAAGAGCTTTTAAATTGCCTTTGTGAGCAATAAATACATTTCATTTCTCTAACTAATGTAGGTAGTAAACAATGGCAATGAAATCCTATTATATTTTAAATACATATGTTATTTTATGTGTGCTTTCTTATGTTAGTTGATATTTCAGATAACTACAACACTATAAACACCGGGCAAGACCACACACTTTTTAATAGTGGTAAATACTATAACCAGCTAAATTATAATGATCACCATGCCATATTTATTCCTCTTTCTTGCTCTATTCCAACATTGGCATAATCATCAAATGTCAATGGAGCCATGCCACTTTCAAAAGAAGAAAAATTATGGAAATTTCATCAATATAGTGGACAGGGTATTTTCTACATAAGTTTGGCTTATAGCACATTATGTACAACTATGAAGTTGTAATATCATACCATTTTTGCCAACTTGCAGTAGTCAGCAAGCATCTTATCAGCCTGGTCTTGAATGCCACTGCACTGTAGAGACACACACAGCATGTTAGTTGTCAGTCTATCACAGTTCAGCTCTAGAAGATTCTGAATCATCTTCTTACTGTTATTGTACATTGATGGCTTCAGACCGGAATATTTGATGGCTGTTTTCTGAAATATTATATATAAAGTAAATGAATAAAATAAATGAAGTTATACATATATTTTACTTGTGTTTTGTTAACATTTTCTTCTTGCTTTCTTACAGTTAAAGATAATTGTGGAAATACGGCTTTTATTTTCAGACTGATGAAATAATTTTTTACTAAAATTTATTAAATAAAATATTATTTCAACTATGTAACTGCAGAATTAGAGAATAAAATATTTTTGAATGATTTTTTTCTCAATAGGCTTGCTAAATGAAAATTTAAATGTATTTTATATAGATTATTTTTACACAAATAAAGGCAAACGCATGTAATAAATACTTACAACATCGAATTCGGCACCAAACATGATAGCGGCGAGCTCTAAGCATATCACGATTTTACTTGTATCAGATATATTGCTGCCTGCGATAGACTTAGTCTGCAGAAGACGCTCAAACTCTGCCGCTTTACTATAATTTACAGTAACAGAAGCATTAAATAAGTGAGGAAAATCAATTCATTGAAAGAACTTCTTATGAAAGTACTTTCGCATTTCGATCATTTCATTTATAAATAGACTTACCTTAAAACTTTGTCTTCGTCACCAAGTCCTAGCTTAGAAGCTATTAAATGTATAGTTTTATTGTGTTTTGCCATATTTTCTGAGATATAAGTCTTACTTTAATACAATTTTACAAACCAGGCACGTTTATTTTGCTAAGAATCGCGCCTTTTCTTTGACATTTGTTTGAAGTTCGAAACCAGTGTTGCCATAAAATATTTTCAAGAATTGTCTATGGATAATATCGCATCCTGTTGCAATAAATAAACTGACATCTACATATCACTACCGACGTACAAGTAATCAACTAAATAGGGTTCGTTTGCATAGTAAATACAGTAAACATCTCAAGTAAATTCTACTCATTAATTACTCCTTGATATGTACTTTTTTCCGGGTATTAAACTGTACAATAAATTATACCCAATTCATTATTTAATAAATAAAAGACGTTGCAATCATTAAGCAGTATATAGTTAACTCATATTGGTGAAAAATATTAATCAATTTAAAAAAATAAATGATTGCTCCCTCGTTTCAATATTTTTATTGGTGTTAAAATGTTGTTGCCCGTCCACCACCCGGCCACTGTCGCCTCCGGAATTATTCACAACACTTCAATTAAAATATATCTTTGTAGTCCATAGAATTAGCGGTGCTCTGTGGTTGATACTATTTATCACTATTTATATTTGATTTTACTAAAACGTTGTATGTCGATCCAACTTCTTGGTGTTATAAGCTAAAACTATAGCGAATAAACAATACTTTGGCAGTTAAATCTTTCATTAATGCTATTTCTTATATAATGATCAAGTGTCATTACACATAAGAAAAAAATCTTAAAAATCGACTAATAAATAGACAGACCACGCCCCTTTATCTCGATTTTTGAAGTTTCAATGATAAAACACCTTGCAATATCAAAGGAGGCGACATGTTGATTTTTTTCTATAGGTTCTGTGAAGCCGATACGGATCCGCTGTCATTGCTACAAAATGTCTTTGTAGTTATCAGGGTGTAGGTCATTTAATTGTACACTTATTAACCAATTCGTGCTAATTATCGTATGTAAAACGTACCGTAAAGAAAAAGAAGAGGATCAACTCCACCCGAGAGAGGGGTGTGTATGCAGTGATAGACGGATATAGATTTGTATCAAAATAATTCGAAGCTATTTATAAATATTATTTTCTCGGCTTTTACTTATGTTCAAACGTTAATAGTAACGTCTGGTCTATAATTAAACCGTGAAAGTTTATAAATATTACAGTGTTAAATGGTGGATGTGCTAGCAGGTCCGGGGTGTTAGTGCGATTGGTTGCCATTTTTTCGCTTGGATATAATCCCGTGCAGTGATATCGGGGCGGCTGCGGCGGGCGCGAGTGTGCGCTGGGGGGTGAGGCCGCGCCGCGAGTGCTCCCTGTGAAGTGCTGTGGTGGTTTTCAGGTAGAGATGCAACTAGTGTCAGTGAGCTCGAGATAATACCAGTGCGTGTCGTATGTGCGTGGTGAGAGAGATGCGGGCGCAGTGAGGGGGCAGAGCGACACCACGGCTTCGTCAGTGGCGGGTGGCGCGCGGGGAGCCGAGTCTCCTTCGCAGGCCAACCAGGACACGGTGGATAACGCCACGCCCACCTGCTGGTGAGTACACCACACTGTTTTTAATCCTCTGGCTGTGGCTAAGGAATATCTGGAAACAGCCATTTGTGTCAGGTAGATAACCTTGTTATAGAGAGCAAGTGTTATGTGCCTGTCAGTTTTAAAGTCCAACCATTCTCATGGGAATACTTTTATCCAACACTGAAAAACAACATTAATAAGAGTATCTCCATGTAGAAATTCTAATTCAAAACTCCAAAAATAATGCTGACAAACATATGACTACACAGTATTTATAATTAAACACGAAATGGAAAGACTACTTGTGAATTGTGATATCTAAAATCTATGTAATAAAATGTCTTTGATTAAGTAATATGCGAACACCATTCTGTCTCAAGATAAGTAATATATTAAAATTGTGAAAAACATCTTTACAACTCGGCAGATTTTCTAGAGAAATAATATTCTGATTTTTGCATACTCCAATTACTGACCAATCTACAGTCTGCTAATTATAAATATAAATTTACTGTCCCACTACAACCATCCAAAGAAGTCTTACAAAGAATCATTCATAAAACCGACAACAATTTTTTGTATCACATTAATTACCATTACAATTGCACATTATACAATGCAGATTGATTTATATTGATAATAAAATGCAGAGAGCATTTGCATTATACCTTAGATCAAATATACTCTAGATTTAAGTAACAGCCTAAAAACGGTAAGAAGAATAAGAGTACAAATAATCTTGAGGTCTTATTTGATTTTATTATGATCCATAAACATAATAAATCTTAATTTAAAGGAATAAGGTTTATTGTTACCTGAAGTTGATTATAATTTAAGAATTTTTGCTACATCTTGTAGTTTGTAATTCAAATGTATAAGTATAAGCAACCTCTGACACTTTTGGTATGTGATTTTGTTCCAGACCCTGTATCTAGTATATATTTGATGGAAGCAATATAGTCTAATATTTACATAACCTTCAATCTGCTCAGTAACTGTAATCATTTTGCAGTAATCTTTGGCTATCTGAAAATGAATTATTATGATTGAAATTGAGATTTGTAGAGTACAAATAAGTATTTAATCTGGGTAATTGAAATAAATGCTGACTTAATTTTTATTATAGTGGAAATAAAGGGATTTGGAGGAGTTTTAATGCACAATTTATTGTATTAAAAAGAAAAATAATAATTACTTACATTATCTAAGCTGCAAACACAGCAGAACTCTTAGAAAGGTTGCAGGAAGTCACTGGATGTAGGCCGCTTCCAACAGGTTGTCTATGGAATTTTGTGGAGGCCTAAATTCAGCAGTGGACTTCCAGTGATAATGATAATATTTTATTGGTAATCTAAGGCAAACACAGGTTAGGTGTTATGTCCTATCTTACCATCTCTATTACCACATATGGTTCTAGTATGGGTTATTTGTCGTACTGTGATTCTATATTATTTATTTTATTTGTTTTTCATTGAAATTTCATTAAATTATGTCAATCCATAAGACCAATGACCCAACTGTCACACAACGTTTCCAAAATAAGCAGCATGTTTGTGATTTATTATTTGATCTACACATTGCTAAATAATGAATGAAGAATATTAGTTAATAATAACTTTTTCCATATAATCTTTATTTAAACAGTAAAGTTTAATTGTCAAACTAATTATACAATCAATATTTTTACAATGTTGTATTTAGAAATAAATGGTTTTTGTGCTCACATTTGAAATCAGCTTGAACTCTTCTGCATTGATGAAAGGCATAAGTTCTGCTATTTTCAAGTGTAACTAGAATTTATTAATAAGAAAACAATAAATCTTAATGAGGAGGCCATAAATTCACATTTTTATACAAAATTATGTCATGTTCTACTGTTGATTGTAATACACTCCAATTTCAATTCAAAAATATCTTGAATAAATTTAGTAATCAATAAATAAGCTTAAAAAATCATATATTATTGATTTATATATTATTATTGATTTTTCACACATCCTCCTTCATAATATTATGTATAATCTATTGATAGATGCAAGTATTTTAGATGTGATATGAATGAAACCTTGCATTAAAATAGAAAAACATAGTAAAGAAGATGAATTATAATATCTTCAATTAAAAATATATTTTAGTACCAATTACTTCAATTTCACTAAAAATCACACTATGGCCGATTAAGTAAAAATATTAAATAATAATAAATAAATACACCCAACAGTTACATACATAGTCCTGACTCCACACTAAGATCGAGTCTTGTGTCGTGGGTATCAGGAACTAAGAGACTTTTCAGTCTCACAAACATCCAAACCCGGAAAATATTTGTGGGCCGCACAAACATTTCTCTCGGTGGGAGATCGAACCCGCGGTCTCTCGTTTCACAGGCGGCGTCTAACCAACTTCGCCACGGAGGCTGTCATGTGGCATTCTGTATTAATATTTTTTAACTCATTTATTGAATCATAAAATATTTTATCTGTGCAAATTGTTTACATTTATATAAAATACCCATTTATCATCCTCTCATTATATTCTAACTAAACCCATTTAGTTTACCTATACTATTTAATATGGAAATGGTCACAAAAATGTATAAACAATCATTTTGTATTAAATTCATTGGGTTGAGTTAAACATAGTGTTTATTTATAACTAGTAAACTTAGCAAAATTCATATGTAAAAAGAATGCCAAACTGAATGGTAAAATATTTTAATAAAATTGATATGAAGAGATTATTCAAGGTAATAAAATTAAATAAATAAACTTTTATATAACTTTTTTGGGGTATATATATGATCAACAGTAGTAGACTTCCTGTTGCTAAAGAGAGAGAGAGATATGAATATTTCTTCAATTTCTGTACAACATATTTTATTACTTTTATTTTTCACAATAACATTTTAAATAATATCATTTGCTTATATTCTTGTGTAAGCATTAATTTTACTGATAAAAATTGATAATGAATACTTTTTTCTTAATTTTTCTATTGCTCTTAACTTTTTATTTAAGGAACAACTTTATTTAACAAGGATAATGATTTTTTTTCATCAGATAACAGTTTAATTATTTTGATACTTCATATTGGGTTGTAGCATAGTACAGTCAGCAACATAAGTCGCTGAATACTTCACGTTTTTTAATAACCTTTTTATGAATTAAAATTTGTATGTCCTACTCTGTAGTCGTAAAATATAACCAAGTAAAGTCATCTATGCCGAGAAGTGCCATACGATATTGAAAATAATTATTATTTTGGATAATAAGACAATTCCAAATCTCATGACTGTGTAGCGACTTATGTTGCTGACTGTACAAACAAAAATGTATATTATATGATATCACTAAATTAAAGATAGGTATCCAACAATTGTATAGCAATGATCTTTATCAAGTTATAATATTTGAATTAACATGGGTTTATAGACCAATACATGTTCTTATCAAATGTAAGATATTAATGATAAGTCCATTGTTATTTTTAAACATAACTGAAGTAACATTTAATACTTTTAAACTCAAGTATTTTAAAATTTGGGATTTAGTGATGTGTTCTGGGAAATAAAATAACAAATACACTTAATAGTCACATACATACATAGTCCCAACTCCCATGGTAATCAGATCATAGACAATGAGAGGCTTTTCGGTCTCACAAACACCCAGACTGGAGACTTGTGGGCTTCACAAACATTTATCTTGGTGTGGAAATCGAACCCGCAGCCTTTTGTTTCACAGTCAGCATCTAACCAACTATACAACAGAGGTTGAAATAAATTATTTTTGTTTTAAATTAATAATATTCAGAATTATCTCACAACATTTATTAAGATTACACAAATTTTTGCATATTATGCACATAAATCATGCCTTGGTTGCTTTAGTAAAGTTAAGACAAAGAGATATCTTCCTAACATGCTATACTGCCATGGTAATCGAGAGAGCAATAAGTCAAAAACTCATGGTATTTTTCTAAATTACTGATTTGAATGATCATTCAACATGCTATCTTCCTGTCTATTGTTTCATAAATCAATGTAAGTTAGAAGTGCATTTTATAGTTAATTAAATTCTGTTTTTCATGTACATGCAAGAACAATCTTTTTTTTTAAACCCCCATTTTATTGCCTCCTCCATACCATACATACAAAAATCATCCATAGACATACATACATAAATCACGCTTTTTCCTTAGAAGGAGGAGGCAGAGGTGCCCGGATACAAACATTTCGTTTTGTTTGTTTCGTCCTACGATGTGATAGCGGACGACCCTTTCGCCTATCGGGCACTAATTCTTGACACTGGGCTGATAGTGAACACAAAAATATAATATCACTTTGCACGACCCGGAGTCGAACCCGAGACCTCAGCGTTGTAATCGTTTCGTAGTACAACAGCGCCATCGCGGCAGTCAATTCGTATTCAATGTAAATTTAATTTCAAACAGGTTCATCAATGAATCAGTTTATTTGTGTGGTTTGACTTATGTTTTCACACGAATTTTATTGTGTGAAAACAGTGATTATAATATCAAAGTATTGTAATATTGTTTTTTTTTTATTGCAATGAATGACGAGACGAATAAACCGTTCGCCTGATGGTAAGCGATACGACCGCTCATAAACAGTAGCAACATTCCACTGCGCTCGCCATCCTGAAACATAAGATGTCAGAAGAAGGCTACAATGTCCTTCAATCCGAAACACAACAGTGCATTTGTGTTGTTTCACGGGAGAAATAGACATTGCGGTGATACCTACCCAGATGGCCTCTCACATATGAGAGACCTACCACGAGTATACTCAGTAATATGTCAGTTCTGAGTGTAATTATTCATTATTCTATTCCGTAAATATCAACCTTTTTTGATTATCGCTTTTAGCAGACTAAATTCTTCTATAATAGTGTTTAATGGTCTTTGCCATAATCTAGGCTTGTATTGCAGGCACACATAAAAAAGCCATTTTAATTATTTTTCCATTGTTAAAAATATACGCTAATCCTTAATTAAGATTCAAGTTTCGTATCCTGGAAATCTGTAACTATAAAGACATTACTATTTTCATAACTTCTAACAACCTAATTCGTAGACTTATTAAACTATTTTAGTTGTCGAATTTTTGTCTGCTTCGCTCAAACTAAATTCAATAGTCGTTTGAAAGGGACATAGTATAAAACAAAGTCGCTTTCTCTGTCCCTATCTCCCTATGTATGCTTAAATCTTTAAAACTCCGCAACGGATTTTGATGCCGTTTTTTTTAATAGATAGAGTGATTCAAGAGGAAGGTTTATATGTATAATACGTGCATATTATTGTACATAAATCTATTTGTACCCGGGCGAAGCTGGGCCGGGCCGCTATTCGATTATATAGGTTTATAAATTATCTATGAATAAGACCGTAAACCATTATGGATTATATAAATTGTTATCACATTGGGGATTGAACCCGTGGCCTTCCGTTTCAGAACGCACACCAAAGAATTTGTCAAATATATACCATCCATGTTAAAATTGTTATTTCTAATAAGAAACCCATTGAGAAAATAGAGGTGACACAGTAAACAAAATCTAGCGAAAACTAGCGGTACTGTACCACAATTTTTGTTGCTATCTCTGCCACTTACGCAGTCTCTCTATCTTCCGTCTCGTTTCACTGACTTCCCGCGTGCCGGAATTATTCGAGATTTTTTAAATATTCAATAGGTACGGCAAGAGAGCAAACATGTCACCTGATAAGTGATCACTGCCACCCATGAACATTCACGACCCTTGAATCATAGATTATTGTTGGTCCATGAAATCGGGACGGGATCGGTAAAGAAAAAAAATGGAAAGACGAAAGGGGTATTGGGCATCCGATAATCTACAATCAGCAATTGATATTAGTAAAATATTTCAATGTGTGAACCAAATGCAAGAAGTTGCATATTTACTTTCGTTCTGTAATAGTAGAAAAACTTCAGTAAATGAATATGCATGTACAGTTTAACACTTGAATATGAAATTGCATTCATAAAGTGGAATTTTAATCACAATGCAAATATTACTTTAGTTATTATGCAACGAATGAGAACTTTACTCTTAGTTTTGATGCTGGGGAGTATGTTGGGTCCTCTGGTCTCTCTATAGTATTAGATAGTTACATATTATTCGTAAATGATTACAGCTTCCTTTCCATGATTTAGATGAAAGCTGGTCTCTTAAAATGGGAGAAAAAGGTTTTTTTTATTTTTTTATTATTGCAATTAATGGCGAGATGAGCAAGCCATTCGCATGGTGATAAGCGATACGACCGCTCATGGACAGTAACAAAACGAAACACCATAAAATACAAATCAATGTTTGTCATTCCACTGCCCTCGCCTTCCTGAGACGATTTTAAGTCTCAATATGTCCATTGTCCAGTAGTTACCCTTGCTATAAAGTCCTTTAAACCGGAACAACAGTGCTTTTACATTGCTGTTTGCCGGGATAAATAGACATTGCGGTGGCACTCACCAAGATGGGCTCTCGCACAAATGAGAGATCTACTGGGATTTATTTATTTCGTTTTAAATCTTGTAGTGGAAGTAAAAGAATCGGGATGCAAACCAAGACTAGTGACGTCACTAGGCTTAACATTCTGTCCTATTATGTGATAGGAAGTAGGTATAGAACATTCGTAAATAATCTTTTTCTGGCTGCCTTCATCCGACACTTTGATGGGGTCAGCGTAATAAAAATTACGAACTACGTTGCAATACTTTTTGAAGCATAAAATACTATTAATAGTCTTATACGTACAAACCTACTGATAAGTTAAATCTAAATAAATATAATAGCGGAATATTTTCTTTTCTTATTTAGGTTATCACTGCCTCAATGTAATAAGATTTAAGTGTAAGAATATTTTTTGGAACTCAGTTTGGTTTTGGCTTTTTTTTTCATTTAATTCTCGTGTATTAGATCGATGTACGACCGCACTAATTGGGTAAATATATTTTCGATTTGATTTCCAAGTCGCCAAATCTTTAGTTTTGGTTAATTTAAGGTTTTATCTATCTGTTGCGTATCATAATATTAGTTATGTCTAATTTACATCGAAATAATAGGAAGAATTTTAATTTAATAAGAATTTTATAACGTGACGTAGTTATACCACGGTACGGTTACAAAGCATTCGATATTTCTACTAATTATCATCTCGGAGTCAGGAATTAGTACCCGTGTGGCGATAGGCTCGCCCTCTATCACATCATACAAAGCGAAATGTGGGTGTCTTGGCGCCTTTGCCTCTTCTGCGAAAAAGGACGAATTTCCGTGCTTTCCGGCGTTTTTGCCATACCTATTACTGGAATCAAGTGTAACAGCTCACATAATAGGTCCCATTTAAATGTAATAAGGATTTGAACCGTGGTGCTTTACAGCTGGCTTCTCCGGCTGTAAAAGTCTTTTTGCGAGGTTATTTACCTCTTTATTTCATTGTTTTGTCACCCGCTTTGCACGGAGGGAAGTGGACAATAATTTATTTCCAACTCCTCCTATTAATTTAACTTTCTGATTGATTTCGTTGCGGGTTAAAGACAAGTTAGACATTCCCGGAGACTCGCCGAGCTTCAATGCTCGGTGTCATTACATTGCGTGCCACTGTTGATCCTGGCTTACAGGAGTTGCAGTGGTGGGTGTGAGGGTGGGACAGTCTCCAGTCTCTTCTGAGAAAAAGGCCAAATTTATGTATATATAAATCAAAGGATCAATGATTTAACTGTAATATTTTTAGTTTTAAATACAGATTCCCTTACGATTTCCGTAGGAGGACGATTTAAGTTGGATTTGTCTTTTCGCTCTTTACATTTACTTGAAGCCTTTTAATTTTCTGTTAGCCTTTTGCCGTCTTGAAATATTGCAACGCCCACACAGGTCCATTATCACCCACTACAAGAACATGTCTAAGGGCTTTTAAGTGTTTAAAAAATTAATTAACTTCAAAAATATGCTTATTTTTTCTTACGTTTACGCTATCTCTTACCGATATATTAAAAGATAATGAATTTAAATTCTGTTCTTTTGAGAAACACCAGTATTGGGTCTTTGGAATTTGCGGGTTAAGCTATAGCGGCATTAATCATAGACTTTAAAAAAAATTGTCTTCGATTCTTATGTCCCTTTTGAACGATTTAATTCGGTTTGAGCGAAGTAGGCAAAACATTCGTTAACTAAAATAGGTTTTAAAATTTCTACGAATAAGTAGTAAGTAAAAATAATTGGGAGACAAATATTGCACATTCGCGAACTCGCGGACTTAAGGCGTGAACAGTCACAAATATTATGTATAAAATACATATATATATACGTACCATACAATAAACCCCTACCATTCGGGACTAGGCAGCCTAGCCACACACTATTGCAATTTGTGTGAGATTGATTCCCGCTTTACTACAAACGGTAATGAAAATATTTTGTGGAATCCTCGAGATTGTCATTCTCATCATCCTTGAGATTCTCAGAAACTCGTCATTCCACCGTGTACTCAAATAAAATGCATGCTGCCATCAATCCTCACTTACCTATGTGGCCGGTGTTAGAGACTGTCCCGTCCTCACACCCACCACTGCAACTCCTGTAAGACAGGATCAACAGTGGCACGCAATGTAATGACACTGAGCATTGAAGCCCGCCGAGTTTCCGGGAATGCCGTATCTAGAAACCAGAATCTAATTTTATAATAGACCAAACAAAAAAAATAAAAGTACCTAGGATAGAGAGAAACACCCCATCTATTATTTAAAGGAATCACATGTCAGACACAAAAAGTAAGTGTTACCGGTAATGAGGTGCATTATCTGTACCAAAACTCCATTGATAGCAAACACGTTGTCCCAATGGAATTCAACCGGCTGCC
The DNA here is from genome assembly GCA_023078785.2 of Hyles euphorbiae. Classification (NCBI taxonomy): domain Eukaryota; kingdom Metazoa; phylum Arthropoda; class Insecta; order Lepidoptera; family Sphingidae; genus Hyles; species Hyles euphorbiae. Next base: position 7,454,014 of record CM041048.1, read on the forward strand.
ATCCAGGCGCCTAATGCGTTACACAACACCGTAGATCACTTACATATTGCTTCCGGTAGGTTCTGGTATTCCGATAGTGTATTGAATTTGGAATCAGAATCGGGATGTATTGCAATTTGGTTTGTATTTATTAATTAAACAATTGTGATTTAAATACATTCTCAGTTGTAACCCTTATGGGCTGTGTACATTTCCTGACATAAATTGTATAAGAGTTAGGTTTAGTTGTCTCTGTATCAACCCATATACGTCCCATTGCAGGGCACGGGCCTCTTCTACAATCTAGAGTACGATTGAGAGTGGGTAGGTCATATAGTCCACTACGCTGGCCTAGTGCGGGTTGGCGGTTTTTCATAATATACCAATTCTTACAAATTCGCTATGGTATGCATGTTTCTTCACGATGTTTTCCTTCACCCTTAAAGTGCGTGGTGATTGAGTATCAATAAACACGTGACTACGAAAAATCAGACTTGTGCCCTAGTATTTGAACCCGCTACAGCCGTGAGCATGTTGGCAGCCGCGTCTGGTCCGTTTATCAACACGCACTGAATCACTACATAGAATAAAACAAAGTCTCTTTCTCTGTCCCTATGTCCCTAAGTCCCTTTGTATGCTTAAATCTTTAAAAATAAGCAACGGATTTTGATGCTGTTTTTTTTAATAGATAGAGTGATTTAAGAGGAAGGTTTATATGTGTAATACGTACATATTATTGCACAGAAATCTATTTGTACCCGGGCGAAGCTGGGCCGGGCCGCTAGTTATAAAATAAATAAAAGATGTTCGCCATTAATACCATCGATAGTTATTCTAAAATACATTCCCATGTTAAATAATTCATTTGATAATGTTAATTCCGATCGATCAATACCAATTACAGCGTTCATCACTCCATATTTTTTACTCCATTCACAAAAACCCGATTCACTCGATACGATGTTTGTACTCATTGAGTAAATAATTAATACAGCTGTGTATGGCGTTTAGATTTTAATACAATGCATTTTACAATGCAAATTTTTGTATTTTACATTCAATGGGTGATTTAATTTTTTTTATTATGGACCAATTTAAATAAATAAATACACCCACCCAACAACAGTCACATTCATTGTTCTGACCCCACATTAAGATTAAATTAAGTCGTGTGTCGGGGGTAGTAGGAACTACGAGAGACTTTTCGGCTTAGAGTAATTACCTCTTTTCGGTGTCACAAACACCCATGCCCTAGGCAATATTTTAGGGTATTTCCTGTCGTGTAGGGTACTCCCTATAGGGATGGATACATCACCAGCTTAAAACTACAAAAGTCAACAAATAAATAATGGCATAAAAAATATAATAATTATGCCAACTCGCACATTAGCCAGGGCGGTGGACTATAACCCCTCTCAATATTATTCTCGATCGTAGAGGAGGCCCGTGCTCTGCAGAGGGACGTATTATGGGCTGTTATAGAACTACTTAAACATTGATACCTACATTTTTATAACCCACAATCCAACATCTTTATTTCGTAGCATTATTATCCGCTTTGTTACAGAGGGAAGTAAACAAAAATATTTCCAACTCCTTTAAATCTAATTTAATCATTGATTTCGTTGCGGGTTAAAGAAGAGTTTTACATTCCCGGAGACTCGTCGAGCTTCAATACTCTGTGCCATTAAAATGTGTGCCACTGTTGATTCTGGCTTACAGGAGTTGCAGTGGGTGTGAGGACGGGACAGTCTCCTAACCTACAGTCGCACACTACTAAACAAACGGACCGACAGTAACGAATGACGTCATTAGGTTGCGTAGTTAATTATATGCACGCGCAGGTTATATGTGATCCTAAAATAAACTAGCGAGACCAAGTTAACTCTGTCATTTAACTATTTATAGAGGATCGATACAGAAACACCACTGTAACCTTTTATAATTAGCTGCGGTTCTCATGAACGCGCCAGGGACTAAGGATAGGGGGGGCATGGTGCCCGTTAATAGTAGACATTGTATACTAAAATGTATTGGGTTTCTGCTAACTATATTGTATTTGTTGCATACGATATTCGTGCTACAAAATGTGACGTGTGTAAAAAAATAGGTGTAGGAAGTTTTTTCATAGTAATTTTTTCTATCAGAAACATTTATGGTTTGCTTATTGTATGCTACGGTGTTATAGGCAGAGAACTTCAGGTCCTTATTGGATGAAAATAAAATAAAATGAAAACTAAAAAAAAAATGATGGCCACATAACAAAAATAATGTCATTTTTAGATCATTGCTTGTAGTGAAATTCATGGTTGATTATCTGCCTTTTAAAATATCAGAGTGGGGCAGGCATATGAGAGACCTACCACGATTCATTCATTAAAAAACATAATTTCTCGCGACTGCTCTGCATCTAATTTAGCAGTACCAATTCGCCATTACGAAAACAAAACGATGAGTGGCAAATTGACTCACACATATATTACGCATACTCTACTGTTTTTTGATATGGTAACCAGCTGATATAAAGCAAGCGTGTAGCGTACGCAGATATCATCTGTAGTAAAAACACTTCGGAGAATTGTGAATCATGTGTTTTCAACATTATTAGTATGTGGTGCATTAGAATGGACGGGGTTAGTTTATTTTAGAACTTCATTCTAGTATTGTTTTCTGTGACGAGACGATCTGACTAAGATTGCAGGAAGTCGCTGGATGCAGGCCGCTTCCAACAGGTCATTGTGGAGATCCTTGGAGGGGCCTATGTTCAGCAGTGGACTTCCTGTAGCTGATATGATGATGATGATGATTGTTTTCTGTAACGAGAGGCTGCGGGTTCGATTCCCGCGCCAAGACAAATATTTGTGTTATTCGCAGGTATTGTTTTGGGTCTGGATGTGTGTGAGACCGAAAAGTCTAGTAGATTCTGGTTTACGACACAAGACTCGATCTTAATTTTGGGTTAGGTGGATTATTTATTTATTTTAAAACATTCTGAGTTCGTATCGTTTTTATAGAGTAACCCCTAGAACTATGTAGCTATGTGACTTGTGTGTGTTTGTTTATTCATTTAGTTAGGCCTGAGAAGTCTGTTATATGCAAAACCTGTTGATGAATTTGACCATTTAAATGGTAGTGTCTATTGCCCTGTAAAGGTCAGCGCATACCGGGACGTAATGGCAAGGGATTTTTTTCTCTACAAAGGATACTCAAACTTATCTGGTAGGTATACGACATAAATTTCAATGTTTTTTTATGCCGTGGCATCCAAAAGGATTTCTTGAGACGGCATTGGAGAGCGTGCCAAGGGATCCCCAGCGGGATGCCGGATGCGGGATACATGATGCTCATTCCGGAGAGCCACACATTGTTCGATATGGTGATGGTGTTTTACCACTAGTGATACTTCAGGCGAGTTTTCTAGGACTTCATTCTGGACTAAATCGTTTTGGTATCTCCCGTATCATACACTGCTGTAACAGCAAAACTTATTTGTATTATTATCGACTGAATGTCCGCACGTCATGAAAGTCTCTCATCGAAAATCAGCGTTGCAGTGCTGCTCAGGTGGTGTGGCAGCATATTACCTGAATGTTTACTTTTCTGACGCAATATTTATCATCTTTTTACCTTAAGTGTTTTACTTACTCTTCTAAGGCACGCCTTTTTCCCAAAAAGGCTAGGTAGGGGTATCAGGACACCCACATTTCGCCGTGTATGTTCCGTCCCACGATGTGATAGGTGGCGAGCCTATTGCCATATCGGGCATAAATTCTACTTACTCCTCTATAATTTATTGTGCCACTAATACATATTCTTTCTTTTCTTTCCATCAAAATAAACTTAAAAGTAGTTTAATTATCTATGGTTAAAACATCTTAAGTCCGACAAGCTGCACTAGCCCTCTTAAACTTGCGGTCGTAAGTGTCCCGTTCTCAATATTGTGAGATTATGATCCAGATATGCGCGTGGTGGCCTGTTGGTAAACGGACTAGACGCGACTGCCAACATGTTCACGGTGGTCGTGGGTTCGAATCCCAGGGCACACCTCTGACTTTTCGGAGTCATGTGTGTATTGGTAGTCAATCACCACGCACTAAAACGGTGAAGAAAAACATCGTGAGGAAACCTGCATACCATAGCGATTCATAAGAATTTCTATGCTATGTAAGTCCGCCAACCCGCACTAGGCCAGCGTGGAGGACTATATGGCCTAACCACTCTCAATCGTATTCTCGATTGTAGAGTAGGCCCGTGCCCTGCAGTGGGACGTATATGGGCTGATACATACATACATACATGATCCAGATAAAACGCAGTAGATAAATTGAATTAATTTATTAATATGGTTGGTCAAGCATTGTTCCGGACAGATGTCACTCTCAAAACGTAAATGTGTTTATGACAAGGTCGTGTTTATTTATATTCTATGTAGAATTTACAATTTGATTGAACAGCCCGCGGTGATGTATTTGGAAATCCATAGATGCTCTGAAAAGGGTAATTAATCTCTGGATTAAACATGAGTTAGGCTTAAAAATATATAAAGTCAAGTCATTTAAAAAAAATCTATATCTTTGTGGAGTTCATAGTACTTATTTTATGTTGCTTAAAACTTTGACGTTTTCAGCAAGAAATCGCTTTGACGCTTGAAATGACATTATTAACCTCATTTCAAAAATATGATCTATTATTTACGGATGTTATCGCGGATTTAATTTAATTTTTACATGTTTTAATTTCATGACATTTCGATTACTTTACAGCTTTTGTGGTCACGGAATGGATCCAGTCATTTAAATCCGCGACTGTTATTAATAAAAAGGTTTCTCTTTATCTTCTCTCACCAATATGTATTTACTAAGGCTCAATTGCACCAAGTAACTTTGCCAATACCTTTGCCTATGAAAATGTCATCGCCATACATTTGAGATGTATTTGACCTTGCGAATGTATGGAATTGACAGTTTCAAGGGCAAAGGTATTGGCAAAGTTACTTGGTGCAACTGAGCCTAACTAACATGTCTGTAAAATCATTAGAATTATTACATATACATACTTTTACAAAAAATATTAGTAGTTGCCTATAGTTATTAATACATAATTACCTATCAATTGTTTGTATTAAAGAGTATTATATCTATTTTATATCAACTCCTTCAAGATTTTTTGCCTAAAATGTAACCATAGACTATTATGAAACATTTAAAAAGAATTCCATGCGCTGCCGGGTTCTTGAATTCGGCGCACAATAGTTAGCGCGTCGACACTTCTCGCCCGTGCTAACTGCTGGTGAAAGTTGCACAGGATTAACGCTCTTCACTTCTCAATATTCAGTATACTGCATTCCACAATTATTGCTATACTTACAAGTTTTATTGGGTGTGTATGATATGAGATCATTATGGATTCTCTCGGGGAACACAAATGTAGAGTATTATTAAAATATATCATTGAAATTATACATTCTCTACCTGTATTTCTGTTACAATTAATGGCAAAGTTAAGAGTAAACGTGTCATTTGCCTGATATAAGCTATAAGCGATATGTCCCGGATATGACCGCTCGTAGGCTGTAGCAAAACCAAACAACACCAGTTTAGGTGCCATCGCAATATCTATGTGTTCCGCTAAATAGCAGTGTGAATGAATTGTTGTGTTCCGGGTTGAAGGACATTGTAGCCAGAGCAACTACTGGACATAATGAGACTAAACATCTTATGTCTCAGGATGGCGAGCGCAGTGGAATGCTAAGTATTGCTTTGTAATTCAAGATGTTGTTTGGTTTTGCTAATGTTCATGAGCGTTCGTATTGTTAACATCAGGCGAATGGCATGGTCGTCTCGCCAATCAATACAAAAAAACGAAATATATAACAAATAAGACTAAAAGGAATTTCTATATTTAGAACTATTTTCTCACGCTCGCATTGTGGCGTTTTTTCAGACGGGGAGTAATCAATTCAATTAAATCGGATAATAGAGGAAACGTTACAGTGATTGCACGGTCGATAGTAATTACTGATAAAGATTCTATTACTGTTTTTAGGAACTATGGTGCGACTATTGAACATTCCCTTTATACTATAATGTGAATTATAAAATTCAAGTAAGAGGGCCGACTGCAGATCCCGGTATCCCAATTTAAAAATTTCGCTCCGAACAAGATCTACGCTAGAGCCCATTAAAAGTCCAAACTCGTTTCAGACTTTACAAAGGAACGACACCGTTTTTACGGGTCGCCTGGACTGCCTACACCCAGGAGGGTTACGCCTAGGTATTGTTACTCCAACGTGGGGCCTCTTATCCCAGAGGACCTGTGTTTGTCAAGGCCTTGCGGTTCAGATTTGAAGCTTTGAAGGCAAGGGGCAGGATGCAACAGGTGGAACTGATAATAATTATCGATGGGATCGTAAGATTTAAGTGACGTTATATGTCCACTTACAAGGTGGTTAGAGCACCAATGCAGGTAGGAAATGGCTGGATGCAGATAGAGATTCTGCTATCGCACGCAACTTATGGATAATAAATAACACCCAACAGTCACATACACAGTCCTGACTGGACACTTAGATCGAGTCTTCTGTCATGCGTATTAGAAACTACGAGAGACTTTTCGATCTCACAAACACCCAGATCCGAAAGAAATATTTGTGGGCCGGACAAAGATTTCTCTCGGTGCGAGGATAGAACCCGCGATCTCTCGTTTCACAACTAGCGTTTGACCGACTGCGCCACGAAGGCTGTTAGGGTCCGATATTAGGTTTTTGCGGCCCTCTCGACGAGGCATATGTATATTAGATTTTTTGTAGGATTATGAATTCCATAGATTGCTTTAAGACAGTCACATATCTAATCAAGCTTTTTATCAGCGAATACATACTTAAAAACGATAACTGAGCTGTCTATCCTAGAATTGAATTAGAGACTTCCAATTTCACAGTGTTTCCCGTTCCTAATTAAGCTACCGTCCACTCAGCAACAGATTTTAAGCTAAACGAAGACGGTCTCTTGTAAACAACAAAGCAAAGATTGGAATTGTTTACTTGTTCTATATTTATCGGCGGGAGTCCCGTAGTTTTTTTCACACCTATCGGTTCGCTGACTCGCTACGGATCGATAGCCTAACTTTTCCAGATTTTTTCCTTAGCCATCATCGGAGGATTTGACACGCCAGTTGCTTCTGGTTGGCTTTTTGTGCTGTCGGAAGTGTTTTTAAGCCTTTTATGCGTTCCATTGAAGATTTAAATGGAAAGATTTAATAATTGTCTTCGATTAGATGTTCTGGATGAGGTTGGTGTATGGTGGATTGCGTTATAGCAAGGATCTTGAAATCTAAATATGAAATATCATGTTTTATTTTCTAAAAGACTTTGGCAACAGGTTAGAATACGGGAAAAGTATTACATTGTAGAACGAATATAATAAACATCTGTTTTTTCACGCATTTTTTTTCTCTCAAAATATTTTTTTACTAATTCCAGTGTAAACGTTCTTAAAAATACTGTAATCAACCGAAAATAAAACTGCATTGTTGCTAAAGATGTGTACTGATAAAGGAAAGTGAAAATAATTCCCCGAATACACATGGCGGCTTGTAAAACACGTCCTAAAGGTGTTGGCCCACTGCGCACTCCGGTGATAACGAGGTAAAAGTGCATTCCACACACAGATGGCTATTTGTGGGTAGCTCGCAGTACTAATGGGTTTTCGGTGGAGTTTTTTTTTAAATTAAGAATAAGGGAAAGATATAATCCTCCTTCTTTCGCATTCGGGTAAAAAAGCTGATGGCTTGTTTTTTTTTTTTGATGATTGTATTAAGTATACTCGAGAAAAGTAAACCAAAACGTCAGCAGTGACTATCACTGCTGATGTTTTCTATAAAAACTGTCATTCGTTTTAAAAGATTGTTCTTATTCATGTCACCGATGTGTGGATTTAACCTAGGTAATTACTCTAAGATTTAACCTTTGTCCATCCCGTTTAGAGCAAGCTGGAAATGTAGTGCTTACCGACCAGCGAAAACCGTCTTAAAGAGATCATCATATCAGCCACAGGAAGTCCACTGCTGAACATAGGCCTCCCCCAAGGATCTCCACAATGACCTGTTGGAATCGGCCTGCATCTTAAAGAGATACTCTATTCCAATTATACTGCCCTTGACAGCCTCTGTGGCGAAGTTAGACGCCGGCTGTGAAACGAGAGGCCGCGGGTTCGATCCCTGCGCCGAGATAAATATTTTTGTGATCCACAGGTTTGTTTCGGGTCTGGGTGTTGTGACACCGAAAAGATTCATGTAGTTTCTGATACCAATGACACAAGACTTGATCTTAGTGTGGGGTCAGAACTATGTATGTGACTGTTGAGTGTATTTTTTTATGAGGCATGAGACGTATATGATATGAAAAATCTGTTGCATTGGACCGTTTAAATGGCAGTTGCTGAAGCCGTTTTAGACTAGTGTGAATGAACCAATCCACTCGATCTTACCATCGTATCAGAATTACGTGATTGTTGGGTTGTTGTTTATTTACGGTCAGATGCTTTGTAATATTTTATTATAATATTTTAATGTTTATTTAGTAAATTTTAGAACAATATCAATATTCAGACGGATTTGATGTTTAAAAGCATTTTTTACCAATTGACCTCAAGGTGCTTGACACTTTTTCTTACTTGCAATGAATGGTGTAACGGGCATGCTGTTCACCGGATGGTAAGCAATACGACCGCTCATGAACAGTAGCAAAACCAAACAACGCCTTGAATTACAAAACAATGCTTGTTATTCCACTGCGCTCGCCATCCTGAGAAATAAGATGTTAAGTCTCAATATGTCCAGTAGCTACTCTGGCTACAATGTCCTTCCACTGCTGTTTGGCGGGAGATATAGACATTGCGGTGGTACTTACCCAGTCGACCTCTCACATATGAGAGACCTACCACCAGCAGAGGAGACCCTAAGTACTTGTCACAATATCTGAAAGTGAAGGTTAGAATGCTCTTTAACATTCCTCGCTCTAATAGTATTAACATGTGTACGAGACTTTCTCGGACAAAACGTATGCTCGTATGACACTTTCGCGCGACACTTGTCATGGTGTCTTTTGAATCATAATGAGATCGCGGTTGTGCATTGTACTGCACGTTTTTCGTTCATACGAACTTATAACTACAAAAATCGTACGATTATAAGTTTAACTACGTATATATAAAAAGTCACTCCTTTAGAAAGGGTAGGCAAAGGTGCCAGGACACCCACATTCTCCTTGCATGTTCCGTCCCACGATGTGATAGGGGGCGAGCCTAACACTATATCAGGCACTAATTCCTGGTACGGGTTGATGATGAATACGAAAATTCAATATCACCTTGCCCAACCCGGGATTCTGAATGTCTAACTTGTTTTTGATCCGCAACGAAAGTAACCACAAAGTAAAATTATTGTAAGTAGTTGGAAATAAATATGTTAATTCAATCGTTCAAAATCTTATACCACAAAAAGCATGCAGTACAGACATATAAGTCCACGGTTATCACCTGGTTGCATATCATGCTACGCACGTACTCAACACAACATTCGTGGTGGTCGATGCATACCATCACATGTTAATGAACGTATAATACGGTCATAAAAATTCTAATTTATTTATTTAGGTGATTTATAAAACGCCCTTAACGGCCGATGCCAATAATCAGTCGAAAAAATTTGATTGAAGTCAATCTGGATTGTTTTCTACTTTTCGATTTGTCATTTACCATGTTGCCATAGTTTTTTCACTACTGAGTTTAATTATTGGCAATATAGTATCAGAAAAAAGATTGAGCTGTCATTCTCAAACGGTAAATTTTGGATTGGGATTGTTTATTGGCAGCGGCTGTAAGTCACTTGACACTGGCAGTATTATTCTCAACGAATCAGAATCAGTTGCAAAAAAAAAAAAAAAAACACGCCCTTAAGAGTAGTGGTAAGACCCCTCCCCCTACTATTAAGACCCTACGATCAATGTAATTATTACAAAGGCTTTTCTAACTTACAGTACAGAGAGAGTTTCATATCGATTCTTGAATTTAAGCCCGATGAATCGACGTTTCCAAAACATATTTTCTAAAATAGTGCTTAAAACTAGCCACCTTGTAGCTTATGATATACCCATTATAAGCTAAAGTAAACTTAAATATACGTTGTGAAGGTTGATAATAATATAGCAGATCCATAGCTGTCGAAGTGCCATCGGTTGTTTTTAATAACGTCCCAAGTCTCACGTCGATGAGGGCTGATGTGTAGACACGTAACATTACTGCATATTGGACGGGATTTGGAGTAGCTAAAGGCTTTTTTTACCTCGCTTATCTGTTTTCGGCAGGGAAAATCAGCTTACATACAGCTCTTTTGTATTGGCTGGAGTTACAAAGACAGAACACTGTTTTGAATAAAATTGGGAATATTTTGCCCTTTCACCATATCTTGTCAGGGAGACTGTCCCGCCCTCACACCCACCACTGTAACTCCTGTGAGCCAGGATCAACAGTGGCACGCACAGTAATGACACCGAGCATTGAAGCCACCGAGCATATCTTGTCGGCATGGATTATTTAAATTGCCCTGGATGGCGAGACGAGCATGCCATTTGCCTGATGATAAGCAATACGACCGCTCATGGACAGTAGCAATACCAAACACCACCATGAATTGACAAAGCAGTGCTTGGCATCCCACTGCGCTCACCATCCTGAGACATACTTTAAGTCTCAATATGTCGAGTAGTTACTCTGGCTACAATGTCCGTCAAACCGAAACACAAGAGTGCGTTTACACTGCTGTTTGGCGGGAGAAATAAACATTTCGGTGGTACTACTCAGGCGTCGTCTCATATATGAGAGACCTAACACCAGTACCATTAATTCGTCGTTTCAAGCATGTGGCGATTTCAGAGTTAAAGTTGAAGATATTTTCAAAGTAACTCGATGTTTTTAAGGGTTATACTGAAGCAAGATAGATTAATAGATTTACCCGTAAACTGTTATCAAATACTTTGATTTTAAAATGGACTATTTTTATGAATGTTTGTATAATGTTGATACGAGTGAGCGGCCCAAGTAATTGTTGCAAATGGTTTTGGGGTCATCAGTGGTGTGTAAAATGCAAACTAATTTTCTAGTTCCGATTACGTCGGAAATGATCCCGTTACATTTTTTATGACTACAATATATTAGTTGTACATGTCATTGTTTGACTTTATTATTTCTAATAAACTGTGTCATCATCTTCTCTTCCATCTTGTCCGGTCTTAGAATAATTCTACAACTAAATCTGTATACCCAAGCATAAGTTGCCAATAAGGTTTTGTAATTATCGTAACAGATCAAACCATTCAAAAACAGGCGTCCAAATATTCGCATCGTACTTATCGGACGAATCGCATCAAACAGATCGTAGTATTCTTTGTATAGGAATTCATAGTGCGTCCACTTATCTGCATCGTATCGCACGAATCTATCGGCAATGCCCATCCAAATGCTCTGAGGGCAATCCAAGTAAATCCGATCCGATCAAATTTCGATTGAATAGCTAATTTCTATTGATAGCTACTGATAATTTGAACGCATTATAAAAAAATAATCTTTGTTGCGACGCATCTGATACGTCCGATGCGAATGTACGCCGGGGGGGGGGGGGGGGGGGGTGTTACTCTATACTCCGACACGAAGTTCGAATGTTCGAAAATTAATATATCTGTCACGTTACCTAACATTGATTTTTAAATATACCAAAAATTCTGAACATTACAATTCAAGTTCATTGTTCCCAAATCACACCACCGATTGGCATTGCACCATTATTTGTGCCATGTTAAACGGTGGCACAACATGTCACCTTGGCAATAAAAAAACCAATGACCAGCGGTGACGTAACCGGTCGTTACGTGGACAATTCGTATATAGATGGTGCGGCTACCTTCCATTCACAGTACCTAGGAATACTAAATGGTGACCGTGGGTGGTGGCCTGTGTGACTGTTTGTTTGGTGTTTACACTTGGGCTTTTTTGTTTGATTATTGTGTTTATTGCTTATGTATAGAGTTGATTTTCATTTGGCGATATTTCGATAGTTATTATGAATGAATAATAAATACACCTAACAGTCGCATACATAGTCCTGACCTCACATTGAGATCAATTAAGTCTTGTCTCGTAGGTATCAAAAGCTACGAGAGACTTTTCGGTCTCACTAACACCCAGACCCAAAACTAATATTTGTGTTCCGCACGAACATTTGTCTCGGTGTGGAAACCGAACCCGCAGCCTCTGGTTACCCTGTCGGCGTCTAACTGACAACGCCATGGATGCTGTCAATATTATGCATTGAGTCTCGACATGCGGGATAATGACCAGGCATTGAAAAATATGTGGTTGCTATCATGATTGATCCATTATACTGGTTGGAGACGATGGGCTGAAGATCGAACCCAGTGGCGTGCCAGGAGAGGCATATGTCCAGCAGTAGACCCGGATGGGCTGATGATGATGATGATGAAGCTGTGTCAGTCATGGTATAAATCTTCGCACATTTCTATCTGGCCACATTGACGCGTAAAAAGTCCTCGTCAAGTTCCCTTTTTGCTATATTCTAGGGGGAAAACGATCATATGGTTCACCTGGTCGTAAGTGATCGCCGCCACCCATCAACATCTGCATTACCATAAGGCATAGAGATTTGTCGCCGTCTTTAAGGTGGGAAAATGCTCATCTCCCAAGGATTACAACCTGTTGGAAGCAGCTCAAATCCTGTGACTTATAATAACCTTTATTAGACCTTCCGTTCTCGTAGGTAGCACCACTACGCTTGGCGTGAGGCTTCGAGAACTTTTCGATCCATCGACTATTTATAGTAGTAATAAATAAAAAATATTAGCAATGTTTTTAAATTAATATGTCTATGAATCAATGTCACCTCGCGAATTCAATGTATGTGAGAAAGGAAAGCTGGTGGGTTCGATAAGAAATCAATTTCCTATTAATACACGGCTTGGTACTAATGTACTGTATCAGCCCATATACGTCCCACTGCAGGGCACGGGTCTCCTCTACAATCGAGAATACGATTTATAGCTGATAGGTCGTATAGTCCGCCACGCTGGCCTGGTACGGAATTTCTTTTCCTTTTTTATTGCGTTGAATAGCGAGACGAGCAAGCCGTTCGCCTGATGGTAAGCGATACGACTGCTCATAAACAGTAGCAACATTCCACTGCGCTCGCCATCCTGAGATATAAGATGTTAAGTCTCAATATGTCCAGTAATTGCTCTGGCTACAATGTCCTTCAATCCGAAACACAACAGTGCATTTAAGCAGTGTTATTTCACGGGAGAAATAGACATTGCGGTGGTACCTACCCAAATGGCCTCTCACATATGAGAGAACTACCACCAGTAGCGATAGCGGAATTTTCTTTTCTTTTATATTGCAACTAATGGCGAGACGAGGACGCCTCTTGCCTGATAGTAAGCGATTCGTCCGCTCATGGACAGCAGCAAAACCAAACACCATGAATTAAAATGCAATGGTTGGCATTTCATTACGTTCGCCATCCTAAGACATGAGATGTTAAGTCCCAATATCTCCAGTAGTTACTCTGGCTATTATGTCATTCAAACCCGAACACTACAGTGCATTTACACTGATGCTTGGCGGGAAAAATTGTCATCAAAGTGGTATGTACACAGGGGGCCTCAAACACGAGTGACCTACCACAAAAGAAACTCTCACTGCTAAAAAAACATCAATTAACCCGTTTACAAACAAGGTACAATATACTATACGTACAAATATAGTATAAATACTTCATCATATAAGGATTGTGCGCCGGCGCAGCTACCATTCATACGTGGTATTGTTGCTGGGTGGTATCGAAACTTGGTCACCACGTACAAACGCGTGGCTTGTATTGTCATGTTGGCCGTCTGTTTGTAATTTTAATAAGATACTAGCAGCACGGCCCGGCTTTGTCCAGAGTGCAGATAAAATATCACTACACAGTATAAAACAAAGCCGCTTTCTCTGTCCCTATGTCTCTTTGTATGCTTAAATCTTTAGAACTACGCAACGGATTTTGATGCGTTTTTTTTTAATAGATAAAGCGATTCAAGAGGAAGTTTTATATGTATAATACGTACATATTATTGTACAGAAGTCTATTTGTACCTATAAATGTTGTGTCTATAAATGTTTTGTAATTGACCATTTGTCTAATTCGAAATTATTCTCAAATGCACTAGAATACATAATAACATTAATTAAACTTGATCCAAATGATCAGTTCAGAACGCACATGTACAGAAGAATTAAATACATAATATATGAAAATGTATATAACGGTTTTTTTTTGCGTTGACTACTGTTACTCCTTCTGGATATCGGATTCCTCGTTTTTGTAATTGATTCTGTTACAACTATAAATGTCGCAAAATTTAGGTTGGCTTCGCGGGCCAACTGGAAAGTTTTTAGGGCCATTAGTGGTCTGTGGACCACCGTTTAAGAACCGGTCGTTTAAATAAGGGGGTTACTCTATAACAACGATACGAAATTCGAATATTCGTACGCCACGTACGTATGTAAAACTTTACTGATGACTAGATAATCCACAAAATGTTGGATTCCTTTTTCGTACGTGGTAACCATAGACTAAGTTCGGAGGAAATGTTAAGTATAACAGAAAATTGTGTTGATTCTTTCCATTCTATTTCATGGCATTCTCCTTTGTCAACATCCCTATTCCGATCGGTGTCCCATTCGACATATAATCGGTTACCAAATCACTTTGCATATTGCCGCCGAGGACAAAAGGCGTTCGCATAATGAGCACATTTGCATATCCATCGAACTACGGACGAAACAATTCACGGTTTGGCCCTATAGTACTGACTTGTGGCTACTGGCTACTGAATTACGCGTAGAGGCTTCCTACCGTATTCATAGTTTAAAAATTTGACGCGAGAAGGACAGCTGATAAACAATATTTTCTCACCTCACGTAGTGCTATATAGCAATGCGCTAAAAAGACTTTGGTGTGTTCCTTGTGAGAATCCGAAGTCCCTTATTTATGTTGAAGGAATAGAAATAGAAAATCCGGCTAGAAATCCGGTTTCCCCAACCCCAAGGTAAACAGGGATGCAAAAGGATATTCATTCCCCATGGAAATAAAGATCGTTTTAAAATTTATCGATTGTTTTGTCTTCTTCGCTCATACTGAATTCAAAAGTTGTTCGAAAGGGACAAAATATTCTATAGCTTAAATACGTTTTGAAACTGTCTGTGAATAAAGCCGTTTGTCTTCGCCTAGAGTGGCTATAGTGTTTTTTATACTACAATACATACATAAATTCTTGCCTCTTTCCCAGAAGGTTAGGCAATGGTGCTGCCAGGACTGCACATTTCGCCTTGTATACTCCGTCCCACGATGTGATAGGGGACGAGCCTATCGCCATATCGGGCATAGATTAGAATTATATAGAGATGGATGCGCAACTCTACTTTTTTTATTTTCTGACATGATTTCGCCATCAGAGGGCGCACTAGGCAAACGCGCGAAATTTCATACTTGTTATGTCAATATTTTAGTATCTTTCGTAACCTCTAGTAATTTTAACCAATATTTAGTTGAAATTGTTTTTATATATCAGGAAAGTTCATAATATCAACATACAAAACATATTTCTTGGTTTAGTGGTACACTTCCGTCATTTTAAAATTAGATTGAAACAGTTACAAGATAATTTTCCGTTCTCACCAGAGCGTGTCGCTAGAATCGAAATAATCATTTTCAATTCTTTTCATGTACGAAGTCGCACCCCTATGATATCGCGTACATTTTATTGACTCCGGGCTGATAATTAATAGAAAAATCCAATATCATTTGAATTTCTGACCCGGAATTCGAACCCGAGACTCCAGCTTTGTAATCGTATCATAGAACTACGCCACAGTGGCAGTTTATTATAGCGAGTCAATAAAGTTACACAATACTTTTTCATATAAATAGAGTCTAGACAAAATTATACCGGCCAGCGCAAAACTAAATATAAATAGATAAACCCGAAATGGGACAATGTAGGTCTCTATGATGGGTTTTACACAATCGTAAAAGAAATTATATTTTTTCGTCTCACAGAAAAATCATTTTGGCTAAAAATTACTTCAAATTACACGTTATTTTAAGAGGCTAGTTTGTACAAATGTATGTATATATTATGTTCTTGAGAACTGTCCGTTTATACTTGAAACAAGACGCAGTAGGACGATACTGACAGGCAATCTTTTGTCGCATCATGACAATGTTTGCTAACGCGACTGTAATGTCGTTAATATGGGATTCTTAATATTTTTCATGAACATTATGAGCATACAAATGCTATATTGTAAATTAGTATATACTAAGAGATGTATCCCCCAAGGAATAGAATCCTCATTAGTAGAAGCCACACATCGCTGTGCTTACATCCGTCCCTATCACCGCACCGGAAAGAAATTCCAGTCCCTTTAATTTCATATGATATTAAACTAACCGAAAATCTCACACAAACTGAAGCTTAGTTCATGTGTATAAAACCATTTTATATTGATTTATCATTGATATTACATATTTTAATAAATTATACGAATTGGTTCTACAATCTCATGGTATAAACAGACAGCCTCTGTGGCGCAGTTGGTTAGACGCCGGCTGTGAAACGTAAAGTAGCGGATTCGATCCTCGCACCGAGACAATTTTTTGTGTCATCCGCAGGCATTTGTTTCGGGTATGGGCGTTTGTGAGACGCCTCTCGAGACGTGAGAAAAGTCTCTCGTAGTTTCTGATACCCACGACACTAGACCTGATCTGTGGGGTCAGGACAATGTTAGTGACTGTCGGGTGTATTTATATGTATATATTTTATATACTAAAGGTGATGACGACTTTTATTGTTGCATACCGAGTATCGTACTAATAAGATTAATCATGCTACAAATATACCCCTTGATCTATACATAGTCCATTCAGAAATTCGTTTGTGTGTTCCGATGAAAAGTATTTCGATTTGATTAGTGGAAATGTCGGATCTTTTGCCAACAGCGACACGTGCTCTCCGGTTACACGAGACGTCTGCTGTCATGCGATACCGGTGTTTGAATCTTTTACGCAGTGCATTTGGAACATTTATTTTATTCTTCATAATTATTTTTGCATTTGATTTTGGATACATTGGTACTTTGGTTTTAATTTTCATTTATCATAATAAATGATTATGGCTAGACATACTAGCCTACACAAAAACTTCAATGATTTTAAGGTTGACAATTATTTGGCTTAAATGGCTCTGAACTAAAGGGATTTTTTTTAAATATTGCCTTGTGGTAAAGATTTTGCAATCAATATTAGGATTGCTAATGTTTCCATTGTTTATTAATAAGAATGTAATTTTGGTTTAAATAATGTAAACTTGCATTTTACCTGAAATAAATACAATAAAAAAAAAATTGTTTGAAGTGGCTTGCATCCAGCGACTTCCTGCACCATAGGTCTAATAACATCCATACAACACGTAAAAATCCAAAATCATTACAATGGCATATTGAAAAGACATGCTCAAATACCATGGCTATTATGGTACACAAATAGTTTTTCCTCTTACCTTGACATAGCCCACACAATGTGCTATTTATAGAATTTTAACCAAATTAATTCCTAATTACATGGTGGTGAGACCTGCTAGAATGTTCGCTGTTAAAAATAGTGTTTAAAAATAGTAATAAATAATTTTGAAGGAACATTTTTTTAAATAATGGATTGTGGTAATAGAGGAAGTTTGATACTATATGTAGATAATTATAGTGTGTAGTGTATAAGGTGCTAAGTATTTCAATACAAATTAGGTCCCACGACTCTTGGTTGTTAAAAAACATACACATAATAAACATCCTCGGCCTTATTCATAAACCTATTTTAGTTAATGTTGTGTCAATGTTTTGTCTTCGTCGGTCAAATCGAATTGAAAATTCGTTTGAAAGGGACAAAACATTTGATAACACATTTGTATGTGACCGCACTCATTCTAATATGCGCGAAGAGGGCCATCGAGGGGTTTAGTCGGTATGTCGGCGTAGGATAACAGCATTAGGAACCCAGCTCGGCATTAACATCCAAGCGCCGGGCTGGAAGGCCAGTGACCCCGACTAGTCCTTCCTACGCCCCTTCCCCAAAGCTGCGAGAAGAGGACCATACATAGTTTTTGCCCTCGTAAAAAAAGACGACCTCGACACATAGGAGAGACTAACAGTAAACCTTCAAATTTGTAAGTGTTGAATTCGTAAGTGAAGTAAAATGTTGTTGTTTGCAGGTGGGCGGCGTGGTCGGCGATGGGTTGCTTCGGCTCACCCGGCGGCAAGAGCAGCGATGGCGACGACATCAAGAAGCAGAAGCGGCGCAGCGACGCCATCACCAGGCAGCTGCAGAAGGATAAGCAGGTCATTACCATATTATTGTATAGGTCCAGCAAACGACCATAAAGGTCACCAGAGCCCTTAGACAAATATTACTTTTCAGATAAGAATGAATGGATATGACATTTGGCAGTAAAGTGACTTCTGTCATTTCAATATATTTGATGTTTCGGCAGGCGTTCTTTATTTCCTGATGGTAAGTTATCACTGCCGTACATGAACATCCACACAGCTTAGATCATGAATATGTTGCTGGCCTGGAACTGGAAGGGAAAAGCATGAGAAAGAAAGGGAGATTGGGCGTCCGGCAATCTCATTCACTGAACGAAACAAGAAAGTAAAGCTGCCGCTTCACGTCGATGTCTTGTAAGACAGCCGTACCACACGGACGAACTTGCCTATTCATGCTGAATCATGACTTCCAGAAGATAAAATCTACCAATTTTTATCAGTCATGTTGTATTCATAATGTTATGTATGGGGTGTAAAGTCCGCAAGCTGAGAAATAGCATGATGGATTGCAGTCCAAATTAAGAATGTAATTTATCTGGGTTGTAAAGAAGTCTCGTGGTTGGTAGTGGCTGTGTTATGATCGGTTCCTAGTGCATCCTTTTACCAGATTTTTGCTGCAAGCGTTCTAGAACAGCATCGGGTACAAAGTTAGTGTTACTATTAGACAGACTTTTGCAACTCCTATCGGCCAGGATCAACATTAACACACAAAGAATTGACACCGAGCTCCGGAGCTCGGCGAGTCTCTCAGGGACACTAGCTTTAGCCCGCATCGAAATTAATCAGAAAAAAAAACAAATAGGAGATTACTGGTGGTAGGTCTCTCATACATATGTGAGAGGCCATCTGGGTGTGTACCACCGCAATGTCTATTTCTCCCACCAAACAGCAGTTTAAATGCACTGTTGTGTTTTGAGTTGGAAGACATTATAGCCAGAGTAACTACTGGAAATATTGAGACTTAAAATCTTACGTCTAAGGATGGCGAGCGCAGTTGAATGCCAAGTATTGTTTTGTAATACAAGGTGTTGTCTGGCTTTGCTATTGTTCATGAGCCGTCGAGTCGCTTACCATCAGGCGAACGGCATGCTCGTCTCGCCATTAAAGGCATTAAAAAAAAATTTGAAGGCAAATTAGGTTAGTGTTAATTAACAAATTAAAAGAACAGAACATGTTGTATGATGTTCCAGCTATACCGCGCGACGCACCGGCTGTTGCTGCTGGGCGCTGGCGAATCGGGCAAGTCCACCATAGTGAAGCAGATGCGCATACTTCACGTCAACGGATTCTCGGACAAGGAGCGCCGGGAGAAGATCGAGGACATCAAGAAGAACATACGAGACGCTATACTTGTGAGTGAAATAAAATGTATTAATTGGTCACGTAGGCAATTAAAGAACTCTTATGACAAGTCAATATACATAGCTCATAATCTCTATATACAAAATATTTTCTATACTTAGTATTATTTATTTTAATACTTAGTACTTATTATAATGCTATACCTACAGGGTATATCAAGAGTGCTACCGAAAACGAAGGCGGATGGTAGTTTAAGTGACTTCAGACACTGTATCTGTATCAACCCATATACGTCCCACTGCAGGGCACGGGCCTCCTCTACAATCGAGAGTACGATTGAGAGTGGTTAGGCCATATAGTCCACCACGCTGGCCTAGTGCGGGTTGGCGGACTTACATACCATAGAAATTTTTATAAATCGCTATGGTATGCAGGTTTCCTCACGATGTTTTCCTTCACCGTTTTAGTGCGTGGTGATTGACTATCAATTCACTTCTTCACACACACACACAAAAAAAAAATCGGAAATAAATGCTAGGTTTTTTTTTGTATTTTTTCCTATTCTCGTATTTGGGTAGTAAATACATAGTTTTTTCTAAAAACTGTACACCCTTTTATTTTTCAAGACTCTTTGGTGCGCAAAGGTTTAAATTATTATTTTGGCAGTCTATTTATTTAACATCCAAACACGATGATATTAAAAATATTCAAGAAGAGATACATTAAATCGGACTTAGTTTTTCTTTATAAAATATTTAATAACAAGATCGACAATTCTTTTTTGTTAAGTTTATTTAATCTGGAAATTCCGGGTCGATATCCGAGATATCCTGTTACTTTTTTTCGGGGTCCTTTTCGTAATACCACCTCTGGTTCTAATTCTCCAGTACCCATTATCACTCTTTGCAATTCTTACGAACAACGGCTTGATATTTTCGGTGTGTCCCTATTAACTTGAAAGATGTTATTTTAAAAACTGTATAATATTTAGGTTTTCTATACATACTGTTTAATGTTGAAAATGAATACTTAGCACAGTGATTCTCAACCTTTTTTTTGTTGCGGCACATATTTAACGATTTCAAAATTTGGCGGCACACAAAGAGCGCCTTGAGACATATTCATATTGCTATGCACGCCGCTTCATCATAATTTGGCACTTAGAAAAAACGCGTTGCAAAGCAAATAATAAAATAATTAACTTTTTTGTGGATTGAAATATATATTCATGTTAAAAATATTTTTCTTTTTTAATGATATAATTTAATAATATTAACATTATTATATATTTGCAAAATTTGGCGGCACACTTTTGAAATTTGGCGGCACACAAAAGTGCCGCGGCACAGTGGTTGAGAATCACTGACTTAGCATATTAGATTTTTACTAATCTTAGACCATAATTGATTATATTGTGATTGTAGTCACGACTGCCTCGGTGGCGTAGTTGTACTACGGTACGGTTGCAAAGCTGAGGTCTCGGGTTCGAATCCCGGGTTGGGCAAAGTGATATTGGATTTTTCTATTCAGTATCAGCCCAGAGTCAGGAATTTGTGCCCGATATGGCGATAGGCTCGCCACCTATCACATTGTGGGACGGAACATACAAGGCGAAATGTGGGTGCCCTGGCACCTCTGCCTACCCCTTCTGGGAACAAGGCGTGAGTTTATGTATGTATTTATGTATGTAGTCACAAAAATTACCACCCGAGTTCTTTTTTCGGTAGCAGTCTTGTTATATATCCTGTAATCTGTATATTATTTTTTTAATTTGACAATTTTATTATTATTCATTGTTTTGGAGGAATAGCGTCTCAATATACCTAAAACATAGGCCAGTAGAACATAGACCGCTATGTTGTGACGGCGGGCTGTGTAGTGCGCTTAAATCACAATCTATAATAGTTGCCTGGAGTTGTAACACTGAATTTGTGTTTCAGACGATTACCGGTGCGATGAGCACCCTGACACCGCCCATACCGCTGGAGAAGCCAGAGAATAAGGCGCGCGTCGACTATATACAAGTATGTTGCAAATTATTATTTTTTGTGCATCTTCAACTTTAAAAAGCCCTTCTATAAGGATGTTCACAGAGATTTGTTATAAACGGTATGTATTCAGCAACTTCAAAACACCTGTATTTGGTAAACTTAGAATATCAGTGGCGGAACCTCCATGCATACTGATTCCTAACGGCTTTACTTTTGTAATTAATTACAAATTTGTGATATTTGACAGGGCATTGGTACAGCTATGCCAGACTTCATAGTATATACGTTTGTGTATATTATGAGCAGGTTTAACCCGATATGTGATATCAAATAGAAGGCTAGATCTCTCATTAAAAATCAGCGCTGGAGTACAGTTGAGTAAAGCAAACATAAGCTAACAACAAGAACGCTACTCTTCTTGTTGGCACAATTAGAAAAACAAAATATTCTTATCAAAATTTTTCTGTTTTCTTCTGTCTAAAAGTTTTTCTTTTATCATTTGTTCTTTCTGTATCAATAATAAAAATTCTCTCTAATATATTGCTTGGATTTCTATGATGATATTTTTACCGTTTAATATGATCGCGAATCAAAAATGACGGTCACGAAAATAATGTGTTGTCATATCATCCAAAACAATTACGATAAAAACTTATCTGCCCAACACCATTCCAAGAATTCTGTATCACCCCATATACGTCCCACTGCAGGGCACGGGCCTCCTCTACAATCGAGAGTACGATTGAGAGTGGTTAGGCCATATAGTCCACCACGCTGGCCTAGTGCGGGTTGGCAGACTTACATACCATAGAAATTTTATAAATCGCTATGGTATGCAGGTTTCCTCACGATGTTTTCCTTCACCGTTTTAGTGCGTGGTGATTGACTATCAATACACACATGACTCCGAAAAGTTAGAGGTGTGCCCTGGGATTCGAACCCGCGACCACCGTGAACATGTTGGCAGTCGCGTCTAGTCCGTTTACCAACAGGCCACCACGCACTTCAAGAATTCATTCCAAGAATTATGTTTCTGTTATTATCATATGAAATAAATAGAATGTTATAAATAAATTTCTGAGAAATATTGTGTTGTTACGACAACTGCCGATTACTAGCAAACGCTCAAGTGTATCTGGGAAATGTCGGTATGTGACTCACATTTTAAACATTACAAATCTAGATATAATATTGACAGTTTTATCGTATAAGACCTAGGATGAGACATACTGTCACATGCTGTGGAAAACCCTTATTGAGACAAACGGTTGTTTAATTGTGAAATCATTTTAAGTGGGATTTTATGTGCAATAAAATTACTGTAATAAAATTTATATGTATGATTACTAGGTCGTGAACGTCTTAACTTATTAGTTATAGTTTAAAGGGTGCAAGGATGACCACCCCCATTTAAGGCTTTCTGAATGCCCACTTAAGATATTATAAGCATCCATCTCAGAGTCACTATAGGACCCATGCCCAGCGTTCCCCATAAAATTCTATAGGTCGTTACTTACTCTAGGTAGGAGATACCGTGGGGGAATTTTTATGACCTGTACGACAGGGCATAATTTGCTTAATCTTGACATGTACTATATTTGCTTTATTCACTTTCGTTAATCTTCTTATGCCTTCCGTCCGTTCAGGTTATCTTTGACCTGGTCCTTATTATAAGTACAGTGTACAGACTCTAATGAGATTGGAGGAATGTCATTTGACAATAAACTTCATGATATTTATATATTCAGTGCTAACTTAAGCCCTTTGAGAAGGATGCTGAGTCAAGACTTTTTTCTTGAGCATAATGTAAATAATAATTAGACTTAAATGTTTGGTATTGACTATTGTATTGATCAACAATTTGTACGATCTTAACACACTTGTAGTTTGTCATATATGGATGTATCAGGACCTTTAATTGGGTTATTTGCGTCTTTCCAATTGTTTAATCTTGTGTAGTAACTGTTGGTCTTCCATGAAATAAATAAATATCATAGAGTTGCTACAATTGACACGTTTGTGCACAGGACGTGGCGTCTCAGCCGGACTTCGACTACCCGGCGGAGTTCTACGAGCACACGGAGGCGCTGTGGAAGGACCAGGGCGTGCAGCGCACCTACGAGCGCAGCAACGAGTACCAGCTCATCGACTGCGCCAAGTAGTACGTACACACGCACGCAAACATGCACGTACACACGCACGCAGACACGCACGTAAACACGCACGTACACACGCACGCACATCACTGAATTACTAGCAATAGCTTATAAATTCCTCCCGTTGAATATATCATTTGAAGTTATTGGTAAAAAGTGACTGTAGAATCCTCCTTTTAAAAATATTATCCACAGAGCTCTTGCGGGCTCATAGGGTGTTTTTTTTATATTATTGTAGTGAATGACGAGACTAGCATGCCGTTCGCCTGATGGTAAGCAATACGACCGCTCATGAACAGTAGCAAACACCTTGAATAACAAAGCAATGCTTGGCATTCCACTGCGCTCGCCATTCTGAGAGATAAGATGTTAAGTCTCAATATGTCTAGTAGTTACTCTCGCTACGATGTCCTTCAATCCGGAACACAATAATGCATTGAAACTGCTGTTTGCCGGGAGAAATAGACATTGCGGGGTACCACCGCAATGTCTATTTCCAGATGGCCTCTCACATATGAGATACCTACCATCGGTAACTTACTACCAGCTAAATCCTATGAACCATCATTGATCCTAGTACGAGAGATGACAACCAAAATTTTTGTCTCATAGCAATACGGCCACAACCGCATCAAATTGATAGATTTGATTATTTCGAACTCGAAAATGCCAATTTCAGACATTTTTCGCGTAGCGTTTGACCGCACTGAATTTTCAAAAATGTCAACAAATTTTACCGTACTGTATCATAGCAATCTGTCTGATTTTCTGACTGTAGTTATATAATAGCCATAAGATACCGAAAACATATTTTTCAGAAGTTAATAGTGTAGCGCGAACCCAAAAAATAATTTAGAAAAATTAAAAATGAGACAAAAAAATATGATGATAGCAATCCGTCTGAAAATGTTCTTTACGGGTAAATTAGGATTAGTTAATACGAAAAAAATTATTTTCAGAAGAAAATTCGGATGCAACAAATTTTGAGACAATTCTAAATATGTTAAGGAATTTTACCGATCGGTATCATAGCAATCTGTCTGAAAATTGTTGAAATTGATGAAATGAACTAACCAGATTCAGAACCAGATTAACGAAGAATTCAGTGTAGCACCTCCCTTATCAGACAACTTTTCGATATCGACCGTATTGAAGCGTGACTGATTGCAAGTTGGGCAATCATCTTGCTTTTGTCTTGCCAAAATAGAGCGCGGACAACGTATCTATGCTATAAAAACGTCTATTATAATTGATAATTTTGAATTCTTAAAATACTACTCTTCCATCCCCGAAAACTTCGTCACTGGGAGATGAAGAAACTATGCCTTATCATTGGGAATAGAAGAAAAAAAACGTCAGCGAGCCCTCGAACAACCAGCGACACACCCACGTCCGCCTGAGCTACTTATAGTTTGTTGTCACTTTAAGTGAGCGTTATTTCAACGGTTAGGACAGCTGGTGAGTGACTATGTATAGTAAGAGAGTGGCAGGAGTATAATATGCGAAAAAACCATTCCCACTGCAGCAGAAACGTAAGAAGCGCTTAGGCATCGGCCAAGCGACTCCAAAACGTTCCTTTCTCTTTTGGGAGTATGTGCGACATCTAAAATGTCTGAAAACATTTTTTTTGCAATCTTGCCTTATTTACGAACGGTAGAAAAAAATTTCATTCGGATTGCTATGATACAGGTCGGCTAAATTTGTTGACATTTTCAAAAATTCGCTTCAGCTATATACTACGCGCAAAATGTCTGAAAACCAACTTATTCGTCATAAAATTATAAAATCTATGTACATTTCCAATATCAGACGTATTGCTATGATACCGACTGCCTTTTTTTTTGACACAGCAGAAATAGCCTCACATGCAATTGCTACACTTTTGACCGTTACTACCTACCTAGTCGGGTTCAGAATCATACAATCTAACGATTTTATATAGTTTCGACCGTATTGCTATGATACATGGTTTTGGTCGCCATCTCTGGGACTATCCCGCATGAATCATCCCAAGAAGCAAAACCCTTCGGGGCTCTTAGGGTTGGCTCTGCTTTATTGATTTAGAATAAAATCTCTACATTATCTCAATAATATTGAAAGAATCAAATTCGATCTTCATTATGTTGATTTTATGCACTTTCAATTTTATTCGATTGAAAACCGTTCAAGTTCAGTTTAGTATAATATATATCTCTAATTGGAATTATAAATATTTATCTCTAATTGGTCAGTAGAGCAGCAAAAAAAATTCAAATTCGATAGTTTTGACCTTCCCCTAGTTGTTAGTAACGAAATTTTACAGTTTTCCTCCCTGTGCTTAGTTTTTTTTTCTCCTGTTTTTATTTACATATGTGCATTACGTTTCAGTTTCCTGGACCAGGTGCACATAATCAAGCAGCCGGACTACACGCCCACCGAGCAGGACATCCTGCGCTGTCGCGTGCTCACATCGGGAATATTCGAGACCCAGTTCGTCGTCGATAAAGTCAATTTCCAGTGAGTAGTGATGATTATAATTCTGTCATTGTTAACATAGACTTATCATAGAGCCGTCTGTTATTTTTCGTATTCTGTAGTCGGATGACAACTAAAGAGTTATCATTTTAAAGAAAATCTGCTTATTTACCTGCTCATTTGTTTTTTTATTCGCCTGTTGGTAAGCGATACAACTGTTCATGGACAGTATCAAAACCAAACAATACCATGAATAACAAAGCGATGCTATCTATCTATCTCTATTTTTTAAGTTTAATTTTTGTGCCTACTTAATTAATATCATTGTTCCTATCTATTTCTACCAGCTGAATAAGTAAGGGCGTCGAAATATAAAAGTTAACAAGTCATATGCTTTAGCCACGGTCTAGGTACTGTAACGTCCCGACCTCTTTAGAGACTTGTCAATGACAATATGACAGCGTTAGGCTGAGTTGCTCAAACTTACTTTGCCAATACCTTTATTTTGAACATGTCATCGCTATACATTTGAGACGTATTTGACATTGCGAATGTATGGGATTGACTGTTTCAAGATCAACGGTATTAAAGATAGTTTGTGCAACTGTGCCTAACGGCCAATGCCAATAATCAATCGAAAAAATTAGATTAGAGTCAATCTGGATTGTTTTCTATTTTTCGATTAGTCTCTTGTCATGTTGCCATAGTTTTTTCACTACTGAGTTTGTTTATTGGCAATATAGTATCAGAAAAAAGACTGAGCTGTCAATCTAAAACGGCAAATTTTGGATTGGGTTTGTTTATTGGCAGCGGCTGTTAATGTTAATAGAAATAGAGTATATTTAAAAAAAAAAGAAATTTGACCTTTGACGGTGACGTTTTGAGGTGAACGTGTTGCTAGAAAAGGCTTGAGTACTGTATTCAAATTAAAACCAACCCTCAATAGAGTCAGTATAAGTTTGTGTCTAATCTACCACCTGTTGCAGCATGTTCGACGTGGGCGGTCAGCGAGACGAGCGACGCAAGTGGATCCAGTGTTTCAACGACGTGACCGCCATCATCTTCGTGACCGCCTGCTCGTCTTACAACATGGTGCTGCGCGAAGATCCCACGCAGAACAGACTGCGGGAGTCGCTCGATCTGTTCAAGAGCATATGGAATAACAGGTTTGCTAATAACAATAGCAATAGCATTAGAAATAGCATCTTATCATTTACTGGTGGTAGGTCTCTCATATGTGAGAGGCCATCTGGGTAGGTACCACCGTAATGTCTATTTCTCCCGTGAAACAACACTGCTTAAATGCGCTGTTGTGTTTCGGATTGAAGGACATTGTAGCCAGAGCAACTACTGGACATATTGAGACTTAACATCTTATGTCAGGATGGCGAGCGCAGTGGAATGTTGCTACTGTTTATGAGCCGTCGTATCGCTTACCATCAGGCGAACGGCATGCTCGTCTCGCCATTCATTGCAATAAAACAAAAAAAAAAATCTGAAGTGGATAGTAACATTCCGCAAGTTATACAGGGTAAATTAAGAGTGCTACCGAAGATGAAGCCGGGTGGTAGTTTAGAGAGAGAAATATATATATATCTTCAGCTATAGGAAGTCCACTGCTGAACATAGTTTTCCCCCAAGGATCTCCATGTTGACCTGTTGGAATTATATATTAATACCAACCTTCATTATATTTTAAATTTCGAGATGAGCATGCCTTTCACCTGATGGTAGGCTCGTGCCCTGCAGCGGGACTTATATGGGCTGATACAGAAAGTAGGGATTAATTATTAATTAATATTTCCAAATGGCTGCGCATCATATCCTCTGGATGTTTACCTTCACCGTTATGGTAATGATTGATTATCGAATCAATTTTCCATTCCAGATGGCTGTGCACGAAATTCTTACGATGTTTTCCATAATAAAACGTTAACCACAAACTAAACTTTATTTCACAAAATGACATAGACAATACAAAGCATATTTTAAATGGTTACACTAGATGGCACTAGTAGAATTTAAATTAATTATTTTGATAGATAATAAATCTAACATTCCTTCACTGTTACAGTCCGTGACGATTGACTGTCGAATTAATGTATGTTTTTTTATTCCACACCAAAGCTCAACCAATATGTACAATTCATCAACAAACCATTTAATATCCAGATGTCTGCGCACAAATATCCTCACGATATTTCCCTTCATCATGGTGCTTAACTAATTAATTTATTTATTATTAATAATCAATTTCCATTTCCAGATGGCTACGCACGATATCAGTGATCCTGTTCCTGAACAAGCAGGACCTGCTGGCGGAGAAGGTGCTCGCGGGCAAGTCCCGGCTGGAGGACTACTTCGCGGAGTTCGCGCGCTACCAGACGCCGCCCGACGCCGCGCCCGACGCGCGCGACCCGCCCGACGTGGCGCGCGCCAAGTACTTCATACGGGATGAGTTCCTCGTTAGTATACTGTATCTGTATCTGTATCAGCCCATATACGTCCCACTGCAGGGCATGGGCCTACTCTACAATGTAAGAACGATTGAGAGTGGTTAGGCCATAATCCATATAGTCCACCATGCTGGCCCAGTGCGGGTTGGCGGACTTACATACCATAGAGTTTTTTATAAATCGCTATGTTATGCAGGTTTCCTCACGATGTCTTCTTTCACCGTTTTAGTGCGTGGTGATTGACTATCAATACATACATGGTGTGCCCTGGGATTCGAACTCTAATAGTATGCTAATAACTCTTTATTATAACACCATATAACAAACAAAAAAAGAAGAAAATACAATAATTTCTGGTGGTTGGTCTCTTAGAAGACTCTCTCTTAAAAGGCTCAAAGTCACTCAAGGAGCCATGGAGCGGGCTATGCTTGGTGTTTCCCTACGAGATCGAATCCAAAATGAGGAGATCCGTAGGAGAACCAAGGCTACCGACATAGCCCATAGGATTAGCAAGTTGAAGTGGCAGTGGGCCGGGCACATAGCTTGTAGAACCGATGGCCGTTGGGGCCGAAAGGTTCTCGAGTGGAGGCCACGTACAGGCAAACGAAATGTCGGACGCCCGCCTACAAGGTGGATGGACGATCTGACTAAGGTTGCAGGAAGTCGCTGGATGCAGGCCGCTTCCAACAGGTCATTGTGGAGATCTTTGGGGTAGGCCTATGTTCAGCAATGGACTTCCTGTGGCTGATATAATAGGTCTCTCATATGTAAGAGGTCATCTGGATAGATACCACCGCGATGTATATTTCTCCCAGACAGCAGTGTGTTTATAATAATTTTTTTTCTTTTGTTTTTTTCTAAGTGGGCATAACATTGACTGTTCTATAGGTTATAATAGCCTAATTATAATTATATTAATATATGTGATGTTATGTTACAGCGCATCAGCACGGCCAGCGGCGACGGCAAACACTACTGCTACCCGCACTTCACGTGCGCCGTCGACACTGAGAACATCAAGCGCGTGTTCAACGACTGCCGCGACATCATACAGCGCATGCATCTGCGCCAGTACGAGCTGCTCTAACCGCGACCACGGTATGCCAACACCGTACCATCACTATCATACTGCCATAACTATCACACTACCATAACTATCATAATACCATCACTATCATACTACCATAACTATCATAATACCATCACTATCATACTACCATAACTATCATAATACCATCACTATCATACTACCATAACTATCATAATACCAGCACTATCATACTACCATAACTATCATAATACCAGCACTATCATACTACCATAACTATCATAATACCAGCACTATCATACTACCATAACTATCATAATACCATCACTATCATACTACCATAACTATCATAATACCATCACTATCATACTACCATAACTATCATAATACCAGCACTATCATACTACCATAACTATCATAATACCAGCACTATCATACTACCATAACTATCATAATACCATCACTATCATACTACCATAACTATCATAATACCATCACTACCATGATACCATCACTACCATACTACCATCACTATCATCACTACCATACTACCATCACTATCATCACAACCATACCACCATCACTACCATCACTATCGTACAATCATAACTATCATACTACCATCCTATCATCACTACCATACTACCATCACATCAAAGGAGAATGCCCATTTTACTATGAAACTTAATATCGGTGTGATGATTTTTGTGCCTCGATGAAACCAATTTTTTTGTGTACATTGAAATATATACATTTTCAATAAATATAAACATAAGACCAATGATATTTTTTATCGATACTAAGAATGGGAATTCTCCTGTGTCGACACTAACAAATAATTTACAAAATACTTGCGGCCTCATTCAAAGAAAGATTTAAAATCTATATTAGTTATCGGATGTTTGGTCTTTTTCATTTAACTGAATTCAAAAGTCGTTCTTTAGTTTGTTTTAATACAGTCAATTCGTTAGAGATTTTAACGAGCATCTATTGAGTATGGAGACGATATAAATTCAATAATAACAGCCCAGCTAAATTAACACGCTGATTACAGCGTCTACACAGTGAATTATCGATCCGCGCTGCTCTAAAAGTATCCTTAATATAGGGAAAAAGTATACCTTTCACCTGGTACTAGTGTTACACATAACTAATGTTTATTAAGCGCTCAAAATTAATGAGTATGCTTAATATAAATTAATATATTTCAGATAAAGTGAAGCTGAGCGTGTGGCGGGTGTAGCTGCGTCGCGAGGCGCTGAGCGTAGCGCCACTCTGTGATCCCTCACACTGCGCCTCCACACTACTTGATTCGTTTGCGATCACACACACACACACACATACACATACAAACATACACACAAACACCACTCATGTACACACATCCGATACCAACAAAATCGATACACGAACCTCCGTACTCAAGTATATTATCGATTCTCAGTAGTCGATCGGA
The DNA here is from genome assembly GCA_023078785.2 of Hyles euphorbiae. Lineage (NCBI taxonomy): Eukaryota > Metazoa > Arthropoda > Insecta > Lepidoptera > Sphingidae > Hyles > Hyles euphorbiae. The sequence continues at coordinate 7,485,344 of CM041048.1, forward strand.
AACGAATCAATATCGATATGAGCTCACTCAATGGTGTTTCCGAACGTCCGTTCACGCAACGCTGGCAACTTGGCGATACTACGTCGCTGCTTCATTCACTTGTTTTCCGCAGTTACTATGGATTTGTATAGTGATGTGTTTCATCGATATCTCGATTATGAAATTGAGTATGGAATTTGTGGCTTAGAAATTATATCGATTTGTGCAATATGGTTTTGAATGCTATAAGTATTGGTACCTACGTTTTGTTTACGCAGCGAACACTTTAATTTGTCGACACTAAGATCACAAGTCGTGTTATGGAAATTTCATGTGACTAATGCCATATGTTCATAGCGCCTGGCAATATGAGTTTCAACAAAATCGATAATTGAGTGTGTCTGACTAAATGATATGCTAGGGATGTACCAGAGAATCGACAATTAGTGAGAGTGTCCGACGAATGTATCGAATGTGTCGAGGTCAGTGCGTCGCTGCTAGGCGCGGTGACGGCGCTGTCGATAGTCGATACACTTTTATATTAAGGATCATCGATATTGATCGGTTCATCGTGGCTAGTTGATAGTATTCCTTTATGTATCTCCGTAGTGGACGCAAGCTTTTAACAATACGCGTTAAGCTATTATTATTTTGTTATTAATAATGCATATCAAATAATCGAGTGCAAGCATGTTTTACGCTCAAATTAGGCCAATTTTCCCCTTTAATTTATTTAAATAACGTCCAAATGTAAGCCGCACACAAATTAGTAAAATATACATTATTTTGTATAGTTGTTTCTCGCAATTGTTTCTTGACGTTTTTGCTGTATATTTTTGAGTACAGAGTTTCTTTAAGGTCTTTCTTTGCTAATTATAATTTTACTATGTTTTTTTAATAGGTTATTTCTTTTTTAGTTTTTACGAACTGTCTTCCATAATTATGTTTAGTTGTTAATTGTTTTACTGGTCGATGTAACAGCTACGTTTATTATAGCACAATTTATTTGACGAAAGTGAAAAAAAAATATAATGAAAAAATGTTAACAAAAATCGAGTGTTTCGCTGTAGGTAACCTAGGTTATACATATGAGCTTCTAGTTTTATTGTAAGGCCCAAAGATGAGAGTTATAAGGTCGTATTTGATGCGATTAAGCGAATATCTATGTTTAGCAGTATTTCTTTTTTTTTTTATATTCAAATATTCTATATATTTTTTTCCAGGACACATGTGTTTTTTAGCCTTAAGTACAAACTGTTACTAACACATTCGCCCTTTTAACGTAGTGAATATTTATAAACATTGGTTTATGTACTTACAATACGCTATTTTAAGTGAATATGATCTATCTATCGTTATTATGATGAATCTTATGATTATTATTTTGGTTTTTAGTTATTGCATAGTGGATAAACATTATTGTTTTATTATTTCTGTTTTAATATATTATTATAAGCGTTCGTGGTGTCGATGGTTGTCGACGTCGATGGTTTAATTTTCGCATCACTAACGCTTGAATTGAACAACTAATAAATTATTGTTATAATATTTTGTTTATGTTAATCCGTATATGGTCCTTAATATAAGAATGATATATTCATGTGCCATATAGAAATGTTGGCGGAAACACCATGTTACCATTATCAGCTCGACTCTGAATTGCGATTCCTTCCTATATACTGTAAAGTAACAAGTCGCTATTTTTTGCTTTCTAATAATAACACTTATGGTTATTTTTTTTTAAATATAACTTTATTGAAATTGTATTTTTTCTTTTTTTTTGTGTAATACGTTAAGTTACACTTTGAATGTAAGTAGGGAAGAATATAACGTACATTTTAATACATAATATGAATATATGTTAATTATCATTCGCTCAGTTGCGTCCGGAGGTCGTCCCGCACTCTGTGGAAATATTATATACTTCACTTTTATATATATATTTTAATAAATACGAACACAAACGCTTTCGATAAAGGTTTCATTAATGTTGATAAAACAGTACTGCACTACGTTGCGATCATTAGCGAAATTTTACAACCATCCATAGCACAAAATATCGTTCAAACAAGCTCTGCCGTGAGCCCATCACTATACATTTAGGTTACATTGCAAATATCGAAATGGATATTTATCGACTCGATAACGCTGCACTGCTCAAATAAGGAATACGGTTTCCAGCCACTCTCACGTTAAGTACTTACATACATAAGCTAAAACCGTATATATTTTTAGGCGTTTTATAAATTCTATTTATTATGCAATTTTCAGACGACCTCCAGTCACAAAATCCATTATAGGCATACATTGTGTAATTAAAATTAACATGGCATCTTTAATACTTATTGTATATGTAACTTAAAAAGTAAAAACTATTTGGTAGCTAAATTAAGTAAGTTTCAGTGTCTGGACTTAGAAGGCGGGCGAGGGTACATTCAATTTTTTGGCGAACAGTGAGAGAGTAAAAAAAATGAAAAATTAAAACACCAAATTATCTACAAAATGTTCAAATATTAAGCGAACAGTGGGAGTTAACTGAAAATTAATACACTAAATTATTGACAAGATAATATATCATACATTTTGTCCAAAATAAATAATGCAATAGTCGATATACCATCAAGAATTTTATCGATAAAATTAGTCGATTATTCACTGTTCGTTCAATATAGAAATTAACGAAGGCCGAAGGTTTTGATTGTTCCTCGTCCCCTGTCCGGACGCGTAGTACCGCGTATCAATGCAAAACAAACAAAAAAATCGTATATATTAAGTAGACTGCTAAAGTTGTGAAATTCTCCCCTCCACATGTCCATGTCGGATGCTGTATGCCGGATATATTAGCTCGCAATAATTGTCGAGTTTCATAGATATTACACAAATATCATGATTATGCTGAACATAATATTTAATTTATTGACATAATTTATTAAATATTTATATTGAAATAAAATTATTTTCACGGATTTTATCGCGGATTCGGGGTTTAATTAATACGAAAAACAAAAAAACTGCCAGACTATATGTGACAGTAAGTTCTTTGTGCGTATATTGGATCGTTAACAATTAACTTTTTATTTGCCTCGATAGCGCAGTTGTACCACGGTATGATTACGCCGATCGATCGATCGAGGACTCGGGTTCGAACCCCGAGTCGGGCAAGGTGATGCTGGATTTTCTATTTTTTATCACCCCGAAGTCGGGAAGGCCGATATGTCGATGTCCCCGCTATGATATCGTGAGACGGAACACATTAAGCGAAACGTGGTCCCGATAGCCCCCATGTCTACCCCTTCTGAGAAAAGGCGTGAGTTTATGTATGTAACTATTTATTTTCAATGATTATAAAATGAAGGTAGTTATTGTAAAAATTACCGTGCGGTTGACTAATCTCAGTAGTCGCGTGGTCACACGAAAGCCGTAACATATCTAAAACGTCGGACAGTACAAAAATGTACTATCGAACCAAATTCGCGATAAATCCGTAAAAATAGTTTATTTCAATGTGTAGCATTCGCGTAAATATAAGAAATCGGTATGTAAAGTCAGTAATATTTTACCAGTGAAAAATCAGAAATATTGTTTATAGTGAATTTAATTTGGTGGTGAATATGTATGGAGCTCGATCCCCGCCGGTAACGCAAGGTCCCCGACCCAACGCACCCCCACCCTCTACGATTAAGTGAACGCAATAACAAGTGAGTCATGTAATATGTATAAAGGTAGCTTAAAAGATAATTTTCTATGTTTTTCGATATTTAGATGAATGGCTGTCGTGAAGTGCCGGCGCCACTCGCAACAATAATCTAATAGCGTAGTTTATGATACTTTGTTTCGCGCGATCGGGTCATTGACTAGTAGATATGTAACGTCCGTTGCCAATAACCAAATAGTATTGAACGATTCCTCCTTTTTTAAATATATCTTGATAGCATAAGTTGTATGAACGTGCGCACAATACGTATGTGAGAATGTGTCGAGTACATTTTTGTTCACACAAAGTGCGGCGTCGCGCTGCAAATATTTTTGGTAATGTTTTACCTGTCTGTCCGCATGCGTCGCTCTCGGCTCGGTCTAGGTTTCTAGACTAGACTACACTCCTGACTACACTGTAGAGCTACTTGGATGGCATTTAACTAGTGCTCATAGTGACTCCGTGGTAGCACAACGTGTATGGTTCTCAACGTTCTCGTTTCGTAGGCCGTTTGTTTTATAGTCGAGTATACTTTGTAGCATAGCTGGAGAACACTTTGTTTAGAAGCTGTTCGAGGTCGCACGTTAGACACTGAATTATTTGCCGAAGGACTGCGGATTATGGTGTATTTACTCTTAATACCTACGTTTAAATATATATTAAAAATCTATATTTTTAACAAATTTAATTTTAAATAATATACCTAATTAATGAAATTCCTAAAGATAAAAAGAAATTTTTAATATTTATGTGTATAAGTAGTGTGTACTGCGAAGTGATTATAACATATAACATAACAAACGCTTATAATTTTCATAGTCTCCACAGATTCGTGCAGAGTATGTATAATTTACTGTCCATGATTAATCTATAACTGATGTGTACAAAAATCAGTATGTTTCAGGCATTTTGAATCCGACTTAATGTATGTAAAAATAAATGTTGTTTTAAATTGTGCACTTTTATTTCATTGTCTTGTACCTCGACAGAAATATTTGGATAAGTACAACGGGCGAGCGGAGACACGGCTATATACCGGATAGAGGAAGGGTAGATTGTCGGACATTATTTTACCGGTAACTCGTGTTAGGTTGAAGAGTTTAGAAATCGTTTATGGATAATTTTGCAGATATTTTCAAAATAACGATTTGATAGTGATCTTGATAGAATATTCTGGTTAAGATTCATATGTATTTGTTACATTGTATTTGCTACCTTGTCGATAAATATTTTAATCATTTTGCTTATTGTATATTAGAGGTTCGTGTTATATGCGATGTAATAAGACAAATTTTGATTTTGATGTGGTTTCATGCCTCGTAAAAACTACATGGTACAGTGGGAGATTTTTTAAACTATGTTCTTGCTGAAATTGGAATATTTTTAACACCGAAATACTCGCATTATACTAGTTTAAAATTTAATAAAATAACGAATGTATAAAAAACATTTTTATTTAAAACCAAATGAGCGCACACTTGTGTGTATCTTAAAAATTACTTAAAAAAGTAAATGCAATTTCTTTAAAAAAAACAGTACTTTATCAAATTAAAACGAATTACAATAAATTATTATTTACACGACTATGGCAAATGTAAGGTACGAAATATCTTTGGACTCGCCCCTAACTATAAAACAAAATATTCGCAAAACGAAACACATCAATGTCGACACGAAAGAAACAAAACTTAGAAAAGACAGAGATAAATATTTACTGAACATTATTTTTCAGATTAGCCTTTCCAGAATTCTTGGACGGAGAGTAGAATCAAAAATATTACAGGAAAAATTAATAAGTGCGAAGCTTCACAATATTTATTTCACTATTGCTTTCGACATTAATGTTATTCGAATAGAAAATATTCATAAAAAAGGTCCAAAAATAATTAAAAACTATAACTAGATTTTAAAACTAGTTATCAATTTACACATGCATTCTTTGAAACATAGTTTCTCATACAGAAAAGCATTTCATCAAAAGAGCACGTCATTATATTCCAAATTACATTCTTTAAAAAAATGCAAGTCAATGTGAAATCCTATACCTAACAAGTATATAAGCGTATTGAGTGAGTAAACTGACCTGTAGAACTAGAGAGCCAAGTCTTCCGACTTACTATATTAAACACTATGGACACAACTTAAATAATGTTACTTTTAAAAGATTCTCCGTTTTATTCATATAATAGTTATCAAAACTATTTCAGTTTTTAAATGTTTTGTCTTCTTTGCTTAAACTAAATTCAAAGTCGTTCAAAACGGACATAACATTCAAAACTAAAATAGGTTTTAAAATTGTCTATGAATTTGGCTGTCTATATTTTTGTGCTATATTTTTAGCAACTCTAAAATTGTATAATTTGGGATAACTTTTACAGTAAATATGTAAAAATAACTAGTAAAAATATACAAATGAATGAGTGTCCAGAGTGCACCTAAGTCTACATTTGACTTAAAATTGAGGTATTCAGTGTGCTGTATAAAAACAAACTAGAAAATGCAGTTTCTTAAAATACCATAATTAATGACTGAATTTTCGAATTAAATTACAAAACCAAAAAGAAAAAATATTCAAAATATTCTCAAAATTAAACCAGCTTACAATTTATGCATTCAACTTAAAATATTTAAAATATATTGGCACTTTATACATACAAAACAGCAATTTATAATATAGCAATGAGCCTATATTTTTCAATGTCTTTTCAAATAAAAAATGGAAAATTTAATTTCAGCTACCATTTTTCCGGTAAATAGAATTCTAAAAACTAATATCATTGAAAGTAAAAGTTATGTATTTGAAATAATAGTTTCATTTAAGAATTGTTAAGTAGGAATTATTTCTAAAATTTAAACCAGTTTTACTTCCAATGATATACTGTCTATAAAAAATATGAAAATCTTAAATGATTTCCATGTATCAAAAATAAAATTTCCAAAACTATATTACATTACAGTTTCAGAAAATATATCTTATTTTACTAAAATCGAATCTTAATATCATAGAATGTCTTTCGAAAATCGACAACATTAATTTTTTCTTTTATCAACAATTTAACAAACAGTAACCACAATTTTGTGACAATTTTGATAACTATAGTAGGAATGCAAGAGTTACACAGTTCATCACATAATCCATTTTTACACCAGTCATTACACTTCACAAGAACATTAGGCACTTTTACTCTTGTGTATTTCTTCATATCACTTAAAATTCTACTATAGAAGATATCTCTTTTCTTCAATTTAATTCTTTAGGAGATTCCAATGTTTCACCAACTGACATTTTCACAAAGCATTCTGTATTCTATTGCAAGTTTTAATTAGATGTGGCACTATATAAGGACGATTGTCTTGTGGTCTAAAAATCTTGCTATACTGTGTCCACACAAAATATCTCTAATATCTTTCCATATTCTGACACACTGCATATATTCTACAATTTCTTGATCTTCAAGTTCAGTCTAAATACACGTAGAAGTGGTCAGTCCCGCAGTATTTGGTGGCGAACGCTTTGCCGGCGGGTGTGGGGGCACTGAACGCGACGTCCTGCGGCAGTAGCGCGGTTCCGTACAGGAACGAGACTCGCGCGCAGTCCAGCAGGCGGGACGCCACGCCGCGCCCGCGGTGACGCGCGTCACACCACACGCGGGACACGCCACATCTGGAAGAACATCGGGAATGTTATTTAAATTATGCTATCTTGCTTACAAGTGCTGAAGAATGAGAATGTTTTAACGTATAACCATCAACAATACCGATATAAGATATTATGTGACGAACATAAAAAAATAGCGGGTACAAATCGTTATTTGCGCAAAATGTCTATATTTTACATTGTATATTTCAACAGTCCTTCAAGCCAGATAATATACTTAATATGCACTGTCTACGTTTTTCATTTACTATTTGTAATATATATAAACGGTAAGGTCAAATACTCGTATATCATAAATATGATACGATAATATTAGCCGATTACGTAGAAGAATCATATTCAAAATAGTACTCACTTGACTGGATAAGTCTCTTCACTGACACACTCTGGGTTGTCAGAAATCAACTTGTAGGCGCGTGTCTTGGGCTCCACTACGAGACATCCTATTATCTGCTTCTTTTCAATGTACAAGTATGCCTGGAAAGACAATATATTATTGTTACACACAGAAAAACACAACTTTATACCTAGATTAAATAAAAAAACTAAAACATATTAGCTAATCATGTAGAGCAGTGATTCTCAACCACTGTGCCGCGGCACTTTTGTGTGCCGCCAAATTTCAAAAGTGTGCCGCCAAATTTTGCAAATATATAATAATGTTAATATTATTAAATTATATCATTTAAAAAGAAAAATATTTTTAACATGAATATATATTTAAATCCACATAAAAGTTAATTATTTTATTATTTGCTTTGCAACGCGTTTTTTCTTAGTGCCAAATTATGATGAAGCGGCGTGCATAGCAATAGGAATATGTCTCATGTCGGCGCACACTTGCCACTTCTGCGTACAAAACGTGTTGTTTTAGTGATAGTTGGGATTCACAAGGTGTTGCATAGTAGTTACTGCACCTTTTCTTTACGATATGAGAATAGCATTGTCATTTTTACGACCAAATATAAATCAAATTATCAAAAAAAAATCAAGCTCAAATTTCGCATTAAAAATATTTTTATTATTAGCTTGTAATTAATCCCTTAATAAACGTTTAGTTATTATTGTAGTATATATTAGTTTATTTCGTATATTTAAATATTTTGGCATAAACTATTTATGCCGTGTGTTGTAGTAAGTAAATATCTTTTATCTTTTTCTTTGTGTGCCGCCAAATTTTGAAATCGTTAAATGTGTGCCGCCAAATTTTGAAATCATTAAATATGTGCCGCAACAAAAAAAAGGTTGAGAATCACTGATGTAGAGTATAATAAAATATTTCGGGTATAAAAAATACAAGACTTCTTGTTCCCGAAGCAAACATTACGCGCACTTGACAGCCTCCGTGACGCAGTTGGTTGAACGCCGCTTGTAAAACGAGAAGTTTGTGCGTCACACAAATATTTCTTTCGGCTGTGAGTGTTAGTAAGAACAAAAAGTATCTCGTAGTTTCTGATACCCACAACACAAGACTTGATTCTAGTGTGGTTTCAGAACTATGTTATTTATTTATTTACTAAGTACCAAAGCCGTTGTCCCGTCGGCCCATGTCGGCAAGTTTTTATGCGGGCTAGTTAGCGGCTTCACTTATTGCAAGTCGGAAAACTTTGTAGCGGCTCGACATAACATGACGTACATTTCTATAACGTTGAATGTCGCCGGGCAACTGAGTAGAGCGCATTTGATTGCATTTGTGTTGCCGGGACGGCGGGTTTGGCGTGTAGTGTAACTTGTAGAGACAACGTAATTTAGAATGTATAACGCCTTGTTATTGAACTAATAGCAATGTATGCAAACTGATATTTGAAAGTAAAAGTAATCACTTCATATGATTATTGACACCTGCTTATTATTTTGGCAGTAACAAGTTTGAATATTGCAGGAAGTATTATTATATAATTACGGAATAATTTCAAGCACCTATTGAACAATATACACTCAATAACATTCCAAAAGCAATAAATATTGCTAATGACAGTGTTCATTTGATTTACGACTTATGAAACGTAAATTATGTGCAGTTTTTTCCAATGCTATAAACTATCTTTTTTTGCTAGTATCAAGCAGTTTGCATAATAATGTTCAAGGTTTTGGAAGTCCATTGTGTTTACATTACATGTTATGAAAAAAAGATGTCTGAACTGCGCATTCTTCTTTATGTTGGTAAAAAATAATGCAAATATAATAGACTAGCGGTCCGGCCCAGCTTTGCCCGGGTGCATATAGATTTCTCTACAATAATATGTTTTATACACATAAACCTTCCTATTAAATCACTATCTATTTAAAAAAAACCGTATCAAAATACATTGCGTAGTTTTAAATATTTAAGCATACAAAGGGACATAGGGACAGAGAATGCGACTTTGTTTTATACTATGTAGTGATGAGCCCGTGACCACCAGAATTTCGTCATTTTATAAAAGCTGAAAGTTTGCGCGTGCCTCTCACATAGGCATCATACAATCAGTTATTATAAATCGGCGTGTAAGTGTATACATACGGTGTAGTGCAGACAGTCTCCCTGCAGTTCGTGTGATCCGAGTTGCACGTGCACGAGTCTGTTGAGTAGCGTGAGTACTCGCGCCCAGCCCGCGCCGCCGCCGCGCACGCGCACCACGCGACCCGCGCCGAAACTGCCCACCACGCACTCCTCCTTGTAGCCCTGCAAACATACCAAATTAACTAATTATTCTTGGTTTCCTAGATTTACGAAAATGTTACACATTGAAATAAAACTATTATTTACGGATTTTATCGCGAATTTGGTTTAATTTTTACAGCTGTAATCGAAACGTCGAGAAGTCAAAAATGTAAAAATTAAACCAAATTCGCGATAAAACCCGTAAATAATAGTTTTATTTCAAATTATTCTATTTTTGTCATCTGTATCAGCCCATATACGTCCCACTGCAGGGCATATATCGAGAGTACGATTGACAGGAATTAGGCCATATAGTCCACCACGCTGGCCTAAAATTGGCGGACATTACATACATAATTTTTGTAAACTATGGTATGCAGGTTTCCTCGCAATGTTTTCCTTCACCTTTTTAGTGCGTGGTGATTAAACTATCAATACATACATGACTCCCGAGTCAGAGGTGCGCCCTGGGGTTCGAACTTGCAACCACCGTGAACATGTTGGCAGCCGACACACTTTGTTATATTATACACTATCGGCCCGGCCCAGCTTTGCCCGGGTGCATATAAATTTCTGTACAATAATATGCACGTATTATACACATAAACCTTCCTCTTTAATCACTCTATCTGTAAAAAAACCGCATCAAAATCCGTTGCGTAGTTTTAAAGATTTAAGCATACAAAGGGACATAGGGACAGAGAAATAAACTTAGTTTTATACTATGTAGTGATTTACTATATTATATTGATGTAATAAAACTTCGCCCGAACCCTGGCCACGAAAACTGTATGGTAATCGAAACTTCGGGCAGTTGAAAAATGTAAAAATTAATCCAAACCCGCCTAATTCAATTTGTAAAATTCGCGTAAATCTAAGAAACTTTAACACATGTTATGTTGCAATTCATCAATATCGATAATCAAGTTTTTTAATCAATTTTCGGTCTCAAAAACAACAATTTTAGTTTATAAGATTTATAAGTATGACCTTATGTCCTTTTCGATAACTTTAAAAACAAGTATGAACATCTTCAAGGTAATTATTTAATCAACTGTTAAATGAAAAAAAAGTGCTTGTTAACAACAAAAATAGTTTGAAACATAATACTCACATTATACTTGAGTACGTCCGTGGCGTTGTGATAAACCAAATGATCGTGTTCATCTTGTGGATCGCCAATCTGTAAAACATTAAAACAAAGATTGATTTAATTTTTCTTATAGAAATACTTGTGTAAAATAAATTATTTATTTATTGTATCTGTATCAGACCATATACGTCCCACTGCAGGGCACGGGCCTACTCTACAATCGAGAATACGATTGAGAGTGGTTAGGCCATATAGTTCACCACGCTGGCCTAGTGCGGGTTGGTGGATTATTTATTGGGCACATTAAAAAGTAACAATAGTTTAAGAGACATTAAAAAACAGCAAAGGACAAATGGCGGTCTTAACGCTCAAAGGCAATTCGGCCAGACAACCATGGGATGGATATATGAGCAGGAAAAAAGAAGGGCCATTGCTAAATAAACACAATTGTGCACGACACGAAATAACTAGTTAAAAATAAATAATTATTCCTGAAGTGGTTTCATTTTCCCAAACCTCACACTATGTGCCTACTGCGCATGCGCGGTGCGGCTCCCGAGGGGGTGAGAGGGCTGGGGGGCGCCTCGGTCACGTGGTACAAGCGGGGCGGGGTGACGTCGAACAAAACTCTCCGCACCCAAAACCCAGCCGTATTCGCGCCCCGGGAGTCCTTAGGGATGGGTGCATGGTGTGAGGGGTTGCGCGGGGATGAGCCCCACATTGTTGTGTGGAAATCGAGATGATTGTAAGGAAATTGTAAAAATAAGTGAGAAATAAAGATTATGACGGGTGCTGAAGGGTGAGGGGCTAGGGGGGGTGAGCGTGGACCGAGAAAGGATATAAAAGAGGGGCGGTTTGGCCGTATCGGCAGCTTCGCGCCGGGCCCCGCCAGAAGAGGACCTCTCCAAAGGAAGACAAGAAACGAACCGCTGCTCCACGCTCGCCCGCCCCTCGCTCGCTCGCCCGCAGGCCCGTCAGCCGTTGAAGAGAATTGGTGTTTTGAAAATTGAACCAAAATCCCTAGGAAATCTATCACGAACATTCGTTGGTCCTTCGCATCCGGATTATGAAGAAAAAGCAATCGTTGATCATTCGCAGACGAATTTGAAGAGGAAATATCAAGATCGAAGACTTGGAAATATTGAAGAAATTTCGACGAATCTGATTGGTCGAGAAGTCGTTCGAAGTCTCGGAACTTATGCCTGGTGCAAGATTCATTTGGAAGTTTCTAACAGTTTGAAGACTTGGTTCCTGGAAGATTGTTTGAACATTTTTAAGCCACAGCGCGGGATTTGTATTTTTTCAGAACAACCGCAAGAAAGAAAAAGATGCCTGTTACTCGCTCGAAGAAGGGAAGTGTGATCGACGCGTCCGAAAGATTGAGCCCGGCCGTAAGGGTGCCCCGAACCGAGGGTGGTCCGTCCAGTGCACCACAAGTAATCACTCAAAGCACTGCGGCGGCCGCCCGAGGCGCGGGTGCCACGCCCACAGGGAATGCTGGCCCATCCGTGAAGATAACTGCAACCTCTGCAAGAACGACGACGACCTCCGAGGATACCGCGACTACTTCAGAGACTGCATACACGGAAACAACGGCGAGTTCGAACACGGCGACCACGCAGGCAGAGAAGGACGACGGCGACACCCTGAAGCCATCCAAAGGCGCCAAATCACAGCGATCGCAACGCAAGAAGCTTGCTGAGCTCGAGGCACAGGAAAAGATAGCACAACTAAAGCTGGAAGAGGTGCGCGCCTCGCTTGCGTTGGCCCAAGCGAAGTTGGAAAAGGAACGCGCCGCAATCAGCGACGATGAAGAGGACTCTGTGGAGTCCGGAGATGAGCACGACCGATCCAGTCGTGTACAGGAATGGTTGGAGGGTCAAGAGGAACCACCAACAAAGAAGCAGGACTCACCAGACGAGGATGATTCGAAAGGACAAGGACAGGGAGCTCGCAAGAACAAGGAATGCGAGCACCGGGAGCGCAAAGATGAGCCCCGGCCTGCGCGTCAGCCACCGAACGTGGACGTCACCTCACTGGCGACAGCTCTCACCAAAGCCGTGAAGATGTCGAGAGACGCACCGAGATACCTGCAGGAGCTGCCCATGTTCGATGGGCGAAGCAGCGGCTGGCTCGCTTTCGAAGCTGCCTACTATGAGACTGAAGCTGTATTCTCAAAAACTGAAAACGTTTCACGATTGAGGAAGAGCGTCAGGGGGGCGGCGAGCGAAGCGATTAGCGGTTTACTGATTAGCCAACCGGAGCCGGAGACGATTATGAAAGCTTTGAAGAGAAGATTCGGTCGTCCCGACGCGCTAGCCATGCACGAGCTGCAAAAAATGAAGACACTTGGGAAGTTGACCGACAGCCCAAGAGATTTGTGTATATTTGCTGACAAAGTGGCAAATACTGTGGCCGCTATTGAAGCATTGAAGAGGATCCATTACTTGTATAATCCAGAAACAGTCAAGACGACTATAGAAAAGTTCACGCCCACGCTGAGAAGCAAATGGTACGATTACGCCGCCGCATGCAAGGAAGATGTACCCGACCTGAAGAGGCTGGCAACTTTTCTCAGCGAGGAAGCCGACAAGTGTGGAGCGTACGCACCACTCGAAGACGTCCCTGTGGAAAGGCGTGGAAGAAAGAACATCGAACGCACTTTCGTCGCGGACGACAACTTAGAAGAGTGCCCGCTGTGCAAGCAGAAGCATCAGTTACCTGAATGCAAGCAGTTCAGAGACGCCAATGTGGGGGACCGGTGGGAGATCGCGAAGCGGTTTCGAATATGCTTCCGATGCCTGAGGAGCACGCACCGACGAGGAAACTGCAGAGCCAAGAAGTGCGGCCGGGAGGGTTGCCTGATGGCTCACCACCGCTTCTTGCACAAGAACACGGGGAGGACGCCGTCAGCACCTCCCGGGCAGTCCGTGCAGGAGGAAGTGGTCACGTCCGCGGAGCTCGTCACACAGACGGATCGTGGAGGAAACCGGCAAGCATTTCTCAAGATCGCACCTGTCACACTCACCGGACAAGGCGGAGCAGGCGTGCACACCTACGCGCTCATGGATGACGGTAGTACCGTCACGCTCGTCGAGGAAGGGCTGGCAGAATTGCTAGGCTTGCAAGGTCCGCGCGACGAAATGTGGGTGCAAGGTCTCAACGGAACGATGAAACACGCAGATAGCCGCAGAGTCGACGTCAAAATACGCGGACGCTACAGTGACGAAGAATATATGATACGCAACGCACGCACTGTATCACACCTGATGTCCACCAGACAAAGCGTCGACAAGAGGGACATTCAACACTGTGCACACCTTCAGGATATACAAGAGCGACTGATCTATAAGAACGCCAATCCAAAGATACTGATTGGGCAAGACAACTGGGAGTTCTTGGTGGCGCTCGAGATGCGGACCGGGAGCAGAAGCCAGCCTGTCGCGTCTCGCACGAAGCTGGGATGGGTTCTGCACGGGTATAAGTCAGCACTTCAGAACATCAATGTCTTCTGCGGACACACAGTCACTTTGGATGAGCACATGGAAGAAATGATGAAAAGATTCTTCGACTTAGAGTCGCTTGGAGTGGAGCCTAGAAAGCCGAAAAGTGATCCCGAAGAGCGCGCTTTGCAAATCCTGCAAGAAAGAAGTCGAAGGATGCCAGATGGACGCTTCGAAACTGGACTCCTCTGGAAACGGGACGACTGCACGATTCCCAACAATTACGATTATGCCTACAATAGATTGAGAAATTTAGAAAAGAAGCTCGACCGTGATGAGGACCTGAAGATGAAGTATGAAGAGAGGATAAGTAACCTCCTCGTCTCAGGATACGCGGTCCCGACTACTTCGCCAGCACCACAAGGAAAAACCTGGTACCTTCCGCACTTTGCCGTGTGTAACTCAGCGAAGCCAAAGATAAGGGTGGTGCATGACGCAGCGGCAAGATCACACGGAGTCAGTCTGAACGACCTGCTCCTGTCGGGTCCTGACCTCCTGCAATCCCTGCCCGGAATCATGATGAGATTCCGACAACACCCCTTTGCAGTCTCGGCGGACATAAAAGAAATGTTCATGCAGATCAAAGTCAGACGCGAAGACAGAGACGCCCTGAGGTTCCTGTGGAGAGGGCGGGAGAGAGGAGACACGAAGCCTACAGAATATCAGATGACTTCGGTGATATTCGGAGCGACGTCGTCACCATGCACGGCACTCTACATAAAGAACAGGAACGCGGAAGAGTTCCAGGAACAATTTCCCGAGGCAGTGGAGGAAATTAAGCGAAATCATTACATGGACGATTTTATCACCAGCTTCGTGAGCAAAGAAAAGGCCACGGAGGTGACAAAAATAGTGGACCATATTCACCGACAAGCAGGCTTTACCCTGAGAGGATGGGTGTCGAACGAGCCCATCGTAGTGCGCCAGTTCAGCACGCGCGGGCAGGACGCCGCCGTGCGCATAGGAGGAACGGCCGAGGAGAAAACGCTGGGTCTGTTGTGGCGGTGGCAAGAGGACTGCATTGGGTTTCGCGTCAATGAAGGAAGAACCCCGCCGGAGGTGTTGCGCAATGAACGGCCACCAACGAAAAGGGAAGCCTTGAGCGTCATAATGTCGCTTTTCGACCCTCTCGGCTTGGTGTCACCAATAACGACCCCGGCGAAAAGGCTGATGCAGGAAACATGGCGACACGGGATCGGATGGGATGACCACATCCCAGAAGAACTACGAATTCGCTGGGTCGAATGGCTGAGCAACCTGCGCGCCTTAAAGGATCTGCGCATACCGCGATGTTACGACATAGGACCGCCGGTGGTGGAAAGAGAGCTACACACGTTCGTGGACGCCAGCGAAGAAGCATACTCGGCAGCGGTGTACATACGCATGCGGCGCGTGGACGACACAATTCACGTCGCGCTAGCCGCAGCCAAGAGCCGTGTGGCGCCGCTGAAGCCCACGTCTATTCCACGACTGGAACTACAAGGGGCCCTGCTCGGCGCGCGACTCGCGACCAAGACATGTGAAGAGCACAACTTCGAGTTCAAGAAAAAAATATACTGGAGCGATTCCCGAACAGTCCTCGCATGGATAAGGGCGGAACCGCGCGCTTTCAAGACGTTCGTCGCTCATCGTCTAGCCGAAATCGAAGAATTAACGAAAGTAAACGAGTGGCGCTGGGTGCCGTCGCGCGACAATATGGCGGACGATGCCACAAGAGACACGCCGACAGGATTTGAAGCACATCACCGATGGTTCCGGGGACCGGAGTTCCTGCGCCAACCGGCGGGAGAGTGGCCGGTGGAAGTGAAAGTACCGACCGACAAAACGAATGAAGAAAAGTGTCTAAGTGTCAGAGAAGAAAAGGCTTACACCTGTTTGCCCGATCTGTGTCGATTCGCGAAGTGGAGCAGTGCAGTGCGAACCGTGGCGCGAGTGTTGCAATTCCTGGACTTGTGCAGGCGGAAAACACACATTACGATGGCCGCAAGACGAAAGCGCACAAAAGGCAACACTCAGCAGGACCCCACGTGGAGCGCCTACCAGAAAAGTGATAGCAAATCGAGACCGGAGCTCAAGGTACAACAGAAAAAGTTCATGAGTCTAGACGCGTGTTACCTAAGGCGCGCCGAAGAATTGTGGCTAAGAAAAGTGCAAGATGACAGCTATGCGAGTGAAAGATTGCGCGTCATAAGCGGAAGCCCACCCTCGCCGACAGATCGACTCGCCTCCCTACGTGTGTTCGTGGGAGAGGACGGCTTATTGCGTTTGCGCGGAAGAATAACAGCGGCGAAAAGTGTAAGCGAAGACACAACAAATCCAGTCCTGTTAGACGGACAACATGAATACACGAAGATGTACGTGCAACATGTGCACGAAAGGATGTTCCATGGAGGAGTGGAAATGGTGGTAAATGAACTAAGACAAAGGTTCTGGATAACTAGAATACGTTCGACCGTGAAAGGAGTATTGAAGAATTGCCCACCATGCAAAATAAGAAAAGCGAAGCCCACTATCCCAGCCACAGGAGATCTTCCCGCGGCGCGACTGGCGCACAACACACGGCCCTTCTCCTACACGGGACTAGACTACTTCGGTCCGCTGGAAGTGACCGTCGGAAGACATCGGGAGAAACGATGGGTTGCCCTATTCACCTGCATGACCATAAGGGCGGTGCATCTGGAAGTGGTCGCGTCACTGAGCGCGGACTCTGCCGTGTCAGCACTCAGGCGATTCATCGCGCGCAGAGGCCAACCGACGGAACTATGGTCAGACAACGCGACGTGTTTCAAGGCTGCGGATAAGGAATTGAAGGAGGCGTGGGAAGCAACAGGAAGAGAGGCAAATGCACGCTGTATCAACTGGCGTCGCATTCCCCCCGCCGCACCCTTCATGGGCGGAGCATGGGAGAGACTGATACGCAGCGTTAAACAATCCCTGCGAGTGATACTAACAGAGAAATACCCGAGTGACGAGACATTGCACACACTGTTAGCGGAGATAGAAAACATTGTGAACTTACGACCACTCACTCATGTGGCCGTGACACCCGACGAGCCGGAGGCGTTAACCCCCAACCACATATTGTTGGGGCCTAACTGTCACGTTGCAGCGCCAGGCGACTTCGCGGACGACGACACTTCTGCGCGCCGATGCTGGAAGCGCGCGCAGCGACTGGCCGACGAGTTCTGGCGGCGCTGGGTGAGGGAGTACCTGCCTTCGCTCCAACACCGGCGGGAGCCCCGCACCACCGGCGCACCCCCGAAAGTCGGGGACTTAGTCGTCGTGTGCGACGCCAACCTGCCGAGAAACGTCTGGCCGAGAGGCCGGGTGTCCAGAATCTACCCCGGGGAAGACGGCGAGGTGCGAGTCGTCGACGTCACAACGAGCAACGGGCACATCCTGCGGCGGCCGTCCCGGAAGATCGTCGTGCTCCCAGTGGAAATCGCGAGCTGCGACGGCGGGAGAAATGTGCACGACACGAAATAACTAGTTAAAAATAAATAATTATTCCTGAAGTGGTTTCATTTTCCCAAACCTCACACTATGTGCCTACTGCGCATGCGCGGTGCGGCTCCCGAGGGGGTGAGAGGGCTGGGGGGCGCCTCGGTCACGTGGTACAAGCGGGGCGGGGTGACGTCGAACAAAACTCTCCGCACCCAAAACCCAGCCGTATTCGCGCCCCGGGAGTCCTTAGGGATGGGTGCATGGTGTGAGGGGTTGCGCGGGGATGAGCCCCACATTGTTGTGTGGAAATCGAGATGATTGTAAGGAAATTGTAAAAATAAGTGAGAAATAAAGATTATGACGGGTGCTGAAGGGTGAGGGGCTAGGGGGGGTGAGCGTGGACCGAGAAAGGATATAAAAGAGGGGCGGTTTGGCCGTATCGGCAGCTTCGCGCCGGGCCCCGCCAGAAGAGGACCTCTCCAAAGGAAGACAAGAAACGAACCGCTGCTCCACGCTCGCCCGCCCCTCGCTCGCTCGCCCGCAGGCCCGTCAGCCGTTGAAGAGAATTGGTGTTTTGAAAATTGAACCAAAATCCCTAGGAAATCTATCACGCACAACAATGATAGTTCGAAAACATAAATAATATAAATTAATAATCAGCAAGCTTTTTCATCTGACCTAACTAAATTTTAAAGCATACATTTTCCATATATTGTGGGTATATTAAGCAGTCTTTTTTGACAATATTACAATATAGCATTTATGGAGCAAGGACCAAGTAGGTTTTTCACAAGGTAAAAAGTAGTAAATAATATACCTGATAAATAGTGCCGCATTGCGTACATTGCGTCGCGCCGAATTTCTTCTGTCCGGCGTCGATTACGTATTGATCGACTCCAGTCTTTATTATCTTCTTGTTGGTTTTTTCAGAAGGTGCTATAATAAAAAAAAATATCAAGAGGGTAGTCTATCATCGTTTTTTTGTATTATTTTGCACTCACACAAATTCCATTAAAAAAAACTGTACAAACAGTATTAAAGTATAGAAATAAAACTATTGTTTAGGGATTTTATCGCTTCTATATTGAGCGTGAAGAGGTTGAGGTCACAAAGTTTCACCTTTATAATATCAGTAGTATTATATTTTATGAATGTTTGTTTCAGGTACAAGTTTCAATAATAGACATATTATTATTTAAATAAACACGGTGCTGGAACTATGTGAGTTACATAGCATTTATATAAGTATTATGTTGTTTTAATAATGACATATCGATCTCTTTGCCTCACTGCTTCGGTGGCATAGTTGTACCACAGGACGGTTTCAAAGCTGAGGCTTCGCGTTCAAATCTCAAGTCGGGTAAATTGTACTGGATTTTTCTAATTCATCATCAGCCCATAGTCAAGAATTTGTGCCTGATATGGTGATAGGCTTGCCCCCTATTACATCGTGTGACGGAACATACAAGGCGAAATAAGGGTGTCCTGGCACCTCTGCCTACCCCAGGAAAAAGGCGCGAGTTTATGTATGTATGATCTCCTTTAAAAACTTCTCAATAAAAGGCTTCGTTGCCGACTAATACAAGATAATTAGATTATTTTGTGTTTATTACCTTTGCCGGGCGTCGAACTCGTACCGGGGTTAGGTTTGCTGAATATCGGGAACAGCTTTTGAGCTTTATCGGTCTTCTCTACTTCTGGCACGGTAGTTGGCACATCTGCGAATAAATATATAAATTATAGCAACAAAACAAAATAACCTCTACACTAGCCTAGGATGGACTTGCGAGAATGGTCCATATAAGAAGCCTAATAAGAGGTCTTCCATCCTGGATGAGACAAAGTAATATGGACTACCACTTATGGTATGTCCAGTGATGTTTAAATTGAGTAGAGATTAACTGGGGTCTTTTGACGTGAATGTGTTGTTGTCATGTTGTTGTCAAAATATTAAAGTTTTTCTCTCTTCACATTGCATTGAATTGGACCGCCAAATAACAGTGTTAAGGCACTGTTGTGTTTCAGTTTGAAGCGAGTTAAGTACTGGACATATTGAGACTTAACATCTTATGTCTCAGGATGGCGAGCGCAGTGGAATGCCAAGCATTGCTTTGTGATTTACGGTGTTTGGTTTTTCTACTGTCCATGAGCGTTCCTATAGCTTACCTTTAGGCGAATGGGGTGCTCGATTAGCCATTCAATGTAATAAAAAGATACATACTCATCTCTAAAGCTCAGTTGTACAAACTAACTTCGCCAATAACATTGACCTTGAAACTGTCAATCCCATACATTCGCAATGTCAAATACGTCTTAAATGTATGGCGATGATTTTCAAAGGCAGTTATTGGCAATGTTAGTTTGTGCAACTCAGCCTAAGTAAACTCCAAACATTTTATATAAATATAATTTTGTTACTAAGCAGCATTATAATATATTGTTGGATAATTATGAACAGGTCAATTGCGCAAGCTTACACCTTGAACTTCTTCACAATAGAGCTATTACGAGTTACGACATTTTCACGCTCGACTCTTATATTAATTATATATAATAATTATTAATAATATAATTATGTACGCTTCCGTATTATTCAAATATTACCATTGTTATTTGTATTGGAAAGGTGGACGTCTAAAAGGAGTGAAAAAGATTTATTTTTAATCGTATCGTATCAGCCCATACGTCCCACTGCAGGGCACAGGCCTACTCTAACAGCCGCTGCCAATAAACAAACCCAATCCAAAATTTGCCGTTTTAGATTGACAGCTCAATCGTTTTTCTGATACTATATTGCCAATAATCAATCTCAGTAGTGAATAAACTATGGCAACATGACAGGAGACCAATCGAAAAGTAGAAACAATTGACAACAAAACAGATTGACTTCAATCTAATTTTTTCGATTGATTATTGGCATTGGCCGTAAGTCTACAATCGTAAGTACGATTGAGAGTGGTTAGGCCATATAGTCCACCACGCTGGCTTAGTGCGGGTTGGCGGACTTACTTACCATAGAAATTCTTATAAATCGCTATGGTAAGTAGGTTTCGTCACGATGTTTTCCTTCACCGTTTTAGTGCGTATCCGTATAAGTAATAAAAAATATTCCTTACCACTAGATCCAGCAAACACAGTCTCAGTAGATTTAAGCACGGCTTCCGCGTCGATGTTGTTTGACTTGGCCATCTTCAGTATCTGTTCATCCAGCATCTTCAATTCGCGTTCAATTTCGTCCAAATCCGGAAGCTCCTCTTGTTCTGAAATGTAGTATTAATTTATATATGTATTTGTAATAGATGGCGATAGGCTCGCCCCCTATCACTATGGGACGGAACATACAAGGCGAAAAGTAAGTGTCCTGGTAGGGCCTGTCTACCCCTTCTGTGAAAAATGTGTGAGTTTATGTATGTATTAAATTGATATGTGTATACTGATGAGTGATGACCTAATAAAGATAAAAATTCATTGCGTATAGAACAATTTGTGTAAGATATTTTTCGGCATTTAAGTAAATAATGATTGTGAATTGAATTCACATTGTCATTTTTATACAAAAAAGTTTTAATGCTAATAATAAGCAAAAATGCTGAATTTCAAGTCATCAAAATATACTATAGAGCGTTATTTATAGACAGTTTATAAACCTTTTTTTATTTATTTATCAAATGTTACTCAAATTAAATTCAAAAGTCGTTCGGAAAGGTAACACTCGATAACTAAAGGTTTATGAACTGTCTATGTATAAGGCTCACAATCATTAGCATTTTCTCATATCTTACCTTCAGCAACACTTTCATCAACGAGTATATACCCTCCTTCCACGGGTAAGAACTGCCCACTCCTCGGCACTTCGCCATGACTGGCCACGTGACCATCGTGCTCCACCATCACCACATCTTGAACCGACATATTCAGTGTTTCGGACACTATTGCTCCAACATTGGTTGTAACAGAATCTATTGCTGGCGAGTTCGTCACACTTTGAGATACATTTGTCAGAATTTGAGCGTTTGTCACACTTTGAGATGTGTTCGTCAGATTTTGCGGCGCGTTTGTCACATTCTGAGATATGTTTGTCACGGATGTTGCGTCAGGAATTTGCTTCTGAGCCCCTAGTTCGACGATTACGGCTTCGTCTTGTGGTAAGTCAGCGGTCACTGGTACAGCTGTCACCGGTTGGAATATCTGGTTGGTTTCTTCTATGACAGTGCTGTTGAAGCAGGGAAGTTCTTCGCGTCTTGACAGAGATAACTCTGACTCGGGAATTTCTTCTTCATCCCATTGACTTATTAGTGCTTCTATTGTTTGCTTCTCCGATTGGAATGGGTCTGTTTTATCTGCAAATCGTATATGAAAGACTTTATTCATAGACAGTTCTAAAGATTCAAACCTATTTAGTTACCGAATATTTTTTTAAATAATTCTAGACAAAATATTCGATAGCTAAAATAGGTTTTAAATCTGTTTATGAATGAGGAAGGAAATATATTATCGACTTATATTCATGTAAATCTATTTGGCTAAATAGAATGTGAATAAATAAGAATTTATAAGAAAAATAATGCATGTAGCCAATTTCAAGATTATCAAAATAAATAAAGACACATGGAATACTTTCAAGGATAAAAAAGTGTTAATAGATTTTTTCTTTGTATAAGTCGTATCACCATTAAACATTCGGAATATACTAATAATTTTACACTCCATGATAAATAACATAAAAACATTATGAAGACGTAAAATTTCGCATAATCTCAAGAACTAAGAATAAAAACTGAATTGTTACTATATTTCATCCATTATGACATTGATTTGTTGGTTATTCTACATATTTATAATTTCCTGCTTGGTATATTAATGGTATGTAAATCTGCAGCAGTATTCTTTAAAGAAACAATAAGAAATAGGATAATGTAGGAATTTCCGGTAAAATCGCTAGTCGTTCAAACATTATTATGCTTTGTGCATCTAATTTTAAGTCAAGGGATAAAATTAGTTTTAAAAGAAATGAATGAGCTTAAGAAACATTGCATTTGTAACCTTTAAAATTTTCGAAATATTAAGTTAAATGTTTAACAGATATACCTAGTAGCTCTTATTACATGCATTATTATAATACAATAATATTTAAGCACTCACCACCCAATTCCTGCGACGAATTTTGACTCTGCATAGTCGTGTCATTCATACTGACAGAACTTGCTGTATTCAATGTAACATTAACGGAATTTACAGAAGCGTTAATGTGCGGCATATTGACTTTCTTCTTCTTGTGATGTTTAGGCTTGCGAATCCTGTGTTTTACGCCTAGATTAATCTGTCCAAGCTTTCTTTTCTGCCTGTGTGAATGTGTGTGGGTCAGCGGACGTCTGTGATGTGTCGTGCTCGCTTCTATAGCATGAGAAATCTTAGTGGTCACTGTAGTATTTAGTTCAGGGTTGCTCTTCCCATAGAAGGATTTAGCAGACAAAATTTCCTTTAGCCTATCGCTGTTGAATAGCGACAAGCGAGCTTTAGGAACATCTAAACGTGGAAATTTGCAGTTAGGAGCCTCGCTCATACTGTCATTACGAAGCCGTTTGTGGCTCTTTTCACTATCACAAGCCGATTCTGGACTTTCAGCAATCTCTACCACAGATCTCCTGTTATGTATCTTCGGGGGAGAAGCAACCGCCTCGGTAGTATTATTAGGAGTTTTCAGCATCTGAGTTGGAGACATCATTGTACTCATGTCCATTTTCGTCAAGCACACCACAGCTGATTTTATAGGGGTTATATTCTTCTTTTGTTCTACCAACACGCCTTTGAAGCTTTGGAATTTCGGCGTCATTTTCTGCCGTCTGCCAGACCTTCTTACAGACTTTGTTGGGGTGTTCTCTTTTGAGTCTGTGCCTGAATCGGTGTCGAAATTGAGGTCTTTTAGAGAACTGCTGCAGCTTTCTGTGTCTGCAATGAGGCTTGCAAGGCTTTTGCGAGCTCGGCTTGAAGTGGAAGAGAATGTGTGGGCACTGGCACATGAATGTGTGGACGAGGGCGTCCCGGGGTGGTTTTGTAAATGTGGCGTCGCTGGTGTAGACACAGAGCGCGTACACTTGGCATCCACGCATCTTGTTTGATATTTCTTTAGTGTAAACGGAGATTTGATGAAGTTTTTCAGATCGTTGTCCTCTTTCAGCAGCTTGCGAGCTTGGCTTCGTGTTTCGCCTAAAACAATGGAATGTGAATTAATATTACAACTTTAATAATTTTACAATTGCTGGCGCTTTTTCTGTTGTATGATAGGAAAAAATGACTAAGGAGTCTAGTTTAATGTTTATTCTGATTTCAAAACATTTTAAATGAGGTCATGTATAAGTCAAATTAATATTATCATTATTGTAAATCATACAGATGTTTCCTGAGAACCAATTAGTTCACAATGCATAATTATATATTTAAAGTACACTAATGCATAACCTGTGTTGTGGATTTCTTACTGAAAAACATGTAATTAAGTTCTTAAATTACACATAATAATGAAGGGTAAAAGATTAGCTAAACCCCATCATTAGTATTCACTTATTAACATTATAATTTTTAAATTATATAAACAATTAAATAAAATGGAAGTTATTACAAACATTATGTTAATTAGGATTTATTATAGCAGTTATAATAACATAAAGGAAACTATCACTTATGAGGACCTTTATATTTTTTTTATAATTTATAGCATTGATCACATAAAAAGGTTATCGAAAAATTTAAAAGTCTTATTGTTCTTTTTTGTGGGTCAAGAGCAAAATTGTAAGGTTTTGCAACCCCAGGCGGGGTGCTCATAAAAGCTCTACTGTCCGCAAGTTGAGTATGGCTGGTCTAGGGCCTAGACTCTAGGCCATAATTTACCACTTTGGCCTAGAGCAGGTTGGCACACTTCATTTCAATCCTGAGCAGACATTAAGATTATTTTGATATAAATATTCATTTGTATCAGAGTATATAATTACCCTTAAATTTTTGTCAAAAAAGTTACAGGTTGTTTACATTCAAATTAGGTACATAGTAATAAAGCTATGGTAATTAAAATAATTATTCATTGATAATAACAGGTAGAGAAGATTGAAACTCATTTACTTCAAAATGCATTTAAAAATTCAAATGTTCAAAATTAGAATTGCCAATTATTCACATAATACAAGTATTTACATTTTGAATTACCATATCGGTGTTAATATTGTAACTGAATATTATATTTGAGGTAAATTTGGGCATGGATTTTTAAAAAATAAATGTTTTACAAAAAATATAACAGTTCCGTAACTTGTCTTAGCTCACAAAATGTGATAATGAATTTATTTATCACTTGACTAATAACTTAAATTAAATAATTTTGGTATGATTATCGTTTCCTTTATATGTTAAATCTGAGAATCTTGCCCAGGGCTTTCAAATTTAATGATGACCCAATCAAAAACACAAATGATATAAAAATATACAACAAAAGCGAACTGAAAGAGAAATGTAGCAATTCATAGTAATTAATCAAAAATAAACATTTAATCTATGAAACCTACTTTTTTGTATGGAAATAATATATATTTTCAATAAATATAAACATAATTGTGACTCAGGCCTGCAGTTCTTGGAGAAATTAACTTGAAGTCCAGTAAAAATTTTTTTTATATAAGAATATGATACTATAAATGGCTTTCTCTTTTTGCTACAGGCCAATAGATTAGAGGTGACCTGTAGAATATAATGAATATCAATATTTTAAATCATGGTGACATTGGAAATTGAAAGGAAACAACATTCTCATGGCCTTGACTGTTGAGAAAAAAGGATGAGAAAGGATCACTGTTTTTTTGCCAAACAATGGCCACAGGCCTAACCACAGGATGTAATGTATCATATGACTTTATGGAGGTTTTTTGGAAGCTGCTATTAAGAACCAACACTATGCATAAATTGTTAATTTGTTATGGCCTTATTCATAGTAAATTTCATAGTAAATCTTTATCAAATGGTTTGTCCTTTTGAAAAACTAATTTGACCACTAAAATAGGTTTATAAAATGACAAGACTACAGTTTATACCATGTATATCATTGACTGGTAAGTGTTTTGTCTGTTAGTAAAACATATTATGCAGAAAATAATAATTAACAAACAAGAAAATATGAACAGTCACATAATTTTGACCCACAGTTAATCACCAAGTTTTTCAACAGACTTACAGACCGACTGTGGGAAATATTAGTGCATTACACACATTTGGCAATGCTAGGTGATTGAACCTGTAGACTCTCATTTTAAAACTAACTTCCCATCCAAGTGGACCACGAGGCTACTGGCAATGTTATAATTAAATTCATTCAATGGCCTGTCTATTATGAAAATTGTAAAAAAAAAACATTTTACAAACCATAAGCCTGGCTTTAAAATAGGTGTAACTTTATGTGTATTACAGAAACTCATTGCCCTGTACCATCAAATAATAATTTAATAATAAATTCAATTAAGAGGACACAATGTTTAAACCTTTACTTAAATGAGGTCTTTGAACTTAGAGGTCATATTACCTTGTTTATTTGGTATATTATAACCTTTTTTTGTTATGACTGGATACAGGATTTCAAATATTGCTGAAGAAATTCTTGGAGAAGTTTGAAGTTCCGTAGTGGACTTCCTATGGCTAAATATAATGATTTGCTAAAGTGTTTAGATACCTCAAAATAACTGCAGTATTTATAACCTTTATTGACTTGTGTACCTGGATAAAAACTTCAATGTGAACATTCTTACTTCACACTTACCTGTATTTATAAGATAAAGTTTTGTAAAATGAAATAGTACATATCAAAGTAGGGTTTCATTCATACTACATGTCATTAAGGTCATATATTTAAAAGAAACAATAAAACACATGATTACAACACTGTATACAGGAAGGAAATGAAAGATAACCTTGATGTCCTTTTTATGCCAGAAATGCTTTGATTTGTGATGTATTGTAAAATGAAAAGAACTAATCGGTTCGTTTACAGTGTCTAAACCCGAGGATCGATACAAGACAAAATTACTTACGCCACACGCTGCGTTCCGGCGTCTTAGGAATGCTCGGATCGTTTTCTTCACCAGAGCTGGAGTCCAAAGTGCTGATGATGCCCAGGTCGCAGTCCTCGCTGTCACTCTCGCTATCTACCACAGGCAGCCGCCGATGCTTCGTCAAAGACTCCCGCGAAGTCTCCAACTCGGCTTGGAACAAACCTTTCTTTCTCTCCGACATTTTCGGCGTGTGCATATGCGGAAGGCGCGATGATCGCCGTGGCGTAGACGCAGCCATATTTACTACACTCATTCCTACTCTCAATTGGATTAAATAGCAAAAACCACACAAGTCAATTAGCGCGCCAGAAACATTGGCGCCTCACGGTGTTCTAATTTAGTTTATGGGCCCTTGATATTCACGTACAGTGAATACATTTTGACACAAACTGCCGAAGATCTTATATATAAAAATATTCACAGATTAAAGGTTAAAACGAGTAGGATCACTGGCAAAAAACGTGTAAACGAATGCTTTCTGAAAACGTTGGGGAGCAACCATTGTTGTTTGGCGCGTAAACATCTGTCAGGCTATTATTATTTTTGTTGCCAGTTTTAAAATTAAGATAATATTATAAAATTTTAATGTGAATTACGAGTTTTAAATAACTTTCAATGACCTCTCCTTTTAATGAATGATTAACTACGTAAGAAAAAGGAGCAAATTAGGTAGTTATTTACTTTAAAACACTGTGATGGCGTAAAGAGCGAATGTGAATTATTTAATATGGCAAATATTAATCTTGATGGGGACGTGCGCCGCGTTCTTTCAAAATTGATATGTTCGGAGAAATAAAAGATACTGCTTGAACAGGAATGTATTCAATAAATGTTTAAAATTATTTTAAATATTAAAATTTTAAGAAACGGAGTTCCTGAGTGGTCCGTATTTCCTTCGTATATTTTAACTCCATTTTAGTTACGTGTGACAATCTGAATTTTATGAAAACAAGTACCCACTTGCCACTTCATATTTTCTTTTACACGTTTTCCACCGTTATATTTCGCAAGTGGGTACGAAAAACTCAGTTAGTTTCCTAATTTCTATATTTTTATGCTGTAGTAGCTGTGAAATTAGCTGCTTGCAGTATTTTTTTCTATTTACTTAACTCCATCGTTGTCCACGTAGATGCACATTTGGTCGCAAATTTGAATCCTTCACATGACTCCGAAAAGTCTGAGGTGTCCCCTGGGATTTGAACACACGACCGCAATAGCAGCAAATTTATGTTTATGTGAAATTGTTTTTGAACTCAGAGAGATTAAAAAGTGGCTTTAAATGGTTTGTGGAATATTACGCACGATGCTGCTCGCCTATTCTGTTAACTTCGACTTGGCTTGACACGCTGCCGCGTATCTAGATATAGTAGATACAAACAATATTTTTATTCATTACATTAAAAAAAATAACACCAGAAACATCCGGACCTAATATATGTTTCTCACAAAATAAAGTAATTAGGTACCTATGCCATAATAACAAAAATGAAACAATATCCATAAATTAATTATTTGTAAAGTTACTATGTAATTAAAATCGTTATCAAGATTACGCATAAACGTAAATAAATATGGAACAAAAACACGCAGTGTACATCAATGGTAACTCCAACATTTTTTTAAAGAAAAAAACTAAGAATGCGCAAGTTTTCCGCTTAAACCGGCGTATGAGCGGGAAATGCCTACAATAGCAACAGACCGTTGCCACATGATAGCAAGTCTGTTCTTGTTATTATCGACTGGTATTGCAGCAAAAACTATTCTATACTTCGCCCGAAGGTATATACAGTACTGCTACTAGCTAGGCAAAGGAAACTGTTATACAGCTGTGCGTTTTGTTATTTTTAAAAATATAGGTACAAGGATTATTTTTTGTAATAGCTGGATTGCGTTTCATGCCTGGTATTATTTTACTTGTAAATATATAAATTGTACATTTAAATATATATGTACACGCAACAGTCACATAGTCCATAGATGGTCACATATGTGCCTGATCTCATATTAAGATCAATTATGTCTTGTATCGTGGGTATTAGAAGCTACACACAAACGTCACAAACATTTGAACTGGGTTCGAACCCGCAGCCTCACGTTTCACAGCCGGCGTCTAACCAACTGCCCCACGGCGGGTGTCGTCATGTTTACTTAACATCGGTAATTGAGGTAAGTAATTGTTTTAATTAATTCAAATTATTTTAATTTATTGTTCATGGCTACGCTACTTTTTTTTTATTTAGATTGCATTTCGCCTTGTACTGTAAATTTCCATAAACTTACTTGAAAAATATATTTTTGTTCTAAAAGGTTTAATGCTTGGATACTGTTTAAACTGAACTTTGTTTGGTTCCATTAAGTATGTGCCACCGTAATCAAATACCTACCGAAAATTAAATCATGCTTTTTATAGCGTGCGTCAGCCAATCCTTAACATTTAGTCTTTGAATTGATGTGGGATCTGTTTTTTGTATAATTTAGCTCGGCGAAGTAGCTGCACAACTATCTCTTGCCATTAAAAATATATTAATAAATCCAAGTGTCACATACATTAGTCTTGACTCCACACTAACATCGAGTCTTGTATCTTGGGTATCAGAATCTACAAGAGACTTTTCGGTCTCACAAACACCTAGACCCGAAACACATACCTGCGGATCACACAATATTTTTCTCGGTTCGAACCCATGGCCTCACCGTTGCACAGCCGGTGGCTAACCAACTGCGCCACAAAGGCTGTCGTATGAGACGTAATTATATCTCCTCACTAGCGGTCCATCCCGGCTCCGCCCGGGTGCAGATACATGTTTCAAAATGGCGGTCAAAATGCTCAATTCCTACTTTCAATTTAGAGTATCGACCAATCGGACCATCAAAAGCGAATAAAATTTCCTCGTATTTGCTAGAAATGACACTACTGCATCCCTCCTATAGGCCATAGCGTGATGATAAATAGCCTATAGCCTTCCTCGATAAATGGACTACCCAACACTGAAAGAATCATTCAAATCGGACCAGTAGTTCCAGAGATTAGCGCGTTTAAACAAACAAACAAACTGCAGCTTTATAATATTAATATAGATTCAACTTCTTGTGGAAAGACCAGCCATTTAAGATTATAGGAACGAAGTAGCTTGTGAGTGGGCAAACTGTTCCAATGCTTAATGAGGCTACAAACATATTAACAAAAGGACATCTTGATGCACGCCGAGATTCAGGAACAGGTCATAAGATTGTGGCTTCCATAAGCCGGAAAAATTTGATTTGAGAAAAAAGGGAGGAGAAAACAAGACTTAACAAATCTAAATAGCATTTGCCGTGTGTTACAAATTACAAACAATAGTACTCGCTTAGAATATTCCAGAAATTCAATGCGTTAGTTTTTTAACAATGTATAACAAGGGATATGTATGCGAGTGCAAGTTTTTACCGGTGGAGTGTGGTAGCACACCAAGCGTGTCGGGAAGGGCTCCGAACCACTCGGCTTATTTATCGCCCAAATGTACGCATATTGTTGAAACATCTATTCATATCAGTATACCGCACTAGGCCAGCGTGGTGGACTATAAGGCTTAACAACTCTCAATCGTACTCTCGATGGTAGAGGAGGCTCATACTCTGCAGTGGGACATATATGGGCTGATACAGTATCTATTAAAAAATCTAGTTGATTTTATCATCATTCTCAGAAATAGAAAGACACCTCTCCCTTTAAGAATCCCACTGCTGAACTCATGTCATTCGATACAATCATGACAGCCTGCTAAAATGCTTTGTTTGATACAGCGTGTGACGGCTACATGTGTGAGCCATTAAGCTATGGTTTAAGAAAGGAGACCCAAGATCCCTGGATTCTAGATGTTCATGGGCGGAAGTGGTCACTTACCATCAGTGGATCATTTTTTATTGCACAGGACTGACAAACGAGCAAACAGGTCATCTGATGGCCATTGATCACTGCCGTTCATGAATACCTACAAAGTTTGGATCATAGATGTGTTGATGGTCCATCAAATCGGGAATGAAGCTGAAGGAAAAAGGGTAGGAGGAGGAAAAGGGGTATCGGGCATCCGGCAGTCTTACTCACCGAACGAAAAGCAACACCTAAGCTTCGCTCGCTTCACGTAGATCTTCTGTAAGACATTAGTACTGCCTTGTACAAGCCTACCTATTCATGCTGACTCATGACTGACAACAGCGTGGCTCTATCACTTTTAATCTGTTCGTTCGTTTACTAGGTTCAACAATAATGTTAATAACTTGCAGTGACCAATGTCTGTCCATCTTGTGGACGGAGTACGGACGCCTAACATTGCGCTTGCCGGTGTCCAATATATTTTCTAGTCGACAAGAAATTAATATAACCCTATGCATATTTTTATTCGCGGATGGGGTTCCATTAACAACGTGAATTATATATTACTAGTGGGCTGCCCCAGCTTTGCCCAGGTGCAGTTACTTTTCGAGTCCACTTTAGAAACATAGGAATTAGGAACTATTTAGCGTGATAATTAATTAACTTATTTAGACTCAATGTTACTGCCGTACCTTAAACTGCCCATCCCATTCGTTTAAGTTTGAATATTTTTGAATTCCTTGCACATCCCAAGGGAACACAATATTTTGTCGGAATAAAAAGTAGCCTTTGTGTTAATCCAGGGTGCCAGATAGCTCCATGCCAAACATCAAAATTGTTCCAACGTTTTGAGCGTGAAGAGGTAACAAACACTCAAACTTTCCCATTTATAATATTTGTAGGATTATTTACGAGTAAATTCTGTATCGGCCCATATACATCTCACTGTAAGGCACGGGCCTCCTCTACAATCGAGAGCACGATTGAGTGGTTACGTGCCACGTAGTACCTACGTATAAATTTATTGTATTGCATATATTGTATCAGCCCGTGTACGTCCCACTGCAGGGCACGGGCCTTCTCTGCAATCGACAATACGATTGAGAGTAGTTAGGCCATATATTCCACCACGCTGGCCCCTAAAACGGTGAAGGAAGACATCATGAGGAAACCCGCATGCCATAGCGATTTATAAGAATTTCTGTGGGAAGTAAGTCCGCCAACGTATAAATTACATTATAGTATTTTTTAAGCAACTATTCTGTTTAAGGTTTTAATATGACAAATTGTTGTAAAAGTAAACATAGGTGTAATTTTTACACGGTTGAACGACGTGTTACGTAACGGTCGATTTATTAGGGTTCCTTGTTGATAATTGATATGTTCAAAGACCTTATCGTTATAATCAATTATAGTTTTTGTTTATTAGGACTTTCTTTATTGTTATTACAGCTATTTTATTTTACATGTTTAAGTAAAAACTTGTACAAATATTTTAAGTAGCTTAAATAAGGACCATTTGTGTATTGATAGTCAATCACAACGCACTAAAAAGGTGAAGGAAAACATCTTGAGCAAACCTGCATAACAAAGAGATTTGTATTAATTTCTATATATACAGGTATGTACAGTCCGCCAATCCGCACTAGGCCAGCGTGGTAGACTATATGGCCCAACCACTTTCAATCGTACTCTCGAGTGTTGAGGAGGCCCGTGCCCTGCAGTGTCAAGTATATAGGCTGATAGAGATACAGATACAGATACAGATGGACCTTTTGTTCCACAATTGTCTTGCATTATGGTTGCATCTGTACATTAATTTTT
Source organism: Hyles euphorbiae (assembly GCA_023078785.2). Lineage (NCBI taxonomy): Eukaryota > Metazoa > Arthropoda > Insecta > Lepidoptera > Sphingidae > Hyles > Hyles euphorbiae. Next base: position 7,518,125 of record CM041048.1, read on the forward strand.
TTTTAATATAATGTTGGTTAGGAAACAACCAAATGCAAGAGACATTTTCTATTTATCTACGTAAAGAAAATGTAAATGAATAGATAATTTGCTAATATTAAGCGATAATAATAAGTCAATATCTAAGGAACCCAAACAACGTGTATTACTTACACACAACTTCAACATGACCAGTTACAAGAAGGGTGTGGTGGCTGCAATAATGAAGAATTAATAATAATTCTGAAACAAAAAATAGCCCCGGCAAATATTATTGGAATATCATCAACTAGTTTTGCAATGTTTTTTTATGAATACTTATCTTGAGTTCTACACATTATTTTATTTGCGTACTAAAATCCAATTTGACAATCGTAAACCCTATCGAAACTATACTACATCTATGATCGAAACTGTCTTATTGGAGTCCTGGGTATTCATATTACATGAGACTCAAATCCTTTAACAACTGTTATATTCGAACAAGTTCTTCGCGTAGCAATAAAAATTGTTCGTTTCAAACCATTGGTTATTAACTTATTAGAATTGCTACGGCTGCATAACCCTTTTGCCTTGATATCCCACTGTATTTTAAAATGTTCACTAGACACTACTGCCAACATCAACAAACAGTTTATGTTGGCAAGCCCGTCGATTCGATGTTTTAAAACAGCGCCATAAACGAGCGTTTATTTCGATGCACACATGGAGTAAACAATCGTTTAGGTAAATTAGGTTATTGGTCGAGCAGGAGTGTTTATATTTGTGACATGTGCCAGTTGGCGGGAATACGAGACGCGGGCCGAACGGCCGCCATGCGACCGCGTGCCCGCCAATGAGGCGAGGGGCGGGCTCCCAGTTTTAATTTTGCTGATGACTTCTGTACTGTGAAATTATGGGTGCACTGATTTGAAGGAGTATGTGGGTGTTCTCAGCTTATTGGACGTGTTATGGTATAGTAGGAAATATTTATTTGTCATGTATATGTTTACTGTATTAATTAATTCTAAAACGAAAATAGAGTTAAAAATATATTTTTAAAATGCACGAAAACTACAGATAACTTTTCTTTTAAGTTTTTAAATAATCTGCTAATATTCGAGAACATTTTGAAAAATTATGCATAACGGTTGTATTTAAACAAGCTTTTTGTTTATTTTGTAACTGTATTTTTTGAAAACTGTTGAGACAGGAATTTATTTGGAGAGTATACCGTACTACATGTTCTATATCAATCTTGGGCAATTCCAAATTCCAATCTATGTTACAACGGGCCGTCCATTCATCACGTGATCTTTTATTTAGAATTTTTCAGTCCCCCTTCGGTGATAGTGGGTGAATTTTAAAACTACCTACCTACCTACTTAACCCCCTGGATTGAGGTCGATATTTTTTCGAATATTAGCTTTAAATACAGGTATAAAATTTAATATTATTTTATTCTGAAATATGGGACCATGATAAAAAATTCAAGACTGAAAGGTTGCTATTATTTTTGATTGGCATACATACATATTATGTGGCATTTTACAGCCGCTGCCAATAAACAAACCCAATCCAAAATTTGCCGTTTTAGATTGACAGCTCAATCGTTTTTCTGATACTATATTGCCAATAATCAATCTCAGTAGTGAATAAACTATGGCAACATGACAGGAGACCAATCGAAAAGTAGAAAACAATTGACAACAAAACAGATTGACTTCAATCTAATTTTTTCGATTGATTATTGGCATCGGCCGTTAATCAAAATTATAATGTGCCGAAAAAAAATACACGTGATATCTGACTAGGTCACCCCCCTCCCCCATTGTGATGTTTCGTGACTTTTGTCAAACCCCTCCCTCCTTTAAACCACGTCATTAATTGACGGCGCCTAACTTGGCATACATCTATTTCCACTGATTTCCACTGTGGGTAATGTTTTTTATTCCGAAGTAACAATGACAAGTAACGGCCGATGCCAATAAATAATCAACCGAAAAAATTAGATTGAAGTCAATCTGGATTGTTTTCTACTTTTCGATTTGTCATTAACCATGTTGCCATAGTTTTTTCGCTACTGAGATTGATTATTGGCAATATAATATCAGATAAAAGATTGAGCTGTCAATCTAAAACGGCAAATTTTGGATTCGGATTGTTTATTGGCAGCAGCTGTAAGTGAGTAGCTTCAGAATACAATATCACTGCAGACATTATTAATTAAGAAGCAAATAAATAATCGAAGCAACATATTATACTTCGTATTTTTAAGGATTATGAATAATGCAAAATAACTGTCTGTATATCGTACACCAAAATAACTAAAAAAGTAGTCAATGTCTATTTGTGCTAACGACCTCAGTCTGAGAGTGGCAGTAAGCAAAGCAAATGACCGTTAAAAATGATCGTATTATTTAAATTTCGAATACATACACTTTGTATTCTATAATTTTATTCAATTAACTTCAAACACTATTTTTGTTCTGATCACAACTTTTGTTATTTAAAACATACATACATACATACATAAACTCACGCCTTGTTCCCAGAAGGGGTAGGCAGAGGTGCCAGGGCACCCACATTTCGCCTTGTATGTTCCGTCCCACAATGTGATAGGTGGCGAGCCTATCGCCATATCGGGCACAAATTCCTGACTCTGGGCTGATACTGAATAGAAAAATCCAATATCACTTTGCCCAACCCGGGATTCGAACCCGAGACCTCAGCTTTGTAACCATACCGTAGTACAACTACGCCACCGAGGCAGTCGTAAAACAAATTACTATAAAATATATAATTGATAGCCGAAAGTCTGTTTAGCTATTATCCTTTTTAAACGAGTTCCAGTGGATTTAAGTAGGCAGTAGCCTTAAGCTATTTCTTTTTCTTTTTTCTTTTCCAAGTAATTCGTGCATGTTGGACAACCTGTCAAATAGGAGAGCGGAAAATGGTGGCCCAGCACCACCATTTTATCTAAGTTTTTTAAGTACCGACCAGCGTTCCTCTATATTATAAATACTCTAAGATAGACCGATAGAAAACTATTTCTTTTTTATTGTAACTTGATTGCCAAGTATCTAATGCGTTTTTCTAAGTTTTATATATTTTTTGGACAAGCATAGAAAATTCAATAGTCCGCGATAACACTTCCATATTTTGCGAGTCAAACATGTTTAAGAAAACAGGTTGGTACATTCAAATGATGTGAGATGTTTAACTGTTAACGGTCTGGTGGATTAATATTATTATCGTTGAGGTAGTATAATAAAAAATAATCTGTTTTATTGGAAATTCTGTGAATAGAAACCAGAATATTGAGTTATATAATTTATTTTGGAATTCAATAATTATCCACATGGCAAAAAGACTTCTTAAAAAACTGTAGATTGTCGCTTAATTAAGACCAAATTAATAGTTCATTGACAAAATTCTTGGCAGAGGCCTACGTTCAGGGGGCTTTCTGAGGCTAAAGAACTATTAAGTACCATTTATAATAAGTTAGTTCGTCAGCACTTTATTTTAAAGATAAATCAGAGGCACTGGAGCCCTAAGCACACGGCCCTGTCTTTCTAAATAACCACTGTAGTACTTATTTTTAACCGACTTCAAAAAAAGGAGGAGGTTCTCAATTCGACTGTTTTTTTTGCATTTTTTTTGTTTAGTTTATGATAAAGACGCCTTAGAGCGATAAGGCCGCCATTTGTATGTATTTTGTCATCTCTATTTAATGTTTTAATTATTGTGTACATGAATAACGCCCAAATACTGGAACGCAACTTAAATATAAGTTGCGCTTAAATACGTTAATCCCGATTAAATGTACTAGCTAAGTGGGCAGTGCGCTGTTAAGAGCAACTTATTATTTGAATGGTGTTCCAGTATTCGGGCGTAAATAAATTAATTGAAATAAAATAAAGACGGTAGAACACCCTTACAGCGGAAAATATCTCTAAGTATCTAAATATATTATATCAATTAATTTTATTAAATGAAGCTTCTTTAAAGTTGGTTCCGCAGGCTTTGTATTAGAGAACATAGATCTGCATCATGCAAAATACGAAAGGCAAAACATTGTAGCTATTCGGAAGACGGCAACTGTTTATGAAAAGCGCGTAAAAATGTTATTTTTTTAAATAGTATGACAATACCTTGGCTAATCTCAAGCCGACTAAGTAAAAGTGTAAACTCTAAAAGAGGTCAATAACTATTGAATTCTATAATATGTACTATTGAACAAAAAGCTTATTGTTCCTACAAAGCCTCAAGTGTAACAATATGTTACAAAGGCAAGTGGGTCGTAAACTTAATTCCTTTTTGTTTTACAATAGTCTTAGAAATAGCAGGTTGAGAATTAAAAGTAAAAAGGCATTATGGCATTTTTTTCATCACAATATGTTTATATTTATATTTAAGCGTCTTTATTCCTTATTAGTTGTGTTACATAGATTATATTTAGAACTATCCTTGAATTAATTAATTAATCACGTATTCATTTATAACAAAAAGAAACCAAAAAGTATCAAAAAGCCACGTAATATGTAAGGAATTAAAATCTTCATGCATATTAAGGACCACTTCAAACTTCACTTAAAGACCGCATTATGGCATTGTTATCACAATAGTGAAGACATTTATCAAAGAATATTTCGTACAGGCTACGTTGAATTCACTTTCCTTAAATATTATTTAAAATATTACAGTTTATATATCACTTTAAAACTGAACCTATTGCAAAAAGACTCATTGAATCCTACTCAATATTGAGTTCTACTCTCTTGGTCCGAAGATTAGGTCTTCACCAATATTATATGGGACCACCTGTGAAGTATACCTTTAAAATAAAACAAAAATAATAATAATCCAAATCCATTCATGCGTCTTTAAGAAATTAGTAAACGTACAAACAAAAATGGATATCAGCAAATTGAGAAATTCCACGTTTATTTGAAGTCGTTTACAAATGCTTGCAATGTACTTAATGCTCGTAGAAAAATATTTCGTGTCTATGACTTAATAGGTGTTTAATCATAAAATGCAACAATGCAAAGAAATGGCACGAATTGCAATAAATACTTAGTCGTGTTTGTTTATGGACACATGCTTCATCTTTGAATTATTATAATGATTTTTATTTTTTTATTGCATTCAATGCCGAGACGAGCATACCGGTCGCCTGATCGTAACCGATACGACCGCTCATATATAGTAGAAACTAGTAAACAACACCTTCAATTACAAAGCAATGCTTGGCATTCCAATGCGCTCACCCTCCTGAGACATAAGATGTTAAGTCTCAATATGTAGTTACTCTGGCTACAATGTCTTTCAGCCCGAAACACAATAGTTTATTTACACTGCTGTTTGGCGGGAGAAATAGACATTGCGGTGGTACCTACCCAGGCGGCCTCTCGCATAGGTATATGAGAGACCTACCACATAAAATGTGAAAATATATTCATTGATTTATTGGGAGGAATGAAGTATTAACACAGAAAGATTTATAGCTACCTTGTTTAGTGTCCGGAGACTTATAATAAAGTAATTAACTATTGTAATATCTGAGACGTGGGAATTTAACTATGAATAATGACAAGTTCATGCTAAATTAAAACAAGGAGTTTTTGCACGTGCGTCACTAGAGGCGCCACCATCCCAATTACTTTTTGAGATTTGTATTCTTTAATACATTATTTTAATAAAAAAAGAGAATGGTACGTACTAATGTTTCTTTTCCAGTCTTTATCATTAAACCAACACCATATTCCCTCTCGCGAACGATCTAATCCAATGTGCTGGTGGTAGGTCTTTCATATGCGAGGGGCCGCCTGGGTAGGTACCACCGTAATGTCCATTTCTCTCGCCAAACAACAGTCTTAATACACGGTTGACGGTTGTGTTCTTGTTTGAAGGACATTGTAGCTTATAGAGGACATATTGTGAATTAAAGTAAATAAAAGGGGGCTCCCATACAACAAACGTAATTATTTCGTATTTTTTGCTTAATATTAATTTATATTATTCTTGATGCTAGCGTCCGGTGTGAGAGCAGACATGAACATGTTTTGGCCGATCACGCCGGTACATAATTAGTATAGATAGCGCGCGAGTTGAATGCAGTCGGGGCCTGAGGTGCGGAGCGGGAGCGTTTCCCCCCGCCATCCGCACGCCTCACCTCGCACGCCTGCAATTTAGTGATGTGCTGTCCTAGCTAATTGTACGCTTACCCTGTTATCGCGTTATTAATCAATTTGCAATCCGTGTTATTAGTTTTATTGTTTTTAATCATTTATAATGACTTATCCGATTCCATCAAGGACTGTAACAAAAAAAAAACGAGTTTTCGTTCATCGCCAAGCACGAGAAATGGCAAAAAAGATCCTAGATATTTGTAAGGAAGAAAGGCAAAACAACAGTTTGGTATTTTCTTTAAACAATGCTTTTTTGCAATTTCTGAATTTGACAATAATTATTTGTTTTATAATATGTTTTATTTTATTTTGATGTATAAAATTATCACTTATTACAAATGTGTGATAATTATTACCTAGTTTTTTTTTTTAAATTATGTTAATCTAGTGTGAAATTAAAGTTAAAACAATATTAAAATTTATCGACATACTTATTGTGGTCATAAATAATTAGGTCACAGCACTACCGCATTCCTAAGCTCTGCATTCAACTCGCGCGCTATCTATAATTACCTGCCATTTTTATTGCTTGATATTGCCATGTATAGAGCGTAGACGACGACCCTGGTTCATCAACTAGAATTATTCGACAGGGTAAGATTTTAAGTCTATGTGTATTCTTTGATTTTTTGTTATTTCATGCCTTTCACCTGATGGTAAGCGAAAGGTCTGCTCATGGACAGCAGCAAAACCGAACATCACAAAGCAATGGTTTGCATTCCACTGCGCTCGCCATCTTGAGACATAAAATGATAAATAAATAAATAAATAACACCCAACAGTCACATACATAGTCCTGACTCCACACTAAGATCGAGTCTTGTGTCGTGGGTATCAGGAACTACGAGAGACTTTTCGGTCTCACAAACACCCAGACCCGAGAGAAATATTTGTGGGCTGCACAAACATTTCTCTTGGTGCGGGGATCGAACCCGCGGCCTCTCGTTTCACAGGCGGCGTCAAACCGCCTGCGCCACGGAGGCTGTCAAATGATATGATGATAAGTCTAAATATGTCCAGTAGAATATCTGGCTAGATTGTTATTCAAACGGGAACACAAAAGTGCATTTACACTGTTCTTTGGCAGTAGAAATAGACATTGCAGTGGTATCTACCCGGACGGCCTCTCACATATAAACGACCTACCACCAGGAATTTCTAGAGAAAATATCTTCAATCAGTGGTATTATAGGATTACCAAACAAAATAACACCAAGTTAATCTATCGCATTATTACTTACAGTAAACAGATTAGATATTACTAATTCCTTATTGAAATTTCAGAAATCATGTGCAAATCAAATCAAATAAAATTATTCTTTATCCAAACAGTCATTCACAAGATCTTTTGAATCGTTAATTTCTGCCTCCATCGCTTCGGAACGTGTTGTAGCTGTGATGAAGAAACGGCGCAAGAAACTCCTTCAGCATCACCAACTGTCTTCTTTTTTATCTTTTTGCTATTTTTTATTTTATTTTTGTTACGCTTTGATGCTCTGTCTTGTATTATATTCGTTATCTTTATTTCATCCCCAAAAGATTTTCTAATTTGTTGTAAAACAAAGACAACTTGTTTGTTCAACACCTAACTGCACTGTACCATAACAGCCCACATACGTTCCACTGCAGGGCACGGCCCCCCTCTACAGATTAAAAGTAGTTGGGCTATTTAGTCCACCACGCTGGGCTAAACGGGTTGGCGGACTACACATACCAAAGAAATGTTTAAACATCAAAATGTTATGCAGGGTTCATTGCCAAGTTTTCCTTCACTGTTGTGTGCGTGGTGATTAACCATAAAATCCTAAAATGTTGAGGTATGCTCTGTGATTTGAACCAGCGACCACCGTCACCCGCACAATTTATTTTATATTGCACGATATTTTTATACAAGTATGCTCATTTATGATTCCAAAAAACTCTTTGGTTACAAGCGACGCGGATTTTTCTTTAATTACTATTACATAACTTTCAGCGTCATAACTCATAGACCATTTCTTCAAAACACCATGTTGATCAATTCCTTCATATTTCATAAATATGCAGAAATTCACTATTACACTTTCAACTTCCAGCCTCTAGTGGGGAAAAACATTTCATCAATTTATTTTATTTATGAATCCTTTATTGAATATCACTTAAGTATATTAAAAATATTATTTCACGTTTCGCACCCTCCGTGTACAATCTAAGTACATAGACCCGTGGTTCCTAACCTTTTTAGGTCCATCACCCTTATGATCTAAGGGTGACTGATTTGACCCCTCCTCCCAAGGATGATCTCAAACAACACGTGTTAATACCTCATACGTAGACTTTACTAAACTTAAAACAACTGCACATAACCAATAATTATGCTTTTGAAATTTATATTAGTTTAAATTTTTTATACCAGCACAGTACCACGAGGTACTGCTTAGCTTTTACAAGTTTGGTAATATTAGGTTTTGTTTCACTTAAGACGATAACCAGCTCATTGTTACCTCCGCAAAATACAGGTTTTACCCCCAGGTTAGGAACCACGGACATAGACTTTACCAAAATATACCACAAGTATTATGCGTAAATAAGTCAAACTAACAACCTTGATTGCTTAAATCTCCTTCAAAATAAACTTTGCAATCTTAGTCCTCAAAGTATATGCTTAAAATAAACATGGTTGGAACAAAAAATAATGTCACGCCATTGAACTTACTGGATGTCGGCGGGGTCGACAGAATAATACACATTGAAAAAAGTGCTAATTATGTACGTACTTATTTATGAATTTTCGTTTGACCTTCGAGCAATGTAACCTTCAAAAATCATTGTTACAGCGATTATGATCTTTCTTATTGTTTGTCTAATCGTTTTAATGTGAGCTGTATAATGGTCTAACAGTTTTGGGGAAAGCAAAGTTGAATTTAGATATGAGGTTTAAAGGGTCAACATTTGGATTATAAAGGCTATTTTTTGACAGCCTCCGTGGCGCAGTCGGTTAGACGCCGCCTGTAAAACGATGGGCCGCGGGTTCGATCCCCGCACCGAGAGAAATGTTTGTGCGGCCCACATGTATTTCTTCCGGGTCTGGGTGTTTGTGAGACCGTAAAGTCTCTCATACATACGTGGGGTCAGGACTATGTATTTATTTTATTTATTAGTTCATAGGGCTGGAGAGTACTAATATGATGTTACAAAGAAAATCTAAAAAATAATACATTTTTTGCATTTATGTCGCTCTATGTTTGCCAACATTTTTACAATAAAATTAAAATTTGGCATCACTTGGCAATAGAATTTCAATTTGGATTGGTCTATATTTACCTACTAGCAGAAAATAACTATAACATTTCTATGCATTTAATTAAAATGTAATTGCTTGATGGCAGAGGATTATTATTTCAAACATTTCCTAAACTTAGAGATGTTAATAAATCCTATTTTTTTTTTTTTATTGCAATGAATTGCGAGACGAGCATGCCGTTCGCCTAATGGTAAGCGATGCGACCGCTCATGAACAGTAGCAAAACCAAACAACACCTTGAATTACAAAGCAATGCTTGGCATTCCACTGCGCTCGCCATCCTGAGACATAAGATGTTAAGTCTCAAAATGTCCAGTAGTTACGCTGGATACAATGTCCTTCAATCCGAAACACAACAGTGCATTTAAACTGCTGTTTGACGGGAGAAATAGACATTGCGGTGGTACCCACCCAGGCAGCCTCTCACATATGAGAGACCTACCACCAGTGCATTTTGTGTTTTTATTTCATAAATATTAAATAATTACACTCAACAGTCACATACAAAGTCCTGACCCCACACTCAGATCGAGTCTTGTGTCGTGGGTATTAGAACTACGAGAGACTTTTCGGTCTCACAAATACCCAATTATCTTATTTCATTAAACTTATTCATATAAATAGCGATTTTCTCTTTTTATATACAAAATTAGTATATTAAAAGAGAAAATTGTTTGTTTTTTTTTTGTTAAACCCAAAATTATACCTGTTGTTTTTTGTTTTACAATTTTAGTTCTTAATAAAACTAAACAGTAGTGAGAATAGCGATTGTTACAATGGTTTTTTTTATTATCTGAACAATAAAGTATCATTGTATTATATTGTTTTACAGGTTTATTTTGAAAAATTATGTGAACAATGTGAGAATTGTTCTTTTAACGTAATTTAGAACTCAATTAATGTTTAAGAGCCTACCTCGAAAAATATTCGCAGCTTTTTGGGGCGTGGTTTACGAAAGTTGCCGTATCACGTCGCGGCACTGCGCTACTGGCGCACATTCCCCGATTAAATATTATCTACTGGTATTATTAATATTAGTAATAACGAATTAATATAGACCTATGTATATTTATAATACGTATGATTCTGACAATGTGCCTATATATTGTTTATCATACTTTTGTATTGATAAAAAAAAATCTATTACAATCTACGTGTTAAAACACGAACTTTAAACTATTACTTTACGAAAACCTCAAAAACATTTACAATAATATCTGTATAAATACAAGATACCAATTGTTTTGCCGGTCACTCACTCTACTAGTGTGAAGCGCTAATCGCCTAGGCGCCCTTTGATAAATGCCGCCAAAGGCATTGCGCCTAGCGATGATTTATTTGTTTCTACTTCATTTGACCTGTGATTTGACCACTGACTTTCGCCTATAAAACAACGTCATTCTTAGTTCTGCTGTTTTGTGATTTTTGACTTACGATACAACTGTAAAATTAACAAAAATTTGTGAAATAAATTTGAATTTTGTAATAACAACCAAACTAAACTGACTAGGTATTCCTGAAGTATGTACACAGAGCGGAAACGATAAGTAATTACATTAGATTATTGTTTAAATTCCACATAAAATAATTATTATTGATTTTCGAACTGTGCGGTCACACCGGCGCTCACGCTCTTATTATTACTGCTATGCGCTTGGCGCGAGAATGACGGCGATCACACCCGCCCGTTCCAGTTTGAACCTTCTTTACAACCAAATAGGGATCATTTTTGTTTAACAATGTTTCTTTTATTTACGCTAGACAAATTTTTCGGCGAAATTATTTGATATCAATTACAATTATTTTGCTTTTGTTATATGAAAAGCATTGTAAATATTAATTTTATAGTAATACTAGCGATCGGGCCCGGCTCCGCCCGGGTGCATACACGTTTTAAAATGGCGGTCAAAATGTTTAATTCTATCAGTTTAGAATATCGACCAATCGGACCAAGAAAAACGAACAAAATTTCCTCGTATTTGCTAGAAATGTCACTACTGCTTTCCTCCTATAGATCATAGCGTGATGATATATAGCCTTCCTCGATAAATGGACTACCCAATACTGAAAGAATCATTCAAATCGGACCAGTAGTTCCAGAGATTAGCGCGTTCAAACAAACATGCAAACAAACTCTGCAGCTTTATAATATTAGTATAGATATAGACTTTCAATGACATATAAAATGTATTCGTAAAAAAAATACTCTAAATCTGGGGGCACGGCAGTGCCCCCACCAAGTCGAGCTAAAAAGCGGCACAGTGGTACCATCCTTTTCTCGAAGCAATTCAGATCATTTTAAACCCCCCATAACTTCGTTGTGGTTAAAGCAAGAAACCTGAATTTTCAGTTACTAAGCAGGCATTGTGTAAACACGGTATGTATATTTAAAATTTCATTCAATTTGAACCACTAGTTTAAGAATTATAACTAGTCAAACTTTCTTAATTTTGAAATAAAACTATTATTTACGGATTTTATCGCGAATTTAGTTTATTTTTTTACATTTTTAACTTCCCGACGTTATTACCTCCATTACCTCCGCTTTGACCAGCCCCAAGTCCTCGCTAAAGAACACCGTTTCCTGCCCAGGATGTTTCGCGAGGCTATTGAAATTAAAAAACATCCAAATTTCAATAGAGAAGATGGCTTGAAGCTTGCACAAGCATGGGATCCAATACTACATTTAATTAAATCGGAACCCAAAAGACCAACTGCCAGACCTCAAGACACAGTGAGCTCCTTCTGCGTAGATCGGATCGCAAACACAGACTAGATATTTAAAATTATTTGTTAAAATTAATAATTGTAAAATAAGGGTAGTTAAATTGTAACAGTCACAGAGCAGACGTCTAATACCTCAGTCCGCCCCGTGACCACGAAGGCTGTAAAGTAATCGAAACGTCGGGAAGTTAAAAATGTAAAAAATTAAACTAAATTCGCGATAAAATCCGTAATTAATAGTTTTATTTCAATGTGTAACTTTCGCGTAAATCTAAGAAACCATTTTCTTAATTTTGTCACTCACTAACTGACTGACTGATCATCAAAAGTCTAAGGCAATTCTAGCAGACATAGAACCTTCAAATTTAGAATATAATTAGTGTTTAGTGTCTTAAGTAGGGAAAAATTTAAACATTTCGTAATTTCTGCCTAGTGTTCTAGATACACCAACTGCGTGAATAACTTTGTAATCCCATATAAATGTATAGGATTACAAAGTTACATTTGCAGTTAATGAATAATTGTACTCGTATATAATGGAATAATAGTTCTAGATAGGTATCACTACATAGTATAAAACAAAGTCGCTTTCTCTGTCCCTATGTCCCCTTGTGTGCTTAAAACTACGCAACAGATTTTGATGCGGTTTTTTTTAGTAGATAGAGTGATTCAATAGAAAGGTTTACGTGTATAATAACATCCATTAAATAGTGGAGACATACTGTTATATTTGAGGTTTCTAATGTGATGTCGTTAATTATCAATTTTTTCCGCTTACATTGCAAACGCAGGCTGAACCCTACGAGATTTATCAATAATAAGTAATTATTTGTACACATTGAAAATGTCTACAGAAAACTCCGCGATGGTATATGTCTATCTCTTATGGATATCCCACAATAACAGTTTTTTGTCATTTACTTTTTACGACAAATACAGCATTCATCCTTATCCAATTAAAAAGCTTAAATACATTGTTGGTTTAATATAGATCTATATGGTCCTTTACAGCTCAAGATTTAAATGAATATTTTCGAAGATATTACAGATTTAAAATTGCGGGACGTAACGCTTGCGGCAGTACTGGGCGGCCGGGGCGGCAGTAGCGTACCTGAGTAGGAAGGTTTATATGTATAATAATACGTACATATTTTTGTACAGAAATCTATTTGTACCCGGGCGAAGCTGGGCCTGGCCGCTAGTCTATATATAAAAGGCATAACATGAGAGGGTATTGAGAGGGAAAGGGTGTATTCAGCCCATGAAACTGTACAACTTCCTCTAGAAAGACATAACGAAGAAAAACTTGCAAATAAATAGACTAAATAGCTCCAAAATATCAATTACCATGAAAGAAAGAATATTAATAAACAAATCCGTGATATTTATGATAAATTGACACCTACAAAAATAAGAAAATACCATAAGACAGAGGCTTTACGAAAAAATGTTGGTGATATTCTAGAAGTAAAAAGTACCGAAAAGGAAAAAATTAGGACTCTAAAAAAAGACGTGACATCCCATCAAAAACATCCTGTAAAAAAATTCAGGCATCCAGCAGCATTATGTATGAATTGTACGATACATTATGGTTTCATGCGATGGCCAAGTCGATCCATTTATTTTTAACGTAAAGAATTTTTAATATTTATATGATAATAGCTTACGTAATAACTTTATACAGAAGGTCCCTTACGCAAGGACTAAATAAATTAATCGACTTGGTATCGGTATATGCATGTAGCATCTCACAATTTTTTGAGGTAGAAACCCTGAGCTGCGAGACTTGGAATTTTTTTACAGGATGTTTTTGATGGGATAGTGTCTTCATCTGTCTATTGATAGAGGTGCTCCCGAAAGGTACTATTTTTCTAATGGTATTATACTGGATGATTTTGAAAAATATCACAATATTATGATGATCATATACAACACTTTACATGTTTCTTTACATGGGCAAAAAATCATGAAATTTGTGTGACGTAATTTATGGATAATATATGGTCGGAATTGAAAATTGCGACCGCCATTTTTTTCTGCTCTAAGATATCGATGTTGAAATCAATTGGATCAAAAGCATTCAAGCAAGCATTAGATTAATCGAGCAAAGAGTAACCCAGATATCGATTTATATATCAATCGGATGAATAACAAAAAAGTTCAAAATGGCGACCATAATTTTCAATTCTGACTTTGAATTTAGTCAAACGGAATAATATGGTAAAAAGGTTTTTCTATTTAATTCACTATTAATACATTTATTGGGCAAAACCCGATTAAAAGTTATAAGTATATTCAATTGATTATAAAAGTTGGTGCGACCTTGGTGGGAATATTGCGTAGCCTTCATATTATAGGAGCTAGCAACAAGAAATATTGCGATATCAGATTAAAATATTTTTGATGAAAAATAATGATAATATACTGAAAGAACAACACAACGAGAAACGAATTTATTTTAACCGAATTAATTCGATGACAATGATCGCAATGTCCATATCATAGGGATTACGTTGGATCCCTTATTTTCATATTTCTCGTATGTCGTGGATCTTCATACATACATACATAAACTCACGCCTTTTTCCCAGAAGGGGTAGGCAGAGGTGCCAAGACCCACATTTCGCCATGTTATGTATGTTCCGTCCCACGATGTGATAGGTGGCGAGCCTATCGCCATATCGGGCACAAATTCCTGACTCTGGGCTGATAATGAATAGAAAAATCCAATATCACTTTGCCCTACCCGGGATTCGAACCCAAGACCTCACCTTTGTAACCGTACCTTAGTACAACTACGCCACTGAGGCAGTCTACCAGTCAAATATCGATTTGGAACCATTCGGATAAATAACAAAAAAACAAAAATTAAAATGACCCGGACTCGAACCCGAGACTTCAACGTCGTAATCATATGATGAGGCAAAAATGTATAAAATTTCACCCGAATAATAACAAAAAAATCAATCAAAATGCGAATCGAATATTCTTTTTTCTGAGAATATTTTCATTTTTTCGGAATGATGGTTCTTTCAAATATCGATTAGGAACAATTCGGATAAATAACAAAAAGCAAAAATTAAAATGACCCGGTTTCGAACCCGAGACTTCAGCGTCGTAATTATATTATGAGGCAAAAATGGATAAAATTTTACGCTCCCTTCGACTAATTTCGTTGAGCGCTTATACGTAAGTCAATGACCTTTCTCTTTTATTTTGGTAACTTAGGTAGTTAAAAATGAATATATACTGCTATTTATTTTTTAAATATATGTACAAAAAAATAAAATGTACTAACACAAAAGAGTACCACCTAAAATAATAAGATTTACGTAAATTTGAAATTACGTAAAAAATAATCGGCGGGCTAGAATTTTGCAACGTCGAGCGCAGATCCGTCGTCTACCAAGGCCCGCGGCCGTCTGACGGGAACGCCCCCAATGAGATAGCTTATATGGCCGTAACCTACAAGAATGGGATAGGATGGCCCATGCGCTTCTCGAAATAAAACAACATAAGCGCCAAACCATATTTTATTTTATTGTCATCGTACTATTTACTTTTTTCTTGTTTTTTTCTCGCGAAAAACTAATATTTGAAAATATGTTTATGTCAAATTAATCTTGAGTTTCTACACGGGGTAAGTTAGGAGTTCTGAGTTCTTAAAAAACTTAACAACTGCTACTTTGGACTGTATTTTTGTTAAGGCAAAGTGGCGTAATCATGTATTTTTTCTCATAAAGTTGGTAATTATATCATCAATTAAAACATATCTGAAAATGGACTACCTAATCTTAGTAATTTATGATATGTAGGGTTTTAAAAAAGCCAAATTTATCGAGGTATCCCCTTAAGTGGATTTCGGAAGCAATTTTATCATCCTGTCGGTATAAAAATCTACATAAATATGTTTTAAATCAATAAAAAACTTAAATAATATCCGCAATTTACATAAAACCATTCATTCTCTGATACCTTTTATAAAAAATGCCAGACCTATTTGTTATTTGTTTTCTAACCTAAGAAAAAGTAGCAAAAATATAACATCTAACACTTACAACATAAGGATTGTTTTGATGAAGCAAAGGTGACTACTACATACTAAAACACTGGTAGTACTGATAGATTCATCTTACATTATTATTTTATTTTATATTTATTTCATGGAAGACCAACAGCTACTACACAACATTAAACAATTGGAAAGACGCAAATAAGCCATTTAAAGCTACATCCGTATATGACAAACATACAAGTGTGTTAAAGTCGTACAAATTGTCGATCAGTACAACAATAGTCAATACCAAACATTAAGTCTTATTATTATTTACATTATGCTCAATATAGGTAGGTAAAATATTCATAGGAGAGATTTATAACAATTCATGTCTTGTCAACTTTGTATTTTGTACCCAAATTCCAATATAAACGAAAAATAATGATGACACAGCAAAACACATGAAACAGTAAATCAACAATATATTCGCCGACCCGCGTACTAAAAACAAAGTGGGTAACTCATTATTTTGTCAATTGCCTACCGATCGACCTTGCCTATCCACGCGAATTATGCTAACAACGCGATCGCATAACTTCGCATCTGTTTATACTTTCTCCATATTACATTAACCAGGTCGTCAAATGGCACACGCAATGTAATTCGTCGTGTACGCAAATCCACCTATCTCATTTCCTACTCGAAATCCAGTGGCCAACTTCGCTCAACAAGCCGTGCCCGATACTCCGTAGCGCTACGCATTTCATCGACCATTCAAAGTGCACAATCTGCGTTCGGTATTAAATAAAAACAGCATATTATAATGTCGGCAACGAAGCGTGAATTTCAAAATGACGTGGTGCGCGCAACAGCTATCTCATCAATGATAATGGTCGGTTTGGCAACGTCGCGTCGCTCACCTGGCGAGTGGCGCTACCTGCGCAGTGTCAACAGGGGGGAGCGGGCCGCGAGCGCCAGTCGAGCCGCCGATCCGACAGACACGCTCGTCTCGAGCTGTTCGCTCTAAAACATCCAAAATATTCCATCAAAACTTGTATTTTACATTTGTAACCAAGCGCAATTAGTACTCAGGTGCTCGCTCGTGCGCGCCGAGTGAAAACAATAGTTGTGCGTCGCGTCCGGACCGTTCAATCGCATTCAACCCAAAAGCTGGCTTTGAAACCGACTGGACCCCTCCGAGTCGAATTCGTGTGCCGATGTGTAGTGAGTTAATTCTAGATTTTCACCCACAGCGGAAACGGCTTACGTAGACGGCTAGCGGTAAAACGCCGTCCGCGCCGCACGCGAGTTCTTGTTTCATGTTGGGTAACCGTCGGGTTTCTAAAAAGTGCTTTCGACTCGTTTGAGAACATACACAAACTTGTAGCGTGAATTTTCGGGGCCGACGTGCGACGATCGCCCACTTGTGAACGGCGGCGGAAAAGTTTTGATAGCGCGGTACCGTTAGAAAGTTGACTGAGTTTGGAATTATGAACAGTGTTTGAGAGGCGGACCACGTTAAAGTTGCGTATGGACAGTATATAGTGAGTACAGTTGCAGTAGTAGAAGACGGTGGTGTGTTTACAAGGGCGCGAACAGTGCATGGCGCGATGATCAGCGGGGGTTGGGTGTGCGCGCTGCATGTGCGCACGGCGGGGCTCGGCGGCGCGGCGCTCGGCTCCGACGAGGAGGAGATCGTGTACCTCGCCTACACAGTTGTAGATGTACTCACCAACCAGGTAAGTCCGCTCGCCGCTGCCCGTATGCATACCGTCCCGTTTCGGTCATTGAAGCCGGCGACCATCCGGCGACCGCTTCACGTTCCCAATTCCAATGAAAATACATCTTCACACAGAGAACTTGTCAAAACAAGGGACTTGTAAACGTGTTTTATACAGGTTCTACTAACTATCGTGCCTCTATAACTAAATTTATATGGAATCCTAATAAGGATTGGTTATGAGTCTTCAAATATGTGATTTTGTAAAACGCTAACTCTACGGTAAACTTCTAATGTAAAACGTATTCAAAAATTTTATTAAAACAAATAAAAATGTCTTATAATAATTATCTCTCATTGTTAATCTTTTGGTGGACTTATGATTACAACTAAAAATTATCTCGTTTTATTGTATTTAATACTTATCTGGTTGTGTGCTGGAGGCCCGTATGCGCATTTTTAAGAATATAATAGCGAAAATAAAGAAGCTATGAGAAATTAATTGCCATTCTAAAATAATTATTCTTTTCAACGCACACTTTATTATTATTTTATTCATTAATACACTTTTTAATTAATAAACTATGGATATAGTTACATAAAAATATTGCATTATATGAATTGAGATTAATTCCGCATCCGTATGTGAGGACAAAAAAATTTTAAATTATTCCGTTATCGAAACTGGTTACGTATACTCTTAAATCATTGTTTGTACCTGGCAGACAGCTTTGGGGTAGGTAACTGTCTGTTTAGTATTCAAAATTGCTTTTAAGGCCTCGTCTTTGTGACAGGCATATTTTAAAAAATCCTCTTTTGGAGTCGGTCAAAAAATCCTATCGCGGGATTTCCTTCGTTCATGTCACTGTATTTTTGGATTTTCTAGTGTATATATTTTTTTATTAAAATATGACCGTGGTGAGCGATAATAATATTCTGCATGATACGATTTGATTGGCAAAGAAATTATGGATTAAATTGTGAGAAGACAGATTGGGAACCGAAATCAGACATTCCCATTCTACATTTGCAACATTTTTTCAACATTTTCAACAATTGCCAACCGAAATGTAATGTATTGTATTGTATTGCCTTTTATTTTACTTACTATAATGCATTTCTATGGTGATAAAAAACATATCAATATGAGTCGAAAAATAAATTTGATCGTGTTACTAAGGGACTTCCATGCTTGGTTTGTTTTTCACAGCTACAACACGTTTCGAAGCGGTGGTACTCATTAAATATTCAAAATACCTTATGAAAGACTATTTGAATATACAATAAGAAGTTAAAAATATAGAAATTATATAAATAAGAAGATAATAATAAACCAAATCCGCGATAAAATCCGCAACAGTTAGTTTAATTTCAATACAATATTTATATTCGAAATTTTTATCGGTTACATCGCGTCAAATAAATAAAAACAAAATCGGTTCAAAATTGGCGTGTTATTGCGTTACATGCATATAAAAATCGGCTGAATATACAAACTCTTTTTTGGAATGATTTTTAAAATAAACTCTTAAGAGCGTTTATACCCTGCACGCGCTTTTTGGCTTAAAAACAGGACTTTTCAAATGAGTTAATAGCCACCAATAAACAATTTAAAGGAAAAATAATTAGTACTCATTTAAGAAAAGGTTGTCATCTAGGGATTTTGGTGGAAAACATTATAGATTGATGGATAATTTGTGAGTACTATACGGATTACTGAACACAAGTTTCGTTATTTAGGCTTTAAATGGCAATTTAGAAGCTTAAGATATCCTTAACCACTAAATATAAGATAAAAATTAAAATATTATCAGACTAATAAGACCCTTATGGAGGGATTTTGCTGAGAAAAATAATCTTTTTGTGTTTAGTTCCTGAAAAATAAAAATTTAAACAATGCGAAATTATTCAGAAACTCTCGTTAAGAACATATTTTTTTTCACCAACTTATCGTACATAATTTTTTATAACAATTGCATATTATAATAGAAGAACATCTTATCAATAAATTATCATTTTTATATTGCAACAAAATTAGTTTTCATGTTTTCTACAAATATTTTAAAAACCACTATAAAACACGCTGTCCGACGTGGATCAAATCAGACCGCCGCGCGCAAGGCCTTCTAGAGGGAGGACGTATCGCTCGTCGCTCCGGCCTGGCTGCAGTCGATTATGCCGCGCGTAGTAAAAATAGCCACGCGCGGAATGCGATTACCACATCTTAGTACTTTGGTAGTAAAATATTTAATTATTTTTATTACCTACAATGATTTTGTAGTGGGTATAAATTATGTTTCAGGTAATATAATGGGACGTAATTCCGAGGCTAAATTATGTTATGTATTGTAATATAAAATTAAATATATTTCGTAATTGTAAGGGGTTGTAAGGCCCCTAACACTATTTATGTGTTCGAACACGAAATGATTAATAAAACGGTCGTAGTGTCTACTGATTGAACACTGATTTGAATGCAACTTAACAATGTAATAATAACGAAAATATGATTCGTATCTAAATTTGAATTATTCTTTGCTTGCACAGTAATATTTGTCTACTTATAATGCAAATAAAATATTTTTATGATATTGTATTACAGTTACATTTCAATTGAATATTTGAAGCGCACGGATCAAAGTTGTTTGAGCCGATTGTATAGCGAGCCGACGCGGCAGCTCTACGCACACAGCTTTGGTCGCTTATGTGTGCGTGAAATTAACGAAGAAATACCTATAGTTGACTTTGCGCGCAAGGTGTATACGCTCTTAAGAGTCCAAGAATGTGCATGCTAGTTATTTTCAAGTTTGGTCTAAAAACATTCTTAGTAAGACGTCTCTAATAACATTAGGCACCTTAAATTCAATTATAATTCAATTGCAAATTCTTATTTTATTAACCGAATCTTTTGTCTTCTTCGCACAAACGGAATCCAAAAGTAGTTCGAAAGGGACAGAACATTCGATAAGTAGACCCTCTTTTTTGATGTCAGTTAAAAATAGGTTTTAAAACTGTCATTAAATAAAGCTGATATTTGTTAGTTTGTCAATACATTCGGAGAGTAATTTGTATTGGGGTTTTTACGTGATGTCTAGATTAATTCAGTGTATTACGTCATCGAATAGGAATACTGGCGACATCGTGGTATTCTTTACATTTTGAGGACATTGATTTTGCGGCTTTTTTTATTTGCCTGTATTTTGTGTGTTTTTGTGGTCCGGTACCGTAGGTAATATTTTTCTGCTCGTTGCAAAATGGCAAAATATGAAAAATGAAAAATAAACATACATACTTACTGTGTATTCATAGACAATTTAAAAAACTATTTTAGCTATCGGATGTATTGTCTTCTTCGTTCTAACTGAAGTATAGTCTGACAAGAAAGTGTAGAATCGGAACTAATGTTTATTGTAATCTTATAACCCTAAAAAACTTTGACATCTGCCAGTTTTGGCGGTGATAATTCATGGGTGGTTGTTTATAATTTCGTTATTATTAAGTTTCCTATCAAATAAGCGATTAAAATTAAGTTGGAGGTATTCAAAATGAATAAGCCTATTCGGAGTTCTGCCAGAGGTATTATTTACAATGTTTATCGGCGGTGTCTCGCGGTCCAAAAAGCAAGAATGATTATCTCAGATCTCGACAATGTATATCAAAGAACCGCGGAAAAGACTGGTATGTAGAAGTTTTTTTTGCAATATTTAACTTAATCTTATGTATAGTCATAAAACTATAATCATTTTTATCGCTTTTATAAAAGATTCAGTGATATTTTGAACTTCTCTTTTCGAGTGCATAGGTTATATTTATGTTTGTTATGACATTAGTATTTTATAGCTTTCGTAAACCATTTTGATACTTGTGATATATGTACTTGGTTTTTAAACAACATTGACATACTAACGAAAGATTGAAAAATAATCGAATACATATGGGCACTCAGTGGTAAGGCTCCCGCCTTATCACTGTGACTTGAATCCCATCGAGCTTATATGGGGAATAGCAAAGCATAAAATCGCAGCACATAATATAGATAATATTGATATTAAGGTATAAAAATGTTTATGAAATGTAAAATACATGATTTATATATTTTTTTATTTAGTTAATAAATGTATACAATACCATATTACAGGAAGCAGCTGAGCGTGCTTTTGAAGAAATTTCTATAGAAGATTGGAAAAATTCTTGTCAACACGTTATAAAAATAGAAAAAGAGTATTATGAGAGGGAATTTACTCTGTACGAGGAGATAGATAAAATTATAGTTATTGTCCAAGATTATGAAAGTAGTAGCTCGGAATCTGATGATCTGGTTGATTCTGGAGACAACCCAGTTCAAGAAATGTATAATGATTATACTGAAATAGAGTATTTAGAAGAAAGTGACTTAGATTAGATTTTATAAAATGATAATATAGTATACAAAATATATCTTTTATTTAAATCATGACTATAAATATGAAAAATCCCTTTAAATTAACCAAGCGAAATGTTTTTGTGACTCACAAATACAGTCGACTCTCATTAATTCAAACCTTCGAAATTCGAACATCTCTATTTCAAAGTTATCACGAGTTCCCTACAAAATCTCTTTATATTTCCACCTAAATCAATACATTTTTATACTCTTGGTAATTCGAACTAAAAAATCAACGCTACATATATAACAAAACGAAGCATTCATTCGAACTCAACCACTTCCAACACTCAACAATTCAAAGTTGTAGAGAGAGAAAGAGAAAGTATAAATGTTTGACGATTGCTATTTATTGAATAATAGTTTATCAACACTTAATAATTCGAAGTTTTATAGTGTCTCTCATAAACTTCAAACCATTTGATATTTCAAACACTCGATAATTCGTAATATTTTAGGAGTCCCTCGAGTTTCGAATTAACAAGAGTCGACTGTATTTGCTTCAGTTCTGGGTGTTTGTGAGACCACAAAATCTGTTGTAGTTTCTAATAACTATAATACAATTGTACATTAACGTGGTAGTTAAACACTTATAAATATTTCACTGTTTAACATCTAGGTAATGTGAGACCAACCATCCTTGATATCTACGACCTAATTATTTTTTCGAAACCTTTCCAATAAATTTTCGATGTCATTATAAACGAATTTCACAGTATTTATTTGAATAAAAAATATATAATACATATTAGTATCAAAACTAGGAAACGCAACTATACAGGGATGCCATATAAAAGCACAGTGGCGCCCCTATTTTTTTCTACACTTTCTTGCCAGACTGTA
Organism: Hyles euphorbiae; assembly: GCA_023078785.2. NCBI lineage: Eukaryota > Metazoa > Arthropoda > Insecta > Lepidoptera > Sphingidae > Hyles > Hyles euphorbiae. Next base: position 7,541,267 of record CM041048.1, read on the forward strand.
CATTCGTTTCGTGGCGTGGGTATAAAAAATTACTTTTTGCTGAAAAGTGTTGTGTATTGACACTGAAATAAATATAAGTTTTGATTTGGGGAATTGAACCCATGGAGTTTTGTTTCACACCCGCTTAACCAACTATTTTAAGTTTTAACTGTCAAATTTAATGGCTTTAGTTTTATAGTTTACAGAACATAAGGTGCCAATAGACGAAAAGCAATATTGTCTAGCTAGAAATGTTTTAAATACATTATTTTTATCTTATTTAAATAATTCTCCATTAACAACTTGAAGCAGACGCGCAAGTTAATTAAAATACATTTAAGCTAACATTAAAATACGTTAATTTATTCAAATAGTTATTTTAAGCTGGAAAAGTGAGTTATATAAACTTCAAAGGGACTTGAGACAACGATTTATTAAGGGGTTCGATCCCCACACCGAAATAAATACTTGTGTGATCCACAGGTACATATTTGTTTCGGGTCTGGGTGTTTGTGAGACTGAAAAGTCTCTCGTAGTTCCTGATACCCACGACACAAGACTCGATTTTAGTGTGGGGTCAGGACTATGTATGTGACTGTTGGTGTATTTATTTATTATATAAGTTTAATATTCAATTTTACTTTATACGCTTGTATAAAACGCTGAAAAAGAGATGTTTGAAATTTTTCGTATATTTGAAAATTGAAAAATTGCTGTCTATTTCCGTTGGTAACCGATTTTAACTTTTGTTATTATCGATACAAAATAAGTTTAGATGGTATTAAATAGAGCAAAAATACATTTTTCTTTTTTTTATCCCTTTGCCATCTACTGTGTCAAAATTTAAACTTATTGCCGGGAACAAAATGGTGGTTTATAGGCCAGTATCTTCGTTTTAAAATTTCTGAGATTTGTATTTAATTTAAGAATAATCTCTATAATACCTAAATTAAATTTAAAAAAAAAACAAAATGACCAATAAACTCACTACAAATAGAAATATATATACCTAACTGCGAAAGTGCGCATTCGTAATTATCATAAAGATTGTTTGAAAGCAGAATTTTAATATGTAAAAGCGTAGGTATATCAATATGACTGGCTTGAAACACGTTTTGATTCTTTTAACGTGTTAATTCGTGTATAAAATATGTTTCTTGTTCATAGTACTAGTTTATTCTTTAATAACATGTATGGCTATCAGTAATTTATTAAGCTGTGGTCGTTCATGGGTTCAAATCTCAAGGTACACCTTTGAATTTTCGGATTCGTGTGTTTGTTGATTAATCACCACGCACTAAAACGGTGAAGGAAAACATCGTGAGGAAACCTGAATGAATCGTGAGAAATACCGATAGCGATTCATAAGAATTTCTATGGTATGTAAGTCCGCCAACCCGCACTACGCCAGCGTGGTGGACTATATGGGCTAACCCCTCTCGATCGTACTCTCTATAGTTGAGGAGGCCCGTGCCTTACAGTGGGACGTACATGGGCTGATGCAGTACATTTCGTACTAGAAAAAAAAGCATATCTCACTATATTACAACATTTTCGATATTAAGTTAGAAATAGAAAAAAAAAACAATGAAGTCATTTCTTTTTTTTTTATTATTCGTTGTTGCATTATATCTGAAGTCAATAAAAATTTCCTGGCTTCGTTTTCTGTTGCAGTCTGTGTATATTTAGATTTTAGTCTTTAGTTTAGTGAGACTTCGAGCTCTGTGACTACCTAACCTATTGACATTTTTTATCATGTAATGAAATCCCGTTCGATTGACCAATCGAAAAAGAAATAAATTGAAATCAGATGGAACTGAAAAACTCTGTAGAACAGTCACTTGTTTTTATTTTTTACTAGGTTAAAGATCAACACATATTATAAAAAAGGTCAAATTGACGTCAGTAACAGTAATCAATACATGTCGATATTATTAGCCAATTGAAACAAACATAAAATAAAGGTTAGGAATCTATTACGGTTAAAGACAAAAAACAAATTAGTTTTTAGTTCCTGTATTCATTTTAAATATTATATTTCATGGAAGTTGATACGACGTCATTCAAAATATACTCTGAAACATAATTTATTATTAAAAACAAACCTTTGGACCTGTATACATGAAATAATATTTAAAATTCTAACAAATATGCCAAAGTCAGTATATCAAAATGCAAGGAAATGATGACATCGCATTATTAAAGATTTAAAAAAATACAGATAAGACAATTTCCACTAATGGCAGCATCGATAACTGGCTTCCAAGGTTTCACTCAAGTAACACAAAAAAAAACAGGCTGTTTCAGTCATAATCCTGAGAAACTCTTGTTTCAATAATAAATCAATTGCTAACGTCACGTTTCACTCTAGTTCAAAAAGATAAAAAAATTTTACCCAGGAAGCTTACACCTCAATGTTTTTATTCCTTATTATGTGTTAAATAAAAAGACAAAGCAAGGAACATAATTTTGGATTTATAATATTGCTTATATCATCAAACAACAAAGAAATTACAACTTTATCCTTTGTTTAAATTAAAATGCCTGCTCATAAAGTTATTAACATGTACATATTTACAGAGTTTTTGTCCTTGTGTGAAGTAAAATAAGGTTATTTTCGTAGTTGTTTTCTTTTTATTAACACAACTGGATTGTGTCTAATTTGAAAATTATGTTTTTGCCTTGATACCATTTTTTATGCGATATTTTGATTTTCTCATCTCAAAAGGGATTTTTCATGCAAGCCTGAACAACCGTTGATAACCAAATTGGACATACTTGGAATTGGGATAAGGATAGAGAGAGACTTTTCCGCCCTCACACCAACTGCAACTCCTGTCAGTCAGGATCAACAGCACACAAAGAATTGACACCGAGCTCCGGAGCACGGCGAGTCTCAGGCTAGTGTCTCTGAGGAAAAGAATAGGATAAGGGTAAACAAAAATAGTATTTTATTGTTTTATCTTTATAATTGTAGTAGTGCATAGGACGCACACTATGAAAAATATAATAGCTATTGCGGGCCGTTTACGCAACTTTTCGGAAAGTGTGGCTTCCGACGTCTAACCACAAGACGGACAGATTACATACAAAAAGGCTTCCAGAAGTCATCCCGACCGGTTCCGACAGGCTCCTATTGAAATTATTAGGCCTATTATAATAAAGCACTTTTTATAACTTATGAAGATAACGACACATTGTTTAAGGCTGCCAATAGTTCTTCTAACACTGAAATGAATAACAAAATTATCAGTTCAGACAAAAATATGTTTATTTTATTTGTACCTTTACAGTCAACATTCGGTAATTATTGCACAAATCCACTAACAAAATTAAAAACTAGTTTGACAAGCTATTTAATTTAATGGCTACGTGCGCGGCTCCGTCATAGCTCCCGCCAAAATAACTTATGGAATAGAAAAACCCAGTCAGGATTTTTTGTTTAAAACATATTTATAATAGAGTCAATGTTTTTCGATACTCTGATAGAAGTGCTGGTAAATATTATTGCGCATTCCTGTTAGAAACAAGCGTCGAGGTGTGAGATAGACAAAACGAAAGAGGGAAGGTTGCCTTATGTTTCTTTAAGCAGAATCGTGCTGTCTCTTTCTAGGCAGTCATTTTGTGACTTGCTGTTCAGTCTATATCTATCAATCTAAATGCCTTATTTACAACAGTTTATAAACCTATTTTAGTTATCGAATGTTTCGTCCCTTTCGCACGACTTTTAGATTCAGTTTGAGGGAAGAAGACAAACACTCGATAGCTTATAAGTAATATTAATATACTGTCTGTGAGGCTGTTAGTCTACGATGGTAAGTGATTATTGTATACATCAGACTAGTATTTTAATCGATATCCACACGATTGAAAGTGTTTGATGATTTGTTTGAACGATTGAAAGAGATTTATTCCTTAAAATTTTACTGGTAGGTCTCTCATATGTGAGAGGCCGCCTGGGTGGGTACCACCGCATTGTCTATTTCTCCCGTCAAACAGCAGTGTAGAATCACTGTTGTGTTTCGGATTGAAGGACATTGTAGCCAGAGTAACTACTGGACATATTGAGACTTAACATCTTATGTCTCAGGATGGCGAGCGCAGTGGACTGCCAAGCATTGCTTTGTGATTTGAGGTGTTGTTTGGTTCTGCTCCTGTTTATGAGCTGTCGTATCGCTTACCATCAGGCGAACGGCATGCTCGTCTCGCCATTCATTGGAATAAAAAAAAATGCATCTAAATAATGGCTTTCATTATAATCGTTAGACTATCTTGGAAAACGTTTTATTTAACTACAAAATTGAGAGATTTTAAAAAGTCGGTTTTTATAAATAAAGAATTCTTTATAGATATTTTATTCTAAATAACTACGTCATTGCGCTACATATTCACATGTATATGATAATTTCATTTGTTCCGTGCCATTTAGAAGCTAAATACCTGTGACAGGAACAGATAGTCGTAGCGCATACGGCTTCCGGCAAAACCGCTATTCTTACCTTGGGAATAGGTACTATAAAATCCCAAACAAAAGAAAGAGGACCATTGTGGTATTTTTGTTGGTATTATAACATATTGGTACAGACTCGGCCCAAGGTAATCTGAATGATATCTGCGGGTTTCGGGTTAATTGCGACGTAAGATTCGTAAAACCAACATAATTTTATATTTTACATATTCTTCCTAGTTTCTTTTGAATCCACTCTATCTAATGATTGTCTGGAGAAATCGCGGTAAGCAATAAGACTGCCAATTATCATATTTATTTAAGCGAGTTGTCTTATTTTTTATGTATGTGGTTTCCAATAAATATTTTTATAAAAATAGGTAACATTTAAGTTATTAAAATTCATGAGCTTGGGATTCAATACTCGATGCCAGTTCTTTAGACTTCCAGTTACCTTTTCTTCATCTGATCTGTATGCTGAATTATTGGCCATTGGCCCTTATATCGTCTTTGACTATAGCATAGCTATAGAACCCATACTTAAAAACGAAATAACCAATTGTTTTCAATAATATTAACAGCTAATTACTGATTTGCCAAAATGACGTAAGCACATTACTGTTCAACTAATTGTTTAAATAATTATGACCAGTTTTTTTGTATTTTTTTGGACATTCATTTCGACACTTTAGCTCTGATAAATTATCTTATAGCTATTGGCAATACCTTACCAAACTGATGTTTTATTTCAGTCGTAGACTTCCTGTCTACTCTCAACTGTCATCTCGATTGTAGAGGAGGCCCTTACCCTGCAGTGGGACGTATATAGGCTGATAAAGTAAAGACTTCCAGTCCGTGGTGGTCTGTTGCTAACGGTCCAGATGCGGCTGGTAACAATGGTGGTCGAAGGTTCCAGGGCACACCTCTGTCTTTTCGGAGTCACGTGTGTTGATAGTCAATCTCCACGCCCTATAACGGTGAAGGAAACCTGCATACAATGACGATTTGTAAGAATTTCTATTATATGTAAAGTACACCAACCCGCACTAGGCCAGCGTGGTGGACTATATGGCCTAACCACTCTCTATTGTACTCAATTGTGAGGGAGGTAGTAGGACTGGTGGTAGGTCTCTCATATGTGAGAGGCCGCCTGGGTAGGTACCACCGCAATGTCTATTTCTCACACCAAAGAGCAGTGTAAATGCACTGTTGTGTTTCGGATTGAAGGACATTGTAGCCAGGGTAACTACTGGACATATTGAGACTTTACATCTGATGTCTCAGGATGGCGAGCGCAGTGGCATGCCAAGCAATGCTTTGTGATTCAAGGTGTTGTTTAGTTTTGCTACTGTTCCTGAGCGGCCGTATCGCTTACCATCAGGCGAACAGCATGCTCTTCTTGCTATTTAAGACAATAAAAAAAGAGGCCTGTGTCCTGCAATGGGACGTATTTGGGCTGAATCAGATACAGATATGGACCTGTGACTGAATAAGATAATGAAAATCTATGCTGTAGTCGTAGCCATGCGGAGAACGCTCACGGCTACGAATATAAGAACAGCTGTTTAATAAAATAAATAAATCTGACTTCATAAAAATCGGCGGCATCGTAAATATGCCACTTTATATCTTCATAAAAATAATTCGAAACAAATATTTTAATTTAGTTATTTAAAATCAAATATTTACTGTCGTGAAGACTATATACTGCACGATTAATATTAAACACTGATTATTGAAGATTTCGCAACATTTATTCACATTTAATTGTAATTTTAAAGATGTATCCCATTTATTTTTTTGAGAAGGATTTATTTTTTACGTACAAATATTATAATTAGTATTTACTTTAGCATATGTATTGCATTTTGGACGTAGGCTTCTCGTATAAAATTTACAAAAACCAGTTACAATGAGTAATGATACAAGAAATAGTGGAGCGTTTCGATTTCGGTCTGTGTATATTCTATTTTTGAACAGTCGACACAATAGGATATTTTACTCTATCTATCTCTCTATTCAAAATCTAAACATAAAAAATTGTGAATCCATTCAGAATTAAACAATTTAGAAATGTTTCAAATCTTGAAGTGAGAGGAAAAGGAACGGGATGCAAATCAAAACAAAACTAGTGACGTCACTAGACTTAACATACATTACAGTGTGGTTGTGTGAAAGAGACGGTAAGATGTCCCCAATACACTGCCAATATTTCAATTTAAAATACTGATATATGCCTCATGTTTCAAGCTAATTGAATGTGATAGAAATGTTTTATTTTAATAGTATTGTTGTTTGTACACAAAATAATATCTACTCAAAATTGATCATAGTCAAATACCCTCGAGCGAGGGATAGTTATTTCTTTTCAGCTCCATCTTATTTTATTTTAACGACTGATTTATTATACAGGTTTATACATGGTTTAAACTAACGTGCAGACTTTGGTACTAAAATCGACCCAGAAAATGCCATAAAGACAACTTTAAAACGATTTAACGTCATTTGTCATTATTATGCAAGCTTCATTCAAGCTATAAAACTTTATCAACATTCAGCAGCTGATATCCAGGGTCACGAGACAATTAAGTACGAATTAAGTCTATTTTTTATTATATAAACGATAACTCTTAAATTATTATACTTAAAAATTAATCCCGGAAGTGCCTGAAGCAACAGATAAATTCACAATGTATTAATTTATTTATTGGTGTGTGCTCTACACAATATTAGTATACAAATAACATAACATACAACGTTTAAAAAAATATTTGTCTGTTCACATAGGGCCTTGCAATTTCCTCTCGCTTAAACGGTGAAGGAAAATGTTCTGAGAAATTTTTCTTGAGAGTTTAAGAATGTTAGATTTATTTGGTCAGTAAAAACTACTAAACTGCACTGAGTTCACAATCAAATGCATTTTTGTCACTTCATAGTTCTAGTATGCAAAAAATCCAAAGAATCAATAGAATTTTAAAGCAATACTCCTTTTCAATTATCGATATTTATGCAAGCGGACATAACATCGCTCACGATTGCCATTTTGGGATGCTAACAAAATACTTTTTGAAGCTAATTGAACTAAAAGCGTGTTGACATAATAGAATCTGAATAAGGCACGGCGTGCACAAGTGCTACAATTAGTATTGTTTGTACAGCTAGATATAGTAGTAGATAATAGGGCGATAGAACACGTTTCGTTCTCTTTACTACGAGTGGTAGGCCGGACGCAGACTAACAATCTGGTATAAGTACAAAGGAATTATCATTATTATTATTTAATGTAACAATCTGGTGCAAGTACAAAGGAATTATTGTTATTTAATGTTTTTAATAAATTGTATAAAGGCGGACTTAATGTCTGAGGTATTTTTTCATTCCACCTTTGTCTGGTGCAGAGAGAGAGCATGGCGGCATAAAATGTGGAAAGTATTTTAACTTTAATTAATATAGGTATGTTCATACATATGTAATTCTTAGGTTTATAATTGCAGACCAGATGTTTATTTGTTTAAAATTTAAACAAGGTGTTGATAATTTATTATTTTTTTGTTATTGTCTGTGTTATTAGGGTTAACATTAAGATTAAGGCTGTTAAATAAACAACCGCTTGCAGGTTGACTGATCGAATGAGTGCAACTCTGCGACCAACCTTAGCACGTCTACCATTATGTAATAGTATACAAAGTGATAACTTTAGAGCGCTAGATTTTTTGTTGGTAATATAGACAGGTATAATGAGGTAATACGTCAGCGACGAGTGCGGGCTCATTTGCAACTAACTCACGATATCCTCCTGCACCCCACGCTTTGTAACAATAAAATATATGTATTTTACTCCATTTTCTTATCTTAAATTCAGTATCAATTATTTTTACTTTTTTAGTTGTATATCTTATTAAAGCGTGTATTTTAGTTTTTTTTTAACTATTATATAATTGTTTTGACTAAAAACATCCATCTACTGTATTTCCAATCAATAACGCCATCTGTTGGTCAGTAGTAACATTTGACACTTGAAGAATACAAGAAGCTTATACCCAAATGGAGATTGCATTCCGTATATAAAAGTGAAGCACAAAAATTTTACCTTGAATGACGTCGCTGATGCCTGCTATCCTTTTCTTTAGCGTAACAATGAATGAACTTCACGTGAACTTCATTCATTGTCACTCTAAAGAAAAGGATAGCAGGCAACAGCGATTGCATTCAAGGTCAAATTTTTGTGCTTTAGTGTTTTATACGGAATGCAATCTCCATTTGGGTATAAGCTTCTTGGAAGAATACAATGTTAACGCCATCTAGCGATGAATGTAGCAATGGTCATCAATTATAAGAATAATTAATCCTGGCGAATCTAATCAGGATAATTATATATTTTAATCGAATTATTGTATTGTCATCGGTCTTTGACAGGTGTGCAAAATTTGAACGAAATCTGGCCGTTTAAAGTGGGTCAAAATCGCGCCCAAAGAAGTCGGTTACAAACAAACATACAAACATACAAACATACAAACATACAAACATACAAATATACAAACATACAAACATACAAGTGAAGCTAATATAAAGCGTGTAAAAACCATTGAAATATTTGTTAGTTTCGGTTACTTTCTGTGTTAATTGTATAGAGGATCTTTAAAGTTATTTAAAATTTTAGAAATCGTAGTAGTTTAATAGCCTAAGGCAAGATAACACTTGGTAGGAATAAGTAGGTAATTAAGCACTAGGAATATTTATCATCCAAAGGTTTCCTGTAAGAGATTGCATAATGGCTTCATAGATTTACGCGATTGTTTCATATTGAAATAAAACTATTATTTACGGATTTTATCGCGGATCTGGTATAATTTTTTCATGTTTTAAGTTCCTCGACGTTTCGATTACTTTACAGCTTCCGTGGACACAGGGTGGACTGAGGTATTTAGTCATCCGCTCAGTGACTGCTACATTGTATTGTACTTACTTTGAATATAGCGACAATGGTTCTTTTAGTGTATAAATGTATGAATAGATAAATGTATGTACAATAAATAAATATTTTCATACTATTCGATTGGCATCAATTCGCCTTTAGATCGTGCTACAGGGTAGCAACTTCTATACCGTACAAATTACAATCGAACCGTATAAAATGGTATTAGGATTCGAAATACGCAGATATAAATCTCATCACATAAATGCCATTAAACCAAACAAAGGGTATTTTAAAGTACATAAAATGATTTGCCTGACAAAATCCGAAGCTGAATGCATCCACAAAAACTCTTTCCCCACCAATCCGTAATGAGAAAACGGCAGGTAGTATGTGTAAAATATTTAATTTCTAAGCCAACACAAGTCATCATTGTATATTTAGTAGGTTCGTACTGGAGTCATTCACCGTTTTAAAACAACGTGTGGCACCTCAACCGAAACGCCTTGTTCTATTTAATAAACTTGAGGCGTAACGAAGCAAAGGAAATAAATATTTGTAATACTCCAAACAATATTAACCTAAACTAATAAATATTTTTAAGTAAATACCTAAAATTGACCAAACACTTGAATAAGGAAATATTACAAACCACTGTTTTGAGTACTATTAATTGGAATTTCGGTCCTGAAACCGAGTCATATCGAAATATTGGTTTTTGCGGTATGCTGGTTAATGTTTAGTCGTCTCAATGACCTGATAGTAAGACCAAGTATGTGTACTCATAACCATCACGCCTTGGAAATAGTTTAGATCGTGGAAACAAAAAATGTGTGGGTTTTTTCGCATTGACTAAATTCCCAGAATCGCTTTAATCCCAAGCAATGGCACGTCCCATTTGTCTTTGGGTTACTTTGATAAATGGAACGTGCCATCCTTGGGATTACGCTACTTGATCGAATATAGAAAACCGACGAAGAACAAAGGTTATAGGCGTGAGAGAACGCGTCACCCAATTGAAGTGGAGTTGGGCAGGGCATCTGGCTAAACGTGTAGATGGCGGATGGACTATGATACAGACTAAATGATGGCCAAGAGAGGCACGGCAGCTAATTTCGAAGTTCGTATCGTTTTTAAAAAGTACCCTAGATTCGCTTGGCAAAGGTCAAGAAAATGTTGCGTGAAAATGAGGTCTGTACCCAAAATTGAGTTGATATACCAGTAGATCGCCTTCATCTCGCCCCTATCATATATTTAAACTGAAGTAATTTAGTCGAACGTTATTATTAGTGGTAGCTCTGCCTGTCGGGCATCAATGCAATGTTAAAAAGTGGCACCGATATATTGAAACAAAAAAAGTAAACAAAAAAATCACATATTCCAAATATGTATATGAACAAAAATTCCACCTTATTCCTGGAGCTTAAAGTAGCTTTTCACATAATATTGTCTAAAGTTCTGCGACGTTTTAGAAGCAACCATGGGGGTGAAACTCTCTTATATTTTATTTCTATGGTACTAGGTGAGCCATCTTACGTTAAGCAGAAACAACCAGATGATTTATTTTTTTAAGTATTAATAGATGCCGCTATGAGTGCCAAAAAAATAATAAAACATATCGAGCCTTTACCGCCATTTTAGCGCAACCGACAAAAAACAAATTTTACAGGAGAAGGTTTTTGTTAAATATTTTTAAAAAGAAATGTGTAATTCAATTGAAATTTTATATACATTAATTATTTTTATATATTTAAATATCTAATTCTTCCACAGGTTTGGGCAGGTTTGGGTCCGTTGTGGCTTAAAATACTACTTTCGATAAAAAAACGCATTTTTGACAAAAGTGTCGCTTACGATAATTTGGCGGTAAGGGCTCGATATGTATGTAATTAAAAATAATAACTACAGTTGCTTTAAAATAATTAATTTACTTATTATTAATATAAAATATATTTTTTATTAGTTATTTTACATTTTTAAATTCATACCGCCACTTGACAATTTGTATCATAAATTGACAGTTACACATTTTTTTCGTAAACTTTCGTATGCGTGCTACTGCGATTCAATTACTTATTTTGTGACTTTACTTTACAATTATTTTGTGACTTTGGCTATTATCTGGACTTGTTTGATATCTTTTGCGTTCGACCTTGGCTTCCTATTGCTGGATTTTGATACTTACTTCTCGATTTGGCTTTATTTGACTTGGATATTTCTACAATAACAATGTCACCTAGGAGGTGTTTCTGGAAATGCTACTTTGGATGCATTATTTACATTATTTCATTATTGTGGGATTTGGATAGAATACGATGAACTGACGTCGCGTCGCGGCGCCAAATTGCCGTGACCCCTTCATTCTTTAGAAATTATTGGAAATTATAAAGGCACAATTGCACCATCTGGCGGATTTATTTTAAAATAAAATATTTCCAGCGACATCTCGTAGAAAGCAGAATAAATTTTTGTTCCTCAAATATATTGGGGAGTTGCTCATCTACGAGTATTTCCTATATAGTGTATTATCTATGGAAGCAACTGTCGGTGCGTGGCTGAAGGCAAAAGAGTGCTTAAAACACTCTTTTTTGGTGCCATTTTCTAAGCGCTCATGTTGTATCTAGTGTATATTTGATCGAAGAATCTTTAAGTGAGTATGTATTAAGTATGATTGGAATTGTATTGAAAAGTATGTACATGCTAAGAATGTGGACCTGAACACTCGTTAAAAATAAACTTTAATTAAGTATTCAATTTATGAGCGTAGCAGATATTTTATTTGACGAATGTGTTATTTACATTCCAAACTAAATGAACGTAACACGCTTCAAACCCATAGTTAATTACAAACATATCTAGAAATCTCTTAATTAAAATTCATGTACGAAAACTAATTAGAATATTTACTGATCGGTATGTCCTTATTGACCTAATATGACTATTCTTAAGGTTTTTTTTTTCTATTTTCGACCTTCACGCCGCTGCACTTTAAAATCAGTAGTGGTATATATGTTATGGGCCAAGTGATTAATGCGGGCAGTATTCATAATGCCCGGGCAGTATGAATATTGCCGCGCCATATCAATTATCAGGCCAAGTGATTAATTACAATCTAAACTCACCGATCAATTCTACCACTTCGTCTCATTGTTTTGATTTTGATTCGATTTACATCACTCTGCCCAATAGGCACTTGGCATTATTCATAATGCCCGGGCAATGTGATAAATTGATTGGTTATAATCACATTGCCCGCTCTTATTGGGCATTATTCATATTGCCCGGGCATTATGAGTAATGCCCGATTAATCACTTGGCCCATAACATATACACACATAAACTCAAGCCTTTTTCCCAGAAGGGGAATGGGTGCTACCAGGACACCCACGTTTTGCCTTATGTGTTCTGTCCCACGATGTGATAGGATGCGAGTCTATCGCCATATCTGGACAATTTTTTGATTCCGGGCTAATAATGCATAGAAACATTTGAAAAATCGTATATCACTTTGCTCGACCTGGGATTCAAACCCAAGACGTTGTTATCGAACCGTAGTACAACTACGTTATCGAGGCAGTCCTACTTTCAAATATACAAGTACATAATCTCATTTCAAACCACGTTTTAATGGTATAATGTGTCATTAACATACTATTATTTGGGAATATTAATACGTTTTGTTGCTTCTATAGCACTTTTACGCACACTGGACATGTATAACGATAGAAGACGTGGAATGAATGATATAATTTCTAACTCCTTTTAATGTATTATAGTTGAAACACATTTAAAACGACTTAGGTCTTAACAGTCTTGTAAAATGATCGATTTTGTAAAAAAACCTGTGCATCAATCTTCGGTATTCTCGTTTTAATGGTGATAATATTCGGAACCACCTCGACAATTATTATCGATAAAATAACTAACATGTAAAGCTAGGCATTGTAATAACTAGGTCCCATAACTTTTAAGGTTAGGCCCGGTCATTTCTTCAGTCAGTAAAATTAATTTGTCCAAGTCATTGACATAAATATATGGACGGAGTGAAGAGCGCGTAGTGTTCCGACGTAAGTGGTGCGACGCTCCATTGCATTAATAGTGGAGCGTTACTGAAATGGGCTGTCACTCACAAAGATTTTGAAAATGCTTGCTTCTATTATGACAGAAAGTTCTGTAAAGAAAGATACTAACTGCTATCGCCGTTAAGACCAAATCTATTATATTAAGTTAATTTATCTAATATTTACTTCTCGCGATTTTTACGACTATCTTTAGTAGTCCAAATGTATTGAAGTGCGTATCCAGCTTTAAAATCAATAGTCCAAGTTACACTTTTGGACAGTATTATGTATTATACTACAGGAAACTAATAAAAAATACAAGAAATTGCTCAATAAATATATTGAAAAGAATATCATTCGAAGATCTATTCCCGCATTTTATTATACCACTTTTGCTTTATCCATTTATCTATTTAAAAATCAAGCATTTCGTTTTTCGAACCGCTCATTAATCTTCCTACTGAATATCTGAGCAGCTTATCTGTAATATCAAAATACGACAGCGATCTGTTTTCAATATTAATGCAATGATTTCGCAAGAGATTATTAAGGTTAAGTGAAGGCTTGGCAGGTTGGCGTATACACATCAATATCGCCACGAATGTATAAGTGCTGTCTACAATCTGATTGGCCATCAGAACACTAAATAAACTTATTTTTTAATATTGCCTGTTAGTAGTCGATTAAGAAATTCGTTGGAAAAAAATCAAGACGCTTCATAGATTGGACTCCGCTATACGTTATGATGGTGTGTCGTGTCATGTTAACAAATTACTGGCGGTAAGTCTCTCATATGAGAGGCCGCATGGGTAGGTACCACCGTAATTTCTATTCCTCCCGATAAACAATAATGTAAATTCACTGTTGTGTTGAAGGATATTGTAGCCAGGGTAACTACTGGACATATTAAGACTTAACATCGTATGCCCCAGGATGGCAAGCGCAGTGGAATGCCAAGAGTGCTTTGTAATTCATGGTGTTAATGTTAATAAAAAGTGCGTGGTGGCCTGTTGGTAAACGGACTAGACGCGACTGCCAACATGTTCACGGTGGTCGCGGGTTCGAATCCCAGGGCACACCTCTGACTTTTCGGAGTCATGTGTGTATTGATAGTGAATCACCACGCACTAAAACGGTGAAGGAAAACATCGTGAGGAAACCTGCATACCATAGCGATTCATAAGAATTTCTATGGTATGTAAGTCCGCCAACCCGCACTAGGCCAGCGTGGTGGACTATATGGCCTAACCACTCTCAATCATATTCTCGATTGTAGAGTAGGACCGTGCCCTGCAGTGGGACATATATGGGCTGATACATACATATACATACAATTTTAATACCGTCCAAGAGAGGTCATATCGCTTACCATCAGGCGAATGACAAACTCATCTCGGAATTCATTTAAATAAAACAATAAAACCTTTGCAGGCCGGCATAATTGTTTCCATTAGCATGGGACTGCCGTCAGATGCCAATGGATACTCTGCCTGGGCGGAATTGGCACTTACCATCAGGTGCAATGCCGCCAAAATGCAAGGTCATTATAAAAAAAAAATGCAAGACTGATCCTTGTAGGACCGAAGGATAAATTCTGTTTTGAGATTAATGCATACTGTTCTCTACTAGATTAGCAACCAAATTGCCAACTAATAATCACGGGACTTACAAATGAGGTCTACTGCACGGGCTTAGCGCACCACGGTGGCTTATTCCAGATTGGCTTTCTCTATTTTTAATTCTGGCTCGGCCCATTGACTGCATTGCACCTGGTAGTAAGTGCAAATGCCGACCAGATAAAGAATCGAATGGCATCAGACGGCGCATGCCATTCTATACAATCATGCCGACCTGCTAAGATGCCTCTTCACGCTACGGCCGAAGGATCCAGGATTATAGCAAGGAGGGAACGCGTGTGATAGCAAACCGTTCCATGGGCCCTACTATATTCAACGAAACGAAGTTCGAAACTTCGGATGATCGAAGTTTATATACGATACGAATGCACCTACATATACTTATGGTCGCTATTTACTTATGGTCGTAACCATAAACTTATGGTTACGTTGTACGTTATACAAATTCGAACTTTTACAAAGTAGATACATTCGTATCGTATATAAACTTCGATCGTCCGAAGTTTCGAACTTCGTTTCGGATTTATATAGTAGGGCCCCATAGCTTGACGGTACGGCAGAGAAAAGAATTGGAGAACTTTTAAGTTCGCGCTTTAAGTAAAAGGAAATTTCTTTAAATATCATAGAAATTATTGTATGCTCGCGGATATCTATAAAATGTTAGTTCTTTCGCAATGTTTGCTTTCACAATTACAGAGAATGAAAACCCAGGCAATAAAGCTTGCCAAATCCGTGTTACATCATGTTAGCAATAATGTCAAAAATTCTCCTTTTATTCGCCATAAGTTTTAGCCATAAAAATAATTATCTATGGTACGCGAAAAAATTTCACTTAACGTGATTATTGCGTTGTGCAAACATCTGCAGTTATTTATAATTTAAATAAAAAGTTTATGACCTTCTTTTATTTGCACAGAATAAAGATTAATTTCGTCGGTTTACTCAAATAAATGCGAGGATTTTTATGATATCTTTCATTCTTTGTCTAAATAGATATAATGTTTTATTGTGAAATGTTTAATGATTATCATGATAGATGGACGCTTGGGTTTTCATGCGTGCGGTTTTGACCAACATCTTGTGAAATTATCATTTAGCATAATTGGCTCCGATCAATATAAAAGAACATTATTTATGTGTTGATGTTAGTCAATCGACTGATCGAAATATCATAACCAGAAAGTTAAGTTGTGTTTAATGCTTGGCTCTGGAATGTAGGGTATCTGTATCAGCCCATATACGTCCCACTGCAGGGCACGGGCCTCCTGTACAATCGAGAGCACGATTGAGAGTGGTTAGGCCATATAGTCCACCACGCTGGCCTAGTGCGGGTTGGCAGACTTACATACCATAGAAATTCTTATAAATCGTTATGGCATGCAGGTTTCCTCACGATGTTTTCCTTCACCGTTTTACGTTTTTTTTCACCGAATGTAGGGTATAAACACACACATTTTGAAAAACTGTACTGGACCCTCGTAAGTGAGAGAAATATATAAAAACAAAAAGAAGCAACTAAAGCATAAAATCTTTAAACTATAGTATAAACCTATTTTATATCTAAAATTGTAGGTCACACAAAATACATCCACCTAATATTTTTCAACATCCAGTTTAACCAAAATAAAAAAAATAAAGCAAGAAAATCCCCTCGGTGACAAATATTGGGTGAATGGACGAACGTTGAAAAACGAGAATTTCTCGTTCTGTCAATAGATACTACTGTTTGTACAATGATAAACCTTATCACACAATCATCTAAAAGCTGATAAAATGATAATTCATATTATAACCAACACAATTTGGATGGTGCTAAAATATACAATATCGCTATCTCTTTCCTGCTAATCTATTCCCCGTAAGTGCGACAGAGAGGTGCAAGGATCAGGTCAAATTAAACACGATGGAAACCTTGTTCTAAGTTATCTGTTTGATTGTATAGTCGAAAATAGTGGATATGTTATGGGCCAAGTGATTAATGCGAGCAGTATTCATAATGCCCGGGCAGTATGAATATAGCAGAGCCGTATCGGGCCAAGTGATTAATTACAATCTAAACTCACCTATTTATCACATTGCCAGGGCATTATGAATATGGCTACATGATGATCGGGCAGTGTGATTAATAGGTGATTTTTTACGTGGTGCGCTGCCGCATTGTCGCATCTGCGATGGACCCATGAATTAGAAAGGTTGAATTGGTCTGCTTATGTTTAGTTGTTTTTTAACGTCCGAAATATTATCTTCAGAAGAAAATTAGTGTACCCACTTTAATGATCAGTTAGGTCGACTGTGTCCCAAAACCGACTCGGAACACCCCGACTTCACCTAGTCTTTTGGCTACCGACCCTAGAGTGTATATAAAAAGCCGGAGGCGCGGAGGGAGAGCAGCCCCCGCCCGCTGTAACGAAGGATAGGCAACCGTGCGAGCCGCAGCGGCTGAGGCTGGTCGCCAGAGGCGACCAGCAAGCCGAAGCTGCGAAGGTGAGCATGGGTGCCTATCTTTTGTTACGCAAGGGCGAAGGGGCTGAACTTCCCGTAGCGCCGGAGACGATGCAGAAGCTAATTTGTATTGACAACAAGTGTTTTAAGGGTTAGGTTGCTATAATAGATATTTCTCAGAAATGGTGCGTCACCTTTTCATGGGAGTGGTACCAGGGGAGGTGCGATACTCCCCCTCCACCTTCACTCCTCTCAACCCACCCCATCGTGCTGCCCTATTCTACATTCTACCACTTCGGTTCATTTTGATTCGCTTTGCATCACTCTGCCCAATAGACACTTGGCGTTATTCATAATGCCCGGGCAATGTGATAAATAGGTGAGTTTAGATTGTAATTAATCACTTGGCCCGATACGGCTCTGCTATATTCATACTGCCCGGGCATTATGAATACTGCTCGCATTAATCACTTGGCCCATAACAAATATATAAATAATAATTTAATCTACTCTTTAGATTTAAATTCACGAAATTAGAATGGTTAACATATACCTATAAACATTTAAAGATTTATTTCGGGATTTCTTAATATGATAACAATCATCGTAAGCCAATATTTATGAATATATTCATATTGGAATCCAGGTTTTAATATCCGGGTATAGCCTATAAAATACGTGTTTTATGCTTAAGCATGCATACCGACGCCATCTTCTATTGATATTCCTCTCCTATTCTTTGATTCTCCCTCTCTTTCTTCATCATGGCGGATGTAATACAAGTGTCAAATTAGCTCAGAGATAAATGTTATAAAATAGATATAGGTTAGATTGAATATTAGACTATCCAGGAAAAGCTAGTGCGATTTTTTAATGCACAGATCGTACAAACGAAGAAACGGCTGTCTTAAAGGTAAGCCATTACGGCCGTATACAAACACTGATCACACATGTACAGCAGGCGCGTTGCTTAGAGGATTTAAAATATAGAGGGAGCGCTGATACTTCAAAAACGTAGATATAAATGGTGGTGCCGGGCCACCTTTTTCTGCTCTCCTATTGGCTGAAATTTGACAGGTTGTCCAACATGCACGAATTTCATCGAAAAAAATAATAAAAATAGTTTAGGACTTTTAATTCCATTCAATCTCGTTTTACAAGGATGATAGCTAAATATACTTTCGGTTATCATAGGAAATTATAGGAATTTGTTGTTAAATAATTATTTCAATTTTCACTATTATAGGAGCGCTACCAACATAACGACCAAGAAAATATCTACGTTTTTGAAGACGCAAATGTATGACAGCGCTCCCTCTATATCAGTGATTCTCAACCTTTTTTTGTTGCGGCACATATTTAACGATTTCAAAATTTGGCGGCACACAAAGAGCGCCTTGAGACATATTCCTATTGCTATGCACGCCGCTTCATCATAATTTGGCACTAAGAAAAAACGCGTTACAAAGCAAATAATAAAATAATTAACTTTTTTGTGGATTTCAATATATATTCATGTTAAAAATATTTTTCTTTTTAAATGATATAATTTAATAATATTAATATTATTATATATTTGCCAAATTTGGCGGCACACTTTTGAAATTTGGCGGCACACAAAAGTGCCGCGGCACAGTGGTTGAGAATCACTGCTCTATATTATAAATACTCTAAGGCGCGTTGTTAATCTGTCAAAATTGGAGAGAAAAACGACGGGAAGTGAAAAGCGTTTCATTCACTGAGGGAGATTTTCATAGAGTGATCTCAACAATCGAACGAAGCCCTGTAGACTGGAGTCTGTAGAAAAACCTTTGCATTACGCAGGGCCAGTTTTGTATGAGAAAGTGGATACTACGGCCCAAATCATTTTTCCTATAGAAGTAAAAGACTGGTTCTTCCACTTTTAAAGAATGTACCGCCCTTACAACCGCCACTGCAACTCCTGTAAGCCAGGATCAACAGTGGCACGCATTTTAATGGCACCGAGTTTTGAAGCTCGCCAAGTCTCCGGGAATGTCTAACTTGTCTTTAACCCGCCACGAAATTGATCATGAAGTTAAATAATAGAAGTTGGAAACATTTTTGTCCATTGACCATTTCCCTTCGTAGCAAAGCGGGTGGTAAATCAATGTACTAAAGAGCACAACAGAGACAAAACGAGCGTTCATTCGTGTATTTTTATAAGTCGTGGAAAGTTTCATAAAATTACTGTATAAACATAGATTCCCGATCCTTTATGTTTCAAGTTTGATCCAGGAAGATACTGGCGAAGGTAATGCTTTTTGTTACATTAATTTCATCATTAACTCATTAAAAGCATCCATCTATGTTACTTATATTTTTTGTCTTCATTTAATCGCAACAAAAAATTAGTATAATTTTGCTTTAACAAACCGGAACTCCTGGTTTTAAAGAAGATAGGCTATTTGAATTAGCATCAAAAAAGTTCATACAATATTGTGTAAACAGTGTTTGTTTTTATTTGGTTTAATAATTACATTTTATGTGATGCTTATAAAATATACTTGTGCTAATAAGTTTAATCCTTTTTTTTGCAACACAGTAAATTTGTTCTTCCTTAAACAATTAATGCGCATGCACTAAGCTGTATGTTTCGTTACCTTTGACTTTACTTTTTTTGTAACACAATAAATTGTTTCTTCCTTAAACAATTAATGCGCATGCTGTATGTTTTATTACCTTTGACTTTAGAAAAGCAACATGAAAAACAAACAAAGGGAGCGTTCTGTGGACTCTACCTAAGCTAAAGACGTTTGAAAGTAATGAGCTTGTCCCTGGAACTTGTACCGTTGAGCAAATATTCACATACTGTTGACAATTGCATTTAAATATCCTCATAGATGCGCAGTAAATACTAAGTACTAGTTTTAAGAAAAGCCTGAAGATTTAACAGTACTCTTTGTTAGTAAGCACAGCATGGCACTGCGCTTGACAACCAAGACATAAGAGTTTAGAGATTAAGATTCTTAATGTCCCAGTAATTAATGGCTAAAACTGATTGCTGTGTACCACATTATTGCTTGAAGGTAGAAATAGACAAAAGGCTGGTCCTTACCCAAATGGAATCTCTATATAAGGGTCTTCTTTCGTAGTCATTGAGGTATTATACTAGAGCGGACATCGGGAACAAAATTTCTGCGTATGTATGTGCACACGGGAACTCAGTGAAGCGAGAGCGAAGATAATGTTACGGTACCGTTCATTTTGTTACAAACATTTTGTTTGCAGTGTCCCCTCTAGTATATTATCTCAAAGTTCGTAGTAGATCATGTAAACATATTGTCTATTGGTTCTATAAACCATAGACCCAAAGACTGTCGGGTGTCACTTTTTCGTTATGGTAAAAAAAAGGTATATTAAAAGCAGTTGAATCTGCTCGTTTGCCTTCGCTATAAATAAAAACAAACTTGTCAACAACGCGGAATACAAACTAACCTAACCTAAATGATTCTATACTTCCTGGTATTGCACAATATGGCAGCCGTGGGTCAGGAAATATTTAGAATCCAGAATTTAAAGACTAACTTTACTAAAAAATATTCGAACGAATTTATTCAAATATTAATTTATTTATAAAAAGCATTTTGATATCCGCATAAATGTTGACAGTTGTATATGTTTTTGTTTATTTTTCGTAATGCATTGAAATCGTTGCCTTGGAATATTCAAATCGCTTTAGTTTTTATTAATTATCAATTTTTACGCCGCTAATATATTAGAAAGGTATACGGCCTCTGTAATGCTAAAATAAATAATGGAGATCGGTCGATTTCCTAAGGAAATTGGGCCTAGTAGTGAAAACTTGACGGACACAAATGAGACCTAGAATTAAATAATAAAGATTCAATATCCTGTAAATACCTAGTCAGGTCATAAATTCTGTCACATGTTAAATATAAAATAATTGAAACAAATTTATTCATTATGTAACCATTTATATACCAAAATGAACTTAACAAAACATAGATTCTTATGACACTAAAGTTTATTCAAAATCACCTCCGTGATTTTGAATACAGGCCTTCAATCTGCGCGGCCAGTTATCTATCGCAGCACGAACGAGGTCCATGTCAATATCGGCGGCTGCCTTAATCAAGGATGTCTTGAGTGACTCCAAATTGGGATGAGGCTTTGAGCACGCCTTTTCCTTCAAGTGTTGCCATATCTTGTAATCTAACGGATTCAAATCTGGACTGGAGGAGGGCCAGTCTTCGTGCCGGATGAAGTCGATTTCACGCGCCGCCAGCCAGTCTTGTGTGCTCTTCGCTCTATGAGCTGGCGCCGAATCTTGTTGGAATACCCAGTGCCTGTTATTAAACATGGTATGAGAAACAGGTTCCACAAGGTTCGTCAGGACTGTATTTTGATACACAACTGCATTCGTTTTTACACCTTTCTCACAAAAATGTACCTCTGTTAAGCCCCAATAAGAAACTCCCAACCATACCATGAGCGAGGATGGAAAATGACCTCGTTGGACACGCGGAATACGGTTGCTCGCTTCTTCACTACTGTGTGCGTACAGCTTATCATTTTGTTTGTTGTAGCTCTCTTCTACGGTAAAAAATTTTTCATCTGAAAAAAGAATTTCCCGATATTTTTTTCCCGCGTACCGCTTCAACAAAGCGCGGCATCTCTTCAGTCTCAGGTCCATTAGACGAGCATTCAAACGATGTCCTGTTTTTCTTCGATATGCCCGAAGCCCTAAGTCTTCATTTAACACCCTTTTCACCATGGTTCTGCTTAACCCCATCTGAAGGGCCAACAGTTTCTGCTTACGTTTGGGATTTCTTTGAATTCGCGCCTTCACAGCTTTTATCACTGCTGGAGTCCTAACAGACCGAGGGCGACCACTTCTTGACCTGTCATCTACACTAGAGTCTTCATTGTATCGTTTGATGGTACGATAAACGAATCTTTTGGTTATATTAAAATTTTTCAGTATCTCAAAAATTTGAATTGGCGCGTAACCGCAACGATGCATCGCAATAACTGCAACACGGTCTTCTTTAAGCGTCCACTCCATATTTAAAAATGAGTAAAATTCTAAAAAGTATACATTTTTATTTTCATGAACAATTCGAAATTCGAATTCAATAAACTTTTTTGTGGCCAGCATTCTAAAAGAAAAGTTTTTACTGTGTGACAATACTTATGACCTGACTGTGTATAATACAGTCTTTTTGAGCTACGATATGGGGTATTTAAGATATATCCTCTTAAAGTTTTACAAAAACTACCATATTCTACTATCTTCACATATATCTGATTTGGACAATATTTTATAATTTCTGTAACTATGTAAATAATTTCGTTTAATAATATTGTAAAATGTATTACATTATTATAAACACGTAAATACTTTTCGATATAAAGTTGACTAAGAAAGTATTTCTGGGGGTAGAAATATCCGTTTCAAATGTTGGTAGGTCATTCTAAAAAGGGAATGATGACGGTAAAAATGTTGGTAAATAATAAGCAACACATTTTTATAATAAAAAGTTCTATTGAACCTGTTCCTAAGCAATATCTCATGTACCTGGTAGTAACAATACTTGTGCTTTACAATAGGTGTGATATCATTTTGGTACCTAGCCCAACAACGTACCACATAATAGTCATTACATGTGCAGAGCATCCCACTGTCCTTTTGATTGCAATGCAATTACAATAATATTGTATTATTGCATTGTGGCCATTTTGAGAGTTGTCGATCTAAATATAAACAAAACATATTTTTGTTCTGTCCTAACCAATAACGCACTAAGTGATCTGGCATACTATTTATCTCATTAAAATCGATTGATGTTTTAGAATTCTTTATAATTGTAAACATGTCTTGTACATGTTAGAACTAAAATAATATAATTAATATTATAGAGCCTTTCCGTCATAAAATCCAATGAGGTATTGCGTAGATGCACTGAGCAAGCTCTGCTATTTTTGGGAATACATATAATGATTATAATCTTTTTTAGAGTAGCCAAGAGTTGTCGTAAATAAGAAACTCAAAATAATCAACATCACAAAAGCACATTCCTTTCGCGACCAAGCACAAAGAATAGAATTTGACAAACACTGAATGAATTTGACAGATGTCAATTCTATTATTATTGCAAACAATGCAAAAAGTGGTAGAATATTTTATGATATCCTTTTTTTTTTACAAAATCTGATCCCCACGGTGTAGGATAAAAATAAATAGAGAAATGAATCTAAAAAAATACACCTGATTTTTTAGTCATACTTAATTTTTTGTCCGTAGTTGGACCAAATCGACTGATCTCCTTTGTGCTTTATAATCTGCCTGTATATCCAGTGCCAATCAAAATTGTCTAATTAATACTTGACAAAGCCGCTTATGGCCTCTATTTAGCTGATGCCAATGAAAGTTTTCTGATGAATACTTGATAAAGCCTCATAATAAAAGGCGCCTAAATAAATTCACCCAAAAGTCATACAGAGTATATCAAGACTGCTACCGAAAACGAAGCTGGGTGGTAGTTTTAGTGACTATAAACAGAATGCTACTAAATTTTGTGCAAAAATGACGGTAAATACATAGTTTTTTCTTAAATAATAGTGTACATCCTTTTATTTTTAAAGACACTATGGTACGCAAGGCTTTAAATTATTATTTTAGCATAAACTATGGATTTACTACTAATTGTCGCGTTTCTTTGCGAAATTTTTAGTTTCTTTGCATTGTGTTTGTAGTCACTAAAACTACCACCCAGCTTCGTTTTCAGTAGCACTCTTGATATACCCGGTATAAATAGTCCTGACTCCTGACCTCAAACAGTCTTGTGTCGAGTATCGGAACTACGGAAAACTTTTCGGTCATAAACATTCAGTCTGGAAATAAATAGTTACATGAGAAGCACACAAACTGACTCGCTGCGGGGATCGTATCAGCAGCCTTTCATTTTACAATCAAATACTTGTCTTTAACATACATAAGCTCAAGCCTTTTTTCTCAGAAGGGTTAGGCAGAGGTGCCAGGACACCCGCATTTCGCCTTGTATTTTCCGTCCCATGATGTGATATGGGGCGAGATTATCGCCATAACGGGCACAAATTCCTGACTCTGGGCTGATAATAACTAGAAAAATCCAATATCAGTTTGCCCGACCCGGGATTCAAACCCAGGATCTCAGCATTGTAACCGTATTGCAATACAACACTACCGAGCCAGCTTTGTCTTTAACCTATTTATAAAATAGTTTTTTGAAAAACCTAGCTTTGATATATCTCGATAGAGCAACAGTGCTTACTAATAGTCAGATAGACTGAAGAGTATCTATATCAGGGCACGGGCCTCCTCTACAATCGAGAATACGATTGAGAGTGGTTATCATATAGTCCACCACGCTGGCCTAGTGCGGGTTGGCGGACTTACATACCATAGAAATTCTTATAAATCGCTATGGTATGCAGGTTTCCTCACGATGTTTTCCTTCACCGTTTTAGTGCGTGATGATTGACTATCAATACACACATGACTCCGAAAAGTCAGAGGTGTGCCCTGGGATTCGAACCCGCGACCACCGTGAACATGTTGGCAGCCGCGTCTAGTCCGTTTACTAACAGGCCACCACGCACTTCCATACTGAAGAGTATATCACTGTTTTAAAAAAAAAACCGACGGGAAGTAACAGTTTTGCTGTTGCGTTTTGTTCGTTGAGTAAGACTTCCGCAGGCCCTATACCTGATGATAGGATGTTTGTTTCCGCCCGAGTCTACTACTATGATGGTACAAAGTTGCCGTAAATACCTACGTGCATGGCCAAATAAATATTCCAAAACAGTGTTATGATATCTTATTTCATGAGTTTCATAAAAAATCTATTTCGAGTACTTTTTAAATTAATTTTCAATAAATACATTATCCGAAGTGATATCTTGTTTCGTAGGCTTTACTAGATATCTGTCTCTAAGAGGCTTTTGTTATCTGGAAAAAATTTGATTGCTCAATTATTTTACTTTTATACCGAACACATCGATTGAGTGTGGTTAGGCCATATAGTCCACCACGCTAGCCTAGTGCGGGTTGGTGGACTTTACATACCTTAGAAATTCTTACAAATCCTCACAATGTTTTCCTTTTCAGTTCTAAACACTCTCAATCGTACTCTCGATTGTAGAGGAGGCCCGTGCCCTGCATTGGGACGTGTATGGGCTGTTACAGTACCGAACTTATCACCACAAGTTTCACCGACATTCTCTTTTATTGCATCGATAATTATCAGCCTCACAGGCATTCCATGATGGATAATAACCTTTTCTTAAAGTTTTCCAAAACAACCTTCAAGAATCAACTCGGCTTCCACTTTAGTCTCCTTTATTGCATCCTTATCATCCTCACAGGGATTCCACCACGGATCATAAAACTGCCTCAAAAATTTCCATAGCAACCTTTCGGAATCAGCCCGTCCCCAACTTTAGGCACCGTTAAGTTGTCTGCAAAAGAAAAAATGAAAACGCAACTATGCGTTTAAAAATATATTATTTCAAACTAGATCAATTGTAAACATGCGTGCTCTGGCCTTGATCTCGCTTTAATATATCAAAGTTTCAACTACGTAGTTACTGCCTGATCTTTACTCATTCGCTTTTACTAAACTAGCATTTACCTGCGACTATGTCCACGTGGAACCTCACCTAATAAATAAATAAATAACACCCAATAGTCACGTACATAGTCCGGATCCCACACTAAGATCGCGTCTTGTGGTGTGGGTATCAGGAACTACGAGAGACTTTTCGGTCTCACAAACAACCAGACCCGAAAGAAATATTTGTCGGCCGCACAAATATTTCTCACGGTGCGGGGATCGAACCTGCGGCCACTCGTTTTACAGGCGGCGTCTAACCGAATACGCCTCGGAGGCTGTGAGAATTTGTGTGTTTTCTAAGATAATTGTTTGTGGACTACAATACATGTGATGGTAAAAAAGAGCAGACGAAATGTTTAGGTGTTAAAGATGGGCCGGAATGTTCTGGGAGGATATTTGATGATACAAAACGAAATTCTAATGTTCAAACATTGTACGAGTACGTAAAAATGTACGAATTTGGCAACGTACTCAACAAAATGTTTGAATCTTCTATCGTACGTCGTAACCATAGATAAAGTAGAGTGATTGGTAAGTATCATAGAGAACAGTAATGATTTTTGAGGTTTGAGATTCATTTATTTCTCTAAAGAATACATCAATTCACTTAAACGAGAAACAATTAACTTATAAATACAAAATTTCGTGGGCTTTGCAAAAGTGTGTAACATTTAAAATAAATAAAAAACACAAGACTACGTAAAGACAGAACATAAAAAAAAATATTTCAAATGATCGAATCATACGCGGGTAGATCTATACAAAATTGCAACTTAAGTGGTAAGTACTGACTAATATCGAATAACAGAAAGTAAAAAAAAAATGGTTCCACTGAGTACGCTCCACTGGAAGTGACACTAACGCTTTAAAGACGATGCATTCTGAATATGAAACTTAAGTAATTTTTTAAACGAGTACAAGGATTTTGCCTGTTTTATATCTTTTGGCAGTTTGTTATAAAGTTTGGCACCCTCAAACATAAGAGATTTTTTTCCATAATTAGTTCGTGGAGTAATTAGTGTTATATTATTAGCATTTCTCAATCTGATGTTTTGCACTTGATGTTTTTTAGTAAAAGTAATTTGTGTCTGTATATCTTTGTTTAGTATTTTGTGTATAAGTATACATGTATAATAAATGTAGGTTTGTTCAATGTTAAGTATTTTTAGAAGTGGAATGCTTATATCTTACTTCGAACGTTCTAAAATTGGAACTTCGTTTCTGATCGTAGAGAAACCCCATAATATACAAATTGACAAACCCACTAGAGTTTATTTAAATATACTTATGTATTTATTATTACGTACCAGTCGCGCGATATGTACAGTTAAAAATTGCGTACAAATTGTGTAGTGTGTATTTCAGTGTTTAAAAATTATGTCGGTATTGTATCCTTCTATGAAA
Organism: Hyles euphorbiae; assembly: GCA_023078785.2. Lineage (NCBI taxonomy): Eukaryota > Metazoa > Arthropoda > Insecta > Lepidoptera > Sphingidae > Hyles > Hyles euphorbiae. The sequence goes on from CM041048.1 coordinate 7,568,788, forward strand.
ATTGAAATATCAACAAGATTGCACCGTTCAGTTTTCACTTAGATGTATGCTAACTTAATTAAATCTTTTGCGGAACTATCTAATTTTTGAATTGAATTTGAATGTCATCAGATCTACTTTGTTTATCATTGTAACATCTGTTATGTAAGGGCGTTCTTTTTTTTTATTTATTTTATTTATTGTTTTGCGATGTAATTACCAACTTGTGTTATTTTGAAAACTGTTGACGCTTCTATTCGATAAATAATAATAAAAAAATCTATATTTGTTGAAAAGACACAAGCCGCTATTTATAATGTGACATTTTCAATAATATTTAATAATGGTACACAACATATAACAATAAAACATACAATTTTCAATAATGGTTCGACTTTTCATTTTGAGTTTTATAATACACTATTTTTTGCCTTAAGCCAACTAATGTCAATATTTACTGGTGGTAGGTCTCTCATATGTGAGAGGTCATCTGGGTAGTAGGTACCACCGCAATGTCTATTTCTCCCGTGAAACAGCAGTGTAAATGTTTCGGATTGAAGGACATTGTAGCCAGACTACTGGACATATTCAGACTTAACATCTTATGTCTTAGGATGGCGAGCGCAGTGGAATGTTGCTACTGTTTATGAGCGGTCGTATCGCTTACCATCAGGCGAACGGCTTGCTCGTCTCGCCATTCATTGAAATAAAAAATAAAAAAACTCTCTCTGGCTAACATTATTTCTATCGGCATATAGCAGTTTTAGCCGGTGGTCCGCAGACCACTGTTGGTCTTTGGAAATATCTCCAGTTGTCCCAGAGCTATTCTAAGGCCATTCTTAAAATAATTTTAGCATATTTTATGTATAGATAGATAGAAAAACCCTTTATTTATTTACATTACGCTTCTTGATCGAATCAGAAATGAGGAGGTCCGTAGGAGAACCAAGGTTACCGACATAGCCCATAGGATTGGCAAGTTGAAGTGGCAGTGGGCCGGGCACATAGGTCGTAGAACCGATGGCCGTTGGGGCCGAAAGGTTCTTGAGTGGAGGCCACGTACCCTACAGGCAAGCGAAATGTCGGACGCCCGCCTACAAGGTGGACGGACGATCTGACTAAGGTTGCAGGAAGTCGCTGGATGCAGGCCGCTTCCAACAGGTCATTGTGGAGATCCTTGGGGGAGGCCTATGTTCAGCAGTGGACTTCCTGTGGCTGATATGATGATGATGATGCTTCTTTATTAGGAAACAAACAAACCAGTCAATGAACCGAATGCTCCCTTGTTACTAAAAGGTTAAGAACTACTGGCATTGATTTTGGAGTCACTCGTTTCCCAGTAGTTTCGTAGATGCTGTCAAAACGAGCGCTAAGTAATTTAGACTACATTACATTATTTACATCCTTGTACAAGTTATACGGCAAATGAGTTATTAATCTATAGCGCGGGATTACTTCCTTAATTTGTCGCTTTATAGATAATTGCGCAATCCGCTCTTACTTCGATCGCTTCCGTTTGTTTTAGGGATCCGTATACTAAATAGTGAGTGCGTGGTGGCCTGTTGGTAAACGGACTAGACGCGACTGCCAACATGTTCACGGTGGTCGCGGGTTCGAATCCCAGGGCACACCTCTGACTTTTCGGAGTCATGTGTGTATTGATACTCAATCACCACGCACTAAAACGGTGAAGGAAAACATCGTGAGGAAACCTGCGTACCATAGCGATTTATAAAATTTCTATGGTATGTAAGTCCGCTAACCCGCACTAGGCCAGCGTGGTGCACTATATGACCTAACCACTCTCAATCGTACTCTCGATTGTAGAGGAGGCCCGTGCCCTGCAGTGGGACATATATGGGCTGATACAGAATAGTAAATAGTCGGGGAAAATACTCATAAACAGTAGCAAGACCGAACAATACCTATACCTATTCATATAAAGCGCTAAGCATTGGCATTCGACTGCCCTCGAGTCACTGAGACATAAGATGTTAAGTCTCAATATGTCCAGTAGTTACTCTGGCTACAATGTCCTTGAATCCGAAATACAACTGTACATTTACACTGCTGTTTGGTGGGAGAAACAGACATTGCGGTGGTAACTACCCAGGCGGCCTCTCACACATGATAGACCCACCACCAGTAAACATAAAAAATAAACATACTCATAACTTGGCTACATTTTATGCCAGACAAAATGGCGCTACTAGACTTGTGTCGTAATGGGTGAGTTGTTTGCTAAAACAGTGACCGCGAGTTCGATCCTAATGGAACAAATATTTGTGATAAAAACTTGGGTTGGAATTTTGTAGAAAGAGAAACTTTGATATTAATGCCACTCGACTCAACATTTAGGTATCTAAATGATCAATAATCAGGACTACACAGCAATTTATTGTACACACGCAATTGGAAGTGATTAATTAAAACTAAAAATGTGGCAATGCTTCATACTGTAAACATTAAATATTATTTTTCTCAAATATTAGATTATTTACAGCGCACAGATAATATCGTTCCGGCTGTTGAGCAACTCGTTATGTATGAGAACCCATTGTTGGACGTAGCTTTATTATTTGTAGGAAATTATACAATGTGTGGAAACCTCTTTGGAACCAACTTTATTCAAATTTAATTTATTGAAACCTTTTTAGAATTCTTTTTGTATCGTGCTTACAATACTATGCAAATGGAATAAGTGGCCTAATCACGTGTTCTTTCCTTAATTCCCCTACAGTCCTGATACTTATGCTCTGAAAGAAGTAGTTGGGTAGATCGGCATGCTTATATCGATTAGAAAGAGAAGATCGTTGGTTGTCAATTGAAATTCTTTCTACTGTAATTGTGCAAGAATAAAAAGTTTGATAAATTACAGATTATAGCTCAATTAAGCATTATTTATATGTGAATCCTAAGTCATATTTAAACGAGAATCCTAAGTTATTATTTATATTAAACATTTACGGCCTTAATTATAGAAGGTTTTAAACCTATTTTAAGCATCGAATGATTTGTCCCTTTCCAACAATTTTTGAATTGAGTTGGAGCGAAGAAGACAAAACCAAGCGATAGCTAAAATAAATTTTAAAACTGAATATGGCCTTCGAGATTTATTTATTACGATGTATAAGTTGCCTCTCATAGGTCAGCATTGTAGGAAATATTCCAATATTTTTTGAAAGAGATTACCTATAATAATAAATAAATAAATAATAACACCCAACAGTCACATACATAGTCCTGACCCCACACTAAGATCGAGTCTTGTGTCGTGGGTATCAGGAACTACGAGAGACTTTTCGGTCTCACAAACACACAGACCCGAGAGAAATATTAGTGGGCCGCACAAACATTTCTCTCGGTGCGGGGATCGAACCCGCGGCCTCTCGTTTCGCAGGCGGCGTCTAACCAACTGCGCCACGGAGGCTGTCAATGGTCAACCTATGGTTCAAAATGTAGAATATCTAAGTTTCTTAAGATTCGAAACCAATGTTGCTCTCACAAAATGAATATAACAGTAGGTATAATACTTATAAACCGCATTATTTACATTCCGTTTCTATAAATAGTTTTTATTGCTACATATCTTTATTACTTTTAGACACTTAACATGCAAATGTATAATATTTAGTTATTTATTTTGATCCTTCATTAAGGGGGTGAATGTTCGCATCTAACAAAAATAATGACATAAAAACACGCGTTAATGTAGAATATAAATCCATAGATGATTCTATAACCTAAAAGTATAAGTTTAGTTTATTTCACTGAGATTTCTGGGCAACTGTTTATCGCGCCATGTGTTGGCCAATACAAAAGTGTATTATATAATTTGATTTTCGTGCTATGTACTGGAAATTAGCAAATATGAACCATCGACCATACAAATGTATTGCATAAATGTTATCTCATGCAATCAAAATATTTCTAAAGATAAACTTTTATTGGTCAATCTAACCATCATAAGTGCGCCATTACCGCCATCATCAGTCAAAATTCGCGCCATTGTTTTTCCGCCATTTTGGCCGCCATGACAGTTACAAAATACATCAACAAAATTACGCCATTACGGGCGAATAATCGGTTGGAATTATGGCTATTTTGGATGTGGTCATGAATGATCATGGGCAGGCGTTTAAAGTTTAGCAATTTGTTTCCTAATGTCGTTTGGTCCGGATTATGACATCAAACGTTACCGAGTTTTGTTATGATGTTTTATGGAGCTTGCCTTAGTTATTCGACATATTGGGAGTTTATGAGCAATCTGGCCTAAACCCTAGTCTATTGCATCTCTTTTTGGCTAAGGTCGACAGTAACTATATATTTACTTATGTTCACTTCCATATCAACTTTCATGAATTATAATCTCTAGACTACATTATTATTTACAACTCTGTCGAAACGTGCCACAATCCGTACAAACATACAAATTATGCCCATTACTAATTTGATGGTACAGACTTAATCATAACCTACAAATCACAGCTTCTGTGTGTAACCTTAAAACAGGAAAATACCACCTGACCAAGGCCTCGGAAAGGTTTTTTCAACAATTAGGCAAACGCGGATGCTCTGTTTTTATATTATCCGTCGATGGTGCCAACAAAAACTATTAGAATTTATGTTAATGGTTGCCCAGACTGTGTAATCTCATTAATTGCGAGGCGTCTTGGAGACTGCCATGTTCTTTGGTGTTGCCAGGTTGGCGCTTGTTTTACCTAATTTAGTATGTTGCTGTAAGTTGGTGGCCTGGTGGTAACGGACTAGACGTGACTCATGGCTGCCAACAAGTTCACGGCGGTCGCGGGTTCAAATGCGACGGCACCTCTGAATAATACATTTTCGGGATCATAGCCACGCTCTATAACCTACCTACATACCGTAGAGATTCAGAAGAATTAATATGATATGTAAAAGTCCGCCAACCTGCACTAGGCTAGTGTGGAGGACTGTATGGCCTAATTTTTCGTAGTGGCAAGCACAATGGAGTACCATCAAAGTACCATGGCTATAAAGGACGTGTGACGCTTACCACAACGCGAAGAAAATAGTAAATACTACAAAAATGTGTGTGAAAAAGCAATCGCAGCCAGTAGATATATATTTTAATTTTCTCTTCATGAACTTTAAGTTAATGTTGGTAGTAGAAGCGCAATATCAATTGCATCTTTATTTTTACGGATATAAATTATAATACTTATCCAAAAAATTGGTATACAAGTTTATTATAATTTATGCCAAAGCTAGATTTTGGTTTCCTTTACCAATTGAGTATGCAGGGTAAAATATCTCAACAGGCAACATTATCATTAATCGAAACTGGTTTCGGCGCTTTTCAGAAACTACTTTAGTAGGACGGAATAATAATTTTGAAATGAGTTCATAATAATTTTGTCAATTTTGCGCTGCACATAATTTACATGTTTATTTGAATACGTCGTAAAGGAATAATAAAATGTATATCAACTATTTAATTTTATAAAAATGTTGATATTCGAATCCAAAATCTGAATTGTTAAATTTCAATAGATTAACTTTCAGTTTTGCAAAAAATAGTCTGTCTTTAATGACGGTGCTAAGATCTGATTGAGTAATAATATGGCATATACTAGGACGGAAAATATTTAAATAATTATTTTTATTTTTTGTTATTATTAGTCTCTTTGTTTATTTTAAACCACTAAACAAACAAAAATTATACGAAAATGTATAGGAATACCTACGTCTAAAATTATTCAACGAACACAATGACATTTTAAATAGAGGTGCCATAATTGTTTCTCTTTAATTCCAATTGTCACCGCATCGTACTCTATTTTGCCAAGTTATACCTAGGTACGATTTTGTTAATCGGAAAATAGAATTACGACCTCACTGTTCACAACTCGGGTAACTACACAAAAAGGTATTCCGCCCTGTGACCACGAAAGCTGAAAGTAATCGAAACGTCGGAAAGTCAAAAATGTAAAAATTAAACCAAATCCGCGATAAAATGCATAAATAATAGTTTTATTTCAATGTGTAACATTCGCGTAAATTTAAGAAACCATTATACACAAAAAGGAGTTAATAATAGTATGTAGAATCACGCATCGAGACTAATTACTACATAGTATAAAACAAAGTCGCTTTCTCTGTCCCTATGTCCCTTTGTATGCTTAAATCTTTAAAACTACGCAACGGATTTTAATGCGGTTTATTTTAATATATAGAGTAATTCAAGAGGAAGGTTTATGTGTATAATACGTGCATATTATTAGAAATCTATATGCACCCGGACGAAGCTGGGCCGGGCCGCTAGTTACTCAATATAAATATAATAAATTCAACTAGATGCAGTATCTCTCTTTGTATTTGTATTTTTTTTTTAATGTTCGTTGATATCTTTAGTATTTATCATTCTTCATTTGAACTATCAAGTTTCTAATATTGTATTCAGTATCTAGTTTTAATATTACTTAATATTTTGCTACCTTTGTTTGCTTGCGTGTAATGTTGTATATTATATGTATTAGTCGTGTAGATCCTTAAATGGCTTAAGCTGCTTTTTATAACCATATATTTTATTGTATTGTGTAGCTGTGGATCCTCCTAATGTAAAAATAAAATAAAATAAAATAAAATAAAATAAAATAAATCAGGAAATACAATGAAAAAAAAAAGACTGAAAGCTCTTCGCTAGATTAAAAAAACATTCCATTATATTTATTCCTACATAATTTTTGTGTATAAATATTTTAATTACTAGCGGCCCGGCCCAGCTTCGTCTGGGTGCATATATTTTTTGATTCCACTCCACACCAAATACATGTTATTTTTCGTATAAACTCTTGTATACCTAAACTTGACGTAGCTGTCCTACTGTCCGGCTCAATCCCGTCTCATCCGTCTGTTCAGTCTCTTCCCAATCCATCCCGTCCTTTCTCTTTATTATCCATCCCGTCTTATAACGTGCATTTATATTTCGTCCTATCAAATCTGTCAGCTATCCCAGCCTTCTCCCGTACCTTCCACTCTATTATATCCCGTCTCTCCATATACATGTACATATAAAGATTGCCTTATGAAATTTTTGTGCAGCAGAAATCGTAATATTTTAATTTCACTACAACTTCAAAACCAAAAGTCCAATTTTAATCATTCAAAGACCAAATATTATCAACATAAACTGTAATTATTGATGAAATAATTTATTTTGATAAGGATTAATAGCATGAGTAAAATAAACGCGTTTAAATGTAGTCCAAAAAAAAAATTCAAGATTTTTAAATAAAAATGTGGTTGTTGTGCCTCACTCGACATAGATAGGTATAGTGTGTCGCGGACTTTTTTGTAGATATTTATAAGATCTACAATTAATTATAACATTTTATGGTTCTATCTTTTGTAGTTTAGGCAGCGTACGCAAAATAAGTAACTTCTTTGGTTGATTTTTTTCAGTTTGTGTCCGAAAAATCCAAATATTTTACGAAACCCTATTTTTTTCCAAAATAAAATATAGTCTATGTTACTCGTGGATAATGTAGCTTTCGAATGGTGAAAGAATTTTTAAAATCGGTCCAGTAGTTTTTGAGCCTATTCATTACAACCAAACAAACAAACAAACAAAGTTTTCCTCTTTATAATATTAGTATAGATTAACGCTTTTAAATTATCCCGACCTATTGAAGATGTCAAGGCTTATGTGTTTTATAACCATTATGTTATTGTAATGATTTTCACGCGTGTATTCGAACCTGTCTTGGACCAGCGCTCCTTTGTGATATATCTCTTATTAATTTAAATAGAGTTTAGTGTGAAGTACAGTCAGCAATATAAGTCGCTATACATTCATGAGATTTGGAATTGTCTTATCATCCAAAATAATAATTATTTTCAATATCGTATGGCACTTCTCGGCATAGATGACTTTACTTGGTTATATTTTACGACTACAGAGTAGTACGTACAAATTTTAATTCATAAAAAGGTTATCAAAAAATGTGAAGTGTTCAGCGACTTATGTTGCTGACTGTACTTCGTATATTTTTTCTTAGAGCTTTACTTTTGAAAACATAAAGAAATTGCTGTATTTCGAACTAAGGCGTTTAAAATCTTCAATATCCATTTTGATCTCTATCTTTTGACATCCATTGCGCAATTGGTTAGACACCGGCTGTGAAACATAGGCTGCGGGTGCGGTGCCCGTACCGAGACAAATGTCTGTGAGGCCCACAAGTATTTGTCTCGGGTCTGGGTGTTTCTGAGACCGAAAAGTCTCTCGTAGTTTCTGATACAAGACAAGAATTTATTGATTGTAGTGTGGGGTCAAGACTATCTGTGTGACTGTTGGATGTAATTATTATCCGTATCATCTGATATATGTCCCACTGCAGGACACGGGCCTCCTCTAAAATGGAGAAAAGGTTGAGATGTGTTATGACTGTTAACGATTAACAGCTGCTGTCAATAAACAATCCCAATGCAAAATTTGCCGTTTGAGATTGCCAGTTCAATCTTTTTTCTTATACTATATTGCCAATAATCAATCTCAGTAGTGAAAAAACTATGGCAACATGACAAGAGACCAATCGAAAAGTAGAAAACAATCCAAATTGACATCAATCTAATTTTTTCGATTATTAGAGTGATTCGATAATCGCCTTCTCTTGGAATATGACCACTTGACCACCAATATGATAGAAGCAAATGTATTGCGTTTATGTACTCACAATAATATTATTGGTATTAATATGTACGTATGTTTTTGTTTCAGGTATGCATTGCCTTTGGACCGACAAAACAAACTGATAAGTATAACAGCACATTCAAACAGCATAAAACTTAACGCTCCAGATCTAATTTTGTATTTTATAAGCGGGAAATAAAATTCTGTAGCAAATTTTCACTGGTGGGTCTCTTATATGTGAGAGGTAGCCTGGATAGGTACCACCGCAATGTCTGTTCCTCCTGCCAAACCGCAGTGTCAACGCACTGTTGTGTTTCGGATTAAAGGACATTGTAGCCCGAGTAACTACTAGATATATTGAGACTTAACATCTTATGTCTCAGGCGGCGAGCGCAGTGGAATGCCAAGCATTGCTTTGTAATTCAAAGTGTTTGGTTATGCTACTGTTCATGAGCAGTCGTATCACTTACCATCAGGAGAACGGCATGCTCGTCTCGCCATACATTGCAATAAAAAAATTGCAGTCTAAATATGCTTCTGTTATCCAAAAACAACAAAATTACATTTTTAACCTTACACAAGAACACAGACAAACTGCAATCGACTTCTAACAAGCAGTCATATAAACAAAAACTCTTTAACTATAAAATAACAGCTATTGTCTACACGCGATGCAATCTTAACTATGTTTGTGTTTGGCCGTCACGGCTAAAACGTATTACTATTTGCAAATTGCAAACATAACACAAGTATGTTTATGTTGAGCTTTCAACTCGGCTTCTATTTTTAATTTTACAACTCTGGATAAATGTCCTTTGGTTGTGTACAATTGTCATTTATGGCTCTAGATAGAGGCTTTTTTGCAAGCATAAAAAATAAAATAAGAAAGAATTTTTTGCATGGTCGTATGGTGGTACCAGATTCTGCCTCCCTAAAATGTATTTTTCATTAAAACCGGTCTTTAGAGTCACCAAGAACATTGATTCTGGTTTCTAGTCCGATGACGTCAAGATAGCCTTTTTTTAGTCGACCTCAAAGTTTTTTTCTTATTGCTTTGAATGACGAGACGAGCATGCCGTTCGCCTGATGGTAAGCAATACGACTGCTCATAAACAGTAGCAAAACCATCAACACATCTACCTATGAACATGTGAGTTTCACACTACATTGAAATTTAATTGGGCCAGAACTGGAATTTGTTCATCATTAGACAAGATAGATCGCCCCTTATTTTATGTACGTATGGAAACAAGCCCAGCAAACTATAAGTGGGCACCAAGGGTACTTCTACCTACTGGACTTATGTTAATAAATGGTTTTTTACATCGCAATTGACTGCCCCATTGGCGTAGTAGTAGATTTAGTGGTAGATTTTCAATTTATTCTTATCAACCCGAATTCAGGAATTTGTGCCCCATATGGCGACAGGCTCGCCCCCTATCACATCGTGGGACTGAACACACAAAGCGAAACGTGGTAATGGTTGCTACCAGCATCTCTGCCTTCTAGGAAAAGGCGTGAATTCACATCGTAATTAGTGTGAATTTTTCCAACTGCTAACACAATCCGACATTCGTCCTTGATGGGACGAAGCAAAAACCAACCAAACACGTGTACGAGAATTACTTACTTCAAACCACTTATTTTTGGTGTTTTTGTACAATGTTTAATGTTATATACAAAACAAACAAACGTAACAAAATTTAATTTCGGAATCACTTGTCTTGTTAATAATTTAAATTTAGTCGAAATTATTATTAAACTTACTTCAATTTGAAAAGTGTACAAAGCCAGACTTTTAATGAGATTTTATTTTTGTAATTAATATTTAGTTATTATATTCAACTTAGTGTTACCCAACCTGGGATCCGACCCAGAAACCTCCCATTCTTATCGATGAACCTATGAGCTGGCAAATATTACTATTAGCAAGAAACATCGCAGCAAAATGCAAAATCTCGGCATACATACTGAAGATAAATATTGAAACAGACACGGGGTCCCCCTAACTATATCCTTTCGAGACTGTGTATTATTTAGTCATGCAATTAATCATCACTACATTGTACATAGTAGGTATAAAACAAAGTCTGTACCCGTATGTCTTTTTTTTATTGATGAATGGCGAGACTAGCTTGCTTTTCGCCTGATGGTAAGCGATACGAACGCTCATGAACAGTAGCAAAACCAAACACCTTGAATTATAAAGCAATGATTGGCATTCCACTGCGCCCACCATCCTGAGACATAGGATGTTAAGTCTCAATATGTCTAGTAGTTTCTCTGACTACAACGTCCTTCAACCCGAAACACAAAAGCGCATTTATACTGATGTTTGGCGGGAGAAATAGACACTGCGGTGGTACCTACCCAGCCGACCTCTCACATTTGAGAGACCTACCACCAGCAAGGAGGCTGTCCCTTTGTATGCTTAGATGTTTAAATCTACGCAACGCATTTTGATGCGGTTATTTTTAATAGATAGACTGATTCAAGAGGAAGGTTTTTATGTATAACACATATATAAGGTATCCCAGTTGGTAGGAAAAATAACATGTATCTGGTGTGGAGTGGAATCAAAAAACATCTGCAACCAGGCGAAGCTGGGAGGACAGCCGCTAGTTATATCATAATATTTTTTGATAAAATATGAATAATTATGTATCTATTAATAGCTTTAATCCATCTTAATGGTACAGTAACTTATTTCTGTTCATTACTTTAAAATGTTAATCCCTGATTTTATGATATTGTTTGCAACGGAACAATCTGGTATTCAGAGAAAGAGATACGCTATTATAAACTTATTTATGACGTTTCTTTTACACTTTAAACATATTCAGATACTTTAGATAATTCTGAAATTATAACATTAGTAGGTACACCATATTTGTATGATAATAATTTTACAAAAATCCATTTATCAATTTGTAATCGACTTCAAAAAAAGAGATTATAAATTCGACCGCTACGTATTTATTATTGTCAGAATTGCAAAGTTTTTAATTTTTGGAAATGTTAGTCTATACCAGCGTCTGAACACGTGACGGACGCATTGAATAAATATAAAGATTTATTAGTACAAGCGATGAACTTTATTTCAAACACAAAGTGTTTTACATATTTAGTAATAAGGAGCTCAAATGTATTAAAATTAACTCTTGAATAATTATACCGAGATAGACTAGTTTATTAATTTATTAATGTGTGCAAAAAATTACCACATTTTTATATTTCACAATATATAAATATTAAAGAGACACTAATCACAAGTAACGGATGCGAAAATAAACAATTTGTCATAAATATGTATTTGCTGCGTATAATAGCTACTTTTCGTATTCATACATGTATGTGACTCAGGAAATTGTGATATAACAATGAATTTACTCCGGTTTTTTCCGCCCGATAGTACTAAACGCAATCAATCCGAAACACAACAACGCATTTACACTGCTGTTTGGCTGGAGAAATAGACATTGCAGTGGTATCTACCCAGAAGGCCTCCCACATATGAGTGACCTGCCACCAGTAAATCTCTTATTCGGGCAAAGTATACCTAGGTATTCTTAATCTGTGTTGTTCCAAAATGTTAAGTTGTGCCAGCGATGCCAGTATCCTCTTGGATCGCCCTGAAATTGGTACTTTTCAATAGAAATTTTAATACAATATTTCAATTCAAGCTTGTTAGAGTTATTTGTGTATCAATACCTTTTAAATAGGCTACTTATACATGTATATAAAGCCAGTTTTATTGTTGATTTAGCTGTGTTGATCTCATGTCATTGCAAATTAAGGCCATTTTATTTTCTGCTCAATTAAGCTCTGCAGTGGTTATAATATTAATAGTAAATTAAGCCTGGCTTTTTGTTATTAGGTCCATTTATAGGTCTATCTGTCGTGCCATTAGATCCGCGACAGCATTCGTGGATTCGATTCCGTCAGGCATCATTTTAGTTATCGCTTTAAAAAAAACGATTTGTATGAAATTGTACTAATTATTAAAAAAAATATATAACAAGCAGATCGACGATACCGTAAAGTCTTTGCTTAGGTTAAGATGGTCTTTACTGTACATTAGAATTTTCTATAATTATTAATAATAATTCTCGTCGTTTTGATCTTGCAGTCTCCTCAATGATTTGCAATCAAGCAAATAACCAATTATGAAAATCAGTATATGAAATACTACAGTCAACAAATTGAAATCCGATAGGTTACCTAAACCGTGAAGATATACCTAAAACTAAAACAGACATATATAAAAATAAAACTTTGGTCGATAAAATCACATAGGTATAAGTTTTTTCTAGGACAACCGTCGTTTGTTTACTTAGTGCATTTTTTACTTTTATTTCAAGTGCGTTGACACTCCAGAGGTCATACAGCCTTGCTTTTTTTACTCTAGAAATCTAAAATCTAGATTATATTTCTCACTTTGACTTTGACTTTTGGAAAAGAAATTATTGGACTGATGAAAAAGCGACATTGCAAAAAGTACGCCGAAAACTTGTTATTGGCCTTTTACCATTAGATAATTTTATTTATATATTTCTCTGGCTGTTGTTTTCCTTACATCATAAAAAAAACACTTAAAATATCATAAATTATATATTAGATAAAATGACTTAATATCTTACCAATTCCGCAGCAAAGACAGCCGTGGCGTAGTTTGTTGGAAGCCGGTGTGAAACGAGAGGCCGCGGGTTCGGCTCTCGCACCAAAACAAATATTTGTGTGAACCAAAGGTATGTTTCGGGTCTGGGTGTTTGTGAGAGCGAAAAGTCTCTCGCTGTTCCTGATACCACGACACAAGATCTTAGGGTGGGGCCAGGACTACCCCCTATACAGATATATGTGACTGTTAGGTGATTTATTTTTATTTATTACTTCCAATTCCCTCATTAATTAGACCTAAAGTCTAAAAAGTGAAAAGTTATTTCAGTCGATTAATAATTGTGGGTTAAAATGTTCCACTTAGCAACCTAGATAATAATAACTACACGTCTAAAAATCTTTGAAATACCTCGAGTAGTCAGTCGATATCACGCTCCAATACATCAAAATTAGCATTTAAACCACTTGGGAAAACATTGGCCGAACAGTTGATATAACATTACACACAGTTTGAGCTACTCTATGGACGATTGTGTGTCGCCTAAAATTATTTTGATTGTTATATTGATTTTAAGATATTTTTTATTGTATTTCAAAAACTTAAATTTTGTCGGCGAAACGACTATTCAGTTTTTAGCCATGTTGCAAAAGAAAAAAAGAAAATGTTATCGATTAGAAAATATATCGATACTATCGATATCTAGTGATAGTAATCGATAAAGTAATATTAAAATCAATGGTTTTAAAAATAGTTGTGTGCTACTAAAATATTTGATATTTCGTGAGTAAGAATTTGTTTAATTATAGTGAATAGGTAATAACTTATGGTCTGATGTTTTCTCTGTGTGACCCATAAATTTCAAGAATGGTCTCAAGAAGCGACAGCCCCCGTGCCGCAGTTGGTTAGACATGGGCTGTGATACGTGAGGCCGCGGGTTCGATCCCCGCACCGAGATATATATTTGTGTGATTTCCCCTTATTTGTTTCGGGTTTGGACGTTTGTGAGACTGAAAAGTCTTTCATAATTCCTGATACCCACGCCACAAGACCAGATCTTAGGGTGGACTCACGACTTTACTACTACAAATATTATTTTTAAATTTAACGAAGAAGACAATATACCATAACTAAAATAGGTTTAAAACTTTCTATAAATAAGGCCGTAAATGTTTTACATAACTTCTCATTTAAAATCCATTATAAATATTGAATGAAAAGAATGTTAAATCAGAAATACCATCTCTCTCTTTCTCCTTTTCTTAAATCTATTCTATGATTTTTTGTAAGACATTGCTTTAAACGATAAGCCTGCAATTTGTACTTTTTATAAATTCTTTTTGTTTCTATATATTGTATCTTTTATGTATACTATAAAGATTTAATTTAAATAAATAAAGACCATCTCTGGTTTTTATTTTACGAATAATCTCAAATGATTCATAGAAACTAGACCAGTTTAATTATTTAACATATTTATTCAGATCGTCAAAGGAAATAATATTTATTTAATATTCATTATATCTTTAATGCATTGCTATTAACGAATGGCCGGAAAACTATACAAGATAAACAAAAAAAATGAATCCTAGGTAATATTATTAAAAAATATCACAATGTAAGGATATTGATGACGTGTTGATGTCCATGGGTGGACAAAAATTATGTAATAATTATAGAAGTTATGATTATATTAGATCTTAAGGTGGACCGGACATTGCTTACATAATCTATGCGAACTATGCACCTTTCAGACACGCGGGAAAAGGAAGAAAGGAGAGGGAAGATAGGGTGACGTAGGAGTGACAGAGACAGAAAGATAAAGTTGTACAATACTGCTCCTTTTTGTAACAACATAGTTTTATTTATTGTGTCCCTGATAGCTTATCAGGAATTACTATTCAATAAGAGCCTAGGCACAGTTGGGTAGGCATCGGCTGTGAGTTGTGACACTCGTGTCTCAGCCGATGTCTGCGGGTTCGATCCCCGCTCCGGGACTAATGGTTGTGTGCTCCACAAGTATTTGTTTCTGTGAGACTGAAAATTCACTCGTAGGTTTTGATACTGTTATATTTTGTTATTATAGAGCGCGAATTTGGGTATATCAAAAAGAAAGAAAAAGAACTTTTTTTATATTAAAACACAGGAGTTGGACAGGATTCTCAACTTCTTCTTCTTCTACCTGGCGTTATCCCGGCCGGTGCCAGGGTCCGCCTTCCGGCAAATTCTCCTCTTCGATCTTCGGCATCCTCAATAGTAAGGCCATTGACCCTCATATCTTCCTTGACGACATCGAGCCAGCGCTTCTTTGGTCTACAGGATTCTCAACTTATTAGGTTTTAATAATCAGCCATCTAACATAATCTTGTGATGTGTATACATTATCACAATTCACAATCACACAATAGAACTACCTTATTTCGTATGTATTTTCGTGCGAGGACAGGACTATGAATGTAACTGTTATGTGTGTGTGTATTTATGTGTTTTTATAATTAATGAAATAATTAATCCATGGAGTATCTTAAGCCTTGTGTAAATTACAAATTATGTTATGACAATGCTAACATTACATCGTGAGAAATTCTAGTTAATTAATTTACCATTATATCGGGTTTTGACATTGCACTGGATCGAAAATCCAGTGTTAAGGCACTAGTTTCTTGTTGAAGTTGAATCCGGACGGCGGTAACCCTACTGCGCCTCTTGTGCTCAGTGTTGCCAATTTCATATTTACCCATAGTTTAGGCTAATTAAAGAAAATTGGTTATTAAAAATATTGTACGGATACAGGCAGTGCTAAATGATGTAAAAAAAAGATAGTTACTACCGGTTTTTATCGCATACAGCAAACTCTTAAAATGAAAAAAATAAAAATAAGATTGAATATTCTACCGACTCAAAGACATAATAGTTATCATAACAAGCACAAATAGTGAATAAGTATATGCATAGATATGCCAAATAATTTATTCATATACCTACATATTGCATTCAGTTCCAAGAAATGTGTTCATTAAATAAATTATTGAATCCATTACTTATTCACTGGTATTGTACGTAACATCGATTTCTTTGACAAATTTAACATCTTACTAGAAAGAGAGTAGAATTGAGCTGCCAGGGCGATATTTTTTTTTTTTATCTATAAAAAGGTATATTTTTTTTCTTTAATTTTTTTTTAAATATGCTATTAATTTTAAACTATTTAAAAAAAATACCTAAGCCTTTTTGACTATAACTTCGCACAATATGCAAAAAGGTGGGTAATGCATTTAAACTGGCAACCCCACGCGTAGCCAACCTGTTGTTGAACGCACGCGATCCTTACACGAATCGGTTATTACGTACCTACTGGCCTATTTGCTTTTAATTACGCCGGGTATGCAACGTTCAGATACTTTGTTTATCTTATACTTACCTATATTATTGCTCTACATAAGCCTATTTTTGAATACGGGTATCCTCAGCCAATGACAGCTAACCAGTCCACCAAACAACAAACAGCAATGTTTCTCCCACCAAACAGTAGTGTAAATGCACTGTTGTGTTCCGGTTTAAAGGACATTATAGCCAGAGTAACTACTGGTTCATATTGAGACAACATCTTATGTTATGGATGGCGAGCGCAGTGGAATGTCAAGCATTGCTTTGTAATTCGTGAATCGTGAATACCATGCACGTCTCGCCATTCATTGCAATAAAAATTACCAAGCCATCCCAATACCAAATCCTATATGTATCCACTTTAAAAATGAAGAAAGATATTGTTTCCTGTACGCCTAGTATCAAAACGATACTACATCTATATATATATAAATCAATGCCACTTTTCGTTGTAATTCCATAACTCAAGAACGGGCTCACCTATCCAAACCAAATGCTTAGGATTTGGTCGGCATATTTAGTAGATGGTTTATGTGAAGTTTGCATAAAATCGGTCGAGCGGTTCCTCATTTGTCACATTTTTTGTAATTCTCATACAAAATGTTCATGGGTTTGTAACTGTCAAACATTTAATGTTCATCCCGTCGATACGGTAAACTCTTCCCTCAAATTAAAAAACGTATTTAAATAAAGGTTTCGAATCGACAACATATATCCACAATATTCGATTAATGGCGTATTTTAGATTTTAAAGATGTAAATTAATGACAGTAATGAAAAGCGATTGACATTTAAATTGGTTGTCAAATATTAATGCATGCGTTCAGAAATTTATTTTGTGTAAACTAAAGAGAATATATTATAAAGCTACATAAATATAGGACAATAAAATTAATAATATTCACACGCAAGAAGTTTTACTTCTTTTCAAGATAGAATGTCACTTGAAAATGAAAAATCATTATTAAAATAACAATTTTACATAATTATGGAGAATATTGCATGAGTTTTCAAATTAGGCGTTGCCTGTGTCTTCCCGTAAATATAATTGTTACTACATGAATGATTAATCATGTGTGTGTGTAAAAATGTGCTAATAGTGTATGTTTTGTGTGCGTGTGCGTGCGTGTGTGTGAGTAAAAAGTAATGGCGTACTATTTTTGGAAAAACAGCATAGTGGGGGTGAAATAAGGGATGGAATATTGTATGGATAATCAAAACTGCTAAAGTGTTAAATGTAAAAGATTTATAAGGCACACTACTTGGATATGGATAAATGGGATGTAATAGAGTGAGAGGCACGGGAGAGGACTGAGATAGCTGACAGATTTGATAGGAAGAAATGTAAATGCACGCTATAAGACGGTATGGATAATGAAGAGAAAGGATGGGACGTATAGGTACGTATCGGTAGGTACCTATAGCTTTGAATTATTTACTCTTTATGTAAATAATCTATAGGCTGGACGGAGGGGAGTCAGAACCAAAATTTGTGGCCGCCATTTTGAACTTTTTTTGGTATTGATCCGATTGGTCTCGAAATCAATATCTGAGACACATTTTGTTCGAATAACCTAAATTTGGAGTCAGAATCGAAATTTTGTGGTATGAACTTTTTTGCTATTGATCTGATTGGTTCCAAAATTGATATCTGAGGAACCCTTCGTTTAAATAATCTGAATACACAGTTGGAATCGGAAAATTTTGGCAGCCATTTTAAAGTGTTTAGTTATTGGTCGGATTGTTTTTTTTATTGCAATGAGTAGCTAGACGAGCATGCATGACTTCACGCTTTTTTTGGGTAGGCAGAGGTGCAACCAGGATCTACGTTTTGTCATGTATTCGTCCCAGTTTGTGATAGGAAGCCTATCGCCATATCGATCACAAATTCCTGTTTTTTTTTGCACCGAATTGCACCATTACCATCGTAACAAAGTTAAGAAATTCAAATTTGGTATTTTACTGAGACATCGGGATAATGCACTATTGGTATAGATGTAATAGGTACTAGAAATTTCAGGTGTTGAGTGGAGTGAAAGAAGATCTCCACCCAGGCGAAGCTGGGCCGGGCCGCTATTATCATATAATTTGCAAAAAAATAGCATCAATGTACGATCGAAATGTAATAATTAATTCTATGACTAAATCGCAGACGGTTCCGTTTGCATAACAGCGGAGCTTGGAATACGAGTTCTAGTTCCATAGAAATTGTTTATTAGAATTTTAAAATATCTAGACGAAAATATCGAAAGTATCGAACTATACGTGGCCGACATATTCACTTTGGTCGCAGGTTCAAATTCTAGGGCACAACTCTGACTTTTCGGAGTCATGTGTGTATTGATAGTCAATCACCACGCACTAAAAACGGTGAAGGAAAACATCGTGAGGAAATAGCATACCTGCGATTTGTAAGAATTTCCGTGGTATGTATAGTCCGCCAACCCGTATCAGGCCAGCCTGGTGGGCTATATGGCTTAATCCCTCTCAATCGTACTCTCGATTGTAGAGGAGGCCTGTACCCTGCATTGTCACGTATGTGGGCTGATACAAATACAAAAATACGATAAAAACGACCAAACGAGGTTCCTATTCATAGTATCGGTAAAAAGTTTAGTAAAAATAGAGTTAGTATTTTTTTTATCACACTTTAGACGAAATATATTCAATTAAGTTATATATTTTAGCGCGATTTTTACGGTAATTTTGAATATAAATGTACTGAATAACTGAATGCATTTTTTAAATCAATGCCTTGCCAAAATTCTTAATTTTTTTCTTATTACTAACGTATGTAAATGAAATGAATCCAATTTAACATGCGTTCACAAAAACTTATGCATTTGTTCGGGTCACGACGCTAACCTTAGTTTGGTACACACCAAATTATTCTGCATTCATTAAAACTTGTATTTTAACTAACTGACACACGTAATTTTATGATAATTAGATAGGACGGACTTATAGGTTAGGTAATTACTTTTAAATATGTTTGTAATATTATTTTCCTTGCGATAAATGGTGAGACGAGCATGATATTCGCCTGATGGTAAGCGATACGACAGCTCATGGACAGTAGCAACACGGAATATCATGAATCACAAAGCAATACTTTGGATTTTTAGAAGAATTTATATGGCATGTAAAGTCCGCCACCTCGAACTAGGCCAGCGTGGTGGACTATAATATGGCCTAATCAATCTCAGTCCTACTCTCTATTGTGGAGGAGGCCCGTGCCCTGCAGTGGGACGTATATGGGCTGATACGGTACAGTACAATTCTATCTCCTTATATTTCATCCACCTTAGACTATCCTCATAATTGGCTATGTTTTAAATCCATTCAAAGTTTTCCTGTAAGAAATTACCTAGATAAAGCCGCCTTTTGTGCAATGATATCATTTCTTTACTGTAATTTGTTGTTTGGGTGCCCAAGATACGGGCTTGCCTACTTTGGGACCCACACTTTGGATATATCATTAACTATAACATGTGTACCTTGAATTTTGTATTTTCTTGGAGGTTTTTCGCAATAAAATTTATTCTTTATTCTTATTCTTAATTTCTTCTTTATGTAGTTCAATACAAGATTTTATAATCATATTCAGTAATCTCAAAAAAGGTACAAAAATATTAAATTACAAAACCGTCCCGACGGGGCTATCAATCTGCTGTTATTCGGGGAGAGACGAATATCTTGACACCAGGATTTTTTATTGCGAATACCTAGTTACGTAAATATATAGCATTTTTTTAGTGTATGACCAATTCAATTTTTTTTCATACATACACACATATCGTCACGCCTGTATCCCATTGAGGTAGGCAGAGACTATAGAACGCCACTTTGCTCGATCCTGACATATTACTTTCACTTCATCCACTTTTCATGCATTCTCGTCGGTTCAGGGTACTTTTGACCTGACCCTTGTAAAGGGTATCACCAAATAACTAAATTTATTTAAAAGCGCATAAAGCTTGGTATGTTTTTTTTTATTCCAATGAATAGCGAGACGAGCGTGCCGTTCGCCTATTAAGATAGTTAGCGATACGACAGCTCATAAACAGTAGCAGAACCAAACACATCGAATCACAAAGCAATGCTCGGCATTCCACTGCGCTTGCCATCCTGAGACATAAGATGTTAAGTCTCAATATGTCCAGTAGTTACTCTGGCTACAATGTCCTTCAATCCGAAACACAACAGTGCTTATACACTAGTATTTGACGGGAGAAATAGACAATGCGTCTATGTCCACAATGAGCTCATTCAATCTACAACTATTGCTTTCGTAGCTACATTTACGCAAAATAAATGATTATATCTGAAAATGAAAGTACGTTTCGGCGCGTTGCCGATGGTGTTCTATGGTATACGATGTCATTACACGTAGACTTACGTATTTTACGTTCACAACACACGTTTTACGAGAATTGAGCTTGTTATGTAACACGCACGTACGGACTGCGCACGTAGGCAACTTCGATCAAATATAATATACATGGTCCGGAACAAAATCGCACACCAAAAGTGGCTGAGTTTGAAATACGAGATGTAGTAGAAAGTCTTAAATTATAATCAACTTCAGGTAACAATAAACCTTATTCTTTTACATTAAGATTTATTATAGTTTGGACCATATTAAAATAAAATAAGAACACACTCAATGTGCTGTTATTTCAATTGCCGTTTTTTAGCCGTTCCTTATAATTTATTGAATATTTGATCGAAGGTAGGTAACATGATACTACTAATATTATAAATGCGAATGTTGGTGTAATTGTTACCTCTTCACGCGCAAACTGCTTGACCAATTTTGATGAAACTTGGCATTAAACTAACTGATACTCTAGATTAACACATAGAATATTTTTTTCCGAAAAAAATAGTCTTACCGTAGAATGAGGAAGGAATTAAAAATATAAATATTTGCTACTTTTTCAAATTTTAATGAGTGCTACGTGCTCATGTCCCGACATGAGAAGATAGAATTGCATGGTCTTCGTCATGGGACGGAATGAGACGGTACTGAAGTGAGGTAGTGAGAGAGATATAACGGGATGGGAAAAACAATATAAGTAGTCGACGGCAGGTTACATTGAGTTTAAATATAAAACAGTACGCGTAATACACACACGCCATCCTGAGACATAAGATGATAAGTCTCGATATGTTCAGTAGTTGCAATTTTTTTTTATTTTACTGAATGGCGTTACTTATGGTAACCAACCCGCACTAGGCCAGCGTGGTGGACTATATGGCCTAACCACTCTCAATCGTACTCTCGATTGTAGAGTAGGCCCGTGCCCTGCAGTGGGACGTATATGGGCTGATACGATACGACTTATGGTAAGCGATATGGCCGCTCATGAACAGTAGCAAAACGAAACAATTCAACACCTTGAATTACAAAGCAATATTCTGGCGGAAAATTCCTTCAATCTGGACACAGTGCTTTCACACTGTTGTTTGGATAGACATTGAGGGCAACCTCTCACATATGAGAGACCTATCATCGGCACCAAACCAAATTCTACCAAAGATACACCAAGAAGTAAGATCACAGATACCTTAAGGCATTGTAGATTCTATAGCGATGATAATACGAATACCTCCTACCACAGGTCTTGTCCCGTCCTCCCCTCAACAATGGACAAACAAAACTATGTTTGTAAATTAATGTTTCAATGTCGCATGTATACAATATGGATTGCCGAATAGCGAGGCGTGGCCACTAGCAGGCGTGGCAGACCTTGCTGGGCGGAGCTACCTGATATCATTGTTATTTGTTAGATTCCAAGCCGACATTATCTTAGTGTTGTTAGCAGCAATGTTGTCAAATTCACCTTTGGCTTAATGTATGCGACAGCCTCCGTGGCGTAGGATAGATGGCTGTGAAACAAGAGAGTGGGTTCGATCCCCGCACCGAGACAAATGTTTGAGTGATTGGTGATTTTTTCAGACTGACAAGTTTCTCGTAGTTTCTCATACCCACGATCACCCACGATACCTTTATCTTAGTGTGTGGTTAGTGCTTTGTATATGTATCAGACCATATACGTACTACTGCAAGGCACGGGCCTCCTCTACAATCGAAAGTACGATTGAGCGGTTAGGCCATATAATCCACCACGCTGGCCTAATGCAGGTTTGCGGACTTACATACCAAAGAAATTCTTATAAACCGCTATGGTATGCACTATGCAGGTTCCCTAACGATGTTTTCCTTCACCGTTTTAGGGTTATGTATGATAGAGTAATTTTTTAAAGTCTAGAAGCTACAGTTTAGTGGCCAACGCCACATCGTCGCATATATTCACATATATAAACAGCTACTTTTTATATAAATATGCCCGAACAACCATTCAATAAGTCAGTGGAACAATATAAAAAACGTATATACGTCATATACCGTATACGTCAATATACGTCATAGTGATATACGACAAATCTTTCAAGTGGATAAAACATAAATAAACATTCTGCTAAATGCACTGTTGTGTTACGGTTTGAACGACATTGTAGCGAGTAACTACTGGACATAATGAGACTTAACATCTTATGTCTCAGGATGGCGAGCGCAGTGGAATACCAAACATTGCTTTGTAATTCAAGGTGTTGTTTGATTTTGCTACTGTCATGAGCAGTCGCTTATCATTAAGCGAATGACATCAAACTTTAAAATAAATATTTCCATCCATCCATCCATCACCCAATGGAAGTCCACTGGTGAACATAGGCTTCCCCCAATGATTTCCACAGAGACCTGTTGGAGGCAGCCTGCATCCAGCGACGTCCCGCGACATTTACCAGGTCGTCTGACCACCTTGTGGGTGGACGTTTTACGCTGCGCGTATCTAGACATATTAGTGAAGATTTACCTACGGCGTCCGAAAATTATAACTTCTTATCGTTTTTATAGAGAACCTGCCTGGTCTACGTCTGTGACTGTTGGGTGTTATTTATTTATTGATTTTAATATATTTATGTTTATGTCATATGCGTACAGCCAATTTCCCAAAACGTCAATCCAGCACTAGGATGTTTAAATGCTAAATCCTAAGTACTAAACAGATTACTGCATACAATATTTGCTAAGTAATTGAAATCACGATTTTTACTACATCACGGTATTTCCAGAATATAAACAGGAAAGCTTGTCGTAAACACTACTTACGTAGATTCTACGCGTATGTGCGTCATATACTTTAAGCAAAAAAGATACAACAAAACAAACCGGTGGAGACCTTATTTAATAAATATTTACAAGTTACATACATAGTTGTGACGGACAGCCTCCGTGGCGCAGTTGGTTAGACGCCAGCTGTGAAACGAGAGAAAGAGAAGAAACAAATATTCGCTTCGCTTCGGTTCTGGGTGTTTGTGAGACCGAAAAGTCTCTCGTAGTTTCTGATACACGACACAAGACTCAATTTTGTGGGGTCAGGACTATGTATGTGACTGTTGGGCGTATTTACCATTATTATTAAATATACAATTTGTGTGTCGTGGGCTCTAGAAACTACTAGGCCCGGTTTTGACTGGGTGTGGATAATTTGGAGTCCAGTCCACTTCAGAAAAATCGAAACTATTTCGCGTGATAACTGTTTCAATATTTAAACTAAACATTACAGCCGTACTTTATATACTTGCCATACCTTTCCTTTGAGTTTGAAAGAGTATCGAATATATTTTACTTCCGTGCACATCCCACGGGAACACAATATTTTTTCGGGATAAAAAATAGCCTATGTGTTAATCCGGAGTGTCCGCTACCTCCATACTAAATTTTAAAATCATAATTGGTCAAGTGGTTTGAGCGTAAAGAGGTAACAAACACACAGACTTTCGCATTTATAATATTAAGTAGAATAGGAAGGATGAGACAATTCGTTCTCTCAAACAGAACCATATCGTACACAAATTCCTGACACCGAGCTGATAATGAAATCCAATATCACTTTGCCCGACTCAAGATTCAAACTCGGGACCACAGCTTTGCAATCATAGACAATACAACTGCGCCAAAAGGCATCGTGGCATGTTTTTCTACAGTACATAATATGCAACTAAGTACATGTAAACATTTGCTGATACTACAATGGATGCGTTTAACACTACAGTATCATTAGCTAAATCAACATCGACCTCATACGAGTTGTAACTGCATTAATAATTATAATTTGCATTCGTTTACATTGTACAGTCTTTAAACACTATACCTTGTGCCTTTAAACCCACCATTGGAACTCTTGGGACTTCGATTGGCTTAAAAAAGGTTAGTAAAACTTGCCGAGTCTTTTTGATTGCAAGGAATGGCGAGACGAGCCTGCCGTTCGCCTGATGGTAAGCGATACGACCGCTCATGTACAGTAGCAAAACCAAACAACAGTATGAATTACTCAGCAATGTTTGGCATTCCACTGAGACATAAGATGTTAAATCTCATTATGTCCTAATTATGTAAATGTATTTTTGGATATCAGCGAAATTACATACGCTCATATCCCATTAGCATAAAAAGAAAATACACTATTAAAGTAATAAATGCATTTAAAATTCACATCACAAACTCCAGATGGTTCACGTGGTTCATACACATTTTCCTTTTCATTTCGGTAATGAGCTGCAAAAATGTGAATAACCTTGGTAGTTTTCCGAATAATCCTCTACGCAGTGAACGAAAACATTAATCTTCCTATACAAGTTGAAATACATAAGCTGTAGACTTTAATAATGTACTGCGGATGTCAATTAGCAATAGATATGTGTGTTTACATTTGGAAGTAGAAATCGGTACCAATTACTATCCAACTCAAGTAATAGGTACCGTTTGACGTTTCATTATTTTCATCTTTGTACAGGCGTAACTCACAAAATTTCAATAAAATTGTCCGTAAAACCCTAGAGCGGATCCAGATTGATAAAATGTGTTAATTATATGGTTGATAAGCACAATTCATTCTTTGTATGTCGATAAATAAAGAAAAAAAGTGTGTGAGTGAGTGTTCACAAATCACATGTAACAAAATGTAAAAAGTCTTTGTTAGGAATTGGAGTATTGAAATCTGATCCAGTGTTCTGACATGAATTATATGACACCCCGCCTCTGGCGTAAAAGTTGGAACTGTCCTTGGTAAAAGCACAATTCCATGCATGGCTCACTGCTACCACGGACAAACAGAAAAAGAACCGTGGTTAAGATGTGAAGTTAAATTGCGACTTGAAAAGTATGAAACGTCAAATGGTACCTATTAGTTTTGTTGGATTATAGACACCCTAGTCCCCTAGATTATATTATACCCTAGATTGTACCCTAGATTATAGACACCCTATCAAACGAAAAAAAAACGGATAAAGCTGTATGATGGACTGTTGAATGTAATTTGTGTAATAGATCCAACTGCCATAAAAAGCTTCTACATTTAAAATGGCATCAGCAAATAATTTTAATAGTGAATAGATTGCAATAGCCGATAGGTTCATCAAAATGATTAAAAATATTAAATCTGCCACAGTAGACAAAAAAAAAACAAACACTCATAATTTTCATAATATTATAGTTATTTGATTTATGTATGCACTGTAGTAGCTTTTTTTTCTTCTTAATACGTTATTAAGCGCCAGAATGTTTATCCGTCTACAAAAAGCGGCTTATGTTTACAGCGTTGCCTGATAATTGCCAAATCACGCTGTAATTGCAATATAATTATGGTTTGAATCCGAAACCTTGGCTCCTAATAAACCTCGCCACTTTCCAATAAAATCTTATTGGTTGGTTTAAACGTGATGTTATTTTTAATCGTATTTAAATTGGATTTATGTGTTGTGGGTTCAAATCCCAGGGCACACCTCTGACTTCGGAGTCAAGTGTGTATAGATAGTCAATCACCACGCACAACAATGATGAAGGGAAACATCATGAGGAAACCTGTATACCATAGCGATTTATAAGAATTTCTATGGTATGTAAGTCCACCAACCCGCACTAGGCCAGCGTGGTGGACTATATGGCTTAACCACTCTCAATCGTACTCTCGGATGAAGAGGAGGCCCGTACAGTGGGACGTATATGAGCAGATACAAACATATGTTGTATACTTATAACAACGATAAGTAAATGAACCGAACAGTCACGTCGAAAACAGGGTACGTTACAAGGCCAGGTTGATATTAAAACCTTTTTTCTCTTTTGTGGTCCTTTCAGTGTGTTGATGTTTGGTATAAATATACAATGTAGGACGAAGATGATTTTCTGTTAAGAAGTCGGTTTCGATATAAAAAACGTAAGCCTATGTAATGAGGTGCGCACTTTTAACTTAATTTGTGAAGTTTTCTGTAAAGTGTGTTACGTATATTTGTCTTGGTGTGATCGAACCCGTAAACTCTCGTTACATAAACAATTTTGAGCGTTTTTTTACAATGAATGGCGAGACGAGCATACCACCCATACCCATGGACAGTAGCGAAACCAAATGAAACACCATGAATTACAATGCTTGGCATTTCACTGCGCTCGCCATCCTGAGACATACGATATTAGGTCTCAATATGTCCAGTATACTCTGGGTTCAATGTCCTTCAAACCGAAACATAACAGTACAAATGCACTGCTGTTTGACGGGAGAAATAGACATTTCGGTGAGAACTGACCAGGCGGTCTCTCACATGTGATAGATACCGCCTGTAAAATATATAAGTCTAAAGATTAGTTCTAAATTTAGATTCACTTCTATTAAGCGCTAAAAAAAATAAAACTGATGTGTTCAAAAACAATAAAATTAATAACACTACGTTTCATGCTCCGTTTATGGCGGCCTTGGGGAAATCCTTTGCAACTCAGACCTGGTATTAATAAATAATAACATCGCAAGAACATCTAAGCAAAATTGTTATATTGAATTAAATCTACACAACGATAATAATTATTGATATGTTTTTATGGAATTTAACACCTTTAAAATTAGCTTTAGTTGTTTTTATTTCGAACCCAAAGAGCGCCAGTGGATTTTTTTACGTAACCTAATCTGTTTGTGCTTCCTTGTTTAATGAATGTGGTTTTCACAGTATAATTAAAGTGACTGCCTCGGTGGCGTAGTTGTACTCCGGTACGGTTACAAAGCTGAGGTCTCGGGTTCGAATCCCGGGTTGGGCAAAGTGATATTGGATTTTTCTATTCATTATCAGCCCAGAGTCAGGAATTTGTGCCCGATATGGCGATAGGCTCGCCACCTATCACATCATGGGACAGAACATACAAGGCGAAATGTGGGTGCCCTGGCACCTCTGCCTACCCCTTCTGGGAAAAAGGCGTGAGTTTATGTATGTATGTAATTAAAGTGTATAATCTCGCCCCATATAACTTGAGGCGGAAAATAAAAGGCGAAATGTGGGTGTCTTGGTTGCACCTCTGTCTACCCTTCAGGGAGAGAGGCGTGGGGTTTTGTATGTATGTAATTAAATAAAATATTATAGGGAGAGTCCTGAGTTTATGTACTTAAAGTGGATGTTCTTACATTTATGAATGAAGAAAAGAAAAATTACCCATTCTTTTTTTACTAGACAATACATTATTAACTATTTAGTAATATAAAAGCGTATAGGCAATAGCATTATCAATATAAATATTAGCTTTGCATTTCCGCCTATACATAACTGCATCAGAATGTTGTAGTTTCTAACATCTAACTAAAGTAAGTTTGACGCTTCGATCAAATATACACTAGATACAACATAAGCGCTTAGAAAATGGCACTAAAAAAGAGTGCTTTAAGCACTCTTTCGCCTTCAGTCACGCACCGACCGTTGCTTCTAAAACGTCGCAGAACTTTAGACAATATTATGTGAAAAGCTACTTTAATCTCCAGGAATAAGGTGGAATTTGTGTTAATATAGTTGGAATTTGTGATCTTTTTGTTTACTTTTTTCATGTCATGCATCGGTGCCACTTTTAACCGACCTTGTATAGGGAACTGTGTATCTAGTGTATATTTGATCCAAGGTTTGACGTGTTAATTAACAAATGTTTAACCAACAAGTTTGTTTAGGACGAGAACTATGTTCCTTGTTATCAAACGATTGTTTGTGAATTGAGAATGGAAAATTTCACAATGTAAAAATCTACTGTCTTCCCTTTATTCACAAAATAGAATGATTTTTCAGAAATATTTCAGAATTATTTGGGTTTTATTTACAACAGACTGCTCGCCTAGTATAAGCAATGTACTCTTTTTGGAATAGGATTTTTAATGTTGCTGTGTCAACCCTTACGTCCCACTGCTGGGCACGGGCCTTCTCTAAAATCGAGAATATGATTGAGATTAGTATTTTTAGTGTACTCAGTACTACACTCGATTAACGTGGTAGAACACGGAAAAAAATACGTTGTTAATTACCTAATTATCCATTTTGATATAGCTGATAACTCTCCTGTGCGGTTAGGCTGGTTAAAATAAGATTCTACCATTAGATTCTTATCATAAAATTCTATTTACATTTTTGTTGTAACAACTTTGGCAATATAGCTAATATAGTTGAAATATTCGTCCTCCAAAAGAGAGATAAAATGCAGTCAAAAATAATGAGATGGATGTACAAAAATAACTTGATAAATGTATGGAAAATACGAGATTACCACAACGTAATTTAACTACCTATAATATTTAAAATTAATTGCTTTGCAAAAAATGCTAAACATTCGAATGCAATTAAGAATTTAATATTTGCGTTTTGATAATTATCTTTATTGTTTTAATTTGTATGAAATGAAGATACTGTAATTTTCGTAAAATATGAATGAATCGACGGTACGTTTTTGTCCCAAAACAGACGTGAATTAACGCTTTGCGTTTGCGTTCGGCGGAGATATTCGAGGACCAATAAAGTTATGTAAAATATTTAGATCTGCCTACAAAGTGAGTACAATGTATTATGGTATGGTGATTTTTATTACTACTGGCGAGAATAGCATGTCGTTCGCCTGATGGTAAGCGATACGACCGCTCACGAACAGTAGCAAAACCAAACATCATAAATTATAAAGGAATGGTTAGCATTCATCAATAATCCTAGGAGTTACTCTGGCTACAATGTAATCTTTCAAACCGAAACACAACAGTGCATTTACACTGCTGTTTGGCGGGAAAAATAGACAATGCGTTGGTGCGAGAAAACGCGACAATTATTTTAAGGTTTCGAATTTCATCCATGTTTGGATGGTAAATCCATAGTTTATGTCAAATAGTAATTTAAACTTTTATAAAAATAAAATGGTATACACTATTATTTCAGGAAAAACTGTATTTACCTTACCACCCAAATGCGACGCTAGAAAAAAATCTAAATTTTGTTTGCATTGTTTCCCTCTCTAAAATCACCAGCTGGCTTCGTTTTCGGTCGTAATCAATTAAATTACTACCTTAAATCTGTTTCTCTTTTACTACAATGCAAAAGTTCTCTTACCATAATTACATACCATCTTTTATCGTCCGTACAAGTCGATGAATATTGTCGGGTTTGCATCGCAGCGTACAATTTTACAAATTAATAAGTACCTGTTATATAAATAGGATAATTGCATGCACAAAACGAGAAATAATTAAGTTGAGTAAAGGGATTATTTGCCTTTTAAAGTAATGTTTCATTAGTAAAGTCTTTATTTATTTTAATAATCAATTGTTCTCCATTTCCAGCTATTCGTGTATTTATTGTGTTGGACGGTATTTTAAAGCCTATTAACTTGGATATTTTAAATTAATAACAATAAAACAAATAATAAACATATGAATGGTATAATTTTCAATATTTTTTTAAAAAACGCCTTCATCATCATCATCATCATCATATCAGCCACAGGAAGTCCACTGCTGAACATAGGCCTCCCTCAATGATCTCCACAATGACCTGTTGGAAGCGGCCTGCATCCAGCGACTTCCTGCGACCTTAGTCAGATCGTCCGTCCACTTTGTAGGCGGGCGTCCAACACTTCGCTTGCCTGTACGTGGCCTCCACTCGAAAACCTTTCAGCCCCAACGGCCATCGGTTCTACGAGCTATGTGCCCGGCCCACTGCCACTTCAACTTGCCAATCCTATGGGCTATGTCGGTAACCTTGGTTCTCCTACGGATCTCCTCATTTCTGATTCGATCTCGTAGGGAAACACCGAGCATAGCCCGCTCCATGGCTCGTTGAGTGACTTTGAGCCTTTTAATGAGGCCCACAGTAAGAGGCCACGTCTCGGTGCCGTATGTCATCACTGGTAACACACAACTATCGAAGACTTTCGATTTTAGGCACTGAGGTATTTTGGACGAGAAGACGTCGCGAAGTTTCCCGAACGCTGCCCAACCGAGTTGGATTCGCCGATTGACCTCTCAGTCGAAGTTGGACCTGCCTAACCGGACCACTTGTCCTAAATAGACATATTCGTCTACAACTTCGAGAGTCGAGCCCCCAACTCCAATGGGGGTGGGCACAACATGGATATTCGACATGATCTTCGTTTTATCCATGTTCATTTTAAGACCCACCTGTTGGGAAACTCGATTAAGGTCTTCGAGCATAGTGCTAAGGTCTTCCAGCGATTCTGCCAAGACTACAAAAACGCCTTAATAACAAACAAGAAGTAAAAAAAACGTGAGTCGATATTTAATTTAAACTCCAGTATTTTTTTTATTAAAAACTAAACATTAGTAATAATAATTACTTTTTTTATTATGTCGATCGTCGTATGCCCTTAAGAGTCGTCCAAAATCCAACGATAGCCTTCGTTTAACTGGTCGATCCACTTTATCCGCCATTTTCGTACGCAAAAAAACAAGACATGAGTAAACTTTAAAATCGGGACAGCAAATCATAAGCGAAATGCTATCTGGGCATTAAGCCTTTAAAAAAGTTGCTTAATTGTGCACTTTACTTAAACATACTGTTTTAAACATCAACTTTATAAGGATTTAAAGGGCAGTTTGGCTGTATAATTTCGTTCCTTTGCTTGTTGTTTAATACCAAACATTTACACGATCAAGATGTACAAAATATTATTAAAACTTGTTTTGAGATATTTTTCTTATTATGGGAAGATATATTAGCGAATGCAAGAATATTATTCTTAATATGTATTACATGCTTCATATCTTTAAAAATATTTTGAGAAAGACGAGGAATGTGATAATAAGAAGATATCAATAAGTATTTAGATTTAAGTGTAGTTGAGTGGCAAATTCTCTCCTATTTCCTTACACCTGCCTTCCACATCGTTGCCACGATAGAGCCACGCAGTCATTCTAGACTCAGCATAAATAGACAGTCATCTGGGACGGTACCACTTTCCCAGAGGAGACCGACGTAAAGCTTTGCTGTCAAGCAGAGACTATCTAAAATATACAGGGAGCGCTGGTACTTCAAAAACGTAGATAAAAATGGTGTTGCCGGGCCACCTTTCTCTGCCCTCCTATTGGCTGATATTTTGACAGGTTGTTGTTGGAAAAGAAACATAAAAATAAATAGTTTAGGGCTATTTAATTCCACTCAAACTATTCTTAAAATAATAATAGCTAAATATAAATTCGATTAACAAAGGAATTTATAGCAATATATTGCTAAATAATTAATTCAATTTTCAGTAATATAGGAGCGCTACCAACATTACGGACAAGAAAATATTTACGTTTTCAAGACGCGAATGTATGACAGCGCTCCTTCTTTAAAAATACTCTAAGCTGTCAAGTTTTGCTGTGGCGTAATGGCACAGAATACTAACAGAAGTCAAGCTTGTGTATGTACTTCACTTTTGTTGCCACACTCACACTACGCTCGGCGTTCGCGCAAAGGTTGAAACTCGCTATCGCAGTGGTCTCGACTGGTTTCAAATATCGTGTCGGTAAACGCTGTCTATGTGTGCGTTGATTTAGCGCGCTTTGTATGAAGCTTGACTTCTGTTAGTTTAGTATTCTGTGGTAATGGTTTCTCTGATTTATGCGAATGCTTTGCTGTGACCTTTCGTTCGTGAATGAGATTACCAAACGCTCTATACTGCTTTCCTTTTCCTATCATTGTTCCTTCCCGCTCCCCTCGCGATTTGATGAGCCAGCAACATATTCCATGATCCTAACGTTGTGGAGATTCAAGGTGACATGTTTGCCGGAACTATGAAGTAATAATACTTAAAGCTACATTTTTAAATTTAATGTATTGATAAATAACAATCAATAGTCATCAAAGTTTACATAAGCTAAAAATAATAATAAATAATGATATTGTTTTACAATAACATCTGGTTGACAAATCCACTACATGCATAATGTATGAGATACAAGTCACCGGAAAGACAGTGGATTTTTGATATGACACGTGGTTGCTCCTACAGTAATAAATTCAAATCAATATAAAATAATGAAATGCAATAATACAAAACAATCTGGGGGATTCATATTAACAATTTTACGATGGACAATAAAGAAGATATAATTTATGTGCAAGCTTACTATGTAAATATATAAAATTGTAAAAGAACACATATTTTTTTCAAGTAACTTCTGTACGGTCCATATACGTCCCACTGCAGGGCATGTGCCTCCTCTACAATTGAGAGATCTGAGGCTGTATAGTCCACCACGTTGGCCTAGTGCGGGTTGGCGGACTTTACATAAGTACCGTAGGGACTAGGGAATCTTCCGAATCACCATGGCGTGTAGGTTTCATCACGATCTTTTCTTTCGCCGCCATAGTGCGTGGTGATTGACTATCTAACTAAACACACGATTCCGAAAAATCAGAAGTGTGCCCTGGGTTCGATCTCGCGACCACTGTAAACATGTTAACGCGTCTGGTCAGTTGCCCACAGGCCACCAAATTTCAAATAACTTACGATTTTTTTTATTGTTTCAGGTAATTGATCTTTGCGCTCTTTTCGACTCCAAAACAGATGTGCAATGCGTTTGAGAGCACCTAAGGCGCGCGTCATTCCCAACCGACGTCATTCCAGCGTGTCACGCCTGTCAAACGTGGTATGACATCATCTGTCCAAGTGTTCCAATGGTTTTTATAATTAACATTGCTATAAGTTTGTTTATTTAGTTAGCGATTTAGATTTACGTGAATGATCAGAATGGGATCTCGTTTTTGCATAAGTTTTACTTTCGAGATATCTGTAGGAAGGGTAACTTTTTAGTAAGTTTCCCAATGTCGATATCTACTTACAATATTTGATGAGTCTCAATGAACATAGACATTTTCATTACCTTAGAAAATAGACGTGAAATACAAAAAGTAGAGAAGGATTGTCTGGCCATCGAAAATCTCATATTCTCGTAACATCTCGGTTCCATAAAAAACATATTTGTTTTCATTTTAGGAAATTTAATAGTTTTCAGTCATCATTTTTTTCTCTTTGAACGTTGATATAATAGCTAGCGGTCCAGCCCGGTTCCGCCCGGGTAGGGATAAACTTTTCAAACGGGCGGCCATACATATGTTCAATTCCGACTATCAATTTTAAATATCAAACAATTGGACAACGAAAAACTTATTCGTGTTTGCTAGATTTTTCACTTCTGTTTCCCTACTACAGGTCATAGCGTAATTATATCTAGTAATGGTATAGCCTATAGCATTAATCGATAAATATTTTTTCATTTATTACCAGTATTTCCTGAGATTAGGGGTTACAAACAAACAAACTCTTTAGCTTATATATACATTAATATAGATTGTCTATAAATAGACGTAAACGCCCCCTGACGTCATAACATATAAGCTTTCCTCAACTTATTTTTACAACTATACCTGAATGAAAGCTTACAAACGTAAGTATGCTCGTAACAGCGTCACTGGGTTTTTTTAAATTGCCTCGATTGGTCCCAATATAGATTGTTACAAAACAGAATCTTTGCTACAATTGAAAGTATGTTTACGTAAGCATTATTTCTTCCGGTACTTATTGCGCATATCACGGAATTGATAAATACAGGGTATATCAAGACTGCTACCGAAAACGAAGAAGAAGTTGTGACTTCAGACACAATGCATCTAAAAATTTTGCAAAAACAAGTGACGATTTTTTGTTGCTATATTTTTCCTATCGTCGTGTTTGGGTGGTAAATAAGTAGTTTCTTTCTAAGATAATAGTGTATATATGCCTTTTTATTTTTAAAGATGGTTTGGTACGCAACGGTTTAAATTATTGTTTTAGCAATAATTATGGATGCCACCCAAAGACGACGATATTTAAAAAATCACACAAAAACAATCGCGTTTCTTTGCGAAATTTTTAGTTGCATTTTGTTAGTAGATACTCGGCTTCTTTATCGGTAGCAGTCTTGATATACTTTGTATAAGGTTTGTTAACGTTTGGAGTGAAAGATACGAACACGGAACTTGATAGTCGAGTGCATGCGAACTTACGTTGTCTTTTTTAATATACCTATATAATATTATAGCAAGAATGGCGAGACAAGCGTGCTTACGACCGCTCATGGACCGTAACAAAACCAAACAACACCATGAATTACAAAGTGATGCTTGGCATTCCACTGCGCTCGCCATCTTGAGACATAAGATGTTAAGTCTCAATATGTCCAGTTACAGTAGTTACTTAGGCTAGAATATAATTTGCCTGTAAATGGTAAATACTCTCTGTAGTTTGAAGGTGTTAGACCCAGCTTGTAGTTTATAAGTGGTGCAGGAATGCTATACCTAACTAATAAGTGGAACGCTGTACTTTAAAGAGGCAGATCTATGCTGTAGTTTTTATTGAAAAGAGCTGTGGTGTAGCTACAGATTAATAGGTCAGTTCAAACATGAGATGCTACTGCCTCGTAGAAAATCGAAGCAAAGATTTTATTCAGACGTTTTGTTTGAGGTGTGTAAGTATCCGATCGATACATATTTGTTCCAAAAGGTCGCCACAATCAGCTTTCTCAAAATTCAACATTCACATGCTGATATCGAAACTACACATTCACTTTTCAACTTTCATGAACGGTAAATATTATTCGGACAGATGCAAAATCCACAACACCAATCCTGCCACCACAGTCGCAGTCAAAACAGATTTCAATTAAAAAACTCGCCAGTTGATTACAGTAATAATGAAGGATTTTCTTTAAGATTATGTATGGCCCCAATTATACTATGCTTAGTCATGCTGCTATGTTTATTAAATCGATCGATCCTGATTATTTTTACCTCAATCAGTCCTCTGAATCGATGTTCGAAATTTAAAAAATATTATTCCTCACAGATAATATTATACACAATTTCACAGCGTCTGTGGCGCAGTTAAAAGTTAAATTAAAAAAGGAAATTTTAAACAGAAAGAAATATTTGTGTGATCCACGGGTATTTGTTTCGGATCTGGGTGTTTGTGACACTGAAGAGTCTTTAGTAGTTCCTGATACCCACGACACAAGACTCGATCTTAGTGTGGGGTCAGGACTACGTATATGAATGTTGGATGTTTTTATTTTTTAATATATTTTTGACACGGTATTCAAGTTCATTATCAAGATAAAATATATCTTTGGTTTACATAATCGATTGTGTATCGCTATTGTATGTATACCCTAATTTCGTTTTATCGGCCTTTATCTTCGAAGATATAACAGACCCATGGACAGTGTGACTGTATTCATAAATAGTTGATTGTTTAGACAGACTAAATTGATAACTGAAAAAGTTTTTAAAACATTGTGAAAAAGGCCCTAATAATATACAGGGTATATCCAGATTGCGACCGAAAACGAAGGCGGGTGGTAGTTTTAGTGACTACAGAGCCAATGAAACAAAAGAAATCGCAAAAACATGACAATTGTTTTGAGTCTTAATATCTGTCTGTATCAGCCCATATACGTCCCACTGCTGGGCACGGGCCTACCCTGCAATCGACAACTCGATTGAGAGTGGTTAGGCCATATAGTCTACCACGCTTCCCTAGTGCGGGTTGGCGGACTTAACACACCATAGTTTGACAAATCGCTATGCTATGCAGGTTTCCTCACGACGTTTTCCTTCACCGCTATAGTGGTGATTGACTATCAATATATACACAATAATATAAGCCCTTACTACTCATAAATTAACCACTTAGTAAGACAAAGTAACTACGATTATGTAGGAAGCGCCGGTGCCCTTGTTCAGGCGCTGGTGTCAACTGTCAAGGCGCCATGACTTTCAGTTATTACACGCCATTATACACATTGTAACTTTGAAATAATAATACCCTTCATTATCCTTGCGAAACAGCTGTTATTGAAGTTAATGAAGGGCTCTTTATTGTAGTTAGTTGTGTCATAACTTGATTAACTTAACTCGTATTGTTTCATACCCTTTTGCTCTCTTGTAAGGTTTTGTAGCCAGAATAACTACTGGACATATTGAGACTTAACATCTTATGTCTCGAGGCGCAGTGGAATGGTATGCATTGCTGTGTAATTCAATGTGTTGTTTGGTTTGCTACTGTTTATGAGCGGTCGTATCATTACTATCGGCTACAATATCCTTCAATCCGAAACACAACAGTGCATTTAGACTGGTGTTTGGCGGGAGAAATAGACATTGCAGTGGTACCTACCCAGGTGGCCACTCACATACCTACCACTTGTATATAATGTAATAAATCATATCATAGTGTCAAATTAGACCTTTCATAGAATTTATAAATTCAACAATACAGATGAAGCCGTGTGACACAGCTAGCAAGCGGCTTTTAAAATAAGTCGTCAATAATCCGGTATAATGTACAGTTGACAATTACTCGTGTTAAGTGCTGCCAAGTGTCAAATGTCGAGGTGTTTGTGATCCCGGGGCAGCGGATCAAGGAAGCTCGTTAAATCCTTGCTGCGGTTCGTATTTATGTACTTCATTTTATTATGTTAACTAAGGTACTTCGCTTTAAAATACGGAAAATAATACATACATACATACATAAACTCACGCCTTGTTCCCAGAAGGGGTAGGCAGAGGTGCCAGGGCACCCACATTTCGCCTTGTATGTTCCGTCCCACAATGTGATAGGTGGCGAGCCTATCGCCATATCGGGTACAAATTCCTTACTCTGGGCTGATACTGAATAGAAAAATCCAATATCACTTTGCCCAACCCGGGATTCGAACCCGAGACCTCAGCTTTGTAACCGTACCGTAGTACAACTACGCCACCAAGGCAGTCAACGGAAAATAATATGTTCATTTTAAATAGAAATATCTACACAAGACTAACAATTAAAATGTAAAAATAGAACTTAAACAATTAACTAAATAAACTGATATTATTGTGTTCTGGTTCATTTTTATTTTGTTTTTGAATATCTGTACAGTATTTGGTTATTTTTCATAAATGGCTAAGGGTTGCATTAAGATAAGTTTAATGTCAGTTAAATTGTACCTTAGAACAGATCCTCTTCGCAAGTCTACACTAGGTAAATAATTATTTAATTGACATTGTGAATACGGCAGAATAGTACATTATTATAATGCGGACATATCGATAACACAGTGAAGGGAGAAGGAAGATAATGTTACTTCATTGGCGCGACAGAGACATAATGATGTTTATTATTTTTACCGACACTGGGGGGTTACTCTATTGAACAATACCAGCTTCGAATGTTTGGATGTTCAACGTCCGGAGTAAGATATCATGGTTTCCACTTCTAAAAATCAATACTACTCTCTATTATACTTATGGTTTTCTCAACTTAGTCTATGGTTGCGATGTATTATAGAGATTTTGTCGAGTATTTACGCATATGGGGAAGTTGTACGTATGACATCCGAAAAACCTAATATTTCCCAACCACCAAGCCCCCATTCAAGAAACCTAAAACACATTTTAATTAACATCTAGTGTATCCTACCGATATAACACTAAATAGTTAAACAGTAACTTTACAACGATTATAAACAACATAATGTGCAACATTGATCGAGCACATTCGTAGTTAAAACTTGTAATAAACTTAAATTGTACTATAAAACAAAACTTTTATGCTTTATTGCCCGACATGAGTACAGTCGCTTAACTCAAGGGCATTGGTGTAAGAAAATGTTATCGATTAGAAAATATATCGATACCATCGATATATAATCGTAGTAATCGATAGAGTAATATTAGAATTAATAGTTTAAAAATAATTATACTCTATTAGAATGAGATTTTACGTGTAAGGCTTTGTTTCACTATAGTGGATAGGTAACAGTTCGTGGTTAAATGTTTTCTCTGTGTGACCCATAAATATTTGTTTCAAAAATGGTCTAAAGAAGCGACAGGCTCCGTAGCTCAGTTGTTTAGATTCCTGTCAAACGAGAGACCGCGGGTTTGATCGTCGCAAGGAGACAAATACTTATTTGTGTGGTTCACAGGTATATTTTCGGGGCTGGGTGTTTGTGAGACCGTAAAGTCTCTCGTAGTCACTGACATGATACAAGACTCGATCTTAGTATGGAGTCAGGACTATGTATGTGACTGTTGGGTGGATTTATCTATTTATTTAAGTCAGTTTTTTGACACCATAATATTTCATACGTAGTTTCTGATACCCACATCTTGTGACTGAGTGTCTTATTGTATAGTCAGTACTATGCATGCGAACCTTTTAACAGAGACTTATATACTTATTGATGTTTTTACGGGGAACTACTTACACCATATAGCTTTAGGTACATACAACCTTTTTAGTACTAAGTGTGAATATAACACTCGACAATTGTTTGTAACTGGGCTAGTAGATTTGAAGTTTCTATGTGATATGCAGCACTCTTGTGTTATGTCGTTCACAAGCTGTAGATCGTCTACTGTCTTTTTAGTACGAGAGATGACAACCAAAATTTTTGTCTCATAGCAATACGGCCACAACCGCATAAAATTGATAGATTTGATTATTTCGAACTCGAAAATACCAATTTCAGACATTTTTCGCGTAGCGTTTGACCGCACTGAATTTTCAAAAATGTCAACAAATTTTACCGGACTGTATCATAGCAATCTGTCTGATTTTCTGACTGTAGTTATATAATAGCTATAAGATACCGAAAACATATTTTTCAGAAGTTAATAGTGTAGCGCGAACCCAAAAAATAATTTAGAAAAATTAAAAATGAGACAAAAAAATATGATGATAGCAATCCGTCTGAAAATGTTCTTTACGGGTAAATTAGGATTAGTTAATACGAAAAAAAATATTTTCAGAAGAAAATTCGGATGCAACAAATTTTGAGACCATTCTAAATATGTTAAGGAATTTTACCGATCAGTATCATAGCAATCTGTCTGAAAATTGTTGAAATTGATGAAATGAATTAACCAGATGCAAAAAAGAATTATATCAGAAGAATTCAGTGTAGCACCTCCCTTATCAGACAACTTTTCGATATCGACCGTATTGAAGCGTGACTGATTGCAAGTTGGGCAATCACCTTGCTTTTGTCTTGCCAAAATAGAGCGCGGACAACGTATCTATGCTATAAAAACGTCTATTATAATTGATAATTTTGAATTCTTAAAATACTACTCTTCCATCCCCGAAAACTTCGTCAATGGGAGATGAGCAAACTATGCCTTTTCATTGGGAATAGAAGAAAAAAAACGTCCGCGAGCCCTTGGATAACCAGCGACACACCCACTTCCGCCTGAGCTAATTATAGTTTGTTGTCACTTTAAGTGAGCGTTATTTCAACGGTTAGGACAGCTGGTGAGTGACTATGTATAGTAAGAGAGTGGCAGGAGTATAATATGCGAAAAAACCATTCCCACCGCAGCAGAAACGTAAGAAGCGCTCAGGCATCGGCCAAGCGACTCCAAAACGTTCTTTTCTCTTTTGGGAGTACATGCGACATTTAAAATGTCTGAAAACATTTTTTTTGCAATCTTGCCTTATTTACGAACGGTAGAAAAAAAATTCATTCGGATTGCTATGATACAGGTCGGCTAAATTTGTTGACATTTTCAAAAATTCGCTTCAGCTATATACTACGCGCAAAATGTCTGAAAACCAACTTATTCGTCATAAAATTATAAAATCTATGTACATTTCCAATATCAGACGTATTGCTATGATACCGACTGCCTTTTTTTTTGGACACAGCAGAAATGGCCTCACATGCAATTGCTACACTTTTGACCGTTACTACCTACCTAGTCGGGTTTAGCATTACATAATCTAACGATTTTATACAGTTTCGACCGTATTGCTATGATACATGGTTTTGGTCGTCATCTCTGGGACTATTTGGCATCTGAATGCGTTGTCATGCTGTTGTCAAATTATTAGGAACAAATCTCTCTTTATATTTTATTATATTGGACATGTTAATACTACTAAATACCGATTTCTGAGTAGAAATGCTTATTTTATTCATTTATTTATAAATACTTTATTGTACACCACACAACTT
The DNA here is from genome assembly GCA_023078785.2 of Hyles euphorbiae. Taxonomy (NCBI): domain Eukaryota; kingdom Metazoa; phylum Arthropoda; class Insecta; order Lepidoptera; family Sphingidae; genus Hyles; species Hyles euphorbiae. The sequence continues at coordinate 7,609,826 of CM041048.1, forward strand.
AACACACATATTAACACAAAGCGTTTATATATGTGTAACAAACGGCGGTCTTATCGCTATCAGCGATTTCTTCCAGACAACCTTAAGATGGACTGGAATGAACGGAAGCACGGAAGAAATGGGTGGTCACGGTATAGGGAAAAACAATACAAAGAAACAAAATATAATTTAAAGGTGATAAGAAATATTTTTTAAATAAACAAATGCTTGTTGTTTCCATTATGAAAACATATCTCAAACAATGCATTAAATATATATTTTAACTATTTTATTTGTTTTTACAATTTGGCCACACGCCATAGAAAATAGTTGACTTATTTTTTGATTTGAAAACTTAAGTTATACCCTTCAGTACATTTGGAGTTTCCAAAAGACGACCGTGAAAATCGCACTAAATTAAATATTCAATTTTAATAGATCTCGTCTCGACGATCTCGTCTAAACGGTGATAAAAACTATTAGGTGTCTTCATGTTTATTAACTTTCTGACATAATACAAGCAAGCATTTTCAAAAAGCGACGACTAACAATGCTCTACCAGAGATTCACTGGAGCGCGCGCACCAATTACGTCGGAACACTTTGTGCGCTTTCCGCCCTGTACATATATTTACGTCAATCGTATTACCAGTAAATAATTATTGCTTCCGACCTTGGTTTTATAGGACTAAGTGACCTATTCTCTGTATGTTCAAAGCTAATTGAATAACTGTTCAGTATGATATTAAGCTCCAATAAAGATTTTTTAAATAAAATACACATATAAATATATCTAATAATTCCTATTACGATCAATGCAATACGATTCTATTGTAATAACGCCAATATGTCGCCATATATTATAATAAACTCATTATTGTGAATGACCATAAGAGACTAATGGTGGTTAAACGATGACCGATTTAAAACTAATTGATTTTATAATGTTGCCGTTACAAAAATTGCTTGAGATTGGTGCCCGTAAATGATCATGGATTTGTCACGATTAAGGTAAAGGTATGTTTGGTGGTAAAATATTGGTGGACCATCGTAGCCTTAGAGTATTTATAATATTGAGGGAGCGCTGTCACACATTTGCGTCTTCAAAAATGTAGATCTTGTTCGTAATGTTGGTAGCGCTCATATTATATTAGTGAAAAAAGGAGGCGATCCTACAAATATGTGTTTGGGATGTTATGAAACGTAAAGTCTCTTGTCTGATAGCCACAACTAATTATCTCTGTCTCTTTAGTGACACGAAGTTATTTTTTAATTACAATGAATGTCGAGACGAGCATGCCGTTCGCCTGATGGTAAGCGATACGAATCATGAACAGTAGCAAAACCTAACAACACCTTGAATTACAAAGCAATGGCTCGCATTCCACGGCGTTCGCCATCCTGAGACTTAAGATGTTGTATCAATATGTCCAGTAGTTACTCTGGCTACAAAGTACAATGTCCTGTAATCCACACTCCACTGTTGAACACAGGCCTCCACCCAGGACCTCTACATCGACCTGTTCAAATCGACCTGCATTAAGCTATAACTTGACCATCTATCAAATTTATTGCATATCCTTACCAACGAAATATATTTATATTTTATAGCAACGAATGACAAGTCGACCATTCCTTTTGCCTATTGGTAAGCGATACGACCGTTCATAGACAACGGCAAAAACAAACATCATTAAATAAAAAGCAATGCTTGGCATTCCATTGCGCTCACCAACCTAAGACGTGAGATGTTAAGTATTAATATGTCCATTAGTTACTCGGAAAAGTATCTTAAATAGTCTCTACCTAAAGGCTTCTTAGATTTATTTGAATGTTACACCTTGAAATAAAAGTAGTTTTATCCTGTGGTTTTATCGCAGATTTGGTTTAAATTACAAAATAATCCAAACTTCGGAAAGTTAAATGCGTAAATAAAATGCAGTCCACGATAAAATCCGTAAATAAATAATAGTTGTATTTCAAAATATCTACCAACGAATGCAAACATCTGTACCACAATCTGCAGTCATTGCATTACAGTAAAAAACATTAATACTGTATATGTGTGTGACCGAACTTTGTCATCGTTGCAAAAACCCACGAAATGTTTGCCCTTTATAGTAAAAAACTTTAAAACATTGGCATGAAGTAACACAGTGACATTTTGGATTTGTTAACCCGTACCTCTGTTCGAAAAGTATTTGTAAATAATATTTTGAAATTTACAATTTGTTCTTGCCTGTGTTGGTGGCGTTAGTTGTACTACAGTAGGGTTACAAAGCTGAATTAGGGTTCGAATCCCGGGTCGGGCAAAGTGATGTTGGATTTTTTATGCATTATTAGCTTGGAGTCAGGAATTTGTCTATATAGCGATAAGCGACCCCGTTACATCGTGAGATTCACATACAAGGTGAAATGTGGATGTCCTGGCACCTCTGCCCAGCCCTTCTGGAACAAGGCGTGAGTTTATTTTTCTTACGTAATTTTTCTTCTGTTAAAGTGAGCGGTAAGCCGATAACACTCATTACTTTGAAAGTAAAACTTCCGACATCTAATTTATCAGCTTTAACTAGGCTTCTACTTACTATCAATTTGACATTTACTTATGCAACAATTCCTATTGTTTGAACATGGAAAAGTTATGGAAAACCTCGAAATGTCAAATTATCTGTATGAATAATACATGCCTTCCGTATTAAGCACTTTCATTGAAATATTGTATTGTGACGTAACTCACGCTCGCTTTTGGCATAATAATGCGTTTTACTGCAGGTTCTTTAAATAAACATCGACGTAAGCTGCGTGGTCGATGAACTGATGTTGAATAACATAGCCCATAAAAACGAAACAATTTTTCATGTTCAAAATACCCGAAGTATAATATTTTTGATATGTTATCAAAAACGTAGGCTTTAGTTTAAAAATCAGTTTGCATACACCTTCAAACTATAAATCAAACAATCTTAATACAGTAACATATTACACGCGTTACAAGAATAAAGCCATTTTTCTCGCAATAAAACGTGTTGAAAAATCCCGTTCAACGAGGCAGACATTAAAAAAGCCGCCGTACAGAATGCGACACAGCTAGTCTCGAGAACTGCGTAATAGTCGGAGACAGGTAGCCTCAGGAAATGACTCGGCGGTACACCGGCTTGCGGTTGCTAAACACGCGACGTGTACGCCCACCGGACTTTACAGCTGCACTATCTGTTATGAGAGGATTTGCCCACCATTTTCGATTTTGAAAAAAGAATAGATTGCTTTTTTTTTGTAAATAGAATGTGGAATATATATTTTTAAGCTGTGCTAAAGAGCCGATTTAAAATAAGAACGCCTTTTGAAATTTGAACATGGAATTCAGAATCACATTTTTGTGATAAAGTGGCTTCAACATACTTGATGGTAATTTCAGTGTAAGTAACATAAAGGCTAACAATTAATAAGTTGTTTTTTTCCGTTAGACAGATTTTCTTAGGTTTTAAACGCTGAATAAAAGTTGCAGGTTTTTTTTTTATTGTTTAAAAGATATGCCTTTAATTTACTTACATGATATCACTAGCTAAAGTAATTTACGTTTCACTATTACTCATGATAAAAATAGGTAATATTATCTACTTATCATAAATGGACGAAGATTCTACCAAAATCATCATTTTACATAATAACTCTAACCGACTGCCTCAGAAACAACAATAAGCGTCCTCGATTTGCGATCAGAGACTAAAATCACTAAAACTGTGACAACACAATGGAAACTTCCCACGACTAATGCACTACAAAAAAAAAAACAATGGTTTTGGCAACGTTTCATACGAAATTATGACAGATATTTCTGGAAGCAGACTTTGTAACTGGTAGTAAAAACTATTGTAGTAAGGACGCTAGGTGGCTTTACGACATTTTTACCGCCATTTAACAGGAATCTATGGTTGTAAACTTACTGATTTCGTGTAAATCTTCTGTCATAAGCAACCTGGGGGGGTTAGTCTGTACGACGACTATGAATGTCCGAACATCGCACGTATATAATATAATAATATGCCAAAATAATTTACTTTTTCGAATCCTGTATAGTACGGTCTAATCTTACACTAAGTCCGAAAAGAATGTTGAGTGTCATAGAGAATATTATTGATTTTTAGAAGAGGAAATCTTCTAGCTTATACGTAGACGCTCATCGTCCGAACATTCTAACTTCGTGTCGGAAAGAGTTAAACCCCAGGATTCGCTCATATTTATGTCGTCATATTTATATTCAATGGCAGAAGTAACTGTCCGTACTATAAAGGCGCTATATGAATGGCATTCCGTTTGCCAGTGCAATCTGCTGGACAAGGATTTTGGAATAAAACTTCTTGTTCGATGGATGAGAATTAAGAATGAAATTTTAATGACATCACCTTTAGGCACAATACTTTATATGAGAGAACGGTAAAATAAACCTAAATACTTATTTTATATTTTAATATTCATACAGAATGTTTATAATTGCTTATCAAAACCATTTAAAGAAAACCACTATAATTATAAACATGCCTATTTTTAACTTCATAGAAATCTTAAAACGTCCAACCCGATGTACCAAGAGCGATTCGTGCTAAAAACAATTAAGAAAACATGTTATAATTTATTAGACAAACGTAACGACATTCAAGATTTATTAGTGTTATGCATATAGGATCAACTAATTAAAGGAAGTTTGAATGACGCTGCACAATCGATTCCGTAGGGCTGCCACTACTAACAATTTTATTTTTCTTTTCTAATACAAAAATATGTATATAATTTATACTCTTCTTAATTGCACATACAATATATATATAAATATATATATATATATATATATATATATATATATATATATATATATATATATATATATATATATATGTAAAAGAAAGCAATTGTAGCTATATTTAAAGTAACGGATGGCTTTATATTAAAATATTACTAAATGGGACAAACATTTCTCGAGTTTACCTGTACCTTCAGAATAAAAGGATGAAAAACTAGTGACCTGATAAAAAAAGGCTCGCAGCCAGCGGCTTCCTGCAACTTTAACTAGACCTGTCGTCTATACATGCTTTTGTGACGTCACTTAGTTTTCGTCTCCATAACCATAGTCTTGGTCTAAATTTTCAAAATGAAGTTGCAATAACAAACGGCTAATATTATGTTTGTGGTGGTTCACGGTGGTCGCCGCTTCAAATTCCGGGGGCCACACCTCCGACATTTCGCAATCATGTTTGTATTGATAGCCACTCATCGCGGACTAAAATGGTAAAGAAAAACATCGTGAGGAAACCTTGCATGCTACAGCGAATTTGTAAAACAAAATTATAGCATGGAAAGTCCGCACTAGGCCAGCGTGGCGGACTATATGACTTAACTACTCCCAATCGTACTCTCGATTGTGGAGGAGGCCCTTCCCCTGCAATGGGACGTATATGGGATGATAAAGATACAGATAATATTAAGTTGTAAGCAGCAGACACCCCGTGTATATCTATTGAAATATATTTTAAATTGATAACAGTGATTATCGCTCGTAAATTTAATTGCATCGTTAAGCGCATTCTACAATTGACTTACAGATATAATAATAGAGAGGTGTAAAATATTGGAGGTCAATCGTAGTTGCTTCTAAAATCAATCTGAGTTATGCGGCATTAACATGTGTAATTTGATGCTATTTTTTGGTATTATTACCTTTGATGGAAATTAAGTTGATTGCCATTGATTATCATAAGATATTTAATTGACACTCAGCGATCACCGTCGATGACGGTAGAAACGTGGAATGGTAGAAAATAGTAGAAAAAACAGTGAACCACGTAAGCGTCGTAATTCAGGTTTCGTTTGTGTAAATCCGGTTTCCATCAGGTAGCCCTAATAAAAAAAATATGGATAGTCTGAATTGCATTGCTTTTATCAGGTGATTAAGCAGGTCAAATTATTGTAAAAAAATAGCATTTGATGTAGGTATAATATTTCCCCCACGTCAGGCAGAGACGCTCTGAGTAATAATTATAATTAATAATAATCTTTATTTTAATACATTGATATAGTTTTTATAATAAGATAAATCGAAACCTTAATACTACAAACAAACAAAAGAAATTTACAGGGGTGCCTAAATTAGACAAAGCCTGTATTTCTAATTTTGGAATAGCAATTATTAATCGGGTGATTATTTCTTTCATAATTACTCGTAATGCCTTGTATTTTTAAAAACATTCCGGTTAAAGACACTGATTAAAATATTTATTTATAAGTTAATATGTATACAAAACATCCGTATGAAATGTGTAACATTGAAAAAAGAATACTGAACAGAAAAATAATATAATATGATTAAAATTGCTTTGTTTATGCTAATTTGAGGAGCCATGGAAATAACTGCATGGTTACAGTGCCCTCACGTTTGTTAACTCTAAATTTGGGCAACATTTTAATGAAATACTTTAAATTAGTATAATTAAATCATTTGTATTATAATTGCGAAAAAAGCCCATCATTTTGAATTAAACACATTACGAGATAAGATTTAAACACGAATAATGAAAATATTAACTCCCTAATTATAGAAGTAACTTTTGTTGTATTATTTTACAACAGTTTCTTATGTTGATGAGCAGCTTTCAGCAATATTTTTATACAAAAATGGTGCCGAACAAGTTATGATCAAAGTGCACTTCAATTGGATCATTGGTTGGCAACCGTGTGGATCCTATATTACAGCACCAAGTCTCTGACCGAATATTATCGTAAAAAGTAAATAAAGGATTTTAAAAATAGAACAACGTTACTAATTAGCAAAGACTACGTACAATGCGACATGATGTAATTTACAGCCATATTGCTTTGCAATCAACATCTATTCACACCTATGGTATATTCAAAGTTTATGTCCGTATGTTGCAAATATCACGGCCCATTGAATGAATTAATGCGTAATATTCATTTTCACATAGACGTATCAGAAACATTGCGTAATCGTTAATTATTTTTATGTTATGTAATTGACGCTACAATTGTAACGCATCATAATTGGTGAATATATAAAAAAATATGGAGATAGATCCCCCTTTATACGTTGTAATCATATCAATTAAATAACGAATGAATAATTCGAGCACCGAACAATTTATGTAGCGTAGACTGTATAGAACAAAATAATAACCCGAATTCAGGTTACATAGAGAGTTACAGTGTTGGGCATTAAAGTAAAAATAACAAAAGTGACAGTTAATGTTTGTATGTTGGCAACCCTGCCGGCAGTTTTCCCGCCATTGTCGCTGACATCTGACCGCGGCTGCATGTGCAATGCGTGGCGCGACCCATTCCTTACTTTACATACAATGTGAAAAAATCGTCCGCCAATGAATGTCGTAAACATTAACGCAAAAATGGTTGTTTAATGCTTTATATAAATATTTAATGGACTGAGTAGAAACTTATTTTCTATGTGTCGGACGTGTTAAATAATATTTAACAATGACTCGCTGTTTTTTGTAAAGAAAAATATGAAAGTGTTTTTCTCCGACGAAGCTAAGGTCATATGAAACGTACGTCGTAAATTTACTAACGAAACATATCTCACTGTCATTCGCAAAAAGTTTTAATGTGACGGTATAAATTACTTAAAAAAATGTTGTAGTTTATAACATTGAATACAATTTTGCAACAAAAAAGTTATGTGCTTCAAAATCTTTATGCATTTCAAAGTGGCCGTTTGCACGTGTGCATAAATAAAACGTAATACGAGTTCGCAATATTTTATCATGTGTAAAATTAGGGGTTATAAAAACGGCATGTTGTTAACAAATAATTATTAATACTGACGTATTTACGTCTAATAAAGGTGTAACAAAGTAGCTTCGTATAAGTAACTATATTAACATATGATCCTGCCAACATATAATTACAGATTGTAAATTCATATGCCGTTTATGGAACGTTAAAATATACAATTTAAGTGATGTAGACATAGTTTAGACTGCGCAATGTTCTTACTAAATTGATCAGTCTAGAATCTAGAAAAATAGACAATACAACTTATTGACTAATACTGCAAAAGATTACTAACGGCATGGTTTAAAAAATCTTGTACATTTTGCGCTATTTTCCACCTGAGTTATGGATTGTAAAATATAGCTTGATAATTATGACAGCTCACGCCTATAAAGTTACGTATTTTTTTTGTTAAAATGTCATACAAATAAAAACTGTACTTCATGGACAGGTACCGCCCACTTAGAGATGTGCCACGCATAACGATTAACCACAGACTATCAATAATCGGATTTGAAATGAAAACAACACAACAAAAATGTTAATATAAAGGTAACTTGTTTCTTAATTGGTGAAATATGTTCCATTTACTGATTACATTAAAAAAATGTGCATTGAATAAAAGTTACCGATAATATAGTTAGTATATTTTCAGATGTTATTCTAAAGAATGGAAATAAAAAATAGTATCTAATGACTGCACGATTGTAACAAAAATATTTCCGGTCCGGTCCGTCCGGTACCGGAAGGTTGTTGTGAAATGGCAAGGTGTCGGCGTATGAGTCATCGAGGGTGAGCGGCGCACGGCAACCAGAAGTATCCAGAAATTGACGCGGCCAATCACAGCGCAGTACATGGATAATTGTATGGTTCACCCGCTATATGCTGCGAGCTGTATTTTACTTGATAAGATCGTAGATTCTAAGTTATGATTGTAGTTCAGGTTGGTTTATCAGCAAAACATTTCAGTCAGGAGAAGGTGCAAAGTATTGTGTCCAGTAAAATAGTAAAATAACAATCCACAACAGCTTTCTACTGTTCTGTTGGTTATTTTTTGAAAAAAAAATGCCTAAAGAACGAAAAAGACTGTTTTGAATAGCGAATGTCACGAGTTTGTGGTTCGCTTGCAAGAATATTTTGAACGTGAGTGTCAAACTGGCGGACCATTGTTACCTTGTTACCCTACCCAAGTTGGTAACAGAGTTGCGGATGCACTTGGCATTGGCCGAGCGACTGTGTCTCGAATAATGCAGGAAAAGTATGGCGAGCCGTCATCAACGCAAGGTACAGACGAAGAGTCGGAAAAAATATTGTCAACACCCATTGAGGTATTAAACTAGAGCGGACATCGGGAACAAAATCTATGCGTATTGTGCGTGCACACGGGTACACATTGAAGCGAGAGGGAAGATATGTTACTTCTAGTAGTATTAGTAATAACTTATTTTTAAAGTAATAATAATAAAAAAAATAAAAAACTGTTTTATAAAATCCATACATTAATCACGCAATTATCGATAACAAGATAGAAAAATAATAATCGAATAGATTCATTAACGTTTATACACTACCCTCATCCCTACTGCGGTCTGTCAAAATTATCAAGCTATATTTTACAATCCATAGGTGACCTGGGCCCTACTCTGAAAATCCGAAACGAAGTTCGAATCTTCGAACGAGCGAAGTTTATGACGATACGAATGTACCTACATAAACTTATTATTTGTTATTGACTTATGGTCGTAACCATAGACTTATGGTTACGATGTACGTTATACTAATCCGAACATTTACAAAGTAGGTACATTCGTATCGTCATAAACTTCGATCGTCCGAAGATTCGAACTTCGTTTCGGATTTTCGGAGTAGGGCTCCTGACACGTGAGGGAAGTCCCCTGTATCTATGAAAACTAAATTTATTACTGATCTATGGTATATTTAATACCTTCGGCAGCCATTTAAAACTATGACAACAGTATTGACCTATTTTTTTTTAATACATGGTAGAGACAAAGCCTGTGGAAATATTATTTTATACACACACTTGTCTCGGTGTATGAATTGAACCCGCATCCCATCGTTTCACTATCGGCGTCTAACCTACTGTGCTATAGAGGGTGTTGAAAATTTTATATAGGTACTCAATAGTACAATATTTTGTATAAAAACTTAATTTTATTTTACACCAACACCATCCCCAGTAAAAGAATTGAAAGATTTTATTTATTCTTAAAATATTGTAGAAAATTTTGATATAATTAATAATGCTATTGTAAAAAACTTGTTTACGCTTGCCAGTCAAGTAATTGTTTATTATTTTTTGTCGTTACTAAATAATAGTTATATTATAACTTTAACTTTGCCTGGGCGATCGTCTATTTTGGTTAGATTGTTCATATTGGCGGATAATAAAAAGCACAGCGTTATCTAATGATTTATTTCGAGAAATATCCAAGACAAATGCTTAAAATGTTTTAAGCTTTAAGTAAGTTTTGATTGTAATATTATGCATATTTATCACTGTGTCTTGCGTTTCAAAAACACATCTTTATAAACAAACCAGCTCTAATATTAACACAGCACGCGATGTATGAATTATTACGACGATTTTTTTACAAAACATTAGTGTCTATAATGTCTGATAATAACTCTTCTATAACAACGCATTATGCAACATCCTAAAACATTACATTGTATAACTGCTTCTTTCTCTCCAATAATCATTAAAGAGCGAAAGAAACAAAGGTCAATACTTTTTTTATTCACAAAAACGGCAAGCAAAAACATTTTACAATTTTATTGCACTTTTCCCTGTCACGAGCAAATATTTGGCCGCCATGTTGTGCTGTAACGAAAACAGTCAGCTGATTGGCTGAGCCGGTGGAGTGCCTAATCACTGGACGCTGTGATTGGTGGAGGAGTATCCGACCCAGTTTGAAATTAGAACCCAGCGGATCGTGTTCGGGAGGGAGCTGAAACTGTGAATGTTGAATGTCGAACGTCGTCCATTGCTTACAGAAAGAATACGATTTTAATTAGACGCTCTATGTGATGTAGGAGGCGTAGATCTAATAGCAATGAAATTCCCGGGTTTACAACCCTAACGGGAAACACGTAAATTTCTTTCCACATTTGTAAACTTGGAAAATATAAGATTAATGAGTTTCGTAGAACTTAAAAGTTCCTCGAGTTTTTTGATATTTACAGAAGATCAAGGTTTTGTGTATGTAAACATTTTATCAAATCTATACTTAATATTATAAAGCTGCAGAGTTTGTTTGTTTGAACGCGCTAATCTCTGGAACTACTGGTCCGATTTGAATGATTCTTTCAGTGTTGGGTAGTCCATTCATCGAGGAAGGCTATAGGCTATATATCATCACGCTATGACCTATAGGAGGAAAGCAGTAGTGATATTTCTAGCAAATACGAGGAAATTTTGTTCGTTTTTCGTGGTCCGATTGGTCGATATTCTAAACTGATAGTCAGAATTAAACATTTTGACCGCCATTTTGAGCCGGGCCCGACCGCTATTCTTTATAATAATGGTTTATCAATCAAATATATTTTTCTCCTTTACCTGTTAAACAGACAATTCTCGTTTGAGGATAGATGGATTTACAAAATTTGTTTATCACTTTTCAAAGTATTATAAAACAGAGACAAAAATACAATTTGAAGTTCAGTACACGCTGTAAAATAACAAAATCACAGCTAACACGTAACATCAAGAATCCGGTTACCGAAGGGCTTTCAAAACAAACGGCGCGGCGGGACCATCAACATACGATAATTTGACTCACGTACGTGTAAATTGGACAATTTTGTGGAGGGTAAACGCGCCTGTCGTCGACTACGAACAACTGTGGTTGTTGGTTTTGTGGTTAATCAAATGAGCGTGGTTATGCAAAGATGCTTACACTTTTATAAGCAAGAGGAATTAAACATGATACTGGGAGATTTTTAGATATCCAAGTAAGTTGTAAAGTTTTCATTTCAAACCGTTAAACGTTAGATCAACTAATCATATAAAAAAGTCCTCCTATCTATTTTTTTATACATGCTGTAAATATTAATATTTAGTTTATACATATTATGTTTTGACTGACATAAACGTTTTCCTACTGGATACTTGATATTCCACAAATTTTACTCTAGTGCTTTTAGCCCTGATCTACCTTCTGACTTATTAGTACCCCTTATAGTTACATCACACTACACATGAAGGTCCTCCTCTAAAATCGAGAGTTCGATTGAGAGTGGTTAGGCCATATAGTCCCCTACACTGGCCTAGTGCGGGTTGGCGGAGTTTTACATACCATAGTTATTCTTCCCAATCGCTGTGGTCTGCAGGTTTCCTTAAGATATTTTACTTTACCATTATAGTGCGTGGTGGTTTATTTATCAATGCACACATGAATCCGGAAATTCAGGTGCCCTGGAATTTAAACTCTCGACCACCATAAGCATATTGTCAGCAGTGTCTGGTCCGTTTACTAACAGACCACCACGCACTTCTGACCTATGTATGTCTATATATGTTAAAAAGATTGATTTTAGAAATGATCATTGTAAGAAAACAATTTTCCAAACATTTCTATAAATTTAAAGTGTAGTGTCGACGAAAGTGTCATTTCCCCTACACAATCAACGCCATCACGGTCATTACGTGAATATTAAAACATTACAAAAAATTGTAATATTTGACGTACAATTAACGGATTACCGACGATTTTCTATTATAGGCATATTGCCTGCGCCATCGGATAGCGTGACATCCGCCTTTGTGTCCGATATTAAACGTTAACCTTATTTGTAAAGGTATTTTTGGGCTTTAACAGCATTTGCTAAATTTATTTATAGCTAATAGGTATAAGTACAAGATGGCGAAAATAAGGAGTTATTACTAAAACATACATACATACATAAACTCACGCCTCTTTCTAAGAAGGGGTAGGCAAAGGTGCTACCAGGATACCCACATTTCGCATTGTGTATTCCGTCCCCTCGTGTGTATTGCCGTAATGTCTTCACATTAGGCATTAGTGTTGAGTAGAACATACAAGAGGCAGTACATTTGTCCCGTACATGACGTCAAAAGGTAAGAGCGGCTCAACTTTTTAATTTGTACTACTTCATATTTTGTACTACTTGGTCTGTAATGCCATTTCATTGGCTTGAGCCGTGAGGCAAAGTTATGACCCACAAATAAGCGTCAGTACGCCTCACTTCAATTGAAGTGGGACATTGTACTGGCTCAGTACAAAATTGAACCTACTCTTACGAACTCTTTTTCAAGTCATGTCCTACTCAACACTATTAGGCATCATAGCAGGCCGGCATAATTGTATCGAATGTCATGGGCCTGTCTGTCTGATGCCATTCGATTATCTGCCTGGACGGCATTTGCGCTTACCATCAGGCGCAGTGTTGTCATAATGCCGGGCCAGTTTAAAAAAAATGTATGGACATATATATAATGAACATACATACATACATAAACTCACGCCTTTTTCCCAGAAGGGAAGGTTAGACAGAGGTGTCAGGACACCCACATTTCGCCTTGAATGTTCCGTCCCACGATGTGATAGTAGGCGAGCCTATAGCCATATCGGGCGCAAATTCCTGACACTGAGCTGATAATGAATAGAAAAGTCCAATATCACTTTGCCCAACCCGAGATTCGAACCTGAGACCTCAGCTTTGTACCGTACCGTAGTACAACTACGCCACCGAGGCAGTCAATATAATAGCAAGTTTTCTAAGATTATTGCATATAAAATGTGTATTATTCTAAGATTCACAATACACAACCTTGCTAATATTTCTTCACATTCCTATTCAATCAATTAGTAATAAAAATACAGTTTTTAGTGTTTACTTATTTGAACAAACACTAGATTGTAGTGGAGACCAAACATAAGATAATATTTATAACTTGTCATAATTTCAAGTGTTTGCCTATTGCGTTATCAAAACAATTCGAATGAGAAATATGTACCAATAAATATTAGAGAAGGCCATGTATATTCTCACAGATGGTTTGGATAATTACCAAGGCTAGCTATAACTTCCCTATTATCAAAAGTAATTAAAGTTTTTACTAGTTTTATGATTTCTATAACACTAAAAAGGTTATGTATTCATGTTGGCCTTAATATGGATTATTGGATTTAACTTGAATTCTATACGCCCAAATACTGGAACGCAACTTAAATATAACTTGCGCTTAACTAAGTTAATCCCGATTAAATGTACTGGCTAAGTGGGCCCTGCGCTGTTAAGAGCTACTTATTATTTGAATGGCGTTCCAGTATTCGGGCGATAGTCTTTTAAATAGTAAGCGTGATGTCTGTCCAGCATTGCATGACACTGCGATGCATTCATTAGGACGAGGCAGTTGGTTTTAGTCGCTTAATAATACCTAATCATTAAATACTATTATATCCCCAAACCCGAATACAAAAGTCCTTACACAAATTTGTTAGTAGTACAAATAGGCAAAGATACAGACTTTGGTTTAAAAAGTTAGGATAGACCTTTCAGTAATTTAATTTGGAGATTGAAAATCGCGCGGCAATAGATATTATATTAACTTTATTATTATACTAGCGGTCGGGCCCGGCTCCGCCCGGGTGCATACACGTTTTAAAATGGGGTTCAAAAATTCTGAATATCAGTTTAGAATATCGACCACTAATAATCGGACCACGAAAAACGAACAAAATTTCCTCGGATTTGCTAGAAATATCACTACTGCTTTCCTCCTATAGGTCATAGCGTGATGATATATAGCCTATAGCCTTCCTCGATAAATGTACCTACTACCCAACACTGAAAGAATCATTCAAATCGGACCAGAAGTTAGCGCGTTCAAACAAACAAACAAACTTTATAATATTAGTATAGATTTTATAGATTTCGTCTAAATGGTGATAAGAATTAACATTTTTATTTTATTAAACTTTCTGTCATAATACAAGCAAAGCAAGCATTTTCAAAATCGTTGCGAGCGTCAACTAATATTAGTAACGCTCTACTAGAGATGCACTGGAGCGCGCACCAATTACGGGAAACTTTACGCGCTTTCCGCCCTGTACAGTCAGCAACATAAGTCGCTACACATTCACGAGATTTGGAATTGTCTTATCATCCAAAATAATAATTATTTTCAATATCGTATGACACTTCTCGGCATAGATGACTTTACTTGGTTATATTTTACGTTATACGGTTAAATTTTACAAATTTTAATTCATAAAAAGGTTATCAAAAAATGTAAAGTGTTCAGCGATTTATGTTGCTGACTGTACATATATTTATGTCAATGGATACTTACACGGCTTATTGCAGAAGCACCATAATAAAGTAATAGTAATTTATTGATAACTATTTGTTCCATTTTTGTATCTATTGTCGCTTCAATTGTATTACCTTTTTAAAGTTATTCGCTTGATGATTGAATTTGGCAATGAACCATCAAGTAAAATGTACAAAATAAAACACATGCAATGACTTCATACGGCAATGATAATTTTTTTCTCGTTGCGCCATTGTCGCGATTCGCGAAGGTTACTTTTAGTGCAAATTTGCAAAAATAACAACCATGTTTTTGTTTGTTTTTAAAGTAAGATTGCGCATGTCAAAACTTAGTGTTTAAGAATAGCAAATGAAAAAACTAATGAGAATTATTTGTACTGTACTGAATCGTCTGAACTTTATAACCTGCGTCATACAAGCAACCTCGATTTTTTTATTGCATTCTATGGAGAGACGAGCATGCCGTTCGCCTGAAGATAAGCGCTACAACTGATGAACAGTAGCAAAACCAAACAACACCTTGAATTACAAAGTAATGCTTGGCATTACACTGCGCTCGCCTTGAGACATGAGATTTAGACTTAACAGTCTAAATATGTCCAGTAGCTACTCTGGCTACAATATCCTTCAAACGGAAACATAACAGTGCATTTACACTGTTGTTTTGCGGGAGACATGTAATAATTTATATTTCCTTGTTCCAGGTGATAGGAGAGCGGGAATACGCAGTGAGGCCGACGAGGCGACCCTCCGAGGAACTACAGACAGGACAGCCTCTCGACGTGGTAGTACAACAGGTAATACATTGCTGTTTATGTTAGTAGTGACATGTGATTTGACGATTAAATAGCTCAATGGATAGAGTATGTGGTGGAATAATCGGATGTATTGGGTACGAGGTATTAAACAAGAAATTGGACATACCAACACTGCATCATCTATTTATTAAAAAAAAATATGGCTGACAGAAAACTTGTTCCTAAATAATTAATAACATCGGATGACTTTATTATTAATTGACATTACCTGTCCCTTTAGGCCATGCAAAAAATATATGAATATATCAAAATGTAAAAAATAATTTATACGAAATAATAAATTTTACAATTACTCGTAATTTAAGACTTTGAAAAACGCGGAAGGCTCTCAAGGATTTTCTTGTAAAAGGGACGGGCGTAATAAATCATTATCTATGAAAAATTTAAATAAGGACGGAAATAACTTTAATTAAATAATTACTTAATAGGTAACAAATCAAATTATGTCAATTAATATTTAATTGGTAAATGGAACTTATTATAATTTTGGTAGTAACACCGAAAAAAAAATCATAAGTAAATAATTGCGAAGGTCCCTTCTATGTTTACATATTTAATCAGTGTAATCATTAAATAAAGAAGAATCATTTAAAACCAAAATATTATCTATAAATCGATGATACGAGAGTCCCCAGGTTCAATCCCCGCACCGACACAAATATTTGTGAGGACTACAAGTATATGTCCTGGGTCTAGGTGTTTGATAGACCAAAAAGTCTTTGATGATCTCAGGATCCGATTTAATCGCTTTCACAGAAACTGGCTTAAATGAAGCAATTCATAGTGCAGAAATCTATTTACCGGGCTACCAATCCTATCCTGCGATGCGATAGGATGGATGGACGCAAGCAGGCAGGCGTACTTTTAGTTGCTACACCTCGGTTCGAGTTGCGAAAAGTCGGTATGGCAGATAATATTAATAGATAATTATAGATTTGAATTGATCTGTGCATCCGTTTATGTTCAAAATAGGTTTTTATTTACTTGTTGTACCGTATACATACATATATTCCTCCGCGATCTGACGACAACGAATATATGATAATGTTTAGCATATTAGAAAAACTATCTTAAAAATATGCAAGCAATTTAATCATATTAGGAGACTTTCACTTGCATTAATGTAATAACTATGTCATGATTTCGCGTAGGGCAGCATATATTGTCTTTTACACTTACTACAAAGTTCATTGCAATCACTTTTCCTTGTCACAATAAAAAGACAAAAAAATGACAGCTGTCCAATCAAGGTAACATTAGCCCAACATAAATCCATTTACAGTATGATCAAAATATATAATTTATCAGTTATTTCTATGACAGAAATAACTGGTCTAAAATAAAGCACCTACTTAGCTTAGCTTATAATTACATATACCTATACCTCTTGCAATCTGAGTTCTATATCTGACCTCGGATTAATTGAAAACTTTTTGCTACTGTGTCGAAATTCCTCGCGTGATGAATTAAAAACAAAATGATTTATACTAGCAATCGTTCGTATTACAATATTTACACCTGTGTATCGATTTATTGCTTGATTTATTAGTTTATTAATGTTGTAGTTATTTGGAACGAACCGTTTGATGAAAGTCAATGGCAATTAAACTCGTTTATTTACTGTAAAGTGCGTAGTGGCCTGTTAGTAAACGGACCTGAAGCAACTGCCAACATATTCATGGTGTTAGCTGGTTTAAATCCCAGGGCAAACCTCTGACTTTTCGGAATCATATGTGTATTGATAGTTAATCACCACGCACTATAATGGTGAAGGAAAACATCATGAGGAAACCTTGCATATTACAGTGAATTTATAAAAAAAACTATAGTATGTAAGGTCCGCCAACCCGCACTAGGCCAACGTGGTGGACTACTAACCACTCATAGCTAATAACAACTCACCAGTACAAGTACGGTTAGATGAAACATAAAAAAATATTATAGTAATATAACTTCTCCATCAAAATATAGTTTATGACTCGTATAAGTATGCGACTTGTTCGGTGCGTCGACCCCGTCTCTTTTATTTCGATCGTAGTATGAAAGTGCTCATAAACAACATTCGAATGTCTTATGTAATTCAGGATGTTATGTGTTCCAAACTTAAAAAGGAATCTTCGGTTCTGTAGCGTCGATATGCAACCTCTTTGCTTGTGGGTGATACTTGCATTTTTATAAAAAGATAGAAATATGGGCCTCTTTCACCGTATTCAAATAAACCGTTGGTTATAACTACTTTTTGAATACCTAACGTTAATTTCCAAGAAAAGTGCCGAGTATCTTCCGTAGATTTCATTAGTGAAAACCAAGTATCGGGTAACTACGTGCTGATTAAATGAATGTCATAAGAAATTGAACGAATCATTCCTTCAATTTCTTATGAGGGAGCACCTCTGTCACCCCTTCTTCTCAATCACCACGCATTATAAAGGTGAAAGAAACCGAACCGGGTGGCGGATCAAAAAATTACTGAATCCAAATGATGTTGAATATTTTAATAGGTTCAATTAATCATTTCATTTCATATCCGAAAACATTGTGAGGAAACCCGAATGCCATTTTTGTAAGAATTTATAAAGTAGGTATTTAAAGTCTACCAACCCGCACCAGGTCTACTTGGTAGACTTTAATGAGTTAACCCCTCTCAATCGTATCGTAGAGGAGGGCCTGTGCTCAGCAGTCTGACATCTAGCTGATAGAGTACTTAAGAAACTACAGATGCTCAACTGACGAAACGTATTAACTTTCAATGAAGCTATGCTTCACTCGAGATGTGTGAGCGCACGTGCCAACCATTCAAGTCATTAGTATGCACAACACACTCGTTGCCAAGTAAATTGTCTAACACCTGGTCTATAACCCGGCTACATTTAAGAATTTGATCCCTATTAGCAACATTATCGAGTGGTGTAATAATATAGCATGTGATTTTTTTTTCAACATCATTGGGTTCGATTCCTAGCTTGGCATACTGATTTATCAAAAATCTAAGTATGCAGTTCTAGTTTTCATCAAAATCGGGCTCGTAAGTCGTTTGAACATTTTTCGCTATTCCTCATAGTTTCGGATTTGCCCATCCACGCCCGCTTGAAAAACTCATCCTGTAGGTACTGTAGTAGTTTGGCACGAATATTTACGGGGAAAATATTCGTATTAAATGTTGTATTTTTGATTTAGGTTGGTTAGCAACACGACTTATACCATTTCTATTGAACATAACATTGCGTAATTTGTAAATATTATTGCTCAGTTTATTAAAAAAACCAGCAACCTTTGAATGAGTCACAATATTTAAATACCTTATTGTTTTATTCATAGATAGTCGATTCATTACCGGTTACTATCTGTTCCATGAATTATTAAGGTATCACTGATTAGAACTATATTCTTGATCATTATTTGACTGCCTCCGTGGCGCTGTTGGTTAGACGCCGCCTGTTAAACGAGAGGCCACGGGTTCGATCCCCGCACCGAGATAAATGTTTGTGCGGCCCACAAATATTTCTTCCGGGTCTGGGTAGTTGTGAGACCGAAAAGTCTTTTGCAGTTCCTGATATCCACGACACAAGACTCGATCTTATTGTGGGGTCAGGACTACGTATGTGACTGTTCGGTGTTATTTATTTATTTATTAATTCTCCCAAATTCGCCTTCCAACTGTGAATTAATCACTTCATAAACATAAGTTGTAAATGTTATCAACAATTTGCTCTGGAATCAAAATTGCAGGAAGTAACAGCGAACTGGTAATTTTTTGGCCCTTGATTGCATGATGCATCCCGTCGCTTTCCCGGTAATAACGGGATCACAGTACGAAAATCTGGACCTATTATTTTTTTATCCCGACTCGGCGAACTCATTACATCGCACCTGATGTTAAGTGCAATCTCGTGAAGGTATTTTTCAGAAATAATGAGAGTATTCATTGTAATTAGCTTTGCGGGTAACTAACACCTCAGTCCGACCCGTAAATTCGAAAATTGTAGTCTGAAAAGTCAGGAAGGGTAAAACGAACCATCTGGGGATAAATTCGGTTAATTATTATTATTTTATTAATTTTAATGTGTACAACATGTGTATTAACATTTGCGTAAATATAAGAAAATATTATTAAAATTTTTAAATATGATATTTCTGACAATAAGTATATGAATGAAAAGTACAACATTATTTGAATCTCTAAAATAAACATCAATTAATTTCAGTTTTTTCTCTACCACTCAGTTTGGAAAATAGTTTTACTAGAGAAGAACCGTCAAGAAACTCTAGCGTTGCTTTTTTAAACCATTTCATTAAACAGTAAATAACATAGGATTTAAGTACAGTATTGCATTTTCTATTTCTATGCGAAAGTCTAAGGCATTCTAAAACTTATTGTAAGTACTTGCAATTACCCATAATAAAACACAGTTATAAGGAATTTTATACTAATGGTTTTATACGTCAATTCAAGCGAACAATCTTCCTAGATGAGATTTCCTGTTGAGATTATGCAGAAATCCACAATGTTGTCAAATATGGATGTTAATAATTACCTATAATATTGTTGGTTGCTGGAAACTATACTTTAAAACCAAATTAAAATTATTTTGATATTAATAAACAATTTCCATACGCTTCAAAACATTAATGGACATTGTTATATTTTGATAAGATATCATTTTTAACAAATCAATATTCAATTTACATTGATAAACTCACTCCTTTTTTCCTAGAAGAGAGAGACAGAAGTGCTACCAGGACACCCACATTTCCCCCTTGTATGTAGCGTCCCACAATGTGATACTGATAAGGCCTATCGTTATATCAGGCACAAATTTTTGAAGACTTAAAACCATCTTCAACTCTAATTAATTTAATAACAATTAAGACATTCCAAATGTTTTAGACAAATATTGAGATTAAAATGCATTTGATATCTTTAGCATTTGGATGTTATGTGAAGGACGCTATGTATGATCCAACTAGTTCTTTAAGACAAACAGAGGACAATTATACAAAAAATAACATAAATAAACATAATCCTTTTAAGAATACTTTTGATCTAATTGGCTTCTCGTTGTATGCATGGCATATTATAATATGCAAAAATAATGTTCAAGAGAAGGTGCACTAGAAAGAAACGAAAAACATATATTATGTATATATCACCCACGATCTTTTGGCTTTCGAATGCGCTGTTGTCATGCTATTGTCAAAATATGACGAACAGTTTTTCTCTCTTCACATTTTATTATATTGGACATGTTAGTAACATTAGATTACGAGTATAAATGCTTGTGAAATATTAAGAAAACATATCTCAAACAATGTGTTACAAATTTTAATTTATGTTTCAAATTTCGTCACATGCCCGTACAATTAGGATGAATTTGAGTCTCTTACTTTTCGCTTCAATCGGAAGCTTCAATTTCATACAAGAATCAATGAAATTGTTTCTTGAAAATGAAAAAATAATTACAATAGGTTATGTTTTTTTTTTGGTATATTGGCACCATATATTTCTTCTTACCTTTAAGTAAACGACTACAAATGTGGGTAAATAGTACGCAAATGTCTCTACGTCGAAAGATAATTCCGAATTTGCTTTAACTGCCCAATTATGAAACTATATTTTAGTCAATTATCTATTTAAAAGAAAATATTTAATCGGATGGAATCAATTAAATAAAATCCCTCGAGATGCCTCGTGAGTTGCGCAATAGACCACCTTTTGTAAGATTTTGTCAGTATTTTTATTTTACTGCCTAAAACATTTTGTTGCGTACTAAATGAGTAAATTATATTCAAATGTCACACATAATCTTGACCCTAAGCTCGACCCCACATAAAGATTTCATGTATTATTTGCAGCTAATTTTAGACTTTAGGTGTCATATCACAAAACTAACACTAGATGCAAAGGCTTTTATATGCCTATATTGTATTGTATTGTATGTTTATTTTATGTAATTAAAAATTAACACTGTCTCGGTGGTACAGTTGTAGAACAGTAGGATTAAAACGATGAGTTTTCAGAATCGTATCCCGGTTCGGGCAAAGTGATATTGAATTTTTCTATTCATTACCAACCCGGATATAATACCATACCATAATCAGGATTTTGTGCCCGATATGGCGATAGGCTCGCCCCTATCACTGGAGAGTGATAGTGATACCCCTTTTGGGAAAAAGGCTTTGTTTTTGTATGTACATATGTAATTAAAAGTAGTGAAGCATTGAGGTATTATACTAGAGCGGACATCGGGAACAAAATCTCTGCGTATTGTGCGTGCACACGGGTACACAGTGAAGCGAGAGCGAAGATGATTTTACTGCGTAGGCGTAACAGAGACAGAAATAGAAGGAGCGGTACGGTACCGTTCATTTTGTTTGCAGTGTCCCCTCTAGTATACTATCTCAATGTAGTGGAGTAATTTCACTGTTACCTCAGACGACAGTAACCTCAATAGAAGTATTAATAATGATTTACAAACAACAGAATTAAAGCTACGCGACGCGATGGTTCAACTCGATTCGACAATCATCGCATTTCGTTCGTTGAGTAAAATTTCCGGAGGCTCAATCACCGTTTTCCCCGCATATTTTTTTCCCTTTTCCTTTTCATTTAGAAACGTAATACCAAACCTATAATCCTAGCAATATAAAAGACTAAAGGCGGTAGTACCTATCACCAGGTAAGCCACTCCAATAAAAAATCTATGTGATATTTTCCTTCAATACCTGCCCGCGTCCTGTCAATTATATTGATAAGAAACTTTTTGCTCGCGTCCTCTGATGGACAACCCGTAGACGGTATCAGGAAGGCAACCTGTTCCTAACTGTACCGGATCGGGTTCGATGCCCGACGCGGCACGAACACCAACGGATTTTGGCGACAAACGTAAACACCGGTGTTTTTACCTAAAAAGGAGGAAAGATTTAGGCATCATTTAGGTATTACATATTTTTTAAGAGTATTGGGGATATTTTATCTTATTAGTTTTTTTTATTATTATTGCAATGAATGCCGAGACAAGCTTGCGGTTCGTCTGATGATAAGAGATAAAACCGCTCATGAACAGTAGCAAAACTAAGCAACACTATGAATAACAAGGTATGCTTGGCATTTCACTGAGCTCGCCATCCTGAGACATAAGATGTTAAGTCTCAATATGTCCAGTAGTTGCTCTGGCTACAATGTCCATCAAACCGGAGCACAACCGTGCATTAACACTGCTATTTCAAGGGAGAAATAGACATAACGGTGGTACCTACTAGCTACCCCGGCGGCCTCTCACATATGAGAGACCTACCACCAGTAAAAGCATGAAAAATATTCTTTTTATTAGCGAAATATAAATGATTAAATTAGAAATGAGACCATACACGGTCTATTTTAAGGCACCAGACACTTCAACAATTGAGAGCCCTTAAGCCATTGTCAGCTCTTCGTTCTGTTTCCATATACAAGCATTTTTGTTTTGACCATACTAACTACAGAATATTATATAATTACATATTCAACGTCGAGTATTTTTAGTAAATTCGACTTGACATTGTTGATGTTCATGTTAATTAAGTATTATTGTCAATTTGAAAGATTTGCTAATTTGTCTCACAACAAAATTCATTGCACATTCGCAAGCAAATGCCAAATTAAACTTATACAAACGTGACCAACTTGTTAAATGTATATATTGACATATTATGTCTTTTGGCCATTTTTTTTACTGGCATAATGAGATAAGTATTGTAGAATGCATCCGGCAGTAAATACAGTTCAATAGAAACTGAAAACCCACTGGTAAAAATTGGTTTTCTCTCAAACCTTGATATAATTGTCCCGGTCTAATAACAACTTATTTTTATTTATTTTTATTTGAGTACATATTGAAATCTTAACAAAAGGTTTGTAATCATGAAAATATTCCTAATAGATTTCGACAACATAGTACATACTGTTATATACATAGATTCATGATTTGTTAATGCATTTCTTTTTTTCGAAATATTGAATCACTTTTATGCTCACAAAAAAATACTTACAGCCGCTGCCAATAAACAAACCCAATCCAAAATTTGCCGTTTTAGATTGACAGCTCAATCGTTTTTCTGATACTATATTGCCAATAATCAATCTCAGTAGTGAATAAACTATGGCAACATGACAGGAGACCAATCGAAAAGTAGAAAACAATTGACAACAAAACAGATTGACTTCAATCTAATTTTTTCGATTGATTATTGGCATCGGCCGTTAGACAATATGAATGACCCGTATTATTCTTTTGAAATCATAAAATAAATTTTAACTTGAAAAATAACCCCATAAACACAAGGCGAACCCGATACACAATACACATGCATGGGTCTATATGTTCACCTTAGTGAATTTCATAAAGTGATTTTCAGGTAGATACAAATATCCTACGAGTAACTACAGGGTTCTTTTCTCAATTATTTTTATAACTACGAGTATACAAGAAATCCCGCTTATTATTTTATTTCACAATATTTTTTCTTGATGACAAGACCTCTATGTCGTCAGCAGTAGTCACGAATGCTGGGCCTATGGTAACAGTAATTATTTTGAAACGTGTAGGTCGTGAATCGTGACCCTATATGCAATTGAATCTTGACAAAACATTTCAAAAAGGACGTATTAAAAAAAATACTATCTAATAGTTTGTATCGATAGAAAGTGAAACATGAAGGCAGATAATTTTTCATCTAAATTTCATGTTTTATTAGACCCCGAAATCTAATAAACCACTTCATGATTGTATACCTGCATCAACTCTCTCTCTTTTTCTGTTCAGCCACAAAACGTCCACTGTCCTACTGGTGGTAGGTCTCTCATATGTGAGAGGCCATCTGGGTAGGTACGACCGCAATGTCTATTTCTCCCGTGAAACAACTCTGCGTAAATGCACTGTTGTGTTTCGGATTGAAGGACATAGCCAGAGTAACTACTGGACATATTGAGACTTAACATCTTATGACTGGAATGCAGTGGAATGTTGCCACTGTTCATGAGCGGTCGTATCGCTTACCATCAGGCGAACGGCTTGCTCGTCTCATCATTCATTGCAATAAAAAAAAAAGGTTAAAAGATTAGATACAAGCCTACAAATAACAAATTTTATACCCCCTTGGCACATTAGAGTAAGCCAGCTGTGAAATCAGATGCTTAGAATTCGATCCCCGAGCCGAGAAAAATTTGGATCCCACTAATATTTATGTGTCTGTGAGTTAATATATAAAATCTCCCAGAGTTTCTGACACACGACACAATAAGGCTGATTTTAGAGTCACGCTGACCGCGCGCTGACAGTCAGCACGCAGTCAGCGTGACTCTAAAACCAGCCTTAGAGTTGCTTATTGTGGTCAGGACTATGTGTATTATTTAATTTATATTATTCTTCTACAATATTTATATACTTAACATATTTATATTTCTTTGTAAAGATGACACAAAGCATACATCACAGGTTTCTGTCAAGATGTGACTTCATATATACGTACATTGTTAAAGAATTATCCTTGAATCCTAGTTAATAGTCTAAGCTTTTACAGCGAAGTGATAAATGACTTTTTAGATATATGTGCGAGAAAATTATTTAAAATTAAATGCATATTATAATTTTAAGTATTTATTATTTTTATAATGCATTATATTTTATGCAGACAATTGCAATATTATTACTAAGGTCAAGTCTACTTATTTTTCTGTTTTTTGTCTGCCATTTGTGTTTCTGGTGAACAATAAAGCTTTGAAATAAATAAATAAATATTTCCTAATCACTTGGCTAAAAAAGTTCATATGATATAAGTATCTAATAATAAATATTTTTTTTACCTTAGTTACATTTACAGTTTTTAACAAAACGATACCAACACTAGGCATTATTTAATAAATGATATCACTTTAAACGCTTAATGCATTTTAAGAGTAACATTTTTGTTTATTTATATAATTATGTATAAATAAGATATATATAAAACAATGCAATTTATCTTAAATCTAAACTTTCAACGGAATCTCCTGTTTACAGGAAAACGAAGTAGATGTATGTAGATTGTAGGCGTAGGGAAAATATTTTTGAATAATAAATATACCCAGCAATACCACAATACACATCGCAAACATATTCAATTGTTTCTTACTCGTAAATATCTGTATCTAACTATACAATTCGGCGCCGAAAACGATTCTTAAATATTTAATCTTAACTAATATTGTAAAGTTTGTGAGACCGAAAAGTCTCTCGTAGTTCCTGATACCCACGACACAAGACTCGATCTTAGTGTGGGGTCAGGACTATGTATGTGACTGTTGGGTGTTATTATTATTAAAGAGGAAATATTTATTTGTTTGTTTGCATTAAATAGGCTTAGAAAATACTGTCCCGATTCCAAAAATTCTTACACCATTAGAATCCTACATTATCCCTGATGAAAATACGAGATTAGAATTTTTTTTTTTTTTTTTTTTTTATTCTGGCCTGGCATAGTGGCCGCATTGCGCCTGATGGTGAGCGCAAATGCCGCCCAGGCAGAGTGTCTACTGGCATAGGACGGCAGTCCCATGTCAATAGACACAATTATGCCGGCCTGCTAGCACAATTATGCCGGCCTGCTATTTTTCAAAACCGCACCCTAGTGGAGCTTGGTTGAGCCCGTAGTTTTCATAATTGTGATTTATACTTACGTACTATTCTTATACGATAACTGGGGAGTAGACAGCCTCCATAGCGGTGTTGGTTCAGAAGTTATATGAAAAACGACTAGCCTTGGTTGCGATCCTTCTACCGAGAGTAACATATGAGAGTTTCGGGTGTGGGTATTGTGAGATCGCAAACTACTGCGCATTTTCTGATACAAAAGTCTAGTTAAAAAGAAAAATACATACACTTGTTACATATTTATTTGGGGTCAGGATTTTAAGTGGCCCTCGGGCGCAATGATTCTAATTAATATTACGTAAAATAAAACTATTGTGTAAAACACAGGAAACATTTTAAATTCCTTAGTAATTCAACACCCGCATTGTGTTAGGGTCAAATAATAAATATCGTATAATAAAACGATAAACAATAATACAACCACGTTTTGCGATTAAAACATTTCGCCATGGCAATATTTAAAGTTTTAATCCCGAAAAATAGCTACAAGTAACAACTAGCATATCCCAGACGTAATAAAAAAATGAATAGGACAAACTAACGGCCGATGCCAATATTCAATCGAAAATATTAGATTGAAGTCAATCTGGATTGTTTTCTACTTTTCGATTTGTCATTTACCATGTTGCCATAGTTTTTTCACTACTGAGATTGATTATTGGCAATATAGTATCAGAAAAAAGATTGAGCTGTCAATCTCAACCGGCAAATTTTAGATTGGGTTTGTTTATTGGCAGCGACTGATAGACAATATTATTAGATTTGGCCAGATTTTAACTCGCTGACATAGTATCCCTATGAAGCTGTCGCGATTCTAGTCCCGCCTGTATATTTAGGTCCGATTTAGAATAGACCAACACAGAATTATAGGCGCAATGAGCCTTAGGTATTGGTCTATTTGTATTGCACTAGATTTACCAAGAAGTAACTGGAAATGGACAATAATTTATTTCCAATTCCTCCTATCAATTTAACTTTCTGATTAATATCGTTGCGGGTTAAAGACATATTAGACATTCCGGGAGCCTCGGCGAGCTTCAATGCTCGGTGTCATTCCATTGCGTGCCACTGTCGATCCTGGCTTACAGGAGTTACAGTGGTGGTTGTGAGGGCGGGACGGTCTCCAATGACCAAGAAGTGTGTTGAACTAAATATAAAATGTTACATTGCCTAAGCTGTTTTAAGTTGGCGCCTGTCTAAAACCCCTTTATTGATAAAACTTGCAGTAAGGAAGGTCGTTTTTTTCACGAGATAATTTAAAAAATACATTAATCAGTATTAAATTTGAGTACATTTTGTTTCCATGTTATTACGGCTGAATTAAGGCCAAAGGTCGAGCCATTTCCGTATGCTTCAAGTATGATCCATAAAAAATAGAAGGCTTAATTACCTATTGTACGGTTTGTTTTGATGGAAGAATTTGTAAACCCATATGTATATGGCAGCTACTTAAAGGCACTGCCACGTAGCCATTCGATATTCAAAATTGTATGGTTTAAAGTCACTTCTACATACAGCCGCTGCCAATAAACAATCCCAATCCAAAATTTGCCGTTTAAGATTGACAGTTCAATCTTTTTTCTGATACTATATTGCCAATAATCAATCTCAGTAGTGAAAAAACTATGGCAATATGACAAGAGACCAATCTAAAAGTAGAAAACAATCCAGATTGACTTCAATCTCATTTTTTCGATTGATTATTGGCATCGGCCGAAAGTTACCCAACCATCTAGCTGCTGATCCAACGGATTCTAAACTAGGTTGGTATTGTGTTAGAATATTTAGACATGGCGATGAATTAGAAAAGCCAAGAATCATACTTGATGGCTTAAAATTTAAGAGGAGATAATATGTCCAGCAATAAACTCGTCCGGAAAATTGGATTAATGAAGAAAAATAATATTTTACCATACACGTTACTTTACGATAAAGATGTTATTTTTTCCTATCGATAAGATTCACAAAAATTACAATAAATATATTCTAGAATTTGTTTATGCGACCATTCATCACGTTTCATTATGCGCAATATTAAAGACCACAATTACCTAATAGCTTAATAATTGTTTTTTGAGTGACAATAATTTAAATAACTTAATTATACAAATTAGTCTGAACTTGATAAATCAGGTTTCATTGATTTGTTAACACGCATAAAAAGTCATCAACCTATTTAAATACACGTGCCCGCGCATTATTGAAAATATACATTCTTGTGGCGCAGTTGGTTAAAAATCTGGCTGTGAAAGAAGAAGTCGCGGTTTCGATATATTTTTCGACACAAATTGTGCAATTTAAAAATAAAATATTTGTTAGTGGGTCTGTGTGTTTGTGAGACTGAAGAGTCACTCATAGTTTCTAGTGCCGACACTTTAGTGTAGGATTAACGCCCAAATACTGGAACGCAACTTAAATATAACTTGCGCTTAACTACGTTAATCCCGATTAAATGTACTGGCTAAGTGGGCCGTGCGCTGTTAAGAGCAACTTATTATTTGAATGGCGTTCCAGTATTCGGGCGTAAGAGAGTTATAGTGGCTGTTGGATGCATTTATTTAAACAGAACTTCACTTTTATTAACCTATAAAGCCTTGTTATGCCATGCTTAAATTAATTAGTTTCAAATTTAGTTTGGTGCAGATACGGTGTGTCTTTTAATTTTGTTTATCCATTCATAAGATACTTTATTGCGAAAATATTGACTAACCGAAATCGATGTAGTTCTTTATATCCTAGAAAATACAAATTGATATTCATTCCTTCAGTCCTACACTTCTGTATCAGTCCATATACTTCCCACTGCAGGGCACGGGCCTCCTCTATAATCGAAAGTACGATTGAGAGCCTACACTCCAGTTTAAATGTATTCGTGTATTTAAACAGTTTCCACTGAAACGTGACAAAATCTCATCATGAGCTCCAATGACCCGATGACATGCTTCATTGTAATTAAGGTCGCAGAACCTACTTTTGTTTCTATCTCTTAAGTCAATGTCAACAGATTTTATTGGTACAGTTACTGATGTATCTCACGGCAGCTTATTGTTAATTAACGAGACACAACATAATTGTGTAGATAAAATTAAAACTAAATCATTTTAGTATATAATCATATGAGAAAGGCCATATCGCTTACTATCAGGCGTATAGCGCGGCGTGCTCGTGTCGCCATTCCTTACAATAAACAAAAAAGAAAAATATATTAAATGGCGGGTGGTTAGTGCATCGTCAAAGCTGGATTTGTGTACTATAGTATCATTAATATAAGCATATACGACGAATTTTTAATACGCAGCTCAGGATAATTTAGCCAACTATTACGAAAATTGCTAATCTAAATATTTTACATAAACATGCGTCTCAAGTTTGTATATTTGATTAAATATTCAGCCTATCGCCGCCCGCTGTATATTTGCTTGATGAGGTTAATTAGAAATTCTTTATCAGCACATCTACGCCCCAATGCGGATCCCTCTACAATCAAGACGATTGAGAGGGGTTAGGTTATATAGTTCACCACCCTGGGCTATTGCGAATGACATAACATAGAAATTCTTAAAAAGCGCTATGATATGCAGGTCTCCTCGCGTAATTTCCTTTTAAAGTTAAAATGAGTGGTGATTGACTATCAATGTGTACCTATTGATAGTCAATCACCACTCATTTTAACATGTGTGTACATGACGCCGAAAATTTAGAATTGCGCCCGGGGACTTGAACCCGTGACCACCGTGAATATGTTGGGGCCGCGTCTGGTCCATTAACAACAGACCACCATTCACTTTTTTTATTAAATTATTACATCAAATGTATATGCTAAACAATCAATTTGACGCATCTCATAATTCCTTCCCTTGAGACCAATGTCATCACTTATCAAGTTTTTGTGTGGAAAAATCACACAAAAGCCTTCGTGACAATACGTAGGTCAACCAATTTTCCCATCATTTTCGAAACATGACATTGCGTATCTGCAATTCAGAATGTGAAGATATCATATTCCGCTCAAATTGTTGGCCAAGCTTTGAAGAATGTGGGAAAATTTTCTTGAGAGAAATACAAAAGAAAATACAAAAATGACCTGATTGATATGACTTTCTCTGTGTCACATACGTTCCAATGCAGGGCACGGGTCTCCTCTACAATCGAATGTACAATTGAGTGTGGTTAAGCTATATAGTCCACCACGCGGGCCTTATGCGAGTTGGCGGATTTTACATACCATAGAAATTGCTATGGCATGCAGGGTTTATCACAATGTTTTCCATCACCGTTTATTGCGTGGTGATTTACTATCAATACACACATGACTCTGACAAGTCAGAGGTGTGACCTGAAATTTGAAACCGTGACCACCGTGAACATATTAGCAGCAGTTTGACGCATGTTCCATTTACCAACAGGCCACCACGCACTTCTTTTTCTTGTAGAATATTGTTCCTATATTAATTGTGTTGTGTTTGTGTTTCAGTTCGATGACTTCGTGAGATCAATCCAGGTGGACCCGCACTCCGCCCTCTTCAGACTCGTCACCGACGGACAGCCTCCCTTAAGGTACATAATTCCTTTATAGTTTATTCACTAATCATATCAACCCTTTTCCCAGAAGGGGCAGGCAAAAATGTTATCAGTACACCTATGTTTCGCTTTGATTCACTAATTGTGCTTATATCAATATTCATAATAATTTCTCTGCGGCATAGGGCTTTATTGGAAAGGTTACTGTGTTGTTGCAAAATCCAAATTGGCAGAAGTATACCTGATTTCAATATACAAGTTCAATTCCCTGTATATTATCAAATACATAAACTCATGCCTTATTCCAAGAAGGTAGGCAAAGGTGCCACAAATTACAATGACACAAACGTTTCGCTTTGTGAGCTCCGTCCTGCGAAGTGATAGGGGGCGAGCCTATCGTCATATCGGACACAAATTCATGATAATGAACGGAAAATTCAATACCACCTCGCCCAACCCGGCGTTCGAACCCGAGACATCAGCGTTGTAATCGTTCTGTAATACAATTGCGCCATCGAGGCAGTCGTATAATATTATATACCCAAAAACATTTGGAAGCAAATTACCATTCAGTGTGAGGGTATTGTGAAATTCAGCAGATACTGATCAAGGCACATCCGGCGCGGTCACGGGTCAATGCATGCGTACCAACATTTGTCCCATGTTATTTAGGGATATTATTAACAGATACGAATCACAGACCACAGTGCCCTTAGTTACTAAATAACTGATTAGGAATTCACTAATCCTTACTAATATTATAAAGGTGAAAGTTTGTATGTATGTTTGTTACTCTTTCATGAAAAAACGGCTCAACAGATTTTGATGAAATTTGGTATAGTGATAGCTGACACCCTGGATTAACACATAGGCTACTTTTTATCCCGAAAAATGTAGTGTTCCCGTGGGATGAGTCAGGAAACCAAATATACATATTTTCTACTCTTTCAAATTCAAATTGTTGGCACGGGATGTCCTCTCCTACGGAAGGGAAATATAGTCGACGGCACGCGGGAAATATAGTTAGTAGACACGCGAAATAATATGTTCTTGATGTGGATTGGACTCAAAAACTATCTGCACCCGGGCGAAGCCGGGCCGGGCCGCTAGTAATGTATATATGTTTATCCGTTCTTAGAAAAACCACGTATTCTTACGCCCAATAATCGTCCTATCCTTTTTCCTTCCCGCTTCTCTCCTGATTTGATGGGCCGGCAACACATTTACTATCCAAGTATTAGGGATGTTCAGGGGCCTGGGGTAATGTTCACTATCAGGTTACCTGTTTGCTCGTTTAACCTACCTGTAGTGTTTGTATACTTGTCTCGGGGGCACGCGCAGCGGGGGAATCAGTCACGTCCGAGCCGGGAGTGAGAGCGGGCGGTTAACCTCAGCCGCTGGTGACTTGACGAGCCAAAGACACCCCCCTGTGTCAGAATTGAACACAACACTACCCATTGTACTTTATAAAAAAAATCAAGTTTGTGAAACCGGCGTTTACTGATGAGCACCATATTGGCTAGATTCATAATGTTCGTCAACGGGAACCGCCGTTTTCTGTATCTTATAATTCGGGCTTCTGATATTAGCATGAATAAGCTATAATGTATACTTGCATGATTGTATCGAATGGCATGGGACCGCCGACTGATGCCATTTGATACTCCGCCTGGACGGCATTTGCGCTAACCATCATTTTAAAAAGTTTAGGGCGTCCAATTTTCAGAAGCAGTGAAATACACGAGTAATAGAAATACTTAATGTATCTATGCAAATGAATTGATACACATTCAAATATATAAAAGTATATTTCTAAATGTCACAATGGTTGAGGCCGATTAAATCGCCCATGCATAATTGTAGTTTGAATAACTAAGTCGCTGGCAAAGGTCGACACTTCCTTTGTGAATCAGATCTAAGGAATGATAGTGTATTGAGGATAAAGGCTTACAAGTAGATCGGTGATTATAGATTATATTTAAAGTCCCGGTTTAAAGGAAAATCTTGACACAAATGATCAATGCGTGTTAGACTAGTAAAAGCGGTTAGTCTCTGACCCGCAAAAAAAATCCTATGTTCCAACGTCGTTCATACGTCGTTTATGAGCGGTCGTATCGCTTACCATCAGGCGAAAGGCTTGCTCGTCTCGTCATTCATTGAAATAAAAAAAAAAAAAAAAAAAAAAAAAAAAAAAATACGCAAGTTTACCAATGTGCCTAGGACTCGACAAAATATTCGAAACTTCTATGATACGTATAACTATATAAGGTCAGTCATAAAGGATATATAAAGCCGAAAGCGGGATGCTACAATCATAACAAACAAACAAAAACATGTCCGATAGTAAAAGTTGTTCATTAATCATTATGTATGATGAGTGTAGCATCCCCTTTCGGCTTTATATATTCTTTATAACGAACCTCATAGGCTAACCATATTGATTTTTAGAAGTGGAAAACTTAAATCTTATTGCGGACATCGAACACTCAAACTTTGTTTCGGACCATAGAGTAACTCTGCTTCTTTAGTTTACGCTCAGTGGTTGAGATACATTTAAAATGTAATTATACAAGTGATTTACATTTCATCAGCATTAAAAGTAATTTATTACAGTAGGTATAGGTAGTTTTTACTTTTTAGATGCCAAAAGAGAAGATAAACATATAAAAATCGCAAATTTAAACTACAAAATACGTAATGATTTAATTCAAGGCCGACCATCACATGTAAAATATTGACTCTGGGAAATTACGTCATAGAAAGAGACCCAAAGAGATTTTACGTAAAACATTTTATTTTACATCAAAATATTCTCCCACAATAATGCTTAAAAGTAGTAACAATAGCGTAAATAGTAATTATTAAACATATTTATGAAGGCAGCAACTTGCGTAAATCTTAAACAATTGAATACTAACAAGTATAACTATAAATATATTTTATTTACAAATATGGATACCTGTGAGATTATTTATAAAAACTTGTACATACTTGCGTCATAATATTAGACCTTGGTTTTCCTTTAAACATATGAATAAATTACTAGGTAACCTAGGCTTCACTTACACAATCTTTTTAACGATACATAAATATCGTTGACTTCAAATAAATTGGTTTTCATAATGTGCAGACATGACCAAAAAATATTTATTAGGTATAACTGTATGTATGATGTGTTGAAAACACTTACACCACGACCTATTTGCGGCCCGCATCTTACTATTTTCTGCACCTTTTTAAAAAAGTGAAGGAATCATCGCGACAGCCGACACATCACAGATGTTTTAAATTAATTTCTATGATATATAAAGTCCTCTAACCCTCAATAGACTATCGGAATCATACTTGATGCTTTTGATAGCAAAGCAATCTCTTACAGCCGTTCTCAATAATCTATCTATCTTTAACAAGAGATCTCATTACATATTACGATGCATTTCATGTTTCAGTTAAGAAAGATAGAGAGAAATAAATATGGTGCACATGTTTAAAGATAGTTAGGTAAGACAAACCTATATTTCAAT
This sequence comes from Hyles euphorbiae, assembly GCA_023078785.2. Taxonomy (NCBI): domain Eukaryota; kingdom Metazoa; phylum Arthropoda; class Insecta; order Lepidoptera; family Sphingidae; genus Hyles; species Hyles euphorbiae. The sequence goes on from CM041048.1 coordinate 7,644,451, forward strand.
CTTAGTTTATTAATGGTATCTATTTTAACCTCTTGTTAAAGATAGATCATCATCATCATCATATCAGCCACAGGAAGTCCACTGCTGAACATAGGCCTCCCCCAATGATCTCCACAATGACCTGTTGGAAGCGGCCTGCATCCAGCGACTTCCTGCGACCTTAGTCAGATCGTCCGTCCACCTTGTAGGCGGGCGTCCAACACTTCGCTTGCCTGTACGTGGCCTCCACTCGAGAACCTTTCGGCCCCAACGGCCATCGGTTCTACGAGCTATGTGCCCGGCCCACTGCCACTTCAACTTGCCAATCCTATGGGCTATGTCGGTAACCTTGGTTCTCCTACGGATCTCCTCATTTCTGATTCGATCTCGTAGGGAAACACCGAGCATAGCCCGCTCCATGGCTCGTTGAGTGACTTTGAGCCTTTTAATGAGACCCACAGTGAGAGGCCACGTCTCGGTGCCGTATGTCATCACTGGTAACACACAACTATCGAAGACTTTCGATTTTAGGCACTGAGGTATTTTGGACGAGAAGACGTCGCGAAGTTTCCCGAACGCTGCCCAACCGAGTTGGATTCGCCGATTGACCTCTCAGTCGAAGTTGGACCTGCCTAACCGGACCACTTGTCCTAAATAGACATATTCGTCTACAACTTCGAGAGTCGAGCCCCCAACTCCAATGGGGGTGGGCACAACATGGATATTCGACATGATCTTCGTTTTATCCATGTTCATTTTAAGACCCACCTGTTGGGAAACTCGATTAAGGTCTTCGAGCATAGTGCTAAGGTCTTCCAGCGATTAGAATAAAGATAGATAGGATATAGAGAATGACCGTTAGTCTGCCGTATCGGCCAAGTTACAAGCGCTTCCAATTTATTCTCCTTCTACAATCGTTAACGCCTTGACGTAATCGCTAACGTTTCATTTTCCCAAATCTAATTGCAACTTGGATAGCATTTGTATGGGATTTAGCGTTTGACGTTATAGAAAACGATTATATTCTATTCTGTCGTAACAAATGAACAGAAAACCTTTTTTTTATCTAGGATTTTTCTATTCTTTTTCTCTGACCACGTGATTTATCGATGTTAAATGTCATTAATATCATATTTTTTTAGTTTTCCACTGGCGATTACGATTGTAGCAACTTGGCTAATCCCCCAGTTGTAGCGAATTATGGACTGATACATTATTTAAGCAATATACCTCTGTATTTAATAGTCATTTTTTGTTTCCAGACAATGCCTCCACCCCGAAGCATGCAGCAAGGAGCTAACCCTGCCGGCATACTACGCGCGGTTCCACGACCTTCGCAAAGAGTACGTCCGCGCGTACACGCTGCGTGCGGTGGCGCCTCCCAGGGCGCAGGCGCCACCGCCGCCCCCGCCCCCGGACCATCCCGGGTCACTGCTCGATATGCTCAACTGTATCCTTTCAAAATTAAATGACGATTCTGTATCTACATACGTCCGACTGCAAGGCGTGGGCTGACTCTACAATTGAGAGTATGATGTGGTTAGGCCATATAGTAAAGTTTAGCAGTTTTAATAAAGTTTTCTTATTGCTATGAATGGCGAGACGAGCATGCTGTTCGCCTGGTGGTAAGCTATAATAAGTAGCCCCCTCCAAGTCGAGCTATAGGCCGTAACATCCTTTTCTCGAAGCAATTCAGACCATTTTCAACCCCCTATAACTTCGTTGTGGCTAAAGCATGAAGCCTGAATTTTCATTTACTAAGCAGGCATTGTGTAAAAACGGTATATTTAAAATTTCATTCAATTTGAACCAGTAGTTTAATAATTGTAACTAGTCAAACTTTCTTAATTTTGTCACTCACTGACTGACTGACCGATCATCAAAAGTCTAAGGCACTTCTAGCAGACATAGAACCTTCAAATTTAGAATATAATTAGTGTTTAGTGTCTAAAGTAAGGGAAAATTCAAACATTTCATAATTTGTGTCTAGTTTTCTAGATAGACCAACTGCGTGAATAACTTTGTAATCCCATATAAATGTATAGGATTACAAAGTTACATTTGCTGTTAATGAATCATTGTACCCGTATATAATGGAATAATAGTTGTAGATAGATATCTATATATATGAGGCATAACAGGAGGGGATATAGAGAGGGAAATGGTGTATTCAGCCCATGAAACTGTATAACATTCCTCTAGAAAAACATGACGAAGAAAAACTTGCAAATAAATAGACTAAATAGCTCGAAAATATCAACTACAATGAAAGAAAGAACATTAATAATCAAATCCGCTATATTTGTGATAAATTGATACCTACAAAAATAAGAAAAATCCATAAGACAGAGGCTTTAAGAAAAATCGTTAGTGATATTCTGGTAGTAAGAAGTACCGAAAAGGAAAAAAGTAGGACTCTACAAAAAGACGTTAGATCCCATCAAAAACATCCTGTAAAAAAATTCCAAGTCTCGCAGCTCAGGTTTTCTACCGCAAAAAGTTGTGAGATGCATGTAATACAAAGTCGATTAATTTATTTAGTCCTTAAGGGACCTTCTATATAAAGTTATTACGTTAGTTATTACCATATCAATATTAAAAATTCTTTACGTTTTAAATAAATAGATCTAAGGAAGATAACACATAACATATATATCAAACTAAATATTTATCCTGCGTGCATCTTCAATTAAAGGAGAGTACAGCTTAGCGTAGGTATTCTCTATCTACCAATCGAACCTAGGGACATGCAATCATTAATACATTAAATATTTTCGAATATTCATTGCAAGATACTAACCATCATGCGCAAATAATGATATCATGCAGTCAAAACTGCGTGGTGGTAGGTTGGTAAATGGACCAGACGCGGATGCCAAAATCCACCCGCCTATAATAGGCTAGACTGGAGGACTTTATGGCCTAACCACTCTTAATCGTACTCTCGTTTATGGAGGAGACCCGTGCCCTGCATTAGGACGTATATTGGCTGATACAATACAGCTCAATCACTTCCGCCATATTTCCACTTTTGCTTTGATATATATCAAAATAAAGTTCCTTATCCCTACATAGATTTAGGTATAACTCCATACGCGGGAGAGAACTTCTACGCAGCAGAGGTGAAAGACATGACTAGCATTATACAGAGGATAATTTCAGATGGTAAGTACTTACCAACCACTCATACTTACCTTGTAGAAGAGACTAGGAAGAACTTCTGTGCTTTCAGGCGTTTTGCCATAGCCCATACCTATTACAGGAACCAGGTATAACAGCGCATATAGGTCCCATTTAAATGTCATAATGATTTGATCCGTGGTGCTTTACAGCTGGCTTCTCCGGCTGCAAGTCTTTTCGCGAGGTCGGCGTTTACGGTAGGATTACAAAGCTGAGGACCAGGGTTCGAATCCCGGATCAAGTCAGAGATTATTGGATTTTTCTATTAATTATCAACCCGGAGTCAGGAATTTATGCCCTATAGGCTCCCCCCCCCCCTCCCCATCACATCGGCGTAATTTGGGTGTTGCACCTCTGCCTACTCATTTTAGTAACGAGGTGTGAGTTTATATATGTGTGCATCTTATTCACTTGTCTTGTTAGTTCCTAATTTAAAAATATCACAGACATACATAAAAAGAGAGCTCCCTTTGGCTCAATAATCTTTGGGAATAAAATATAATGGTTATTTATGTTTCATTGTTTTTAATTTGTCTTTTTTTTTTGCAGGTTTCCGGTTAGAACTTCCAGAGACTGTGGACTTAGTTTTAGAAACAGGAATATGGTGAGTTTTTGCTTTAATATATGTAGTTATTATTGTAATCAAAATTGTACATCAACATGAATAAAAATAAGTCGAAATCCACTATAATCATAATTTTATAAGATTTTCTTCGTACACTAGTTTTTATTGGTCTCTTAGATGTCAGAAGTCACCTGGGTAGGTACCACCGCAATGTTTATTTCTCCCACCAAACAGCAGTGTAAATGTACTGTTGTGTTTCAGTGTGATGGATGTTATAGCCAGGGTAACTAATGGACATATTGAGACATAACATCTTACGTCAAGATGGCGAGCTCAGTGGAATGCCAAGCATTGCATTGTGTGCAAGGTGTTGTTAGGTTTTGCTACTGTTCATGAGCTATCGTATGACGTATCACTTACCATCACGGAACGGCATGCTGGTCTCGCGTATCAGTTCACTGTGGCGCCTTATGAAATTATTATAGCAACATAAGTTTGTAGCTGCTATCTAACATTGCTTCTTATGACAAAAAGGTCTAAGGATTTCCAGTTTTGTAGTTGATAAGCGTATAATTCCAAAGCTGGCGTTACTTTTTCTATATTTAGTGTCTATACACAAAAATAATTTAAATGAATATAGATTCATTTAAATTATTTTTGTGGTAGATAGATAAGTTTAAAGTTATTAGGAATATCTTTTAACCCATTGCGGCACGTAGATATTGATAGTTTGGTGTGGTTTGGTGTTAGTTTCATTATATTGCAATCCTCATTTAATTGAAATTGTGACATATAAAGATATTCGGAAATTAAAATTTTATTATAAGCTGGTCTATATACACTTCTTTTAGTATAATTATTGTTTGTTATGTTTATACGAAGCATGCAAATTGGTTGACCTTTGATCTTAATTCAGACCTCATAAAAATGGAATACTGATAAATTAGTTTTACAATTATCTCGTACAAAACCAGACCTGACTTACCAAAGGTTTTATTAATACTGTTTATCTCGTTAAGTTTTAGGTTAACTTTACCAAACAGTATTAAAAGGCGCCCTCTATCTATGAATATGTATTTTGCACTAACTTTAATTCAATGATACGCCACGATTTATATTTAACAAATACTAACGCCCTTATTCATAAGGAATTTGAGTCAATAGTTATTATAAAATTGTCTCAAAAAATGCGCGTTTTGCAATAGCGTTATTTATTACTAGCTTTACCCGCGACTTCGTCCGCGTGGAATTTAACAAAAACTTTATTTTTCTAATATAAAAGATTTTTTCTAAAATAAATGTAGCCTAAGTTACTCCTTATTATAACAAAAAAAAATCTAAGGTCATTTCCGTTATAGGTATCATGTATATAACGATATGTAGTTGGTTTTTTTTTTATTTTCACTTTACAAACAGACACTTCAATTTTATTTATATGTATAGATGTTATTTATTCAAAAAAATATTCGGTAATCACTACTTGCAAAGATTTGCGGATGCGTCTCAGAACTGAACCCTAACTCACATGGTCTCGGGCATTTGTGTGCCAGATTTTATTACAATCCGATTGCTTCTATCACGGGTAGCAGTCCTATTTGCCATAAGAAACAGCCCAAGGAGCTCTCATATCTTTATTCTCGAATATTTTACTTCTTCGTTTTCTTTTTAGTAAATGTCCGATATAGCCCGCTAAGTAAGGAAGCGAAGTCGCGGCAAGGTCGATCTCTAGAGGACAAACGGACGATCAGTTGATAAGCTATGATCTTTGCATGTTTTCGCCACATGCCACTATCGTATGAATGGAGTACAGTGTGCAAACGTTCATAATAGCGCAAACGACCGGCCCGACGAGCTGGGGGTCGAGGTTCGAACTTGTATGTTGTGTGAAGTTATAGTGCAAATATAGTATTAGATATAGTACCCAATAATAGAAAGAAAGAAGAAAGAATTGATGTATTTGTCAAAGTCCGGCCGAGCCATGGCAAAGATTGCATGGATTGCATGGCCGAAAATGATAAGTATAATAGAGAATAGTATTGATATTTAGAAGTGGAAAACTTAAATCTTACTCCAGACCTCAAATATCCCTCATCCCTCATCCCCTCAAAAAACCCTTTAAACAATTTTTACTCGTGGTACTTGGTAGGTCTCTAATATGTGAGATTGAGAGGCTGCCTGGATAGGCATCACAATGTTTAATTCTCCTGACAAACAGCAGTGTAAATGCACTGTTGTGTTCCGGTTTGATGGATGTTGTTGAACCCAAAGTAACTGCTGGACATATTGAGACATAACATCTTATGTCTCAGGGCGGCGAGCGCAGTGGAATGCCAAGCATTGTTTTGTAATTCATGGTGTTGTATGGTTTCGCTCTGTGGTTTTGCTGTGTACATGAGAGATCGTATCGATAACCATCAGGTGATTCATGATTGGAATGCCCATCAGGCCATTCATTAAAAAAAACAACAATGGGAACTACAAATACAGCCTGATTCCGTCACTCAGCCGCGAGATAAATGAAAGCTTGATACAGTGAGACTAAGGGCCGAAACTGCGTTAAGCGGGCACTCGCGCGGTTTCATACAAAAGTGCTCCGTCACGGGTATCCGCGCGGGCGTCCAGCACGGGGAGGCGCGTCCCGCACCCGCGCCGCGGGACCCGCCTTCGTGCGTCGGAACCTGTCGCGGGGGCACGCGCGGTAAAGCGCGCGGTGTCCGCCAGCGGTAACATGACGGTGATGGCATAGGGCACCGAGACGTGGCCTCTCACTTTGGACTTCATTAGAAGGCTCAAAGTCACTCAACGAGCAATCGAGAGGGCTATGCTCGGTATTTCCCTACAAGATCGACTCAGAAATGAGGAGATCCGTAGGAGAATAAAGGTCACCGACATGACATAGCGCAAAGGATTCTATAGATGATTCATAGCGAAAGGTTCTAGAGTGGAGGCCACGTACAGGCAAGCAAAATGTCGGACGCCCGCTTACAAGGTGGACGGATGACCTGGCTACATTTGCAGGAAGTCGCTGGATGCAGGCTGCTTCCAACAGGTCGATGCGGAGACCGTTGGGGGAGGCCGATGTTCAGCAGTGGACTTCCTGTGGCTGAGATGATGATGATGAATATACTTGAGCAAAAATAAATATTTTTTACTTAGCGCAATGTTATTGCCAGCCTTTCCGTTGGTGATATGACTGATACAGATAAGTTAAGACCCTTAAGTTGTTGACCATCAAATATGGTTCCAGTTTCGAAGATAATTCGCCATAGACCGGTATCGAAACTTTAAAATATTTGTACAATGAGTTTTCATTTTCTCTTAATTTACTGAACTTTACAACAAATTCTCCGCCTAGCAACCTAAATTCAATAAACAGCCTACCTGGCTGTCGTTTTTTTTGCTAGTCGTCGTTTTGCTACGTAATAATATATTAAGCTCTCCATCGACACGACTGTACATGCACACCTTTAAAATTGAACCAGTGACACCGTAAATCCGGTCTCCGCGACGGGTACCCGCGACGGGGACCGTAGCGTTCTCACGGAGCCCGCCCGCGTGTTTACGCGAGGAGACGCGCGACGGTTGCCCGTCGCGGGCGCCCGCTTAACGCAGTTTCGGCCCTAAAGTATCTCGTAATTTTTCATATCCACAACACAAGGCACAAATCTCAATCTTAGTCTATTCTTGTTATTATTCTTCTTAATCTTGCACTAGGAATATATGTTGGCACCAGCAAGGACCGCAGTCATCCTGATATGGGCGAAGAAGGCCATGGAAGGGTTTTAGTCGGTATGTCGGCGTAGGATTTCAGCGTCAGGGACCCAGCTCGGCATTAACATCCAAGCGCCAAACTGGAAGGCCGGTGACCCCGACATATCCTTTCTGCACCCCTCCCCTAGGGCTTGCAGGAAGGGAATCATAAATAATTTTTGCCTTCGTAAAAGCGAAAAAAAAGGAATATGTATATATTACGGGCATTATTAAATTATTTATATTACTTATGTATGTTTTTTTTGTATTGTTATTACTTATTAGTTTATGTATGTATTAAGCTTTAGGAGAATTCTTTATTAATGTTTTTAATGACAAATTACAAAACAACAAACATAACAAAAAATACACTCGAATTGTAATTTGATGCGTTCCGTTATTGATTGTATAAGCGCATTACAGCCGCACCTCAGAATTGCATTGCATAAACTACGGAATCATTTTCATATATTTTGTATGAGCCGACAATCTTCATTTCCATATTGTAGCCGTGCAATATTTTTAATGCATAGGTAATCAATTGATTGATGACTGGATTGAATTAATCCGTTTGTGAACTAGCAATTCATGAATTATTTCATCTTGGTATTATTTAATTTTAATAAAAACATATTTTTTAAATTATAATTCTCGCGTATTTCTAAACCAAATCAGGCGTCGTACCCAGTTCTTTTAGGTTCTAAGGTTTTAAAACTTTCAATCAAATTACGTTTATAAATATAATACGTATAACATTTCATAATACAAAATAGCGGGGATTCACAAAACTCCAAATTTTATCTCAAGAAGGAACAATAATAATATCTATACAACTGCTTTGCACACTAACGGCCGACGCCAATATTCAATCGAAAAAATTAGATTGAAGTCAATCTGGATTATTTTCTACTTTTCGATTTGTCATTTACCATGTTGCCATAGCTTTTTCACTACTGAGATTGATTATAATTGGCAATATAGTATCAGAAAAAAAGATTGAGCTGTCAATCTCAAACGGCAAATTTTGGATTGGGATTGTTTATTGGCAGCGGCTGTTAGTTGTCATTGTTATAAATAAGGAATTAAAAATTAAGGAATTGAAAATGAATTTCTAGGATTAATCTCCGCACGCACAAATATTGTATGAGAAACAAATAAAGGTTCGCGATATCTGAGATGAAAAAACATACCTCAATAAATCCTTGTGTGCGATTTAATTTAATCTTATTTTGCCGGATCTCTATCCTAATCTATTTTTGTCTCTGAAATAACATTAATTATTACATTATTTATTTGATAAATATAATTTATTACTATTGTGTATCTATTGACAATCTTCGTCCACCTGAAGTCAATGTGATTATGATATCGTGATTTGATACTGATATAATTTTATAAAGACTTTCCTCTACACTTTATATTAAAAGGAGTTTACTGTGTGCTGTCATTAAAGAAAAGTGAAATATATTGGTCACCTGTGCCCAAATTGAGGGGCTAATTCTAGAATTTTGACTAATCGGAAATTAAGAACAGTCACCAAGGGTTTTTAGTCGATATGCTAGCATAGAATTTTTTCAAAGCATCCCTAAGCGTGCTAGAGTCAATGACTCCAGAAAACCCTGTTCAATTTCTCAAGGTAGGTACTGAAAAAACATCTTCAGCTCTTCTCCCGTAAAAAATACAAAGGGCTATAGTTCTATATGAGAATGTTTATATACAATAAAGTATATTACATATCCCTTAACCGTTTCTCGTTAAAATCGATTGCAATTCAAATGCATAATTCATTATCGGATAACGGGTGTGCAGCCCACAAAATCCCTTTTGCGATTACAATAATTGAATTTTAATATTGAACGCCATGCATTGGACGGCACGACAAAACATCGATTCGAGTAACATATCCAAACACTGTGCAATTTAGACAACATTACATGCTTTTTTAAAAGTCGATTAAAAAATGAAATAATATGAATAGTAGGTGTAATAGTCACTATTTACGGTTAATATGTGTAACATTGTAATAGAATACAATTATTAATATTTATCGGCTCGTTTGCTATACACCACGTCTTCACCCCCGTTCCGTCCTCCACGTCTATGATCTATCTCCTTCTATATCTATCTCTTTCACCCTTGGTTCGCGTAGTGTATAGTTCGAGACGACAGATGCTAAGAGTATGAATTTATCAATACACTACAGTAGGTTCTTCCTAAGTGTGTTCATAAATCACGGCTGTAACAAACTTTAACAAATCATTATTACGAATATTGAAATCGGACCCATATTTCTGACAACAAACTATATGACCTGCCTTAAAAGCTGGATCCGCCCTTGCCAAAGCGTTGGCTTGGATAGTTACCACCGCTTTGTTTTTTTATTTCTGCAGCCTAACAGCAGTGTGCTTGTGTTCCGAATTTAAGGACAATGTGGCTAGAAAGTACTAGAATATTATACCTCGGGTTACGAACGCGTTACAAAGCCATGCAGTGATCAAATATACTTTTCATCAGAAAAATCCAAACACCTTGCAAGTTTATGTTTTATAAGGACTATCAGAAAAATGTGTATAAATTTAATTTGAATTTAGAACATCAACATTAGGATTTGAAATGTTATTCCATTGTGTTATTCACTACTAGCTGTACCCACGACTTCGTTAGCGTGGAATTTAACAAAATCTTTATTTTTCTAAAATAAAAGATTTTTTCGAAAATAATTTATATAGCCTAAGTTACTCCTTATTATATCAGCTACCTGACAATAAAAGTCCCGTCAAGATCGGTCCAGCCATTTCAGAGATTAGCCGGAACAAACAGATTAGACAGACAGAAAAAAAATCTAAGGTCATTTTCGTTATAGGTATCGTGTATATACCGATATGTAGTTGGACATTTTTTTTATTTTCACTTTACAAACGGACACTTCATAAACTTGTAAGCTTGTAAGGTATTTCGATTTTTTTTTTATAAGAAGTATATTTGCTTTGATATGTGTTACTTCTGTTTCAACGTAGGCGTGGCGCTTACCATCAGGCAAACGATATATTTAAAAAAAGGAAAAACTATTACCAGAACTTACCCAGACCTGTCCTTGCATAGCTATGTATATTTACATGTCTGTGCCATTTTTTAACCAGGAAATGCATGTAGAAGCCCAGAATGACGTTGAACTTGTAGGAGACCTTAAATTGTCAGGACAACTTTCTAACACCCCAGTCATGGCCAATGTGTTGCTGGTTGAATTTCAAATGTCCGCTCACATGTTTTTAATGGATTCTATAGAAAATACACGAGTATTCAGACCTCCGGAAGGTAGATAAATAATTTGAATGATCAGTTTGAGTATTGATTTAAAAACTAATATGGCGTATAAATATTGCAATTTGATATAATGTGTGAAGTTTTTTAACTTCAATTTCATTCTTATCCACATGATATGAATGAAAACAGTGGCGAACTAAGCCCAAATAACTTCGGCATCCGTTCTCAACCTTTCTCCACGTTAAAATCCGTAAATTATAGCGTAAATCTAAAAAATCAGTAAACCTTTTTCACTTTGTAATCACAGTAAAAATATTATTTCCCTGCCGCCTCCAATTCATATGTGCTACTTTGGTGTGATGGACACCCAACCTCCCCCTACCCTGATTATATTGAAACTGACAGGCAGCATCAAGTGTCCATTTGGCTCCAGATTTTTTAGAAACAATAATTACAAATTTCATAAATATAGCCAATCTCCTGTCACAAATCCAATAATAATATCCTAATCAGTAGTTAAACATCAATAAACATTAGTTTTCCTTAATATTCTTGATCGTGTTAACTCGGCCTTATCATTCGTCTCAAGTCCTTTACAAACACAACACACCTCAGCGTCTCGACCCAATATGTAACTGTTGTTTCATGACTAACGCCCCAGATAATGTGACGTAATTCTATTTTTGTATTAATTGCTTTTGCAAACGATTCCTTATGGGCGACAAATGTTTCGTATTCCCTGGGTTTATGGTGTACGATATTGGGATGCGAATGTATCTTGCAGTTGGGATTAGGGGCTCGATTCCAAAGCGAGGAAAATTATTTTGGTGGAAAATATGCCTGGTGCTCATTGACGTAAAATATATGGACGGGGCGGAGAGCGAGAAAAGTGTTGTCACGAAAGTGGTCTGCAGACCAGTGCAGCGGTTGTGACGTCACAGCGCACCGGTCTGTAATTCGTCGTAAAAATGCCCAATTGTATCGTGCGTGGGTGCAATAAAGATGACCGAAAGTTCACAAAAAAAAGATAACATTTCTTATCACCGCTAAGTAAAAATTATATAACTTTAAGTCAATAAACATTTATTTTAGCATTATTGAAAAACGATTTCATGGCCGCCATTGACGTAAAAATCCAACAGATGGCGCGATTTACACAGCCATCTTTTTGACGTACCCAATGTACTGAAGGGCCTATCCTTAGTTTTTAAATCAATGCTGGTGCTAAACTTTGATGTTAAGTTTGTATCTCTTCGTACAATTAAACAGTATTGCTAATATTTTTGTGTTGACTTTTATTTAGCAAATAATCCATGTTGTTAAAAAACTGCATTGAAAACTTTATAGGTTACAAAACAAGGAAAAAAAAACCGCCCTAAAAATGCTCTAAGATTATTTAGAAAATAATTGTAAGATACTTTTTAAAATCACATTACAGCAATATGACAGCCTCCGTGGTCCAGTGGGTTAGTTGCCACATGTAAAACTTGAGGCCGCGGCCCGGGTTTGATCACCGCACCGAGAGAAATGTTTGTGCGCCCTACAAAATTATATTTCTTTCGGGTCTGGGTGTTTGTGAGACCGAAAAATCTCTCGTATTTTCTGATAACCACGACGCAAGACTAGATTTGAATATGTATGTGACTGTTGAGTTTTAAATATTATTTATTTATATATATCCCTTAATATAATCCCATATATCAAACATTTCGTGCGATGTGGGCCAATTATAATTTATGGATTCAATAATACAATGTCTTTACCTCAGATGTTTTCATGCAAGGTCGGCTGTCAAACATATGTTTGGCATTACGTTATGGAGTCTCAGATTAATTAGTGTGACTAAAAAAACAACAGTATTAATGACATTGTTCACAATCTTTTGTTTACTTAGTTCCGGGACATGTAAAACGGGAAGCGATGAGAAATTGGTAATATTTTTTGCCTGCCCTACAATAATTATGTCAAACTGAAGTGATTAATAACTGCTTGTAAGAGGAAAGTTTTATCTGCCCCTATATAGGCTATATAGGCTTCTATTATTGATGGGTAAAACCCATCGTAGCGTCCCACACAAATGTGTTCCATAACGGGTTTATCTTGTGTATCCAGCTCCCATGAAGCCGTCATAATTGTGTCGACCAGCGAGAGATACTCCGTCTGGCTGCTCTTTGATTGTTACGAATTTACTTCTAAATATTAGGCCCAGCAAACGAACAAACAGATAACTTGATGGTGAATGATCACTGAACATCAACATCCACAACTCTTACTATATGTTGGTAGTCCATCAAATCGGGAGAGGAGTGGGAAGGAATAAGGTAGCAAGAGGAAAGGATGGGCATCCGACAATCTCACTCACCAAACGAAAGGCGACAGCGAAGTTATCACTTCACGTCGTCCTGTGAGACAGTGGTACCACCCCGGACGAGCCTACCCATTCATGACTCATGACTGACAACAGCGTGGCTCTACCACTATTATTGGTAGTCAGTCATGTTATAAAAATATATCTGCCCTTTATACATTGTCCTGTTGATATCAGTGTTAACATAAATAATCGTCGTATCGTATCAGCCCATATACGTCCCACTGCAGGGCACGGGCCTACTCTACAATCGAAAGTATGATTGAGAGTGGTTAGGCCATATAGTCCACCACGCTGGCCTAGTGCGGGTTGGCGGACTTACATACCATAGAAATTCTTATGAATACCTATGGTATGCAGGTTTCCTCACGATGTTTTCCTTCACCGTTTTAGTGCGTGGTGATTGACTATCAATACACACATGACTCCGAAAAGTCAGAGGTGTGCCCTGGGATTCGAACCCGCGACCACCGTGAACATGTTGGCAGTCGCGTCTAGTCCGTTTACCAACAGGCCACCACGCAACATAAATAATATCAGTTAGTAATTATTATCACGATATACTTTGCAAGGGACTTTACGCCGATAGTGAATCTTAATCAAGGATGTAAACTATGCATGTACATTATCTCAATCAGTAGATGTCGAGGCGAGATTGAGAATACAATGTTTCATATTAATGACTAAGATTTTCTCGCGGATTCGCGTGGTTCTAAAAACCTTCGGTAAACAATATGTCACAAACAAACGGTGCCTTCTTTGGGGGATGAAACTAATTCCATGTAAATATACTTTACTTTGTTTTGAGAGAGGTCTGTGCTTAAAACAGAACTTCCTATAATAAAAGAAAACAATGTAAAAAAATATGGTATTAGTTTCTAGACAAGAACAAAGCGAGTTTGCTTCCAACTAAGAAATATTTTACTAGATGGGACACCCCACTTGCTGATGAAGTGATGGAAGTGTTTGTATAAAAAAAATAGCGACACTATACCGCAATTTATGTTGCTGCCCCTGTCACTCCTACGCAGTCGTTATATTCCCTCTCGCTTCACTGATTTCCCGCACGCTTGAATCCCGCGCACAGCCTTTGTTTGCGATGGCTGCTCCAATTTAATGAGACCTAATGATCGCATACACGAATCAGCTATAAGCTTTCGTTTTCTGAAATACAATGTTTACTTCATATCTTTGAAAAAACAAACTTACCTGATACATCAATAAATAGCGAGTGATAGCGCAAAGAAAGTATTATCATAAGTCCTTATTTGCGAATTTTAACATAAAAATGAATTTAAATTTCAACTAGGTCAGTAATGCTTATTATTTCTTCGCTGGCAACAATAATTATCGAGCGATAAGTCGTCGATAATGTTTATAGATAATATTAACGATATAAACTATATTATCGGTAATTGTTTATCATTTTATGCTGAAACCGTTGAGTTGTTTTATTTATTAACTGAAGAGTATTTCACTTTAATCCTAATTCATAAATTGACTATTTTTAAATATCCTTATCGCTAAGAAGGGTGCACGATGCCGTAGGCTTTCAAGTGAAACGCTCTTATCAAGTTGAACACACATACTTTGGGTCTGTGACGACACAGCCCCACCTCTGCAACTTACACTTTTGATTTTTAATGATTACACGTGCCTTGGCTAACATATTGAGTAAATAAAAAAGTGTTATTTTTTATGAAGAACTTTTATTGAATTAAGAGAATTCAAACATGGAGGGTAGTTTGCGTAATAGTCACGCTCAATTATTCATTCTTTTTATAAAATGGCAAAGATCTTCCTGGCTAGACCTTAGTATAATCTCTGTTACATATCCACGCTAGGCAGTAGACTATATTGCACTAGAACGTAATCGTAGGCCATAGTCCATGCTCGAGAATTCCATTTTTGAATTAAACTGCACCTTACTGGCATAGGAAGTTGTTTCATTCATGCTGGCACTGCTGGCAGAAACATATCCTCATGATTAATTTATATTTTTAAACCACCAAAGAGGTTAAGTTAAAATAAAAACTCCTTATCAACTTTACGTTCTCATAAGGCAGAACGCAGTCGCGACCCGTGCCTAAGACGCCGCGCGCCCGCGCTTCTTCCCCTCATTCGCCGGTGGACTAGCGCGCGTTGTGCACGTGTGACGTTTCTGAGCTTAGTGTAATAAAAATCGTATGCGATAAGCCATTAGTCGCAGGAGCGCAGTGTTTGTTTTGTGTTACGTTTCGGGACTCGTAGTTTATCGGTCTTCGGCGGCAACTTGTGATAACGAGGTGAGTGGTGATAATGTAATTGTGTCTCATACAGCTAATACGACTACCACCGTCCTTTGTAAACAATCGGTTTTAACGACATGATAGATCGACTGTGGTCGCTGTTGATGTTCATTGCATGCCTATGCATTTTTAATTTAAACAAAAATCCAAGTAGAAGGAATGAAGCAGCAATTTAAACTATTGAAACGTTAATTAGTCTATAAATAAATCGAAAATCACTATGACATCGACCCCGCATGAAGGGTAAACGATAACTCCCCCAATTTTGTGAGTAATTACATCATTCAACAAATCTAATTGCTCGGAGTAGTTCTTGGGTTCAGGCTGGTTTGTCACATTATAATAATCTAACTGCGATTATAGTGAAACACCGGGTGTTTTACGTAGTCTTGTTGTCAGTTGATCTACGATCCTGAATTGTTTTAAAACTTCAAATAATACCTAACATTTGGGCTAAATACAATTGCCCCCACTTGAATTCAGAGAATATTACCCTTTTTTATATTTCCAAGTCACGATTCATTGAGAAAGACATAGACCCGGAGTAAAATCTACATGTTGTATAACTCGGGGAGCGAACCCGCTTACTTAGCAACCATACTTCCCAGTTCCCAGGGTTAATCAGGCGTCAATAATTTAAGTAGTAAACATGTTTTGTTAGTCATATCCAAATGTGTACCCCTACACGAATGCAACTTCACGCATCGAGACTCGAGAGAATGAATGGGTGGGAATACACTGAGCGACAGATTACCATCGACAGTTTTTTTTTGTTTTTTTTTTACACATATAAGCTCAGGACCCATGCAGGTCAGGTCACCGTAGGCAGAGGTCACCAGTGTCATCCACGGGTCGACGAATATGTTTTCACCCTGAAATAAGGGACGAATGTCGCAATACCGATAACATAAACGCCATTTATCAAAGTAAAGTCCTTATAAAGTAGATTGCCTGACTTGGGGATCAAATCCTGGGACCCAATTTAGTCTCCAAGACGATAACTAGATCATTAAAGCGATGTTTTTAAACGTGTATTTGTATAGTTAGTTATGCCGCACGGATTCTAAAATGTTTGGATACTTGCTAAGGATGTTTACGCTGCAAATATTTGTGCAAACATTTGATAATTCGGTGCATTGTATGTTTAGTAAAGGACTTGCGGTTTTTGACCGCGTTTGTCATTTTTCATTGCAAAGGTTATAACGACGAAATATGTTGCTATTCACGAATGTAATTGTGAATATTTTTGTAGGATATTTGTAGTATGAATTTAATAATGAAAAAAAAAACACCTTGTTCGTATTTATATTCAGCATTTTCCTGGTAATTTTAAAATCAAAATAAATACGGCCTAAGCTCGCGTAGTCCTGACCTCTGGACACTATGATTCTGTCGTGGATCAGAAACTTCCCTCACATAATGTCTAGGCCGGAAACAAATGCCTGTGGATCACACAAACATATATCTCGGTGCGGGAATCGAACTCGCAATGTCCCGTTTAACGCAACTAACCAACTGCGTCACAGAAGCTATCGTACAAAGATAACCATTAGTAAATATACAGTAGGAACTGTACAAATATTATTGGGCAAAGGATTATAGGGCAGTTGTATCAGCCCATATACGTCCCACTGCAGGGCACGGGTCTACTCTACAATCGAGAATACGATTGAGAGTGGTTAGGCCATATAGTCCACCACGCTGGCCTAGTGCGGGTTGGCGGACTTACATACCATAGGAATTCTTATAAATCGCTATGGTATGCAGGTTTCTGATGGTAAGCGACCACTGCCCCTTGAACATCCACAACGCTGGATCAGGGTTGCCCATCAGGAGTGCGATGGAAAAAGGAGAGGAAGAAAGGGGTATTGAGCATCCGGCAATCTCAAAAACGAAAGGTTACAGCAAAGCTATCACTTCACATCGATCTTCTGTGAGACAGTGGTACCGCCCCGGATGAGCCTGCACATTCATGAGTCATGACTGACAACAGCGTGGCTCTAGTCTCTGCCACTTATGATATTTTATCAACGTTTATAGTTTGTCAAGTCCGCCAACCCGCACTAAGCCAGCGTGGTGGAACACGGTCTAACCACTATCATTTGTAGAGGACAACGTGCTTAGTAGTGGGTCAATATTAAATCATATTGTTAACGCTTTTATTTTGTTCCAAGAGTAAAAGCTATTAAGCTACCCTTTCGGTACCCTGGGGGAGGCCGAAAGGGGTATTTTTAGTTTATTTTTTATTTCATTATTGTCTCTGCCTTTAACTCCGGCAGTTCGGATTGTATTCGGGCTAGGTACTAGAGTACGCTACTAGATCATAGATTTGCGTGAATACTATCAGGAACACCGCAGTGCTTTGTCCACCAATCACCGCGCACTATAACGGTGAAGGAAAACATCTTCAAACTTGCCCACCATAGCGATTTTAAAGAATTTCTTTGGCATGTAAAGCCCGTCAATCTGCATTAGGCAAGCGTGATGGACTATTATACGTCCTAACCACTCTCAATCGTACTTTCGGTTATAGAGGGGGCTCGTGTCCTGCGTTGGGACGTTTATGGGCTGATACAGAAACAGGAACAGTGTGTTATTAAATATGTATGTACACCTTTTTTTACTAATGATATGTTTAATTCGAATCAAATTCATAAGCATCGAATGAAGGTAGAAAAATAGGATATTAAATATTAATGAAACTAATATTAATTAGTTACGTTACATAGATAAATTATTTCGTGATTTTTTACCATCGCGGTAGCGCTGTAACAAAATATATTTAATCAAATATCAATAAAAATTGTTGGAGTGACACCAATTATTACATACTACTTATTCTATACCTTTATAATATATGCAGAAACAAAACGTAAACATTAAAAAGTAAAACAAGGTCATTCGAATTTGAACTCTAATGACGAAAACATCGCGTAGTGTCGTGTTTCGCGAGCCACTTCAGCGAAATGCACTTGCGCGGGATTTATGGGTGTGCGGCGGTAACGTGACCCGCCGCGCCGCCCGCGCCCCGCGCCGCCCCCGCTGACATCTGTCAGCTACCATGTGTACAGTCGTAGCGAAAATGCACAAAAAAATACCAAGTGACCTGTGACGCTGAATTGTTTTTTGTGATGAAATGAGATAGGTCGCTACTGGTTAGACAATGGAGAATGCCCATAATATCGGTAAATAATATCGTTGATCACAATACGGATACTGCTTAAAATTATTTATAGCATATTTTATGGTTTGTCCTTAAAAGTATTCCTGTTTCATCATGTGACAGTTTTTTATAAAATAAAGTAATTATCATGACACATTTTGTTCAGAGTCGAATACAAAAATTTATGTTTATCGAACTTAAGTTCATTTGTTCAAGAACTCCAGGCTTAGATCGCAATTATGTTTGTATTTATTGAAATTATAATAAAGTGTATCTTGTCTATTTGTAGTATTTATAAACCACAAGTATGTAGGAAGGAAGAAATGCTAAACATGTAGGTATGAACTGTAAATGCGTGCGTGTTCTAGAATATAATCTAGATAACCAAATAATTATTCGTTTACGTCATTGCAACTAACTTCACATTAACTTAACTTGTATTTAATTATTTTCCCCACAAAAATCCTTAATCCGGAATTCAAAACCAATCGACAAGTAATAATTATTTTAGAAGCTATTACGCCCAGGCGACTAAAATAGTTACCGAAGACAATACAAACGACATTAAAAATTTAAAGCTTCCGTTGTGAGTTCCTTGACTTTTATATGAGCTAAATTATCGCCCAGATAGTATTAATGTGTGTAGAAATTAACACAAATAAGTTCTTGTCAAAGCATAATATTTGAATAAACTACGACTTAGAAAACCGCTATGATAACATTCTAGTGTATAAAACAATTACGAGTGAAGTGCCTGATATTCAAAGTATTTTTTTTTAAGATTTAAGAGTACTTTACTTATCATAAGATTAAAATCACTTACTAAACGAATATAATCCAATGTTTGGGTGAGCATTCAAAATTTGTACTTTTAAAATCTGTAACCAGCTAACCCATTTCAAAAATTCGTAAATTCTACCTGAAAACCGACCCTTCTTACAAGTTAAGAGCCACTAGTATGCACGCACAACTTTTTCGACATATTACACTCTTCTGCCTATTCTTATTTTACATTTACATGCGTTTGACGTAAAACAACCTTTCAACCACGTTACGAAATAATTTAAGTTTTAACTTTACCACGGGCTCCCTGCCTAAAATAGTCTCTTATGTCCTTGGAAATAGGCCTTTCAGTCTTCAATGCTGGGTTGATGCTTTTGGTAGGTTAAACCTTCGAAATTCTCGCGAAAATCTCAGGTATGCTGATTTCCTCAAGATATTTTCGTTCACCGTTAAAACAATTAGTATATCCTCGTTGGTGTTATCTGACTGATATTTAATTCGTGGTCCTCGGGCTTGGTTGCGCTTTATTTTATTTAAGCTTAGTTAATAGAAAAGTGTATTTATTGTTGCTTCTTAAAAATAAATTTAAAAGCAACTATCCCGCGTAACTTCGAATTGTTGACATTCAACGAATTTTACAATAATATTGTACTGGCCTAAAACATACAGTTTTTAAATGTATTCTAGTTAACGAATTTTTTGTCTTCTTCAACGGAATTCAGGAGTCGGCTGAAAGGGACAAAATATTCGAGAACTAAAATAAGTTTTTAATGTTTTTATGACTAGCTAATGGCTAGGCTCTGTCGGGTGTCGTGTCTTAGATTGGTAATTTTCTGCTCAGGTTACTAGATCTGTTCTCGCATTGAAAAATATTTGTCTCTTATTGTGCGATGGTTATCCGTCGTTGGTGGACCCAGAAAACCTGTTACCTAGTGTGACGTAAAATAAAACAAAATTTTAATAAAATACGGCAACAAGATTTTATCGAAAGCGTAGGAATTAGGCTTCTCGTCGTCATAATAATTATTTTGCTTTAGTACATAATAAATGCAATGTTATTCACTAAAAGACTTTAACTTCAGACGTGCGTAGTTGATTGCAACTTAATATTTAATTGGCGTTTGAGTATTCGGGCGCATAAATAAATAAAAAATAAATAAATAAATAACACCCAACAGTCACATACATAGTCCTGACCCCACACTAAGATCGAGTCTTGTGTCGTGGGTATCAGGAACTACGAGAGACTTTTCGGTCTCACAAACACCCAGACCCGGAAGAAATATTTGTGGGCCGCACAAACATTTCTCTCGGTACGGGGATCGAACCCGCGGCCTCTCGTTTCACAGGCGGCGTCTAACCAACTGCGCCACGGAGGCTGTTAAAATAACAATTGAATTTGTAATTATCTGCTTTAGGCCCTGCGCAGACGGCACACTTTTTGTGCGATCGAGTCTGCGGCGCACAAAAAGTCTGCATGGCGCGAAAAAAGTCGGTCGCGGATTTTTCACAGACTCAACGCACACGACGCACATCTTCGATCATTTTGTCGGCAGAGCTGTAGGGACGTAGACGCTATGGAAATCGTACAGAGATCGCGAAGTATTATTTTGTACATGAAGTACAGAAAAAGAAGAAGAAATAGAGAATTTTGGGTACATCCTATACTTTCGGAAAGATTACTGAAGGGACAGTTCCATACTAAACATTCAATTCTGAAACAACATCCGGCAATTTTTTTCAAATTTTATAAAATGTCTGTTCTTTTTAAATGTCTATCATGATATTGTGCCTTAGAAGTATCATAAATTGCTGGTCTGTTTTGTATTTCTTGAATTAACATAGTTACATCGACCTCTGGCGCCATGATAATAGATCGCGTGCGTTACGTCCACCCCTAGCAAATGCAGATTGCCGACTAAAGAGTGCGCCGTCTGCGTTAGCGCGCGTTGAAGCAAACGTTCAATTTTTTTCACACACTTTTTGTGCGGAGCGGCGCGCCGCGGCGCGGTGCGGTCTGCCCGAATTACACGGATTTTTTGTGCGCCGGACTTTTTGCGCGTCGTGTGCGTTACTGCATATAATTGCATAGGTTCTATTTTCACAGACTAAAAAGTGCGTCACGGATAGTCTGTCGTCTGCGCAGGGCCTTATAATAAAACTAGTCAAATTGGCAGCTATTTATCTGACATATACATGCCTATAAAATCTTTTATCATTGACCATACGGGTTATCGTCGAAAAAAAACCAATAGAGTTTTGGACAGTCACTAATTATGATATTTGTTATATTCTCTATCATTTAATTATCGGTTATGAAGCAGACTGTCTGGCCGCACTCAAAATTTGAGCCTAAGGAGCAGTTCAAGTAAAGACGTTTATATGTTGTAAATAGTTTTTTTTGAAAATTACGGAATAGACATTTAATAATAAAAAAATATCTAAGATTAAAACGTTATGGTAATCATAAAACCCCCTATTTACTCCAACTGACCTTTGAAATACACAGTACCCATAAAATAACTGATATCGTACTTTAATTCATTAATAAATACAGTGGACCCCCGGTAGTCCGACAAATATTTTGCGGGGCAGTGTCGAACTATCGAATTTGTCGGATTATAGAATACTGCCTAAGACCCCTATAGTCCGATTTTTTTTACTAAAGAGAACATTGTAATCCGACCTTTTACAGATACACTGATTTATTTAAATGTACTCTGAAGTACAAATCATACTTCATTATGTATGTCATATTTAGTAAATTAAACAACACAATAGAAAGATTGCGTTTTATTATAAAATCAATTAATGCTATAGAATTATACTCGTAATTAATGTTATAGAATTTACAAAAAAATATGCAATAACTGATGGTGCGTACAAATTGTAACTTGTTTAATCATGCATTAGCGAATATTATCAATAAATATCCAATAATAAATAATAGACTATGTCGGATTATAGGGGGTGCTGGATTAGACAGGGGCCGGATTAACGGGGATCCACTGTATTGGCCATGCAATCAAAATCATTTCTAGCTTAATACCCGTTTTTTTTTTGCCTCAATACTTATTATTTATCACCAGCCGTGCTATCTAAATAAAATTGTGTATAAAAAAGTTGTTGATACACAATTTTTACAAACAAAAGTGACAATTTACAATAATACAATTTATTATACAGGGTATATCAAGACTGCTACCGAAAACGCAGCCGGGTGGTAGTTAAAGCGACTTCAGACACAATGCAACAGAAAAAGTTGCAAAACAAAGCGACAATTTTATTTTTGTTGTTTTTTTCCTATGACCATATTTGGGTGGTAAATACATTTTTTCCTAAAATAATAGTGTATATTTTTATTTATAATTAATCTAAGGTATAAAAGTGTTTAAATTATTATTTTAGCAAAAACTATGGATTTACCACCCAAAAGTGACGATATTTAAAAGAACATAAAAAAATATTGTCGCGTTTCTTTGCGAAATTTTTAGTTGCATTGTGTTTGTAGTCACTAAAACTACCACCCAGCTTCGTTTTCGGTAGCAGTCTTGAGATACCCGGTTTGTTAAAATAGGGCAGTTTATAACATTGTGTGTTCGACAGTACGCGGTCAAGTTTCGCAAGTCGCAACAAACGAAGGAATTGGTATCGTCAACATACAGCAGTGCTGTCAGCAATATGCACACGTACAAACGGAAACATTATTCATGTTTTATTGGTTTCAAATAATCAGTAATAGCCAAAATTCAAACTTTACTTTTTGAATGACATTGCAGCCAGAGTAACTACTGGACATGTTGAGACTTAACATCTTATGTCTCAGGATGGAATTCCATGCGTTGCCTTGTGTTGTTTGGTTTTGCTACTGTCGATGAGCGGTCATCTTACCATCAATCATAATTCCAATAAAAAAAACCTGACTGAAACAAACGAACGAATACCTAGATTCGAAAAAATGTATGTGGGCGACATAAGCATTTGTCTGTTCGGATATTGAACTAACTCCGCCATGGAAGCTGTCAAAATGTCAATTTCTTCATTGCACTTGATGGCCAATGTTATATTCAGTTGTATTGTTATGTCAGATCGATGGAAATATACTATTGACTGGCAACAAACACATGTATCTCCTTTTTCAACAATTTCTATGGAATATCCACCAACATTAGGCCAGCGTTGCTAATTACGCCCTAACCTCTTTCAATCGAACTGTTATTTTTAAAGCAATAGCCAGGTCGTCCGTCCACCTTGTAGGCGGGCGTCCGACATTGCGCTTGCCTGTACGTGGCCTTCAGTCTAGAACTTTTCAGCCCCAACGGCCATCGGTTCTGCGAGCTATGTGCCCGGCCCACTGCCATTTCAACTTGCTAATCCTATGGGCTATGTCGGTAACCTTTGTTCTCCTACGGATCTCCTCATTTCTGAGTCGATCTCGTAGGGAAATACCGAGCAAAGTCCTCCATGGCTCGTTGATTTTGTAGAGGATGCCGTGTCCGAATTATTATACTTATCTCCTTTCAACATAATGGGATCAATATAATAATAAAATAAATAAATAAATAACACCCAACAGTCACATACATAGTCCTGACCCCACACTACGAGAGACTTTTCGGTCTCACAAACACCCAGACCCGGAAGAAATATTTGTGGGCGGCACAAACATTTCTCTCGGTGCGGGGATCGAACCTGCGGTTCCTCGTTTCACAGGTGGCATCTAACCAACTGCGCCACGGAGGCTGTCAATATATTTTTTATTATTAATTTAATCAGATCTCAGTGTGAATATGACACGTCATAATGTATATTTTGTTACTTGCGACCGTTTCCACGTATTGTTCCGTTTGTTTTGAATCGCCATGCACCCTCAATGGACAATTGTTTAAGACAAGTCGTCGTTTATTTGATTTTTATTATGCGGTTTTATTAAACATTTATCACTGGTTGCAGTTCTCTCATATGTGAAAGGCAGCCTGGGTCTTCCATCGCAATGTCTATTTCTCCCGCCAAACAGAAGTGTAAATGCACTGGTATGTTTCCGTTTGAAGGACATTGTACCCAGAGTAACTACTAGACATATTGAGACTCAACATCTTACGTCTCAGGATGGCGAGCGCAGTGGAATGCCAAGTGTTGCTTTGTAATTCAAAGTGTTGTTTGGTTTTACTACTGTTCATGAGCGGTCGTATCGCTTACCATCAGGCGAACGGCATGCTCGTCTCGCCATTCGTTGGAATAAAAAAATAAAAATAAATAATATTTGTTCTGCTTGTGTATGCAGTCGTTATAGATAGATGAGCTACGAATTGTAGTATGAAGTTGCTGGATGCAAGCCGCTTATCGGACGTTGTGAAAAATCTAGGGGAGACTTCCTGAAGTTCAGAATGATGCATTTTTTTTAAATATAGCTTAACTAATACTATAAGTACGAAAAATTTTTTCGTTTACATTGAATATGGACTAAAACGACTACTGGATAGATGTGAAATAAATCAACATTAAATTTTTCATTATACCTGATGAACACAGACGATAGAATATTTTCAAAAAAGTTGGAACTGGCCGGACCGCTAATTAATCAGATCATAAATAAACAAATTTATTTTTACGAGAATATAGTCGAAAAATCTTATTTATTTTTATCTACCTATTTACCTAGGCCTTTGATTTAATCTTAGCTTCAAATTGGTAGCTAAATAGCTTATAGGTAGCTATTCAGAATTTTATTTAGAATATAATATTACAATATGTTTATGTATCCTTATGTACAAAATATGACGTCACAAAACATGCGTCAATCCAGAATATTGTACAAACACGGCAAACAGACCACGAGGCAGTAACCAGTACTAGATAAGTGCCAATAACTCAAAGATAATGAATAGAAATATTGACCAGATGTACTATATAGATTACGGCTAGGGAAATAAACAACATTAGGGAGTAGATAGGAACACGGGATATACTGTTCTTTATCTATTTAATAAGCTTACAAACGATGGAATTAAATTGAGCCCAATAAACGACATGTCAAAAATCCGCAGAAAAAAAATGTTAATCGTAACTTTTTAGATTGTTTTTCGCCTTATCGTGCTTACTCGGAAGTAATGTTACATTTGCACATTTTCTCAAATCATACATTTTAAAGTGAAAACAATATGTACTATTAAAATATAGAATAAACTTGGTGAAGGAGGAACATGATAGGCAGAGTAACTACTGGACATATTGAGGCTGTCTCAGGATGGCTAGCGGAGTTGAATACCAGGCATTGCTATGTAATTTATGTATGTATGGTGTTGTTTGGTTTTGTTACTGTCCATGAGTAGTGCTACTGCTTACCATCAGACGAATGCTCGTCTCACGATACATTGCAAAAAAAGGAAATCTTCACATATCCTTTATAACAGTCAAGGTACAGCAGATTTAAGATTTTGAGTTTACGCTTGTCAAAAAACGTTTTAATTTGGGTTAATCATTACAAGCTGATAAGACAGCAACGGAAAACGTGGCGTCCGAATCTACTAACTTCAATGAAACATCTTGAAAACAACTCAATACCATAGAAATATTTTGCAATCTACGTTGAATATAACTTACGCATAGTTTATACTAGAAATAACCTCCGCAGAATAGAATTGTGTTCCACGTACAATAGCCGTTTTATAGTTTTGTGAAACAATACGGCGACGTAATCGCGCGTCGCGTCATGCTTGAGCCTTGCTTATTTTGATAACAAGTGCAATTTCTACGACGATAACTTATTTCAACAGGTCTAAGTATACTGGTAGATGCGACGATTTACGCCGGAGGTACGAACAATGCGCCAACTGGCTTTATCTTAGTATTTTAAAATTATATCGGCTTGTAATGCTATTGATCGCCACGACCTTCTGACGGATTAAAAATAAATATTAATTATAAATTTATTATTTATATTGTGATACTTATTACTGGGTTTTAATATCCGTTTAAGTCTGCTAAACATAACAAAATAAAAAATATATTATCAAGTCTCTCTTTATATTCCTCCATGCTAGTCCTTTGCGGATGAATGGTTTTATTAGACAAACAATAATCATAATTTATCGACTGCTGCGAAACCAAATGAGATGGTTGCAAATGAACTGCGGTAAGATCAAGACCCAACCTCACAAATAACAGAATAATCTCGAATATACCAGAAATCAATACTAATAGAGCTGACGTTTGATATAGAATCTTTCCGCGTTGAATGCAAAATAAGGCAGGGTCATGCGACACTATACGATAATATTAATTTGCCTGATAACTATGGGCCGTGCGTCTTCGATAACAAGCTTATGTGACCGCTTGTAATTTAGGAGACATTATTTATGTCCAATGACGACCAATTGCCGACTATGAAGTTGGTTTCCTGTATAGAATATTACGGGTCTCATCCCGGACTATTTCGAATTGATTGATATTCCGAATGATTCCAAGAACAAAATGGTATCTGTAATATACTACTTTCCTAATATAATAATGCATGTTTATATTTTAAAAAGCTACGGTGAGAAATATGTACGTGGTTTGTTGGTTGCCTTGTTAATAATAAACAAAATTAGATCTTATTTTCACTTAAGATTAAGTACTTGGGGCTCGTCAATTTTTCATACTAAAACTCATAAGTTTTCTTGATAAGGTATTTGTCTCCACAAGGGAACCCATTGGCCATAGTCAGGTGGCAGGTGGTGTGGTGGTGACAGTCAGTGTAGTGTTATTTAAAGTATTTACATGTGATAGTTATTTCTAATCCTAGTTCGTAATGTCCTACGCATGTTATCGGTTGTATCTGCGTGACCCAGACCTATGACATCACGCGGCGTCGGTCGCATCAATGATACTGATTGTTACGTACTGATTTTCTATATGATGTTTATTTTGTATGAACTGTATATTTTTATTAGAATTAATTCTATTCTTACTCCAATCTACTTTTTCTTGGAGATAGATCTCTTAGCTTCCATCTGCTTTGAGAGAAGTAACATAATAGACATTTCTTGTCTTCATAACCGTTTAAAAATAGCATACATTTGTACAGCACTTACAAAACATTGTGTAATTGATGCCTAAATATGTATGGATGCGATTTTCTCAGAAAATAATGATCAAATTTGATTGGGGTTATCTTTATTTTAAAGCTTATTTTTTAGAGTTGGTTTTAACCTATTGTATTTGTTTGTTTCAGCTCAAAAGACGATGAAATAGACGGCAACTGCATAGTACGCGCTCGTGGTCTTCCGTGGCAGTCGTCTGACCAGGACATCGCTAAATTCTTCCGAGGACTCAATGTGGCAAAGTGAGTGATAAGTACTCATATATTATTTTCTTATGCGTTCATTAGTTTAGCGTTTCTACCTATGTTTCAGTATGAATACGCGACACAATTGTAACAAATGGTGGCACGACACATTGACTACAAGACATGTAATTGTGAATACAATACAGTTCAGGGGGCCTAGACAAATGTCACTTTTCTGTTGCCTTGAACGCCTGCGGAAATATCAAAATGTATGGAAATGATATTTGGTAACCAGTAGTCACGTGACTGCCAAATGTCAATTCTATACACTTTGATCTTTCCGCTGGCTTTGACGCCAATATAAAATTAGGTATAATGATCGGATGTATGATGACCGGTAGAAGAATATCCTGCTCTCACACCCACCACTGTAACTCCTGTAAGCCAGGATCAACAGTGGCACGCATTGTAATGACACCGAGCATTGTAGCTCGCCGAGTCTCCAGGAATGTCTAACTTGTCTTTAACCCGAAATTAATCAGAAAGTGAAATTAATAGGAGGAGTTGGAAATAAATGATGACCGGGAGGGATTATCATTCTTATGTTGAGAATATGTATTTGTAACCACCTCATTGGGTTAATGACACTATATTTTCGTGAATGTTTAAGCTGTGATATCCTGAGTTCGAATACTAGTTTAGACAATCATTAATTGAGATTTTCGGTTTGAAAATTTTCAACTAATCTATCTCATACTGTTGATTTGTTGCTTCTACCTGTCCTTATCTAATATATTGTTTATCCACAGGGGTGGAGTAGCTCTCTGCCTGTCTCCGCAGGGGCGTCGCAACGGCGAGGCGTTGGTGCGGTTCATCTCTCAGGAGCACCGCGACATGGCGCTCAAGCGGCATAAACACCACATCGGACCGCGGTATATTGAGGTAACTGCCACTTACATCTGTATACTTGAAGTTTTTCGTTCGGAAGATACGACAATCGCAGGGGTCGGCAACCGGCAGCTCACAAGCCACACTCGACTATTTGGATATGAAGCTGCGGCTCTTTAATTGTAATTCTAAGTTAATGTCTCGGGTTCGAATCCCGAGTTGGGCACAGTGATATAGGATTTTTCTACTCATTATCAGCCCAGAGTCAGGAATTTGTGTCCTATATGGCGATAGGCTCGCCACCTATGACATCGTGAGACGGAACATACAAGGCGAAATGTGGGTGTCCTTAAACTTCTGCCTACCCCTTATGAGAAAAAGGCGTGAGTTTATGTAGAAAGACAATGTAGGATGTTGCAAAATGATATTTCGCGTTGGCACAAAATCAATACACTACATCAAGACGAAATATCACAGCTGCGTTCGACAACTCAATTAGCCCCAATTTATGCGCGGGACCGATGAGCTATGGGTTCAATCCCCTGTATATTTACACCGGAATTGATTTGAAACATTTATAAAAACATTCCTACAGAGACGTAGTAGTTTGCTTGATGGTAAGCGATACTTGGTATTTCAATGCGCTCGCCATCCTGAGACATAAGATGTTAAGTCTCAATATGTCCAGTAGTTACTCTGGCTACAATGTCCTACAATCCGAAACACAACAGTGGATTTAAACTGCTGTTTGGCGGGAGAAATAGACATTGCGTTGGTACTTACCCACGCGACCTCTCAGATATGAGAGGCCCACTACCAGTAAAACAGTTGGTTGTACATATTGATGTTGTCCCCAGGTGTACCGCGCGAGTGGTGAGGACTTTCTGTCTGTAGCTGGTGGTGCGACGTGTGAAGCAGCCGCGTTTCTGTCTCGAGGCGCGCAGGTCATAGTGCGCATGCGCGGACTGCCCTACGATGCCACGCCGCAACAAGTTGTGAGTATCCTGATTCTCGTCATATTAAGGGGAAAGTTTGTTAATTTGTATGTTTGTTACTGCGTAGCTTCGATCAAATATACACTAGATACAACATGAGCGCTTAGAAAATGGCACCAAAAAAGAGTGCTTTAAGCACTCTTTTGCCTTCAGTCACGCACCGACCGTTGCTTCTAAAACGTCGCAGAACGTTAGACAATATTATGTGAAAAGCTACTTTAAGCTCCAGGAATAAGGTGGAATTTGTGTTAATATATTTGGAATATGTGATTTTTATGTTTACTTTTTTTCACGTCATGCATCGGTGCCACTTTTTAACAGAACTTTTACAGGGAACTGTGTATCTAGTGTATATTTGATCGAAGCTGCGTAGTGCTAAAAAGTATGGACCAATTTTGATTAAATTTGGTGTAGAGGATGACCAACAAAACAAAAAAAAAGATTTTTCCCTGATATGAGCAAGCAAATAAATGTATTAGCTACTCCTAATTTCAAAGAGATGGATGGGATAGGGGCCCTACTATATTCATCGAACGAACGAACGAACGAACGAAGGACCCTACTATATTCAACGAAACGAAGTTCGAAACTTCGGACAAACGAAGTTTTTTATACGATACGAATGTATATATATAACGTACACCGTAACTATAAGTCTATGGTTACGACCATAAATCAATAACGACCATAAGTTTTATGTAGGTACATTCGTATCGTATATAAACTTTGATAATCCGAAGTTACGAACTTCGTTTCGTTGAATATAGTAGGGTCCTTCGTTCGTTCGTTCGTTCGTTCGATGAATATAGTAGGGCCCTAGATCATAGAGCATAGTGCGGGTCAAATGGAACAAGGGAGGATAGAATTGCGTGTCTTGAGTCATGACATACATAACCGCTTGTATTTGAATATCATTTATCCTCTCACCCTAGATTTCACATAAGACAGGGAGGCAATACAAGAAGAATGAATATAACGCTTTTCTCATCAATTTCCCTATTCACTCCCTAGCTGTAGTTTTTCACACCAGATGAGGAGGCAATAAAAAAGGAACTAATACAACGCTTTTCTCATCAATTTCCCTACTCATGCCTTAGCTGAAGTTTTTCACAGCAGAGGGGGAGGCAATACTAGAGGTTTTTCTCATCAATTTCCTCATTCACTCCCCTAGCTAGAATTTATACTCCCGTGGGGAAGCAGGTCAATATGAATCAATATAAAGCTTTTCTCATCAATTTCCTTACTCACCTTTCTAGCTGAAGTTTTTCACACCAGACGGGGAGGCAATACAATCAAACTTTTTTCTCATAATTTTCCCTATTCACCCCTAGTTGGAGTTCTTCACGACAGGCGACGACCCTGTTCAAGTACTAGACGGGGCGGAGGGCGTTCTATTCGTACGACGCGCGGACGGACGCGCCACCGGCGACGCGTTCGTACTCTTCGCCAAGGAGGACGACGCGCCTCGCGCCCTCTCCAGGCACCGGAAACTGATAGGAACTAGATATATAGAGCTGTTCAGATCTACTACTGCTGAAGTGCAACAGGTATGAAAAAAAAAGAAAAAAATCTATCAACAATCTAGTCTTAAAGGTTTCGAGTATTTGTCAAAATTATTACCAAGAGGCAGTTAAATTTGTTGTTTTGTTATAGCCAGCTTTTTGGTAATCGGTAAGTCGTAATAGAATGCGTTAAGGCACGAAACCAGTTTATAGGCATTTTTTTTTATTTTCGATTTTATTTTTTGGCCTGCTGTTTTTTTTTTGCCCTGTTCTAAGTATCAAATATAGTTTTAATTATTTTAATATATTTTTTGGTCCAACTTTTCAATTAATTTTATAACCCAAATATCCTGAAAGCAACTATAAATAACATACATACATACATAAACTCACGCCTATATCCCAGAAGGGGTAGGCAGAGGTGCCAGGACACCCACATTTCGCCTTGTATGTTCCGTCCCACAATGTGATAGGTGGCGAGCCTATCGCCATTTCGGGCACAAATTTCTGACTCTGGGCTGATAATGAATAGAAAAATCCAATATCACTTTGCCCAACCCGGGATTCGAACCCGAGACCTCAGCTTTGTAACCGTACCTTAGTACAACCACGCCACCGAGGCAGTCAACTATAAATAACTAAACGCAAAAACTCTAAAAATACTTGCCATTTATTCACAGGTACTAAACCGTTCACTGGAGACGCGTACAAGCCAGAGCAGTACTCCGTCGACGGCGCCGGGGTCCGTAGCCCCCGCCGAGGGGCTTCTACCCGTCACACTGGTACCCCAACACGTCATCACCTCGGGCACGGCTAAAGACTGCGTCAGGTTGCGCGGACTGCCTTATGAAGCGCAGGTTAGTGGGTGTGAATTAAGTAAAATAATAATTGAATATATATTTAATTTTAAAGTATGGCTGATGGTTGGCTTGTAGTTCACATATATGGCTGAGTGAAACACATTTTCAAATAGTAATAATGGTATACGGTGTATTTGTTCTTAATTTTGGGTCTGTTGGTTTAATGTACTTTACGATTTTATTTTCATAAATTATGCTCTTCATTCAGGGCACCCATCACTATTTGGCTCTAACGTCTAAATTTTACGTTAAATATTCATTATTTGATCACGTGGCTAGAAATCTTCTTTATAAAATTATGATAAGCCCTGTGATAAACCCCATTAATTATAACCGTCAAATTGCCGGCCATCAGATTAATATGTCTGTCCAGGTGGAACACATCTTGACTTTCCTGGAGGAGTTTGCTAAGAACATAGTGGTGCAAGGAGTTCACATGGTGTACAACGCTCAGGTATGATTCAACAACCTTTGAAATTAGTATATTTATTTATTTATAAATACTTTATTGTACACCACACAACTTAAAAAAAAAAAAACATTTTAATACAAAGCCCTTATATATGTGTAACAAACGGCGTATATATGTATAATATATTATGTACATATATATTTTGTATCGTAAAACTGTTCGTTCTTTTGGATATATGTCTTACATTTTATACAAATAAATAAAAATAATTTCAAAGCTATATCATATGTAAAAAACTAAATAATCATAATCTCTGGGTTGGCTGGGTGGGTAAGCTAAGGTATCAGTAAAGCTATTTATCAGTGTTGTATTAGTCGTGCCGCAAGAGTAGCATTTATTATGGATTCTTGAAAAAGGGCCCCGCGTTCCCAATCCTACCCTGTTTGTCTGTAATTTTTGAAGTAAAACTTCGTTAAACAAAAAAATACTTTCTATAATAAGACCCCCCCAATCTAAATCCGGCCCTGCTAAATAACAATTACACACTAATATATTCCATTCAAGGACCTAATAAAAATCTAGTGTCTAGCCTAGTGCTGAAATCTAGAACGTTAATAATGGAATTATGTGCTGTCGCTAGCAATCTATGACCGCTGCCAATGTCACGGTGCTACAAAATGACCGCATGCGATGATGACGTAATGAGTGCAATATTCATAATTCATTATTAAACTATGTGTAATTATTGTTCTTCTTATTTTCTTGCTATGACGACTGGGAGTTTGTGTTGTTCTGATTAGAAACTGAAATAAAACTGATTTAGAGAATGTAGAATTGATTTTGATGTAATATTATTCCGATTCTGATAAAGCCATAAACGTAAAATATTAAAATTATGTAATTTTTTACAGCATTATTGTTGTCTTTCTTATTATTTACGCTTCGGTCAGAACTTATATTTACTTCAATTCGTCCGATTCAAATATATTGCGACGAAATTTTTCTTTGGTAGATATTCATACTACATGCGTTCGTAATTTAGATTGCAATGCAAATTCACCCTTATGCCTCAGGCATTAAGGGCTGGCACGATATTGATGATGAGTATTGTATTGCACTCGACTACCTTGGTGGCGTAATTGTACTAAGGTACGGTTACAAAGCTCTCGGGTTCGAATCCTGGTTGGGGCAGTGTTATTGGATTTTTCTATTCATTATCAGCCTAGAGTCAGGGTGCCTGATATGGCGATAGGCTCGCCACCTATCACATTGTGGGACGGAACATACAAGACGAAATGTGGTTCTAGCACCTCTGTCTACCCCTTCTGCGATATAGGCGTGACTTTATGTATGTATGTATTGTATTGCACACAGGGTCACCCGAGCGGCGAGGCGTTCATCCAGATGGACAGCGAGGCCAGCGCCTTCCTGTGCGCCCAGCAGAAGCACCACCGCTACATGACCTTCGGCAAGAAGCAGAGATATATCGAGGTAATACAACATATAGAATGCTATAGTTTATTAAAATAGGTTGTAGGAAGTTGTAGGAAGCCTGTACAGGCTAGTGCCAATTGATCTGGAATCCTTAGGAGAGATATGTGTTATATCAAAGGAAGAATCTCGAACAAAATTAATATAGTACAACTAAATGTGTATCGCTATCTCTGTCACTTGCACTATTTTTCTTTCTCGACTAGGCTACTTTAGTCCTAATTGGTTCATTTTCAATGTACGTAGATTTTTAGGAGATATCCGCTCGACTATGCCTCAAACGCTTCATAGTTATTGGAAGTGGCTGTTCACCCACACAGCCCGTATTGTGAGGGTGTGACAGGGCGCTGTTCGGAAACGTTCACTCAAGCATGCAGACTTTTGAGTGGAGTCAGTATGGCGCTAATGTAATCTTGTGTGTGTGTGTGTGTGTGTGCAGGTGTTCCAGTGCTCCGGCGACGACATGAACATGGTGTTGACCGGCGGCGTGACGCCCGCCACCTCGCCCAAGGTGCTGTCGCCCGGTACGTTGGTGTCCCCCCCGCCCGCGCACCACCCCGCGCACCCCGCGCACTCCGCCCACCCCGCCGCGCACCCCGCCGCGCCGCGCCTGCTCGCGCACCACATCGCGCACCAGAGCCTCCTCGCGAGACAACACGAGAACCTATTCCTCGCCTCCCTGCGCCCCCCACTACTCCCCATGCTCCCCTACACTCTACGATCCACCGCCCCCTCCTACCCCCTCCAACCACTAGTGCAACAGACCATGCTCCCCACCAAACGCACGTACGAACGCGCCTTCACCCCCACAGACACGTCCCCCGCCAAACGGCCCTATACGGTGCAGCAGCAAATGGCGCCGGGATTGTCCCTACCGATGTTCACGTATAATGCGACGTCGCCGATTTTCTCGTATGCGAACACGACGCCGATGTTGACGACGTACGCGAACGCGTTACCTACGGCTATTCCGACCGCCCTGCCCACAGATTATGGCGCGTTGTCCGCCCTACCAGCGTCCATGAATTCACCCTACCCCGGCCTCTCCATGTTCCCCACCTACCCGCTGCTGCCCTGGCGACTCAATAACTAACTACGTACCTGAGCTAAACGAAACCTCCTTTGACTGCGTTGCTACTGCAATAGCCTCTATAGTTTCATAGATAAAGTTCAATATCTATGGTGAAACTTTTCAGAATAGTTTATTTTATAAAGATTAATTATATTTTATGTTGATTTCTTATATTTAGTTGCATAATCTTAAGATAAATTTAAGTCTTTTTAGTTGTGAAATCGTCGTGAAATGCATAAAAATATTAGCGTAACGCCAAATCGAGTCTCAAATGCTATGATTGGTTTATTTTAATTATTATTATCTATTGCGCCGCTAGAGGCGCTGTAGTCGAACTCGCTCAGTACCAACGCAGTCGCTCACAAGAAAGGTTGTGTCCACGCGCCAAGCGGCAGTCGTAATGAAACAGGGTAAAAAATGACAAATAAAGCTCAATAACAACCGCGATGTGCCTTTTGACGGATTTTGATATTTTTCTTAGTAATAATGATGAATTTATTAAAGTAAGTTTTATTCGTGGCAGTTGACATGCAGCTATAGTTAGTACTTATTTGTTGATTTACACTCTATGCGTTGTTGTCAGTGTTAGTTATAATGAATTAAGATATATATATTTAGGTTAAATCGTGTGATCAGATGAAGTTGTGATTATAATGTAGACATTCCATTGAAAAGACGTTTGTTGCCAACATAACAAAGGCTGAGCGTAAGTCTGATGTATGAGTACTTATATAGGTACCTTCTATACTTAAGTTTGACTTGTCGAGTACAATGCACTAAGTTTATATTAAGTGTTTTTTATTGTTGCGTTTCGCACTTATACCGTGCTTTTAGAATTTACGATCGCAATACAGAGTGTTCAACGCGCATAAGGTTTATTTTTACACGTTTTTCGAAATTTTTTAATCGTTAAATCAATTATTTTCAGTTAGGTATAAGTTCCGCGAATATGGATTTAAATCGTGCTAAAATGCTTAAATGAATTACGATCTGACAGTTGTTTGTCGTAATACGTTATAAAAATTGCTCTCACTAAAATTTTCACTTTTAAAATAATATATTTGATAAATAAAGCACTCAACAAAACATACAGAAAACAAAAATACCTAAACCCAATATTACTTTTTTAAAACGTTGGCATCATTGCATTCCTAAACCATTCCGTATTTGAATTCAAATTTCGAACGCCTTTTAAATTGACATTCCACGTGACAGTTTGTTTGACGGTTTAACTTGAAGTCTTTACAGGGCGGCATGACATTCCTGTCCTATCCTTGCCCTTCCTCAAAGTTCACACATAACGCATACGATACCCACATAACGTCATCGTCTTATTTACCTCACACCACATAGTTAATTCATTTGTCTATATTAAAAATTATATTTATAATACGAACGTTTGGAATGTATATCACTGGACACATCAGTCATAAATTTTTACTGACAATTTATTTTTGTTTTGTAATAAAAATTGCTTTTGCAATATAATTCAGTGGCATAAATTCCAAATAGGGTTTAATAATATAACGTATCTGAAGAGATCCAAAGTTAACGTCATTGTATGGTGTTGCTACTGTCTCAATAATCACAAACATAGGTTTATGGGGCTTTTAGTCACAAAATACACGGTGTTATGGCTAATATATGTTCGGATGTTTCTAAATCCGTGTGCATGTGGCAATTTTTATACCTGTCAGTTTTATTGTCAATTTTTTTATCAAGCTGCCATTTTGACGCGACCTATTTTCGAAATTTAAATTTTTTAATCTCATTCTAACCTGGACTGTAACTTTAAGTATTAGTGTTAATTTTCCAATGTA
This sequence comes from Hyles euphorbiae, assembly GCA_023078785.2. NCBI lineage: Eukaryota > Metazoa > Arthropoda > Insecta > Lepidoptera > Sphingidae > Hyles > Hyles euphorbiae. Next base: position 7,681,100 of record CM041048.1, read on the forward strand.
ATGGGTATATAGAATTGCCACAAGCCCATATTTAGTATTAAATGCAATGATGTGTTTAATGGAATAAAAATAAACTGTTGTAATACATGTATCCGTACGGGGTGTGTTATGGAAAATGTGCATGCAATGGTAAGTGTTGCACACGTTTTTATGTTTTTCTATATATTTAAAACCAATAGTGGTGTAGCATGACTTGCTTACTGTCAGGGACCTACGGTGGTGTGATCCTTTGCAATAAAGGCGAATTTTGAAATACTCTTGCAAACGAAAATGAACTTTAATAATTGGATATAAAGTCCATTTTTCTTTGCATTGTTTTTACATTATCACCTTTGTTGCGGGAGTATGTAGTCGTTTGTTGTGATTCTATAGTTAGAATTTAGTGTGTATGGTGAGTTGACTTCAATCGACCTTTGAATCTTCACAGCGGTTGTCAAGATTGACTGATATGGATATTTTAATACGTCAGTCGTAAGGTAGGCATGACTAACTGCTATAAAATGTTGCAATCAATTTTGAAATGTGTCGCATTTGGCTCAGCCTATGTATATCTGGTTTTTTAACCGACTTCAAAAGGAGGGGGATCTTAATAAGATGGCGTAATTACTTCAACCAGGAAGAGATTTTTATTCGCTGGTTCATATTCTATCTAGAATGTCCTGCAGTTACAATCGGATGCGATCTAGCCTGTTTGGACTGCCAGTATAAAAAAAGGGAAAAACATAAATTGACTGCCTATTTTCTCTAACCAAACAGCAGTGTAAATACACTGTGGTATTCTGGTTTGAGTGACGTTGTAACCGACGTAATTACTGGGCGTAATGAGACTTAACATCTAACGTCTCAGGATAATGAGCGTCGTAAATGCCAAGCATTGCTTTGTAATTCATGGTGTTTGGTTTTGCTACAGTCTGAGCGGCCGTGTCGCTTACCATCAGGCGAATGCCATTCATAGCAAAACAAAATCTAGACTTAGTAAAAATATAAGTTTTGATTAGATACCTGATGGGTTCATAGAAACAGTTGTGTCTGAGGCAGTTGCCAAAAAATATGAAGCTGATTATAGATTAATCTACTGCCACATCGAATAACACTCACCCGAATAGCGTAAAAAGTGTTGAAAAAAAAAAATCTCAAATGTATTCTTACTTTCTTACTAACATTTTCTTTATGAATTTCTAACATACCATATTTGTAATTGCCTGTTCTTTCTTATTCACATGTATACCCTTTCTGTCCAAGTTTTAAAACCAAAATCGGACTTATTTTCTAGTATTACAGTGTATGGAGACTACACCTAAAATCTTGTCATGGTATAAGGGTTATATTAATTCTCGCCTATATTTCATTATATATTTTTCATCACGATTTTCATATATGACTATAGAATCATTCCCAAAGGCTACATATACCACGTCCAGGGTGCATGATTGCTTCGTACATTTTCCACGGCACATCGCGTCGGATACTATATGATGTATATTGTGAAATGTACACGGCTTAGCTGTGATATACGGGCAGCATGTTGTATAAACATACGTATCATCGAGGTGAGGGCGTCCGAAGTGCCATACTATTTAGTTCCACTAGTTTCATTAAAAATAAATATTTATTTAAATTTCGAAATAAGCATTTTTACACGTGAATTTGAAAAAGGAATCATTTATGTTTAGAACACTATTAAAATTCAAATTATTACCGTTAAAAATACATCCTGGCAACTAGTCTTTTTAGCCATGACCAAATAAAACTTCAAAACTCAATTCATTCATTATTAATAGCACTTCTTTGTCATACTGGTGTGACGAATAAATTGTAATATTTGGAACTAGATGTATGGTACCTAGGCCGCCCCGAGGTGGTAAGATGGTCCGAAGGTAGCCTCCAGTCATTAAGAGCTTCTTACTTATAAGCTTCCCTTCTTTCTCTCTGAGGCCTTCTGTACGCTTATGAATCGGTATTTCAATAAATTTTAGTGTATTCAAGGGTCTCGAATCTTTTCTGTGCTTCTGTCTGTTTCTAGGGTGATAGAAAGGTTACTTTACAATATAAATCAAATCTATCTTGATTTTTTATATATTTTTACTTTACGTCATTACAAATACATCCACGTATGGATTTTTTGGTAAGTAATATTTTTAAATCAACCAGATTTTGTTAGTATTTAGTTTTTCAAGTTTACACAAAATTTTATTGAAATATCTCAGTGATTAGTGACTGGGGGTCTGTGTGGGCGTAGGCGACTTAAATCTGGGTTGTTGACATCAAATCTAAAAACTTAATATTGGTACTTACCAATGAAAAAATCATACAAAATGTTTTTCTACGTGATAACTATATTTAGCTATATTCCGTTTTGTTATAAACGTAATGAATTTTTCTTTTTTATTATTATAGTTGGCTAATTTTAGTGTATTTACTTAAATATAAATAAATTCATAATTTGAAATGGTTAGATTGTGATTGCAACTATTCTGTGGTCTCTGGTTGTGCTGTTTTATATTTCCATCGTTTTAGCTTCTAGTAATAAGCGTTAGTGAAGGAGGGCTGTACTAACAACGGCTTGTTCTGTCGAAGCAAAGTATCGTCTGTATGTTGTACTAACATGAGAAAGGGTGATTGGTTCAAAATATAACAGGTAAGTTGGTTTATAAGAACAAATATCTTAAGTCGAGTATTATGTAAGGTAGTTTTGAGGTTAGAATAAACGGTTCATTTTCAAAAATAGAACATTGCCACGTCATTCAAAAATTAAATACAGACCTTTTCCAAATTTCGAACGGTACGAATATAGAGAAAAATAAAAATAAGACACCTATTTATTTAACGTTCAATGGTTACTTAACCGAAATATGCACAATGTGGTCTTAAACGCAACTCTTCCATTAGTATAACTTTCCTTCACGCATTGTCGGAAAATGAAATGGCACAATCATATCCTTTCCTGCTCCTAATGCTTATTAACTTAGTGTCTACAAACGTACGAACTGTTTGTAAAAACGGGACAGATCATTCGGTGATCGAGAGGGTAATCACTGTAAGCACAAATTGATGCTTATTCATGTTTTATTAATAACGGGTGGCTGACTTATGTTCATGATTCGGTTGTTTGCGAAAAAAGTAGACTTAGCTATTACTTATATCTGAATAAACGTGAACACCTAATAAAACAAACACTAGGAAAAAATATGAAATAAAACGTGTCTGGACTGGTAAAATACAAAATCAAACCTACAATTTTTAATACATAAATCCGTACTGCAAATCTCACAACTTTTTAAATACATTTCACTCTAACATACTCCTCTGCTTTTTCTCAAACCACTGGACTTCCGACATTGGTCACGCCACCTCCAGTAATAGACATACGCTTTGGACAATGCATGGAACAAGGTGACAGATACCGGGACGAGAGCTTAGTGTGTCGTAGACTGAAGTTTTGTGCTTAACTTAGTGGATATAAACAATCATGGGTGTAAGGTGCGGATCAGGGCGTATCGAGACATCATAACAAGACCACGTAAGTATCTGTCCATTCGTTGTGGGATCATGTCAATTTCTTACTCTTATTGTATCGCATTTATTATTTGTGGCCTCAACTTCATATGGTTTTTGGTATAAAAACTACATTTTATATAAAATATCTATAACTACCCTTCATTATTTCGAGTTTTACATCTCACGATTAAAACAGAATTGGACTGAAAGCCTTGTTAAAATTGACCTGCTTTAGATCAGTGTAATAGCCAAGGAAACGATAAGACCAAATATTCTAACCATGTAAAATCCTAAAATACTCATTAAACACTATTTTGTAATTAAAATATAAATACTTTGTTCTTAACTGTTATTATATAGTACATAAATTTGAATTTTATAAACGTAAATATTTACAACAAATATTCTTATAACTGTTGCATTTGTTTCACTACAATTTTTAATAATATATTTGTCATTTAATTTTAAATAAGTATTTTGTTTTGTAGAACTAACACTACAACTTCACAATTACCTTCACAAAATAACATTATTTATCAAATACAAGTATTAATCTACCTCACTATTTGTGTTTCATAAAACTAACCACCATTTAAAGACAGAAAACAACATATTTCTAAGAATTTGAGGTCGCAAAGCTGGTGCTAAATTACTAGGGTACTAGGCGTGCATAAGTTTGGTGAAGTCCGCAGAATAGCTTGGTGTTGGCGGCGGCGGCGGCGTGTGTAACAGTATCGGTGTAAGTGCACTGCTTGTGGTGGACAGTTAATGCGTACCAGTCGGTGAGTGTAACCATCATGTTTTATAATATGAGCGTCTTGCGTCATCGGCACTACTTGGCTTTTCAAACTTTACTTCATTTTTGAAATATTTTTTTTTTAGGAAGTTTTAGTCATAGACAAAGAGTAGTTCTTGTCAAAAAATGGCGCGAAACTGCGTATGACAGTTTAAACGCTCGTCTAACAGTTTTCAAAATCTAGTCCCTTTTGTAACTCTTATATTATGTTATCTGGGGTGGCTCTATTTTTGTTTAATAAAAAATCATGAATTTATTATGTGACATACAAGTATTTGTTCCTCATTTATGTGTTTTTAGGCCAAAAAGTGGCTCGTAGTTTCTGATACACATGACACAAGGGACTATGTGATTGTTGGGTGTATTTATTTATCATTTTGGTACCTCAATGAATGTGATCCATACTTTTATTTAGTAATCCCATGTTATTTTTATATAAAGGAATATATAAGAGATGTTTAAAAAGCCAAGAATATGATACATCCTTATCCGTATACTAGTAAATGTGTTTACATCATTTGGGCTCTACTTGCAGGTTCCTATGGGCTAAAATATTACGGTTTAAGCACAGGTATAGACTACACATTGTTTCAACGTGTAGAAACAAACGAATCCCAAAATATATAATATGGTTATAAGGAGCAGTACTGAATCTGAACAAGAGTAATATGTCTTTCAGTAATATAATAGCGGGAGACTAATATTGAACCAAAAGCATTGATATAGGAACCAATCAATGGGTTACAATAATTGTCCTCAGATATATGTACTTATATTAGAACATTCCTAGTTAATTTTAACTTACATCGGTTCCATAGTGCTAACTGCACTACGTTTGGATCGAAGTATGGCTAATAATTGTTGATTCTAATAATAGGTATGGCAAAAGTACCTGAAGGCATTGGTTTGTTACTTATATTCCACATTCTCAATAAGCACATTCTTTCTAAGGCAGGTTTTGGATCTCAATCCACCACAATCAATTTCTCCCGTGTGTGTTCCAGTGTAAATCCACAGTTGTATCCAGAGTAAGTACTGGAATATTGAGACTTTTATATCTTATGTCTCAGGATGGCGAGCGCAGTGGAATGCCAGGCAGTCGTATCGCTTACCATCTGGCGAATAGCGCGCTCGTATCGCCATTTTTTGCTATAAAAAGCTACCCTAGCTACATCGATAAATAGATAATCTTAAATAAAAGCTAAAGTAGTACATAGGTCTCTCTATCAGGCCAATGTTATCAAATTAATGCTACATTATCGTCTTCAACTCTTCATCATTCTCCAACTTCATAAATAAATCATTAGGTTTTCAAATATCAGGCTGCTCCTTATACCTCTAGTAATTTTACCTTTCTACGCGTTGTTCTATCATTTATCAGACAAAATCTTATGTAACTAACAAATGCATGACATACCAATATCTAGGTCTATCAAGGGAGGCTAGCATATTATAGCATGGAGGGGTCTCATAAAACAGTTACTGAGAAACTGGTGTCTTACGTCGGTAGAAACCCGACTTGATAATGCTTTGGGATGAAGCTAACAAAGAGATGATTTATAACCTATTATTATTCGAAGTCAAATGAAAATCCATTGTATCAGACAAAGAAACTTAACAAATCCTCACGTATTCGAAACATTCAAGAATTTTACCCTCGTTTTTCTTGTATCATAATCACTGTTTTTTAAAGAATATTTTTCTTTTTTTTTTTTTCATATATTCACAACCCATGTTTATTATTTTTCACGATGTCACAGGTCCCCTGACGTACTACTACCCAGCCATGGGGCCCACGCTGCCGCCACCGCCGCTCGTGTACTGGGGGTACCCGACCCCCCCGGTGTCCCCCGCGCACTACTACCACCCGCCACATCACCCGCAAACTATGGTAAGCTTGGGTAATTACAAAAAAGTTTATTAACTATTGTAATCATAGCCGATGTCAAAAATTAAACCTAGATTTCTGGATATTATTTAAAAAATGTACTTCAATTGTATTTAAAAGAAACAGTAAAAAGAAATATTTGTTAAACGGAAGATTTTATCTCGTTTAGCTCGATACATGACATTGAATATATCTTTATCACGTCCAGATTATATGTGAAATGTACAATATGGTTCTTTTTCTTCTCCTGGTTGTAGATGCCAGATGTCGTGTCTGTCGGAGGAGGGTCGCCCATCCCCATTCCACCCCCGGCCGCGTGTCCTGAGTGGCCCATATTTATGGTGAACTAAACATGCTGTCTCTTTCTAACAACAAAAACAGCGCATGTGAGAACGAGACGAAGCATTGCCGCTCAATTCAGTTTAGATATTTAAATATTATAAAATTACGTTTTTATATATTTTATTGATATGTTTCGTTTATTTGATCATGTCTATTATTTATGCGTCTTTCTATTTCTATTACTATTTTTCTTAAAGGCGACATTTTAAATGAATGGGCCAATTGAAAACCTATTTATAAATTTTCGGATATTTTGGTCACTTATGTATTCTTCAAGTTTTTTTTTCATAGTATGATTAGAACAAATACTTTTGAACGTCTTAATTATCTGAAAATATTTCTAAGACGAACATTCTTTAAAATACATTGTACAAACTACAAATTAATACATCACTTGAATCAACAAATGTAAAATTACGACGGCTCAAGAACAGTGATATTTAAATAATATATTGGATTTATGTATATTACAAGTTTATAAAATTTTATTATATTTATGATATTCTTGTTGATCTTTTAAATATTTTAGGATGAATCTAATGTTAGCGTAACTTAATGAGTACCTAATATATTATAATATTAAGGATAGTTTATAGCAAACTAATGTATGTCTGCTCAAAATAATGCAGGTTAAATTCTATTTTCCAAAATAATTAACTGCAATATTTCGTTAAGGTTAATTGTAGAAAAATACAACTATTCCTAAAATCAATTTATGTTTTTTCTTTGCGGCTGACGTGATGTAACTTCGTGTCAAAAATACGAATTATTCCGTTTGCGTAATTTTCATAATTATCAAAGATTGACACAAATCTGTATACCTGCCGCAAAGAAAGAATAAAACCAAACAAAATCAGTCGAATTTTGCCAAATCTAATAACAAATACCTTCTAAAAGTTCCTTATAAAATCTAATTTTACATAATCAAACAGTGACGGATTCAGTTCGATATAATGGGGGTCATGACCACCCAAAATTATTGTAGATCCGAATTCGTCTCTTTTTAAATCAGCATAACAACGAAATCACAGTGATAGCAAGGTGCTGTATTTACATTGTAGAAGTTAAACCAAATATGTATGTTAATACAGTTGTATGTACTGTAAGTGGATGCTCAATTAGGTATAGTGTAAGTTGCATCAAAAAATAAGAAAACGAAAAAATATGCCATAATTTTTAAGAGTAGATTTAACGTTTAGCCGTATGAGCTGAGTAAACAGAAAATTCTTATTTTTCACCCACTTTTGCCCTTAATTATCAGATTGGCAGCTCACCTAGCATGTAGTATAGCAGGTGAACCGTTTGTTTTTCGCTTGCTGTTCCATAGAAAAAAAAACTTTTATCTAAACATTTTCTTGTACTAAAATTGCTGACCTATTACTGAGTGTATAAATTTTATACGCATCTAATATATTTCAATATATAGCTTAATTTTAAAAAAATCTATAACTTCGTTTTAAATCGTTACTGGGTGTTTCATAGATTTCTGTTTTTTTTTTAAACCTGATTCTATATTTGTTTTTACTTCAAGTAACTATTTTAATAATTGCTATATGCAGCTCATATGGACTTAAAAAATATGATTGCTCATTCTTATAATTTAGTTATTAAGCCACGGTCAAGCTGAATTTGATAACTTGTCAATTAGAAATAGATGTTTCTTACGTTATATTTAAGCCACGGAAATTAATTTGTGGCTGAATATTGACTTAGAAAAGGCCAGTAGAAAAGCCCACATCAAATTTTGCTTGACTTGTGGCATGTACTTATCTTGAGTTAGCGTTGAGTTTTTTGTCATTTGTGCAGGAATAATAATCGTTATTTTTCCGTATTTGCTAATCAATAATTTGAAATAGTAAATGACTATCGTGTGGTATGGAAATGTTAGTAGCAGAAATCCTCTTATTGTTTTTCTTAAATAACTCAACTGCTAATACAAGGTAATCTTTATTTTAAATTTCCCGACCAGAAACAAGTGTGATTATAATAATTATTTTGTTGAATATTACTTATTTTATAAGCTTGGTGAATTAATATAATAAAACAAAAGTATACAATTGACTATAATTAGTGTTCTCGCGTTTGGCATAAATTGTTCTGGTCGGGAAAGATCGACGCTCGAACGTAGACTATGTTATTTATTGTATAAAATAATTCTAATTTCTAATATACATCGTCATAATAATTAGCTAAATATACAAAATTGATTCAAAGTCGCACAGATTTAGTGTTATACGGTTCTTAATACTGAAACACTGATTCTAAAATGTTTCGTTTCCAAGTTTAGGTATTAAATGAATAACGCCCCATAGCTCTTACAGGAAGAACTTAGTAATAATCTCCCTGTATAGAAATTATTTGGCACCATCATCTTACCTTATATTTGCAGGCTATAAAAGACAGTTATTGTTTTAATATGTATCTAATAGCCATATAAAACAGTATCAACGAAGCTGCAAATACTTTTTAGGGTTCATTTTACTTACAGTACTAACTGAAAAATGATTGTGTCAATCAGATGAAATTTCTTTATAGGGAGTCTATGTTAACTCAGAATGATAGAATTATGTATTAATTATTGTTAAATATCGGCATAATATTAATTAGATGTAAAATATGTGAAAAGCAACAAAATCAACGTCTTCCAAGCGTGTATCATAAGCAGATCACACCCGTGATCGAGTGTTAATTAGATAAAGATTTTTTACGTTAAAATATGTTTAATATATAACGTTTATGTATTCGTTGATATTTCTATTGTTTATTTGTATGAATAAATTTTATATCGCAGGATGTATGATGCAGGTACGACACAAAACCTGAAACTACGAGCAAAAATCAGTCTTAGAGAATTTTATAAATCTTTGCTAACCAAGTCTATATAGCAAAGCAAAAAATAATAAAAAGTTAAAAGTGACGCATACATCCTGGTAACTATTTTATACAAACACTAGTGAATGAACGCGGGTATGCTCAAGCGCGAGCATGTAGTCGGCCTACGTTACTTTATAATATGAAAAAATAGTATAGACAAAAATATCTTACAATATAAGTCACATGATTATTGGATCAGCCATTTTGATAAATATATATGTTAATATATCTTAAGCTAGATCATTTGTCAGATGGTTTCTTTGAGTGTGCGGTTAAGAACCACGTTCTGAAAACATTACGCGTAATGATAACATTAAATCTCTGTTAGATATTATCGTATAAGTTATATAAACCATGACATTGCCAATTGTTATTTTTCATGTTATTTAATTTTCATATTTTTTTCTTATGCGACAACGTTCCACATTTTTCAAATGTAGCCAAATCTTATATACAACCAAATAATAACTTTTGACAGGGGTCTATGGTCCCCGCTGTAACACTCTGAATACGGCCCATTAACAATTGAAACTACATTGATAGTTGTTTAATCTGTGATTAACAATTATTATCGATTAAAAATATTTCTCTTTGTTAATATTATAAAGTTTATTTTTTCTGTCGTTACTTCGAATGCAAATATGTGCTTTTGTACTTATTAGTAATGTGTTGTTAAAAATATGTCAATTTTATTCGAAAATTAATTTTATCATAATTCTTATTGACATACACGTAATATTATTTCGTATTTCAGAATATGAATTTATGTTATTACCAGTGTAGTCAAAATGTTTTTATCAACACAAGTATATTAGATTTAGACGATATTTATTTTGTTACTTTTTATACTCCGTATATCTCCGTTAGACGTCCAGTGATATTCTTGTTTTCAGAGTGATCTTTTTTAAATGTTACCTATATATAGTTATTTTAAGCCTGTTACTGTTTGAGGACTTAACGCTTCAGTGTAAACAGCGGAACGCAGCATCTTAGTTTTAATAAATAGATGTTAGTTTAGAATTGTGCAATTTTAGCGAAGTAGACAAATTTCGATTGTTTAATGCCAAAATAGATGTTTGGTTTCTTATAATACAAAATAGTGAATTGTTCCCATGAATAAAAATATTTAGTTAATACTTGCGTTTTTTATTTATCTACTTACTAATATTCTTCTCGCACGAGAACTAAACTAAAATCGTATGATTCCCTATAATCGGCATAATAATAATACGAATGAGGGTAGGTCGGGTCATGCTTGCAACACTTGCCTTTACGCAAAGTAACTGTTCCAATGAAAAGTACCAGGACAGCAGAAACTTGACGAGATAATAATGCAGATGAGCCTCGGTAGATGTCACTTGTCAATATTATGCGCCAAGAACTATTCCAGTAAAAAGTACTAGGAGAACAGGAACACGAGGAGATAATAATGCAGATGAGCCTCGGTAGATGTCACTTGTCAATATTATGCGCCAAGAACTATTCCAGTAAAAAGTACTAGGAGAACAGAAACACGAGGAGATAATAATGGAAATGAGGCTCGGTAGATGTCACTTGTCAATATTATGCGCAAAGAACTATTCCAGCAAAAAGTACTAGGAGAACAGAAACACGAGGAGATGTAATGCAGATGAGACTCGGTAGATGTCACTAGTCAATATTATGCGCAAAGAACTATTCCAGCTAAAAGTACTAGGAGAGTAGAAATACGGGGAGATGATAATGCAAATGAGTGTCGGTAGATGTCACTAGTCAATATTATGCGCAAAGAACTGTTCCGGTAAAAAGTACTAGGGGAACAGAAACACGAGGAGATAATTAATGCAAATGAATTTCGGTAGATGTCACTCGTCAATATTATGCGCAATGTCCAATTCCAGCAAAAAGTACTAGGAGAGGAGAAACACGAAGAGACAATTATTCGAATGAGGGTAGGTAGTCGATATACCTTCAAAGTCCGTAGCCAACTACCCACATAATTTTAAATATTTTTCACTTGTTTCTTAGTGGATTTAACGATAGTACGTCAACTATCCTACATCACTCATATTGTGTTTAATGTGTGTGCAGACAAAAATGTGAGGTGTACTACTTTACAATATAAAACGGTCTAGCTCTTTAGACAGTTTGTTTTAGTGTTAAGTACAGTGATGGATGAGGTCTTGACACATCAATTTTTATGTCTCATCTGTAAGGAGGAAGACAGGTTTAAAAATAAAACACACGAGCACAGTGTCAGTTTTTATCTCTTACGTCACCACACAGTATGACACGATGTTACAGGATGGAAACTTACATTACGATACATGTAACCTAACAAATTCATAGATGCGGCCGCTCATCTTGCACGGATCTGAATATGACTGTCGATCAATACGTGTGCGTCGTTGGGACTTGATTAACAAAACATTGATTATAGCTTCTATTTTTCATCTTGTAAATATAATATTTTAAATATCGTCGTGGTGTAAACAAAATAATAGAATTATGATTTTAACTTAACCATCTAATTATACTTTATCCGCCTTATTCATAGGCAGATTTAAAACCTATTTTTTGTTATCTAATGTCCCGTTCGAAGGAGTTTTCAATTTAATTTGAGCGAAGTAGACAAAATATTCAATATCAAACTTAAATAGATTTCATATGTCTATGAATGAGGTCGTAAAAATGTATCCTTATAAAAGATTTCGTTAATTTTCTTCGTCAAATGTTTTCGTCAAAAGTTGATTACATTTTATGTCAATAATTGTTGATATGAGTAAATATTTTTCAACAATTCATGCATACTACCCACATTAAAAATTCCGATCCCGTCACGAGCGACCGCCAGCAAAGAACAGGCAAGAGGTATGATCATGTACACTTAAAATTATTATGGCCGTCTGTCATACACTAATATTGTCAAGAATACGTAGAAACGTGTTTTCGTCTCCTTCACTCACTAGCAAAAGAGAGAAATATAAGAATAAGCGACATCAATCGGTAATTACAATATACAAGTGGAAAAATAACAATGTATTTAAAATTATTTACACATACAGAAAAATACATTTTTATTGATTGGATTTATAGACGAAAATATATGACATGGCAACGTGCAGTTTTTTTGTGATTTGCACAGACAAGGAAAACTAATATTTTATTGAACTTATCATGTTAGGACGATTGAATTTGTTCTAGTAGGAAGACATCAGTATAATGATTTGATTCGAAGAAAAATATCTATAAATCATCATCATATCATTATTTATGACTATTTCAATCACGCATCAATTTCTACACACGCCTTTGTTATATTTTATGAAGTTATGAGTGACAGTTGCAAGATGCAATCATATACTTTCGTCTCAATATCAGTTCCGGCTACGAAGACATGATGACAGACGTTTCCGTTGAATTGGCTCAACACGACCCGTAAATACAATAGAAAATTACTGTAAGGCTGGCAGGAATGAAACTTGTTCGAGGTTTGTTTAAAGCAAAAATTCGGATTCCGCGCTACCGTTCACTAATAATTAAAAATAAAAAAAAGTATTTTTAAAAATCCTTGTATAACCCTCCCACTCTAGGCATCACAACCTCCTATCTGATCACAGCTTCACTTACATTTTTTTTTACCACTAACAATAATACCTGGCGCCTTAAACCTTTTTCAAACACGCGAGACTCCAAAAACTCTTACTTTGTTAATGACTCGGAAAGTACCTGAGTTCTAACACTGCGAAAGCGAAAATGGACATGATTTTCGCGACAACCTAAAAATACGAAAAATGTCAAAAAACATACACTTGCCGATTGCAAATCGATATAATCCTTTTAAACCCAAACGTAAACCTAATTAAAAATCATAAGAGGAAAACCTTAATAAAACCCTGTTCGATGTTAGAAATGCAATCTCGCAGTGTTACGCATCAGAACCTCAACACATCGTCCATACAAATAATACGGTAAGCATGATCGCTTAATGTCTATCCGATATCTACGATCTTAAAGTACTTACGAAAGAATATCTTATGCGCGTTGTACTTATTTCGTAGATTGAAATGAAATGTAACTGAAATTTACTACTAAAACGAATACGAAAGGCTATTATTGAATGGGAATATCTATGTACCTTCAGAAAACATTTGTTTGCTTAAAAAACTCGGATTAATATCTAGACAGATAATAAATAGGCGACACCTTTTTTCAAGTCTCAAATCATAATGGCAACGACTTTGAACTTTTTTTTATTTCAATGAATAGCGAGAAGCCTTTCGCCTGATGGTAAGCGATAAGACCGCTCATGGACATGGACAACACAAAACAATGCGATGAATGACAAAGCAATATGCTCGGCGTTTCACTGCGATCACCATCCTGAGACAAGATTTTACAATATGTCCAGTAGTTATTCCGGCTACCATGTCCTTCAAATCGGTACACAACAGTGCATTTACACTGCTACTTGGTGGGAGCGATAGACACTGCGGTAGTACATAGCCAGGTGAGACCTATCACCAATAACTGGGCTCAATTTTACATTAAATAACACTTGCGTTTTTAGCGTATGATTTAAAAAGTGGATCAGATTGTATAATTATAAATTATCTGTATCAGCCCATATACGTCCCATTGCAGGGCACGGGCCTACTCTACAATCGAGAATACGATTGAGAGTGGTTAGGCCATATAGTCCGCCACGCTGGCCTAGTGCGGGTTGGCGGACTTACATACCACAGAAATTCTTATGAATCGCTATGGTATGCAGGTTTCCTCACGATTTTTTCCTTCACCGTTTTAGTGCGTGGTGATTGACTATCAATACACACATGACTCCGAAAAGTCAGAGGTGTGCCCTGGGATTCGAACCCGCGACCACCGTGAACATGTTGGCAGCCGCGTCTAGTCCGTTTACCAACAGGCCACCACGCACAATTATAAATTATAAATGGCATAATTTAACTCGTTTTTGTAACACGTACACCCAAGACCGGGTATTCTATTTCAATCTTGATATTTTATCTATTAAATAAATATATATTAATAAAACCTTATACATTGAATGGTACGATTTTGACAGATAAAAGTAATGAATTTCAGTCACTTCATAAAAAAATTAATTATGGCTTATGGTAAAGTTTTAAATTGCGAGATGGCAACACACTTATAATCTTAATTCGGCAATGTACTTGATTTAATCCAATTAAAATTAATAAGAAATTATTTGTTAGTCGAAATGGGCATGCACAAACAAATTTTAAAATACTTATTGATTAACCCAACAAAATGATACCATTTTTTTTAAGTAGAATATGTTTCGATATTATTACTTATAAAAATCACTGGAAGTAGTTCACTTTTGAACAAAAAATATGTTCAAGATATGACAAAAATATTGATCACTCAACCACAATTTCCGATATCCCAAAACAAAATAAGTCACTATTGCATGCCCACACAAAGAAACTAAAATTTTCAAATATATTTTTGGAATGCATTACGCCGTTCAAAATTCTTGTTCGAAGCGAGACAGGTTAGTACAAAAATAATAATGGCTTAACTTTACGTACAATATTTACAATGTCACACATTGCGTAGACTGTCGACACTTATAATTTAATGTGGCCATGTTTTGTGATCACGGCTTTGTACAAAAAAAAAACAAAATAATCACAATAATATTTCCCATACGAACAAAATGTTTATCGATAAAAATATTTATTTAAATTACCTCGATTCTATTCGAGGTGCTATCGATACAATAATTTTCAACATCGATAACTAAATTTTACCACAACCAAAATAAAAAAGTAAGTTTTTTTTTTACAAAAAAGACACAAAGATTCCGTGCCACAAAGCAGCCACATATACACATACATACAAACTAATGTACTTACAAGTAGAATGACGTGTGCGCTTCATATATCGATAAAATGGTAAATGCATACAGCGAGTTTCAAGCGAAGATGGCGGCGTCGCGGCGCACGGGATAATAATAATACGGTAAAAATACTTTCGGCCTATATACAAACTATTTTAGGACACATGAGTTAATTGTGAGGTCGATAATTATACATTTATAACTTTAATAAAAGAGAACATGTAAAATTGGCATCCAACTGTTCGATATCGATGTTTGAATTGATAATAGTAAAATAAATACAATGCATTCAATATTTCGAGAAACAAGCGAAATAAATTACTCGACGAGGCAACAATTAAAATATTTCAATCTCGGGTTTAATCAATGACGTAACTATAGAGTAAATAATATGTCTAATATTACTTCATTTAAAAGCATATTCTGCAAGACAAACCATAGGAATACCTATTTTATCGACCCCAACAATCTTATAAAAGAACATATAGTTATCGATAAAAGGGGAATCGATATTCATTTTCCCGACGAGCGACACCGCAAACTACATTACAAAATGGATAAAATCTCAGTTAACATTACGTATATTTGTCGATAGTACGCGAGACAGTGGCGAAATAAATTAAAATACTAAAGCAAGCACCGGTAGAGGTAGAAGACAGTTATAATACCGAAGTAGTGAATCTTTTGATAGAGATACGTGGTCGAGAAAACGCCGGCGACGGTGTCGATTGATTGTTAAAGGAGTAAATTGCTATAAAGGCCTGTACGAAATCATAAAATTTGTATGTCATAGAAGTTTCTTCAATTATTTTTATTGTTTCACGTAAAGTATGAAGTTCTTTATGGATGTATAATTTTAATCAAAGTTCAAAGTTTTTCAGACTGGGAGTTTTTAATAATACAAATTAAAGTACTAAAAACGACTACTACTTTACATTAATATGAACATATTTAATAGAAATAATTATATTACCCATATATATCATAATAATTTCAGCTTTGACGAAAGGTTTCATTTCTTGAGCAAATAACATTCAACCGACACCGTCACACGGCTCGATAACTCTATAATCTATGGCAACACTGTATACGTACATCCATAACTTATGACTTAACCAATGACAAGATACACCTGATCACCTGATCGTACCTGTACTTACACGTACTCTCACTGTACAAACCCCTTTTACTGCTTACAACCTGAAACAAAAATATCGATAAAGTTAATCGATATAAAACATACCAACACTATACTAGTTTTTAAAGCATGGAAATCTATTTAGAATATTTTTAAATTGTCTAGAAGTGTTGTCGTCTTTTATATTTGACATAAAACGGTTGACGAGCAGTAAATAATCGACTCTTGGTCAATACAAGTACATCAATACACTCGAAACCAAATCTTAATGTAAAGTGGTGGTTCTTAAGATGAATCATATACTCTGAAGGATTACAAATTTTACCCAAGCTTAAAAATAGACAATGCAAACAAGAATTCTCACTCTTTAATATGCTATCTAATTGCACTTTCCTATTGTTTCACTCAAATCTCAATCCGAGTTAAACTGGGTAACAGCATAGCGATATGTATCTATACTAATATAAAAAGCTGAACAGTTTGTTTGGAGTCACTAATCTCAGAAACTACTTGTTCAAATTTAAATTTTCTTGTGGGTTTACATAGCCCATTTATCGAAGACCCTATAGGCTATTTAACATCACGCTATAAACAATAGGAGCTGAGCAATATCGTGTAAGCTTGCGATAGTATACCTGTCACTCAGTGCTTGGTGTGGAACTGGTTGATGCAGAGCGCGCAGGACCACGAGCCCTCCGGCGGCGTGTCGAGCGGCGGCGCCAGGCAGTACATGTGGTAGCCGCGGTCGCAGTCGTCGCAGAACAACAGCTGGTCCTGTATCACGTAATACATTGAGGTATTATATTAGCGGAAAGCGTAGGACGTCCACACACAAGGTGGTCAGACGACCTGGTAAAGGTCGCGGGACGTCGCTGGATGCAGGCTGCCGACAACAGGTCACTGTGGAAATCATTGCGGGAGGCCTATGTTCAGCAGTGGACTTCCTTTGGCTGATGGATGGATGGA
This sequence comes from Hyles euphorbiae, assembly GCA_023078785.2. Classification (NCBI taxonomy): domain Eukaryota; kingdom Metazoa; phylum Arthropoda; class Insecta; order Lepidoptera; family Sphingidae; genus Hyles; species Hyles euphorbiae. Next base: position 7,698,468 of record CM041048.1, read on the forward strand.
TTATACTAGAGCGGACATCGGGAACGAAATCTGTGCGTATGGTGCGAGCAAGTGTACACAGTGAAGCGAGAGGGTCGATGTTACTTCGTAGGTGTGACAGACAGAAATAGAATGTACCCTTTATCTTGTTACAAAAATTTTGTTTGCAGTGTATTATCTAGTATATTATCTCAATGAGGAAATATCATGTCTTTATCTGTACCAACCCTAACGATATCATAAAACATGCTCTAAAGTCTAGAAGCTGTGCGATACTTTCATATTTATTGTAATACATTCAAAATCTGTATCAGTGAAAGATCTAAACATAATTACGAACACTCAAATTCGAACATGTTTGTGCATAAGTGAAAGGATTTAAATATCAATTGAAAATAAAAAGATACAGGCTGACGGTGCTGACCCGCATTAGGCCAGTGTGGTGGATTAAATGCCCTAACTACTCTCAATCGTACTCTCGATTGTGGAGGAGGCATGTGCACTGCACAGGGACGTATATGGGCTGATACAATAAAGTACAGGCTGACAGTATTATCCCATTTAGACCGTCCATAACAATCTTTATTTAAGATGTTAACCTAACATTCTGTACTTATAATTTATGCTACTACGCACAAGTATTGTAAAATAAATATAACTAAAAAACCTTTATAATTTCATTTCTATTGGAAGACTTAACTACCTACAGCTTTACCTGCTAAGAATAGTAATTAGCATAAAGGGCTACTCACATCATTATCACTAGTGCCGCACACAGAACAGCACTTGCACTCAATACACTGCCAGCGGTACTTTCTCACTGAGACAATCATGTTCACGGTAAACTGGAGGCATGTGGGGTGACCTGCAACACACAGACGTTGCGATACTCTATTATATATAGATATACGGCCAGTGAAGCTCTAATACCTTGGCATGTAAATATTGTTATGCTCGCGTCTTTAATGGTCTTGTACAATATCGAAAATTGATTTTATCGCTTATCAAAGTATAGTTTTTGTACATCGTTTGATCGTTTGTTATCGTAAGTAAAAATGTCAATAATGCCGTGAATCAATTTTTATTTTATTACCCAATTTGTATTAGCCAAGAGTTTAGCAAGTATAAGTCGATGCTAAAATCTATAACGGCAGTATTTTTAATATCTTCAAAGAATAAAAGGTATTAGAACTTCATCATCAAAATTATATTAAAATTCACAATTGCAAGGCACATATATCAGCTTACCTTATCAAAAACATCTTCATTACACTCTCACAGAATTTATAATCAAACTTTTATCGATAAATCATTAATTAAGGGGAGAATATATGTGCCGAACAATAGTGAACGAAAATAAAAAAGAAAACTTATAAAAGACCCGTGTAAAATGGCATATATTTATACGATATCATTATCATGGATATTATCGTAAGGAAGTGCACAAAGATTCACTATTCTTCAGCACAGAACGCAATTAAAACTCGGCATTAAGTCGATGCGATACACTTTTAATGCTCATAAAACCACGGAATACAAGAAAAAATAACGATATTTCGAAAAACAATATTCTCGGGCTTACGCTAATATAAAATATACATTAAATAGAATAAAATGTCAAACAAAAATATGTATTTTTATCTTTGGATGTTTGCGTTTCTTATGCACTTCCCTACTATGTCGATATTTGAGAGTTCAGTATTGATGAAGGTCACAAGATTTTTAGTTTTAAACCTTGTGTAAAGGTGTTATTACATGATAATTTAAAATAGCACTGATGGAACTAGTACAATCATTTCCAAAATTTGTTAAAGATTCAATTTATCAATATTTTTCTATGCATATGATTATTTGAAATAACAATAAAATAGCTAAACAGTTTTGGAAATGATTATACCATGAATACATTTAAATTACTGTAGATTGTTATTACTGTAGAATGGTGAATAATATTGTTACAAATCATATATATGTGTAATACCACCGACATTACATCACACGATTAATCAGAAGATATTAAAATATCGATACATAAGGCACCGCATATACGAATAAAGATCGATTAAAAATACAAATAAAAATTTCAGAAATAATACAATTCGAAAATAACTAATAGTTAAAATATTTTAATCAGATAAAACAGCTAATACATAGGAACGAAAATAAGGAGGTCCAAACGAAGTTATGCTGACGTCAAAAATCAGACCCCACCTACAAATACAGGCGCAACTTTGGGACCAAACATTGGCTTCTAATTCGCCTCATCACCACTTCGACGCTGTTTAAAACTATTTTTCTAGTTGTGGTCCCATTAATATTAAAATTAAGTAATTAAATTATCGCCCCTACGTGGTATAATTAATTCCTATAACAAATGTGTATACTTATTGCGTTCATGGTAACTTATAACTAAATAAAACTACACTATATAGCAGAGAGCAGGTACTGAAAGCGTTACAATTGTTCGTCTAACAGGAAACAAAGCAAACAAAGTCGATAAAATTTCGATAATTTTTCCAACAATACAATAATACGCAAAGCAAAGGATAAATGTATTAAATGATTCATGGAAAAAGCTTTAATTATTATTTTAAATAGCCAAATAGTCATGCTTGTTTTAAGCATTTTTTACATTACTTTATATTAAATACTATGATATTAAATTCACCAATATATACAAAATATAACTTGGTATAGTAATATATAAATTCCCATCAACAAAACGCTTTCAGAATCTGCACAAAGTTCCCTAATCGATATTCAAAATTTAATAACATACAAATTATGTTTATATAATAGACAATACAATATGTAACTTTCGACTACATCAACTAACCTAAGTTTATAGACATCAAACGTACAATAGAATACAGGAATGATACAATCAACAACGAGTTAACATCTTGTGATTAAAACATAACACGTAAGTGTACTCTTTGGGTTAGATGAAAACTAATTAATTTTCAATAAAAACACTACTAATATAAGAACAATATTAAAAAGGGCATTTTAAGCTTTGGATTTGGCGTTTCGATATAACTAAACTTTCTATATCGCGAATAATAGATTAATATGAATACGTAGGCTTGGCCTATCATCTGCAATGTCGATAAAAAGCAATATTTATGCACAAGCGCATGATGCCTGTTCGATAAAATATAAAACTGTAAATAAATTTATAAATAACAAAATAACTATTTTAAATTATAACTTTCGGTCGGATGTTAAACTAGAGATACAAAACAAACATCGATAAATTCTTGTTCCTACTATTTTTGATCTAGTTTAAAAAATCGATATGCATTTGTCAATTCACAGCAGCGACATACAAACTACAAATACATCGATTCTTTCACTCATACATGCACAAAATTTATAATGACGGTAAAAACATGCATTCCAGTACTTATTTTTAATTCCTATACACTGGAACTTGGTGTCTGACTTACAAATATTTTAAAAAACAACAGACCAGTGTATGGAGATCTTTTTGTTGTGTATGACGTTGCGTGCGCTTATCTAATGACTGTATATTTGGCGATGCGTGACTAGACAAGCTTGGGCGTAACACCCTGTATAGGCAACGATGTATAATCGAAGGTTGAAGCTTACCTGTGTCCTGAGTGGTATTTTTCACAAACAAAAGAACAAAATTATTTGTGAGCAACATTGAATTGGTTGTTCTATAAGCATATATTACAGTTTAGCTTAGCGATGTGGGTGTAAATACGTGCAATATGTACAGAAATGATCAGTTAAATTTTCAACTGGTATTTGAAAAATTCATATCATTCTTTGAAACTAAAACGTGATATCTATGATCCTTTTACATAAATTCTAAGATACCATATTACTTTGTTTTATTAAACTTTATAATTGTGAAAAATATACGCATGTCAATTTAGTTTATGAATAAAAACATGTTAATATAACTCTACTGTATGATAAGCAATGACGATGAAAACTGATATTCAACATTTAATTGCTGCCAATAGAGCAGACTGAGATGGCCACATCCATATGTGATGCCCAGAAACCTTTGGGCATTTTGGCCATAAAGGTTAGAAAATAACCAAATGGATAATAAATCGTCCCAAGACGATATGTAATATAAGGCACATTATTTAAACAAACACTTAAGTTAAAATTAAGCATTAGGATGTATACCGAACCTCTAACACGCAATTGAGTTGAAGTGAAATTTCTATAGTCCTTTTGAGATAAACTAAGTTATATAAATTCAAAGCCTAACATAAAGAAAACAAACTCACGGCCGTAGTCAGAGAGATATAATGACAATTAAATTGTTCCTCTGCAAAGATTCTCTTCGCAAAATCTACACTAAATAATGATTTCATTGACATTCAATGTCTCTGAATACAAAGACAATATAAAAAAATACATAAAAGTTACAAACGTACAAACTTAAAAATGATTCTTTTCCGAAATGGTAGTCTTTCAAGCTACCAAATATCAACGCAGTGGGATAAAATTTATATTAAAAAATGCGGGAAAAATTCTGTGCGAAGTTCAGTTTCGTAGGAATCGCCTAATACTATAGAATTTTCACTCCAACATTAGTGCAAGTTCATAAAGACTTTACTAATGGCAACACCAAAATCACAAGTCGATATTATTACATCTATAAAAACGGTTGCATTGACACATTCGAATGAAGCAATAAGTTTTTCATGATTTTCATGATTGCTATAAATCAGATAAAATATTCATTTAAAACAGTAAATTAAATCTAAAATAATGATTTTATTACACACGTGTATTTCTATTTTTTGAGATCGATATAACAAAAAATCACGTAAATAGCCGTCTTCGCTGAAAATAATGTCATCTTGACGACTAAATGCGTCACCACGCCAAACACTTCGTATATTATTTCTATAGTAGAATTTTATAGTAGAATTTCAGATTATTTCAATTATTATACGACGAAATGCCCTTACAAAAAATACACGAAAATATATCGATTCTAATCTAAAACATCTAACGACTTAACTTTTGTTAAATTTACAAACGATAATAATGTAAATAAAAATTACTTTTGGAATGTTATATAATATAATAATAACTGTTTTGTCAACTATTCGTAAATATAAATCAATTTTATATAACCTCTTTGGTAAGGAAGCAACAAAAAAATCATCACGCCGTGTGATGTTCTTTTTTTGTGACCGGCAACCCTAAATCCCCATAATATTTTATTTAACAATTTTTTCATTCAAGTCACTGGTCACACCGATCAATTATTTAATTAGCAATGAATACAGCAAGTATAATGTACTCCACGAAACTAGGAAAACTATCTATATTTTATATACTTAATTCCTGATAAACGATTTTATTATGACATTTCAAAATGATTATAGACCCTCAGACACTGAGTGCTAAAGAATCAATTATTGGATGTAACGGTTGGACAGCGACTGGAACAGAAGCTATTGCTTATACCCTGCATCATCGTAGCTGGGGCTCTGGCGTGAGGAGGGCGGCGACACGGGGTAGCCGTAGTCATCGCTGAGGAGCTTAGTCTGCGAGGCGAACGTGTCGAAGGCGTCTGCGGAGTATGACATGGAGGAGAGGATCTCGACGACGCCGTTCATCTTGAGGTTGTCCTGCAGATGGCGCTGGCCGTTGCGTGCGCGTGCGCGGCGCTTACCTGATCGTCCGCAGTCGGAGCAGCTCACCAGCTCCTCGGGCGTGCCCGTCTTCTTGTTCTCGCGGTCGTCGCCCAGGCAGAAGTCGCAGTACGGCGACGGTGACGCCTGCAATAAGTCAGTACACTTTGCAGTATCCACTCATACTGAGATTAATTATATGTATGTTCGCATGTCGATACTGTGTACTATTATACACTCAAATTAACAAATTAAATTTTGTTAGTCCTATTTTTAGGCCAAATTGAGTTATAATAACTATGTCAAAATAGTTTTAGCTTTAATACCGGCTTCAACCAAACTGACGGTTGTATTACGGAAAATAATAAGACGAAGTACAGTTGAAGTGGCTCTTGGGTCACCCCGACATGTTGATTGATGTGAACATTTAGGTGGAATATACCAATAGCCATATTTTAATTTTCTATACATTAATCCGTATGAATACCTAGTTATTCGTGGTAGGTAGTATAGTGCCTATTCTACCATATATTAGATAGACAATTGGCCAGCAAAATACACATCAAGGTCAAAGTCACGCTATCTTGTGTCAGCCTCGCCTATTGGACAGTGTGGTGATGCATTTGGAACTCACTATGCTAGTGTGTGAATTTGTTACCTTGGTCTCTGGCTCCTTGAGCACGGGCAGCGCGCTGGCGCTGGGCTGCGGCGGCGGGGCCGGGAGCACTGGCGGCGCGGGGTGCGGTGGCGGCGCGGGGTGCGGCGGCGGCGGGGCGGGCGCGGCGGGGTGGAGCGCGGGCGGCGCGGGGGGCGCGGAGTCCGAGCTGGAGGTGTCGGCGGAGGCGGGGCGCGGCGGCGGGGAGGCGCGGCGCGCGGGCGGCGCGGCCACGCCTGCGTGCAAAACGCGTGTTACACTCGCCTCATAACCTCACCTCAGGGGATACTCTATCCGTGACGCCGCGTACCTGTGCACCGTTGCAGTACCACTAGTGGCAGCTCTAGAAACCAAAGAAAACGACAAATTGTTTTTTTTTTTTTTGCGTTTCAAATTTTATTTAAGTTTCTATGTGCTCATTCGTAAATTATGTTACTCAGACTCCGATTTCTTGCAGCCAATTTTTGTAGTCAAAATAATTTTAATAGAAAATGGATATGAAGTTTTTTATGAATGAAAAATGATATGTAATGGTTAGTGTTTTATTACGGGTTACCACATGGTTAATGCTCATAGTAAAAAGCAATTTTTGTACACTTTCATTAAAAGATTGGTAAACAAAAACAGATTATTTAATAATGATTTTCTATTACATTTTTTACCACATGGCAGACCGTAACTTTGATTATCAACAGAACAGTTTCTGAATCAATTTTAGTTACCCACTCACCAATTTTAATTACCCAATGAGAAATATAAAATAAGTGGTGGCACCAGCGTACCTCAATTTATAATTATGAAAGAAGAAACAGATGCAGTATGATATTTTTGACAACAGTTTAACCCAGGGATTTGGAACCAAAATAAAGATGGAAAATCGATTTAAATTTGACTTTAGCATCTAAACAACTAAGCGAAAGGGTAATATCACTAGGGGTATGTATGCAAATAACTGGACATGTCTGAATTACAAAAAATATACTCACAACACTATGTTAATTATCGCGGAAATTAAAGTATTACTAGACACGAAGCAAGAAGCAACTTCATTATACCCGACATCACAGTATTCGTTGAGCTTAATTATTATTATTAAATAAGTGTTGGTCCTACTAATAATCTATTTATACTAGTACTGTAAACTGTATTAGTCCATATACGTCCCACTGCAGGGCACGGGCTTCCTTTACAATCGAGAGTACGATTGGAACTGGTTAGGCCATATAGCTCACCACGCTGGCCTAGTGCGGGTTGGCGGACAAGTTCGAAAATATATTTTTTATACTAGACGATAAAATTAATTTTTATAACTATTAACTTAGTGTAAGTCCTACGAATATGTATACTTTTATCTCAATACTATGCAGATTTTCTAAAAATGTTATCCTTATAAAAAATGTAACCAACCTGCTCCTACAGCTGGGTTGTTGAGAAACGTGACGTAGCTATCCTGATACTCTGTGGCAGGTTGCGCATGCGCGGCATGTTGTGCGTGCGCGTGCGCATGCGCGGGCGCGTGCGGACTGTCTCGCGAGTCTCCGTCACTACCCGCCGCGGCAGCCCCCGCCGCCGCCCCCGCAGGAGGGTCCTTGTGCGTGTGCGTGAAGTGGTACGTCAGACCCGGACGAGTCTTGTACTTCGCGCCGCACACTACGCGATAAATAGGGGGGTTAAAGTCAATGTAATGCTGATTGATTATGTGTGGAAGTGACGGGTCAGGGTTTTTGTGCGGTTGATGTAATTTGCAGTTTGAATGGATATGGTATGAAAAAAGTAAGACTTTTCTGACAAAAGTTATGAAAAAATAACTTATATACAGGTAACAGTCCATTTACAGATTGGCACTATTTATAAGGATAGCTCAGCGACACAACCGAATATACCTTGTTTAGTAGTTTGGAATACAAGATTTTTGTCTTATCCCAATTTAGCATTAATAGACCAACAAATCTGCAAAATCCATCTACCACAAAAAAAAAAAAACATATATTCAATATTATACCCGTCATTTCCACATCACACAATATGCAACATTACTTACCGCGCGTGATGCCTCCGTCTGCGTAACACTATGAGCGTTAATATTCACTACAAGGGTATGTATGGGGCCCGCGTCATCCGAACAGAATATAGGAGGCACCACGACGGTAAGCGGAGGCGGAACACAATAAAGCAGCCTTCCAATAATTATCCGTCATCAATCAATACCGTTGTCAACCGAAGATTTGTATAAGAAATACTATTTTGAGAAAATAGGCTGTATGGACTGCGATTCCATTGCCTTCACTGAATTAAAAACATTGAATTCAAATATCGAACAGTGTCAATTTGAATTACAACTTTTTTTTAAATTTAAATCATCAGAGATTAAGTTAAAGGTACTTCAATCCTACAGCCTTGTAACTTTTCAAATGTTAATAACATAATTAAATAGCTTTCTTATACAAGTGAGTTTGGAAAGCCGGCCCGTCGTGATAACATCTATGTTCAGTTCGTGAGGACGCAGGCACCCGCGGCGCGCGTTTGATTGATGACTTCAAATCAGTGGATCCGCCCAGCGGTGGGCACACGCGCAACATATAAACATATCCAAACACTGCTGATTTTACTCAACACCCGAATAATCATAATCAACATAGTACAAAACATTCTTAACCTAACAATATTTTTATATTTACATGTAATAAATGTGTTGATGAAAATTAAATAACTTAGCAATAATATATTCTATCAATTCAATCAATGAAAATAAACTTTAAAAGAATTTAATTTTCACCAGCACAATCACGCATAAAACACATTTTATAACAAAACCTTAATAGTAATTTACAAAACACAAAAACAAAACACGCTGTATACAGGCAGAGTAAAATCATCAGCAAAATTTAAAAACAGATCCGCAACTTGATAGTCCAATCATTAAAAAAAACTCGACAATGAAATAAAAATTACATTGGATAATTTTATTTCTTATTCAACATAAATATTTCTTGTATAAATTCATAACAATCTTTGGGTGATACATTTACATGGACGTGCAAAAAATCTTCATATCCGACAGTGGGAAAGGAAGTGTCAAACGGGTTGTGGCTCACAATTTTTTGCACGGCAATGTAGTTTGGCTCTAAGAATAACATCAAATCACCTAATACTTCACCGCACTTTTGCACATACATCAAAATATCATACGTAAATACTAAAATTTAAAAACCGATGATCAAGAGCGGGTCCCTGGATAACGCCTGGAAGAAACCTCCTTTGGGAAAGTCTACGATTTTTTTTATTTTTTAGGCTATTCCAAAAGACTCGTAGCCAGTCTGTAAATTGTAGAGACCCGCACTCGTCAAGACAACCATACATAAGGCTGTAAAAGTAAGCGAATATTCGTAAGGCGTTAAAATAATTGAAATAAATAAATTGTGATGAGTTTTAAACGCGCAATGACTAAAATTTCACTATAATACTGGATAATTTTGATATGTTCCGATTTCTTTTCTTTTCTGTGGATGCCTATTAATTTTTAAATTTAGAATTAAGTAAAAATAATAACCAAACTGCTCTTTTTTTGCCCCGAATTTAAAGGAAGACAGGAACATAATTTTATTTTTCAAGGCACATATAGACAAGACAAAAGTGTATTTAATTCCAACTAGCGTCCACAGTATACCAAAGAGGCAGTATGACAAATATAGTGTCATTTAAAACAACTTTATAAAAACCGTACCGACAGTATTAAGTTTAAAATGAGATATTTTTGGTCTTGTATATATTAATTGTATAAAACTGTATTTGGAACTCATTCACGTTTTTTTTTAAATGATTTATAACGCCAAGGTGTTACGCTCTTCCTTGTGAACTTTATCTTAATTTGAATAAAAACCCTAACACTGAATATACTTAAACCTATTATGCACACTTAAATAGGTTATTTTGAAAAGATCCTATTCCGGTGGTCCCTACAAAATCTTAATTTTGAATATTTACAATTGTATTCAACATGACCATTGGCAAACAATTATTTGTTTATTTTGGCACATAAACAGCGTGCAAAATTTTAGTCATTGTCGGAGAGAACAAACCAATCGCCTAAAAGAAAATGAAAATAAATAAACTATCACAGACACATGAGTCGTTAACATTCAAAACCAATCAGTACTAAACAATTCATCAATCGTTTACAATTATTATGTTATTCATTTCATTATTTCATAAGATCCCGTTATAGAATTAAATTAAACGTGTGACGCTGCGATCGATCTAACAGCGGCAATTTTAACTAAAAACTTTTTTTTCAACATCCAAAATTATGTAATATGCAACTTTCGTATAAAAAGCTCTCGTTTGCATTTCTATCGCGGATGTAATCGATCGTAGCGTCACATAGACGGATGATATTGATTTCCTCAATTGCTTTTTTTTTTCAAACGTTTTCCTATCATAAAACCTCTACTAAGGCCCAACTTGTTAACAAAAACCGATGTCATCCGACTTCTTAACCGCTTACACACTTTATCCTTTTACGTTTTTGTAATAAAATTATTCTTACCAAGACACAGTTAACATACTGTTCTTTGTGACATTGCGCCAACATTTCATGATGTAGGGTGTGTGCATATTGCCTAAAAAAAATGTGTACTCTTTCCCCATGAAAAATATTCAAATTGTTGATAAGTTTATGAGTATTATTATTGAACTTAAAGATGTTATCACGTATATTAGCCTCCAAGATATTTATCTTAAAATTCGACTACTTTTTTCATATGAATAACCACTAACTTGGCATCAAAGCAATGTAAATATTATACCAAATTTAAATTTAGATCTAGACTCTCCCAATAACACACACACCCATACAAGAACAAAAGAAGGAATCAACATCAACCGTGAGATAAAATGTAATACGAACTATCCTACATCATAAACAACACAACTACACTCGCCCAATCAAATCATATTGGTACGACACAATAACGTGGCAGTGAATATATTTCACTTTTGGTGTTATCATAATTTGTAAAAACATTTACAGTAATTGACCGCGGCCTGTGGATAACGTAATCATGCCTGCTCCCTCACACGTATGTACAATGAGTGAAAAGGATAGACAGTGCCAAGTTCAAAATAATATACAAGTGAAGTAACGAGTTGTGAAAACGACAGAAACACTCGGCCTTAACTTTAATAAAACAATCTAAATGCATGTATTACTTTTTTTTAAATATAAATATTTTTTAAATTATGCGTTTTCTAACCTTTCGCTGTAGGCGCGTGTCCCGTAGAAGAAATGAGAAATAAATAGTGAGAGGAAGTTTAAAACAGTGTAAAAATTTTGATAATGAATTGTAGATTGGACCCTCACTTGTAGATTTCATATTTTGCATTCGAGAAGATAAATTATGAAAGTGTTGAAATGCCATAATAAATATTGAAAAAATATTGCACAAAACCGTTTAATATTTACAGAACATTATATTTTGAATGCTGCATGAAAAATCCTACGAGACACCGCCCAAATCGTCTGAATCAATAATCTAATTCACCTAATAGTCGATGCAGCAAATCTTAATCCCGTAACATTACCAGAGATTCTCTTAATCTAATTCTATCCACACAATACGTACACAACATTTAAAAGGCATATTTGCGACTCTTCATACACCCGCTGTTGTGTGCAAACTTTATTGGAAGATTCAAAGTCGCCTTACTGTTTATTTTGTATATTATGAGATTTAGCAAAAATATCAATTAATACTATGTTATTTATAATATTCTTAATATTGATATTTCTTTTGTGGAAATTAATTTGATAGCTGAAATTTGTATTTATGTACATAAGACGTGGAAAACGTTAGGAAGTAAGATTGTATTTTAGTAGCATTAGTATTTTTTACATATTTTAATGGACTACATAGTTTTATAATAATTGTCATTGCTTGAGTTTTGAGAGTTGTCAATGCGAGGCATAAAAAATGAGTTCCTTAATACTTAATAGATATATCCATCTCACAGAGAAACTAATATCAATTTCTTTTGATTGTAATATTTTTAGCTGCCAATTAAATTAAATAGTACTGTTATTTAGTATTATCGTTCATTTTTGGACAAATTATTAATTTAGATTCAAGACAACAGAGTATCGAATATACATTTTATAGTAAAAATCCTATTTCAGCACTTTATAATATTTGTTACAGTAAGGTGCTAGTTCTAACATTGAGATGCTAAAAAAAACAACATGTGGAGCGCTTTGAAATAGAAAATGATTTCATGCCAACATTCAAGAAAAAAATATCACCATATTTCAATTCCACAAATTGACATTACTGGAAGTCTTAGGTAAAATTAAATACTCCGACTAATTAGTACGAGTATTTCATAAATATATTTAAAATTGTGTAGCACACAACAGCGGGTGTTCAACACGTCTTATTGCTGGCCATAGCGGCCGCTACGGGCCACTACAGAACTATGCTCTTACTGATATTAATTCACTAAGTTTACGTGGTTGTGAGTGGACGAGAAATGTTTAAAATAGTTTTTTTTTTTGTGAATTCGTTGTTCGATTGTCAAGTTGAAGTTATTGATGCTAATATTATTCTAGTTTTCTGGAAATTATACTTAACTAGCTGTCGGGCCCGGCTTCGCCCGGGTGCAGATAGTTTTTGAGTCCAATCCACATCAAGAACATATTATTTCGCGTGTCTACTAACTATATTTCCCGCGTGCCGTCGACTATATTTCCCTTCCGTAGGAGAGGACATCCCGTGCCAACAATTTGAATTTGAAAGAGTAGAAAATATGTATATTTGGTTTCCTGACTCATCCAACGGGAACACTACATTTTTCGGGATAAAAAGTAGCCTATGTGTTAATCCAGGGTGTCAGCTATCACTATACCAAATTTCATCAAAATCTGTTGAGCCGTTTTTTCATGAAAGAGTAACAAACATCCATACATACATACAAACTTTCACCTTTATAATATTAGTAAGGATTAACGCAGCTATTGAACTAGTTTCAAAGTACATTTCTAATATGATAATCGTATCGAATCACAAAATATTTCACAACAAAATTTACACTATTACTTTGCAAAGTACACAATAGGCTTCTGTAGGGAATAATGGCAATTTAGTTGTTTGCTAATGTTATGGGCGTCGACAATGCTAAGGGTTCGGATTACGAACAAACCATCCCCTACCAAAAATACTTCGCTACATAGTTTTATTTATTTGTGTACATTTTCTTTTAACATTCAATTCAATCAATTCTCGTCCACCCACAATCAATAAATGTATATAATAAAATTATCTACGAAAGCCCAGGTCCTTCTATTTCATATTGTTGAGCAAATTCATGATATAATGGAGAGGTATGTCTCTGACAGCCCTTGTATTTGATTCCGTTACTAAAACTACAGCGATGTAGTTAGAGGACAACAAAATATTACTGTTTAAAAAACATTACTTGTACCCATTTCATTTGAATATAATTTCTCAAATTCCGATTCATATTGTACAATAAGATAAGCCAATATATGTTGGATGAAATCTCAACTTATTCTGGAAAGCAACCTTTTACCTTATAGAATCGGGATACTGTCGGGATACATTTGTATTTTTGTTTTTAATTTAGCCGCCAATTTTAATCTTGATAATGTCTTATACAAATGAAAAACAGGTTCTACATTATTGAATGGCAGAGATCCTTCGATTTAATTTGACTATTATGCCTGCATGTCCTCTAACCACATCACTGACACTATTTCTCTATATTGCACTTCAGGGAATGTCAGCTAAATATATAAAATGCTCACAAAGTACACATCAATTCTTCTCGGCGAAGCTCTTGATATGGTCCTAAACATCCTTTTGATATCTCACACAGAATAGACTCCCTATTGGCCAGTTTTAGTCGGATTTTAAATTAGTATGAGGATGTATTTTTTTTAGCATAAGGTGATGGTAAGTTATCACAACGGCCCGTAAATACCCATAATGCTTGGATAAATGATGTTGCCATCAGATCGGTAGCAGGAAGGAAAAAGAATTGGAAGAGGAAAGGGGTATTGGGCATCCAGTTATCTTACTAACCGAACTAAAACCAACACCTAACCTGTTGTTCAATCGCCTGTGATGTGATGTATTTGTTGTATTCATTCATTCAAGAATCCCAATTAAACTATTGGCCAATATAAAATCTAATCTGTGGAAATCAATACACTTTGAAAGCAATGTCAGTCACAATACGGACAATATCGGAATATTCGTTTGAGCCATACAATCAGATTAAAAGGCGAAATTAACTATAAAATAATTTAGGTTTATCACAAGTTTACGCAATAATGCACGTTGTTTTTTGTGTTCAACGTGTATGCGTCTTTCTCACACCAGATCCCGTAACCAAGCGTATCCAATCTTTCTACAATCGTTAACGCCTGACGTAAGCGACAACATTTGTACGTTTTGCAGCGCCATTACTGACTCCCACACAAATGCTATCTAAGATGCAATTTGATTGGCGCAAAACGTTATCGCTTACGTCAAGGCGTTAACGATCGTACAAGAGAAAAGATTGGAAGCGCTTGTAACTTGGATAAGGGAGCAGGCGTGTTTTTTCCCTACAAAATATGCCCGAATCACAGTGGTAGATAGATCTTTGTTATAGCGTAAACAACATGTTAAATCGAATAGCTCGAACAAATACGTATCATCGCCCAAAGTGTGACGTACATGACTTTCAAAATGTCACATATTCAGTTAAAATATTCGTGAATTTAGATGACCGTGCGTTGTATTGACTTTTTTGTACTAAAAGTTTTCCTCAGCAAATTCATACAGATATGAGTGGACGCTTCAAATTGACATTTTGGTTAGTGTGATGTGGCCTTACAAGAATATTATTTGTTTACTATTATTTCGCTGCCTATATTTGATAATATTACTGCTAACTGCGGCTCAAACATGTGATTCTTTTACCGTGGGTCACATATTAAAGATACAATACACCTATCTCGTATTACAGTAGAACCCTGTAATCCGACATGCCTATAGCCCATAACGTCCCTCGAAACTATACATTTTGTTCTTCGTTATTTAAATTTCAAATAGAATCTCACAACTTTGGAATGTAGTTTGTCGAATTACAAGGTCTATCGAATCAATCAATCAAAACAGGTCGTTTCGTAGTCTCGTAAGTTACGTCACGCGAACGTATTTGACAGCCGGTTGTCAGCTGTTAAATACGTTCGCGTCAAGTTCTCGTAACGAGAGCGCTTTAGCGTATTGGAACTCAAGTCATAATATATATTGGGTATATCGGTGGTGCAGTCAACGTGTTAAAACCTCATACTAACTGGCACACATCGTCACCATCTCTCTACACACGGTCACCTAGTACTGTAGTGTTGTGTAGTGTGTATAGTGTGTATACGTGTTGGACCTGAGCACTAAGGCACGGCTCTAGTGTCGTCGGCGCGAGGACTTACGTTCGCATCCGTACGGCTTCTCCGCGTCGCCGGGGACCTCGTACGGCAGCGTGCCCTGACCGGCGCGCTTGCGTCCGCGACCCTGTAGTACACAAATATCAACCTTATGTGATGGTAATAAAGACTGCATAGTGGTTTCTTAGGTGTGAAGTAATCAAAACGTCGGGAAGTCAAAAATGTACAAATTAAACCAAATCCGCGTTAAAAATGTTAATAATAGTTTTAATTTTATTTCGATGATAAAAGCTGCTTTACTAATTCGATGAATTAACGATTTGCATATTTCAATAGTTAAGGACTACCTCGTGAATATGTGTATACTATTTTTATTTTTCTATTGCAATGAATGACGAGACGAGCAGCAAGCATGCCGTTAACCTGAAAGTAAGTGATACGACCGTTCATGAATAGTAGCGGAACCAAACACCTTAAATTATAAAATAATGCTTGGTATTCCACTGCACTATACATCCCGAGACATAAGATGTAAAGTCTCAATTAAGACTTACTGAGACATATGATAGTCTCAGGATGGCGATCGCTGTGAAGTGAAATAATTAAACATTGCTTTGTAATTCAAGGTCTTGTTTGGTTTTGGTACTGTCCTTGCAAACTTTGCAACATCGTAGCATCACCAGGCGAAGAGCATATTCATCTCACCATTTATACCCTCAGAAAAATTGAAAAAATTGCATATAGAGTATTGATACGTACAGCTCTCCCTCTCTTCGCGGGCGTGTCGTCGGGCTGCGACTTGCGCGTGCGTCCGCCGCGCGAGCCGGGCCCGGTGGGCGTGGCGCCGCCGCGACGCTTGCGCCTGTTCGCGTACGTGTCGTCGTAGTAGTCCTCGTCAGACTCCGCCTCGGGCTCCTCGCCCGTCTCCATCTCGTCCATCGCCAGCTCGTCGTAGAACCACTCCTGAGACACGGAATAGAGCACGCAATGTAACCGGCACCAACAGACTGGAATTGTTTGCCGTCTTACGTGTTCCCTCCTTCCTATAATACTGGGTCCTTCCACCGTAGTGTCAAGAAGAATCTTAGCAGGCCGGTATAATTGTATCTATTGGCGTCGGACTGCCGTCTGATGCCAATGAATACTCTGCCTGGGCGGCATTTGCGCTCACTATCAGGTGCAATGTGGCAATAACCCAGGCCAGAATAAATAAAAAAGAAAGTATAGGAAGTATAGTTGGGAACAATCGCTATATTTCTTGCTTGACCCAAACTTAGTCAGTCTAATTCTAGTCATCAATTATATCAAGGTAACCTACACGATATTGTCTGTTTCTTGACAGTAAACTCAACTCTGTTTTGCTCCTAATAGGAAGTTTACTCAATAGCACCTATTAAAAGCTACTTCTGTATCTGTATCTGTATCAGCAATCGTAGTTCTAGACGTTGTCCAAATAAAGGCAAGCAAAGCACTTATGCTTTAAACCTAAACATGAATTATTTATTATTAATCTTCATGATTTCCATATTCATGCCATAGTGATTTATAAGAATTTCTATAGTATTTAAACTAGGCCAGCGTAGTGAACTATATGGCCTAACCATTCTCAATCATCTCGATTGTAAAGTAGACCCATGCCCTGCAATGAGCCATACATAGCCTGATACAATGTCCATTAATTCCAAACAGATATATTTACCTTAGGATCATCCTTAGCGGCAGTCTGCGATCCATCCCTGCTGTCGTCTCCCGCGAGTGCGTCTCCTGGTACTCCGGAGCTGTTCTCCCCATCAGCCGCACTGTCGGCCGTGTCGGCGCCGCCGCACCAGCCCCACCGCGTCGACGACATCGTCAAGTACTGCCGCCGAGCCTTGCGCCATCTACAAACATGCATATGTACATCTCTTCTTTAAGATACATATACAATTGTTATAGTGACTCATTTTATCTTCCTCTTTCAAATGATGAGAAAACAAAGAATAAAAAAAATCCATTTAATTGAAGTGAAGTGGAATAGTTTTGATGGTTACCAAGTTAACTGCAGAGTGAACACACACATTCTGTTTTTTCCAGTCTCAATGTTACAAAATCGAGTCTTGTGTCGTGAGACTTTACTATCGCAAAAAACACCCAGAGCCAAAAGAAATGTTTGTGGGCCGCACAAACGCTTCTCTCCGCGCGGGGATCGAACCCGCGGCTTCGCGTTTCACAGGCGGCGTCTAACCAACTGTGTCACGGAGGCTATCAAATGTTTACCTGTCACGTGGCAAGTGCTTATATGGTACAATATTTTAGATGGTAGGTCTCCGGTTTATACAGTGGAAATATCAAGAACCACATTGCATGGTCCATGTTTTATTCAACATCGTAAATAAAAAAAGAAGTCGAGACTACCTACCTGTTTGCCAACGTAATCAAAAATAAAATTCTAATTTAGACTGAAAATACAAGCAATAATTTTATTTACTGACATAAAACTGGATTGTGATCTAACCCCTTAAAAACCAACTGTTGGTTGTGGAGAAAAAAAATTATGTTAATACAAAAATACATAAACTCACACCTTATTCACAGAAGGAGTAGGCAGAGGTGCATTCGTCACATAATGTGATAGGGTGCAAGCCTATCGACATTTTAGGTACAAATTCCTGACTTTGGTCTGGTAAATTGAAAATACAAACCTGAGACCACAGCTTAGCAAACATACCATAGTACAATTGCGCCAAGTCTTTGGGTAGTGAGTGATGATAGTATAATGTTGTATTTACCTTTGTGCTGGATATGAATATACTTGGCCTTCTCTCTGGCCTGGCATGCGCTGTCTTCTTGTCATGAACAGATTACAGTGGCTCTGTGCAACACCTACAACAATAGTCAAATCATTATGAACTGTAGTGAGAGCAATACTTTACATTTATTTGTAACAAGCACATCCTTTAGGCAGCCTTACTGGTAGGTCTCTTAAATGTAAGAGGCCGTGTGGGAAGGTACACCTGCAATGTCTATTTCTCCAGCCAAACATCAGTGTAAATGCAATATTGTGTTCCTGTTTAAAGGGCATTGTATGGGTACAATCTGGGAAGTAACTATTGGACATATTGAGACTTAACATCATGTCTCAGAATGGCAAGTGTAGTGGAATGCAAGGCATTGCTTTGTGATTCATGGTGTTGTCTTATTCTTCTACTGTCTATGACCACAAAAGTATCACTTTTTTTGTATTATCATAGCATCATGCAAATGGCATACATGTCTAGCTATCCATGGCAATTTTTTTTTAAATTCATCTTTTTATTAACCCTCTTTAGGATGGTTTAGTGATGTGTTACTAAAAATGACGTTGCTTTGACAACAGATGCCCAGCCCACAACTGTAGCCTTGTCAAGGCGTTAATGCCAGCCGAAAAGCACACCAGCTTAAAGTTACTAAAGATATGAAAATGAATGGTCTTTCAACTGATGATATAAAAAAAAATAGGTGATTTAGTCCAAAATACATAGCAATTCAATACATGGTTCCAGCCGAGTAACACTTGTAGAATATCATTCAGTGTCTAAAGTGATACAACAAATCTTATGGTTGTTATGATATGAATTTTGTATGTATACTAATGATTTGCTTTAACAAGCTGTTGAATTTACAGACACATAGCTGAAGAAATACATACTTATAATAAAATTAGAGTTCCAGTCATGTTTTAATGAAGAATAAGTTTCCTCTGTAATTGATATTTTTCAGATTACTGAGTTTATCTCTCTATATTCTTCTAACTTCCTGTTAGAGGGAAAAAAATAGGCCCAACAAATTGTTTTTTTTTTACAACATAGATAAGGTTAGGGTTGCCTACTGATTATATTATGTTTTTGTATGATTATAGCAACTAAATTATGTTGTCCGTACATCATTTAACCTTCAAACTATTGCCGGCTTCAAGGTTACCATCGATATCGATTAATATTAAATATACTTTACATGCTAGAGTGGTTTCAATAGTAGTTATAAGGTAAGTGTGAACCTATGTATGGTAAACGCCTTGATCAGAAAAGGATGCATATATGCACTCCTCTTCAGTAAAAACAAGATAAATAGAGACGCCCAGATAGTTACCCAAAACCGCAACCACCATTTACAAGCCTGTAACAATCTACAGAGTAGTTTTTGGGCTTTTCTGTATGTAAAATTATTGAATGAATTATTAAAACATTTTACTCGTAATTACTCACCGGTCTGGGTGTCGATAAACGGCATACGCATTCTTCTTTCGGCGCATAATCGTGAATTGAAAGTCGAAGAATTTTCAATAATTTCTTTGTAACTTGGATCATTGAGAAAACTGGAAAAACGAAATCAAAATAAACACACAAATCACTCAACACCTCACAATATACACTCAACTTTGAACTTAGAACATTAATTGTAATTGTTGAAATTACACTATCCCTTGTTTCAAGGGAAATACCTTTCAATTTTCGCTAAATTAGACGTATTTGCTATCTGGATCTCGGCGGCCGCCATTTTACTAGCAGACGCTAATTCGGTGACGTCGTACAACCATCATGTACACTTCCGGACAATGTTGCCATAGAATAAAAAAATACTAACATTTTACGTACCAATTTACATATATCTGCTGAAGGCAAGTATAAATTAAGCATTTGAATAACTTTAAATTCTATTTAAATGGATTCTTATTCAAATTTCGCTGCAGGAATGACTCCAAAATGATTATACAATAAAAAAATGTTGTAGTAGTTTTTCTACGCATACGTAATTGGCAGCACCGACAACACGTCAAGCTTGTGACTGGTCATCGTCGGACGAATCGTGGAACTGGCGCATTTACAGTAATTGGTGATTGGAGATCTCCAAATATTGCACTGATTATTGGTTACTGTGTTTATATTAACTTTAACCGCGGCTACTTATTTTCTAAAACGCTATTTGTATCATATAAACTTTCTAAAATACTAAAGTATTTTGTGTTATCTCGAGGTCATCGTACAGTGAGATTGTAAAACAAGATGTCCGTGTGCTTCTTTGTGCCTGCGTAAGTTCCTCTTATATGTAAATTATATTTTTATTTTAGACCGTGTAAACGCAATTGCGACTAAAACGAGTTTCGCCTTGAATTAAAATAGTATGTTACTATTAATCTAAGTTAGTAAATTAATCACAGAACGGCCTGGAATACTGGCGTATCGTTTTTATATGAAAACATTTATATAGCGACACTATCGCCATCTATTAGCAATCTTTCTAATCGACAAAGCGAAAAAAATAAACAATCTTGGAATATGTAATAACATTTTATTTTACGTTATAAATTAATGTACATTACGGTTTAATATTACTTATGTTTATTTCAGTTTCACTTCCGCAATAGCATAATTTGGGGGTAGGTAGTCATTTTGGAAATCTATCTAGGGTTGACCATAACTAAAAGTTACTATTATCATCGATATGAGTAGAAAAAATATTGGGAAGAATAATTTCAAAATATAAGTTCTTCTCACTCTTCATGTTGTTTGTCAAATACATATCTGACAGTCTCCGTAGCGCAGTTGGTTACAAAGCTAGCTGTGAAACGAGAGATAGCGGGTTCAATCCCCGCACCGAGACAAATCTTATCTTATTAAGCCTGTGCAATTTTGTATGTCTAGTAATGATTACTGAAAAGTCTCGTAGCTTTTATATCCAAGATAAAAGACTAGTTTAAGCATGGAATCGAGACTATATTTGTGATTATTGGATGCATACTAGAGCGGAAATATTTAACAAAAGAATTGTAAGAAAAGGCGTTACCGTAACTATTTTGTCTTTATCACTCATAAGCAGTCACGCTATCTTCTCTCACACACTCGTTCCCTGCGTCCCTGGAAAATAAGTGCGAAGTTCGCACAGATTTTCTTCACGGTGTTTGCTCCAATTTACATTACAGCCTCCGTGGCACAGTTGGTTAGAGGCCGCCTGTGAAACGATAGGCTGCGGGCTCGATCCCCATACTGAGAGAAATGTATGTGCGACCCATAAATATTTCATTCGGGTCAGAGTGTTAGTGTAACCCAAAACACAATAATTAATCTTAGTGTGGTGTCAGGATTTTGTGTGTGACTGTTGACTGTTTTATTATTATTATTATATCAATTTAATACCTCAATACTTACAAGTGTTTTTGTAATTGGACTCACATAATCGCCTATGATCGTCCACTGCTAAGCACGGACTTTAATTAGAAGTCGGTCGTGTGGGCTTACGGCATAGTCCACCACGATGGTCTCGTGAAGAAGTGAAGTCTACCGGACTTTACATGCTATAGGACTGTAAGGTTTGTTGATTTCGCAGTGACCAGGCCGGTACGTCATCGGCTACGGAGGAGGTGATAGCTGAAGGTATTAGTGAAGATGGCCTTGTGGAGTCTCCTCAGCAGACGCTGCAGCAGTTCTGGGCCACTGTGCTTGACGACATCAAGAAAGTCAACTCGGTCAGTGAAAATAATTTTTGGATTTAGGAATGCTGGACTCCCGAGGGGAGAGAAAATGATCTCAAGCGAAGTTCATTAGAACGTAATCATAGAATACCAAGTAATGTGAGTGTAGCAACAAAAGTGAAATACATACACAAGCTTGATTTCTGTTGGTGTTCAGTGACGTAATTAAATAACGTTAGTAATTAATTACCTGGAATTGGAATTACTCCAGGATCAGATTGCTGCAATACACCTTATGAGAGAGATCTAATCGCATCCTACTCCGAAGGAACATATCGAAAGCAGAAACCGAAAATAACTTTTGGTCATTTACGGCAGGATCGGTCTTCGTGTTTGTTTGATCCACAGACTTTGTTTCGGGACGTCCAATTTTCATTGTTTTTTTTTCTTATTTTACACTTTTCGTCTGCTCTTTTCAATACGAGGAATAATTTTGGTCCACCAGGAAGACTTCAAAACCCAAGCGATCCCGTTGGCGAGGATCAAAAAGATAATGAAGCTTGACGAGGAGGTGAAGATGATATCCTCGGAGGCGCCGGTGCTGTTCGCCAAGGCCGTGGAGATCTTCATACACGAGCTCACGCTGAGGGCTTGGAGACATACGGAGAACAACAAGAGGAGGACTCTGCAGGTAACTTGATTGTCCAAACCATCTCAGCACGGACCAGAAGGTTCGCAAATTCTTTTATGTGCCGCAACATCAAGCTGTGGAATTGTTTGCCGTCACGCGTGTTCCCTACTTCCTATGAACTGATACATATTATGATGAAAACTGTTCCAACTCAACATATGGTGGGCATAATTGTATCGAGTGGCATGGGACTGCCTTCTGATGTCATTGAAATGAAATTGGTTTATTGATCTTGTAGGCAATTACCAAACTCTTATGACAATATATAGTACTTGTTCTATATTTACAAACTAATTTTATTTTCATCATTTGATGAAAATGAAATGAAATGAAAATAATTTATTGAATCCATTAAAATGTTCAACATCATTTAGATTCAGTCATTTTTTTATCTACCACCCGGTTCGGAAAGCTGTTTTCACTAGAGAAGAACGGGCAAGAAACTCTAGTGTTGCTCTTTTCAAAACCAGTTTACAATGTAGTGAATTATTACAAAATTTACAAGTTGGTTTAAATCAGAGCAGTTTAATAATAATATGTTGAAAATTTACAATAAATATTTTTGATATTAATATTATTATATTTCAATTACTATGGCTGAGTGAAGTGAAGTCGCCCAGAACGAAGAATCAGTATACTCTTTTTCGCCAAAGCAGTGAATAATTGCGAAAGCCTTACGTAATCCATCAATCAATCCATTACAATGTAAGCAAATCGGATAGACCAGTCTACGCAAGCAGCACCCGTTCACGAGCATGACGCATGTGCCAGCCATCGGCCTCCTCAACCATGTTGCAGGGAAGTAACCGACCTCACGGCACACGACACTCTGCCTGGACGGTATTTGTGCTTACCATCAGGCGCAGTGCAGTCATTATGCCGGGACAGTATAAAAAAGAACGATAACAAAATTACTATCGGGGGTATGGTTGAACAAAGAGTACGTAGTTGTGTTCATGATTATTTTATGAAGCAATAGTAATATTTAAGCATTCAGTCAAGTTGAAACTCATAGCCGGTGTTAGAGATTCATTTAGTTTATTTCTATGGGATAAGCCTTAACAATCACTCAAGCAAATTTGTTTGAGCCCTAGCCCCCAAGCCTTAATAATCTTATTTTGTTATTTTTAGCGTAACGACATCGCAATGGCTATATCAAAGTCGGATCAATTTGATTTCCTAATCGATATAGTGCCTCGCCACGAAGTCAAACCCACTACCAACAAGCCGAGACACGATGCGCCGCGAGCTATGCCAGCTTCTGAACAGGTGATACTTATTTCTCAATACTTAGTGACCGAAATAAATAAATGATCCAATTCCAAAAGGAAATCAATCAAGATTAATAAATCTGGACGGCACTCTATGAATACTGGAAAAGCTATTTTCCCTAATATACAAGTATCAAGATTCAGTAAATTATTTGCTGATTCTTGGCTGTCAAAACTTGTAGTAATTGGTGAGACAAGTCTACTCACGACAGTATTCTCTGTGAGCCTGGTGTGAGACGAGCATGCCGTTCGCCTGATGGTAAGCGATACTACTGCTCATGTACAGCAATGCTTGGCATTCTATTACGCCATCCTGAGACATAAAATGTTAAGGCTCAGTTGTACACAGTAACTTTGCTAATACCTTTGCCCTTGGAAATGTCAGTGTCATCTTCGTATTTGACCTTCCTAATGTCCATACATTAGGAAGGTCAAATACGAAGATGTATGGCGATGACATTTTCAAAGGCAAGGGGTATTGGTATAGTTAGTTTGTGCAACTCTATCCAGTGACTCTGGCTACAATGGTCTTCAAATTGAAACACAACAGTGCGTTTACACTGATGTTTAGAGAAATAGACATTGCGGTACCTACCCAGGTGGCCTCACATATGAGAGACCTACCAGCAGTAAATATTGACATGTTGCTGAGGTGTGGTATTGTCCACAGTTGTCTCAGCAGCACCAGGCGGCGTTGTCGGGGGCGGCGCACCAACAGATACTCATACAGCCCTGCGCACAGGTCGTGCAGGTAAACCTTTACTATTAACTAAGACTGCTACCGAAAAAACTATGTATTTACCCTAATAAGACGATAGAAAAAAATCGTCACGTTTTTTTGCACAAAATTTAGTTGCATTGTATCTGAAGTCACTAAAACTACCACCCAGCTTCGTTTTCGGCAGCAGTCTTGATATACTCTGTCTGTATATACTGTTAAACTTCCAATATAGATTGATAACATAAGAAATTTTGTACTTTTGGAAGATACATCTAAAAGAAATCACGCGTACAAATTGAACATATAACGACTGCACAATTGGACATATTTGCCTCATCACATTTGTATTTTGTATTCTGTATCAGCCCATATACGTCCCACTGCAGGACACGGGCCTCCTCTACAATCGAAAGTACGATTGAGAGTGGTTAGGCCATATAGTCCACCACGCTGGCCTAGTGCGGGTTGGCGGACTTACATACCATAGAATTTTTATAAATCGCTATGGTATGCAGGTTTCCTCACGATGTTTTCCTTCACCGTTTTAGTGCGTGGTGATTGACTATCAATACACAATCATCACATTTATCGGAAAAAAATTGTTTGCAATCCTATTGGAATTAGATTCAAGTTTAGTCTACTAATATGTATTGATTCCTTTGTTTTATATCTACTGTTTATATTTCTATTTATTTACTCGCTCATACCTAAAAAATAATTTTTAGTTCTTCTGCTAAGAACGTGGTAGGTTGTGCGTTTACAACTGTTAATATGAAATTGAAAATAATTTATAAACAATGTACAATTATTTGTTTTCCTTAATAAACTAAAATTAAAACCCTCACCTACAGACGTCAGGAAACGCAGCGTCGTCTACAAACAACGTGACGGTATCTCAACCCCTCACGCTGGTGCACCAAGTAGTCACACCTTCAGGAGAAGTACAGCAGTTGCCGGTGAGACATATTACACAAATACTATATACAATATACATACCTACATTACAAGATATTTAAGTAGATAGCGGTCCGGCCCAGCTCCGCATCGGATAGATACACTTTTCAAAATGGCAGCCAAAATGTTCAATTTCCAACTATCAACTTAGATTATCGACCAGTCGGACTAAGTAAAACGAATGAAATTTTCCCGTGTTTCTTAGATTTTTTACTACTGCTTCCCTTCTATATATAGGTCATAGCGTGATAATATAGAGCCTATAGCATTCATCGATAAATGACCTATCCAACACAAAAATATTTTTTTAAATCCGAACTAATAGTTCCTAAAATTAGAGGTAACAAACCAACAAACTGTTCAGCTTTATATTCGAATATTAATACAGATTTACAAGTACATAATCGATAAATACTTTTTTACCTAGGTACTATTTAACAATACGCCCAAAACTGTATGCTGTAAGCAGGGTGAAAGCAATTAGTAATTAATAGTATATTCATTCTTTACAGATACAACTAACTCAAGCCCAGTTGAATATGATTCGGCTACAAGTGCAGAACAACCCGAGCCAGCCGATCATCATCCAGGCCCAACCGCAGCAGTCACAGCAAATCATACAGGTATGTCACAACTACCCTCCATTTCTTCTTTATTTTTATTTTATTTATTTATTTATTTTTTCTTCTTCTTTATTAACCCATATTCGTCCCACTGCAGGGCACGGGCCTCCTCTACAATCGACAGTACGATTGAGAGTGGTTCTTTTGTATTATAGTTTTGAATTATTATGGAGACTGACCCGCTACTATAACTCCTGTAAGCCAGGATAAACAGCACGCATTGTAATGACCCTGAGTGTTGAAGCTCGCCAAGTCCCCGAGAATTTTGAATTATTATATTACAGGTTCGGGGTGGCCGCGAGTCCGAAGCCCAGGGTACACCTCGGATTTTTCGGAGTCATGTGTGTTGATACTTTAACGGTGAAGGAAAACATAGTCAGGAAACCTGCATACCATAGCGAATATAAGAATTTCTATGGTATGTAAAGTCCGCCAACCCGCACTAGTCCAGCGTGGTGGATTATATGACCTGATCACTCTCAATCGTATATAATAATGCTTACACTTATTTTTCATACCTTGCCCTAGCACCGTTTTTGGAGCAATAGTTCAGTTCGTAACAACCTTTCACGCGTGACACACGCTCCTAAACTTTTCCGAAAACCTTAATTTTTATTTATTTATTTTTAAAAGGCCTCCGGCCGCTCCATATGTACAGGTACTTACTCTGGCTACAATGTCCTTAAATCCGAAACTCAACAGTGCATTTACACTGCTGTTTGACGGAAGAAATAGACAATGCGGTGGTGCCCACCCAGGCGACCTCTGACACATAAGAGACCTACCACTAGTAAATATACGTATATGGGCAGATACACAAAATGATCGATATTTACGTCCCCAGGTGACGTCCCAGCAGCAGCCGCAGCAGCAAGTGTTCCTGGCGCAGGTGGCCGCGCAGGACGACTCCTAACGCGCGCGACTCACCGCCACCACCACGAAGACGAGTGAACAATAAACACTGTGACAAATGATGACTAGTGAAAGTGTTTAAAATGTGATGATTGTGATGGATAACTGGTGGTTCTGGAAGAATAACAAGTGGTCTGGTTGATCTTGAGGGCATCCTTGTTTTATGCATGTTTCATGATGTCAAGTGATAGTGAAGCGGTTAAAATGTGATGATTGTGGTGGATAACTGGTAGTTTCTGGAAGTATCACAAGTGGTCTGCGGAGCCATGTTGGTTATCCTTATTTTATGTTTAATTTATAGATTAATAGAAAAACCCTTATTTATTTACATTTTAGTACTGTTTTAACATACAACCAAATCAGTCGACTAACTAGGTGGTCAATGGTTAGACAAAAATTTTGTCAAATGGTCTCTCATGACTAAAAGGTTTAGAACCACTGGTTTAGAGCCTAAATGCATGGTTAAGATGCTTACTATGAAATATATTTTGGAAGCATATAGTGGGCACTAGTTATAACACCCATTAAGAAATAATGGAATGGCGAGAATTGCTTGCCAGACAATAGACAGAAGCAAAACCAAACACCATGAATTACAAAGCATTGGTATTCCACTTTATTAGCCATCGTAAAATGCAAGATGCTAAGTCTCCTTATGCTCATAAGTTACTCTGACTACAATATCCAAAGCGGAACACAACATTGCATTTACACTTCTGTATGGTGGGAGAAATAAACATAGTGCTGGTCCTGCCCGGGTGACCTCTCACATATGAGAAAGCTCTATTACATGGATACATAATATGCTGTGTATAAGTCGCTTGTCAAATCGCAAATCACTGGAAAAGATCTAGTTGGATCTTTGTTTAATATTGGACTTCTTGTGACTGATAAGTTTGGATTGGCACATAATATGTTAAAAATTTGGAAAATGCAATTAACGCAAGCGTCCTACTTTTAAAATGCGGAATACTGGCATTGAAGATGCTTACCTTATCACTTGAGTAATCCATACCAGTATTTGGTGTTCGCTTAGCAGAGTAATTAAATGGTGTTGAAAATAATCCAACAATGGGCAGGTCCAAAAACATTAGCAATCTGTTGGAGTATTTGGTCCTGAAATGCAACTTATAAGGCACATTGTATGCTGGAATGACTCGGAAAGTCATGAGTCAATGAGTATGACCCACTGAGTATGACGAAGTTATAGTTTGGTAATGACAAATTAAATGTGACACTGTTCCCTCAGTGACTGGTAATTATATATAAAAAACTCTTTTGTGTGATAATCATGTTAACTTGTACATTATAATTATACATAAGTTATAAATATAAATAAACAATGGTTAAAATTGGACTAATTATTTATTATTTAATATTACAGGAAAATCAATTGACATCAATCTGTACATTTAATTGAATGTTTGCGGTCACTAATAAAATAGATGAATGATATTATTGTGAGGATATTCTATTGTTTGTAATGTAATCTGTTCATGTAATATTTGTTTGAAGTTATAATGCCATTCTTTTGAGTTTTTAAAAGGTATTTTAAATAAGAGATATTGACACATTTAATAGTATCCTAGACTTCACAATGCTTATATCAAATACAGTTATTTAATTTTCGAGATCAGATGGGTAGTCTAGTGAACGCAAACAAAAATAAAATAAAATAACAATAAAATCAAATCAACATGAAATTATAATCTTAAATACTGAATAATATTAATTTACGCTTAAAATACTATATCGATAAAAAATCATATAACTATAACAGTTTATCTTTCATCTCACCTACATAAAGATATTATATCGAACCCGTATTTTGGAAATCACTATATCAGACCTTGCTGTGAAATAAAAAAACACATATTCCAATTTATGACTATCTATGATACCCATATTTCTAATTACCAAAACTCTGAACATTATCATAAGAGGATTAGCCATATTAGTTTTTAGGGCAAGTACCTATTACATTTAGTGAGTTGTTAACCCTATAGTAATTTTATTTTATTTATTATGTATTCTTGTTAATATAGTCCATGACAGCCTTAACGTCCTCTTTCATGATTTGCACCATCGCTTGTTTCTGCTTTGAATCTTCGACTATCATCTGAGAAGCGCGACTCCTAAGCTGCTCCATGAAACTCTTGTCCATCTCTTGCGACCTTCAAAATATTACCAGTAAGGACATTTATGATTATACCTATTGACACATATTATATTTTACTTCTACTGGCCTATATTTCTCGCATTATAATAAAACCTACAACTGCTTATTCGAATCGGGGTAAAATTAGAAGTAGAAATCTGAAAGCCTGAATAAATTGGGAATATTTTTTTAATATTTATTTATATTTAAACAAACTGGTTAACCGGGAGCAGAAAACACTACCTATTGAGTCGAAGTCTTCAAAGTTACTTATTTGATTTTGGTTCATTATCATTTCCCTTTGGATAAATTAACATCCCGAGGAAACCTACATACTTATGTGGTGTTCTAAATAGATTTCAAAACAATGTAAGAACAACTAATACGCAGTAAGCCAGCAGAACGAATTTGGAACCTAAAATTTGAAAATGTTGATACCAATCTACTACATTTCGGAAAGTAAACCAAATCACCTCGAAACGTGATCAAAATTATGACCATGTTAACCTAAATCAAAGCCATATTCATTATAATATTACCTTACATAAGAAAATGCGTAATTAAAAAATATATAATTTGACTCCCATTTTTTTATTGTATTTATTGTAAATATTAATATTTTCCTTAAGATAATTTTAAATATTAATATTTGCCTCATGTAACAAGCTACTTTAATACTTTTTTGACAGCAAGGTTTTATTTTTAACGTGTTTGTGTTTGTAAGCGAAATAATACAAAAAATCGATAATAGTCAAATACCTTATTTCCAAGTGTCATACATATACATAATCGTAACGACTGTATCCCATAAGTATATGCAGAGACTAAAGATCATCTTTACTCGATCCTGGCCTATTGCTTCCGCTGCACATTCATCAATCTCTTCATGAATTTTCAAGTGACATCAATCTAAATCAGAATCAAATTTACATTACCTGTTATCTAAATCGCTGAAGGTGTGATCCATAATGGCGACGATTTGCGAGAGCATGTCGGAAGCCGCCTGTCGGTACATACTGCGGCGTCGGGCCTTGTGTTCGTCCAACTGCTTCTGAGCGTCCACGAATAAGTCTATGAACCTGCAGACAATCGTTACAATACAGTAGAATCCGGATATAATGACCTTCCAGAGACCGACGATACTATGTCGTACTAACCGGATGACGTACTAACCGGCCGGATTATTTCTTAAGTACTTAACTTAGGAATAAATATGTATGTATTACAAAATAAATATTATTGTCGTTAAAACCGGTTAATAAGCGAAGTCGTTGTATATGAATGCTACTGTATTTATAGATTTATAAACACTGATGAGTTGTAGGCAGAGTAAAAACAGGATTGATATAACAGTAAAGGATTTAATAGAGAATGCACATACATTAAATTTACATCGAAAAGGATATGACAAGCGCGGACAGAACAAACTACATTCGAATTAATTGTTTCGTTTATACATTAAAGTAACCAGTCCTAACCTACACTTAAATGCACACAAAAATATGAAATAAATAAATCTGAATTCAATAAAAAATAAAATTACAATTGGCGGTATTATCGCTCAAAAGCAATCTTCAAACAACCATGAAAAGAAAAGAATAAATATCAATAACATAAAAACCAATACAACAATGCATTTACACTGCTGTTTGGCGGGAGGAAAATACTTTGAGGTGGTACCTATCTAGGAGGCCTCTCACATATGAGACCTACCACTAGTAAAATGTGTCAAATTTTATTTAAAAAACGGTGAAATTATCTTATCAGATAAGAAAATAATCAAATATTGAATTCTTACTTCTTGCTGGTGTTCTGATTGATGTCCACTAATGTCGTGTCCAGCTTCTCAGCTATACCCTGAACACACTCTAGTAGTGACGATTGCATCGTCTCATCTGAAAAATTATACATAATATGTCATTCTCGTGTAATATTTATAAATACAAAAGCAGCTTCAATACAGGCTATATCAAGAATGCTACCGAAAACGAAGCCGGGTGGTAGTTTTAGTGACTATAAACACAATGCAATTAAAAATTATGCAAAGAAGCGCGTCCATTTTTTTGTGATTTTTTTAAATATCTTGTATGGGTGATAAATCCATAGTTTTTGCTTAAATAATCATTTAAAAAATTGTTTACCATAGTTTCTTTAAAAATAAAATAGCATACACAATTTTTTTTAATATAAAAGAACTATGTATGTACTACCCAAATGCGACGACAACCTGTATAACAAAACTAACTATGCTAATATTATAAAGAGGAATGTATTTTTGCTTCTCTCAAACTATAGGATCGATTTCAATAACTTTTTTTTACATTTGGTACATTATCCTAAAGTAACATGGACCTATGTTGCCTAAAGGGGTTAATATAAAGGTTGAAATGGTTATGTAAAGTCAAAACTACCAAATACATATTAGAGATTTATAGATATAACTTGTTTATATCACAGCTTTGAGCAGTGATAAAATTACATAATATTTTTTGTGCTACTTGTTATCATAATCTGATAAGCTGTAATTTCGCCAATCCATCAACAGAAATAAACAAAGGCTTATAAAACAAATCGTTGTTGTCGAGGAAAACGAATTAATCAGCAATTTGTTTTGACATAAATATGATGGATTATTCTTTGTCGTAAGCGTAGTATAAATATTTAAATATGTTTTAAGAGAATGTATTTTCAATTGCCTTAGTTGTAATTAAAATATAATTTATTTTTATACTGCTAGCGGCGTTTAAGGCCGAAAGACCTCTCATTGATCGGCAGTTTATCTGATGGTGAGTTATTTATTATTCATGATAACAAACAACAACTTCTCTGGGTTTGCTAAAATGCAATTGCCTGACTGTATTAAAACCATTATTTTATACAAAATAGCGCCTCTGGCCGCCTAGTTCCGCCCGGGTACAGATACACTTTCCAAAATGGCGACCTAAATGTTCAATTCTGACTATCAATTTAGATTTTCTCCCAATCTAAAATTTCCTCATATTTACTAGATTTTTCACTACTGTTTCCCTCCTATAGGTCATAGCGTGATGATATATAGCCAATAGCATTCCTCGATAAATGACCTATCCAATACAAACATATTTTTTCAATACGAACCAGTAGTTCCTGAGATTAGAGGTAACAAACAACACTCTTGAGGTTTATAAGTATAGATAAATATAAATACATAATATTATGCTAATCAACTTACCTCTACTACACGTCGGTTCATTTCTCTTGAACCATTCAGCGACACTGGAAATGCTCGGAATGCTTTCAGAAATTGTCTCTGTGACTTCTAACTTCTGCTTTTTAACTTCCTTCGTTGTCGACACCGACTTTCTCTTTGTAGCTTTACTCGATTCGATCTTAGTAGAAGTAGAATTCGGACTTGACACTTCATTTCCTGTAGGCTTGTCTTTAAGGAAGTGTTTCCTGTTAGTAGTAATGCTTCTTGCGCCTTCTGAGAATATATTTCTAACTCGTTTTACGTATTCATCTTCATCTGCCTTCGCATTAGATCTTTTATTACTTTGAGATAGAAAATTGCCAATCTTTATCGGAGATATAACAGAAGTGCGCTTTTGTACATCTGATTTAGCATCATTTTCTTTGCCAGTTGATTCATCTAAATTGGATTTAACAGTTTTACGATCATTATCCGCATCAGAATTGCGACTTCTTGCGTTCATTAAACAGTCTATATTATTAAATAACCGATTTAATTTTGTTCTACTGTCATCCTTTTGAGACAAATCTTCATTCAGATTTTGTTTAGATCGTGTTGATACTTCATTCGAAGAATTTGATATTTTGGATATCGATTCCGTATGGTTTTGGAATAGGCGTTTAACCATAGACTTGTTTGTCTCACGTTGGTTATGCTCTGATTCGACATCGGAACTAGAATTTCGACGCGACGGCAGCCATTTGTGAGATTCGTACAAAATATGTAAACCCTTTGTTTTAGGTTTCTTTTTTAATTTTATATGTTCTTGCTTATGAGAGTTATTACAGGAATGCAGCCATTTTTCCATTTCATCTGAAGACATTCTTGTCACAGACACCACTGGAGACATTTCCTTTTTGAAATTATAAGACTGTCGATGCTTAGTATAATTCTTAACCTTTTGACTATCTTCTGAAGTATCGCTTTTGTTTGAAGAGACCCATTTATTGATTTCTTTTTCTGGTAGCCTACTGACAATTACTCTAGCTGATTTACTTTTATCACTTAAATTATCTTCACTACGTCCATTAGATCTGTCTGTATTTCGGCGAGATTTATCTAAATTAGATGTGTCTCGTTCATTGCAATCTGTTATTTGTCTGCGGAGATGACTGAAATAGTCTTTCAAAGATTGTTCTAGATTATCTAGTTCTAAATTACGTGGCTCAACTTGTTGCTCAATCAATGTAGGACTAGGAGGGACTTCATCCATGTCGCCATGTGCATTAATGCCTTTAGAAGCGATGGACTCTTCCGATCTAGCTTCAATCGCTTCCGATATGTTAATGACATTGGCATCTTTAGTATTAGATTTTTTACTGCAATCATATATCACACTAGGCTTGTTTTTTGACTTCGTACTTCTTACCTTTTCTTTTTTAGCACTACTTGCCTCAGTTCTGCTAAAAGAATCATTTATTTGTACCTCATCAAGCACGTACACATTCTTTTCCGGGCTATAATTTATTTTCTCTACATCAGAAAGCAAGTTTTGAGTAGTGTTGGTATCATTCACACATGTATCAAATCCATCTTGATAAATCTTCTTGAATTTTTGTAACATTGTACCAGTCACTGAATCGTTGTTATCGTCAACACAAGCTGTGGTTGGCTCGACAACTAAACCTGGTAAAGGACTTTCAGTTCTATCGTCTTTGATTTCTATATCAATTGAATTCGTCTTACTTGTGTTTCCTTTTTTTAATGATAATTCTAATTTCTTGTTCTTTTTTACAGATTTATTTTTTACATTTCTGTTTTCAGCTTTTTGGTCTTCAGCAACAATAGTTTCTAATTGTGGTGGCTTAGTCAAGATGGGCTCCACTTCTGTGTAAGTATTCTTTGTGGGTTTTTCTACGATGATAGATGTATTTAAATTTTCTGGAGGTGCCTGCCTCATTCTTTCATCTTCTAAGTCATTAACAACGCTAACTTTACGCTTTCTTGGTTTGTACTTTCTAACAACTTTATTACGCTTCAAAGTTTGGTTTCGACCTTCATCGTTCGAAGAAATGTTTTCAGAGTAATTGATTTTCTTAGTAACTCTCCCATGCCTTGTTGATATAGCTGATTCGAAACTGCCCATGGTTGTAACACTAGGACGTTTTTGAGCTACAATCTTTTTCTTTTTAAAATACTCCTCTTCACTGTCACTGGAAAAATTATAGACATCCATATCCGCCGCAGTTTTATCCGCTAAAGTGATATTTTCGTTACTTTCAACTGTTTTCTTCAGTTTGTCGAATACTTGGTTCATTTTCAATGTTCTAGGCGAGTCTGGTTCTGGAATCTTCGACTTCCTGGCTCGCGATTTACGAGTCTGCTTCTTACGCTCATTTTCTATTTCTTTGTAAAAATTAGATGATTTACGAGTATGAAGTGTTGTATTCAACTCTGTTTTGTCGCCTTCTGTTTCAGGAATTTGCCGATTATCTCGTTCGTTATTTGGTTCAGCTTTCGGAGAATATAATTTGCGTTTTCTTCGAATTAGGGGAGTATCTATATCAGGGACTATGTCGTTTATTAAATCAGGTTTAGATTGTGCAGTATTAGTTTCTTTTATTTCTGCTACGTTATTATTTTTGGAGATGTTTTCTTTCTCTTTCTCAATAATTTGTTCAGTCATTTCATTATTTTTCGATTTAACCTCCTTTATTTTTCTTGTTTTATTATTTGTCTTTGTTTT
Source organism: Hyles euphorbiae (assembly GCA_023078785.2). Taxonomy (NCBI): domain Eukaryota; kingdom Metazoa; phylum Arthropoda; class Insecta; order Lepidoptera; family Sphingidae; genus Hyles; species Hyles euphorbiae. Next base: position 7,733,849 of record CM041048.1, read on the forward strand.
TGAACTGGATGAATTTTGAACTTCATTTGATACAGGGGGGATGATTTCTTCTTCAACTATAGGGGCAATGTTATTTGTTTTCTTAACCACCTTTTTCCTAGTTTTTTCTACTTTCGGTGTTATTTTATATTTTAATTTTATACCTTTAGTTGGTTTCGGGCTTGATTTGCGAGGCGTTAAAGATTTGCTTGTAGATTTGTTTAAGTTATCTTGAACTTCAACATCCATTGCTGATGCTTCTTGAACATCACCAACTAATTTTGATATTTTATTTTCAACGTCCATATAATCCGTATACTTATCAAAATCTTCGCACACCTTATCAACAATACAATTTAGGCATTTTATCACTTCAGTATTATCCACATCAAATTCAGTATACACATCCAGTACATTATCATCAAAATTATCACTCGATTCTGAACTTGTTTCATTAATTTTCTTTGCTAAAGTCGGACTTATTACAACTTCCCCGGCTGAATTTTCGGTAAAGTGTTGATTAAAGAACGCTTCTACCGCCTGTGCGTCGAAAACATTCGTCTCTACGTCTTTTGAACAACCTCCCTCTACCTTTTTCTTGCGAATAGGCTTTTTTCTTCTAGTATTAACGTAATTGACAGGTGTACCATCGATTTCTTCTGTATTAGATTCATCTGAAGAGGATTTACTGACAACTGTGCAGCATTTCTTCCGAGAGGTGGGTAGATCTTCAACATGTGGCGTATTTTCTATAGCCTCGCAGTTTGCGTCTTCCTGATCTGTCTTTTTATTCTCCCCAGTGTTTATACCACTGTCCAAAAGATCTTCAGGTTTATCTTCCAAAGCTTCTTTTATAAGTAGGTCTACAATATTTTTCGGGTCGTAATCTTTGTTTTGAGCAAGTTTTTCCATAGTATTATTGATGACAGAATCATCTGTTGAGCCGATAGTGGCTACTAATAGACAACTGGGAGCGGCTTCTTCGCGTATAGCGGGGGACAGGCCCCGGCTAACTTTCTTGGTATCATCGCTTTTTGGTTTGGCATCATCTTGGGCTTTGTTGATGGGTCTGTAGCAGACGCCGTAGGACCGAAGTTTAAGGGTTGTTGCAGATTGGAAACTATGCCGTTCGTCGGTCTCGCTGACTTCTGTAACGCTTGACAATTCGGGTCGAGCACAAACGCTGACCGGCTCCTTGTCGTATTTGTATGAAGGCAACGCGGCTAGTCTATCGTGAAGCTGTAAGAAAGAAATACTTGAAAATAAAAGAAAAATCCCTCAATCAAATTAGCCTAGCATACAATTGGATACTGCATTATTTTAGACTAATAATAAATTTACATTCCCATTAGAATGAAATATTATTTTAAAATACAATAAATTATCCTCTGGTTTTTCTACAGTGAATAAGTTGGTGTTAACTCACTGGCAAGTGGTTCAATTGCCATAATTTTAGTTGGCTGATCCAGTGGCACTGTAAGTGTTATAAAGTATTTTGTTTTATACTACAACGTATTCTTTAGAATATAATTATTATTCTGAAGACAGCGTGACTGAGGTGTCGGGATCGAATTTCGGCTCGGGCTACATATTGGATTTTTCTATTGATTATCAGTCTGGAATCAGGAATATGGCTATAGGCTCGTCCCCTATCACATTGTAGGACGAAACACACAAGGCAAAACGTGGATGGTAGCACCTCTGCTTAACACTTCTGGGATAAAGTACGCCTTTATTAAGAGCATTTTTAAGAATATGTATGTATTCTTCAGAAAATACCATTACCATTTATGTCGAGAATGAATATAAAAAGTACCTGTGCCAATGAGCTTGTCGACGCTGTGGATGGCGACTTCCACACATTCCTAGATCTGGCGATATAGCCTGTGTAAGTAAATAGGAGAATTACACAATCTTTTATACTCTATACGTTCTTTAAAGGTTTAATGCAATAGGGATTCTTTCCAAGCGACGTATGGGTGTGGTATACATGAGTTACAATTCGTAAATATCTGCTTGCAGGAACAGGTGGGGAGAGGGGGCCCAAAAATCTTCACATCAATTGTTATTGTGCCCAGGGCAATAAATCAAATAAAAAGATAAAGGAACTACAAGACGTAGTATACAATTATTATTATTTTATTATTCAGTCATTAAGTAGATAGGTTTCACACAGCATTTCTATAGCTGAGTAACTAACACATTATTATGTCAAACAGCATTTCTACAGTAACTAGCACATTATTATGTTTCGGAATATGATTATATCTTACCAGAATGTCTTCCACGTCTTACAACGACAGGATGGGAAAATCTATTATCTTCTTCCTAAATACAAAACCACTATGATCAAATGTAAACAAAAATTACAAACAAAAAATAGTAAACTACCCGCACGGGAACTTTTATTGGATCAGTAAAGTTAAATGTGTAGGGATCATACAGCCTTGCGTGTAACAATTTACAAAGAAAAAGATAAGCAAATAAACGAAACATCATTATTTTTTTAAATAAAATCTTTTCGTTTAAATTACATTAAATATAAAACGAAATTTTCTTAACCTTATCAAAAAATTATGACATGTCTCGATATATTTTATTTCATTTTCATAATATTATTATGCAATACTTACAGAATTACTAAAGTTCCGAGTGTTCTGAGTGGAGCTCTCAGGAGAAACGTTCGCTTCAGCTGCCAAGTTCAACACCAACTAAAATAAAACATTACAATTATTACTTTATTATTCCACCTGCATTATATTTTTCTGCGATGAATCAAAATATTTATTGTTAATACATTTTTAATAACATATTCTAAAACACACACTCCCTAATTTGTAAAATAGTGGACAAAGTTTTCATATTTTAGTGCAATAAAGAAAATTATGTTATCCTAAACCCAGAATCAGTTTTTGTGATGATGACCTATCGTTATTAATGATCATCATAACATCATATATCTTTTTTTTTATATTGCAGTCAATGGCGAGACGAGCATGCCGTTCGCCTGATGGTAAGCGATGCGACCACTCATGAACAGTAGCAAAACCCTTGATTACAAAGCAATGCTTGGCATTCCACTGCGCTCGCCATCCTGAGACATAAGATGTTAAGTCTCAATATGTCCAGTAGTTACTCTGGCTACAATGTCCTTCAATCCGAAACACAACAGTGCATTTAAACTGTTGTTTGACGGGAGAAATAGACATCGCGGTGGTACCCACCCAGGCAGCCTCTCACATATAAAATAACTACCACCAGTATATCTTTTTAGACCTTGTATACGGCCACCAAATAGATACGAATATACCTAACAGATGACTTATCCTAACTTTTATCTTTGGTAAGATTCATAAAATAGCAACAATCTACAATGTAGTCATTACTTACTTTCATTTTAATATTACCATAGCAATACAAAAGTACAAACATACAATTGTTTTAATAGTACCTGATATTTATCTTCGAAAACTTCGTTCAAAGCTTTGTTCAAAACGGTCAAGTCACTCCTAGAGCTGACTACAATTTTTATGTCTTTGCTGGGTTCGTTGGTTATTTTTAACATCGAAGGATACGCTTGGGGTACTTGAGTCAATGTTAGGGATATTATTACTTGGTGGGATTCTCTGGAAAATGGATTAGGAATAGGTGTTGTGCTAAAGGTTAAAGGTGGTAAAGGTATAAGGTTCAAATCCTGAAATCAATAATCTTTCAATATCAATTCAATAATTGTATAATGTTGAAACTTGACAGCCTCCGTGGCGCAGTCGGTAAAACGCCACCTGTAAAACGAGAGGCCGCGGGTTCGATCCCTGCGCTGGGAGAAATGTTTTTGCGGCCAAAAAATATTTCTTTCAGGTCTGGGTGTTTGTGAGACCAAAAAGTCTCTTGTAGTTCTTGATACTCACGACACAAGATTCGATTTTAGTGTGGAGTCAGGACTATGTGTGTGACTGTTGGGGGTTATTTATTTATTTATTTTATTAATTTTATATTTTGTATACAAACTTTCCTTTTAATATTTTACATTACATAATACAAAAAAATCTTTAAGAAAACACCATTGTAACACAGAAAGATAAATATTTACCTGTCAAGCGTAGCTGTCTGCGTATTATGATGGGTCATGAGCAAAGTCTCCCAGGACTTGAGGTTGTCGTGACCAAAAGTGGCCAACATCTGCGGATCTAACAGCACCGACATACACTTTCCTTTGCTGTTTATGTCCAGCCATGATACGTGCTTCTCGTTGCCCTACAATATGTTATACAAAAAGTATAATTATACATATTTATATTACACATGATATACATGCAATTAATTCTGTTTAACACCGGGCTCAGACATATTTATTGACAATTAAACAGTTCCCAAGCACCATTACCCAAACACGACGACAGTTAAAAGACAAAAGAATATTGTCGCACAGATATTATGAAAAAAAATAACTTACTGATATAATAACAATTTTGCCGATAGACAATCTCCTGCATATTACGGAGACAACCAAACCGGTCGCTTTGTTGTGAATGTTGAGGAAATCTCTCGCATCCTGTTAAATTTATAAATATAAATATTGCATTTAATAGAGATAAATATATTTTTACAAACATTTCGAGCTTAACGGCCGCACTCAGAGCTGCTTAATATTAATTAAATTATTCATTAGATTCTCTTCGCTATCTATCCTAACTAATGATCACAGACTAAGAAGTAAATTAATGATGTAATTTACATTAAATTTCTCTGAGTACGGCAGTAGCTAATTGTCGTCATTAACGATTTTTATAAGTTATATTCAATTCGGCTCGTCTAAAGGAGAATGCCCATTTTACTATGACTTTGTATCGTCGAGATTTTTTTTGTGTCTCGATGAAACCTACTTTTTTGTATAGGGAAAAATATATATTTTCAATGAACACAATTGCGACCCACGCCCGAAGTTATTGGAGTAATTAATTTGAAGCTAAATTAAAAAAAATCTCTTCGGCTCTGTGAACAAAGCGTAAATTGTGGTGATAATTACTTTATTTTATAAAAATCGTTTTAGGGTAAACCATAACAAATCCAAGAATTTTAAGCAGTATGGGTATCAGGATATACGATATTTTTTACCGATACTTTGAATGGGCATTCTGCTTCGGCGTAAAATGGGAGATTCTTTAAAGATATTGCATCAAATACACTTGATCGAAGCACAATAACTAATAAATCACCTGAAAGAAATTGATCCACGGTCTCTCCAGGAAGATATTCACAGCATCCCTACAGTACAGTGTGTTGGGGAACCACTTGTGAGCGGAGTTGGATCTCAGCACAGCATCGTGACGAGGCACCAGCCATCGCAGCAGAGTCTCCAGAACACACAGCTGACTCGGGAAGTGATCACACGACCCCATGTATAGAGATAACTTCGTGCTGGGAATAATGCGATACTAATACATTAAAGGTGTGTCCAAACATTGAGCGGCAAGAGCGCGGCAGCAACACGCGGCGTTTGCAGGACACATTTCTGCCGCGCTCAAGTTAGAACGAAGCCGACTAATGTTTGCGCGGCAGTATTGCGCGTTCGAATGCGGCTGTCGTCCAATCGCGCGCGGCTCGCCGCCCTATGTTTGGACGACAGCCGCATGTGAAGGCGTCTGGCTGCCTGCCGCGCACGAACATTCTTAGCAGTGGTCTCGAACCTACCGATTTTTCGGTATTTCTACCGATATGAGCTCTGTTCTACCGAAATACCGAAATATAACGATTTTTCTACGATTTCACAGTATATATGGAAATTCTCCCGATTTTTCTACCGATTTCACACTTTCAAGCTGGCAACCCTTTTCATGTATGTTTAATGTTACGGGGAAGCCCTCAATAATATGGAACTAGTGCAGAATGTAAATCATATTTTTTGGGGAATACCCTTGTGTCCTACAATTCGATGTTTTAGGGGGCTTCTCGCTCGGGAATTTACCTGTCTAGTCTATATAAACAGGAATTCGGTTTTATTTTTTCATTAATTTTCTTAACTTTGAAGAGAGAGTACCTAACTTAAAGAGTGCCTACAAAATCAGAAAGTAATTAAGTTATATAAAATGTCTGACGAGGAGCCAAGCACAAGTACGAGTGTAAGAAGAAAAAAATATTTACAATATTATAGAAAAGAATAGGAAGAGGAATTTCCAGGCTGGCTGCAAGATAGCCGTAAAGGCGAAAGCTATGGCTATTGTAAGAGTTGTAATAAAGATATCAACATCACATCAGGAAAAGACGCTATAAAGAAACATAGTTCTTCACAAGCACACTCAGTATCATCAAAGAATATAAAATCACAACCGAAGATATCATCATTTACTGTGACCAAAACTCAAAAATCTGATATACTGGTTAAGCAAGGTAATTTTTTTTAGTAATTTATTTCACTACTTAGATTTTTATATTATTTTGTTTTCTACTAATCGATTTATATAAGCAGTGCATATAATTATACCCTAATCGCTGCTAAATATACCTACGTAGTTTTAATTATTTATTTTTAATTTCAGGTGAAATAAGATTAGCCTCGTTTGTTGCTGAACACAATCTACCATTCACTATTATGGAGCACCTACCGAAGTTGATGCAAGCCGTTTGTCCTAATTCAAAAATAGCAAAAGAAATAAACTGCTCTTCGACCAAAACTCATGACATAATTGATCATATTATAGGTAAAGAAAGTTTCAATAATTTATGTGAAGATCTAAGGCAAACTAAGTTTTCGCTTATTATTGACGAGTCCACTGATCTTAGTACAACCAAACACTTGTGCTTAGTTGTGAGATATGCGAAAATTAATCGTATTAAAGATTCTTTTTTAGCTCTTATTCCATTAGAAGAAGCTAATGCAGCAAGCTTATTTGAACACATTGTAAACTTTTCACATAGACGCTATTCTAAAGAAGAATTAAAAGACATAAAGCGTAATTCTACACGTTTAAAACCAGAAATGAATAATCGGTGGGTAGGAGTGAAATATAGAAGTGATCTGTATCTAAAAAACAATGAATAGTAGTTAAATGGAGCGCTTGAATTATCCGAAATACCGACAAGAGCAGGTAGGCCTACAAAATCTTTAGAAGCTAATGAACAGAGAGAATAGCTACCTACATAGTTCCCCGACTTATTAAGAGCGTTTATACCCTGCACGCGCTTTTTGGCTTAAAAACAGGACTTTTCAAATGAGTTAATAGCCACCAATAAACAATTTAAAGGAAAAATAATTAGTACTAATTTTAGAAAAGGTTGTCATCTAGGGATTTTGGTGGAAAACATTATAGATTGATGGATAATTTGTGAGTACTATAAGGATTACTGAACACAAGTTAAGTTATTTAGGCTTTAAATGGCAATTTAGAAGCTTAAGATATCCGAAACCACTAAATATAAGATGAAAATAAAAATATGATCAGACTAATAAGACCCTTATGGAGGGATTTTGCTGAGAAAAATAATCTTTTTGTGTTTAGTTCCTGAAAAATAAAAATTTAAACAATGCGAAATTATTCAGAAACTCTCGTCAAGAACATATTTTTTTTCACCAACTTATCGTACATATTTTTTTATAGCAATTGCATATTATAATAGAAGAACATCTTATCAATAAATTACCATTTTTATATTTAAACAAAATTAGTTTTCATGTTTTATACAAATATTTTAAAAACCACTATAAAGCACGCTGTCCGACGTGGATCAAATCAGACCGCCGCAAGGCCTTCTAGAGGGAGGACGTATCGCTCGTCGCTCCGGCCTAGCTGCAGTCGATTTTTGCCGTACGTAGTAAAAATAGCCACGCGCGGACTGCGATTACCACACCTTAGTACTTTGGTAGTAAAATATTTAATTATTTTTATTTTATGTCTATTTGATTAGATGTTTTTTGTTTGTAACTTCTATAAAAATCTATTATATATATTTGGTTTTAGTTTTATTGTTTAAGAATGTTGTATTGTAAGACTGTGTTTAATATTATAAATAAATACATATTATAATAAAAAAAAAAAAAAAAAAATATTTTTATTACCTACAATGATTTTGTAGTGAGTATAAATTATGTTTCAGGTAATATAATGGGATGTAATTCCGAGGCTAAATTATGTTATGTATTGTAATATAAAATTAAATATATTTCGTAATTGTAAGGGGTTGTAAGGCCCCTAACACTATTTATGTGTTCGAACACGAAATAATTAATAAAACGTCCGTAGTGTCTACTGATTGAACACTGATTTGAATGCAACTTAACAATGTAATAATAACGAAAATATGATTAGTATCTAAATTTGTATTATTCTTTGCTTGCACAGTAATATTTGTCTACTTATAATGCAAATAAAATATTTTTATGATGTTATATTACAGTTACATTTCAATTGAATATTTGAAGCGCACGGATCAAAGTTGTTTGAGCAGATTGTGTAGCGAGCCGACGCGGCAGCTCTGCGCACACAGCTTTGGTCGCTTATGTGTGCGTAAAATTAACGAAGAAATACCTATAGTTGACTTTGCGCGCAAGGTGTATACGCTCTTAATAATTTGCCTACCGACTTGGTTAATAATATCACATCGTCGAATATAAAATTTAAGTTGAAAAATTTATAATATCTAAGCAATCAATAACGTAATATTCCAATATATTATAATATTATGTTAATTGTAAGATCGATAATATTAATAAGATTAATAATTATTAAGTATAACAATACTGTTGTTAACTCATGTCAGCTCTGGTATAAACCTTAGTGGTTTTGATTTTGTGGTTTGATTGATGCTGTTAATGTTATGATTTATGTATTATTTCCTTTTGTATCAAATAAATGGAAATAAAAATTAAAATACGTAAAACTGAGAACACACGTTTGTTTGATAGTCCTGAGAAAATAATCTTTGCTGCACAAATGGAGTTGAAAGCGGAGGGAAACAGAAGTGCGTCAAATATTTTTAAAGAGATTTTGTAGAATAGAGATCGTGCTAAAGAGAACAGGAAGTCAGAAGAACATGATGAGGCACAAGTTAAGCAAGTTCACCCAGAGAAAGCGTTTGAAACGTTTGTAAATGCAAATCTGTCAAGGTTGCAATATGAGAGAATCAGACAAACCACAGGATACCTTCCATGCTATTCAGTTTTGCAGCAATATAAAAAAAACAATGGGGAGGATCCCCATGAAAATTGTGAAAAAAAGGAAACAAAATTAATTTATGAAAGAAACGTTAGAAATGTTAATATGTGAAGAATATTATAATTTAAGCATATAAATGTTATTGTGACATTTATTTATTATTCTGAATATTATTCTGTGTTAAAAAACAAATTTTGTTAGTAAAATGTTGTTTTTTTTACCTATACCCGTATTTGGTATACCCCTTGCACTATAAACTGATATTAACAGTTAGCGAACACTTGAATTTAAGGTATTACAAGTTACTGAGACATTACCTAATGAATAAGAGGGATAAATAATTTTGGCCAGCTAGATTAGTCAAATACCCCTATGTGCGGCGTGTCTTGGGTGTGCCGCGCAAACATTAGTCGGCTTCGTTCTAACTTGAGCGCGGCAGAAATGTGTCCTGCAAATGCCGCGTGTTGCTGCCGCGCTCTTGCCGCTCAATGTGTGGACACACCTTAAGAGTTTGTTTGTACGCGCTTATTTGAGAAACTACTGGTTAGAATTGAAAGATTATTGAAATGTTTGTAAGTCCATTTATTAAGGACGGCTTTAGGCTAGTTTTTATTACGGAGAAATATATATCGCGACTTTTATCGTGACAATACTTTTTTACGCGGTTGATCACACGAACCCATGTATAGATACAACTTCGTGCTGGGAATAATGCGATACTAATACATAAAGTTGTAAGTGTTTTTATTGCGTGGTGGCCTGTTCGTAAACGGACCAGACGCGGCTGCCAACATGTTCATGGTGGTCGCGGGTTTAAGTCCCAGGGCACTCCTTTGACTTTCGAAGTCATGTGTTTATTGATAGTCAATCACCACGCACTAAAACGGTGAAGGAAATCGTCGTGAGGAAACCCGCATACCATAGCGATTTATAAAAAAATCTATGGTATGTAAGTCCACCAACCCACATTAGGCCAGCGTGGTGGAGTATATGGGCTAACCACGCTCAATTGTAGAGGAGGCCTCTACCCTGCAGTGGGACATCATTGGGCTGATACAGAATACATAAATAGTTTGTTTATTACCTACGCGATAATCTCAGGATCTAATGGTTAGAATTGAAAGAGTATTTAAGTGTTGGATAGTCCATTTATCGAGGAAGGCTATACCTAGGATTGTTTTTATAACGGATTAATATCTGGGGGCGCGGCCGAGCCCTCTCCAAGTCGAGCTATAGGCCGTAACATCCTTTTCTCGAAGCAATTCAGACCATTTTCAACCCCCTATAACTTCGTTGTGGCTAAAGCGTGAAGCCTGAATTTTCAGTTACTAAGCAGGCATTGTGTAAACACGGTATATTTAAAATTTCATTCAATTTGAACCAGTAGTTTAAGAATTGTAACTAGTCAAACTTTCTTAATTTTGTCACTCACTGACTGACCGATCATCAAAAGTCTAAGGCACTTCTAGCAGACATAGAACCTTCAAATTTAGAATATAATTAGTGTTTAGTGTCTAAAGTAAGGGAAAATTCAAACATTTCATAATTTGTGTCTAGTTTTCTAGATAGACCAACTGCGTGAATAACTTTGTAATCCCATATAAATGTATAGGATTACAAAGATACATTTGCAGTTAATGAATCATTGTACCCGTATATAATGGAATAATAGTTGTAGATAGATATCTATATATATGAGGCATAACAGGAGGGGATATAGAGAGGGAAATGGTGTATTCAGCCCATGAAACTGTACAACATTCCTCTAGAAAAACATGACGAAGAAAAACTTGCAAATAAATAGATTAAATAGCTCGAAAATATCAATTACAATGAAAGAAAGAACATTAATAATCAAATCCGCTATATTTGTGATGAATTGATACCTACAAAAATAAGAAAAATCCATAAGACAGACTTGGCCAGCAGCATTATGTATAAATTGTACGATACATTATGTTTTCATGCGATGGCTAAGTCGATCTAATTATTTAAAACGTAAAGAATTTTTAATATTTATATGGTAATAACTAACGTAATAACTTTATATAGAAGGTCCCTTAAGGACTAAATAAATTAATCGACTTGGTATTACATGCATCTCACAACTTTTTGCGGTAGAAAACCTGAGCTGCGAGACTTGGAATTTTTTTACAGGATGTTTTTGATGGGATACATATATCGCGACTCTTATCCTGAAAATACTTTTTATGCGGGTAAAAGGATAATGAAGTCACGAAATACTATTTTATGATTAAATAAATAAACAAAACCCAACAGTCACATACATAGTCCTGACCCCACATTATGATCAATTTAGAGTGAACATCGCGTGGTCAACCAACAAGTGTAATTCGCAGGGTCAAAAAAAATCCGACTATTTTGTCAGGTTATGTAAACGATATGTGAATAGCTGTCACAAAATGAAACACGCAAAAAAACAATGTTTGTTTGTCGTTGGCCGCTCTCGGTCCACTTGATAACAGCACGCGGTTTACTCAGGGCTCGTGTGTGGCAAGCATGCGAACAGCGAGTTGTCCTCGGGTGAACAACACGCCGCTCATGCGTAATAGTCTAATAGAACCATTAAAAGTGTTTTGGTGGTGGATGGTTCTTTCATCTTGCCAGAAACATTGAAGCTCATAACTTTCAAGGCAACCACGATCGTAACTTCATAATAGCTGATCGTGTGATTCCTATGTTAGAGGCATGCGCAGAAAAACTTTCAGCTTTTATAAAATGACAAAAGTCTGGCGGCCACGGGCTCTTTGTCTATTATGACCGAGGCGATCCGGTGCCGATATGGAGTTGGCGTAGTGAGAGCATGTCCATACAAATTAATATAAAGAATAGTTAGAATACTAACCGAACGACGCGAGATAGTGCGGGTCGGGTGCCGAATGGCTCTAGTGACCTGTGACCTTTAGGCTTAGTCCTAAGGCTCAGTTCCACAAATTAACTTTGCCAATACATTTGACCTTGAAAATGTTAATCCCATACATTGGCAATGTCAAATACGTCTTACATGCATGGGATTGTCATTTTCTAAGTCAAAGGTATTGGCAAAATTTGGTTTGTGCAACTCAGCCTAAGTCTTGTGTCGTGATAACAGAAACTATGAGAGAATTTTCGGTCTCACAAAAACCCAGACACGAGGAAATATTTGTGAGCCTCACAAAAGTCTAAGATTAAAACATTTAAACATTATTTCAACCGGTTCTGGACAGTGGCGTAACAATAGGGTGGCAGAGTGCGCAAAATGCCACGGGCCCCCGGCCTAAGGGGCCCCCGGGCTGGCGCGGCAAGGCCCTGGTCCGACAAGGCCTTAGTCCCGATAGGGCTCTGGCCCGACAAGGCCTCGAGCTCAAGCCCGAAAGGGTATAAGCTTAGAAGTATGTAACATTAATAACAAAACTCATAATAATAAACAATTGGCTACATTTTAAATATGAAGTCCCAGACCCCATGGCCACGAGATTTTAGTAATTTTATAAAAGCTAAATGACTATCTACGTATGCATCAAACATAGGCATCACAAGATCAACTATTACGAAGTTCCGATCGTGCTTGCTTTGGAAATAATGAGCTGCAATGTTTCTGGCAAGATTAAAATCCATCAAAAGTGTCTGAATACCAAGGAAATATTTGTTTATAGTTGCCTCAATAACATATATAACATTCAGCTTTTACACAATAACGCCGGCAAAATTATAAGTTATTAAATATTACGCTATCTTCAAACTTTAACATAATTATTGATGAAAATGCGAGTAAGAAGAGTCTCGGAAATGAACAAATGGACGAAACTAAAAATTTTATTCTAGCAAATCCCGACAATTGGGAATATTCAGACCCAAACCAACCACAATCAGGTACGAGTAAACATGAATTTGAATCATAATTATTAGGAGTAGAAAATATTAAATCTCATAATTATCTAACAGATAAGAATAGCTGGAAGAGTTGCAACAGATGTTGGACAGTCTGGCTTCAACCTTACGGTGAATAGGTCTTAACGGAAATTAACTGTGACAAAACCAAAGTAACGATCAACAACCACCTTAATCCAAAAATTATCGTTGTATGTGATCATCAACTCAAAGTTTTTTTTTTCGAATATACCTATCTGCGGCAGATCTTTTAACTAGGTGGGAACAATTTTGAGAAAGAGGCTATGAGGTGGATCCAGCTGGGCTGGACAGCATTTGTGAAACGACGTCGAATATTCTAGTCAGCTTTACCACAAAGCTTGAAAACGAAAGTTTACAACCAGTGCATCCTAACTGTCATGACTTATGGTGCAGAGATTTGACCACGCATAGAACAGTTGGTATAGCGAGCTATAAAGCGTGCTATTATTGATGTCTCTTTGAAGGATAAGATAAGAGAAGTAATGAGCTTATCCGACAGCGAACCAAAGTTATAGAAATAGCAAACAGGATTAGCAAGTTCAACTGGCAGTGAGCTGACCACATTTGTCGAATAACCGAAAACCGTTGGAGTAAAAGAGTTCTTGAGTGGAGACCGCGTATTGGCTAACCTAGTTTAGCACGCCTTTCAGCTGGGTAGAGTTAGGATTTGCAAAAGGTTGACGATGCGATAAGCTGAAGACAGGGTGAAATGTCGCAATTTGGAGGAGTTCTATGTCCAGCAGTGGACAACAAAAGGCTGATGATGAATAAACAAAATGGTTGAATTGAGGTTTATGACGATTATAAAATTGTAAATGCGATATAGAAACACGAAACATCGAAAATTCAATTGGAGTTGTGTCTTTTGTATCAACTTTAGATGAAGAGCAAAATCCATATAAAAAATAATGAACATATTTTTGGCGCCAAGAACTTACTATACTCCTCAGTCATTAATTTAGCTTTTTTTGACCAAAGAGAAAGCGTGGATAGCAGCAATAAAGAAGCTTTTTTGAGTATTGTTGAGTTCTTAAATGTGATCCTGATTTATAGAAATTGTTAAATAAGTTAAAGGGCCAAATGAAATACTTAAGTCTGAAAATATTTTTTTATGGAATACAGTATCAAACTGTGACTGAACTGAACTAACTGTTGGGTAAATAACACCCAACAGTTAGTTATTTATTTATAATGAAGAAAATGACCTTTTTAACTTTTGTAACATTAAAAACACTAAATCCAACTATCTAGTTCTATCTACAACTATCTAGCACATCTGAGCAGGACGTTATGATGGCATTTTTGCTTTAGAAGTGCGGTTTCTTGAAGTCCAAAAAGCAATAACGGAATGTTGACCGCCGCATCTGGTCCGATTATCATTACTCCACCGCGCACCATAGAAAATATCCATAAAAACGAAATTATAATGTTATTTTTTACATTTACTAAGGGCCCCATTTGATGAAATTTGCCACGGGCCCCCGATGGGGTAGTTACGCCACTGGTTCTGGATGTTGGTGAGACAGAAAAGTCTCTCCTAGTTTCTACTAACCACGAAAAAAGTCTTATATCTTAGTATGCGGTTAGAACTATGTACATAATATTGACTATCGGATGTATTTATTTATTTAATGACCAAATTTTCCTGTACGGTGTGCGTGCAAATTACGGGTGCGTTCTATGAGTGCTGATATTGATTCTGATAACGCAACTATCACGAATAACAGGTTTTTTGTCAATAGCTGTAATATTAATATTTAATAGATTGATTAATAGTTCTACCTTTTCTGGCAATGATTTATTTGTTAAATGAAACACGCAACAGATTTCACGCAAGCCTCTGTGCTCGTTGGCGGGCTTGACATTATTAGAAATCTTCTCATGCCCGTATCCATTGTGTTATTATTTACCACAAATGTAAGGGATACATTAACTTAGATTTACGCGTGTATATGGCAAGCGGTCTTTCAGTATCAAACCCAATTATTGTAAGTCATATACAGGTTGAATTTTTCAAATAGGCGTGGACGGTCAATTCCGAAACTACGACGAATGGCAAAAAACAGACCAAGTGATAGTCGGACTCGCGCACGAAGGGTTCCGTACCAACATCTATAAAAGAAACCCTAAAAATCACGTTGGCTCCTGTTTATTACGATCGAGTTAAAAATTACGTTTATTGTATGGGAGCCCCCATTAATATTTACTTTATTTTATTTATTTATTTTGAAAGGTAATATACAACTTAATATTCTGTGAAAATTTTAAGTTAGGTACCGTTATCAATATTGAGCAAAAAAAAAAAATAACGAAAAAAGACATATTTATTGTATTTTTATACCCTTTTAATATTTTCATATTTGTTATTATTTATTGTTATAGCGGCAACGGAAATGCATAATTAGTGAAAATTTCAACTTTCTAGCTATCACGGTTTATGAGATACAGCCTGGTGACTGACAGACAGACAAACAGCGGAGGCTTAGTAATAGAGTCCCTTGTTTTACCTTTTAGATATGGAACCCTAAAAATTTACATCTTTTCTTTTTTAATATTTCGCTCGTAATTTTAGTATTTGCGGAATCTAAAACTAATTATCTTGTTTAATCGGCAAATAAAGCATTGATTTATTTAACCTAGGCTCATTTAAAAGCTAATAATAGTCCCTAGTCATATTTAATAGTCCCTTGAACTTGAAAAAGGAAAAAAATACCAAAATATCTAACCCGTGAAGGATTTGAACCTCCGCCCTCCGATGTTCAAGTTATTTTTCATATCGGTGCTCTTACCTACTGAGCTAACGAGTCCTACTGAAACATGACTGTGAACATGACCAATTTGTACAACCGTAAGTGCATTGTGACGTCAACATGTGATGTCATTATCTTACTATCCGATTAATTGGGCACCATTCCGATAAACACATTGCAATTATCTATTCTCACGAGTATATACCTAAAGAGTAGTCCGAGATTACAAAGCAATGACTAATTCTCCCGCCAAACTGCAGAGTAAATGCACTATTGTGTCCCGGTTTGAAGGACATTGTTGCCAGAGACATTGAGACTTAACATCCATGATCCAATGTCTCAGGACGGCGAGCACAGTGGAATGCCAAGCATTGCTTTGTAATTTATGGTATTGTTTGGTTTTACTAGTTGCTACTATACAGGCGAATGGCAAGTACGTCTTGCTATCATAGCAATAAAAAAATGTGTAAAGAAATTCGCCGAAATTAACTTTATGACTACTCTCTAACTCTAATCTCAGAACAAATAGATTTTTTCCAATAGAGAAACTCAGAAAGTGAATCACCTGATCCAGAAATTGAACCCAGAACTACATGGTCACACTCATAGGCTAGATGTATGTTTTCTGTCACATAACTATTATACCAATACAATTTTTAAACTTTCTTTATTATCAATTGATTCTAATCTTTATTCAATAGGAATAAGAATAATAATTTATTTGTATCCAAAAAGTGAATTATGTAAAGTATGTCTTATTACTATTGGTCCCAAACCTGTATGCCTGTATCTTGGAAACCAAGCTATTTAGTATTTACATCAAGTGAGATGACCACATAGTTAACAGGGTAATGTATGGTTAATTGAATTAATGTTACATGAATATTATTTATTTGATAAAGTCCAAAAAACAGCAACATGAGAAAAATAGCATTAAATCCAAAGTGTACTTACAAATAGTCTCCCAGCTTGTTCCTCATTGCAAATCTTATCTCTCTATTAGATTCAGCACAGTACATATTCAAGCAGTGAAGTATCTCATGTTTTTGAAACGAGTCCGCCATGTCATTGGAGGCCAGGTCGAGCAAGCACTCTGCTGTGTGTTCCACTAGTTGGTTAGGCATGTTCGGGTCTTTCTGACGGACCTCCTGTATGATGCAATAATAAAATTGAAATACCAAGTATTTGAATTCACAATCAATATGTATCACAATCAGTATGTAGGTATGTTTGAATTCACAATCAATATGATACAAAGTAAAAATATTTCAAATAAATTACTTTAGGTATTTTTAGAAAATTAATATATAATTAGATGATCATTAATGATGGAGTCAACAGGCTTGTTTAGTTTGTAAATTCAATATTAAATCCTAACAAAACTCTGTGACAGCTCTAAGAGTATATTGAAAATGATTGCAGACTGGTATGACTGTCCTCAAGAAAAATGTGGGTGGAATGTGTTATAGCCTTGATAAAATATTATTTTATTTGATCATGAACACAGCTATAAGTAGTTTAATTAATTGTGTCAACAACATTCTATGGAATTTGAAATAAATTATGATTTAATTTGATTTAATTCAACCACAGGAAACCTAAAACTAAATATTGAACATAGGGTATCCAGAGCAAACTATTGGCAGCCTGGACGAGTGATCTAAAATCTATTTATATATCTGTACACCAAACTATTGTATTGGGAGCTAAATCTAAAATGATGAATTACTCACAGTTCAAACAATGATAGGTGTATGAAAACTTCATATGCATACAAATATATAAATTGAAACATAATTTTGGATTGCACTATGAAAAGTACTAAAGAGATCCTTACGTATTTAAAATTTCCCTTTAAATTTGTTTCTTCAAAAGTACACATACCTTCATAAACTTAAGCAAAAGCCTCAGAAATGTCCACCAATGCGGACTATGGGTTATTAAATGTTTCCGTATCGCATCGAGCCAATATTTAATCAAATTCACTATGTCTTTCCCGAGAACTCCCCAGGTCTTGGATGGCGCAATGTCAAGCATTACCTGAAGAGCGGCGCAAGCGATACCATTTTCTTCATACTTATTGAAATACTGAAAACAAGTAACACAATAACCAATTTGCACCTCTGTTGGATCATACATTCATAAAAGTGATGGTATTTTAAAGTATACGCGGTAAATTCCGGGCACAAATACTTACTTCAATTTCGTACGAACGAATTTTCTTCAAAGCAAGAACAGTTGTCATATTGAATTGAATTTTTGCATTTTTATTTTCATCCGACAAATCCCGGCTAGCCAAAACATACTCGTTTAGATTATTTATTCTTTTTAACAATTTATTCATATCCATATTATTGTTTTTTAACCATGAACTTGAATTGCCGCGTTTGCCGCGAAACAAATTTAAAATGACGCTATTTTGGGACGATAAATTAATTATTAAGTTGGCAGCCTTGCTACCGCAACAGTTGCAAGTTGCAACTTTCAGAAAATAATATGACGACATAAAGTTTTAAGCTGAAAACACATTATAGGTTTTCGTCTTACGCATAGAGTAAATAGTACAAAACTACGGTAAAGAGCGCGACTGATATGGGTCGCACGGGTCGTCACAGGGCCCACGTACGTTTTTATTTCTTTTATTTCAATTGCCAAAGGACGTTTTTCTCTTCTGCCAATTATTAAGCTTTTAGGGATGGATGAGTCGATTTTTATGTACTCTTTATCTCATCTCTTCATAAACAAATAAATACTATTTTTTTTTAAATGAAATCAATCCTAGTTGGCACTTATTATAAACTGTTCTAAGTCTGTGATAAACTGTGGTATTATCACATCCAAGTTTGCATCAGTTTTATTGTCAAAATCAATGATTTATTTAATATTAAATCAATGAATTATATAATACTATGATTGATTATATTCTTTACGCAAACATAGATTACACATTGAGAATAAATTTATTATGGAAAAAAGTTAAGCGACAATGCAGTGTATACAAATTAGAAATACTTATGTATAATATGTGTGAATTCCAAATTTAACGCACAGACGAACTTTTGGCTAATTCCTGGTAATTACGTCCAGTCTAGTATTTACAAACAACTGGTCAAAGAATTGTAGTGTTTATTTCTATTAAGTCAAGTTAGATTCCCAGCAACACCTCATGTTAATAATTAGAATGTCCAAATTGTATTCAACACGAACGAAGAAAATTATACCTTGTCGATAAATTATAATTTAATTGAATGTTTCAAGAAATGTTAAATTAGTTTGGCTTAAACAGCTAGTAGCCATATTTACAAAACCTATTTTTGTGTAAACTGAAGTTTGTCCACAATCGCATATCGCCCAAAAGCGCTGTGGTGCAAGGAGAATTTTTTTTTTCTCTCTTCAAATTTCATTACATTGGACATTATTATCATTCCTACTATTGGAATATTAGTATAAATGTACATTGTATAAATTATGAAAGAATATATTAATAAAAGCGTTGAAGATATTTTTTACTTTCATTTGTAGTTCCTAATTTCACCACTTGTCAATTTATGGTAGATGCGCTGTGTGTCTTGGACGTTTTTGTTTTTGAAGGTCATGCCCTCGAATTTCGACCGATAGTGTGCACACAACAAAAGAATCCATTGTTCAGTAGGGCGATTCACGTAATTAAATAAGTTCAGTTGCGGCGCAGTTGCAGTTACGTTTCGATCAAAACAGCCCTTTTCGTATTCTCGTAATACGCTCGCGTCAAGTTCGCGTCACGCGAGCGCTTTAATTTATTCTACGGCTGCGCGTATATGTCAATGTCAAACAAATTTCATACATCTGACGTACAGTTGACGCGCAGCTCACGCGCAGCGAAACATTTACGAGAATACCATTTTGTACCAAAACGTAAACTTAATCGCAACCGCACCGCAACTTGATCGGCGCGTCAAGAAATTACGTGAATCGCACTACAGATCGGTTATCTCTAGTATTTATGGCCACTTCTTTACTCTATGCGTAAGACAAATACCTATAGTGTGTTTTCAGCTTTATTTTATTTTCGATGTTGGTAGGTTGGCTGCAGTGTCACTTGAAGTGCGGTGTCGAAAGGTTCGATTTCGTTCTGTTCGGAGACTCGGGGTTTTACAAAAGAAATATATCGATAAACTAGTTAAAAATGTTATGTCGTCATAGATAACGCAGTGATATAAAATGTGTGATAATTGTACGTCGCCCGTATTGTTCACGTTGTTGATTTTTTATCGTACGTTCAGTTCAGTGTTATGATCGCGTCATAGCGCACGGTTCGCCTCCCGGAGACCAGTCGATATTATGCGGTCCGAAAACGAGAACTATATAACAATACAATTATGATGCCAATGGTGTATACGGTGTACGGTTTTGCGATATTCTTTATTGTCGCGTGGGTGTGTCTGTTGTTGATTCACATAATGGCACTTACTTACTGCAAACTGAAGCTCTATCGAACCGTGGACCGGTCCCCGCCGGAGCAGCCCTACCCGGGCGTGTCGATACTGAAGCCACTCACCGGTGTCGACCCCAATCTCTTTTCCAATCTGGAAACATTTTTCTCGCTGGATTACCCAACGTACGAGTTGTTGTTTTGTGTGGAGAGCGAAAACGACCCGGCAGTGATGCTAGTGAACAGCTTGCTGCACAAGTATCCGCATGTAGAGGCGCGCCTCTTCATCGGTGGCATGAACGTCGGCGTCAACCCCAAGATCAACAACATGCAGCCCGGATACCTGGCCGCCAAGTACCCGCTCATCCTGATCAGCGACGCCGGCATTCGGATGCGCGACGACGCTCTGCTCGACATGGTGCAGCATATGAAGGAGGACGTGGCCATCGTGCACCAGATGCCCTTCGCTTACGACGCGGAGGGTTTCGCGGCCGTGTACGAGAAGGTGTTCTTTGGAACGTCGCAGGCGCGGATGTACCTTGGCGCAGACTTCCTCGGCATCAACTGCCATGTGGGCATGTCGTCGATGGTGCGCCGTTGCGCGCTCGAAGAGGCTGGCGGGCTGGCCGCCTTCGGCGATTACCTCGCGGAGGACTTCTTCATGGCGAAGGAGATAGTGTCTCGAGGGTGGCGGATGCGCGTGGCGTCGCTGCCCGCGCTGCAGAACTCCGGCACGCGGTCGGTGGGCGCGCTGCAGGCGCGACTGACGCGGTGGGCGCGGCTGCGCATCGCGATGGTGCCGGCGACGACGCTGCTGGAGCCGCTGAGCGAGTGCATGCCGCTGGGCGCGGGCGCGGCGTGGGCGGCGGGTCAGCTGCTGGGCTTGGAGCCGCTGCCCGTGTTCCTGGTGCATGTGCTGGTTTGGTTCCTGTCGGACTGGCTGATGCTGCGCTCGGTGCAAAACGGCTCGCCGCCGTTCTCTAAAGTGCAGTTCCTGCGCGGGTGGGTGTGGAGCGAGTGTTGCGCGCCGTTCGTGCTGGCGGCGGCGCTGCTCAGCCCCGAGATCTCGTGGCGGACTCGCAGCTACCGGCTGGACTGGGGCGGCCGCGCGCACGAGCTCAACCCCAAGCTCAAGTTCTGAGCCCGTTGCCTCACTCATACTCAAAAGCTTTAATTTGGTGTCACCACCAGTGTGGGATCGAGTGTTTAATGCGACTGAATTTAGAATGTGTGTTTATATTTATGTAGTATTAAGATTTTTATTTTAATTGCAAATATTTCATAGTTTTGACATGAATGGTTGATTGTTGCTTTTGTTTTAGAAAGATTTGTACATTTATTAAAGTTACGTGGAACATTTTATTTTTGTATTTTTCATAGATCAAAACATGAACAAATCTGAAATATTTGTTTGTGATTTCATTCATGAGGTGGCAACCATATTGTTGGCCTATTGAAGTGTTGATGATTCATGAATGTTATCAGGTGTTTATTATTGACAGTTGACAAGTTTTACACAGAAGTTGTGATGACTCACGATATTCTCATTTATCAGGAAGTTCCACACTACAAAAAATTTGAATTCTGTGTTATTTTAAAAGCCTGGCTGAATTAGTGCTGCTAATATTAAAAACAGACCCCATGATGCTAGTTTATATCAAATATTTTGCAAGAATACAGCGAACCAATTAAGTAGCCAAGGATATATAAAATAATATCAAATGGATGTTGAGATGTTATTTAATTTATTAATGTAAAAACCAGTTTAAACATTACCAATTTAGATGAATAGTGTAAATGTATAATGTACCTGCTTAACGAAATGTTAAAACGAAAAATATGGAAAGGGGCTAGACAGGAAGTATTACTTAAGGTCATTCGGTATGTTATTGGCGCGTGGACATACATATTTCAAACCATATTGTGTGAAAGACTTGTGTGTGTAGATTTTTCTATGACACATAAAGGAAATTCAAGTATCTACTATGTCAGATCGCGTAAGTGGTTGTAAGATCATCTGGGCGAATTAGATTTGTCCAATTCTACATAAGAGGGTGTTGTGGTACCAAAGTTATAATCTATATTGAATTTATATTGTGATCTGAAATACGACTTATTTTCGAATCAATAGTTTATCAATAAAACAAGTAAATATATTTTTGTTTTTCCATTTAATTTTGAATTAACTGGTGACAACTAGTAGGAAAAGTAACAATAAGGCATTTTGGTATGATAATATTGTATATTTTGCCCGCTTTTAGACATTTTAATTAATGTAATTTATTATGGCACTACTTTATCGGTTGTACATATTATAAATAACTTGTTATTTCCGTCCTATTTAGCTTAATAAAGTTTGTGCATTTAAAAAACAATTTGTTTCGTAACCGTTAAAAAACTCGTTTTAAAAAGGAAGTTACTTTTTTACGTCAAACCTTTGCAATTTCCATTTAATATAAGCAGAATCACAACATAATGTTAATAGCTCCGTACTTTTTGGTACTTATTGCGTTAGTTAATATGCAACACCTTAGATACATAATATGTACTTCATTTCTTGTAATTTAGTATGCCTTTTAATATTGCAATTTTTCACTGAATTTTGATTTTTAATTTTGCGCAATATTATTAAATATATTGGTAATGGTATTAAGCCCATACAGCTTTAACAAACTGATTTATTCGTTGTTTTTAACAGAAATCTAATAGCTTACGTTATTAAATATTGAAGGGTAGACAGCTGGTCCATTAGACAAATCGATGCAAAAACTGTCGTGCATGTTTCCTAACGCTAGACATTTTATTTGAGGGAACTAAGGCGTTTCAGTCTAGCCTCGAAGGTCAGTACGGTCGCGTAATGTGAAAGTTTAGCACGCCTTGAGAGTTGCCTAAGTTAACAAAAGAAACATAATGGAAACATGTATACGTTTTATCATTATAAAATGATGCATTCGTCTTACTTAAGCTCTCCCAGTCCATGTCCACTTCGCCAGGATTTTTTTAAGTACTTTATTTGAAAGTCCAGTAGTTCGCATCTTTCTTCACTACATCAGGCTAGGGTTCGGGATCTTGGTTCAGCTATGTTGAGTCATAACCATACGTTTTCAAAATACTCCTGTGGTGGTACGGACCCAATATCTGATGTGACCATACAACCATTTCTAGAGTTAATCTGCTCCATCGCCAAGATACCAAGTACCTACATTGAACTGAAAATTAATTATAAAAATTATGAACGGTGTCCGATTATTGGCCTCGTTTTGTTTTGTGTAATAACAAACGAATCACTCTTGTAACTTGCATTATTTTATCAATTGTAGTCCACAAATGATAAAATACTACCATCATAAACACATATTATGTTGCATTACATGTTCATGCGCATTTTGGATCACAAAAGAATGATAAAAGGAATTGGTTTAAAATAAAATAAAAATACTCACGCATTAACGCAATGCCCTCTCGCGGCAAAAACGTAAACTTTTATTTCGAAGTTTTTTCGCATAAAATTCGTGCCAGTTTGCTACGTTATATCAAACAGTGTTCTACATATATGAGTGGTTCTCAAGTAAGCACGGGTAAGGCCTCTTGTACACACACGGTTTTTCGCCGTAAAAATCTACGGTTGATTCACCGTGTGTAGGCACGGTCGTCAGTGTTGTATGGATTACTATGAAAGCTTGTAGAAGCGCACGGTGGCCGTGTCACGGGCACGGTGCCGTGGCGCCACCGTGCGCGTTACAAGAGGCCTAAAGTGGCTAATTGCGTGCATAATCGGTGCATATTCAGCGCAATTCAGGCGCATTTTATGCCTACATTTTTCAGAGACCTTGAACTTTGCTTCGTATTGTCATAGTCAAAGTAATTTTACTGCAATTTAGTTTAAAACTTATAGAATTGTAGGTAAAAAATCTGGTAATTTGCCGTGATACTTGAAAATGCAGATTGCAGGATTAAAACTACTAATATTAAATATTTTGTACAGGATTACAGTTATTATTGTACAGGAAAATACATTAAAATATTCGAGCCAATTTCTAAATTACTCAGCTTTACCAGGTTATCTATAACTAGAATTATTTATAAATATAATTCAAGATAAGATTCAAATTGGTACCACAATAAACCATCCTGGAACCGCACTTTCATAGAACGTAATTTAATAGCACATGACAATGACAGCCTCCGTGGTGCAGTTGTCACACGCCGCCTGTAAAACGAGAGGCCGCGGGTTCAATCCCCGCACTAAGAGAAATGTCTGTGTAATCCGCAGATATTTGTGTTGGGTCTGGGTGTTTCTGAAACCGGAGTAGTCTCTCGAAGTCAGTCGACACTAGGCTCGATCTTACTGTGGGGCTGAGAGTACGACCTCGAGAATATAAGCAGCAGTGTTTAGTCCCACAGTTTACTACACTTTTATCCGTCCCAAATGTGTGGGAGCAAGCCTGATATTACCGAACAACTCAAATATGATTTTATAAACTGAAAACTCGTATAATGCGTACCTTTTGCCCGCTTTGAACTCACCAAACATCTCAGTTCACAGACTACATGTTGCCAATAGATGAACAAGCCACGGTATTCGGTACTATCACCATTCTCAAATTATTATATTTGTCTAACGATACTAATACCAAGCAGGAAATTATAAGAATAATAGTTTGCAGGATAAATTGGCTGCAAGATACTACAAAGTTAAAGTTAACTAGGACATACCAGAATGCGTTTCATTCATTCTAATGA
Organism: Hyles euphorbiae; assembly: GCA_023078785.2. NCBI lineage: Eukaryota > Metazoa > Arthropoda > Insecta > Lepidoptera > Sphingidae > Hyles > Hyles euphorbiae. The sequence continues at coordinate 7,758,793 of CM041048.1, forward strand.
GGATAATGGAATGAAATTCTAATCGTTTATTTCCTATTCATTCGTAAAATTACTTTTATTTTGTTTTAAAGTGTTCTACGCGAGTCATTTTTTAACGCTAATGCTTTTTTAATTGTCATGTAAAATTATAGTTTTTAATCGTGTCATGTCTATGCGGATGCCCTTTGTCGTTCTGATAGCGAAAGACACTGACTTCGACCTTGAGACTTCAAGGCCGTGGAAATTATTTACTAGTATAGATCGTCCACGATCTTTTGCCGTCAGAATGCGCGGTTGTCATGCTGTCAAAATATTAGGAACAGTTGTTCTCTCTTCACATTTTATTAAATTGGATCCTTTAATACTATTCGAATATGGGCATAAATGCTGGTTGTTTATATTATGAAAACAAATCTTAAACAATGAATAAAATAAGAAATTTAAAATTTTATTTGTAGTTCCAAATTTCTCCACACGCCTATATAATTTAGACGAATTATACAAGCGTTGTATAAACTATTTGTATTCTGCTAAGTGCTATTACTGACGATTATCTTAATTTCTAAAGAAACTGATCATAATATTAATTTTATAGATACGAATTGCAAGATTTCACCTTTGCTTGCTAACGCTAATCCACAATGTGACAAAAATATTAGACAAAACAAGAATTTGCTCAATACATGTTTTGTGGTAAAATGTTCTTACTACCTTATTCTAAGAAAAAATACGATGATGTGCCATTATAAACACATTTGTGCAGAAGTCGACACATAAATTTATCAATTAGAAAAATATCATAGGCTTCTCTCAAGTATTTCTACACTGATCTGTTGAAAGCAGCCGATTTGAAAATAAATATTAATAAAAAATCGCGAAACTATAAAAATATTATCTTTCATCTCAAGAAAACTTTTAATAATACCTTTCAAAACAAGACATATTCTGAACTAAGAAAAAAATATATAGCGTCAAAAGACAAACTAGATTTAGAGGATTTTAGTAACACATTCCATAGAGAAATACTTCCTGCCTACTCTCAAATCTTTGTACCACTTCCCGGACTTGTAAATATTCCGGTTTCTATGACCATATATAATAAATGTAAATAAAAATGTATGTACATGTATAAATGTATATGTTATAAAATTATTAAATTTCTTCATAAAACGCGTAATTTATGCCTGTATATTGTATGTGTTGGTAAAAATCTAAGCGAGTCATATTTAACATTTTGACGTAAAACTACGCTTATCATTCATAAAATTCGTTTAAAATTATTTTCCTATTACAATTAATATTTTATAAATCACTCACTCTCAACCACTCTCAATCGTACTCTCGGTTGTAGAAGTAGGCCCGTGCCCTGCAGTGGGACGTATATGGGCTGATCCAGATCCAGAATTAATATTTAAGAAGCAATTGCAATTGCAAAAACTTTTTAAAGATCTGATTGCATGGTTAATATTAAAAAGTGGAATGTAATTTTATTTTAATTTTGCAATACTACGTTATGCAATGGATAGACGTAGTTTTACGCTGAAATAACCATGCCATGCGTATTTTTACTGATATTAAATGTTCAAAAACAGTTCAAAACGCCTAATTATACAAATTTTCCTGTTTTTCACACGTTAGTAAAAAAATATAAAAAATATATATCTAAAAAAAGGCTTAAATTATTTCTATCAACACACGTGTTTTTAATCCTTTCAGAGCCAGGGGCCCTACTCTGTAAATCCGAAACGAAGTTCGAATCTTCGGACGATCGAAGTTTATATACGATACGAATGTACCTACATATACCTACTTATGGTCGTTAGTGACTTATGGTCATAACCATAGACTTACGGTTACGATGTACGTTATACGAATTCGAACATTTACAGAGTAGGTACATTCGTATTGTCATAAACGTCGATCGTTCGAAGATTCGAACTTCGTTTCAGATTTACAGAGTAGGGCCCCTGACGTTATATCACGGCATGGATTTACGCAAGACGTATAATTCCGTCAGTCTAGAAGATGATTGAATATTGTTCCATAAAGGCTGGCGGCTATGACGTGATAAAACGTCAATATTTAATTAGTATGTAATGTAGTTTGAAAGGATTAAGTAGGCCTAAATGTGGATGGTTTATAAAAATCTAGACGTTGCGGGCCGCGAAAAATTATCAGATTATAAAGGCCACCACTGTACATTACAGTAAAATGTTCGTATGAATAATTTAAATGTGTCTGAATTATTGATTCTCTAAATCATAGCGAACCATACACGATCGATATTTATTGTGATAACTTTTGGAAATTATAATAAACGAAAGTAAAACGATACAAATTGCTAATGCGTCTGGCGGCCATGATGGTCAAGTCTATGTGACGAAGATACAAGAATCCTTAAGCTGGGACTACGCTAGAAGACTCTAACACGAGCCGAGCGCCATCTATCAATATAAATGAAAAATAAACCATTCTTAATGTATACTTAGCCTTACCATATGGTATGATAATTCCGCCAACCTGCACTAGACCAGCGTGGTCGACTATATATATGGCTTAACCACTCTCGATCGTATTCTGGATTGTGGAGGTGGCCCTTGCTCTGCACTGGGACGTAGGTATATTGGCTGATACAGATAGCCTTACCTTAATGACAATGTATCTGACGTCACATTGACGTTACGTGACAAAGTCCCTGCGCATTACCAATTTGCGGGGTTATAATAATGTTTTATTAGTTGATGTCATTAAAAATTAAGGAAGATATCGCGACGAATGTTGCATATATTGCATTGCACGAATTCTGCATGGCAATTTCAAGATTGCCTTATTCCAAGATATTCGAAATTACCACCGTAATTTAGTCCTTCGTGTCGGCTAAGTCCTAACCCCCTAAAAGAGAATGCTCATGCTTAGAAATAGGATGTGTAAATTCAGATTACAAATAAGTCATATATAACTGAAGACTTACAAACCTTTTTTAATGAGTCTGGCTGCGTAGAATAATCATATTGCACATAATATCGCCATCCTTCGAGATTATTCTGTTTTCTTTTTTAAATAAAGTTTTAAATATATGTATTTCTGTATATTGACGTAAAAATATTTTTTCCGTATTTTATCGCGGATTTGGTTAAATTTTTATATTATTTAACTTCTCGAGCTGGCGACGTTGTGGTTAAATTAAATCAAATTCGAGGTATATCCGTAAATTAGTTTTATGTCAATGTGTAACATTCGCATGAATCTAAGAAAACATCGTGTATTTCTATAATCATATTCTAACCTTCCTAATGTTGGCTACTGGTTTTTCCAACGCTTAAGAAACACGACGATTGACGTGTAAGGTTCGCTAAAAATGCTCTCTCTGATTCGCTTGTGTCGTTAATTATATTAAGTTTTTATAAAGGCAGTTTCATACCTTTTCTAATGATTGCTATTGCGTTTTTTTATTGATTTTTATTTGTACAAGGTTGTTAATTCCTTGAAACATGAATATATCGAAATATTTGGTATATTTTGTACGAGTAACAAACATTTTTTCACATCCAGATTTTTAAAGACAAGTGTCCAGATATGCTTGCTGTAAACAGCGCGATATGTAGTTATAACCAACTATTTCAATTATTAACGCTTTGTTCAGACGAGGCGACTTTCGCGCGTATTCATACGAGCGCCAAATACCAATACAAAATATTACACTGAACTACCGCGCGATTTTTATTTACTCGCGCGTTAATCGCATCTTTGTGAACAGGTTTTACAATTATGTTTTAATTAGAAAAGTGATAATTGTATTGAATTGTACAATAGTATGTTCAAATTATTCACATACAATTAGTTTGTACGGCAACTATATAATGAAGATATTACATAGTCATCACACAAAACCTAATTATAACATGTTTTGGAATTGATTTACAGCCGCTGCCAATAAACAATCCCAATCCAAAATTTCCCGTTTTAGATTGACAGCTCAATTTTTTTTCTAATACTATATTGCCAACTAGCTGTCGGGCCCGGCTTCGCCCGGGTGCAGATAGTTTTTGAGTCCAATCCACATCAAGAACATATTATTTCGCGTGTCTACTAACTATATTTCCCGCGTGCCGTCGACTATATTTCCCTTCCGTAGGAGAGGACATCCCGTGCCAACAATTTGAATTTGAAAGAGTAGAAAATATGTATATTTGGTTTCCTGACTCATCCCACGGGAACACTACATTTTTCGGGATAAAAAGTAGCCTATGTGTTAATCCAGGGTGTCAGCTATCACTATACCAAATTTCATCAAAATCTGATGAGCCGTTTTTACGTGAAAGAGTAACAAACATCCATACATCCATACATCCATACATCCATACTTACAAACTTTCACCTTTATAATATTAGTAAGGATAATCAATCTCAGTAGTGAAAAAACTATGGCAACAAGGTAAATGACAAATCGAAAAGTAGAAAACAATCCAGATTGCCTTAAATCTATTTTTTTCGATTGATTATTGGCATCGGCCGATAATTAAAACTTGGATATGTAATCGTAAATCCAATCTGAGTGTCTTATTATAATTTATTGTCTCAAAAAGCATACGTGTTGTTTATGCTTTTGACAGTTGACAGAGTACATACTAAAAATAAAGTAAATTGTAGGCATATCTGTACATTTACATCTATGTTTTTTTCCGTTCAATTGCCATTAATATTATTCATATTAGAATAAAACGAACCCACCTGATTGTAACTACTTAATGATCTTAAACGACTGTTGTAAAATAATTCTAAACGCAAGATGTACAGGGTGATACTCTCTTAAATAGCACAATATAAATAATTACAAACATTACCATGTTTTATTCATACTGCCTATATTTTTAAATTATCTTTTTTCATTGCGGTTTGGGCCGGCATCGCCTGGCCGCAGATAGTTTATGACATGGAAACCAGTATTGCAATGTTTTTATTTTATTCCAAACATTTTTAACAAATGCTCCGTTCCTATGGGTCTTAGCGTGATGTTATTAGCCTATACCCTACCACGATGAATGGCCTATCCAATACCAAAATATATTTGGAATTATGACCAGGTAGTTACTCTATGGGCCTCCTCTACAATCGACAGTACGATTGATTCCGACACGAAATTAGAATATTATTTTTTTTATTCTCTGCTATATGTACACAATGTAAAATATGACGATATTTGCTTTATTTTATGAAAATCTGTTGCCCGGGATAAAACAGGACAACATTTAAGGGCAAACAATGAAAAATTATATTTATAATAATTTGAAGCAGTATCCGTATCGGGATCAACGATATTTTTCACTGATATGTATAATGGGCATTCTTTTGTAAATTGTAATTTTTGGCTCTTACCGACTCCTGACCTAGTGTGTTCCGTCCCATGATAGGATAGGGGCTAGCCTATCGCCATAATATGCTTTACTAATATAGCAATATAGATGTCATGACTATTAGTTATAAAAAAATGTTGATACTAGGTAGAAGGAAGGTCGCTAGAAGGAACCGAAGTAGATAACTTTGAAATAAAACTATTATTGACGGATTTTATCGATTTGGTTTAATTTTTCATTTTTTTACTTTTGTCTCGGAGTGGACCACAAAATCTGTAAGGAAGTTAAATATGTAACATTCCCGTAAATCTAAAAAACCATTAGATAACTTTTAACACCCAAGCGTATATGGTGTTGATCATATTATGCATGATAATAATCTGTAGTTTAATATTAATCGTATCAATATATGTATACATTATTCATCGCTATTTTTATATGTAGGTATTAAAACACGAATATGCATATCGATTTTATAATTTTTTTATAGCAATTAATGTCATTCGCCTGATTGTAAGCGTTACGACTGCTCATAAACAGTAGCAAAATCAAATAACACCATGAATATACCTTGAATTACAAAGGAATGCCTGGCATTATACTGCCGTCACCACCCTGATACATAAGATGTTAAGTCTCAATATGTCCAGTAGTTACTCTGGCAATTTCTTTTTCTGTACAATTTGAATGCAGTCCATTTAGGTAACATAAAATGATATTTAAAAAGGTGTACTTACAATTTACAAAGGCGCGCGGTCTTCATTCGTATCAAAGGTAACGAACGACTTTCCTTACAAATGAGCGTGACCCGCGCTTTGTTCTTTTATAACTTAGTTACAGTTTGCAAAAGAATATTCTAGAATGGTGTAATGGCGGTTATTTTACCGCGAAAAGCTTTTGACCACGTTAATTCAGTTCTTTTAAAGTCCGTCCTGATATAATTAAAAATTGAGTTAGGAAATAAATGTTTTCAATCATAAATCTTAGTCTTAACCCATTAGTGCATGAAGTCCGATAAATCGGATTATATTAATTGTACATATTTTCTGATTTATTAATATATTGTTAAACTTCTTATTGTGATTTTCAGTCTCAAAAAGTCTTGTGCTGAATAATATATGTCTATTTCTCTCGACTAACAGTAGTCTTGTACTGAACTTTCCAAAAATTACCATTTTGTAGTAGTCCGATTTATCGGACGTCATGCACTAATGGGTTAAGTAAATAAATAAAATGTGTAGGTATTTTATTTATTTACTTAACCCATTAGTGCATGACGTCCGATAAATCGGACTACTACAAAATGGTAATTTTTGGAAAGTTCAGTACAAGACTACTGTACACTTTTCTGTTACATGGGCAGTCCAGACCCCAAACTAAGATCAATTAGGTATTGTAATTTGGTTATACTAAGAGGGATTTTATTCTTTTATTTTTATTTCCATTAGTTCTTTATTATAATAATCCAGTCCATCCAAAGGTTGCCTGGCAGAGATCGCAGCTAGCGCCGCTACAGGGACGCCAATTGTTACCATGTCTTTGATTCATATTTATAGTGTACAATAAAGTATATATAAATAAAATAAATAAAAAAATAAATACATCTAGCCCGGAATAAATATGTATCTATGGAGCGCACAATAATTTTCTCGGTGTAGTTTCATAGCCGGCGTCTAACCAACTTCGCCAAGAGGCTGTTATTAATACTTATATGAATCATATTCTATCCTATTCACAGACAATTTTAAAACCTATTTTAGTTATCGAATGTTTCATCCCTTTCGAACGAATTTGAATTCAGTTTGAGCGAAAAAGACAAAACATTTGACAGCTAAAATAAATTTTAAAAATTTCTATGAAAAAATCCGCTTATGGCCTCATTATGCTATGGAAATTATCTACATCTTATTGCTTAGCTCGTGCCTACTGCGCCATTAATAAATATTCGAAATTAATATTTCGTTCCCACTTCCCTCCCGATCTTAAGGGCCGGTAACAGATCCATGATACAAGCGTTTATTGTACACTAGCGGCGCGGCCCAGCTTCGCTCGGGTACAAATAGATTTCTGTACAATAATATGTACGTATTATACATATAAACCTTTCTCTTGAATCACTCTATCTATTAAAAAAACCGCATCAAAATCCGTTGCGTAGTTTTAAAGATTTAAGCATACAAAGGGACGTAGGGACAGAGAAAGCGACTTTGTTTTATACTATGTAGTGATTGGCGGCAGTAGTCACTTATCTTCATAACAAAACATAAGTTATGTAGTAATTAAAATTACACATCCTCCGTGGCGTAGTCGATTAGACGCAGGCTTTGAAACGAAGGGCCGCAGGTTCAATCGCCGCACCGAGAGAAATGCTTGTGCGGCTCACAAATATTTCTTTCGGGTCTTGGTGTTTGGGAGACCGAAAAGTCTCTCGTACCTGATACCCATAACACCAGACTAGATCTTAGTGAGGGGTCAGGACTATGTATGAGACTGTTGGGTGTTATTATTATTTATTTAATTTGTTACAAAACATGTAGACTTAATTCAAAAACTTATTTTCATAAATGACATGACTAATGTTCTGTATTTGTTATGCACTCTCAGGATATGTCCAGAATTTGATATTTATGGAGATGCTACTAAATGGATTCAAACGCAAATGGATCCGCTGATACACTTTAAGTACCCCATTGAATAACCTTTCAACATTCATGTCTTATCATAAAATACAAGTTGAAAAACAAAAATAAAACCTAAGAATAAAAGGACGTGCAAAATATATTTTTATCGTTTCAAAAACCGGTCTTTTGCACAAATTGACAATATCGGTTGGTTTATACATCATTATAATAATTTGATATGCGTTTATATCTACAAATATTTCCATTTAAACTAGAAGCTATTATAGGTGCTGATGGAATGCAAAAATTCAAACACTAAGATAACTTTAATGATGACGTAAGTCTATGGTAGAAGCCAAGTTTCATTTTTCGCATTCATTTGTTATGATAGAAATCAAGTGACTCAGATGTAAATCGCAATCATGATCGCAATACAGCTGATATAGGCTGTAATAATTATGTTCCTTGTTCAATAGACGTCATACAAACTTTTCATAAGATAATTAAATTGAGATGTATATCAGCATTTGGTTAATTATCCATCATTTTATCTTCATTTTAATTCCTCTAAATTGTATTTTGTTTTTCTCTTTTCACATTTTATAGATTACGAGTATAAATGGTTGTTGTAAAAATTAAGCAAACATGTTACAAACATTACCATGTTTTATTCTTCCCCTCCTATTGGCTGGTATATTGACAGGTTGTCCAACATGCATGAATTACCTGGAAAAGAAAAGTAAAATAAATAGTTTAGGGCTATTTACATACATACATGCATAAACGTCACGCCTGTATCCTATAGGGGTAGGCAGAGACTGTAGAACGCCACTTTGCTCGATCCTGACATATTACTTTCACTTCATCCACATTCATCAACCTTTTCATGCATTCTCGTCGGTTCAGGGTGCTTTTGACCTGACCCTTGTTAAGGGTATCACCGATGTGGATTGTGTATGTTCAGTGAGGTCGACCCCTACCGACTCTTCCATTCACACTCGCCTTGTAAATTCGCTTCGTTATTCTCCTTTCATCCATCCTCTCTACATGGCCAAACCATCGTAACATTCCTTTATCAATTCTTGTCACTACATCCTCTTAGGGCTTAATTCCACTCAAACTCGTTTTAAAAGGATAATAGCTCATTGTAATTTCGGTTATTAAAGGAATTTATAGCAATTTGTTGCTAAATAATTAATTCAATTTTCAGTAATATAGGAGCGCTACCAACATAACGAACAAGAAAATATCTACGTTTTTCAAGATGCGAATGTATGACAGCGCTCCCTCTGTATTATAGATACCCTAAGGTTTTATTTATACTGCCTTTATTTTTAAATTATCCTTTTTCATTGCGGCCCGGCCCGACATCGTAACAGATAGTTTTTGACATTGCAACATTTTTATTTTATTCCAAACATTTTTAATAAATTCTCCGCTCCTATGGGTCGTACCGTGTGCGTGATGTTATTAGCCTATACCCTACCACGATAAATGGGCTATCCAATAACAAAATAAATGTTCTTAATCTATAATCCGATACGAAGTTCGAATTTTCGGATGTTGTACGTAAAACATCACTATTGTTTCTAGATACTTCAGAAAATGTTGGAGTCCTCTAACGTACGTTGTAACCATAGACTAAGTTTGGAGAAAATGATAAGTGTAACAGAGAATAGTGTAGATTTCTAGAAGTGGAAAACTTATTTTGGACATTGAACATTGGAACTTTGGATGTCGAACTTGTCGGATGTCAACACGAAACGAAGTTCGAATCTTCGGACGATCGAAGTTTATGACGATACGAATGTACCTACTCTGTAAATGTTCGGTTCGTATAATGTACCTACATCGTAACCATAAGTCTATGGTTATGACCATAAGTCAATAACGACCATAAGTATATGAAGATACATTCGTATCGTCATAAACTTCGATCGTCCGAAGATTCGAACTTCGTTTCGGGTTTTCAGAGTAGAGCCCCATATTCGTACAGTTTTACGTACTTACAACGTTCGAACCTTTCGTTACGAATCGTAGAAAAACCCCTTTGGTTGGTACATGCGCACTGCGCAGAAATGTTGCCGAGGTCCGCTCCAGTTACACTTCAATGCGTGGAGGAAAGATTATGATAAACTTACGGGTCGTAGTCATTGTTTCATCAAGGTATTGATACAGGCGAACATTTATCGACCGTAAGACCAGATCCGCCAGAGCCGCTTCCAACAGGTCATTGTGGAGATCCTTGGGGGAGGCCTATGTTAGCAGAGTGCAGTGCAGTAGCAGTGGACTTCCTGTGGCTGATATGATGATGATGAATGAGGATTAGGCACCTATTTTTTCTCTCAGCCAGTTGTCCTTGCTTTTTACCCACCCCTTTGCTGCGAACGCGACGTCACAGCCGTCAGAAAAAATGTGGCTCTTTAAATACTCAAAAGGTTGCCGACCCCTGGCCTAGTGTGTTCCGTCCGACGATAGGATAGGGGGCTAGCGTATCGCCCCCTATCACTATAATACGCTTTAATAATATAACAATGGAGACGTTGGGCTGAAGATCAAGACCAGTGGCGTGCCATAGGAGAGGCCTATGTCCAGCAGTGGACGCGAATAGGCTGATGATGATGATGAATATAACAATATTGATGCCATGGCTATTGGTTATATAAAAGTAGGTAGGTAAAAGGAAGGCCGCTTCAAGGGAGCCAAATAGATAATTTTTAACATCCAAACATATATGGCGGAAGTCGTATGTTTTAGATAATAATCAGTAGTTTAATAATTAATATTCGTATCTTAATATCATGATTTTTATACAATAGTAATTAAGAATATTTTGATTTGTATCAATATACGAGTATGTATATACATTGTTCGTTGCTATTTTTGTACTGATGAAATGCTGTAAAAATATGTGAGTAGGTATTAAAACTTGATCTGCATATCTATTTTATAATGCATTTTTTTATAGCAATGAAGACCATTCGCCTGATGGTAAGCGTTACAACTGCTCATGAACAGTAGCAAAACTAAACAACACCTTGAATTACAAAGCGATGCTTGGCATTCCACTGCGCTCGCCACTCTGAGACATAAGATACTAAGTCTCAATATGACCAGTAGTTACTCTGGCAATTTCTTTTCCTCTGCAATTTGAATGCAGTCCATTTAGCCTTTAGGTAACATTAAATAATAATTATAAAGATTTACTTACAAAGGCGCGCGGTCTTCGCTCATATCAAAGGTAACGAACGACTTTCCTTACAAATGAGCGTGACCCGCGCTTTGTACTTTTATAACTTAGTTACGGTTTGCAAAAGAATATTCTAGAATGGTGTAATGGCGGTTATTTTACCGCGAAACGCTTTTGACCACGTTAATTCTTTATAACTCTTTAAAGTCTTATTTTAAAGTCCGTCCTGATATAATTAAAACTTGAGCTAGGAAATAAAATGTTCTCAATCTAAATCTTAAGACTTATATTAATAAATAAAATACCTACACTATATGTATAGTTATCTGTTATATGGATAGTCCAGATTCCCAGACCAAGATCAATTAGATCTTATGTCATGGACGACGTGGGATTTCTCGGTCTCACAAATATACAACCCGAAAAAAATATGTATCTGTGAGTCGCACAAACAATTTTGTCAGTGCAGGAATCGAACCCGCGGCCTATCGTTTCAAAATCGACGTTTAACCAACTGCGCCACAGAGGCTGTCAAATCTCATAAAACACACCCGACGAACACCCGACAGTCACAAACATAGTTCTGAAACCACTCATGTGTCGTGGGTATCAAAAAGTGCGAAAGACTTTTTGGTCTCACATGCACACAGTCCAAAAAAATAATACTTGTGAAACACATAAACATTTGTCTCGGTGCGAGGATTGAACCAATGGCCTCTCGTTTCATAGCCGACCTAACCAGTCATGGAGGACTACTACGGAGGCTATGACTTGTCAAATAACTTTCATTTGTCCAAAACATGGATGGAAGAGCAAATGAAGGTTGCAAACACTGTTATGTGCCATTTGCTGGATATAGATCGATTACTAAAGATTCATTTTTTAACCGACTTAAAAAAAGGAGGAGGTTCTCAATTCGACTGTATGTTCTTTTTTAATTTTTGTTACCTCATATGTCTATATTGGGTGAACCGATTTCGATCATTCTGTCTTTAATGGAAAGCTGGTGCTTGTCATTTGGTCCCATAAAAGTAAGATAAAGATCTGATGAATATCTTTGGACCTGAAGATAAGAACTCCTCAAAATTGATTAGGGAGAGATAAAAAGGGGTAGGAGCGAGGGGGGGTGGGTGATAAAATACACGTCAGTACTCAATATCTTCGGCAGATTTTTCATTTGTCAGGTTGATCCCAGGAATACAACATGAAGATCTGATGGTCATCTTCGGACCTGGAGAGTAGAACTCTTCAAAATTTAGCAGGGTCCCAATGGATCTTTTTGCATTGGGTTCAGTATAAAAGTTAAGCTACAACAGATGAGGGTAAAAAGAGTAGGGGCGAGAAGGGATGAGAAAATTAATAAACATGTAAATAGTACGAGACTGGGCGATTAACTTCATATGTATTTTGACATTTTGTAATTTTTAGTAGTTCTCTAAAATATCCTTGTTTAGTTTTCTATGTTATTGAAACTTTTTGATACTAAAATGAGTTATATTGCTTCCGGTGATGGTTTGAGTGGGATAGTGCAAGTGTTCATTGTCGTTAAGAAGGTAAATTCATTCAAGTATATTTGAAAATAAACTGGCCCCATAAATACGCCGGGGTAATGAATTTCTCAAAGTCGTAGTATATCACATTTTTATATGCTCCCTTTCAAATAGGTTATCAAACAATCGTATTTCATAAATGTTTATCAAACGCCAAGTTTTGTGTGTTAAATTACTTGGAATATAATGATTTAAATTTCAAATAAATTAGTTCGTCCCTTCAATAGAAATTATATCAATTGTATTACACAAAAACTTAGCAATTAATGTATTAAGTAATAATAATTTCAAACCGCGAAGTTATACTCGGCACTGTACAGCTATGCTAGCTATGCTTTTGCTATTGTAGTGCCGTTTATTAAAATGCAATAGTATAAATTTACAGATGCATGTCCAAAAGTAATTTAAGTTACATATTTTTTTTATTCATTGATTTAAAAACGAATGAAAGGTAATGCCTTCAGTATATTGGGAATGTTAGAACTTAGATGGCCGTGAAAACCGCGCCATCTATTAGATTTTTACGGAACAACTTATTGTAATACATCTTTTCATATCGGTGATAAAGTTGGGTGTTTATTTTAATGGTTTTTATCCTAATCTTAAGTAGATTGAATGGTAGATCTAGGACAGCCTGGGTGGCACGAAGCTGGTGGTGGAGGTGTCGGATTCGAATCCCGGGTCGTTTTAACCGTACCCGTATCACATGATGGCACGGAATACGCAAAGAGAAACATGAGTGTCCTGGTAGCACCTCTTCCAACACCTTCTAGGAAAAAGGCGTGTGTTTATGTATGTATAGATGTTGTGGGGTAGTTCTGTCGACTTAATACCATTTTGCTCCTAAATCAATACATATTAAATCTAAAAAAAATATTGGGCTTGCCCTGGTCCAGAAACCATATTTTTTCAAGGGGAAAATCTTCTTGGATTCCCGCACTAGGAGGTAATGCCGGACTTTTACCGACTAAAAACCCCATCTTGCTCCATCGGCACTTTGGAGAAACTCCGGGACCTCACAAAGAACACGCCGAAGTTCCTCGAGTGCGTAGCTCCTATAAGCACTACACACAGAAGTTGTTTCTTGCTCCCCTAAACTTTTATCTGCCCAGGGCGATGTCTGGCATCACCTCGGCGCATTCGTCTCCGAGCAGGATTGGCTCTCTCCGGATCCCGCTCTGCTGCCTCCTTCTTCGCCATTACGGTTTCACAGAAGGAGGCTACGGCTTTCCACTGGCGTTCTCCCACTGCCACAATGACAGCTGGCAGAGAGAGGTTTTGGCCAATCTCATTTATTAAGACTCGCCTCTCCACCTCCCAGGCAGAACACTGAATAAGGGTGTGCGATGCGGAATCCTGGTCTCCAGTACTACAATGGTGGAACAAATCGCCGTTGCCTCTCGTCTTATCTTATTCAGATAATCACCGAAGCACCCATGCCCGGTGATTATCTGAGTAATTCTATATGTGAGTCGTCCGCTCTTGCGTCTCATCCAGCTTTCGAAGACCGGCAAGATTGCCTCGACAATGCGTTTGTGCACGTGGAGCTCCTCGCAGAGCCTCGATTGCCACGTCGCGAAGGCAATCAGTCGTTCCTGCCGTCTAATTAACACTTCAATCGCCGTAGTTGACTGACCTGTGTATTCTTGCCGGACGGTGCGTATTCATTTATAAACTTTTGCATCCATATCCGCCAGTATATCCAAGGGAGGAAATCTTGCTAGGATTGTTGCCGCCTCGAAGGATATCGTACGGTATCCTCGTACGATCCTGATGGCCATATTAGTCCAGAACCCTAGGCACGCCACTGAGTGGAGCGGTACTGAGATTAGTCATCGCTCGCAAAGATTTTAAAAACGCTTACTTGTATTTTGACAAAGAGTTTGATAAAAATGAAGATAATATTGTTATCACCGTTTAGACGAAATCTTTAAAATTGAGTTAATATGATATTGAATTTAGAGCAATTATCACAGTCAATTTGTGGCACTCTAAATATACTGAAGGGCCTATCCTAAGTTGTGGAATCAATGCGAGACATAATATTGTTCAAGGCTGTCCATCGAACACCATATCGCACGGCTCTGTAATCATGTTGATAACCCAATTAGTTTGAAGTGTAGCGCCTAGGCCGCCCCGTATCACGTGAATCACTATCTGTCTACTTCATAATGTAATGTAATTATCCTACTGTTTCATTAAAGATTTGTTGTCACTAAGCTCTGCTTAGTCGTCAATTAGGAGTTGTGATTTGATTATAATTTTGTAAGGATGTGTTTAAGTTGACAGCTTGGTAGTGGTAAACGAAACAGACAGACAGACAGCTCGCACTGTCATTTACACTGCTGCGACCACCGCAGTTTCGGTTTGAAGGTCATTGTATTCAGAGTACATAACTACCGGACATACTGAGACTTAAAATCTTATGTCTCATGATGGCGAGCGCGGTGGAATGCCAAGCATTGCTAATGTCTATGAGTGGTCGTATTGCTTTCCTTCAGACGAATGGCATCATCGTCTTGCCATTCATAGCAATAAAAAAAAATAGACGTCAGATTCTTCCAACAGGTCTATGTGGTGATATATGGGAGAAGCTTATGTTCCACAGGAGACATCCTTTGCCTGGAGAGAGAGAGAGAGAGATAGATAGGGATGAAGAGAAAGAGAAAGAAAATAGGATGTGTACAGCGGCTGAATAATGAATCCCTGCATCTGCTCTAGTAGTTACAGTTTCAAGCTTGGAGGTTTAATATGTGGAAACGGTACCCTAGTAATTAGGTGTAGTAGGGCATTTTGTCTTTTTAGAAAAAAAATAAGGTACCTATACAATTCTCCTTAATGGTGTTGTAGCATAGTTACAATAACACCCAACAGTCACATACATAGTCCTGACCCCACACTAAGATCGAGTCTTGTGTCGTGGGTATCAGGAACTACGAGAGACTTTTCGGTCTCACAAACACCCAGACCCGGAAGAAATATTCGTGGGCCGCACAAACATTTCTCTCGGTGCGGGGATCGAACCCGCGGCCTCTCGTTTCACAGGCGGCGTCTAACCAACTGCGCCACGGAGGCTGTCAAAATGTGGATAGTGTATGAACCGTGAAGCCCTGGGTTCGATTCCTGGGCAGGAATGGACTATCCATGTTTGAATTATCGATACCTATCTATGCTTGCCATCCCTGAGATATACAATCGTGACCTAATTGTAGATAGGTATTTGTTTATTTCTTAAAGTACGTCTTTATAATATTATCAGCTTGATAATCAAGTTTTTTTGTATTGTATCAGCCCATATACGTCCCACTGCAGGGCACGGGCCTACTCTACAATCGAAAGTACGATTGAGAGTGGTTAGGCCATATAGTACACCACGCACGGCAAAATGTTTTGGGTTTTTTTATTCATTATCAGCCCAGTGTCAGGACTTTTTGCACAATGTGGCGATAGGTTTGCCGCCTATCATATCGTGGGACAGAAAATATAAGGGGAAACGTGCATATCCTGGTTACATCTCTGCCAACTAGGAAAAAGGTGTGGGTTTATGTATGTATGTATTATTCATAGTTATTGACGAAGTTAAATGAACTTACAGCAGATTACAAATACAATATAATGTTGGAATTTTAACCGTACTGATAACCTTATCGATTTGCAACAAGTATTTAGGTGCGCAAATATTTTAAAATAAACGGTATAATAAATGAAGGTGACTTGTTTTACTAGTGTAACAATTT
The DNA here is from genome assembly GCA_023078785.2 of Hyles euphorbiae. Classification (NCBI taxonomy): domain Eukaryota; kingdom Metazoa; phylum Arthropoda; class Insecta; order Lepidoptera; family Sphingidae; genus Hyles; species Hyles euphorbiae. The sequence continues at coordinate 7,775,224 of CM041048.1, forward strand.
TTTTAAATAGAATTTGTTCTTTTCTGATCCCACTTAATTTTAATAAATAAAAAACTGTACTACTGCCACTGGTGATACTTCTGGATCAGCCCATATACGTCCCACTGCAGGGCACGGGCCTACTCTACAATCGAGAGTACGATTGAGAGTGGTTGGGCCATATAGTCCACCACGCTGGCCTAGTGCGGGTTGGCGGACTTACATACCATAGAAATTCTTATAAATCGCTATGATATGCAGGTTTCCTCACGATGTTTTCCTTCACCGTTTTAGTGCGTGGTGATTGACTGTCAATACATACATGACTCCGAAAAGTCAGAGGTGTGCCCTGGGATTTGAACCTGCGACCACCGTGAACATGTTGGCATCCGCGTCTAGTCCGTTTACCAACAGGCCACCACGCACTTTCAATCAATCAAATCAAGTTTTAACAATATTTATTATGTGAATTGCCTTTCTGACTTGTATCACGTTCGCTCCCGTTTGAATGAGATCGTATGTCATGGCGGATGTATTGGCGGAAATTCACTGACCACTATGGGCACATTTGCGGGCTATCGTAATCAAAGTGTACGTTTACAAACCAACGTTTTCGAAATTCGAATTCAATGTGACAGCTGACCTAATTTTTACGTTCCAATTATTTAAATTCCATTTAAATAACGTACAAAATTATTACTAATACATTTTTATGTTTGAAGTCACTAAAACTAGGTACCACCCGGCTTCGTTTTCGGTAGCAGTCTTGAGATACCCTGCATAAGCACAATTGCGACCTACGCCCAGAGTTCTTGGAGAAATGAGAAATAAACCAATAAAAAAATATTTTTCTTCTGTTCTATGAATAAAATGTAAAGTGTAATTATAATTTATTTATTTTATAAATCTACCGCCCGGGATGAAACAGGAAAACGTTTAAGGACAAACCATAAAAATGTTATACCTAATGCATTTAAAACAATATCGGTATCGGGGCCAACAATATTTTTTACCTATACTATAAATAGACGTTCTACTTTTGTAAGCCAAAATCCCACAATACCTACATATTATTTTGAATCAGAATACTGAGTCTCTGGGATATAGATCCTGCTATAGAACAGTGGTCCTTAATCGGTGGTCCATGGAGCTATCCTGTAACCATCCTTAATATATTTTTTTACATGTTTTATTTATGGATAGATAGCGAAACCATTGATTTATTTACTTTGGTATTGGGGTTTACTTTATGAAACGATACAAACTTCGAATGTTCAATGTCCGGAGTAACATACAAATTTCCACTTCTAAAAATCAATACTATCTCTATTATACTTATCATTTTCTTCGAACTTGTCTATGGTTGCGACTTACTATAAAGGATTCCAACATTTTGTGCAGTATTTAGACACATTACAATTTTTGCCAAATGGTTCCTGATAACTAAAAGGTTAAGTTCTACTCTATGATCAACCCTGCCTTCAATATAAATACTTTTTTCTAAGTGATAACCTACATAAAAATTAGTGTAACAATAAAAATATTAATTTATCGTTTAACCTAATCGTAATAAAATTGAGTTCACGGCAAACCCAAGGGAATGGCTAACGTCAAGGTAAAACCAAGCCTTGTTACGTAATTGGTTCAATAAATGTTTCAATAACATTGTAATAAGCCAAATATTACCATAAAGTCAACTAGGATCAATAGCACCAGTCTACCCTGGGGGGTTACTGTATTCTCAGTCACGACGACGAATGTTAACTGTACGAATATAAATTACTGGTGTTTACTGGTGGTAGGTCTCTCATATGTGAGAGGCCGCCTGGGTCGGTACCACCGCAATGTCTATTTCTCCTGCCAAACAGCAGTTTAAGTGCACGGTTTTGTTTCGGATTGAAGGACATTGTAGCCAGAGTAACCACTGGACATATTGAGACTATACATCTTATGTCTCAGGATGGCGAGCGCAGTGGAATGCCACGCATTGCTTTGTAATTCAAGGTGTTGTTTGGTTTTGCTACTGTTCATAAGCGGCCGTATCGTTTACCATCAGACGAACGGCATGCTCGTCTCGCCATTCATTGAAATAATAAAAGAAAAACAAAATAAGTAAATGAGTTAACTTAGCTTTTTAGAAGTGGAAAAATAATGTTTTACTTTGACTCTGAGTCCAGCCCTATCCAAATTTTAAGGCGATTTAGCAAAAAACCCCGTGGGGAAACCACGGATTTTGAATCGGACCGGGAACCTGAAACGAGAAGCGACCAAGCTTCCACCAGAACCGTTCCTACGTCGTGTTTCCTACACACTGCCGTTTATATTGCGGCCCAGCTCTAAGTTGATGCCTAATAAGCCCGCAATGAAAAGAATTACCTAACAAATTATCATCGAAGATAAAAAACGGGCCAGTTTCTGATATTGAAACAGGGAATTTGAAATCAATGAAATATTTCTATATACAGTGCATAGATATCGCATTTCTACGAAGCTATGGGCAATCAAGTAAAACATTTAACGGAAGCAATACAGACAGATCGATCGCCTGTCTATCTAGTATGTTGTAGTAAGTAGTGACGTTTTGCTTTCTTCTAGATATTCAAGAGTTACTAGTTAAATAATAGTTTCTTAGATTTACGCGAAAGTTACACATTGAAATAATTTTTTTCGAATTTTATCGCGAATTTGGTTAAATTTTTAATTTTTTTAACTTTCCGACGTTTAGATTACTTTACAGCATTCGTGGTCACTGAGCGAACTTATTTCTAGAGTTAGATGTTTGAGATACCCAAGTGCAACTAACTGTAAACGTATTTACGTGTTATTTGAAGCACCTGAGAATTAAAGCAATTAACAACTTCAGTTAAAAGGGTTAAAGGTTAGGACCCTGGACCTTAGTCCTATGACCAATACGTTTGACGTTGGTTAGTGCGAAGTATTAAAACTTCTCAATATTGCCGTTTAAAAGCATGCATTCACATTTCTGCACCGTATGTACCGGACTCATGGCATCACACGATTTTTTTTGTTGTTGTAAAGAACGACGAGACGAGCATGCCGTTCGCCTGATGGTAAACGATACGACCGCTCATGAACTGTAGCAAAACCAAACACCTTGAATTACAAAGCAATGCTTGATATTCCACTGCGCTCGCCATCCTGAAACTGATGATAAGTCTCAGTTTGTCCAGTAGTTACTCTGGCTACAATATCCTTGATACCAAAATACATCAGTGCATTCTTGCTGCTGTTTGACGGGAGAAATAGACTGCTTTATAATCTAAGCCTTACTCTTTAGCTACTATACTTCTGAGTATTGATATATAATTTTTGCAGTGTGTTTATTGGATTTGCGCCCAATTGATCCGATAGTAAGATAATGACATCACATAATGACGTCACAATGCACTTACGGTTGTACAAATTGGTCATGATTCAGCAGGACTCGTTAGCTCAGTAGGTAAGAGCACCGATATGAAAATTGTCTTGAACATCGGAGGGCGGAGGTTCAAATCCTTCACGGGTCAGATCTTTTGGTGATGTTTACATTTTTTACTCCACACGGGGGCCAAAAAAATCGACTTAAACTTAAAAACTGTCATGTCTGGCAAACAAACTGAAACCCAAGTATCATTTTCTATCCGAAATTATGACTCAGTCTATGGTCACGACGACGTACTCTAAAGGATTCCGACATTTGTGTATTTGTGTTGTATTTAGGTATATGTGAGCAGTTTTACGTACGATATTCTAATACTTAAGACTTTCGAGTAAGTGTAACCTCCCTGATTTTGTTCCTATGTCAGAATTTCGTCGAGCCTAAAGTTTTTACCCTTTAGGAGTACATTTTACTTGATGGTTAAGAAGTACCCTATATCCTTTTCTGTAACTTTAACAGCATGCACGCAAAATTTCACAAAGATAGATTCAGTAGTTGTACTGAAAAAGCGTAACAAACAAGCAAACAAATAGATTTAATTATAAGTATTGAACGCAACCTCCAAAAATATCACCTGAGATCACAGCTTGGTTTGGTCACATTTTAAGGAAAACATAGTGCGTCCTATCATAATATCAGTCAAGGTTTCGACTCGGCCAAAAACCCGCCAGCGTCGTGTAATTAAGGTCAATGTTCGCACTGAGGACGCGAGATCAAGCGGAGGAGATAATATTAACATTAATACAACTCGATGAGACTACAATGTATGGGGTACGTCCCACTGCAGTTCACGGGCCTCTTCTAAAACCAAGAGTACGATTGAGAGTGGTTAGGCCATATAGTCCACCACGCTGGCACGCTGTGCGTGTTATCGGACTTTACGTACCATAGAACTTCTTACAATTCGTTATTGTTAATAATTAAATTTGACCTATTTTATTATTATCTTTTCGTCGAAATATTTGCTATTTCTACAATGACGCTACGATGCGATAATATTTAACCCACCTTTATTGACTCACCAAAATGACTAAATGGCACCAGATAGTAAGGGCCACCCCTTGTCCATTGTTGATGATGACCAGATTAGAAAGAAAAATAAAAAAAGATTGTTTGGACATAAACAGGCTAACCCGAAATGTGACTCATTTAAGATCACAATGTCGGATTCTTACGCCTACCTCGTACGTACCCACCTCATACATAGTATGTATTAAATTAAATTCGATAATTGGTCATTTAGGCACTTAAATATAACTTGGCAAAAAAGAGTGCCATTTTAATGAGGGCGCTAATATCAAATTTAATATAAATCTGGCAACCCGATATACTACGACGGAGAATATTTTAATTCTTGTTATTTTTATTTATTTCTGTTTATAGTTTCTTTGTTTTTTGCCAAGATATAGCTCTTATGAGTGGATATCCACTTATAAAAAATATATTCTATGACAGTTACATTTCAAATAAAACTAGAAAATACTCTTAATCTATCCTCTATTGTCCGTGGTGGATTAGAAAATCCAATAGAGGATAAGATAAAATACTGCGGGATCAATTATTGCACCGAAAGACGAGTGTTTCTGTTATCCACAATTTACTGTTTCAGGTTTGTGAGGGCTAAAAGTCTCTCGTAGTTCCTGATACCCACGACACAAGACTCGATCTTAGTGTGGAGTCTGGAATATGTATGTGACTGTTATTTATTTGTCCTTAACTCTGAGAAATTATTCTGAGCTAATTGACGTGGACCGTGCATCCTTTATGTCATTGTTTCGACGCAGTCATGAGACTCCATGCGTCGTGATTAGAAATTTCACGGCAAATGAAAATGTTCACGCAATTTCGCGGTTTTTATTAAACAGAGGAATTCCGTCCTTTTACTGGATATGAGGTTGCACTTTCCTTATTATTAAGACCATCTTTTGTTGTTGCGTAGGGCAGGTAAACAATTCAACTCATTTCTCTGGTCGTGAATATCTGCTCCATTGTGTTGTTAATTCATTCCCGGTTTTTTAATCTATACTTAATATATAAAAATGAAGAGATTATTCATTTGTTTGTGCTCGCTAATCTCAGGAACTACTGGCTTGAACTAAATTTTTTTTTTGTGATGTATAGATAACTTATTGAGGAATGCTATATATTATAACATCACGGTATGACCAATAGAAGTGGAGCAGTAGTGAAAAATATTTCAATAACGGGTGTAAGGGATGAATATAAATGCAAGACGTTTTCTTGACTTTATTGGCGATAGTAATAGTGATTACAAAAATTATAAGTAACGTGTTAACACTCTGGGAGAACGGTGTGGACTGTTTGTAGTAGTTCGGCGTGCGGCTGGCTCGGCGTAGCGGACCCCGCACGGTTTCTCCGCGGCGCTCCCGGTGTCAAGTGGCGCCGATCCACGCGGCACCCCCTTAGTCATCCATATGGGTTTTTATCATTCTGTCGCTAACACTCTCCACCCCAGTGCTATATTTAGCACTCTATACCAGTGGGTATTTTAGCGACGCGGGTTGCCGATCGTTGTAGCACGTTCGAAGCCGTTTTTACTTCAACTAATCTTACACGTCCATCTTTTCCAGCCATTATTCGCTGAATGACGCTTTTAGGCCATGTATTCCTGGGTGCATCAGGATTAGCAACTATCACCAAATCTCCGATGCGCAGTGGGTTTGATTCTTGTTGCCATCTTTTTCTGGGAAGCATAGTGGGCAACACTTCCTTAATCCAACGCCTCCAGAACATGTCGGCCAGTATCTGAGATATTCGCCATTGTTTTCTCAAACACAAATCGGTCATGTTAAATGACCCTATTGTTGGTGAATTCGATGAAGAGCCTAATAAAAAATGGTTCGGTGTTAATGTCTCGTTTGTATTAGGCTCTACTGTTACGTGTGTTAATGGGCGATTATTGACTATTTGCTCTACTTTAGCCAACAGAGTGATGAGTGTCTCTTCTCGTGGCGCTCTTTCTTTCAGCACAACTTTCAGGCACTGCTTGACTGATCGAATAAGTCGCTCCCAAGCTCCACCCCAGTGGGGGCTAACCGGAAGAATGAAATTCCATGTTGTCCCATAATTAATCGCTTCAGCTTGTAAACCGCTTTTATCCAAATTGAGTGTTGCTCTCTTAAGTTCGTTATCGGCACCTCGCAAGTTGGTTCCGTTATCGGAATATATTAATTTGGGCCATCCTCGGCGGGCAGTCATACGTCTGAGAGCCATAATCAAGGAGTCCGTAGGACCCGTATGATCTTGTGTGCGTCTACAGTGAATTTTCAAAACATCTTGATCTTCGGGTAGGATTTTTATTCTTAAAAACATGTCGCGTATATCTCCACTTACGGCTATTCGGTTCTCTCGGAATCTCAACATTATACCGAAGAGAGCTATAAGTAGATCCGGTCCTTTAAAAAGGTAATCGTTTAAACAATTTCCGTAAGCTCTTGAAGCTGCGTCGAAAACGAGGCGCATCTTACTTTTATTAGGGTTGTCGACCCCAAAGTGAGGTAAATACCAGGTTCTAGCTGTGTCTTCGTAGCTAGTAAGTTTCTTTGCATAGTCATTGTCCAATAAATGGTTTATTCTTTCGGCATATCTTTTTGCGTAGTCCTTATTTTCCCTCAGTCTTTTCTCAACAGCTTTTAATCTCAACGATGCAGCGAGGTATGAATTAGGCATTTTGCAATTAATGTCCTTCCATGGTAGGCCGACGTGCCATCTACCATTCTTGAGTACGGCTGTATTTTCGAGACGTAATATAGCTTGATGATCTTCGGCATTTTGTCTAGGTTTGATGCCGACACCCATGGAATCAATGTTGAATGATAGGCGTATCTGTTCCTCCAGACTTCTCAATAACTGATTGTTGTCACAGCATTCCATCTTTGGGTTATCGTTAAGAAACAAAGCGGAGTAAGTTGCTGATTCGGACGTCGAGGCATGTTCGCGAAGTAAAGATTCGCGTATATAGCCATGTAGACAAGCGCCTAGTTTGGTGCGTGTGATATACAATCCATCGGTTTTCCCTTTTACTATTTGCAGTGGCATCAGCAGATGATAATTATCTTGCCCAATTAATAGTTGAGGTTTGCATGTGTTCACATTCATAAGCTTTGTTATATTCGGAATGAAACACTCGTAACTCGATAAGTCAATTGACGTTACATCCTGTTTTGGTAGGTTTAGATTTTTGATACTGCGTGCTCGGATGTCGAAAACAGTTCCTTCTTTGTTTGATACTCCGAAGTTCACTATTTCGCTGACGCAATCTAAGGTGTTATTTCGCACAGCTTGCCCTCTTGGCGAACTTTGTCGTGGGCGGGCTGCAAATGCTCCAGTTCCGGTTGGCTGCTATCTAACCACCTCTCCACTTCACTATGCGTCTTTTCATATTGATGTTCACTAGTTTCTTCTTGAAAATCAGCTATTTCTATTGCCAATTTTTTGTCGACCAGCTCCATTTGAATTCTTGCTTTTTCTTCTGCGGCACGTAATTTCAGCACGGCTATTTGAGATCGCGTAGATGAAGATGTTTTCTTAGATGCACAACTTGCAGCTCTAGTTGTTCCGCGTACCTGAAGTGGCTGTTGTTCGGCCTTTACGCTTCCGGTTTCGTTCATTTTTGCTTGCGAAGTTGGCTTCTGTGGTGAGTTCTGCTGGCTGGTCGATGCTTCGTCTTTGCAGTTATTTTCGCGTTCCTTACGCGCGCTATTTCGCGTAATAACCATTAACGTTGCTGGTGGTATGAAGCGTATTCAATCCGGCTCGAAGGACCAATTTGTAAGGGATGAATATAAATGCAAGACTTTTTCTTGACTTTATTGGCGATAGTAATAGTGATTACAAAAAATTATAAGTAACGTGTTAATACTCTGGGAGAACGGTGTGGACTGTTTGTAGTAGTTCGGCGTGCGGCTGGCTCGGCGTAACGGACCCCGCACGGTTCCTCCGCGGCGCTCCCGGTGTCAAGTGGCGCCGGTCCCCGACGCGGCACCCCCTTAGTCATCCATATGGGTTTTTATCATTCTGTCGCTAACAACGGGGACATTTGATTCGTTTGAGAGGATGCATTGGATGTGTTGTTTAAACGATTATAGTATAGCTCCAATGATGTATTACGGGATTGTTACTTTTAAAAGGTCTAACTGGACAGCCCGGGATGGGAATAGCAGTACTAATGATTGCAGTCACATTGAGTTTCAATATACTGGGTATATCAAGACTGCTACCGAAAACGAAGCCGGGTGGTAGTTTTTGTGACTACAAACACAATGCAACTAAAAATTTCGCAAAAAAACGCGACAATTATTTTTAATGATTTTTTAAATTTTGTCATTTTTGGGTGGTAAATTCATAGTTTTTGCTAAAATTTAACCTATTAATACCTTAGATTATTTATAAATAAAAGGGTATGTATGTATGTATCAGCCCATATACGTCCCACTGCAGGGCACGGGCCTACTCTACAATCGAGAATACGATTGAGAGTGGTTAGGCCATATAGTCCACCACGCTGGCCTAGTGCGGGTTGGCGGACTTACATACCATAGAAATTCTTATGAATCGCTATGGTATGCAGGTTTCCTCACGATGTTTTCCTTCACCGTTTTAGTGCGTGGTGATTGACTATCAATACACACATGACTCCGAAAAGTCAGAGGTGTGCCCTGGGATTCGAACCCGCGACCACCGTGAACATGTTGGCAGCCGCGTCTAGTCCGTTTACCAACAGGCCACCACGCACTTTAATAAAAGGGTATACACTATTATTTTAGGAAAAAAATATATTTACCACCCAAATATGGCCATAGGAAAAAAACAACAAAAAAATATTGTCGCTTTTTTTGCAAAATTTTCTGTTGCATTGTGTCTGAAGTCGCTTAAACTACCACCCGGCTTCGTTTTCGGTAGCAGTCTTGATATACCCTGTATAACAGTACGTGACATAATGTTTCTGATATGGACTGGAGTCAAAAAAGATTATCACCCGGGCGGAACCAGGCCGGGCTGCTAGTATAATTTAAGGCGAATGGGAAGGAAAAATACGGGAAGAAGGAATGAGTTTAAGCATTTTCCAGCATATAATTAGGAAGGTTGGCAAATATTTATTTTTAAATGCTAAACATTTGGAGTATTAAGACATTACAACCATCAAAGTGTGACCGAACACTTTTGGATACTGTGCTGAACTGGGCGGCTCCCTAAGAAATAAAAAATATATTTATGTGTATTATTTACAACTTAATTATACAGATGACTTAAAATATCACGTAATATGTAATTAGTCAGGTGTGGCATTCACTGTTGAATCACTTTTCGATGACGATGTGCTTGGAAACAAGTTTATGATGTAACAGTGGCACCAGTGCGTCTTCACATTATTCGCATGCCGACACGTCTCACACGACCTTTATTGCAATGTCTCGAATTAATTGGAATAATTTTGAACACTTTAGTGCTCTCATGTTTTGGAAATAGCACATATTTTAGGTTTTATTGTGTGTTAGAATGCAAATTTAATGTAATATTGTCGTAATTTATGATTTTATGCCGTGTTTTTGGTTTCCATATAAATAAATACACTCGACATAAGTAGTATCTTCTTATTAGTCTGTGCACACATTGGTGCACACTAGTCCTGACCTCACGCTAAGAAAGGAGTCTTGTGTCGTAGGTATCAATAATTACGCGAGACTTTTCGGTCTGACAAACAACCAGACGCATATAATTACTTGTGGAACACACGAACATTTGGCTCGGTTCGATGATCTAACCTGCAGACGTTTGTTACCCGTATAACTGCACTAAGAAGACTATTAAACATTTTTGTCTTATGTCGCATGTCGAATCCATGTGTTTTTTCATATTGCAGAATAATTTACCTTAAACTGGTGGTAGGTCTCTCATATGTGAGAGACCGTCTGGGTGGGTACCATCGCAATGTCTATTTCTCCCGCCGAACAGCAGTTTAAATTCACTGTTGTATTTCGGATTGAAGGACATTGTAGCCAGAGTAATTACTAGACATATTGAGACTTTACATGTTATGTTTCAGGATGGCGAGCGCAATGGAATGCCGAGCATTATTTTGTAATTCAAGGTATTGTTTGGTTTGGCTACTAATTCAATCGCCTACGTGACACTTCTTTCAGGATTTGACCTTTTTATTCAACACTGGACAAGTGCGTATTGGCAAAATTCACATAGCATACAAACCTTGTCAATTCTTACTCATTCGAGGAAATTGGCACATCGATTAATACAACGATGCGGGTAGCCCGGTAACAGTGGTTTTCCTAATAAATTATAATGCTGATGCAATTAATTTAATAGCCAATTGATATATATAGTAATTAGATACCTATACGATTTGTTAATTATTGTATGTTTGATCATTTTAAGTTCAATTGGTAATGTTGGATTAAAGTCAAAGTTAATTTACTTTTTTTTATTGTAATATACCTTAGTATATTAATTATAATGTAGATGGAGCGCTGTCATACATTCGTTTCTTCAAAAAAGTAGATATTTTCTTATTCGTAATGTTGGTAGCGCTCCGATAATAGAGTACATTGAACTAATTAACAACAAATTGCTACAAATTTCTTTGATAACCTAAAATATACGTAGCTATTATCTTATTAAAACGAGTTTCATTGCAATTAAATTACCGTAAACTATTTATTTATCGTTATTTTTATTTATTTCTATTAATAGTTTTTTGCCAAGATATAGCTCTTATGAGTGGATATCCACTTATAAAAAATATATTCTATGTCAGTTACATTTCAAATAAAAACTAGAAACTACTCTTAATCTATCCTCTATTGTCCGTGGTGGATTAGAAAATCCAATAGAGAATAAGATAAAAGACTGCGGGATCAATTATTGCACTGAAAGACGAGTGTTTCTGTTATCCACTATTTACTGTTTCAGGTGTGGGTGTTTGTGAGGGCTAAAAGTCTCTCGCAGTTTCTGTTACCCACGACACAAGACTCGATAGTGTGGGGTCTGGAATATGTATGTAACTGTTTTATTTGTCCTTAACTCTGAGAAATTATTCTGAGCTAATTGACGTGGACCGTGCATCCTTTATGTCATTGTTTCGAAGCAGTCATGAGACTCCATGCGTCGTGATTAGAAATTTCACGGTAAATGTTCACGCAATTTCACGGTTTTTATTAAACAGAGGAATTCTGTCCTTTTACTGGGTATGAGGTTGCACTTTCCTTATTATTAAGACCATCTTTTGTTGTTGCGTAGGGCAGGTAAACAATTCAACTCATTTCTTTGGTCGTGAATATCTGCTCCATTGGGTTGTTAATTCATTCCCGGTTTATAATGAAGAGTTTGTTCGTTTGTTTGTGCCCGCTAATCTCAGGAACTACTGGAATTTAAGAATATTTTGTGTTGAATAGATAACTTATAGAGATAACTTATCGAGTAACATCACGGTATAACCAATTGAAGTGGAGCAGTAGTGAAAAATATTTCAATAACGGGGACATTTTATTCGTTTGAGAGGATGCATTGGAGGTGTTGTGTAAACGATTAAAGCATAACTCCAATTATGTATTCCGGGATTGTTTCTTTTAAAAGGTCTAACTGGACAGCTCGGGATGGGAATAGCAGTACTAATGATTGCAGTCACATTGAGTTTCAATATACTGGGTATATCAAGACTGCTATCGAAAACGAAGCCGGGTGGTAGTTTTTGTGACTAAACACAATGCAACTAAAAATTTCGCAAAGTAACGCGACAATTATTTTTAATGTTTTTTTAAATTTTGTCATTTTTGTTTGGTAAATTAAAGTTTTTGCTAAAATTTAAACTCTTTTATACCTTAGAGTATTTATAAATAAAAGGGTATACACTATTATTTTAGGGAAAAAATTATGTACCACCCAAATATGGCCATAGGAAAAAAAAGAACAAAAAAAATATTGTCGCTTTTTTTGCAAAATTTTCTGTTACATTGTGTCTGAAGTCGCTTAAACTACCACCCGGCTTCGTTTTCGGTAGCAGTCTTGATATACCCTGTATAACAGTACGTGGTATAATGTTTCTGATATGGACTGGAGTCTAAAATGATTTTCACCCGGGCGGAACCGGGCCGGGCTGCTACTATAATTTAAGGCGAATACGGGAAGAATGAATGACTTTAAGCATTTTCCAGCATATAATTAGGAAGGTTGGTACAATATAATTTTTTTTTAAATACTGAACATTTGGATTACTAACAATAAGACATTACAACCATCAAAGTGTGATCGAACGCTTGTGGATATTACGGCTGGACTGCGCGACTTCGTAATAAATAAAAAATGTATTTATGTTTATTATTTACAACGTAATTATACAGATGAGTTACAATGTCACGTAATATGCAATTAGTCAGGTGTGGCCTCACAAAGCTATCTCAAAAGATATTATACTAGAGGGGACACTGCAAACAAAATGTTTGTAACAAAATGAAGGGTACATTGTATTTCTGTCTCTGTCACGCCTACGAAGTAAGGTATCTTCCCTCTCACTTTAATGTGTATCCTTGTGCACGCACCATAAGCACAGATTTTGTTCCTGATGTCCGCTCTAGTATAATACCTCAATGGGTGTGGCATTCACTGTTGAATCACTTTTCGATGACGATGTGCTTGGAAACAAGTTTATGACGTAACAGTGGCACCAGTGCGTCTTCCCATTATTCGCATGCCGACACGTCTCACACGACCTTTATTGCAATGTCTCGAATTAATTGGAATAATTTTGAACACTTTAGTTCGGTCATGTTTTGGAAATAGCGCATATTTTAGGTTTTATTTTGTATGTGTTAGAATGCAAATTTAATGTAGTATTGTCGTAATTTATGATTTTATGCCGTGTTTTTGGTTTCCATATAAATAAATACACTCGACATAAGTAGTATCTTCTTATTAGTCTGTGCACACTAGTTCTGACCTCACGCTAAGAAAGGAGTCTTGTGTCGTAGGTATCAATAATTACACGCAAATAATTACTTGTGGAACACACGAACATTTGGCTCGGTTCGATGATCTAACCTGCAGACGTTTGTTACCCGTATAACTGCACTAAGAAGACTATTAAACATATTTTGTCTTATGTCGTACCTATGTCGATTCCATGTGTTTTTTCATATTGCAGAATAATTTACCTTAAACTGGTGGTAGGTCTCTCATATGTGAGAAGCCGTCTGGGCGGGTACCACCGCAATGTCTATTTCTCCCGCCAAACAGCAGTTTAAATTCACTGTTGTATTTCGGATTGAAGGACATTGTAGCTAGAGTAACTGCTGGATATATTGAGCCTTTACATCTTATGTCTCAGGATGACGAGCGCAATGGAATGCCGAGCATTATTTTGTAATTCAAGGTAGGTATTGTTTGGTTTTGCTACTAATTCAATCGCCTACGTGACACTTCTTTCAGGATTTGACCTTTTTATTCAACACTGGACAAGTGCGTATTGGCAAAATGCACATAGCATTCAAACCTTGTCAATTCTTACTCATTCGAGGAAATTGTCACATCGATTAATACAACGATGCGGGTAGCCCGGTAACAGTGGTTTTCCTAATAAATTATAATGCTGATGCAATTAATTTAATAGCCAATTGATATATATAGTAATTAGATACCTATACGATTTGTTAATTATTGTATGTTTGATCATTTTAAGTTCAATTGGTAATGTTGGATTAAAGTCAAAGTTAATTTACTTTTTTTTATTGAAATATACCTTAGTATATTAATTATAATATAGAGGGAGCGCTGTCATACATTCGTTTCTTCAAAAAAGTAGATATTTTCTTATTCGTAATGTTGGTAGCGCTCCGATAATAGAGTACATTGAACTAATTGCTACGAATTTCTTTGATAACCTAAAATATATGTAGCTATTATCTTATTAAAACGAGTTTCATTGCAATTAAATTACCGTAAACTATTTATTTTTCGTTTTCAAGTAATTCGTGCATGTTAGACAACCTGTCAACTATCAGGCAATAAGAGGGCAGAAAAATATCAATACTCTAATTAGTATACTGTAAATATTGCACATTTTCATCCTGTGTACCTGCCAGCTGTATACCTTGGAATTTAAACCTGCGACCACCGTTAATATGTTTATAGCCGCCACCACGCATAGCATGACCTAATCCTCATGATTTGGACGACTACGCCGACTACATAAAAAAAAAGTATTTCCTAGCACATAATTTGCGTATAACATCATTCAACCAACCAAAATAAAACAATCGATTGTGACTCACGTTGCCCGGAACAGATTTATTTCCGTAAAGAATTTTATCTCCGCTCGGGCCGATGACATTGACAGCTGTCAATGCCTAAAGGTCAATGTCATGGTATTTTTATCTCGTCCCTTACGTAAGTGCAACACGACATTGACATCTGCAAATTTATAAATTGGAAGAGGTAGGACTAATTTAAAAAAGGAATTGACGTATGTTCTACGTATTCCTTTTAAATTACTTACCTATGTTTTGTTTTTTTTTGAAATGGCAAAGGAACCAATCTTGTAGACCTTCGTTGTAGACTTACGGTAAGATATTAATATTCAAAAGAGAATCGTGGATGATTTTCCTAATTTAAAATAAATTCCTTACGCAGATCGTTAACCTAAGCCCTAAGTGAAATGAAATGAAATGTATTTGAAATGAAATGTATTTATTGGTCACGTAGGCAATTTAAGAGCGTTTACACTTTGCGCGCAAAGTCAACTATAGGTATTTCTTCGTTAATTTCACGCACACATAAGCGACCAAAGCTGTGTGCGTAGAGCTGCCGCGTCGGCTCGCTATACAGTCAACGCAACCAACTTTGATCCGTGCGAAAAAGAAAAAATATGTTTTACTACCAAAGTACTAAGATGTGGCAATCGCAGTCCGCGCGTGGCTATTTTTACGACGCACGGCAAAAATAAGAATTATCTCATACGTAAGAGGAAATGTACCACCACTTTTAGAATTTCGACCGCCACGCAGCACGAAAAATAAATAAATAGGACCAACAGTCACTTATGGACATAGTTCTCACCCCACACTAAGATTGAATCTTTCGTATCAGAAAATCTTCTTGGGTATCAGGAACTACGAGATGCTTGTTCGTCTCACATACACCCATACCTGAAATAGATACATAAGGTCACACTAACATTTGTCTCAGTGCGGGGATCGAACCTGCGCCCTCTCGTTTGACAGCCAGCGTCTAACCAACTGCGCCACGGAGGCGGTGTAATACATAACATTAAGCACTATTAAGGCTCGGTTTGAAGGACGTCCTAGTCATTGATTACTCAGCATTAGTCAGAAATAAGCAGCCTAAAATATTTAGTAGGCGAACGCAGCGTAATATCATGCGGTACTTATAAATGTTGTCTGGTGTTATTGCTGTTTGTGACCAGGCTTACGCTTATCATCCAACGAACCAAAATTTGACAGCCACCGTGGCATAGTTGGTTAGGCAAAGGCGATGAACCAAGAGCCATGGGTTCGATCCCCGATGGATGCTTGTGAGACCAAAAAATTTATCGTAGTTCCTAATAAATTCGGCCCCAATGGCCCTCAGCCAAACTTCATCTATCTTCTATTGGTGTGTGGCGAATTTTGGAACTGTTAATAGTATAAATGTTTCACGAATTGTTTGTGATATATTTTCACAATACAAACGAGAAACACTATAATACTATTATACTCATAATCTAAAAGTATCAAACACCAATTTATAAAAATGTTAAGGGAGAAAACTGTTCTTAACATTTCGACAACAGCATGACAACGCATTCGGATTCAAAAAGATTGTAGAAAATCTTTACATATACATATCGACGCAGGAAAGCGATTTTGTCGTATCTCAAAAAATGCGTATGTGCGTTTTGTATATTATTTAGTTCATAAAAAAAATAACGCATAGAATTTCCTTGTGAAAATGTAAGGTTTTATTATAAATTTTTGAGTTGTAGTTTAGAGGCTATTTATTTTTTAAATATTTTTTTTTTTATCCTGGTTTAAAATTGCTTGTTTCGAGATACGACAAAATCGCTTTCCTACGTCGATACGTAACCAATACTTATTAAACACATATAAAGACAAACCATAGACAAATCACAAAGAGCAATTATCGTAACATTGCGTTGTGAGCACAATGGGAGGGCGACTGAAATAGCCACCGCGATGCATTATCGCCGTATAATTATCATTTGAATTACACATGTAGTCGCGTGACTATATTATTGTCTCATGCCAAGGCTTCTTAAACCATGGACTATAGATTTAGTCCAAGGGATTTAAGAAAAACAAATGGGAGGTTGCTCATATGTGAGAGGCCGCTTGGGTAGGGACCACTGTAATGTCTATTTTTCCAAACAGTATTGTCAATTCACTATTGTGTTCCGGTATGAAGGACATTGTAGGCTGTAGCCAGAGTAACTACTGGACATATTGAGACTTAACATCATGTCTTAGGATGGCGTGCACAGTAGAAGTGGTGGATGGTGTTTATTTTTGATTCTATCTACGACCGGTCGTAAGCTTACCATTAGGCGAATATTATGCTCGTCTCGCCATTTATGGCAATACAAAAACAAAATTTATTTAAATTTTACGGTTATTTTTGCAAACTAAGGGTAAAAAGGTATGTTGGTAACAGCCTGGTTGGATGCCAGTGCCAACATGTTTAGGGTGGTCGCGGGTTTAAATCCCAGGGCAAAACTCTTCGAAGTCATGTATTGAAAGTCAATCACCACTCATTATAACAGTGAAGAAAAACATCGTGAGGAAACCTGCATACCGCGACCGTAGATTCGGGACTATTATTTTACTATGATACGTAAACCCGCACTGGGTCAGCGTGGTGGACTACATGACCTAACCACTCTCTAATGTACTCTCAATTACAGAGGAGGAATTTGCCCTGCAGTGGGACGTAGATATTTATTTTATTTTATTTTATTTTATTTTATTTTATTTATTTGCCACATAACACTACTTTTACAGGTTAAGACCTAATACAGTAGCATCGATAATCTTATAACTATATAAAAAATATATATATACATATCTTAGATTAGACGATGTTAGACTACAAAAAAAATATATATATATATAATAAAATAAAAGGTTATTTATAACATGTGGTATAATAATATATGATATAATATGTGGTAGTAAGTAATCGCCTAGGGCGATAAGACCGCCACCTGCACACTGTAATTTAATTTGTAAAATATTATATGCTTTTTGTTCTTTTTTGTGTGCAGTAAAGAATAATATTAATATTAAAATATGTGCTGATATTAAAAAAAAACATAGGTAAGTATTTAAATAAACAACGTCCTAAGTACACGAAAAACAAGATATTTCCAAACAGCAATATAAAGTAGCATACAAGTCAATGAAATCAGGCGATTGCAAAGTTGATTTATGTCCTATGCAGAAAGGAAACATAAAAACTAGACGCCTCGCGGTTTAAATGAGGCATAAACGCATAAACAATAGTGCGTGGAACCAATCACATAGAACATACAATGAGCGTTTTTTAATCATCTGTTTTAATGTTCAATAAAACAAGTAGGTAACACGCACTTTACATGTCGGATACAACTTGGATTTGGCCTACTTTTCTCTGGATGGCCCGGAGGAAAATATTTGAATAAATGAATTTATTTAATAATATTAAAATGCCGATTTATGAATACTCAACTACCTACTCTTAGAAACTACTATGAAAATTCATTAATACAGGAAAAATAATAAAGGTATGTATTTACGTATTACGTACCTACTAATACATTTATTTAAAGATAAGTTATACCTACATAAATTACATAAGTACATAAAACTGTAATTAAAATACATACAATTCAAAATATGTGTAACTCATAAACATAGCTATGATGTAAAGAAAGTAACATAAATTTCTACGCTTTGAATATACCTACAGTTTTTTTTTAATAATTTATAGTAGCTATCTATACTTAATAGAAACTGCGGTGGTATTAGAACTATTTATTGGCTATAGACATTGAGATAGTATACTAGAGGGGACCAGTGGCGTAACTACACCATCGGGGGCCCGTGGCAAAATCGTCGGATGGGGCCCCCCTTTTTTTACGGAGAGGAAAACTGTTAAGTTTATTTTCCGGTACCCCGGAGGAGGACGATAGGAATATATCAGAATATATCATTGTCACTGGCCTGCCAGCACACTGCGGTCGAGGCGGGTCCCTAACAAAACACTGCGCTAGCATACCGAATAAGACCCTGTCTACCGCATTTCGGGCGGTACTGGATATAATCTCAGGACGAGAAGCGCCCCGTTCCTTTCCAGTGATCGCCCGGCGCAAAACCAGGACGTACATAGGTCTCTCTCAGTGGGGAGCAAAGTTGATATCCACTTATATCTAGATCTGGACGCCTGTTTAAGATTTTGTGGGCAAGATCATGTGCTCTGTCGTCCATCTCGGAATCAAAGTTAGTAAGAGTGCACCGCAGAGCAGTTACTCCGGGGGTTCCTTTAGGTAGCCTTATAAGTCTTGCTTGGGAGATCGTGCTGGAATTCTTACACCCGTATTCTAAGACGTTTCCTCGAATATTCCTCAACCTTATCCTTGTCGAGGTGAAGTTTAAAATGAATTCGAGGAATCCTCGAATATGGTATGCTTAGTTAAAAATATACCTTTCCTAGAGGATCCTCGAGTGAGGTTGAGTTATGGAAATACGTCATCTGATCTTCTCATTTATCCCACACACCATCAGGTGGAGGCATTGGATAGTAGGGGAGAGGTGATTACGGTAGGTCTTGAAATTTTTATCAAGTGCGGCATGGCGTCGTTCTGGTGAAGATCGTGCCTGGTATTTCAACTCGAGGTACTCTGAAAGTACATCGCTAGCTTTTTGAATGCTCGGAGCATAAAATTCGTATTGGACGCCTTTTGTATCGAGACCAAGATCATTAATTCTGGTGTTCCATAGGACTCGATGCCTCCATCGACACTGTCTGTTTTGCCTAAGTGCCTATCAATGACATGTGGACTATCACCAGCTTGCATTGTTATGTAGATGCTAGTAAGAGACGCAGGATACATCAGACGAAAGAATCTCGAAAGAAAGTTGAGGAAAGATGGTCTCAACTTTTGTCGTAAGCCAAGACCTCTCTGGGGCGTGCCTCTCATTGGGGTGGATTGAACATAGCTCAGTTTAACCCCACGAAGACACAAGTTTACTCGTTTACAACAATCAAGACCCCTTTTGTCATTGAGATACTCTCTCTAAGCATCCGAGAGTAATCCCCAAAATACCAGCTCAACCCACTTGACTCCTTACCTCCGAGCTCTTCGGATCGTCGATAATCCCAATCTCACGGAGAATGTGGAGCCGTTAGGATTGCGTTGAGACTTCGGGTCTCTCTGTGTAATCTGTCGATTTTTCCACGGAAAGTGCTCTGAGGAAGATGGCACCACTATCGCTAATCTTCCATCACACTTCCCGCACCGCACCGCAGTAGAGTTCAATCTTACTACCTGGAAACTATCCGTTCCCGGAAAGTATATACGTTTTCAGTGATCTTTTCTACCACGCACGTGCAAGCTCTGGAATTAATTCCCTGCTTCAGAATTCCCTGGGCGCTATAAACTACCTGTGTGAGTACTCTCCTTACGGTAGAAAGAGACTTCATTTTGCTGGACACCTGGATTTGCGAAAATCCATGAGCGGCGGTGACCACTGACCGTCAGGCAGGCTGTATGCTCGTATGTCTGCAGGGCATAAAAGAAAATCCACAACGAGACCAATCATTCATCGCAATATCTCGATTTACTCGGTACTAGATGGCCGAAACCCAAACGCAGCAATAGTGATGGGGCTCAGAAGCCTAATATTGAAGTTTTATTCTTTTGAAAACCAAATCTGCGCTATAATCTGTACAAAATAGTTTAATTTCAATAAATAAAATTCGCGTAAATCTAAAGAACTATTATTGTTATTATGTATCACAAATAAACCTTGGTATCTTTAATAATAATTAGAAAAATAGTTTTTATTATCAATTTTGTTGGTAATAAATTAGTTAGGTTCTTTCTCTGCTTATGGTCTCTCGGGCCTGAGGGGCCCGTTTGTCAGCATCGCCGGGGGCCCCTAAGGCCGGGGGCCCGTGGCATTTTGCCCACTATGCCACCCTATTGTTACGCCACTGGAGGGGACACTACAAACAAAATGAACGGTACCGTAACGCTCCTTCTATTTCTGTCTCAGTCACGACTCACGCCTACGCAGTAACATCATTTTCGTTCTCGATATATGGCAATGTATGGCTATAGACAAGATTTCTGCAATGCCTATCACAAAATAAAACAGGCCAAAATGCTTACTATTGTGTGGTTTATTTTAAACTATGGCAACGGGGCGTGTGAATATGGCCACTCGTTCTCTAGTTAAATTATCTAAAGGATTACCTAAGGTTTTTTTTATTGATATGAATGGCGAGACGAGCATGCTTTTCGCCTGATGGTAAGCGATACGACCGCTCATAAACCGTAGCAGAACCAAACAGCACTTTGAATTACAAAGCAAAGCTTGGCAGGAATATCCACTGCGCAGTTTCCACTGCGCTCGACATCTTGTGACATAAGATGTAAAGTCTCAATATGTCCGGTATTTACTCTGGCTACAATGTCCTTCAAGCCGAAATTCAACAGTGCATTTACAGTGCTGTTTAGCGGAGAAACTAGACATTGCGGTGGTACCTACCCAGGCAGACTCACACATATTATGAGACCTAAGTATCACCCGTGGTAGTAGTACGGTTTTTATTTATTAAAATTAAGGGGATCAGAAAAAACAAATTCTATTAAAAAAATTGTTACACTAGTAAAACAAGTCACCTTGATTTATTTTACAGTTTATGTTCAAATATTTGCGCACCTAAATACTTGTTGCAAATCGATAAGGTTATCGGTACGGTTAAAATTCCAACATTATATTGTATTTGTAATCTGCTGTAAGTTCATTTAACTTCGTCAATAACTATGAATAATACATACATACATAAACTCACGCCTTTTTCCTAGAAGGCGTAGGCAGAGGTGTAACCAGGACATGCACATTTCCCCTTATATTTTCTGTCCCACGATGTGATAGGGGAAGACCTATCGCTATATTGGGCAAAAAGTCCTGACACTGGGCTGATAATTAATAAAAAACACCCAAAACATTTTGCCGGGATTCGAACCCGAGTGTCCTAGTAGCACCTAGGTCTACCTCTTCTGGGAAAAATTAATTCTAGTGTAATTCTAATGTTATATACATTATTAGGCGTAATTCTAATGTTATATACATTAGAATTACGCCTTTTTGTATGTATGTGTGTATAATAATAATAATAATAATAATAAACTCTTTATTTAAAACACCACAAAAAAAAAATATTTTTACAAGAATAAAAATAAAAATATTTTAATCGAGAAAACAAAGTGTTTTAAAACGGCGGTCTTATCGCTAAGAGCGATCTCTTCCAGACAACCGTGCAAGAAGAGGAGAAAGTGGTTACCATGGGCGGTGCTATTATAATACTACAAGATAAACTTACATAAACAATACATAAATACATATACTACAAAAAAAAAAAAAAAAAGACGATGCATTATTAAAATACAGAATACATATAATATAATAAAAATAAATATATAAATACATATTAATAGTCAAGTATGGACACAGTTTTAGCTTGCCAGAAAGTGTGCTTTCACCCTCGTTTTAAAAGTTTCCAATGAGGGCGACCGTTTTATATTGAGAGGCAACGCATTCCACAAACGCACTGCCTCCACGGTAAAGGAGCGATCGTAGAACGATGTCTTGTGTGTATGTATATTAATGAAAAATAAAAGAAGAAATAATGAGGAATGAACCCAATTGTTTTTTCAATTACATCGGCCGAAAGGTGACGCCATAATATTTCGTGTGTCAAGAACCGAGTGTTGTGGGCTCTGCTAAATTATTTACCCGAATAGTAAGGTCACAATCGTTCGATAGAAGTCACGTACTTCGATAGAAACCCATACGTTTTCACAGGCAAAACAATTGTGTAAAAATGTAAGGAATAGGCTTCCATCAAATATAATATATTACAGGGTCCGGAACAAAAACACACGCCAAAAGTGTTCGAGGTTGCTTATACTCATACTGATATACATTTGAATTTCGAACTACGAAATGTACCAAAAAGTCTTAAATTATAATCAACTTCAGGTAACAGTAAACCTTATTCTTTTAAATTAAGATTAATTTTGTTTTTGGACCATACTAAAAAGGTCGACTGGGAGAAAATGGCACAGTCATTAAGCCCGCTTTGTATACATTAGTATATGAAGCTTCAAGCTTAATAAAATGATTAAAATAAAATCAAATAAGAACACGTGCTTATTTGTGCTCTTATTTCTCTTGTCGTTTTTTTAGGCCGTTACTTAGAATTAGTGTCTATTTGACCGAAATCAATAGGCATGTCTAACAGAATTCATCAATAGTATTTTACTGGTGGTAGGTCTCTCATATGTGAGAGGTCGCCTGGGTAGGTTCCACCTCAATGTCTATTTCTCCCGCCAAACAGCAGTTTAAATGCACTGTTGTGTTCGGTTTGAAGGACATTGTAGCCAGACTAACTACTGGATATATTGAGAAAGGAGACGTAACGTCTTATGTCTCAGGATGGCGAGCGCAATGTAATGCCAAGCATTGGTAATTCAAGGTTGGTTTGGTTTTGCTACTGTTCATGAATGGTCGTATGCTTACCATCAGACGAAAGGCATTGTTTTATTGCCATTAATTGCATTGCATTTTTGAATACAAAAACCTGAAGAGTTTGTTTGTTTGCGCCCACTAATCTCAGGAATTAATATTCGAATTGGAAAATTCATCTTTTGTTGGATAAGTAATTTATCGATAAATACTATATGCCATATAACATCACGCTTTGACCAGTAGGAGTAGAGCAGTAGCGAAAAAGGTTCAAAAATGGGAAAATTTTATTCCTTCTGAGAGCTTCCGTTGCGTGTGCTGTTTGAACGGTTGATGTTACGCTACAATAATGTATGACGGGATTGTTCCTTTTGAAATATTTAAAGGGATAGGGCGGGATATAACGGGACAGGATGGGATATCAGTAGAGGACGGTAGTCACGTTGAGTTTCAATACAAACTACATAGTTAGTACACAAAATAATATGAGTATTTTTCTGATGTTGACTTGAGTCAAAATGTATCTGAACCCAGGCTAGTCTGATAATATTATTCAAGATTTTCCTTATTATTATAAACAAATATACCAAACCGTTACATTGCCACACATTACCTTGTCCTTAGTTGGACGTCAGCTGTGAAACGCCCAACCACTGCTTCGATTCAACGAGACAAATATTTCTATACGTAGGTATTTTTTTCATGTGTTTACAAACACCCGAAAATCGTAGCTTCTGATACCGACGATACGAGATTCGACTGTAGGGTGGGGTCAGGACTATGTAATTGCTTGGTGTATTTATTTATTTATTATTCATATTATATGGCATCTAGGTATATCATAATGTGCACGTAAAATACCTAGAGCACAAAGATGTGTGTAACCTGTTTTTATTATTGAATTGTATGTGATATCATTGATAACCTTTAACCGTAATTTATAATATCTCCCCGAAATGACCGAACACTTTTGTTTTTCTAAAATATCAACGAATTATTTTAATTGTAAATTTATTCTAATTAATAATCTTTTTTTATTCTGTTATGACTGGAGATACATGGTAACCCGCACTACGCCAGCTTGACTATGGCCCGACTTCTCAAAATCATATTCTAAATTGTGGAGGAGGCCCGTGCCCTGCAGTGGGACGTATAGCTTGGCAAAAAAGAGTATGTTTTTAATGAGGGCGCTACGATCAAATTAACATTAACATGGCATCGCGATATACTACGACGGAAAATGTTCAGGTACTTGTTATTTTTATTTATTGTTGTTATAATGTCTTTCTTCATGTTAAATCTTAAAAAAACCAAAGACCGTACGAAACTGTATAGAAATATCTACGTATAAAGTTATTTAACGAACACAATGACATATTTAAAAGAGTTGCCATAATTGTTTTTCTTTAATGCCAATCGTCACTTTAAGCCAAGTTATAAATGAGCTGATATAGAAAGAAATCATTATAAATACAACCTGTAGATGTTTGGAAAGTACAGCGTACAGTTTTCGAGTGTTCGCGACTGCCATTTCTGTTGTATCCTTGCTAACGGTACATTCGTAGACTGAATTTTACACCATAATGTAATGATTTTAAGAGTGAATTTGCATTAATACAATAGCACTGAAGTACCGCGCTTTCACACGAGCAAAAACTCGGGTAAAACCGTGTAACTGTATCCAAAGGGCAGGAGCGGCGCAAGATCATTTTCATGTGGACAAAATAATAATACATAGAAGTTTCTTAAGCTAACGCGAATGTAAAATAGAAATACAAAATCAGGTATTACAACTCATCTTAACATCTCAACCGACAATGACCTACAATATAAATCAATCAATTTTTTACGAATTCTAATCCAAATCCGCGGATTTGACTTCATTTTTCATTTTTTAGCTTCACGACGGCGCGGCGTTTCGATTACTTTGCAGCTTTCGTGGTCATGAAGCGGACTGATGTGTTAGTAATCCGCTCGGTGAATATTACAAAAACTACCTTCATTTAAAAATTTGGCTGTATACGTCCCACTGCAGGGCTCGGGCCTCCTCTACAATCCAGAAGGGTTAGGTCGTAATTCGTATAGTCCGCTACGCTAGCCTAGTACAAGTTGGCGGACTATTCCGAATCGCTATGGTATACAGATTTCCTCAAGATGTTTTCCTTCAGCGTTATAGTGCGTGGCGAGTGACTATCAAAACTCACATGATAGCGAAAAGTTTGAGTTGTGGCCTGGGATTTGAACCCGCGACCACCGTAAACATATTAGTAGCCGTGCGTTCGTAACCAACTGGACACTACGCACTTCACCTGAGAATCTTTAATAAATTGATAAACAATTTCAGAATATGTAAAATGTAAAGTTATGAATTGTAATCATTCGAGTTAAATATTTTGTCCAATTTGGTAAATGTTTCTTAAACAAGGCTTGTTGTTATGATTCCTTAACCGAAGGACCACTACCTTCGGTTCATAAATGGGTGATTGCCCCCACTACAAAGACCTAGCGCCGTTCCTGCCAACAGTACTAAGAATGAAATCCCAAGCGATTCATCTTGAGGAAACGAACTTGGCATGCATCCATACGTGAATCGTTAACTCCGTGCCCTCAAATGAATCAATGCATTTTCCTTATTGTTTATTTTTTTATCAGTTATTTATGTTAATACAAATATATAAATACAGGGCATACTTGCAGAATTATAATTATGTATTAGAAATTATCATGCGGCAAGTGATACAAATTTGTAAATTATTTTTTGTTACTTAAGGCCGTCAAGCTTTGTAGTAAAGTGCAGGGTCGCCTATTGGTAGCGGCCGAGACGCGGCTATCGACACTGGCATTACGGGTTCGAGTCCTAGCAGATACCTCTGACACTTCGGACTGAGTATTGTTTGTCAATTTACAAGCATTTTAATGATGAAGGAAAACAGTGAGGAAACCTGCACACTATAAATTTCTTTAGAATAATTTCTATGGTATATTAAGTATAGATATGAAGTGCGTGGTGGCCTGTTGGTAAACGGACTAGACGCGGCTGCCCATATGTTCACGGTGGTCGCGGGTTCGAATCCCAGGGCACACCTCTAACTTTTCGGAGTCATGTGTGTATTGATAATCAATCACCACGCACTAAAACGGTGAAGGAAAACATCGTGAGGAAACCTGCATACCATAGCGATTTATAAGAATTTCTATGGTATGTAAGTCCGCCAACCCGCACTAGGCCAGCGTGGAGGACTATATGGCCTAACCACTCTCAATCGTATTCTCGATTGTAGAGTAGGCCCGTGTCCTGCAGTGGGACGTATATCGGCTGATACAGATATTAAGTCCACCATCATTCGATTGTAGACTAGTTCGTGGTCAGCAATGTATGGGGCTATGGGCTGATTACTGATATATTATTACATAAAGACAGCCTCCATGGCGCACTTGGTTAGACGCCGGCTCTGGAATGAAAAACCGCGGGTTCGTTCCCCGCACCAACACAAATATAAGTGTTGGTATAGGTTTCGGGTCTGGGTCTTTGTAAGACTGGAAACTTTCCCACATTTCCTGATACCCGATACAAGACTCGATCTTAGTGTTGGTTCAAGACTATTACTATTATGCCTCCGTGGCGCAGTTGGTTAGACGCCGCCTGTGAAACGAGAGGCCGCGGGTTCGAACCCCGCACCGAGAGAAATGTTTGTGCGGCCCACCAATATTTCTTCCGGGTCTGGGTGTTTGTGAGACCGAAAAGTCTCTCGTTCCTGATACCTACGACACAAGACTCGATCTTAGTGTGTAAGGACTATGTATGTGACTGTTGGGTGAATTTATTTATTATTCAAATCAAATACAAAGTATGTATAGGTCATATAATGTATACTACGTTTAATACTTAGAGTACAAAGATGTGTGTAACCTGTTGTTCTTGTGATTCACAAGTATTGATTTTTAACACCTCTAATAGTTTCACACGATTACAAAGAAGCACTGTCTTTGGCGTTCCGCGAAATGGAAAATTATTTTATTATTGGAATATATGGCGAGACTAGTATGCCTTTAACCTGACAATAGCAAAACCAAACAACACCAAGAATTAGTAAGCAAAGTTTGGCATTCCACTGCGCTCGCCATCCTGAGACATGAGGTGTTAAGTTTCAAATGTCCAGTAATTGCCTGGCTACAATGCTCTTCAAACTGTAACACAACGGTGCGTTTACACTGCTGTTTAGCGGGGTTTCTCCATTAAATCCAATAAAAAATCTAACACCTGCCTCGGTGGTGTAGTTATACTACAGTACGGTTACAAAGCTGATGTCTCGGGTTCGAATCCCGGGTTGGGCAAAGTGATATTGGATTTTTCTATTCATTATCAGCCCAGAGTTAGGAAATTGTGCCCGATATGGCGATAGGCTCGCCACCCATCACATTGTGGGACGGAACATACAAGGCGAAATGTAGGTGTCCTGTCACCTCTGCCTACCCCATTTGGGAAAAAGGCGTGAGTTTATGTATGTATGTAAAAATCTAACACACATAACTTAAGAATCTTATTTGTGCGTATAGTTTGACCCCGCGACAACTATATAGGTTTGCTGACGACTTAGGTACTCAATTTTATGACGTAGGTCCTACGTAAGAGCAACTGCAATCGGCACTCATATTGAGTGATTACCGCCCTTTACAAACACCTACAATTCAAGTACTTTATCTTTAGAATTCTGAGTAATATAATAGAGACAACGAACGAGGCAGATCGTCGCGTTTATCAAAACGTGATATCGAAACACTTCTTTGGAATCCATATTATCTATTCGATTGATTTGACAAAAAATTTGTTAGGCATAGACCACTCTCAATCGTACTCTCGATTGTAGAGGAGGCCCGTGCCCTGCAGTGGGACGTATATGGGCTCATACAGGAAAATTATTTTAATAATGCACTTCGGGTGCACATCATGACTTGTGGTTGGGCTCCTCTAAGATAGATTACTCCGGCTAAGTTGCCCATGCAATCGCCCTAACATAATTGGTGAACCAGCCCACCAGGATCCCAAATGTGGCGATTCATGCGCTTCTGCTGAACGCGTAAAACAAAATTATTAAAAAGTAACCGACTGTTTTAAAATCCACTGAATCAATCGACTGTGGTCTCTTCTGTTTATTGGCAACATTATATTAGACCAATCAAAATTTAGCAATCCGGAATAACCAATGAAAAATGTTAAATTTATGGTTGGCATTGGCTGTAAAACAAGCTGCGACTTTATTATGGTATATTTCAATACGAGAATATTTACTATGTTTTCTTTTACGTCAGTTAAGTCGAAGGAGCTAAGTCACCAATTGTGTTTTCAATCGGAATTCCCGTGGACAACGTTAAACAACAACAAGCGTCAACTCTTTATTGATGTGCCCTGACATTGGAGGAAAGCCAACGCTCCTAAAACACCAGAGCGATAAGAGCCTTAAAGGTCGCTCTGGTAAATTATGAGGCCTATGAAAGCAATGGAAATCCTATAGCTGAAAAAGTCGAGGAATCTTCATAGATTGTTCAAGTATGGTAAAGTTATACTGAACACTGCAGATGTTTCTATTCTTACTTGACTAGTTTTTATTTAGTTCATTTATCCAATTACATTAGAGTTACGTAGCATCTCAAGAGTATTAAAGTTTATTTTGATCTAACAAGATAAATAGGTACACAATACATACACACATAAACAACAAACAAAGGAATTTGAATTGAAACTGAAAATGAAATTTAAAAAACATGGATCCGAGCCGTGCCATTATGTACAAAATATAAACACATTGTATAAATGCCTATAAACAAATATAATAAGAACATATTCTGAGGGGTATAGTTTCACCACATTACAATACTAAAATGATTTGTTATCCTTAATAACCCGAACATCTGAATCACAGACAGTCTGGCTAGTTATACCCAATAACTGTCAATCACTAATTATATAATAGTTAAAAAAAACTAAAATACACGCTTTAATAAGATATACAACTAAAAAAGTAAAAATAATTGATACTGAATTTAAGATAAGAAAATGGAGTAAAATTAGTGTTGTAAAAATGAGCGCTGAGAGTCGAGCGTCGAGCGCTGAGTCGACGCTTTGGAGCGTTTTAGACTCGAGCGTTAAACGCTTGAGCGTTTAAGGCTTGCGAGCGTTGAGAGTTTAGACTTTCATGCTCGAGTTATGCGCTCGAGCGTTCAAGCGTTGTAGTTTTTAAATACGGATAGATGAAAAAATTGTGATAAATAAAAATGTTAGGAGTTGTGGGGGGCGGTAGGTACGGTGAGCATTACTTATTTTTTGACTTTGGTCGTATAAGCTGGCCTTATCTATACATATAAATAAAATTGAAGTGTCTGTTTGTAAAGTGAAAATAAATAAAATGTCCAAGTACATATCGTTATATACACGATACCTATAACGAAAATGACTTTAGATTTTTTTTGTCTGTCTGCCTGTCTGTTTGTTCCGGCTAATCTCTGAAATGGCTGGACCGATTTTGACGGGACTTTTTTGGTCAGGTAGCTGATATAATAAGGAGTAACTTAGGCTACATTTGTTGTAGAAAATTTCATTTATTTAAAAAATAACTAAAAGACCTAATAAACTTTTTTGTTAAACTGTGAAGTTACTGAAGAACTGTGCGGACGAAGTCGCGGGCACAGCTAGTCATAACTAAAAGAAGGAACAGACTTAGTAACGAAAATATACAGGCCAGTATGTGACTTTTCTCATGGTTAAAAAAATATAGTGTTGCAAAGGTGTGTGATGATTTTAGGTAGGTATTTAATTTAACTTAGTTGCTAAGAAAAATCAGTAGGTAGTCAGGAATTGTACAGAAAATACAGCAATTTTTTTTTATTGCATTGAATGGCGAGACGAGCACGCCGTTCGCCTGATGGTAAGCGATGCGACCGCTCATGAACAGTAGCAAAACCAAACAACACTTTGATTTACAAAGCAATGCTTGGCATTCCACTGCGCTCGCCATCCTGAGACACAAGATATTAAGTCTCAATATGTCCAGTAGTTACTCTGACTACAATGTCCTTGAATCCGAATCACAACAGTGCATTTAAACTGCTGTTTGACGGGAAAATAGACATTGCGGTGGTACCCACCAAGACAGCCTCTCACATATTAGAGACTTACCACCAGTAAAACACAAAAACCAAAAACAAACAAAAAGCTAAACCACACTTGTAATGTAATTTGGGCCTTATGGCGTAGATCATATGGCATATTGTATACTAATAATAAATAAGTATTTTTCTACTATTATAATATAAATATCGTTAAAAATAAAATTGAAATTGTCTTATTTCAATTATACTATCTTTTTTACGGTGGTCGCGGGTTCGAATCCCAGGGCACACCTGTGACTTTTCGGAGTCATGTGTGTATTGATAGTCAATCACCATGCACTAAAACGGTGAAGGAAAACATCATGAGGAAACCTGCATACCATAGCGATTTATAAAAAATTCTATGGTATGTAAGTCCGCCAACCCGCACTAGGCTAGTGTAGTGGACTATATGGCCTAAACACTCTCAATCGAACTCTCGATTGTAGAGTAGGCCCGTGCCTTGCAGTGGGACGTATATGGGCTGATACAGATACAGATCTTTTTTACAGTTTCTCTAACTATGTAATCTAAGCGCGCTCTCAAGCTCGAGCCGAGCGCTCAAGCCACTGCTCGAGCGTCGAGCGCTTCAGTCGAGTCCCGACTCGAGCACGAGCAATCTGCTTGAGCGTCGACTCGAGCGTTTAAGCGCCGACTCGAGCTTTTTTACAACACTGAGTAAAATACATATATTTTATTGTTACAAAGCGTGGGGTGCAGGAGGATAAGTAATTGTTGTAAACACCCCACGCTTTGTAACAATAAAATATATGTATTTTACTCCATTTTCTTATCTTAAATTCAGTATCAATTATTTTTACTTTTTTAGTTGTATATCTTATTAAAGCGTGTATTTTAGTTTTTTTTAACTATTATATAATTGTTTTGACTAAAAACATCCATCTACGGCTGTATTTCCAGTCAATAACGCCATCTGTTGGTCAGTAGTAACATTTGACACTTGAAGAATACAAGAAGCTTATACCCAAATGGAGATTGCATTCCGTATATAAAAGTGAAGCACAAAAATTTTACCTTGAATGACGTCGCTGATGCCTGCTATCCTTTTCTTTAGCGTAACAATGAATGAACTTCACGTGAACTTCATTCATTGTCACTCTAAAGAAAAGGATAGCAGGCAACAGCGATTGCATTCAAGGTCAAATTTTTGTGCTTCAGTGTTTTATACGGAATGCAATCTCCATTTGGGTATAAGCTTCTTGGAAGAATACAATGTTAACGCCATCTAGCGATGAATGTAGCAATGGTCATCAATTATAAGAATAATTAATCCTGGCGAATCTAATCAGGATAATTATATATTTTAATCGAATTATTGTATTGTCATCGGTCTTTGACAGGTGTGCAAAATTTGAACGAAATCTGGCCGTTTAAAGTGGGTCAAAATCGCGCCCAAAGAAGTCGGTTACAAACAAACATACAAACATACAAACATACAAACATACAAATATACAAACATACAAACATACAAACATACAAGTGAAGCTAATATAAAGCGTGTAAAAATAATATTATTGATCTGTGCGTGCGCAGACATTATGAGTCGTTTGACCGCAAAAACTTGAATATAAATAATTATATCATTCATACACGGCTAACAGGAAAATAAACTTAAGGAAGACAAAGTAATGGTAAATTGTGCTGATGATGTAATCTCGAAATTCGGGGAAAAATCATATTTAGTTATATAAACTTATTGTGCAATAAGGATACCATAATATGTGAACCCTTGTTTATTTATAATGTAGCGCTGTCATGCATTTGCGTCTTCAAATTTTGACAGCCTCCGTTGCGCAGTTGGTTAGACGCCGCCTATGAAACGAGAGGCGGGTTCGATCTCCGCACCGTGACAAATACTTGTGGGCCTCTCAAAGCCCACTAGTATTTGTCTCGAGTCTGGGTGTTTGTGAGACCGAAAGTCTCTCGTAGGTCCCGATACCCATAACACAAGACTTTATTGATCTTAATGTGGGGTCAGGAATATGTATATGACTGTTGGTTGTATTTATTACTAGCGGTCCATCCCGGCTCCGCCCGGGTGCAGATACATGTTTCAAAATGGCGGTCAAAATGCTCAATTCCTACTTTCAATTTAGAGTATCGATCAATCGGACCATCAAAAGCGAATAAAATTTCCTCGTATTTGCTAGAAATGACACTACTGCATCCCTCCTATAGGCCATAGCGTGATGATAAATAGCCTATAGCCTTCCTCGATAAATGGACTACCCAACACTGAAAGAATCATTCAAATCGGACCAGTAGTTCCAGAGATTAGCGCGTTCAAACAAACAAACTCTGCAGCTTTATAATATTAGTACCTATAGATTAAAAAAAATACGTAGATAATTATTTTCTTGTTCGTAATGTTAGTAGCGCAATTAGTAAAAATTGAACTAATTATTTAGCACCAAATTACTATTAGTCCCTTTGATAAACGGAAGTATATTCAGCTATTGTCTTTTTAAAACGAGTTTGAGGGGAATTAAATAGTCCTAAAATATTTATTTTTATTTTTCTTTTCCATGTAATTTGTTCATGTTGGACAACCAACCAACCATGTTGGACACCACCATTTTTCTCGGTTTTTGAAGTACCAGCGCTCCCTCTATATTATAAATAATCTAAGATATGATCATTCTAGTTTTATACAAAAGTACAAATGGCGGTCTCTATACCAAGTAACCTTGGGATTGATTATAAGAAAAGGAGAAAAAAAGGAAAGATGTGAATAGGATTACAAACTTAATTAAATAATACACATAATAAACTATAACAATTTGTAATGTTCTGGCATCTAGTTAAATTTAAAAAAAAACAATATAATAATTGCCTATGCACACGAAGATTTTTTTACGTTTTTAATCAGTCACGTATATGAACGACCACGCAAATAAATACAGTTTTTCCTTATTTTAGGCAGTCTGCCTCGAAACGAATAACAAACATAAAAAAGCAACATACAGTTGAATTGAGAACCTCCTCCTTTTTTTGAAGTCGGTTATAAAATTACAAGTATTATCGTTAATATTATAAATGCAAATAAATGTGAAGAACTTAACTAGAGTGTGACGCTTAGAAACGGAGTAATGAGAAGAAAGATACTGGTTAGTGGTTGGATACATGAAAAACTCTTCGAGAGAGAGGTCGATCGTCGAATCCAACTCGGTTGGGCAGCGTTCGGGAAACTACGCGACGTCTTCTCGTCCAAAATACCTCAGCGCCTAAAATCGAAAGTCTTCGATATTTGTGAGTTACCAGTGATGACATACGGCACCGAGACGTGGCCTCTCACTGTGGGCCTCATTAGAAGGCTCTAAGTCACTCAACGAGCGATGGAGAGGGTTATGCTCGGTATTTTACACGTGTTGTTTGAGATCATCCTTGGGAGGAGGGGTAAAATCAGTCACCCTTAGATCAAAGAGGTAAAGGACCTAAAAAGGTAAGGAACCACGGGACTAGCATGATATACAGGTACAATGATCTGCCTTAAATCTTATTTATAAAAAATGCCCGTGCCCAAAAGTGGCTCAATTAATTAACAGGACTAATTAATGTTTATGCCTTATGGTTATTGATTACTAATAATTGGTTCAGACGATGATGATCATGGTGTATATTCTTATTTGATTGGCATGTGGTATTTGCTTGTAATAAATTTTGCTCTCATGAATAGTTTTATTCGCAATACAATATTTATAATAGAATTAGGGTATGCAATTGCTGGAAAACCTGTCAAATACAATAACATAAAAAAAGATGATATGTTTCCCGCCGTTATTAAAATAACAATCCTATTATTATGAATTATGCGAAAGCTTGCGTGTGTGTTACCTTTTCACGCTCAAACCTTTGGACCCATTTTGATGCAATTTGGTATGGATATAGCTGACACCCTGGATTAACACATAATTTTTATCACAACAAAATAAAATGCTACCGTTGGATGTGTACGACAGTAGTTTCTGTAGTGGAATGGACTGGAAAATTATTTGTACACGAGCGAAGCCGGGCCGAACCACTAGTAGTCTATAATTACATTTTCAGCTTACCTCAAGATATTGTATATTGCTCCACGATTTCTCCCTGCGGTGCCTCTCGTGCGGTGCGATGTTCACCACTGCTCCTGCCTCTGCATCCTCTGCTGCTGCCTCATTCACAACCATTTCTTCAAATTCTTAAGCTTAGTCCAAACTAATTTTACTAACTGATATCAGCTAGTCCCGGTCTATCGTTCCCTCCATATCACAGTGGGCAATCCCGCCTATGCTCGAAGAAGCAAAGCTAATAAATTTCGTTTCTTATATTAACACGAATATTACATATTGAAATTACACAATATTTATTAAGTTATCACTCCCGACGTTTCGAAAGCTTTACAGCTTTCGTTGTTACGGGGTGGACTGATGAATTGTCATCCGAACAGTGACTTTTACAATTACTACCTTCATTTTATAATTATTAAAATTGAAAATTTTATTATAAAAATATCTGCACTACGAAAGCCGCAACGTATTCAAAATGTCAGGAAGTTTGGAAGATGTAAAAATAAACAAAATCGTGGATAAAACTCCTAAATTTGTTTTTATTTTAAAGCAGTTTACTTAATTGTAATTAAGAGGTTTACTGCTGGTAGGTCTCTCATATTTGAAGGCCGCCTGGGTAGATACCATCGTAATGTATAATTCTCCCGCCAACTGAGATGTCAAAAGTGCAAATGCACTGTTATGTTTCGGTTTGAATGATATTGTAGCCAGAGTAACTACTAGACATATTGAGAATTAACATCTTATGTTTCAAGAAGGCGAGCGTAGTCGAATGCCTTGCATTGCTTTGTAATTCAAGGTGCTGTTTGGTTTTGGTACTGTTTAAAAGCAGTCGTATCGCTTACAATCAGGCTAATTGCATGCAATAGCAATAAGAAAAGAGGAGCTACAGACGACTTAAAATGTTGTTCTATCTATTAAACGGTATGCGCTTACCATCAGAAGCAATACACATTTTGAAAGATAAGAATATCTATTATTATCTAAAACCAGACTAAGCAGAAATAAGGCTTTTCATACAATAGCTCCGACACACTAGCAAACAGGTCGCCTGATGATAAGGGATTACTGCTGCCCATAAACATACACAAAGGGAACGGATTGGATCTACGTGTTGCAGTCCATGAAAAAGGGAGAGAGCGGGAAGGGAAAGGTTCGGAAGAGGAAAGGAGTAATGGACATCCGGCAACCCTCTCACTAAACGAAACGCTACAGCTAAGCTATGGCAGACAGTGGTACCGCCCCGGACGAACCTGTCCATTCATGCTAAGTCATGAGTGACAACATCGTGGTTTTACCACTTATAAAATTAATCATTTGATCATTGGCGAAAAGGATAGATATCTGGCCATAAAGACAACCAGTGGAAGCAAATTTCTTTTAATAATTCGACTAGTCATCTATAATTACAGGTATGAAATGCCTGCCTCGGTGGCGTAGTTGTACTAAGGTATGGTTACAAAGCTGAGGTCTCGGGTTCGAATCCCGGGTTGGGCAAAGTGATATTGGATTTTTCTATTCATTATCAGCTCAGAGTCAGGAATTTGTGCCCGATATGGCGATAGGCTCGCCACCTATCACATTGTGGGACGAAACATACAAGGCGAAATGTGGGTGTCCTGGCACCTCTGCCTACCCCTTCTGGGATATAGGCGTGAGTTTATGTATGTATGTATGTATGAAACAGCTTTTATTGGGAAAAATATAAATGCAAATTTAAATAATCTTTTTCAGAGAATGATTGTGACGTATCATCTGATTCATAGATATACAATAGTGCCTACAGTATGTTTACTGATACGAAGTGTCAATGACATATTGTGTGATTCATTTGCAATCTGGGGCCTTCCTACTATACCGGGTATCTCAAGACTGCTACCGAAAACGAAGCCGGGTGGTAGTTTTAGTGACTACAAACACAATGCAATTAAAAATTTCGCAAAGGAACGCGACAATTATTTTTTATGATTTTTTAAATATCGTCATTTTTGGGTGGTAAATCCATAGTTTTTGCTAAAATAAAAATTTAAACTCTTTTATACCTTAGAGTATTAATAAATAAAAGGGTATACACTATTATTTTAGGAAAATAATGTATATTCCACCCAAATATGGCCATAGGAAAAAAATATAAAAAAAGAAATTGTCGCTTTTTTTTTCAACTTTTTCTGTTGCATTATGTCTGAAGTCGCTTAAACTGCCACCCGGCTTCGTTTTCGGTAGCAGTCTTGATATACCCTGTATAAATCCGAAATTCGAATCTTCGTGACGTTTTTCGTTTCGAAACCTACTCTGTAACACGAAATTCGAATCTTCGGATCGAAGAATGAATGATTCGAATATATCGGCAATCCGAACATTTACAGAGTAGGTACATTCGTATTGTCACAAACTTCGTTCGTCCGAAGTTTCGAACTTCTTTTCGGATGAATATAGTAGGGCCCCTGTGCTAATATATTACTTAACTTTTTATTTGTATTTTTATTGTTGCAGTTGGCTAGACGCCGGCTGTGAAATGAGAGGTGGCGGGTTCGATTCGCTTCGAGGTATATTTTTTTATTGGTATATATTTGTTGTGTTTGTCACCACTTCCAACAGGTCGATGTGGAGATCCTTGGGGGAGGCCTATGTTCAGCAGTGGACTTCCTGTGGCTGAAGAGAGAGAAATATACATATTTGATTATTTGTTTCGACTTTCGGGGCGATGTTGTAATAATCACATAGTTTCTGATGTCCGCATTAGGCTTAGTATTTTCCTGTGGGGCCTAGATTATTTGTTTATGTAATATAATCATATGTACATTATTTTGAGGTTTATCTAATTGAACAGTTGCGTAATAATCTTAAACATTTGGAAAACAACCTTGACTTAAATATTTATTAGTTGCGTTCGAGAACAAAACGTATTTGAAGTATTTTAAACGAAACAATAGCATTCTAGCCAGAGAGCCAGAGTAACTATTGGGCATATTGAGACTCAACAGCTTAAGTCTCAGGATTGCGAGCGCAGTGGAATGCCAAGCATTGCTTTTAATTTAAGGCGTTGTTTGGTTTTGCCACTGTTCATGAGCGGTCGAATCGCTTACCATCAGGCGAACGTCATGCTGGTCTCGCCATTCATTGCAATAAAAAAAAAGTATGTATGATAAAGTGCTAATTTCCTCCGTATATGTACGAGTATTTGTGCAGCGGATTTCATGCATTTTTAGTATTCATAACGTGTTTACGTTATACTTAGTGCAAAATAAGTAGCGATCTTAATAATCTAACCTCATTCTATTGTTTAAACCACAACCAATTCGGACACGGAAAATAACAAAAGAATAACAGAGCAGACTCATTTCCTGTCTCGTGTTCATTGTCTGTTTCTAAAGAATTAGTGAAGTTTTTTTGCTATTTTTTTCTAGAAACATGCGTAGTTCTAGATAAAAACATGACAACTGATATCGACGGAATTTCGTGACGTCATTTGCTAAAAAATAATGGAAAATGCATCAAATACACCCATCATACATAGCTTTGACCCCAAACTAAGATCGAATTATGCGTCTCGGTTATCAATAATACGAGAGACTTTTCGCCCTCACAAACACCCAGACTTGTAACAAATGCATACCTACTCGTGGTCCACACAAAATCACACGTTTTACGTGTTCCCGCATCACGTAATTTAAACGATTTTATTTTAGGAAGTTGCTGGATGCAGGCCACTTCCGACAAGTCGCTAAAAATCCTTAAAGAATCCTTATCTTTAACCGAGGACTTCGTGTATCTAAATAGGAACAATATAATAAATGTTATTTATGTTGTCAATATTCATGATAGGTTGTTTTTGTGACTAGTACAAATATATGTTTTATTTTTATGTAGAATGATTCATGTTTAGCGCAGCGGAAGTAATCGAGTCATCTGACATCATTTGCAGACTGCCGATGACAGATAAAGACTCTGAAATACTTGCAGACGCATTAAAAAACTGAGTGGACTGGAACGCAAATGATCACCATTAAATGGGATATTGGGAGTTAAATGGGATATTTTTATTTGACCTCGTGGACGGAATCCAATGCGTTGGTCTGACCAGATCCGCACCACTCTTAACTCTACACTCCACATCGCCCTTCACACCGCCGTGGACAGAACCAAATGGAAAAAACTCGTTAGGATGAAAACGATGCATAAGGAAGGTCACGACCCTCAATATTGAGGAGCACGACGCAAGGAGGAGAGGGAGTATTTTAACCTACATCGAAACCCTTGAACCAATTTCGTATATTTTCATATTAGGAATAACACACGTGATTTATTGAAATTAAAAAAATATTTGGAAGGAGTTTTTTTAAATATTATCTTCATTTTTTTAGGGCCTTAGGCACTTTGAGAGTATGCCAGCCCGGAACGTAACTTGCATTGTAATTTGCATGACAAAAGTTGATTAAAAATATTTATTTAAACTCTTATGCTCATCTCAAATAACACAGAATTAAATTAAATAAAAAAAACATTAAATAAAAACAAGGAAGAACATAAAGAACGCACTGGCACGTCGCGTCTCGTCGGACGAGCGTTTCAGTAGCCTTGACAACTAACCTCGATACAATGAACTTGTGAACTCCGCCTTGATCTTTAGAATACTGGCACACGCACCGCGGCGTGCCAGACATGTGTCAAATAACCCCCGCGTTTTACTGATGAATCGCATCAATATCTAATCTAAATTCTTTTTGTTTGTGTCGTTTTTCATTTTCCCTTTTCCACGCATTGGTTAAAAGCCTATATGAGCCCTTCAGTGCATTTGGAGTTTCACAAAGATGACCGTGAAAATCGCGGTTAAATAATTAACTTAATAGATAGTTTACATTTTATCTAAACGGTGATAGGAATCATTATCCTTATTCTTATTAAACTTTCTGTTATCAAACATCGACGCTTAACGAAGTCTGCAGTTGCTGAACATATAGAACAGTGGTTCCCAAACTTATTTTGTCTACTGCCCACTTTGAGAATAAATATTTTTTTAGCGCCCCCATTTTTTCACCTATATGATATATGAACTACGCGGAGAGAAATATAGAACGCCCCCATTTTCTTTCTGGGTCTCTTACCGCCCTCCTTCAGACCTGCAGCGCCCACAAGGGGGCGTTATCGCCCACTTTGGGAAAGACTGATATAGAAGAAGGCTCCAAGCATTACCTCCGCTTTGACCAGCCCCAAGTCCTCGCTAAAGAACACCGTTTCCTGCCCAGGATGTTTCGCGAGGCTATTTAAATTAAAAAACATCCAAATTTCAATAGAGAAGATGGCTTGAAGCTTGCAGAAGCATGGGATCCAATACTACATTTAATTAAATCGGAACCCAAAAGACTAACTTCCAGACCTCAAGACACTGTGAGCTCCTTCTGCGTAGATCGGATCGCAATTATAGACTAACTATTTAAATTAACTTTTTAATTTTTAATTTAATAATTGTAAAATAAGAGTAGTTGAATTGTAACAGTCACGGAGCGGACGTCTAATACCTCAGTCCGCCCCGTGACCACGAAAGCTGTAAAGTAATCGAAACATCGGGAAGTCAAAAATGTAAAAATTAAGTAATTGGTGCGGCGCTCCAGTGCATCTTTAGTGCAGCGATACTCAAATTAGTCGTCGCTCGCAACTATTTTGAAAATGCTTGTATTGACAGAAAGTTGAAGAAAAATAAAAATAATAATTGTTATAAATACTTTATAGACAAAAGTTATTAAGTTTATTTGATAGGTATTCATTTTAGTGCGTTTTTCACGGTCGTCTTTTGGAAACTCCAAATGTACTGAAGTGCCTATGATTAGTTTTATAAATCAATGAACGAAATTGAATTATTTATTTATTTATCAAGGAAATCTTGCAACTAGTATAACACATTATTAAAAGAAACAGTAAGCAAAGAAAAGGTCAATTACAAGTTTCCATTGATATGACACTTATTTTGAGTAGTGACAGCAATAAATCAGCTGTTTTTAATGGGAATGAGTCACTTTTTATCAATTGAAAGGAGAATTAAATGATTGAGCATTCATAGTATCGGTAAAAAAAATCGTTGATCCCGATATCGATATTGCTTAACATTCAGTATAGCATTTGTTTGTCCTTAAAGGTTTTCTTTCTTTATCCCGGGTGATTATCACTACATAGTATAAAACCAAGTCGCTTTCTCTGTCCCTATATCCCTTTGTATGCTTAAATGTTTAATACTACGCAACGGATTTTCATGCGGTTTTTAAATAGATAGAGTGATTCAAGAGGCAGGTTTATATGTATAATACGTACATATTATTTTACAGAAATCTATTTGTATCCGGGCGAAGTTGGGCCGGGCCGCTAGTTTTTTCATAAAATACAGTAATTATCGTCGCATTTTACATTCTGGTCACTGACTCGAAGACATTTTTTTTAAATTTGATATCAAGTTCATTTCTCCAAGAACTTCGGGCGTGGGTCGTAATGGTGTTTATATTTATTGAAAATATACTTTTTTCCCTACACAAAAAAGTAAGTTTCAAGGCACAAAAATCTCCGCACCGACACTAAATATCATAGTAAAATTCTCCTTGAAATCAGTTACCTATCTAATCAATGTTGATTTGAGTAGTCGGTGTTCGTCATACATTCAAAGATTAGATTATCTTTCACCGTATAGCGGAAGTAACGTGATGCCGACATGTTATCACACAAACAAAATATTACACATTGAAGTAAAAGAAGAAGCTTATACCCAAATGGAGATTGCATTCCGTATATAAAAGTGAAGCTCAAAAATTTGACTTTGAATGACGATGAGTGATAATGAATGAAGTTCACATGAAGTTTAAGTGTTTTATACGGAATGCAATCTCCATTTGGGTATAAGCTTCTTGAAGTAAAACTATTTTTATATTAACTTCGCCTGTATGTATGTGTGTCGGAGTGATTGGAAAATTAATTCTCGGAGATTGAATTATCTCTATAGACGCAAGATCGGCTTGTACTTTCCATAGAAATTCATACAAATCGCTATGATATGCAGGTTTCCTCACGATATTTTCCTTCACTGTTTTAGTGCGTGGTGATTGATTATCAATACAAACATGACTCCGAAAAGTCAGAGGTGTGCCCTGATTCGAACCCACGACCACCGTGAACATATTGGCAGCCGCGTCTAGTCCGTTTACCAACAGACCACCACGTACTTGCATCGCATATACACTTTAATATGTTGAAATAAAATCAAATATGCCTGAGAATGCCTGGGTCCCACGGTTGTACTACGGTATGATTACCTGTGGTCTCAGGTTTGAATCCCGGGTCTGGATTTTTCCATTATTTATCAGCCCGGAGTCATATTTGTGCCCGATATGGCGATAGGCTCGAACCCTATCACATCCCCCTGTCATGTGCTGATTGCGCCTCTAACTACCACTTCTGGGAAAATTAAATATAGTATTCATTGACGTACAATATCAAGGGTTTTTGATCCGTATCTGATAGTAAGCCTTCAAGCCTAATATGACACGTTGAAGAGAGATAATATCTACGGCACTCGAGATAAACGCGTATTGTAATATAAGTACATTGGTGAGATGATTTATGCCGCTGTGAAGATGTGACTCGAGTTGACAACCTGAAGTGTTCTCAGTACAAAACATCCGTGATAGGTGATAGCGTATTTGACTGTGATCGATGTTTTTCTTATGTGCACAAACAACATTAAAATCTTAGAGTAAAGATTAAAATAAAACATTTCTGTCAAAACAGTATTAAAGTAGCTTAAAACATGA
The DNA here is from genome assembly GCA_023078785.2 of Hyles euphorbiae. Lineage (NCBI taxonomy): Eukaryota > Metazoa > Arthropoda > Insecta > Lepidoptera > Sphingidae > Hyles > Hyles euphorbiae. The sequence goes on from CM041048.1 coordinate 7,817,423, forward strand.
GGCTTTTAGTATTATAAATGAAACAGTGGAAGCGTATTGGGGACATCTTACATCTATCACACCCGCACACTGTAATGCATATCTATTAAAACGACTGACAAAACTAGTTTTATTTTGCATCCCTTTTATTTTATTCCACTTACATACATATATAAACTCACGCCTTTTTCCCAGAAGAGGTAGGCAGAGGAACCGGTAGCAACACCCTAGGTGTTACTCTATAAAAAATACGAACTTCAAATGTTCGCACGCCGTAAGTAAAACTTCACTAATATACTTAGATACTACACAAAATATTGGAGTCCTCTATCGTGCGTCACAACCATAGACTAAGGTCTGACAAAATGATATGTATAATAGAGAATAGTATTAATTTTTAGAAGTGGAAATCTTATATCTTACTCCAGACGTCGAATATCCGAACATTCGGACTTCGTATCGTTTTTATGAAGTAACCCCCATTAGACGGCTTCTGAACGTGCTTCCACAGGTTCATAACAACTTATTTGATACAATACACTCGCCTTCCGGCTAACCTTTTCTTTCGTTTCTTTAGCAAAGCATGCGTGAATGACACAATCAAATTATACCTTTGAACATAGTAAGGTCATTGACTAGGATAAATGTATTTTGCATTATAAGCGTCCTTATGAAGGAAAATACCGTGGGGAAACCTGTATACTGTAGAAATTTCTAAGTATTTATATGATGTGTAAAGTCCGCCAACCCGCACTAGGCCAGCGTGGTGGACTATATGGCCTAAACCCTCACAATAATACTCATGATTACAGAGGAGGCTCATGCCCTGCAGTAGGACGATTTGCGCTGATAAGTACAGTTTTCATATACCGTACTCTAAGGGCAAAACTTTTCAATACGTTACAGAGATTTTGTCAATGTCCTATCCACATATCTCATTTTAAATTCGCAGAGCTATTCATCAATTTGCCTACAGCTGTGGTTCTTAACTGGTGGTCCCTGCATCCCAAATAGTCAATCCAAAGAACAATCCCAAGGTCACCCTTACAATATTTTTATGCGTAATGCTTTCTTAAATTCACGCGAATATTGAAATAAACTAATAACTATTTTATACGGGTTTTATTTTAAGAGCGTATACACCTTGCGCGCAAAGTCAACTATAGGTATTTCTTCGTTAATTTCACGCACACATAAGCGACCAAAGCTGTGTGCGTAGAGCTGCCGCGTCGGCTCGCTATACAATCGGCTCAAACAACTTTGATCCGTGCGCTTCAAATATTCAATTGAAATGTAACTGTAATATAATATCATAAAAATATTTTATTTGCATTATAAGTAGACAAATATTACTGTGCAAGCAAAGAATAATACAAATTTTGGATACTAATCATACGTAGACATTACGAACGTTTTATTAATCATTTCGTGTTCGAACACATAAATAGTGTTAGGGGCCTTACAACCCCTTACAATTACGAAATATATTTAATTTTATATTACAATACATAACATAATTTAGCCTCGGAATTATATTACCTGAAACATAATTTATACTCACTACAAAATCATTGTAGGTAATAAAAATAATTAAATATTTTACTACCAAAGTACTAAGATGTGGTAATCGCATTCCGCGCGTGGCTATTTTTACTACGCGCGGCATAATCGACTGCAGCCAGGCCGGAGCGACGAGCGATACGTCCTCCCTCTAGAAGGCCTTGCGGCGGCGGTCTGATTTGATCCACGTCAGACAGCGTGTTTTATAGTGGTTTTTAAAATATTTGTAGAAAACATGAAAACTGATTTTGTTGAAATATAAAAATGGTAATTTATTGATAAGATGTTCTTCTATTATAATATGCAATTGTTATAAAAAAATATGTACGATAAGTTGGTGAAAAAAAATATGTTCTTGACGAGAGTTTCTGAATAATTTCGCATTGTTTACATTTTTATTTTTCAGGAACTAAACACAAAAAGATTATTTTTCTCAGCAAAATCCCTCCATAAGGGTCTTATTAGTCTGATAATATTTTTATTTTCATCTTATATTTAGTGGTTAAGGATTTCTTAAGCTTCTAAATTGCCATTTAAAGCCAAAATAACGAAACTTGTGTTCAGTAATCCGTATAGTACTCACAAATTATCCATCAATCTATAATGTTTTCCACCAAAATCCCTAGATGACAACCTTTTCTAAAATTTGTAATAATTATTTTTCCTTCAAATTGTTTATTGGTGGCTATTAACTCATTTGAAAAGTCCTGTTTTTAAGCCAAAATGCGCGTGCAGGGTATAACTATAAACGCTCTTAAATTAATTTAATAAAATCAGAGTGAAACCCAATTCGCGATAAAATCCGTAAAAACTAGTTTTAAATTTTTATGTTTCAATTATATGCAGGTTTTATTTATGGATGGATAGAAAAACCCTTCTATTATTTACATTTCGTTACTGTATTATCATACAACCCAACCATACAAAAAATGCGGTAGTCAATGGCCAGAATATTTTTCAAATGGTCCCTCATGGATGCCGAAGTTCGAGTGTAATGGAGAAGAATTTGCCGGAATGCGGACCCTAGCTCCGGCCGGGATAACGCCAGGTAGAAGAAGAAGAAGAAGGTCCCTCATGAGTAAAAGGTTAAAAACCTCTAGCCTTAGTATGAAACGGTACTTACGATCAGTAGTACTATTCAGTTCATGAGTCGGTACCACTGTCTCACATTAAAATCTTCGTGGACCGACGTGCCTAAGTTATTAAAGATTGTCTACTCAATAAGCGTTTCTTCTTCCGTCCCTTTTAATTTGCTTTCCCTTACTTATTTCCCAAGTCATCAAAGTACATACGATTGCTGTGTTGAATCTACAAAATATATATTGGTATGATACAGTTACACAACACTTTAGTAAACGACATGTAGCAAAGTACAAACAAATAATAGATAGACCTTAAGCATACAACACTGAATCATCACATACATAGTCCTGACCCCACACTAATATCGAGTAGGTATTAGGAACTACGAGAGACTTTTTCTTTCTCACAAACACCCAGATCCGAAAGAAATATTTGTGGGTCACCAAACGTTTCTCTCGCTCTGGGGGTCAAACCTACGTCGTTTCACAGGCTTCTAATCACCTGCGCCACGGACGCATTGTGATGTGTCATCATATGATGAATATGACCTATACAAAATAACTAGCAATTCAAGTCAAACAAAACATAATGATTATCGTTAAATAATATATTTACTACGTTATCAATAAGTGGGTTTTCTCGAAATCCCAGGTGCGTCAATGCAGAACATTTGTGTTTGGGATAATCTCACGAATCATTCGTCGTGACTCATGCGCGCACTATCTCGGATAACATCGTAAACAAACGATAAAGGCTTAACAATGTTACCAAATTGTAATCAGCGGCACGTTTGCTTTTGATAAATGGAGAATATTGAGAACATGGCTTTGTGAGATGGCAATGACAGCGACTGTCACACTGACTTTTGATTTACTGGTTCCTATCGAGTAGATATTTTTATTGCAATGAATAGAGAGACGAATATTCGCCTGATTGTAAGCGATACGACAGCTCATAGGCAGTAACAAAAGATGTTAAGTCCCATTATGTCCAGTAGTTACTCTGACTATAGTCTCCTTCAGTTAAGTAGTCTTGAAACAGGCGGCGACTTACTTATAAGTGGTAACTCAAGGAATTTGTTCGGAAAATATTGTAAGCAATGCTATTAAATGGGAAACGAAAAGAAAGCATTATGATTTAATCTCGATAAGGGTTTAGTAGGAACTAGGTACACTTTTTTAAACCATCTCGAACTAAACAAGTTTTCTACATCCAAATTTGTATCTGTCGCAGCCCACATACGTCCCACTGCAGGACACGGGCCTACTCTACAATCGAGAGTACGATTTAGAGTGATTAGGCCATGTAGTCCACCACACTGGCCTAATGCGGATTGGCGGACTTTAACATACCATAGAAATGTTTATAAATCGCTATGGTATGCAGGTTTCCTAACGATGTTTTCCTTCACCATTTTAATGCGTGGTGATTGACAATCAATACACACACGACTCCGAAAAGTCAGAGATGTGCCCTGGGATTTGAACTCGCGAACACCGTGAGCATATTGTCAGCCACACCTAGTCCGTTTACCAACAGGCCACCACGCACTTAATCCAAAATAATTCCAAATCAGTCATATAAAATATTGCCCTTTTGAATTAACTGCTCTCGCTATTGCCACACAAGACTTGGGATCCAGCACTGTATCTCAGCAATTCTGTTAATGCCAACAAGTTTTATTAAAGCAGCAACCAAATTTATCAGAAGCAAAACATGAATTTGAGATTAATAATTTCCCTTCCCATCGCAACAAAGCAGGAAACAAAATATATAGTATTGATTATTGATTGCGATGATTGAATGATTTTGACAAATTGCGATAAGGAGATCAACATTTTGTATGAATCAAATAATTTTCAGTGGAATTTCGAATTCACATCATCGACTGTTTCAAATATGAAGATAAAATATGAATATGTTATCATTTTCAATTGAAAAATGATATTTTGAGTTATAAGTACATAATTTCATCGGCAGCGCGCCTAGATTTTTTTCAATTCGTGTAAATTAATCTTATATGCAGTGACGTCAATCTTTTTTTATAATCTTACGCAGTGATGTGATTTACAATAATATTATGACTATCAGATGTTGATTATCTTATAATTACGAATAATTAAAAAATGTGATAGGATCTTAGTAATCTTAATCCTACTACCTATTTGGTCTGCCGTAAAGCCAGACACGGAAAATGTTTTTTTTCCATACATCTTATCTAGTGTAACATTGATATCAATGTCTATAATGCATTTGTTACAGGAAGGATGCGATACAAGAACTTACATTTCAGAGAAATCTGTACGCCGTGCGACATCTATCGGAACATATTGAAATCATCTGAAAATTGGACATAGACCATTTGGTATGAAGACAGAAGAGGTATGGAAAAAATATGTTTGACTCTAAAAAATAGAAAGCATTTATAATTTAGTGGAATAATGGGACTATAAGAGATTACAACCAGCGCTTTCCAGGATTTAAATTAACTTCGCCTGCTAGCTGTGCACCCTGCTTGTCATTGGGCGAAGCTTTGGCAACAGTCACATAATATATAGTCCTGAGTCCTAACACCACACTAAGATCGAGTCTTGCGTCTTAAGTATCAGAATCTAGGAGCGACTTCTTGTTCTCACCCATAACCAGTGGATCAAACAAACACTTGTCTCGGTGCGGGATCGAACCCGAGGCTTCTCGTTTCACAGCTGACGTCTAACCAACTGCTGTGCCTCCCTTTGCCGGTAAGTCACGCCACATGCACACTAGCAACACTCAGCAGCGAAACGAATGACGAGCGACAAAAAAATACAGTAGAAAATGTGATGAATGTTATTTTGTCTATGTCAATGTCTATTGTCTATGGTCTAATGTCAATTGTCTGTAAAAGTCTGTCTAGAAATGTCGATTGTCGAATGTACTGCTCAAATAAAAAATACAAAAAGATTAGTGTTATTTTAATAAACAAAACATCACAGAAAAAACAACTGCGGCACGTGGACGTGGCGTGGCGACGCGACGCGACGTGGCGGACAACACGTGAGGGCGCTTATCGCCGACATGATTCTTTGCATAAGCCGCTGGGTTGTGCCGGCGGCTTTGATGTGTAATGCCCTTAATATTATGCCTGACAGCTGACACGTTTGTGGTAGACGCTTTGCTAGACGCCTTAGCTTAAGTTACGATACAACGATCGTATATTTATTCCAGTCAAAATATTGCGTAATCTAAAACGTGATCAGTGGTATTATTCATGTTTCACGTAAACAAATATCTTACGATTATATTTGAAACGAATCGAAGTTCGCGACTTTGCATGATTTACATGTCTGTAATATATACATAAATATGCGTCCGGCTTTCTCTCAGAAAAGGTAGGTAGAGATACTACTGTTAATACTCATATTTCCCTGAGGTTATTTCCATTTATTCATAGGAAAAATTACAATCACGATCAATTCCAAACATTTTTCAAACCAGTCACAATCTGAGGTATCTTATCTGGGAATTAAACCCAGGACGTTCTCATACACGCTAAAATCAATGAAGCAAGAGTCAGATATTTACTTATTATTATTAAAATATCTTAATGATAAATCAGTACTTTAAAATCCCTTTCGCTAACAACACAGTTGTCTTTTAAGCATAAATACCAAGTAATTTTTTTTTTACATAGTAATAGCATAAAATCGAAATTCCATCGAATGATTTTTACGTCCACAAGCACGGACATAACTATTATTTTATCTATACTAATATTATAAAGCTGAAGAGTTTGTTTGTTTGTTTGTTTTAACGCGCTCATCTCAGAAACCGCTGGTCCGATATGGATAGGAGGGAAGCAGTAGTGACATTTCTAGCAAATACGAGGAAATTTTATTCGTGGTCCGATTGGTCGATTTTCTATATTGATAGTCGGAATAGAACATTTTGACCGCCATTTTGAAACGTGTATCTGCACCCGGGCGGAGCCGGGCCGGACCGCTAGTCTGTAAATATTAAGGTTGTCATGCGATGATAAGGGGCTTACGCATTGATCCGAGGCAGATACCATACATTTCCAAGTAGCCTTTTTATTATTTTCATGAGTGTATTCGTATCGGCGAAACCGAATTCCGAGGACAAGTGCGGTTATTGTGGGCACTATTATCGTTTGAACTTTATTGTATTTAATACAAAGGTTGGTGGTAGGTCTTTCATATTTCAAAGGCCGCGTTGGTAGGTCACTCCGCAATGTCCATTTCTCCCGCCAAGCACTGTAAATGCACTCTTGTGTTTTGGTTTGAAAGGCATGGTAGCCAAAGTAACTACTGGACATATTGATACTTAACATCCTACTCAGGATAGCGAGCGCAATGGAATGCCAAGCATTGCTTTTTGATTCGAGGTGTTTGATTTTGATACTGTCTATGAGCGGTCGTATAGCTTACCATCAGATGAACGGCATGCCCGCCTTGAATAAAAAAAATACGTATCTCTTCCTTATTAGATAATTAGGTTATCGAATATAAAAATACACTAAAAGCAATAGGAATGTTGATAATAATAAAAATATAGACCCTTTATAAACACGAAAATAATAATTAGAAAAAATACGATACAATTAAAAAACACGTACATAAAAATAGCTTGCCAAATTCTTGCTAAAACGACCGAATCTAGCTATCTATCAAAATTCAAAATTAACTATTTTTGACACAGTTCTTGCAATGGTTCTTGCCATAAAACTACTTCCTATAATGTATATCGGTCTCGGTTGTAAAATATTATCTTTGTTGTAACTAATCAGCGAGATAAATAATTTACGGGTGATACTTTGAACTTACCGCGCGTTTAGTGACGTCATTGCACTCTTGATCGCTGTTTTTAGAGACGTGGTAATGAATGAAGTATATTGTAAATATTTTTATATCAATTTATGAGGGTTTCAAAAAAATATATCAGGTTTTAAAATAATGTGTTTAATGTGTAAAATATACCTCACTAAATACACGGATTTGTAACATAAGTCAACATTCGTATTACATGAATACACCCAATAGTCACATATGTATGTACATACATACTGACTCTTATGTCTTATGTCATGTGATATCCGTAATGTATTGATAGTTTAAAAAATAGTGTTCGGTTTCACTAAAGTGCACTACACACCCACAGAGTACATTTTATAATAGGATATACACAACAAAGCCACTGGCCCAGCGACACAGCCCGCCATCACAATCCAATGGCTTATGAAGCTTATAAGAAAATAATCATGTCGGCGACAAGCGCCCGCACGTGTTGCCTGCCGACATTTTGACGTCATGGGATCTGAGGGGTCTCTATACTACTCTATACTCCAACAATAAGTACAAATGTTTTTTTTTTTTTATTGCAATGAATGATGAGACGAGCAAGCCGTTCGCCTGATGGTAAGCGATACGACCGCTCATAAACAGTAGCGTAGAATATTCGAAAATTCGAAGTCCACGTATTAAATAAAAGTACTGCTACTATACACTACAAAATGGGTTTTAAATTGTTACTCAACTATACTAACTACTTAATTGTTGCACTTTACCCCTGACACATAGTACATACATAGTTTTTTGATTGCAATGATTGCCGACACGAGCATGCCGTTTGCCTGATAGTAAGCGATACGGCCGCTCATGAACAGTAGCAAAATCAAACAAAAGCTTGAATTACAAAGCAAGCTTGACATTCTATCGCCGTCCTGTGACATGAGATATAAAGTTTCAATATCTCCAGTAGTTACTCTAGCTACAATGTCCTTTAATCCGAAACACAACAGTGTATTCACAGTGCTGTTTGGTAGGGAACTTGACATTGCGAATGCGGTGGCACCTACCCGGCGGCATCTCACTTAAAAGAGACCTAGCACCAGTTTTTATTACTTTAAGTAATCCGTCAAAACATAGTGGAGTGTATCTGTATCAGCCCATATACATCCCACTGCAGGGCACAGCCTACTCTACAATCGAGAAAACGATTGACAGTGTTTAGGGCATATAGTTCACCACGCTGGCCTAGTGCGGGTTGGTGGACTTACATACCATAGAAATTCTTATAAATCGCTATGGTATGCAGGTTTCCTCACGATGTTTTCCTCCACCGTTTTAGTGCGTGATGATTGACTATCAATACACACGTGACTCCGAAAAGTCAGGGGTGTGGGATTCGAACCCGCGACCACCGTTAACATGTTGGCAGCCGCGTGTACACTATCTTAATCTTAAGATAACTTTACTTGTAACCTATCTGTACACTTGTTTGATTTCCCAGTAAATAAGTTAATAAATAATATAAATAAAGATGAATGCAAAAGCGTAGCTTTTCGTGTTTAGGCAAGTTCGATATAGAATAGTATTGACGAATATAGTATTCATAGTCAATCAAACAGTCAATCATTGAGGTATTAAGCTGAAAACACATTGTAGGTTTTCGTCTTACGCATAGAGTAAAGAAGCGGCCATAAATACTAGAGCAACGCGTCTTACAGCGATCTGAACAATGGATTCTTTTGTTGTGTGCACATTATAGGTCATACGCCTAAGACGTGACCACAGACTACATAGAAAGAACCTTGTACGTTCCATTGTCCTGATTGGTCAGTTAGTCCCGTACTTACTGCTCTTTACTCTATGCGTAAGCCGAAAACCTATAATGTGTTTTGAGCTTTATACTAGAGCGGACATCGGGAACAATATCTCTGCATATTATGGTGCGAGCACAAGGGTACACAGTGAAACGAGAGCGAATATAATGTTTGTGCATAGGCGTGACAGAGACAGTAATAGAAGGAGTGGTACGGTACCGTTTATTTTGTTACATAAATTTTATTTGCAGTGCCTCTAGTATAATATCTCAATGCCCTAATATCATTGAGATAATATACTAGAGGGGACACTGCAAACAAAATGTTTGCTACCAAATGAAGGGTATATTCTATTTCTGTCTCTGTCACGCCTACGAAGTAACATTATTTTCCATCTTGCTTCATTGTGTACCCTTGTGCACGCACCATACGCATAGATTTTGTTTCCGATGTCTTCTCTAATATAATAACCTCATTGCCTAATATTTTGACAACAGCACAACAACCACGCATTCACACTCCAAAAGACCGTAGACGATCTATATTGTATTCTGTCAAACCAGCACAAAAAAGCATTCAGTAAAAGAGAAGGAAAATTACTCTCCAGACTTGAGTCTCGTTAACAAGTTAATCCGCTCGTTTACTTTTAGCCACGGGAAATTAACAACAATGAACAGAGTTCATAGTAAATAGCATTGGGTCAATTGGCAATTTTGCCACATTGTATCCTCAATGTGGAGTCTCAATTAGGTCGTAGGTGAGATTCCAGTCCCTAAACATTGTTTGTTTAATAATTTGTCGATGGTAGCAATTTTAGTTGGCAATGAGTTACAACTTGATAGAACTATGATGGTAGAAATTAGGTATCCATGTGAATAGCCACTGTATACGTAAAACGTTGGTTGAAAACTTATTAGGTATTGTAGGTAGGTATATCTTATTTGCAACATTATTTTCCGGGCAGTCTTTAACCAGACTGCGACCGAAAATGAAGCTAGTATAAGACGCATACAGTAGGTAGTAGTAGTTTGTAGTGACTACGAACACAATGTAACTAAAAAGTCGGAAAAAAAAGCGAATATCTTTTATGTGATGTAAATATAGTATTTGGGTAGTCAATCCATAGTTTGCTAAAATAACATTTTATACCCTTGCTTACCAATTACCATAGCGTCTTTAAAACAAAAGGGTGGACATTGTTATTTTAGGAAATACTATGTATTTACCACCAAAACAAGATCATAACAAAATAGAAGAGAATGTCTGGAAGAGATCGCTTTTCGTCATAAGGCCATGTTAGGCATAAATAAAGAGTTTTATTATGGCCACTTGGCTTTGTCTTCGGTCCGCAGTCTAGTCAGCTTTACCTCTATAAGTACCATAAAGCCATAACACACAAATTAGATTGGGGCATGAAAAATCAGACAAGAATCTTCTTCTTCTTCAACCTGGCGTTATCCCGGCCGGTGCCAGGGTCCGCCTTCCGGCAAATTCTCCTCCATTTCGCCCGATCTTTCCTTAGGACGTGACCATACCATCTCAAGCGGGATTCCTGGAGGTTATCAGCTAAGAATATGGAATAAAAAATAAAAACTTACCCGGTAACAGGCTACCGCAAAATATTCCGACTTTTGAATTATGCATGGGGTTCTTTGATTGTTCTTCTGTCTACATGGCGGAACGGGTGTACTAACTGGCCGCTTGTATTTGTGGGTAGGTATCTCTAGATGACCGACCGACACGTGCCGAATTTTTATTAAGCAACAATGTACAAGGTAAGCTTGACGGAATAGAATAATTTATAATAAGCATTTTTTTTCTGTTACACCCACTACAACATTTTAAACGTTTCTAACTTGTTTCATTCTGAATGGCATTTTTGAGATAAAATATAACGTCTGTTAAAAATGCAATGGATTGTGCTATTGATTCTCAAAATACTTTCAGTTATGTGGTGAAAATGACCCTTGTAGACGAGTTAATTGTCTGCAGACCAAAACAAAATAGAAAAATCTTCAGAAATTATACTTTAAATAAAATATAGGTTCGTTTCTTAAAAGCATCCTTTTGGTATCTACTATCTATGTATTTTTTATTGATAAATTACTATAACGTTAATCAATCCGTAAGGAAAATGGGAAATACCCAATAATATAGACGTTTCAAAGAATTAATTCGATGCGTTATCTACGGAAATTATTATTCGCGGTGCCATCAATATAATCTTTATATGTATAATATGAAGCGTGAAGCAGATTACTATGCAGAAAGGAATTTATTTAATAAGTTTAGGTATTTGTTTGGTAGGCCATAGCTATACTGGATGCGTTTTGATACATACAATAAAAAAGGGGAGTCAAATACCTTATTTTAATGGCCCCTCTACACGCTTGGCCATACGCCATTTAATAGTGATCACCCGCTCCTTTTGATGTGTTTTTTTTTATTGCAGTAAATGGCGAAACGAGCATGCCGTTCACCTGATGGTAAGCGATGCGACCGCTCATGAACAGTAGCAAAACCAAACAACATCTTGATTACAAAGCAATGCTTGGCATTCCACTACGCTCGCCATCCTGAGACAAAAGATGTAAAGTCTCAATATGTCCAGTAGTCACTCTGGCTACAATTGTTAATCAATCCGTAACGGAAATGAGAAATACCAAAACATTATCGACGTCTCAAAGTATTAATTCAAAGTGCTATATACGGAAATTATCATTCCGGGTGCCATCAATATAATCTTCTTCAAGTAATATTAAGTCTGTGCAGATAAGAATTTCGTGAATCATCTTTCCGTGTATAGACTCATAAGATGAAAGAAAAAAGAAGACAGTTCGTGTTGCTGAGGGAGTTTCTTGCGCCGCTTCTTCTTCACAGCTACAACACGTTCCGAAGCGGTGGTAGCAGAAATGAACGATGCAAAAGATCTTGTGAAAGACTATTTGAATAAAGAATATTTTGATTTGATTTGAGTTGAGATACGGTTGCAACTTGCAACTGAGGTGTCGAGTTCGAATCCCAGGTCGGGAAAAGTGATAATGGATTTTTCTATTCATTATCAGCCCGGAGTCTGTGCCTAATATGGCGATAAGCTCGTCCCCTATCACATCGTGGGACGGAAAATACGAAGGAAAATGTGGGTGTCCTGGTTGCACCTCTGCCTACTTCTTCTGGGTAAAGGCGTGAGTTTATGTATGTATACAAAATGGCGGTGACATAAGTATTTTTTTTAGGACCACATATAGGGTACCGCATCAGCAGCCCATACACCAAATTTTATTAATTTATCACCACCCGTTTAGCCACAGGATAGTTTTTTAGTTTTCAATATTTAACCACCTGCTGTAGCGATTTGGCTAGGTCATTGACACAAACGAATAATAAAGGTCAAGTGCAATAAAATTCAAGGTCTTATTATTAGTTGCATAGAAATAATATCAATAATTGAATTTAGACCTAATATCCATGATAGTAAGACTCATAACTTCGCGACGTCGTGATGTCGAATAGGCAACGTCGCGTCGTTGATCAAAATGAGGCTAGGGTGGCAACGACTTCATCGATCATACAATATCAATATTATCGATATAATTCAAACTTTATTAATAAAAACCTTTATTTATCGACAATATTAAAAACAAATGTGATACATAAAATGAGATACACAACTCACATCTACATTTTATACCTACTTAAAATTGCTATGGGTCATGTGGCAACATCCGAGACATTATTCGGTATCATTCTGTATGGGTACTGTTGAGACGCATTTTTTCAAAAGCAGGCGCTATGGTGACAATGTAGAAACCCGCTGATTAGAATGAAACTTGGAAAATAACTTTTACTAAGTCTTTGTTTTTGTGTATTTATTTGTACTAAGGTCTTTTTGGCACGCTTAGAATATGTTCTGATAACTGTGTTAATAAATATTATATTCTTTGACATTTACTGCCCTAAAAGTATTTAAATATGAATTATGCGGATTTCATATTTCAATTGACGACATTTATTTACTCTCGATAAAAATATCGATGAATTATTTTATGCATCTCTAATCGTGCATCCTTCCCTACCTCGCCTCCTCCTGGGATTACCCGCGACTCCTGGGCAGTGTTGCAACGTAATTACACTAAAACTATTTGTGCTTCATTTAATGTAAAATACCAAAACAAAGTATACAGTAAGAATAAAACATACTGGAATATGACTAACAAGACAAATAGTAAAGCTATTTCTGACACTTACTAACTGTTTATCACTAGAAAATAATGATATAGGGTCTTTTATTTCACCGAGCCATCCTTAAATTTTCAACCAAACCATAGATTCGATCTTAGTGTGGGGTCACGACTATGTATCTCCACTACTTTATGATGAATTTTAGAAAAGTGACACATACAGCGATTAACTTCTTTAGTCTTTTTACGGAATACTTGTAACTTTTAAGAATGTGTTTATTTTCGCTTTCTATGAAAAAAGCCCTGTAATAAACAGTATAATAATCTCCTCTATTTTATATCCATCTACGATATTTTTACGAAACTTTTTCTGTATTTTTTGAAATCTAACCTAGCAACACTGCGATCGGCGATCGACGGTCGAAGGTCTGGTGTCACGGGCGGGGGCGGGGGCGGGGGCGGGGGCGGTGGTGTAAACTCGGGAGTCGGCACCCGCGCCACCTCGTCAGTGAGCCGTACTTGTTCTTTGCGAATGCGCGTGCGTTGCTCACAACACATTACGAATTACGATAGCATTTTATGTTCATGATGTCGCGATTTACAGCTGTGGAATACACTGATATGATTTGTTTGAAGGTCTATTCAGTGGCAGTAATATTTTACGCGACGTGCTATTTTCATCCCCCTTCGCAAAAATAAGACTGAATTTGTGTACTAATTGTAAGTGGCATCGTCGCTCCCAACCCAATGAAGCAATTTTGACTCACATAATTTGTGTAAAAGGTGACTTGATTAAGAGCGTTTTCATTAATTATTCTACGAATACAATTATGCCTAAAAACTACAAAGGATTCATCGCGCCAAATCAATTTAAAGCCATTTGCGACGCGGCGACGAAAAATGCGGCGTTGCCGCTCTTATGTCTGGGTCAACTGAGGGCAGTAGGTAACTTATAAAGCGTGTTGTATTTAAACCAATTTATTTTATTATTTAGTTTGTTTGAAAATATCATTTTTTTAATTTTAATGTGATTTAAAGTCTAATAATTTTAATTTGTTTTAATTGACTTTATTTAATGACGTTATAATTTAAAGTTATTAAAACAACGACACTTTGTATAATGTGTAGTATCCCTTGTAGTAAATTCTTTATGCGCTTTGCTGTCTGACAGGAGATGAAATGATGCGTGTGTGGGCGGGCAAGTCCACTGCAAGACCCAGGCCTTTTCTACAATCGAGAATACGATTGAAAGTGGTTAAGCCATATAGTCCACCACGTTGGCCTAACGCGGCTTGGTGGATTTACATACCATAGAAATTCTTATCAATCGCTATAGTATGCTGGTTTCCACACGATGTTTTACTAAACTTTTTATTGCGTGGTGATTAACTATCAATACACATATGACTCCGAAAAGTCAGAAGTGTGGAGTCAGTTTGAACACATTATCTTCTTACACTTTCATCTCTTCATACATTCTCGTCAGTTTAAAATAATTTTGCTCTTTGATGTATGATACGACCCAATCCTGTCTATAAAATAATATTTTTGAGGTTAAAATAAAACCACAGCATCCGGTATGAAATCCTTTATTTAGTTTTTTGGTATTTTTGAGACATTTCGTCTTTGTACCGACTTTGACTGAAATATAAAAAAGGGGGAAATCTTGACGCGTGCGCTCACAATATATTACAGGACAAAGCGTCTGCCCAGCTACACTAACAATGGTCTGACTAACTTATACCATAGACAAGTGAACCATAGTGTCGGAGACATGTCATAAATACGATTAAAAACTTTTTGAATAAATATTATAACTATGAAATTGTACCTATCTTGAAGAAAAAGTTCTTATATACATCTCATCAGAAATATCGAAACAGCCTGCAAGTTTGTGTTTTCTAAGATGTATCAGAAACATGGGTGTAAAAACTTGAATGTAGAAAATCAACATTGGACTTACATCATATTACTCACTATTAAACGACATTTGACAAATTTATATTCCTAAATTCACATTTTTCTGATAATACCTACAAAACCTAAACTTGCACGGTGTTTTAATATTTCTGATTAGACTTATATTATTTATAAATACAATGTAACAATTAATTTGCAATTAATATAGTTATACATATAGAGCTACATACTTCTTGAGACAGCCTCCGTGGCGCTGACGGTTAGACGCCGCCTGTGAAACGAGAGGCCGCGGGTTCGATCCCCGCACCGAGAGAAATGTTTGTGTGGCCCACAAATATTTCTTTCGGGTCTGGGTGTTTGTGAGAAAAGTCTCTCGTAGTTCCTGATACTCACGACACAAGACTCGATCTTAGTGTGGGGTCAGGACTATGTATGTGACTGTTGGGTGTTATTCTGATAGTAGCTAGATGAAAATTAACCTAAAAATATAATACATATGTTCTTGTACTCGCTTTGAAGTCTTAGGCTTCATAATTAACGACTAAGTTTGAGTCGGATTTGTGTGCCAAAGTTTCGTACCACATAGCACGAAAACCACTCATGATTTTATCATTATTATTTTTATATTCTTTCTTAGATTTACACGAATGATACACATTGAAAAAAACTATTATTTACGGATTTTTCCGTCCCATTACCACGAAAGTTGTAAACGAATCGAAACTTCGGAAGTTAAATATGTAAAAATGTAACCAAACCCGTGATAAAAATCCGTAAACAATAAGTAGTTTCATTTCAAATATTATTTTTAACTACTTTTTATGGTGTAGTAAAATACATATAAATTAACATACATATTTACATATCGTAAAACAATGAATTATTCGTAACAAATTGCAAATAAGCTATCGAGATTCTATGTACTTAAAATTTACAATGTTATTCTGAATATGTATAAAATTGTCTATTGTTATAAATAACAAGGAACTTTTATTATTGCATTAACAAAAACAAATATTGGCTATTCATTAATTAAACAATCAAAGACAGGGTTACCTTTACTTAGAGTTCTTTTCAATACTTATTTTATCAAACAATAATATCATAGTGGAATAGTGTTGACTTCCTTTTATATGCAATTGGTAATCATATATACATAGGTACCTGAAATGTTAACAAAACACTGCCTTTGCTTTTTCTAAATAAAAACAATTGTTTTACTCTATGGTTCACTTGTTACATACGTCACAAGCGCAATAAGCTCGAATCACACTAACTAAGCACATTTGTGCTCAATTTACAAACAGCTTGTAATGCCCAAACAAATCTATGTACAATGTTCCTTAAAATCGTTGTCGTTATTATATTTACAGAATGGAAATAGTTTAGCCTCAAATCCATTTTTAGACTGACAACACTGAAAAAAATTACGTTTGATTTTCAAATTTAATTTATACAAATATTTTGATGCTTTAAAGGCAGTGATATTCGAAATTTTCGGTTGAAATTATTACCAATATTCATTTTTATACACCAAAAAATTGCTTCGTTACTAAATTGATACGAATAATTAAAATATTCAATTTTGTCGAAAACTATTTATTGTTGCATTAAATTATGACTTCTTGACATTTTTTTGAGTATTGAGGCTAAACAAATCACACTGAGATGTTTCTATACAAATGCACTTTAAATTCAGATTGAAAGACGATTCCTGTCGCATGTCTACAATATTAGCTTATCTATAGAACACTTTTATTTAGAATAAAATGACAGTGTTTGACAGGTTGAGTTTTGACATGAACACGTGACGGACTTGGTGGCTTATTATTACTAAAGGCCAGCGTAGCCCGGGACGGCACGGCAAGAGATTTAATTTTTTACCAAAGAATATTCAAACTTATCCCGCGGGAATACGATATAAATTCCATTGTTTATAATTGATGTCACGGCATCGAGAACTTGCTTTTGATGTAACATAAATAACATTGGAATTTATGTCGTATCCCCACTAGATAAGTTTGAATATCCTTTGCTGTCCCGGTCTGCGCTAGCCCTAAATTGTACGTGTTTCTTACATTAACATGGCAGATGCGACACTATTAACTCTACGACCAAATATATTACAATTTGAAATTACTTCAATCTGTTATACGTATTCACG
The DNA here is from genome assembly GCA_023078785.2 of Hyles euphorbiae. Classification (NCBI taxonomy): domain Eukaryota; kingdom Metazoa; phylum Arthropoda; class Insecta; order Lepidoptera; family Sphingidae; genus Hyles; species Hyles euphorbiae. Next base: position 7,834,911 of record CM041048.1, read on the forward strand.
TCAAAACAGACATTCAATTTACTATGACATAAACATCGATAGACGACCATACATAAAAAAATAATTTAATCTGTTTGTACGAACGATGTTACAAAAATTCCCCAATATCAAAGATCTGTACAATTTTGACACACAATCTCATACTCGACAAATACCAGACCATTATAGAATATCACGAGATCGAACTTAGAACGAACGCAACTTGACCGCTATTGCTTTTTTATTAACAAAACATTTTCTACCACACTCGCACTGTGTCGCTTTTAGTAGTTCAGAAACTCATTACTGGCAACATTAAGAATTACTCATAAGATTTTCTTGTATTATGCCTCTTTAAATTGTTGCTACTTAAAATTATTGTGTATGTCCGTTGAATCACGGTAGATTATGGACAAAAGCGATCCCGTTTTATGAAAACATACTGTGATTGTCCTTAGAAATAAAAAAACGTTGTGTATCATCCCATTAATTACCTATCTAAAGTTATAACAAAATATTTCAAATCAAGCCATGAATTGGCACACAGATTAAAACCTTCTCCCTCCTTTTGTCCATAATCCAAGATGGCGTCGTTTTGACGCGCGGGTTTTGAGTGTCCTATGCACTAAACGTAGACGTCGAATCTAAATACACATACGTACGACGTAACTATATGCGGCGTACAATGTTATGCATGCCAGCCTTGCGGAAATGAATGGATCATTCCTGTCTTCTTAAACATTATGTCATATGTAACGTAGCACCAATATTAAAAACAAAAGTTATTTTTTAAATTTCGAAATGTCAATTTTTATCGTTGACCATGGACAAATTGTGGCTTTCACTTATGAAACTAAAAAAAAGAGTTGGTCATAACCATATTTCGTTAATTCGAATGCATTATTATTCATAGGTTGTCTAATAATTACTATTTGTTATGCGTTAAAACATGAATAAATAAAAAACTGAATTTCGTAAATAAATTATTATATTAAACAGCAAAAGACAGCCGATACTAAAATCTTAAAACCCCACATAGTGACCAGGATTAAACAGTTATGTCCAGTCTATCGTCAACGATAAAAACTTATCGATAACAAATCAATTATTATCAAAGGCTGACAATTACATAAGTTTATAAGTTAAGTGACGTCCGCGGCGCTACAAGCCACGGCGCGGTCAACGTAAGCTAAAGTTACAAAAATAACTCTAAAGGGAGCTACGTGGGAGGCGATCCGTGTGTTTTTATATCGATGATTTTATAAATATAGATATTTTTTATTAGATAAGAGATTTTTCATAAACTTTTTATGGATACCTTTAATTTGTTAGTACTTTATTATTTGATATTGATGCAACAGCATTCTCAATGCACTTACGATGTTTAAAAATCCTGCCATATTATATCCATTTTTCAACCAGTTCTTTCAAGAAGAGAACGTCTGACCTTTTTAATTGTATATTTTTGACTATAGATTTTATTAGAGGTGAAAGAAAAGATAGGAAAACTCTACTTTTCAGGAATTTCTGGGCTTACTTGACATAACATTAAAATGATTAATTCAAAGCTAAAAACCGTACTTGTTTTTCAATTTCTAGTTCTGACATTTTCAAAATTATTATTTAACTCAAATTTCATCGATCAAAATTTTAAACAAGTATTATAATTTCATCGATATAACAACATGGGGAGATGCCCTCACGATTATCCCGTTTACGTTTGCAAGGAAATATTTTATTTATATTCAACTTATCGAGTAATTTTGGTGCCTGACATTCAACTATTTGACATCTTTTTACATATTCAAAGTCTGCTTTTAAATAAACTATATCAGGTTATATTTTTGTTATACTTATTTTTTTGTATTGTATCAGCCCATATACGTCCCACTGCAGGGCACGGGCCTACTCTACAATCGAAAGTACGATTGAGAGTGGTTAGGCCATGATGAAAATTTTCTTATGTCATATACTTATGACATCAACATCGACACGGTATAAATAAACATGATTTTACATAAGACGAGATGTTTACGTCTAATCGAATACTGATCTGATAAAATTATGTATTAATTTGAAAAATAAAATTTAATAAAATTATCGTACGCACATTACGCATACTAATAATTCCTCGACCTTCAAAGAACGTGGTAGTTGGTAACGAACCAGGGGCCCTACTATATTAATCCGAAACGAAGTTCGAAACTTCGTGACGTTTTTCGTTTCGAAACCTACTCTGTAACACGAAATTCGAATCTTCGGATCGAAGAATAAATGATTCCAATATATCGGCAATACGAACATTTACAGAGTAGGTACGTTCGTATCGTCACAAACTTCGTTCGTCCGAAGTTTCGAACTTCGCTTCGGATGAATATAGTAAATAAAAATGTAAAGTTCGGATTGTCGATATATTCGAATCATTCATTCTTCGATCCGAAGATTCGAATTTCGTGTTACAGAGTAGGTTTCGAAACGAAAAACGTCACGAAGATTCGAATTTCGGATTTATATAGTAATATAGGGCCTCAAAAAAGCTTACTGACACGATGGTCGATTTCTTGATCGAGGATTGAACCCGCGACCTCACGGTTTACAGCCCATATGCTGGGACTAAAGCGGCGATACTGTCTTATGACGTCATGAGAAAAAGTTAAGAATAAAAACAAAATATTCCCAAGCAAACGTTAATGCAGCGCAGTGCCGCTCTTAAATTTAATCCTCTTTTTTTTATTTCGTATTATTTGTCACATTTTTTTCAATTTTTTTGTTTAAACTTGTATGGCACGAGTGCCACATTTTCAATACACACGTGTGACTTATTGTGCATAAACAAATATTAAACTAAATATTGAACTGTTTTATATCTTCGCCTATATTTAAAAAAAGATAATTATCATAAAATTAATTTATCAACGTAAACCTTACATGGGTTTCTTCGCCTAAAATATTATAAAAACAACACTACCGCCATCTAGTATTAGTGGTAAACCAACGCAAGATTAATCGAAAAGGCATAAAACAGTTCAATTAATCAAGCAATATTATTCCTTAAAAATAGAAGCTTAAGTGTCATATCGCCTTAACAGCAGTTCTATCACAACCAGCCTGCCATTTAGGTAGCCTACAATTTTCTTTATAAGCTCATTACTACCGAAAAATATGACTTAGGGCATGTATAAATAGGGTCCAATTTGCAAAAAATATATCATTGGCACTAAATTGTAAGCATTCAGAGACGAGTGGTATGATATTTTTAATTAAAACGAAGCAATGTTTAATCTGCTACAAATCAGGAGCCAATTTTGACAGCTGACATTGTGAATTAAAATTTCGTCAGTTAAAATTTTCACGTAACTGATATGTAATTTTCTTTGCGATTTAATTACGTTTATTGCAGTTTTCTGAATTTTCTTTCTTTTATAAAATTAGAATCGCATACTGACATTTTTAAAACCGCCAAAAAGACATTGTAAACACATAAAAACTATATGCTGTCAAAAAAGGCGCCAAAGGCAGATCACACCATAGACAAAAAGGCGGACTGTGCAATAACCCCAAAGTTAACCACTGTCTTGAAAGAAACATAGCTATTATGCAATCAATACTGCGAGACTTTTGACCATATTTCTCTCCCAAACTTCTGTGGGCTCATTTGATAGTATTACATAGTCCTCGGTCTTTGTCTATGGTTCGCACATTAGCGCAGAGCCGCCATATTACAGGCTATTTTGTGACCAAAGTGATTTTCTAGTGTCATTTTTGTACGCATTCACACAATTATTACTAACGTCAGACATTTCATACATCGAAAATATTTTTCACAATTTTAAGCATTTTAAAAGCGCTTAAAGTGGTTTTGGACGTATTAATATGGGGGTATTTGTGTGATACGCAATATATTTTTAAGAGTCAGAAATATTTAGTTTAAAATTTTGACATCAATCTTTCCATTAAAATACAAAGATGAGCCAAGTAATCTTTTTTGGATAATGTAAGAAAATGTCAGGTTATGACGGCTTAGAGCAAAATATGTATTATATTTTTCAAATATGCAGTCTTTGAGGAGATTACTTTAATCCCTTTATGTTGTTATTTTTTTCTAGTTTTGTTTACAATGAAGGATATGGAAATATATATATATATATTATAATCTACTTAATACGTCCAAAATTACTCACATTACACCACTTACATTCATTACACCTAATTTAGTTACAAAATTGCGCATATTCTGAGCGGTTATTTTAATATGAAAATAACAACTTAATATACAATATTTATTAAAACATTACCAATATAAAATCTTTTTTACATTTTTTAGTAATTTACAATAATGTGTTACAAAATATTTCAGTTGAATTTTAGAAAAATCTTTAAATGTTAGTATGAAACCCTAGTATCGTAAAGATTGATCGAAAAAAAATTAAGGTGTGTTGTCACTAACTCGCACTAGGCCAGTGCGGAGGAATAAGACCTAAGATCTCTTCCACACATAGACTTTCATTCTTCGGTCGTCAAAACTTGCCAAAAAAGATTTTATACCGATAATGCCATAATAAATGTGAAACAATGAATGTAATGGTCCTAAACCAAGAAAAAAATGATACAAAAAATAAATACGCATATTAGTTTAAAAAAAAACGGTCCAAAACGCAGTGCCGTAGGTACAAGAATCGATTCTCACACGCCCTAAAAATTTCGATTGAAAATCATTTTTTTTATAGAAAAAATAGATCGATTTCATATGATTCTCATTTTTTTGTCCCGTGAATTATTATAATAATTTTTTTCACCAAATTGTCAAAAATATTTACAGCACAGTCTATATCTAGTTTCTTTTGATTTAAAAAATTACCGGTCATGATAAAGGCGCGGGGGGAGTACTCCGAAATTTCGACGGCGAGATCCTTGGACAAACGGAAAAAAAATACAACCGTTGTCTTTGACATAACCTTAAAATTTAACTTTACAAAAAAAAAACTAAAAAAAATCGTGGTAATTAACATCCCAAACCTTTGAAACAGCTCGCCTACATTATTGTCCTGAAAAAAACTACACCCAAACTTCGACATTCCTCTATATTGTCTATGCTCGAAACCAGTACTCCCGCCGCGGCAAAAAAGTAAGCTAAAACTTAAAGAACACAATTGACTAACATTATTATTTCACTTAAAAAAATATAACTAATTTAACATTTTTTTTTTCTATTTTTGTCCAGTATTATTAACATTAAACACACCATGAGATCTGTCACTCACTTTTCATAGAGTTTTATCACATACATATGGTTGAATACTGCTCCGTCGGTGCTGTGGATGTCGCGAAGCTTTGTGTGGCCCTTAGTGGAGGGTTTGTGTGATGACTTTAGCGTTCAGGACGTGTATTTGCCTTTGTTCGGTGATCCCTGTGTATCAAATATAAATATGACTTTCAAAGTAATTTCTTACGCCTCCTTTACACGTCAGAATCACAAATTAATATTTAGAAAGTGGAACCGACAGACCATTTTATTATTTACCGGCATCAAAGATAAATATTGTGCAGTCAATAGACAAAGAAACCAAGTGAATAACAATATAGACATGAAGACAATAATAATAATACCACAAGGACTAAGTGATTATTCAAAGAAAGGGAAGTACAGCTTCCTTCTAAGTGTCGATACATGCTAGATGTATGAATTGAAGTCTACTTCTTTACAAATTAATATGTATATAATAAGTGCGTGGTGCCCTGTTGGTAAACGGACCAGACGCGGCTACGGTGGTCGCGGGTTCGAATCCCAGGGCACACCTCTGACTTTTCCGAGTCATGTGTATTCATAGTCAATCACCACGCACTAAAACGGTGAAGGAAAACATCGGGAGGAAACCTGCATACCATAGCGATTTAAAAGATTTACTATGGTATGTAAGTCCGCCAACCCGCACTAGGCCAGCGTGGTGGACTACATGGCCTAACCACTCTCAATCGTATTCTCGATTGTTGAGTAGGCCCGTGCCCTGCAGTGTGACGTATATGGGCTGATACAGATATGTATAATAATAGTTAGTGTTTCGTACCTGGCTCTGTCACGCGATGGAGTTGACGGCGTAGTGCGGCCGCGTGCCCTCCGGCTGGTACAGCGTTATCGACGCTATGTAGTTGTTCGACATCACCTGCAACACAACAACACAGTTACAGTCAATATGATAACATTCGTGGGTTTAATTATGATTAAAAAAACATGAATTAAGGTAAAGTCAGCAACATAAGTCACTACACACTTCACATTTTTTGATAACCTTTTTATGAATTAAATTTTCTAATAACTACTCTATAATCGTAAAATATAATAAAACTAAACTAACTAACTCATCTGTGTCGAGAAGTGCCACTAGATATTTAAGATAATTAATATTTTGGATTATAAGACCATTCTACATCTCGTGAATGTGTAGCGACTATGTTGCTGACTGTACATACGATGAATAATACAAAATAGGGCGTACATATAGTACGCGACGGGTTGAGATAGCAATCAGGGTATGATGCACATCGCCCGCGCCGTCCTAGTCATAGTGCTGCACGAGCCCATATCGACCGCGTTTATCGATTCGTGAGAGGCAATTTACTAATGATGTAGTATCATATTCCAAGTAATTTACATCTATAGATTTTTGTAGCACAATGACATAAAAAGAAAAAAATCTGGTTTATCATAAGCTATACGACAAAATATTTCATCTTCAATTTATAACTGAATGATGTGTGTACGTGTTAGATATATGGGGTCGGCATCGAAACCGATAAACACGGTCGATGCGGACTCGTCCAGCACTAAGACTAGGACGGCGCGGGCGATAGACTAGACGTGACTGAGACTTAATATAATATGCATGTTCATGCAAATATCCCGCACCTCAAATATGATATCCTGGTTGACATAACATAATAAAAGCAAATCCAAAGGGATTAGTGTTGGGATAGTTTGAGTGTGTGCGTGTACGTGTATATAAGTAAATGTGTTTATAACTACAGCCCCACCTCGAAGATGATATCCTGGTATCCGTAGCAGAAGGATTAGTGTTGGTACAGTTTGAGTGTGTGCGTGTGTGTGTGTATATATAGTGTGCGTGTGCGTGAGCGTGTACGTGTGCGTGTACGTATACGTGCGTACAACACCCCACCTCAAAGATAATATCCTGGTATCCGTAGCAGAATGTGGATCCGAACGGGTTGGTGGTGTTGGTGGAGGAGGCTCGGTTGAGCACGACGGGTCGCTCGCACACGCGCAGCGCTCGCTGCACCACCTCCCACTTGGAGTACGCGGTGATGCACACGGGACCGCTGCGCTCCACTAGGGAACTGGCCTCGCATCTGTGGGACAAGATTTATACTGGAGTGAATATCTAGATGTACTGCGCATGTCATGTGAGGATCGTTGGTTGGCGTCTACTTGGGGAGTCCATAGGAGCAGTGGACGGCGATAGGCTGAATATATTTTTATTGTATATTTTCAAATTGATCTAGTGCGAATACGACATAAATTCTGTTGTTTTAAATTCGAAAAATGCCTTTCGATGACTAGCTTGGTGGACTATATGGCCTAACCCCTCTCAATCGTACTTTCGATTGTGGAGGAGGCCCTGCTGTAGGACTTATATGAACTGATACAGTACAGAACTATATCTGATAAGCGTGCAAAGGTCGAGTTTATCTTAGAACTACTAAAATTACTGTTTTTAGTAAATTCAACTTAATTTAAACTTTAACATGCAGAACTTAAAATCTATACTTATTCTCAATCTCAATCCTACAATGCATTTTAAACTCTAAAGCACAGATATTAAAGTGTATATTAGACTGATAATTCCTGTACAATTATCAATGAATTCTAAACTCTAAATCGCTGATATTAAAGTGTATATTCGACTGACTTGTCCGGCTGCACGGCGAGCTCGAACTCGCAACGATGGTACATGTTGAAGTTGTAGTGTCCCGGGTAGTTGGTGTGTAGCACGAACTTCTTCACTTGGTTCGTGCGCGCGTCGAATAACACGTCCTGGAATTAATACATGTGATTATTGACCTTATTTCTATATATACGCCTTATTTATATATATACGGTGGAAAATTGATTACTGCAATGTATGTTACAAAATGTCAAAAATGTGATTATGGACCTTGATACTTTGAAGATAAGGTGCAATATTAATTACACGGGATCATCAACAAAAATGACAAACAGTATTTTGATGATTTTTAAGTCTTGGTTGATATTTTACTTAATCGCAATTAATAATGACGTCATATGAAGTAACATAATCGAAAATGTGTTTTTTAATAATTTATTTCAAGAGTAAGTTTGTTATTGAAGTCAATAACATTTTTGTAGAACACAATATGTTGTCAAAATTTATTTATTTTTAATATGTTTAATCAACACCAAAATGAAAGACGGTTACAAAACACTTAAAAAATAGCCATGATTATTAGATTTTTTTTTTCAATGCAATTTAAAATAAAGCTATCCACCCACCAAACCCAGCGTGAAGTAGTTGAACAGGTAATCGGATGCTGGCGGGGGGCGGCGGCGCGCGGTGGGTCGGTGGATGCGCATCTTGTCCTCCGCCTTGTAGTAGAGTCGCGCGGGCGCTCCGAGCGCGCGCGCCACCGCCTGGCACGAGTCGCCGAACCGGACCGTGCGACCCACACTCACTGACACCGCCTCTAGGGACCGAGACGTGCCTGGGAATGTTTATAAATGGTGTTTAAATTAACTTTATTATACAGGGTGTGTGTAAATGGTGGTTAAGGTGCTGAAAATTGCTTTATACAGGGTTGTGTATACAACTGGTGGTTAATGTGCTGAAAATAACTTGATTATATAGGGTGTCGAAAAAAAATGGCGCACCTGCTAATATACATTTTAGTAAATCGTAATTGCGTTTAGATTAGGATGAATTTTGGTAGTTTACTCTGATAATAACAAAGATGGCGAGGAATCACTATTTAACATCAATTATGCATCCAACATGATATGTTTTTGCCAAACATTATTTCATTATTATAATATACTGCCAAAGTTCTATAAGTTACCAATGACTACTATAACAATTTACAGAGAATTGTAACAATCACAGAGCGGATGAATAATACCTCAGATAGCTGTAAAGTAATCGAAACGTCGTAAGGTCAAAAATGTAAAAAATAAACCAAATACATACATAAACATAAACTCACGCCTTTTTCCCAGAAGGGGTAGACAGAGGTGCCAGGACACCCACATTTCGCCTTGTATGTTCCGTCCCACAATGTGATAGGTAGCGAGCCTATCGTCATATCGGGCACAAATTCCTGACTCTGAGCTTATAATGAATAGAAAAATCCAATATCACTTTGCCCAACCCGGGATTCGCACCAGAGACCTCAGCTTTGTAACCGTACCCTAGTACAACTACGCCACCAAGGCAGACAAATAAACCAAATCCACGATAAACTCTCTAAAAAATAGATTTATTAAAATTTACAGGGTCACCCACCTTCAGTGAACATATGCAGTCTCAGTCCGAGCGTGTGCGTGTTGTTTCTCAGCACGTCGCAGCGTCGCAGGTGCAGCTGCTGCCGGTAGCACGACAGCGGCAGCTCCGGCAGCGGCGCCGCGCATGCGCCGCCCACGCCACCCGCCACGTTAGTGCTGCTGCCCAGCTGTGAAGGCAGTATTAACGTCGTCATTACCAACGTCGTTACCATCGTCATTACCAAAGTCATTACCAACGTCGTTACCGTTGTTAATATTATCGTGGCATTAGCGTCGTCGTTACCAACGTCATTACCAACGTAATTGCCACCGTCATCACCGCCATCACTATTATCATCGTCATAATCAACACTATCATCCTTACATTTTTAGCTCCACCAGATACTACTATTACCGTTGTCATTATCGACGTCATTACCGTCGTCATTACCATAGCCATTATCGTCGTCATTACTGTCGTCATTACCAACGTCATTACCGTTGTCAATATTGGCGTCATTACCGTGACATTATCATCGTCATTTTCGTCGACATTACCAACGTCTTTACCGTCGTCATTAACGTTGTCATTACGGTCGTCATTACCATCAGCATTACTATCGTCATTCCCATTATCATCGTCATAAACAACACTATCCTTAGTATCCTGGCTCTACTAGGCACTCCTATCGAACGAAAATGCGACGTGAAGGCTTGGATATCGTTTTAAGTTTCTCGACTGAGATTGCTAGAGGCCCATAAACCTTTCCCTCTTCCGGTCATTTTTCTTAAAATATTCTCGTCTTTTTTGAACTGTCAGCATCTAACCTACAATTACATGTTTACAAAACAATTCAATGTTCTTCAATAAAATGTCGGTTTGAATTGAAGGAACTACACTTTCTATGTATTTTCAACTTAATAAAGTATCAATAGAGCATAATAATTTTAAATCTTATACGTTACAGTACTGTGTTTAAAATTACCTGGTGTTGAGATCCATAATAGATGGTGGTTCGTGATACGACGGGCGAGCCGCCGTTCGGGAACTGTAGCGAGCCGAGCCCGTGCGCGTAGCCCGGCTGCAACCAAAGAAAACATACTATTTGTAGTATAGTTTAGTAATGTTGCAGTAGATGTCGCTATGCTGAATATTGACTTGTAAACTGGTAGCTCAGTTGGGTAATTAAAAAGTGAACAATAAGTAAGAATTATAAGTAGTATAATTTATTGTTTCTGAAAGCGGGTGAATCATGGAAATCATTGTATGTAAGACTGTATCGTGAAAAATGTCATCAACTATAACTTTTAAGGGTCATGAATTAATGAAAAACTTAAAAACATTAACGCTCTTATTCCTAGACTGTTTTAATAACTATTTAAGTTATCGAATGTTCCATCCCTTTCGAACGACTTTTGAATTCAGTTTGAGCAAAGAAGACAAAACATTTGATAGCAAAAAATAGTTTCAAAGTCTATGAATGAGGCGGTAAGACTTAACTTCCAAATTTAAAAATTAATGTCATACTGAATTTGTTTACCTCGTTTGCGTTTTTGTTGTGCATGTTTACCTCAAATTTGCTATCGACGGGGAAGTAAAACGAGAGTCCCCTGAAGTTGAGCGCGAAGAGGTGCCGCTGTGAGTCGTACAGGCCGGGGTGCGTCGCGCCGAAACAGTGCTCCACCTGCTCGATAGATGGCGTTATCTCCGGACTGTTGAAGCACATGCCACTGAAACATATACAAAGACTTTGTTGTATACATTTATTGTTGAGGAGGATCGTGCTCTAGACTGGGATGTATTTTGGTTGATTTATATAAATAAATAACACCCAAAATCACATACATAGTCCTGACCCCACACTAAGATCGAGTCTTGTGTCGTGGGTATCAAGAACTTCGAGAGACTTTACGGTCCCACAAACTCCGAGACCCGAAATCATTATTCTAGACTTCTGAAAGAATGAGGCGGCTTACACGAAATGGTTCTAGTGTTTGTAAGACAGTTATAAATAAATCAACCTTAACCGATTGCCTTTGTAAAATTTCCTTAAACTACCTACAATCCGTGGAATATAGATGTTCATAGATGGCATCAATTAATTATCATCCTTAATAAGCTTATTGCCTGAACTATGCAATTATAATTTATTATTTATTTATTTTTGAAATTCGACGATCACGACTTGACCCATGTAATTGTAAATACTAAACTAGCTAACTTCAATTTAATATACCAAAAATAACTTATAACTAGACAAAGACTGTAGCATTTTGTCGTAACAATTAACAGATGGCGTTGCGCAACCAATGGTACGTAATACTGATAATCAATAGTTAATAAGCCAGCGACAGTGCATTATAAAGTCATTAGGTGTTGACCCTCGTCACACTATGACTAATCGACAGCGGAATATTACATTGCAAATCATTTTAATCGTTTTTTTATCTGTATTAATATAAAAAAAATACGCAGTTCCTTTTACGACGTTTAAATGTGTGTTTATTGGAATTGTATTTTGATTTGTTTCTATCATGATTTTGATTGCTTTTATAAACCAAATAGCTACCATAATATGAAGTTGAATTACTTGGAATATCAATCCACGTTATTGTGATTATCGTGTATTTTCCTGTATTTAGTAGACGGGCGTGATTCAAGGTACAACAAATGGCTTTTAACTGGCATAAGATTAGTCTTTTGAACAGAATTTTAATATGATGTGTTGGTAAAATAATATTCCTAAATTCTTATGGATAACTATAAATATGAGATGATACCTCTCATAACGATGTTTCCTGATGATTCCTTCACAATTTAAGAGATAAGTCGCTGCAAATACACAACATAACTACAACTAGTAAGGAGTATAAAATATGGTACTCACCTATACCTAAGTTTAACTAATTTCATATTGTAAATCTCTATAATCTTGAGTCGCTGCGCCACCGGGTCGAATATCAACCGGATGCCGTCCTGTGGCATGTTTATTACTAGGTCTACCGACAGCGGATTCTGAAACGTACAGATCTCATATTAGCTAAATAATTCAATTCCTACATTTATTCCTCATTTCTCTAAACTCTGATGTCATTTCCGAAGTGTATTTTAAGACTTCATCTTGAATCACAGGTATTTAAGTGCTGAATATAGGCCCAAGGAGTTTGTTGGTTGGTTGTTAGGTAGTTTGTGCGTTTTTGCCAATACTGACAATGCGCATAGGCAAAGGCAGGGCTAAACTCTTCGCGTTGATGAAAATGTTGTTCTTCTCAATATTCATCAATCGCTCATTTAATAATGAGTATTTTATTACATACTATCATTTTCCTGCTTATTCTTACATAATAGACAGAAATTAAGCTTATAGTGTAGAAAAAATTAAGATGTTGCTCTATGGATTACAATTGCAAAAAAGCAGTACCCGCTTTTGACTGGTGAAAATGATGTTTAGTTATTTAAGACTCACCTGATCACTATATAGTACTTGTACTCCTCTTATTGTGCCCACTTGACTCTGTATGATGGCAACGGACTGGGAGAAATGCATCCCTGTAAACAAACCAAGATTATTTTAACTAAAATATAGTCAAGAAACATCAGCAGTCTACACTATTTACCACACATGAGAATATCTATTTATAGTATCGCCAAAAAAGTCGTTGCGGAATACTAACACTGCTTAAAATTCATTATCACATTTTTATGGTTTGTCCTTAAACGTTTTCCTGTTTAATCCTTGGCGACAGATTTTTATAAAATAAAGTGATTATCATCACATTTTAGATTTTGTTCACAGATACGAAAACCGAAAAAAAATTGGACTTCAAATTCATTTCTCCAAGAACTCCGGGCCTGGGTCTCAATTATATTTATAATATACATTTTACACAAAAAAGTAGGTTTCATCGAGACACAAAAATGTTCGCACCGATACTAAGTTTCATATTAAAATAGGCATTCTCCTTTGTTTCTAAGTAACAGATGGCAGCACTTTACTAATCAATGAATTCAAACAGTCCATACTCCCTTGAAACATTTTCTTCGTAATTTTCCTACATCCTTATAAATGTAGAACATTCGTCTACCTTTGTCCATTATATGTGTCTAGGTCGGAATAATTAAAATAACTATTATCCTCAATAGTTATTTCATAACAATTAACGATGCAATGTAAAGTTTTATGGGTTTTTTATCTGGGGGCGCGGCCGAGCCCCCTCCAAGTCGAGCTATAGGCCGTAACATCCTTTTCTCGAAGCAATTCGGACCATTTTCAACCCCCTATAACTTCGTTGTGGCTAAAGCATGAAGCCTGAATTTTCAGTTACTAAGCAGGCATTGTGTAAACATGGTATATTTAAAATTTCATTCAATTTGAACCAGTAGTTTAAGAATTGTAACTAGTCAAACTTTCTTAATTTTGTCACTCACTGACTGACTGACCGATCATCAAAAGTCTAAGGCACTTCTAGCAGACATAGAACCTTCAAATTTAGAATATAATTAGTTTTTAGTGTCTAAAGTAAGGGAAAATTCAAACATTTCATAATTTGTGTCTAGTTTTCTAGATAGACCAACTGCGTGAATAACTTTGTAATCCCATATAAATGTATAGGATTACAAAGTTACATTTGCAGTTAATGAATCATTGTACCCGTATATAATGGAATAATAGTTGTAGATAGATATCTATAAATATGACGCATAACAGGAGGGGATATAGAGAGGAAAATGGTGTATTCAGCCCATGAAACTGTACAACATTCCTCTAGAAAAACATGACGAAGAAAAACTTGCAAATAAATAGACTAAATAGCTCGAAAATATCAATTACAATGAAAGAAAGAACAATAATAATCAAATCCGCTATATTTGTGATAAATTGATACCTACAAAAATAAAAAGAATCCATAAGACAGAGGCTTTAAGAAAAATCGTTAGTGATATTCTAGAAGTAAGAAGTACCGAAAAGGAAAAAAGTAGGACTCTACAAAAAGACATGAGATCCCATCAAAAACATCCTGTAAAAAAAATCCAAGTCTCGCAGCTCAGGTTTTCGCATGAAAACATAATGTATCGTACAGTTTATACATAATGCTGCTGGCCAAGTCGATCTATTTATTTAAAACGTAAAGAATTTTTAATATTGATATGGTAATAACTAACGTAATAACTTTATATAGAAGGTCCCTTAAGGACTAAATAAATTAATCGACTTGGTATTACATGCATCTCAAAACTTTTTGCGGAAGAAAACCTGAGCTGCGAGACTTGGATTTTTTTTACAGGATGTTTTTGATGGGATTATTATTATCAGGAAAAGACGAGCAGGTCAGGCGCCTGATAAGTATCACGAATAAACAGGAGCATAACCATTCGGAAATTATAATAACAAAGCAATACATTTAAAGTTTATTAATTATCTGTTGTCACAGGCTACAATGCCCTTCAAACCGGACATAAGAGTAATAATAACTATACTCTGTTGCTTGGCGGCAGAAATAAACAATACTGTACATTATTTATTTTAGATATTTATAATTTCTATTAATCTAATTTTAGAATAAAAATAAGCGCAGACAGAACATAAAAGTCTCTAGTACATTTCTATTGAAATTAGGAGCGTTACTGAAATTAGTAGTCGCTCGCAACGATTTTGAAAATGCTTGTTTGTATTATGTTTTTTAAGAAATTCTTTTTATTCTTAATAATAAAAAGTGTTTTTTTAAACTCCAAATGTACTTAAGGGCCTATCCTTAATTTTTAAATCATTGGCTACATTACTCAAAAATAGTACGTACACAAAACTCTAATATGAGCCTATTGCGGTGTTTCTAACAAATCGTATGTTTTGGCAACAGCGGTATCTGCCGAAACGTGTCGCTGACGAAAATAATATATTTAGACAATCTCCACTATCTCATCGATTGTGATAAACAACGTACGTAATAGATTTTACAATAGGGCTGTCACGCAGATCTTAGAAATAAAAACCCACTCAATCAATGAGGTTGCAGGAAATAAAACTATATGGGACGATCTCTACTCCATCCTCTATTATCTATTGCTCTTCTCCATCCTTGAAAAAATATCTGTGATTCCCGTAATGTTAGCGATGTTTATGGGTGCCAGTGGGTATTTAGCACCCTTTCTCAAACCCTGAAGTTGAGGGTAGGAAGGGTATGTTACGTTCACCAGCTACCTAGCCCAGCACGTAGATTTTTTCTCACTTTGGATTTCGGTTCTCACTGAGCGAAGTCTTTAAGGGGCTATATACCCAGCACATAAACTATCAGCAGTCATATTTACATTAATAATTGTGCCCAATTACATCAGTTTTATATCCATGTAATTACTAATTTATTTCCTTTTTTTGTTTCATAAACATCCAGCCTAATCTCGCCAACCCTACTCAAAAGTCGAAAAACGCGCGAAAGGCGCCCATCTTGTTTACGCTGATAGTGATCAAGGCCGTATGTTGTAAACTAACTTTCCGCGGTAAAGTTTACAATAACAATTAAATTTCGTATTATTTTTATTATACACGCGTCATATGTGCGCAGAATATATTTACCCGTGTGTATACAATTTAAAACAGCTGTTTATGGTATGATTCCGAGTACTACGCAAGCTTGACGAATTACGATAGCGTCTATGGCGTATTTGTTTTCGAAAAGAGAAGCCACAGATACTATCTCCGCATCAAGACAAATGTTTGTTTACTTTACAAAAATGTTTCTGGTGTTGAGACCAAAAAGTCTCTGATATTTTGTGATACACCTGACACAAAACTTATATCTTAGTGTGGAGCCAGAACTATGTATGTGATAGTTAGGGCGTTATTACTTATTTTAATTATTCATTGTTTTTACTTTTATAATCAGTGGGTTGCTATAACAGGATTTTCATGTTAGGTTAAAGTACATCATTGTTTATTAATAAAGTAGTGAACATCTCGCCATTCAAAATAATCGAGTCATCAGTTGGGCTAAAGATAATCCCTCCCTTATCCGAGTTTATTCATAAGTCTGGAGGTGTATAGTTATTTACTAATTTAAAAATTTAAAGCAACTGATACAGCACCAACCTGCTAGTGTTACGACAGACTAAAGTCTTTCGTAAATCGAGGGGCCATAAACTAAATCTTTGCACCATAATGTCCCGGACATTATGGTATGTAATTATTTATTACGGTTTTTAAGGTATCAATCATTTTCAAAACGTAGAATCAGAGCTATTACAAAACTTGGCATATCCACTGCAAAGTGCAAATAGATCACATCACAAACTGATCCTAATGCTCTATGATCCATCCCGAAAATTAACCAATCAAAATACGTCAAAAGTTGTCAATAAATGTGTGACCCTATTGGTCTATTTTCAGGATCGATTTTTGAATATCGAACAAGATTGTTTATTGATTTTATGTCACTCACCATGAGTATCTTAGATGGCCTGTGTACTTAAAACCTCATGTACAATTAAAATTATTCAAAATGCGTAGGTTTGTTTCGTTCGAAGTCGGACCTTGGCGCGAGGTGAGAGACGGCGACCTATCTAAACCACTAACTCACAAGCTGCGTCTAAATGCATTCCACTTTCCATTGTTTTACTAGTTAGTATCAGCCTATAAACGACTACCGCTGAACATCATCTCCTTAAAAATCGTAAATAAGGTTAAGAAGGCCCATAGTCCATCACACTAATCTGCTGTCAGTCAGATTTAACATGGTATAAACGTGGTATATGTTTGAAATACAGGTTTTGTCACCATGTTTTAGACAAATACAAACGAGCAAATAGCTCTAGCAACTAATTCTGCCCCCGCTTTGTTGTTGTTTGGAACATTATTAAACCTCATACATTTCTCTAAAATATATCTTTTCGTGGATATAAACTACAGCAAATTCCGATCACAAATTTCCAAGATTATTGCAAACAGAAAAACAACTGTATTCAAGTGTTGGCTATCAGTTGTTCAAGATTGTAGTGTCTACGATTGTTGTGTCTTTGTGTTATGAAAAACTTGTTCAAACACGAGCACCCGACGCGTCCAGCTTATCAAACGGCTACCAACTCAGAGCACAATCGCTATCGCACATAAACGGGACAATGGGGCCTTATGCATATTTAATATTAAATCGTGATTTATATGTCTCACACAAGAACGGATAGGAACTTTAGGATTTTTTATATGATATACATTTCGAGCAGGAAATATTGGGCTGAAAGGCCAGTGAAACGGGTATACCACCCCTTTGAATCTCCCCCGGAGTATCAGAAGAGGAGCTTAATACCTTCCTTCATTGTAAGTTGTTCAAAAAAGAGGGAATATATCTGTTTCTTTTTTAAATACCCAAAAATTTTCATTGAAGGGTTTTTTGGCCAGTATGGTAGGTTGATTGAGAGCTGGCTCGGAATAAGACCTGCTTAGCATGACTGCGGCCCTCTGTGTTGCATTGAATATCTGATAATCGTTGTATACCCTTCCCGCTCCTTTTCTCAACATTGATAAAAAGGAAGACAAGATTCTTGTTGACTAGAATCATTATAGTCTATAAAACATGGACATATTTTTCATACACTGACGCGTCATTTATAGAGTATTTATGCTTTCGAATAAACATATCAACATAGTAAGCAAGGATCAACAAAGGCACGCAATTTAATGACATCAAGCATTGAAGCTCGACGAGTCTCCGGGAATGTCTAAATTACCTTTAACCCGCAACGAAATTAATAATGAAGTATAGGAGTTGGAAATATTTTTTGTCCACTTTCCTTCGTAGAAAAGCGGGTGATAAATCAAAGGACTAAAGTGCATGTATATCGATCATGCACGAACTAACAAGCCCCTTACAACGTCGCCTTTATAAAAAACAAAACGTGATTATTTAACAATAACAAATATGTAACAAAAATTAAAAAGTATTCTATAACGACAGTCAGAAGAAACCGTAGTAACAAAATATTTACCCGCACTTCGTTTCATAATTACATTTTTGAGCGAGTTTCACAAGCGTTGCTCTTAACTCTTCAAATTCTTTACTTATGAACCAAGTCACGTCTTGACGATAACTTCATCACAAATTAACGGCCTCCTTAATAAAGTTTTATGAGGGAAAATTAAGCAAGAATTACTAACTATCTGATGGCCAAGTTTGTCTGCGAGGTTCGCTATTTATTTTCAGAGTATAATACCTTTTAACTCAATATTTTCTCTCTTACTTTGTTATAGGAAATAGACAAATATTTGTGTCTAACCCCTTCTATTTATTTTCTTTCAGATATTTTTTTTTTGTGGTTTAGATATGGACTATCTACTGTTCCTTAAAGATTCGCCGTGCTTGAATGGTCTGTATCAACCCTTGCCTACCGCAATTGACTCAGGCTTCCCAGATTTTTTTATTTCAATGAATGGCGAGACGAGCATGCCGTACACCTAATGGTAAGCGATGTAACTGCTCATGAACAGAAGCAAAAAAGCCAAACTAGACTATGAATGGCGAGGTAATGCTTGGCATTCCACTGGACTCGCCATCCTGAGACGTAAGATGTTAAGAGTTATTTATCCACTATCCAGTAGTTACTCAGGCTCAAGGCCTTAAGTTTCACAGCCGACACCACCACAGTCGAGCCATAAATACTAAACTAACCATATTCCAACATAAAACATAGTCAAAAAATATTGTACATTATCAAAAGCATGATTTTTCCTGTTTTCGACTAGTAATACATATTAAGATAAGCTGTTTCCAGAAATTTAAGGCCAATTATGAGTTAAATATATTGCCCACACACACTCACACAAACATCACGCTCTCCCTCCCAGAAGGAGTAGGCAGAGGCTACCAGCACATTGACGTTTCGCCTTGTATATTCTGTCTATGAGACTGTCTATGAGGGCGACCGTATCGCTTTACTAAAAATATTTGTTGTTACTGGTTGATTATAATTATCTTTAACTAACTTCTTGTACAAACAATATACATAGTTTCTTTTATATTGTAGTTGCTAATAGGTTGCCCAACTGGTCTGGCGGCACGTACTTAGCATTATTTACGAGGGACATGATAATATTAATTGATATCACAGATACATTACTATGGGGTACTGTATCAGTCTACATAGCCTCACTTCAGGGCAAGGTCCTCCTCTATATTCGAGAGTACGATTGAATGGAGTTAGGCCATATAGCACCCTATGCTGGCCTAGTGCCGGTTGGCGGACTTTATATACCATAGAAATTATAAATTACTATGGTAGCACTATTCATGTTTCCTTACGATGTTTTTCTTCACTGGTATAGTGCGTGACTATCAAATAGCAATGTAAAGTCAAAGTTATGCCCTAGTAATTGAGCCCGCAAACACCGTGAACATTTTGGCAGCCGCGTCTGGGCGGTTACCAACACCACCACGCATTTTACTAATATGGGGTAATAAATTCAAACCCGATTTTATTTTAAAAAAAAATATTATGCTACTGCATTCATTATCAGACGCTGTACACCTATCAAATGAATGGCGAGACGAGCAAGCCTTTCGTCTGAGGGGAAGCGATACGCCCGCTCATGGACACTAGCAAAACCAAGCAACACCGTGCATTACAAAGCGATGCTCGGCATTCCACTGCACTCGCTATCCTGAGACATACGATGTTAAGTCTCAACATGTGCAGTAATTACTCGGGCTATAATGGCCTTCAAACCGGAACACAACAGTGCATTTACACTGTTATTTGCGGTGGTACCTCGACCACTCTCATACGAGAGACATACCACCAGTATGGTACTGAATCTTTTGTTTTGAAGATCAGCAGCCATGATAAGGTTGGTGGTACAAACTTGTCTAGATTTTGAGGTGTATTCTATGAATGCCTGCAAAACAATCTGAAACCTATGATAATGATGTTGACAATATATTTTGGACAGCCTCTATGGCACTGTTAGACGCTGTGTAACGAGAAGCTGCAGGATCACTAAAGAATTTAATATGTTTTTTAATTTTTTAATTTATTTAATTTGTACGGTCCACAAATATTTCTTTTGGACTGGGTCTATCTCTCATAGTTCCTGATATCTAAGACTTAAGACTCAATCTGAGTGTGGTTTCAGTGCTATGTATATGACTGTTCGATATATTTATTTAATTATTGTGTAATGCTATTTGCATTACTTGCATTATAGAACTTCTAAATACTATTCACTTTACACAAACATAATTAAACATTACCTATACAAAATTTGGTTTCTGTAAAATCTCTTTATCCAACAATGGGCTGCTACGGTCTGAAAATAATAACTATACACTTATTTTATAGATAGTTTAAAATCTGTTTCAGATTTCAAGTTATTTTGTCAACAATTTCAAAGTATTTTGGTGGACTTATACTAATTATGATATCATTTATTGTCAGTATACTCTGCATGACAAATTGTTAGATATCCCAGCATAATAACATTACAGCATAGATATGTTCGAACTTTATCTATTGTCCAATGCGGACATAAAACAGATTGGTAGGTATTGGCTAAATGATTAGAGCCATATGTTTATGATGTTTTCCTACATAATAATAATTTACATTATTTAAATTATAATCACTTTTATAATAAATTAAGTCATTAGTGGCACTATAAAAAACATCTTGAAATTGCACAATCTGAGTAATAATGTGAATGGTAGGCATAATTTTTTGATTTCCTTGTATTAGCAATTATAAACCACTAATCCTGGCCAATAAAAAATAATCATTTTATAATCTGCATGTGTAAAATACAAGTTATCAAAAATATATTATATGATGCAATCATTGAAATAAACAAACAACAGCCAATGTCTGATAAGACACTCAGACTGAACAATCTTAACAATTCCGTTGATATATTTTTTATGGCAAACAATTTACTCTTGGCAAGTGTGAAATTATATGAAAATGTAGGTTTGCACAGCTGTACGGGTTTAACAACTTTAGTTTCTTTGTTGTGATTTTAAGAAATAAAGACCCTTTTTCTTATTTTCTTTATATTCTTGTATGGTCATAAAGAGAATGGATACATTTGTACATTTAAGGATGAATGGTGTCTATATTTAAATTATCATTACATGTATACTATTGTTTATATGTTTATTTAGAAAGGATAATTTATATTGGATAGAAAATATATTTTATTGCAACAGAAATGAAATATTTATTTATGACAATGAGTAATTATGATTCCACTTGACCTTTGCATCGCCAAATTAAAAAAAAACTGTCATGACATAAATATTATAAACAAAAGACCTGTTGTTTACCAAATACGTTTCTTCTATGAAAACCATTTATACAGTTACGGAAATGTGACGTAAATCAACAAAACACGAAAACATCGCAACCCGCTAATTTCACGGTCAAGATTAGCAATAAAAAAATAAACATAAGTGCACAGAGGAAACAAAGGCAGCCAGTGACATTTCGTTTTAAAAAAATCAATGTCCGAATTAAACCGATGAGGTAAATTATTCATGTAACGCATTAATTTACGCACGGGCGCGTACAGTTCGCAAAAACACCATTGCGTAAGACCGAACACCACAAATAAAGCGCAAATTCTTGACGTAACAAATAAACATAGTGAATCTTACCCAAAACGAATTCCCAGGTGTCGCAGCCCAGGGACCGTTCAGGGACGATTTCCAAATCCAACATCTTGCACAAAACACTAAACACAAACTAAACTATACAACTTTCACTTAAAAAAACGTTTTTTAAATGTTAAAATACGATATTACGCTGCCTTTTCTTTGTTTGCCAACTTTAGTTTTCAACCATTTTGTATTTGTCAGAGGAACTGTCATTACAAACAGCTGATTGTATTTTGCCAGGGTCGCACTTTGACCACAATTTATATTGGCAACGTCAAATCGTAAAAGATTCCGTTATTGATAAGCTATCTTGAAGGTCATTGTCAATCTATTAATTATTATAGGCCTTTTTGCGAAATGTTGTTTTTGTTTGTTCTAAATTTTGGGTGTTAGATTAATAAGCTGTGTGATGGAATTTCAAATTAGCCTTCCTTTTTTTGTTTAATTTTTTTGACCGTTTACTTTGTTTTATTTTAATACTTGTAACAAGACTTAGAACTTCCTTTGAATTAACTTAAATATTTTGTATTGTTTAAACATTTGTAAACTCATGTAAACTACGCGCATGACACCGTATCTTTAGTACATCCCTGGATAAATTGAATGACGCATGCGTACCAACCGTCATGGAAAACAATGTTGTAGATACTGTTTTATTCCTCTCTCTATCTCACTTTGTATGTTCGTATAAAGCTGTTTCTTTCTCATCAACAGTTTACATGCCATCTTTTTCGCAAACATAGACTACGTATAACTCTATCTCTTTCTACTCGAGTTGTTATTGATGATTCCAACATATTGCGTCTTTTCATAGCTACAGCAGTTGACAATACATTGCTCTTGTGGAAGTGTTTGTTTGCAAACATGTTGTACATAACAGGCAATGGACACTTAAGCGACAAAACACCCGACTGAAGATTTTCAGACTTTGGTAGATGAACCTGAATCACGGGGCATGCAGCTGACTAGACAGCTCGTCTAGATCTAAAATAAATGTTCTAGAACGAAAATAATTGATAATTAAACCAGCCGTTTGTTTGTCGCGAAGGGACGCGGCTTTCGCTCCGTTTCCCGCCATTCTCGTTTAACCTTGACGCTGTTCCACGCCCACGTACGAACGTAAAATGTATTATTGTGTAATATTTATTTACATCAGAATAGAATTCACGTATTTTTGCATAAACCCAGTTAGAGGACTTTGAACTAATAATGTTTTAGTGAACTCCGAAGATATATTCATTTCACCTTGATGTGCCGTATCTAAGATCCTTCTAGGATCGTACTTCGTAACGAGTAGGTACGACTGCGGTAAATACCTGTAGATGGGTGCAAAAGAATAAGAATAAGCGGAGACTATAAGTATTCGGGGTGCGCCCTGTGGCTAAGGGCCGGGGGAAGAATTTCGCCAGGTATCCCGTAATCACCGGCACCGAGGTCGTTGAACATATTGCGATCGGTGCTCCCAACAGCTAATTCGAAAAGCACGACAGAGCGAGTATCCTCGTAACAATCTTGCCCCCTCTTAATACCTTAAATAGGCGTCTAAAAATTGTATAGGAAAACATCACTACTCCCTTTTAGGGACGTTTCTGGATGGTCCAGTCAAAGGAAACTGATTCGCTTTTCGCCCGGGGATGCACGGTGTTTATAATATGCATGGTTGTTACTGAGTGAGATTATGGATTATGCTGGTCTAAGATTTGTTGCTGGCCTGATCACAATATCAACATGTGTTGGACTGGAAGGTCAGTGACACTAGCGGTAGGGTACTAATTTCAGCCTCTCATACACTCAAACTCAGATACATGATGGATTCCTAATATACCTCTCATCCAAAACTGGAGACTAACTCCAAGTTACTCCCTATTAAAGAAATTAACTTTTCGTGCGTGGATCGGTTTCAATATATCAATTTTTATGTAGATGGAATAGATACGAATTCTTCCTGTAAACCTTTTTTTAGGACTTGGAAATACGTAGGTTTAACATAAGTATACTTTTACCGTCTTATTCATACAGTTTATAAACCAATATATTAATTGTCGATTTTTTTCTTTTCCGACGACATTTGAATTCAATTTGAACGAGGAAAGCAAACATTTGGAAACTAAAATAGATAGATGTCTCCTGGTATTTTTACCTGCTTGAATGGTTGCCTGGAAGAGATCGCTTTTAGTGATAACGCCGCCAATTGTTCCACCTAATGTACAGTTGCTTCATATTTTTATTTTTTGTTTTGTGGTGTAATAATAAAGAGTTTTATTATTATTATTATTATTAGATTTATAACTATCCTTGAATAAGGCCTTCATTGTGAAAACGATTTAGGGATCGATAATTACAATCGCATATCCTCGGCCAGTCTTCAGGGAAAATTAAAGGAAATAGTAACGAATTACGAAAATGGTACAAGCCATAAGGTATTGGACCACTAGAAACGTGTCGGTCCTAACGCTGGGTACAGACGTACATCCCAATAAACTTATTTATTCTCTAGGAAGTACAAACTTGTATACAATGCAAGTCTCAACACAAATGCTCGAAGCCAACTAAAATGTTCGATTCGGGCAAGATTCTCTTGAAAAGTTTGAACGCGCACTCAAGGGCGGATCCAGAAGAGAGGTCATGTGGGTCATGACCATTCCCTGGGCTGGCTGCAGATTGACAGAATTTATTTATTATCTTGTTGATAGAATTTATAAGCACAATTAATTCTTTGTTTAACCAATAAAAAACAAGTGAGTATTTACGAATTCGAGTCTTGAAATCGGACACAGCGTGACAAAAACGATATGACCCCCCTGGCGTAAAAGCTGGATCCGCTCTTGCACTCACTAAACATGTTCTTCTGTCAAGTTGTTACGTAGACGTAGAGTCGAGCATGTTTGCAGATAGCCATGCTCGGATGAAACATGCTCATCAAGCATGTACGTACTTGTGTACTGTGTTGGGTACACAGATATAAGAACAGTACAGAAGAAGTACAGACATAAGAACCAGAATTTGCAAATGTTATGAATGAATGCAACATATTACACATATTTAAATATTGGGATTATTTCTGGTGTCATATATTTCGGTGATTTGTTATTTCATTTAGATTTAGTAATCGTGAAGTTGTAAAAGTGTCGCAAACATAAGCTAATAAAATACTTTGAAGAGCCTCATTGGCATCACATTAAGTAATTTAAATGCATACTCAAAGAAGTGATGGCCTTATAATGTGTACAGGCTAAATTGTATTCTCTTTTAGTGTCATTATAATAAAACGCAATTAATCAACATTATACTCCATAACCCTTCTGATTACTTCTGTATCTGTATCAGCCCATATACGTCCCACTGCAGGGCACGGGCCTACTCTACAAGCGACAGTACGATTGAGAGTGGTTGGGCCATATAGTCCACCACGCTGGCCTAGTGCGGGTTGGCGGACTTACATACCATAAAAATTCTTATGAATCGCTATGGTATGCAGGTTTCCTCACGATGTTTTCCTTCACCGTTTTACTGATTACTTAAAATCTATAAATAACAAAACGCAAAACATTAAATTCATTTATTAATTATAACTCATCTATCCTTTTTCTTATGTTTAGAACTTTTTTTCTTGTGCTTAGATTTATGTTTTTTTACTTTTTTCCTTTTCTTTTTCTTAACCTCTTTAGCGTCGACCCAGGAATCATCCGAACTAGACGAAGAATCAATTTGAACACTAGACTTCGTATCTTCCAACCTCTTTTGTAAATTATCTGGTATTTTAGGTCCATAATATTGATCGTCCGGTACTAAATTTTCTGGTTTCGCCATTTCAATTTTCTCAATTGGTTTGTCTACGTTCCGTTTCCAAGAATTCAGCTCATCAAAGTCTATATTAGCGAATATACCACGCGGTGGGGACGTGTTCCTCTCAATATTCTTTGGCACATCGTTTACTGTATTTTTATCTTCAACGGGAGTTTCGTCTTCACTATCACTGAGAAAAATAGACTTGTACAAATCCATTTTATCGAATTTGTTTATCGTTTCAGTAACCTCCTTGCCTTGGTCTTTACTTTTTTCTGATTCTTTCAGGAATAGTTCGGCTACAGTCATCCTTTTTGCGAAACCTGTTGGCATTACTTCTGACTTAAATAATTTTTCAACGGGTATGTTTGATTTTTCTGCAGGTTTACTTGGCGCATTATCGTTAGTTTCATTTGGTGATTCAGTTTTGTTTGATAGATTTTCCGTGGTACTTATAGTTTCTGAATTATTTGTCTTTGAAGTTTCTTTATGTAGTGATTTTGATCCGCTAAACGTGCTTTGCTCTTTAGTAAAACTGTCTTTGTCGTGAACTGACGACTCCATGTAGGAAAATATTGAATAGGACACTTTTGGTTTGTCTTCTTTCTTCTCTTCTTGCCTGAGAAACAAAAAAAAATAAATAAAAAACATGCTCATATTTCCACAATAAAATAAATATTATATAGAGATAGGTACTTCACGTCCGAATACTGGAACGCAACTTAAATATAAGTTGCGCTTAACTACTTAATCCCGCTTAAATGTACTGGCTAACTGGGCCCTGCGCTGTTAAAACAACTTATTATTTGAATGGCGTTCCAGTATTCGGACGTTAGTCTCTCGTAGTTTGTACAGTTTGTTCCCTTATCTGTTGCCCCAAAGAGGTTGTCATCTGATATTAATATAATAAATATTTCACTAGTTTACGACTCCGGTTTTAATACATACACACATAATCGTCACGCCTGTATCCCAAAGGGGTAGTCAGAGACTATAGAACGCCGCTTTGCTCGACCCTGACAAATTACTTTCGCTTCATCCACTTTCATCAACCTCTTCATTCTTTCATTAATTTCTTCTCTTTTTATAAATAAATAAATAGATAACACCCAACAGTCACATATATAGTCCTGACCCCACACTAAGATCAAGTCTTGTGTCGTGGGTATCAGGAACTACGAGAGACTTTTCGGTCTCTCAAACACCCAGACTCGAAAGAAATATTTATGGGCTGCACAAATATTTCACTCGGTGCGGGGATCGAACCCGCGGCCTCTCGTTTCACAGGCGGCGGCTAAGCGACTTCGCCACGGAGGCTGTGTATTATAGTTCATATATTACTTTTTGATGCTAGTGGTAATGTGCCCTCGGATGGCGAACTGTGAGGGGAAATAGTGTGACCTCTGTATTCCCTTGAGGATATAAGCGTTACTTTATTTAATTATGTATACCGGGTGATATTAATGATTATAAACGTTTTATGTAATAACATTATTCACTATCGTTTTAATATTGTTACTTTGCTTTTTTAAAGCAGTAACGTATTTTTTACATCATAGAGCATATACAATGCTCACAAAATGTTTGCCTCATAAAACACATGTTTCTTTTTTCGAGAGCGTTTTCGTAACACCATTACCAATTAACAAGTCTCTTTTCCACAATCATCAAAGGTATTGTAAGCACTATCACTTCTATTCATTTTGGGGAGCGTTCTTCTAACACCCCGTATACGCAAAGATATTAAATAATACACATATAATCTAAAATTCACATACCTAACCCCCCCAGGATCTGGTACATTGAACCTCTTACAGACAAGAGACTCAGGCCTCCAGCCTACTTGCTTCCTGGTCATCAGGCCGTACACTCCCTTCTCCGCTGCCTCGATTTGCTCCGGAGTGGCTAAGCCGTAGTTGATGGAGCTCTTTGCCACCGCGGACAGAGGATTCAGAGCCTCGTCTGGTTCTGATGCGTGAGTGAACCTGGAAAAAGGATTAATAAGATCTTTGCAATTAACTATACTGATTGTATAATATGACAGCCTTTTCAATGGATTTTTGTGTTTGGAGTTATAAAACTAATTTTAATTTTGCAATGAATGGCGAGTCGAGCATATCGTTCGCCTGATGGTAAGCGATACGACCGCTCATGAACAGTAGCAAAATTAAACATCACCTTGAATTACAAAGAAATTCTTAGAATTCAACTCCGCTCGCCATCCTAACACATAGGATGTTAAGTCTCAATATGTCCAGTAGCTGCTCTGGCTACAACATCCTCCAATCAATTATATTTAGTCTTTCGAAAGGGGAAAACATTTGATAACTAAAAAATAGGTTGAAATCTGTATATGAGTTAGGCTGTTACTGTATTAGAACATTTTAGAAACATTTTTTTGTGTATTACTATGATGTCAGTTAGCTGTGAAGGAATGATTTAGTAGAAAAAGTAAAAAAGACAAAACACCACTCACCTGTCACCCATTATCCCGCTCAAAGGCTTGTACAACTTAGCAGCCTGCTCGAACTCGACCATCTCCCTCTCTCGCTCCCACTCGCTGAGTTTATCACTCATGCCGTCCCTGTCCCACACGTCACTTTTATCGACAAGGTACTTCTCGTATCGAGCTTGTTTCTGCGGATCACTTGAAAACGGCCTGAAAACTTTCGTCAATTCCTTGCCAGAATCTTTTATAGAGATGAAATCTGGCGTTTTGTTATCTTCTAGTCCGTCTTTTTTTGTGAAATCGACGGTCCTCCCTAGTACTTTGAGTAGGGCTTCGTCTTTATCGATAGTTTTTGCCGGTGGTTCTGGAGGCTTAGCGAGGGGAGATTCGCCGAGTAGAGCGCCTCTGGCTTCTGCTGTAAGCTCGTGACGGCCAAGTCCTGAAACAATTGGATATTTTAATAGCACTATTAAATCTAGGTTTCTAGGTTTTGAGAGACTTTTCCGCCCTCACACCCACCACTGCAACTCCTGTCAGCTAGGATCAACAGCACACAAAGAATTGACACAAAGCTCTGGAGCTCGGCGAATCTCTCAGGGACACTAGCTTGTCTTTAAGCTAAATCGAAATAAATCAGAAAGATAAATAAATAGAAGGATTTGGAAACAAATTATTATCCACTTCCCTCCATAGCCAAGCGGGTTCTAGGTTTGAACAAACCCGACGTATTTTAGTTTAAAACAATATTCTCATGTACCTGGTAAGGAAATAAGATCGACTTATTTGAATAATGCTAGTCAGCAGCAACGCATCTATGTAAGATTTAAATGTTATGAAGAAAGATGAGTAGAATGAAACGTCAGACGAATGACTGGTGCGGAACGCAGTTTGTGTGAAAGAGATGACTATAAAAAGTACTTAAGATGGAAAGAGTTAGAGGATGAATTATTGAAATGTTAAAATACGAAAGGACGGAATAGAACAGTCTGGAAGACGAGGCGGTTAAAGATGTGCAGGGAAGACGAAATAAAGACGAATCTTTAAAAGGAAATTAAATTGAAAAATATCTGAAGAATCTTTGTTTCATTTGACCCGAGACGGAACAAATCCAACATCTATGACCTACATAATACATATTATGTATGTAAGTTTTTGGTTATAGATGTTTTTGTCCCTTTCTATCAACTTCTGAATTCCATTTGAGCGAAAAAAGACAAAAAATTCAACAGCTCAAATATATTTTAAAACTGCCTGTTAGGCCGTAAGTAACCTACACCTGGTAAGATGAGTTACCTTGGTTCCTCTGCGGCTGGTCAGTGGGTTCGAACCTGGACCTCCTCGCTCCGGCCGCGGCTGGCTTGTAGTCCCTCGGCAACGCTGGTGCGGGGTATGAAGGCACTGAGGGGAGAGGCTTGGTGGACTTCACGAAGCCTGCTAGCACCTGTAACATTATTTTAGCTAATAGCTGACATTTTTTTGTATATTCATACATACATAATACATAAACTCACGCCTATGTCCCATTGGGGTAGGCAGAGACTATTGAGCGCCAAGTGCTACGGTCCATACATATCTCTTTCGCTTCTTCAACTGTCATTAATCTCTTCATACACGCTCGTCGGTATCGAGGACTCCGTATTTTTCCTTTCTTTAAATTTTGTATATTCATTCTTGGATTATAGAAAACTACAAAGCATAAATGATTTACAAGAATTATATTATTTGTTTTAGTGTCTGTTTCTTTCAACTATATTGTACTCAATATCTCCATTAGTTATTGAAGCTACAGCGCCCTTCAAACCGAAACCAACAGTAAAAAAAATACATGTGAACATACATTTTTACTGATTTCCTTGTTATGTTTCTTCTCGGGTTTGGCGTCAGCGCCCAATGTAAAGTCGTAGTGCGACATGTCTTCATTAGCATAGATATCCTCATCGTCCGCCTCGAAGGCACCCACGCCGAACGCTTGGCCGCGGATCGAAACCTACAAATAACATAAATTTAAATAAATATAAATTATACTCTAAAAATTCTATGGTATGTAAGTCCGCCAACCCGCACTAGGCCAGCGTGGCGGACTATATGGCCTATCTACTCTCATTCGGTAGTCGATTGTAGAGAAGGCCCTTGCCCTGCAGTGGGACGTATATGGGCTGATACAGATACAGACAGAAATAAATATATACACCCAACAGTCACATACATAGTCCTGACCCCACACTAAGATCGAGTCTTGTGTCGTGGGTATCAGGAACTACGAGAGACTTTTTGGTCTCACAAATACACAGATTCGTAATAAATATTTGTTAACCGTGCAAACATTTCTCTCAATCGAGATAGAGCCCACGGTCTCTCGTTTCACAGCCGGCGTGTAAGTGCGCTACGGAGCACACAAGAAATAATTTATAAATATATGGAAATATTCATATATAATTATCAATTAATTATTATTATAAATTATTTATGAACTGCTCTGAATTTCAAATCCTGTATAATCACTGTATTGTAAACCTATTTTGAAAAGAGCAACGCTAGAGTTTCTTGCCCGTTCTTCTCTGGCGAAAACAGCCTTATGAACTGGGTAAAAGTAGGAAAAAATAATCTAAATAATGTATGGCATTTTATGGATTCAATAAATATTTTCATTTCATTACAGTTCAATAAAAACGCTCTTTTTCGGGTGTGGACCCGGCGATCATCGATATATAATAAAATATTAAACAAAAAAAAATTATAAACTATACCTTTTTCCCCTTTTCATTCATCACCAGATGACTCCTAGAACTACCAGGTTGGCTCCCATATTCTCCTACAAGGTTTCCGAGCACTGAATGTCGACTGAGACCCGAGTAACCCAGCCCGAAGCGATCGCTCTTACGGTGTAGTATATACGGCTCATAGTCGTCTGGCGCGAACAACGTGTCATAGTCCACTTCAGAACCAGAGCTGTCTTCATCTTCTTGCTGTTCTTGTGGGTTCTGGAAAGTTAGAATATAAATTTTGGTTGTGATATTATTAGAGGGTTAGTTATCGGTATTACTGGCTTTAATAAGTATTTCTTAATGTAAATAGAATTCTCTAGACAAAATATATGTTTCTGCCTTCTGGGCAATGTTTACTTTTATCTCAATATCAAGTTAATTGTTTTGTTGTATAGGTTTTTGAGAAAATATTACCTAACCAGTGAAAGTCCAACTGACTTAAAGTGATTTTATTTAATGATTTCTTAGGTTTACGCAAATGTTACTCATTGAAATAAAACTATTATTTACAACTTTCGTGGTTACGGGGCAGACAGTCCGCCCCGTAGTGTAAAGTAATCGAAACGTCGGGATGTCAAAAATGTAAAAATTAAACCAAATCCGCGATAAAATCCGTAAATAATAGTTTTATTTCAGTGATTTTATTTCATGTTGTTTTTTAATCTTACTTCAATTCTTAAATAAATGCTTGTTTAAGGATTAAAACACAAACATTCATAACTGTAAATTCCAAAAAAAAAAAAACTCCAAATACCTGTCTAAACTCATGAGGTACATAACATCCATACACTTTGTGTTGGTCTCTCGCACGTTTCTTGGCCTCGCTGGAGACTCTCTCACCAGTCCCTTGGCCTTGTCTCCAACCCATGGCTCGGAGCATCTTCACTGCTGCTGTCTCATGGACGGCTTGGACTAACTGTTCGAGAACTGGTTCACCTGTGATGATTTATGTTTGACATTTTGATAGGAGCATATGTATTGGGATGATGGGTATTTCTTATGTATGTAATAACTATGTGTACATAATATTTACTGGTGGTAAGTCTCTCATATTTGATGGGCTGTCTGGGTAGGTATGACCGCAATGTTAATTTCTACCACCAAACAGCATTGTAAATGCATTGTTGTGTTCCAGTTTGAATTATTGTAGTAATGAATTATTGGACATAATGATCTTATGTTTCATTGTTGAAAGCGTAGTAGAAATTAATGGTATTTTTTGGGTTTGCTAATGTCCATGAGTATTTGTTTCACTCACCATCATTGACCAGGCAAATGGCCTGACCATCTCACAATTCATTGCAATAAAAAACATAAGTGCGAGTCACAAGAATTCATAGATGAGTGGCATCATTAATCTTCTGGAAATAAATTGTGTATATGCGGTACATCACGTCGTATTTCACAGCCATATCTGCCATAACTATCTAGTGATTCCACTTTCTCCATACATTTTGTTTTCAATAATTAACAGTAAATTTAGTATTAGGGATCAGTTAATTTTCAAATACATAAAAAAAGTAGTATCAAGATTTCTATGCCTTGTCTTTATCATACACATTTTTTCAGGTGCTAACTGATGCCACCCAGTATTTAATTCAAAAAAATTGTCATAACTAGTAATTTTAATTTACTATCATACCAGGTATAGGTCCATCATGATACTGCCTTGGCCGTGGCCTCTTCTGGCCAGAGAATTCATTGTGGGTCTGCATGTGTCGTGGTGCAATGCCATACTCCCCTCGGTCCTCATCATCCATGAAGTCTTCTGGTCTTTGACTCTGTTAGATGTGGGTGCAATTTGAATATCAAATGTTTGAATATTGAACATGAGTTCAAGTTGCAGATTATTAAATGTTGGTTCAAACATTGTCATTAAGTTTTGTCTTGTTGTATTATCATTTGAAATAATAATTACATGTTTAATAGTCAATTAAGTAATTAAAAAAGCCTCCAAGTTTGTTTATAATTTGATGAAACAAGTATTATTGTATAGCTACAATGTTTCATCAAAAAATATCTTGTATCACAAGATTGAAAAAATTACAAACTTCAAGTCCTTTAGTTAGTAATGGAACAGACTTAGGCATGTACAACAATCACATAAATATTTTCATTTCAATAGTTACTGGTTGAATTATTTGGACCTTAATTAAGGCAGCAGCAAATTTTCTGTGATTAAGGATAATATTCCTTTTAGCAATTAATTCATAACTTTCCATTTGCTGTTTGCCACCAAATATGCCCTAATTGAAAAACACCTATGATTTATACCAAAGAGGTTTTAAATAAAAATCTTACAGCAAGTTTCGCCTTTTCCGACCTCGAGCTCTTGAAAGCAGCCGGCGTCCATCCCTCGGCACTGCCAACTGTGTTTCCGAATCCAGCAGAAAATCCACCCGTAAAGGCGCCATGAAACCTCCTTCGACCGTGGTCATCCACCGCATATTGATCAGGCTGTTGCTGGTACTTCCTTTTAGTTGGAACCTCATCTAAAAAAAATAGGGACAAAAGGGGTCTATCGCCGTGACTACCAGGGCAGTGAAACTTCCATACATTGCCGTGCCTGAAAAACTATCCATACAAAGTGTCGCCCTCTTAAGTATCGGGAAACGAAACATTTAATATTTTGATATAAGTGGCGATAGATGTAGCTAGTTGTCAACAGTAAATAGAAAATATTACAAAGCCTTTATGCATAATATATAGACATATTTATTTAAATTTTAAGTAATAGTTATACTATATTAAATAAATAAAAAAAATATTAATAAATAATATTTAGTCGTATGGTTCCGTGAAACGAAACGTAAATGATGACGTATCGGATCGCGGCGGTGTCCAGTGGAACCAAGTTCAAAACTTTTAAACATTTCAGTTCACTTGTGACTTGTGCGTTGTGAGTTCACTTCAGTTTATTGTTTGCTTCGTAGTGTTTGGTTCTGGTTATTTGTTCCGTGCTTTATACGACTAAGGATTGTGCTAATTGACTCGATATCTGTTTTAAACGTCTGACCTTGCTTCTCCCCTGGACTCTGTTGATACCTTTACGATTTACCTACTGCTGTGTATACTGGACTCCGTTTTTGATATTTGATCGGGATTTTAAATCGTTTATAATGCCAAGAAAGTCAGCATTAAAGTGCTACTTTGGATGTACTCCTTTTGTAGGTAAGATTTTACAAGTTTCTTGTTACACCATTTTAATACAATAAGCATTTTTAGTGAACTAATGAAAACATAATATTATGAACCTTGAACTTTCAGGAAAAGCTCATCATTTTCCATCCCCGAATTACCCTTCTTCAGAAAAGTTTGCTCAGTGGAAAATGGTGTTGAGCGAAACGGATAAAGCAAAAGGTGATAATTATATTCACAACAACATACGCATATGCGATAATCATTTTGAGAAGTTTTATCTAACAAATATTGGTCGTCTCACTAAAAATGCAGTTCCAACATTGAATATTGGTAAGTGCTTTGATTTATTCCTGATAGCGATTAACACAATCACAGAATTCATCATATTATAGGTTTTGTTTTATATATAGTTTTATGTGTTTGTGCTTGTCCCTACTATGGCTCTAATATATCAAATATTTGAAGTTACTTAGTGTATAAATGTTTATATTTTACCAAGTATTACCACAGTATTGTGCACTATACTTAACTATTTCTCATATAATTGATGTATTAATTTTGATTTCAGCATCAACATCTATATCAACTTCAAATTTAAATTACATTGAGGCAAATGTTACATCTGATGTTCCAGAAAACACCCCTAGCCACGGTAAATATACAGTATAATATATTAAATGTAGAAAAATATGGCTAGACGATATTAAAAATAAAAAAATAGTAGAACTACAAAAACAAAAATTGTGATAAGCATTAGAATGTCAGTCTCAATTTTGAAAATATATTGTGTCTATTATTACTGGTTATTGATGAGAGGTTCTCAATGTATCACAATGTTTGTATAAGTTGTGTAAAAACCCAATAAGACCCTCTCACCTATGTGTAATTTGCTAGTTAGATTTGAAATACTTTTTTTACAAAAAATATTACTATTACTCATTTTCCCAATTCTCTTGATGTTGCTAAAGTCCATGAGGAAATTAACAGTAAGATTTAAGAATTTACCAGTAAGATAAGGGTTAATGCATTGTACTCTGGTAGCAATGAATCAAATGTGATATCTCTGTTACTACTATTTTTATTATAAAATGTTGGATACTAACTATGTGCTTCTTTTTAAGGGTCAACGTTTAAAGACAATGAACCAATTTGTAGCGATCAACCCGCAGCTACACCTCTTTCATATGATGTTGTCAACAAAGGTTAGTTTATGTATTTTTCTAATATTTATATAGCATGTTCCACTAATGTATTTCGCGGAATAAACTAGTGTTTTTACTATCGTACAATTCTTGCGCGAAGAATATGTTTCTGTAATTAATTATACACTTTAACATTTTTGAACAAAAAATGTTTTCTAATAGAAGTAAATAATGGCACCGCGGCACATTTCCATTACTTTCTATGACTTCGTTTGTTGCATTGTTTCATTTTGCCGACTTTATCTTATATGATGATGTTACTGCAAAATAGAAACAACGATAAACAATGGACTCAAAAATTTCTTTGTTTATTGAACCTTATAACTTCGACTCATTTTTATTTCTATAACGTCGTAAAGCATTGTTTCATTTTGCCGATTGTATATTATATGATGATGTTACTGCAAAATAGAAACAACGATAGACAATGGACTCAAAAATTTATTTGTTTATTGAACCTTATAACTTCGACCCATTTTTATTCTATAACGTCGTAATGCATTGTTTAATTTTGCCGATTGTATATTATATGATGATATTACTGCAAAATAGAAACAACGATAAACAATGGACTCAAAAATTTCTTTATTTATTGAATTTTATAACTTCGACTCATTTTTATTTCTATAACGTAAAGCATTGTTTCATTTTGCCGACTTTATATTATATGATTAAGTTACGGCAAAGTGTAAACAAACAAAGGACTCAAAAAGTGCATTGTTTATTGAATAAGATTACTTCGACCCATTTCTTGTTTTAACATATATGCATAAAATTTGAAACGAAAGCGTTGTAGCATTTTATAATGAAGTAAAAGTTCATTTTACTTACGTTAATGCATAATACAAAAATATGACTATCATAATATACTAGAATAATTTAAAAAAAACCTCTTTATGTTGCGCGTCCGATACAAGAACACAACTTATCATTGATTTTTACTATTTTTGGCACTCTGCTTGCATTAAAGACATGGGCTACATGGCCTTACCACTCTCAATTGTATTCTAGGTTGTTGAGAAGGTCCATGCTCTGCCAGGGAACGTATATGGGGCTGATACAGATACCGATATTAAATACATTAATATCCATATAAGAAGTAAAACTTGGCCTATTTGTTTGCGACGTATTGCGAAACGAGCATGCCATTCGCCTGGTGGTTAGCGATTCCGCCGCTCATAAATAGCAGCAAAAAGCTAAAGTTATTTGTTGGCAAAATTAAGCATTACACATTGTGATTTAATCTAAGAATTCGCAATGTTGTGTGTATGTTAATGTTACTGTTCTACAAAAATGTATAATACTAACAGCATAATATTTTCTTTCAAGGGTCAACATCTAAAAAAGACGTGCCATGTAAGAATCCAACAATAGCAAATCACCATATACAAGCTACAGTCAAAAGTAAGTATATATTTTGTTCTTAGCTGAAATATTAACTGGATCTAGAAGTATTACTTATCAATTACCTCGATGACGCAGTTATACTACGTTGTTGGTTGCAAAGCTGCGGTCTCGGGTTCGAATCCCAGGTTCGATAGAGTGATGATGGATTTTTCTTTGGATTGGATTAAATAATTTATACGTAGTTATTTTTCTTAAAAAGTAATGTACACCCATTCCTTAATTATAAAGAGGTAACAGTACTTAAGGGTTGAAATTATTATATTAGCAACATCTATGTACTTACCCCTATAACACAATGATGTTTAAAAAAATTAAAATTTATTCTCTGCAAAAGTAATATGCAACTTACATTTTATAAAGCGAAACTATAAATATAAGATATGTGCTAATTGTTGATACTTTTTCAGGCTGTAGAAATATACATGTGATGAACAAAAAAATATTTAATCAAAATACACAATTAAAGGTCAAACTTTTAAAATTAAGAGAAAAATGCAAGAACCTTCATCAAAAAGTTCGACAAGCTGCAAAAATATCACAAAACAAAGCATTTTTAAGAGCCGCTGAAAAATTACCCGAGCCTGCTGCAATATTTACTGGTATGCAACTAAGAAATATATCAACAAAATCAAAAGGACGACGATTTACCAATAAAGAAAAGATTTTGTGCCTAACAATATTCAAGCAAAGCCAAAAGGCTTACAAATTATTACAAAACTTGTTTGAATTACCTTCAAAACGGACGATCCAGAAAATTTTAAGTAAAGTTAAAATTGTGCCGGGCATAAATGATGTTGTCATTAAACACCTCAAAAAAGCAGTGAAAAAATTACCATTTGAAAAAAAATTATGCACACTCATATTTGACGAAGTAGCCTTGAGTCCTGGCTTATATTATAATAAAACATCAGATGAAATCATTGGTTTTGAGGATTTCGGTCTGCAAAAAACACCTAAGATTGCTGATCATGCACTTGTTTTTATGATTAAGGGTTTAAAGGGGAAGTACAAACAACCTATTGGCTTTACATTCTGCCAGAGTGCAACTAAAAGTGCAGAACTAAAAAACCTTCTTGTAGACGCATTAAAAGCTGTAGAAAGCACAGGTTTAATCGTAATTGCCACTGTATGTGACCAATCACCAATAAACATGAAGGTTATAAAAAGCCTTTTAAATGATACCAAAAGAAAATATTTAACAGAAGGCAAGGAGGTCAAAAGTTTAGCCTTTGAGTGCAATGGAAGAAAAATATTTCCAGTATTTGACCCCCCACATCTCTTGAAGGGTTTAAGAAACAATCTTCTTACTAAAGATTTACGATACATTGAAAATGGAGTCGTTAAATACGCAAAATGGGAGCATTTGGAAATGCTGCTGGAAGCTGATCCTGGGGAAGACGATATTAGGCTAATTAATAAATTAACAGCGAGTCATGTCGTCAAAGAAAAAATACCTAAAATGAAGGTCAAATATGCAGCCCAAGTCTTCAGTCAGAGAGTATCCGCTGCAATGAGATATTTAGCATGTAAGTATTTTTACCTTTATTTAGCGTAGGTGTCAAGATATTTGTTCATAGCAAGAAAAAAAATAGTTGGTTCTTTATTTTCAAAGACCTGAATAAGTAGACTTAATTTTAAAGTCAAATATCTCTAATACCAGTGTGATTCTAAGTTTGATGATACGAAAAAGCGACAATACATAAGCCACCTGGAAAAAGTAGTCAAATAGATCAAATTTTAAAATATCTTAATTATGCAATATTTTGAATGTGTTACATTGAATTAACTTTTTCAAATTTGATAAAAATATTTGGAAACGAATAAACTTTATAACCAACGCCCCTTTATCTTCGCCTTTATATGTAACGTAATCTTACAAGTCTTATTTTCGAGAATTTCAAAAGAGAATATATCAAGTACCGATGACAATAATTTATAAATTAGATGACACGTTATAATTAAGTTATAAAATTACTAAGTTTTTAAAAATATTTATATCCGAGTAATTTTGATACTTCCCTTATAAGATTATTTTTAAG
Organism: Hyles euphorbiae; assembly: GCA_023078785.2. NCBI lineage: Eukaryota > Metazoa > Arthropoda > Insecta > Lepidoptera > Sphingidae > Hyles > Hyles euphorbiae. The sequence continues at coordinate 7,873,811 of CM041048.1, forward strand.
ATTGTAATTTTGTCTTGTTGAATTGCACCCGCACACACCCTCTCTCTCTCTCTCACACACACACAGGTCTTTTGCCATCTGTAATAATTGTTGTCTTTCTTTCAGCTCACGATATCCTTTCCAAGGAATGTCTTGGAACAGCTGATTTGTTGCTGCTTGTAGACAAGCTTTTTGATTCTTTTAATGGCCACAGCTATGAAAATCACGAAAAGATCTACAAGAGCGCATTGAAAAGAAATTCACCACATTTTAAATTATGGGAAGAAGTACTGCCTATCATAAGGTCTATGCAATTTAAAGTGCAAAAAAAATTAAGCGATGGCACAACTTCGATAAAATTCGAACAAGTGCCATCGATTAAAAATTTTATTTCCAACATTAATGTCTATAAAGAAATGTTTTTATATTTAAATAAACAACACAATGTAAGTAGTTTGTTGACGAGAAATATAAACCAGGATCCATTGGAAAATTTCTTCTGTAACATACGAAGTAATGGGGTACGTAATACTTCACCAACTTGCTCGCAGTTCACAGCAGCTTTTAAAACTTTATTGATAAATAATTTAACTTCACCTCACTCAGTTGGGGCGAACTGCGAGCAAGATAACAACAAATCATTAAAATCGTTAAAAAGCTTACTGAAATTTAAAAAAAATGAAAGGGAACAACCTTCAGATAATATTAATGTGGATTCCGTATTAAATCGTTTCATGCAAACCTCAGACACAACATCAAACACTATAACTAAAGAAGCAAAAAGATATGTTGCAGGATATATAATAAAAAAAACTTTGCAGAAAATGTCTAAAAAATGTCACGCTTGTAGGATGAATTTAGTAAGCACAACACCTCCGAGTAATAAAGATTATATTTTACTAAGAGATTATACGAAAAAATCACTAAATTATCCATCGGAGGCGTTGTGCGAGTTTGTAGATGAGGTTTGCATGATAATTCAAGCAAAATTAAACGAGGAACCACATCAAAAAAATCTTAAGTTCATTATAAAACAAATATCAAATATATTTTGTAATATGTGTGCATTGTTCTCCTGTACTTCGCATAGAACAGAAGTTATAAATATAGTATTGGATAATATAATAAATATTATAATAAATAGCTGGTGCACTAACGTCAACAGACTACTAAAAGGCAAATCGAATATATGTAATAGTGATAAGACAAAAATACAAGCATTGAATTATTATAAATCTCACAATAAACGAAAAAAGTAAATCGGGAGTTTTATTTGAATAAAATTGGTGTCCTAAATATAAACCTACTAAGATATACACAAGCACCATCTAGGAGGCAGGATGTAATACTTGCAGCGCCATCTCTTATTTTGGGTACACTCGCGTAAATCAATTTTAAAACTTGAGTGGCGCATCTATCTCTAGTATAAGTGTATTATCTATGGTGACTACGCTCTGAATTATGTGTATGAATGTTGGGTATGTTGTTCACTTACCTTCTTCGTAAGGTTCTAATAATGTGCCATACCGAACCACATTTTCTTCGTCTGAATCAGAATCGCTCATGTTTTCTAAATTATAAATATTTTTTAATTTTTATTGATGCATTGTAAACAATGTGACAAATGACACTGACAGATTTACACAGTGACAGGTGACAGGTTATCAATTACGTTCCAATTTATAACAATTTGTTGATATTTTTAACATTAGAAGCGGTTGATTTTTGAACAAATTAAATTGAAATAAATTAAAATACTCATTTTTGCTTGATAAAATTATTAATCAGACTATCATTATTTTATCTATTGCAATAAATGGTTAGACTGTGGGTTAGACTAGCGTGCCGTTCACCTGATGGTGAGCGATACGACGGCTCATGAACAGTAATAAAACCAAACAAACCTTGAAGTACAAAGTAATGCTATTGTTATTTTTTTTTAATTGATTCTCAAAATAAAATATCCACTTACTTATTATGCTGAAGTAAGTATACAGTACCCGACAATCATTTATTTCCGGATTCTGCACTGTCTTATAGGAACTTGGGTTAATTAACAGATATAAAAAAAATCTTCCAATATGAGTTTATTCAAATCATGATAAGAATTCACAACCAATACACGAATTTAAAAAAATGTAACAAATATCACAGGTTGGAAAACATATAATTACGGTAAAATAAATTTATTTACTAGAAGCCAATATTGATAGTTTATACATTGTTGACTGTACATTAATATTGTACTTTTATTCTATTATTTATGTAGACTGCTTTCTTAATTATCAATTAAATATCACACGGGTGAGATTTCATACTCAGATTTATAAAATTAAATAATATACTAGCAAAGAGAGCGAAGACCGTATTATGAGAAATGCTTATACTTATTTAGCCTAAGTTGGCTAGATTAATTTATAACTTGATACAAACAACTATTGAAATAATTTATAACCGAAATGAGAAAATATCTCCATATGAAATAAGTCAATAACATTTAGTAATTTCAGTTTATGGCATCACTAGTTAAAAAAATGGAAAAAAATAAATTTACATAATATCAGTCAGAAGTTGTGAGATATTAATTTAGTTGTCTTCAATACATTACAACAGAAAATTTATCATTTGTTTCATCTCACTCCAAATCCCGCAGTTTTTTCATCACTAAGCATGTCGTTTATTACATGCTGTAATTTAGTCACAGTTTTAAATCTATCCTCACCATGCAAACAATCATGTAACAATCTAAAAAAATGAGGTTTCGAAGCATTTACTTCCTTCGGTATTGGGTACAAAAACCCATTATCTTCACTAGCTAATACGTAACAAGCTGCCCAAATATTATGGTCACTCAAGTGATGTCTACACATACTGTCTACAGAGAAGGTAAAACCAGGGCCAATTACATTCCTCTCATATCGTTGGTACCAGTTAGGCAGGTCGTGCCTCGGTGATATATGCTTGTCAAGAACAATAACGTCTTCTAGGTCTACAAAGGTGATCTCATCCTTGTCGTTAGCTACTATGTTGTCCATAGACCAGTCCATGAGGTAGAAACGGAATCTGGAAACACAATATAAACAATGTCAAATTTAAAACTTAAGAATAATTATAGACTTTGAAAATAACTAGGTTTATCATTGGCTTATTTTGAACTGAGGCTTGACCAGCACTATAGACATAATTGCTTATTTTAAACTTGTGATAGCATAAAAGCCTGAAAATAATATTTCAACACCTAAATGTTAAGCACCTTGTAACATAAATGGGCATTAAATATACTAACTTCTCATGCTTAAAAGTAAAGTCCATGGCGGCTTCCAATATTTTCCTTGCAAACTTAAGCTTCCGGTGCCACTCCACGTGGCCCAGTTCAGAAAGTGGTTCTCCCTCATAAGCCACAATTTCTAGTCTGCCACACACACCACCATATGCTGGTACTGGCCAACCTCTGGTTTTTTGGAGAACCTGAAAAGAGAGGAAAGATTCTTTAGTTATAGGTAGAGTAATTATTAAACTCATCAGTATTATTAAAAGATAGATACAGTTTTTTTTGTTACTCCAGCCCAGCAATATAACTACACTACAAATGATGGTAGACACATTGCTATAAAGAAAGAGTATTAACTACAACAAAAATAATCTGCAATTTAATATAACTATGCTTTGGAATTATGCAATTTTTCACATCAGTTAATAAGCAAGACTATGTAGGAAAGTAGGGTCTAGTACTGGCCAGAGCAACAAGACAACAACAGAGAAAACAAACAAGCAGTCAAATAAATTAACACATAAAAATTTTTACACACTCACCTGCAAAATTATAGGTTCTGGATTAATACTCAACATGGTCCACAGATTGATCATCTCGGCTTTATAATTGGCATTCCTATTATTTGTTATAGGTTGGACTAGATCAAAGAAACTGTATGCATACGGGCAAAGTATGAGACCCTTTCTAGGCTTTGTTTCAGGCGAACTTAAGTTATATCCTACTATGCTGATCATTTTATCTTCTACATTAGAAACATTTAACAGACTGATGGGTCTGCAGGTTTTTTTCAACTTCCATGAAGTGCATAGCTTTGAATCAAACTCTTTCAACTCCCAATTATGAGCCAATTTCTTCAAAACAACACGTCTGTCCGACCTAGTGTAACCATAGTATATATTTTTCGCATTAAAAATACTTAGCCACCCGTAGTTATTCTCTAATATAATCTGATTGGAATATAATTCTGGACACACAGAGATCCCGTAACAAGCTGGACAACGGTCCAAATCAGTTAAATTCATCACTCTGGGAGATTTTAAATCACCAAACAATAAAACCGATATATAAAAAGAAATAGCAAAGACAACTCCCATAAATAAAATGCGTTTACAAAATCTTCTACGTAACAACATTCTCGTGTATATTTTGTCATTCATTTTAGACGCAAAATAAAGGGAACCCATGTAAATTATTTACCAAAATAAAAAATAAACACCAACACATTACCTATTCATTGTAATTTTTGACAGTCCTAGAGTAAACGAGAGGCATACACCTCTACTAATTCAATGCTTAAATTACTAAATTATGTTACTTGGAAAATTGCCACTATCGATTGCTCAGTTGACCTTTCACCTTCTTACGAACTTGGCAGTATGGTCTTTGACCTTAGCTCGTTTCTTGCGGCACGTTTATTTATTGCAATGAATGGCGAGACCATAAAGAATTTAGAATAGTAATACGGTAGGCGAGACGAGCATTCTTTATTCTTCAATCATTGCATTCGCCTGATGTTAAGCGATACGAGTGATACGACCACTCATGAATAATAGAAAAACCAAGCAACATTATGAATCACAAGGCAATGCTTGGCATACCACTGCACTCGCGATCCTGAGAAATAAGTTGTCAAGTCTCATTACGTGCAGTAGTTACTCTGGCCACAATGTCCTTCAAACCGGAACACAATAGTGCATTTACATTACTGTTTGGCGGAAGAAATAGACATTGCCGGAAAAAATTAAAATAGGTACCACCACCTACCCAAGCGGCCTCTCACATGTGATAAACCTACCGGCTACCACCAATAAAAACGTTCATGTATTATATGTGGAGATTTGTTAATAGCAATATGATTACCTTATATTTAAGTTCTACACATATTTGTATTAGTCTGTAAGTCTTCCTAAAAATAAAAAAAATATGTAAAAAATTGTCATTGCTTCACATCGTGTCGCTTTGTGAAAACACTTTTTTAGGTTCCATAGAAATACTAGCGGCCCGACCCAGCTTCGCCTGGGTGCATATATTTTTTGATTCCACTCCACACCAAATATATGTTGTGTTTCGTATAATCTCTTGAATACATAAACTTGACGTAGCTATCCTACTGTCCGGCCCAATCCCATTACATCCGCCTGTTCAGTCTCTTCCCAATCCATCCCGTCCCTTCTCTTTATTATCCATCCCGTTTAATAACGTGCATTTACATTTCGTCCTAACAAATCTGTCAGCTATCCCACCCCTCTCCCGTACCTATTTTACTTTATGTCCCTTCTCTCCATATGCATCCATATACATAAACATATAAAGAGAAACAGGAGACCGGCTTCGTTCTCATCCCTACTCCGTGCTGTTTACTGGGTCAGAAGTGACACCTGTAGATAACTGGCGGGCATAACTAATTAAATGACGATTGATCAGTTTTCGACCGGAGAGGAAAAATGATTAAATTACTAAAATGGCTATTAAAAAATAAGGGTTGATCGTAGAAGGGTGAAAATTGAGGATCGTATGTATTTTTGTATGTTGTATCATAAAAAATAGAAATTAAAAATTTTGTCTAAAAAATAAAAGAAAAAATTTAGGGGTGGACTACCCCTAACATTTAGGGGGATGAAAAATAGATGTTGGCCGATTCTCAGACCTACTCAATATGCTCACTTTCATGAGAATCGGTCAAGCCGTTTCGGAGGAGTATGGCAACGAAAACTGTGACACGAGAATTTTATATATTAGAAGATAACAAATCCTAGTTTCTCTTTTTTTATTCGTATACTATATGGACTACATCTTTACAAAACTTTTTTATTAAGTAAAGTAAGTTTAGTGGATTAATCTTTTCAGTCATAAATCAGCATTATTGACTCAAATCACATGAGACTTCCCTTTTTTAAGTTATTGAAAATTCTTCATTAAAACATTTAAAAGTTTAAACATAGATATGGGTCAAAAATTCTAATACAATCAATAAATGAGATTAAGAGCAAGAAAATAAAGAACGAAATATTTTTATATGTGAAAAGAACTGCGTAAAACGGTAAACTGAGCTCATAAATATTGACGCTGTCAATTTACTGTCATCTTCAGGTACTTTTGCATTTTGCTGACGGTACAAAAAATAATAATAAAGCAAAGCAAATGTTAATCGATACATGTAAATGACCACAGTATTTCCAAATAATATCAATATTATTTTAGGTTATGTTAAAACCAGTGCCCAGTGTGTTTCTAGAATCAGCTGTACAAAATGAGTTATATTTCTTATATTGTGGACAATTATACTTTGAGCATCTACAATATTATCGGTAAGTTTTTCTTTTATATTTTATTAGTTGAACATTTTCCAATTATCAGTTCCGTTAAGTATTTTCTTTGCCTGGTCGCGTTTATCAAAATAGTACTACCGACTACGTGTTTTTGTAATATCGTCTATGCAAAGGATTTACGGGGACTAAGGACAGCAACTAGCGGAAACATGATGCAATATCGTACGAGCACCATGTGACAAAACATGCTATTTGTGTTTACATTTTTTTGTTCATAAATACCAAAACAGACTTAACTCCTGAGAAAATCTTGTGTTTCATGCTATAAATACATTTTTGACTGAGAATTCCTTATCACTGATAAGAATACAACTCTATCAAATCATTACATCAAAGGTAATAGTAATCATAATAATGTGTCATTTTGAAAAGATTGAATAATTTCTTAAGTTTGGTGTAAAGAAGAATATGTTAATAACTAATTTTAGTAAACAATATATAATATTTTTGGTATATGATAGTGCAGTTTTTACTTGCTTTATATTAGTTTCACTTGTATGTTTGTTTGTTACCAACTCCTTTGGGTGTTATTTTGACCCATTTTAAATGGGCGGATTTCATTAAAGCTTTATAGATTTGTCGAGGACCGATGACAATACCATAATTTAAGCAGTATGTGACATTACCTTATCTAGAAATTTATTTATTTGAAAAAAAAAAGTTATACACAGCTATCTTCCAAGATAGCCATAGATAGAAATGTTTAGTCAAAACAATTAAATAACAGTTTAAAAAACTAAAAATACACTCTTTAATAAATTGACCCTACTAATGTCCGAATACTAGAACGCTATTCAAATAATAAGTTGCTTGTAGGAGCGTACGGCCCACTTAGCCAGTACATTTAATCGGGAGTAAGCACCATTTATATTTAAGTTGCGTTCCAGTATTTTGGGCATAACAAAATATAAATTATTGTAATGAGTGTAAGATTAGAAAATAGAGTGTAATACATTCATTTTTATTTTTATTGTAACAAAGCGTGAGGTGCTTTAGTCTCTCCTTTCCTCTCCTCACCCTATCTTATAACAATGATATTGTGAAGATTTTTGTGTCTCCATGAAATCTACTTTTTTGTGTATGGAAAAAAATATATAATTGCAATCCAGGCCCAAAGTTTTGGAGAAATTAATTTGAAATCCAATAATAAAAAAAAGAATTTACCTCTATGCATAAAATGTGATGATAGTAAGTTTATTTTATACAAATCCGTCACCTGGGATAAAAAAAGGAAAATGTTTAAGGATAAACCGTAAAAATACTGAAATATTTTTTTAGTAGTATTGGTATCAGGATCAGCATTATTTTTACCAATACTATGAATAGGCATTCTCCCTACCTCACAATTTGCTAAATGTTGCTTATAAGAATGGAACACTCTGAATAAGTTAAAAAAATGTGGAATATTCCACAATTTAACGTCATTATACTGGATTAACCTTGAACCCTAACTCCATTTGTGTGTACGCGTAATGTGTGAATATTTTGTTGTATCAGTTTACAACAATTTACTATGTTGTTAATACTCGGGTAGCAACATATTATGTAGGTAAATTGTAATTGTTGTAATATAATATGGTTAATGTTGTTGCAGTTTATTTATTTATTTTATTAATTTTCGTACACTAATGAAATTAAAAAATAAAATACTCTAGGCCATCTCTTAGTCCTTTTGTTTTTTTTTTTCATATACTAGTAACTAGGAAGTTTTATCAAAGAAAGCCAAGTGTGCTCTGTTTGTTAATAATCATAATAAATTTAAAAAATTAAAAAAGTAATTAAAAAATAGTCGAAAACTTTTACAACATAGACATATTTTATGATAGCTCGAACCTTGGGAAGTGTGACCATTGGCAAATAAATGTTAATTTTGGATTCTGCGATGTAACATTTTGATACTGTAGAAGTAAAAATGACTTTATATACTGGTTCAATAAGATACTAACACAGAATTTTCTGGAATATAACGCATAACTCAATCAAAGCAGTGTAAATGCACTGTTGTATTCCGGTTTGAAGGTCATCATAGCTAGGGTAACTATTGGATATATTAAGATTTAACATCTAATGTCTCAGGACGACGAGCGCAGTGGAATGTCAATCATTACTTTTAATTGAAGGTGTTTCCATTAGACGAACGTCATGCTTGTCCAGCCATTCTTTACAATATAAACTAATTCAATAATATACTAACAAATAAATATTTTCTGACATATGACGCGTAACAGCGAACTTTTACTGCTGCAGGTCAGACATATTCTGTATAGAAATAATACAGGCGCGTGTGTAAGTTGGATACGCGATTCCTATTTAAAAGTTAAGTATCATATACTTCGATCAAGTATACTAGATACAAGGATCGGAACAAAATCACACGTCAAAAGCATATGTTGCTCATACATAAATACATTTGAATTTCGAACTACGAGACGTAGCAAAAGTGTTAAATTATAATCAACTTCAAGTAACAATAAAATTAATTCCTTTAAATTTGGATTTAGGTATTATAGTTTGGAGTTTGGACCATACTAAATTCAAACAAGAGCACATGCTTATTTCTGCTCTTATTTCTCTTCCCGTTTTTTAGGCCGTTACTTATAAACTTGTATATATTTGATCGAAGATAATATAGCATTTTATTCTTTTATTTGAATTTTACTTATTGATCTGTTTGCTTTTCGGCAAAGGCAAATCAACCTTTTCTACTCGTTTCTTTCTTGAGCCTCTGTGTTCCATTTCTTTCACCTGCGTTTAGATTTTTTTCCCGGTACCGTAATATTTCATATAATTCGTAGTACTTATTTATAATTCTTTATTATAAAAAAGCTAAATATAAGTAGGTAGGTGCAAATGGGGACATTATCTGTCATGGCGACCACTTGCACTTTAGATTGGAATAATAGGAGAAGGAAACCCAAGATAATTATTTAAGAAATATATGCATTGGCAGAAAGATAAGTAGTTTATTATACCGCAAACGTACGGAAAATAGTTTTTTATCTATCCCTATATTATTAGCCCACATGTACATTCCTTTGCTGGTTAGGGACTCCTCTACGATTGAGGTAAACATTGGGTCCACCATTATCGTGGGGAAATATCAATTCTTGCTTGTTTTCCCACGATATCTCCTCAAAAATAAGCTATAAATAACCAAAAAGGTAGGTGTTTGTTACCTTATTTTGCTTAATATCAATGATTTTAAGATTTGTTAGTAAATAAATAAAAAAGTGTATTCATTAAACAAATTGCGTAACAATTTCTTAAAACTAAATAAACATAAATAAATATACCTAACAGTCACATACATAGTCCTGACCGCACACTAAAATCGAGGTTTGTGTCGTGGGTATCAGGAACTACGAGAGGCTTTTCGGTCTCACAAACAAAGCCAGACCAGAAACAAATATGTACCTGTGGTTCACTCAAGTATACTTTGCACTGAAAGAAAATCATAATCATAGAAAATAGCGTTACATCATGTGTGTGTATAATATACATAAAGACACATCCTATCTCCAGGCTTGTCACAGATAAAATATATCTTCGGATCGTTGTATTCTAGTTTATGTATGTTGGTGATTTCAAAACCACACAGCAGTGTAAGTATCGTTTTCTCAAAAATTGCGTAAAGATTACTTAGATATGCGGTTGAAGAAACATATTTTGTAAATGCTTACAAGTCCTGCAATGTTACTCTCAGTTCTAGAGCAGTTTAGCAGTAAGCTTATTATACATTAAACATCATAAATTCACCTAGCAGTCATATTCATAATCATATTACAATTTAAACAGACTAAGACACTTGGGTAGTGGGTAATCGGAAACATCGAGAAACTTTTCGGTCTCGCAAACACTCAAAGCAGGAACAAAAAAAAAGCGTGGGGTGTTTACAACTTTTACTTATCCTCCTGCACCCCACGCTTTGTAACAGTAAAATTTATGTATTTTACTCCATTTTCTTATATTAATTATCAATTATTTTTACTTTTATAGTTGGATATCTTAAGTGCGTGGTGGCCTGTTGGTAAACGGACTAGACGCGGCTGCCAACATGTTCTCGGTGGTCGCGGGTTCGAATCCCAGGGCACACCACTGACTTTTCGGAGTCATGTGTGTATTGATAGTCAATCACCACGCACTAAAACGGTGAAGGAAAACATCGTGAGGAAACCTGCATACCATAGCGATTCATAAGAATTTCTATGGTATGTAAGTCTGCCAACCCGCACTAGGCCAGCGTGGTGGACTAATTATGGCCTAACCACTCTCAATCGTATTCTCGATTGTAGAGTAGTCAGTAGGCCCGTGCCCTGCAGTGGGACGTATATGGGCTGATACAGAGTTGGATATCTTATTAAAGCGTGTATTTTTAGGTTTTAAAACTATTTTTTTTTTTTTGATTCTAGGATATAAAACAACCAATTAATACCTACGTGAGGTTTCACACGCGTCATAACACGACATCAAAGAAATATAAGGTTGGAAACCTATTAGAGTTGACTCAACCCGTCTCGATCCTTCTGCGCCTTAAGTGTGCTATTGTCAATTGTTTCATAATAATGTTTCTACGTGTTTCAAACACTCCATTTATTAGTTCGGATAATTAAATACGTATATTAATTTCCCGCGCAAAGTGACACGGAACTTGACGTCTGTTTACGCGCCAAAAATGGGATGCGTTCATGTCTGTTTTGAATATTGTCGCCAGGATTTTGGACATTTATTTAAAAATAAAAAATGAGAGTTGATGAAAACACAGTTATTTAAACATTTTTTTGTATTAATCTGGGTTCTTTTTAAGAGGGTGGCAAGTAGCCAATGTATATTTTTGGCTGTTTTTTACGAGTTTCTTTGCCTCTGTTAAGTAAAATCGACAAAGCATATAAAAATAAAGTTCGTTTAATATCATTAGAAAATGAATTTATTACCTAACAAAATAATTAGAATTATAATTTAAACTGAAACTGGTAGGTTCAAGGTAAATATTTGAGATCAGTCAACTTCCCGTCACCGAAGTCCCTTGATATGACAATGCGCGGAAACAGTATCTCGATCAAAGTACAATATGTAAATATATTTCCACGAATTTTGGTTTATACAAAAATTATTATTCGTGGCAAACCCACATTAATTATAACACCTGTGAAAACAAATGGATTTCTGTGGCTAATTACATCGCCTGTGAAAATAAAATTAAAGACAGTCTCTGTGGCACAGTTTGTTAGACGCTAAGCCGCTGTAACACGAGGGACCGCGGGTTCGATCCCCGCACAGAGACAAATATTTGTTTGATTCACAGGTATTCGTTTCGGTTCTGGTCTGGGTGTTTGTGAGACCAAAAAGGCTCGTAGTTTCTGATACCCACGTCACAAGACTCTATCTTAATGTGGGGTCAGGATTATATATGTGACTGCTGGGCGTATTCATATTATTCTTGATGCAAATAGTCAGTAAAATTAGCTTTTGAATTTATATCTTAGTTATACTACAAACGCTCCCTCAACTCAAATAGTACCTTTTTTATTTATTTTGTCCTAAATAGGCTTTAATATACATTAATTACCATAAAATATGAAATGCTTTAAAAAATTGAGCTCATCACTATGTGCCGCAGTGTTTAGTAATGAATGAAATTTGTAATGAATTCTTACGACCATTTTCATAGACATTATGTAGATTTCAAACCTATTTTGGCCATCGAATGTTTTGTCTTCTTCGCTCTAACTGAATTCAAAAGTCGTTCGAAAGGGACAAAACATAACCTAGCAATATAACAAAACCTAGAATAGTTTTAAGAACTGTGTATGAATAAGGTTGTAAATGAATTACTCCTGTTTATGGGCAACCGTGTTGCTTAACGCCACGCGATCGCCTTGCTTCTCTCGTCATAAAAAAAAAAAAATTCCAGAAATCTGACTTGGCGCGTTTACCTTTCAGCCGACAGTATTGTTTATTAAATGATAATTAACATCCGCCATATCTTGTAAACATTAGATAAATATGTAAGGGTCAGCAATTGCTTTCATCGTCGCCATTCGTTCTTTAGCCATCGAGCAAGGCATACGTTATAATTGACATGCATCTCTCGTATGCACTGTAATCGCGCGGTCGGGCAGGTTATCATTTCTTTTTAAAGTTTTTTTATAAATCGTCGAAATGGTAAAGGAACAGTGCGCCGCGCGGCCTGTCAAGGCTTTTATAATGAGTGATTTGCTGAAGAAGTTTGACTACGAGACCACGAATGAGTTTGTTCAGCTAGCCATTGCAGTCGTCGGGTTCTACATGGGAATCATTTATTGTACGTATTCTTATTATTTTTTGTTTGGAATTTGTCTTCGATTTGTGCAGTGCGACGGATTAAAATTGTTTGTGGTCCCGGTGTTTGCAAATTTCTTGTTTTGTAAACACAAATCGTTTATTCATCATAGTTTCTATACAAGTTGAAAAAACTTAAAAACATGTTAAATAAAAATATACCCTTAATTCAGTTCCTAGGTTAGGAAATTAAATTGAAAAGAACGGAATTTCATATTTCTTAATTTGTCAAAAAGACTATAGTTGTTTGACTGTAGCAGTTTAGTTATTAAAATAATATTTCACATTTTTATGCAACACCGATCATTGTTTTTTTTCTATGATACATCGTAATTACATGTTATGGAAAGGTGATAACAACATATTACCCTTAAAATTTGTTTAATATATTTATTAATTATTGCATTTTACAAAACCCCATCTAATAATAAATGAGACACAATAAATAACCACAGAATTCAAAGTCTAGTTTCCTCAAATATTGCAAAACATTCACCAGGAAAACCACATCTACTGACATACTTCCATTATGTTACACTAGAGGGAGTTAGCTAACAAAACATACATCACGCCTTTTCCCCAGGTTACATAATTATATAGCCTACCCCAGGCAGAGATGCTACCAGGAAATCCACGTTTCGCCTACGCTATATGATAGGGGGCGAGCCTATCGCCATAGAGTGAAAATTCCTGACTCCGCTAGCTAGCAAAACGTTTGTAACAAAAGAGGTCGGTACTGAACCGCAATTTCTATTTTCGTCTCTGTCACTCGTAGGTAGGAACACTATCTTCCCTTTCGGTCTGCTAATTTGCCGCTTGCTAGGACCCCCGCTATAGTTTCGTTGGCTATGGCTATAGGGTATTAGGGTTATATTTATAGAAACTTCGAAACCGGCTTGGGTAATGCCAAGCACTCTTTAAACACGACAAAATTATAGTTTTAAAATAAGCTCTGTATTTGTGTTACGAGGCCTACGATTAAGTGCAATAACTGTTATCCTTTATTCTTAATTTAAATATTTGAACTGTTAATTCTTTGTCAAATCGACGGATATTTGGCACCTCTGGGATCTGTTTCATAAGTAGTGTAACAATATAAATTTGGTAACCTTCCGACGCTTTGACAGAACTGTGTATACCGATTACCAGCTGGGCGACTTCATTTAACTCAGCCTTGCAAAATCACTTAACCAATGTTATTATTAATCAATTATTATTATTATTAAATGAATTGCTCAGAATTCAAATAAGCTGAGATTCCTGTGTAATCACTGTATTGTAAAGTTATTTTGAAAAGAGCAACGCCTGAGTTTCTTGCCCGTTCTTCTCTGACGAAAACAGCCTTGTGAACCGAGTGTTAGTTATAGTATTTTATGGGTTCAATGAATATTTTCGATGTATATTCTATTCACATGGCAGTGTTCATAATATGAGGGATTATTTACTTTATTGAACTAACTATGACATGCCAATTTAATTTTAAAAAGTTAGAATTTCTTTGGACTCTTAGATTGTGGATCAGCGGTTTTGATTACTCATAAAAAAAGAGAATAAATACATCCAAAATAAATAAATAAATAACACCCAACAGTCACATACATAGTGCTGACCCCACACTAAGATCGAGTCTTGTGTCGTGGGTATCAGGAACTACGAGAGACTTTTCGGTCTCACAAACACCCAGACCCGAACGAAATATTTGTGGGCCGCACAAACATTTCTCTCGGTGCGGGGATCGAACCCGCGGCCTCTCGTTTCACAGGCGGCGTCTAACCAACTGCGCTACGGAGGCTGTCAAACAAATTGCCCAACAATCACAAACATAGTCCTGACCGCACACTAATATCGATTTTAATGTCGTGGGTATAAGATACTACGAGAACTTTCGTTCTTACAAACACCCACACCAGAAACAAATTTAATACCCGTGTTTCACACGAACCCGTGGCCTCACGTTTTGCAGCCGGTGTCTAACCAACTGAACCACACAGGCTGCCTCTGTAAAAAAGACGGTTAGTTTTTTTTTAATCCGCTGTAGTATTCCTCCACATTTTTATTAATTTGAAATCCCTTACTGATTCATACATCTTCCTTGATGACTTCGAACCATCTCGAATATTTTCAACAGATAACTATAATGCATTGATATACAAAAAAAACCCTATAATGGGTGTTATTTAACGAAATTAAACGGATGGAGGGAAGCGAAGGAGGTATAGCTTGGTAAAAAAGAGCCTGTTTTAATGAGGGCGGTAAGATCAAATTTAGTAATAACATGGCAACCCGATATACTACGACGGAAAATGTTTAAATACTTCTCATTTTTAGAAATAAATAAAGAGACTGTAAATAACAATTATTGTTTACAGTTTTAATCACAATAAAAACAAGAACCTTACGAAAATGTATAGAAATACCTAAGTATAAAATAATTCAACCAACACAATGACATTTTATTAGTGTTGCCATAATTGTATTCCTTTAATGCCAATTGTCACCGCATCGTACTCTTTTTTGCCAAGCTATAGGGATATACATATGCATAAATCAATTAAATAACTACGCATGAAGTATTGTACATATTGACCGCATTTAAATTACATAACTTCAATGTGTGTCAATAGAGTACCGAGTCGACAGTTTTATGTATTAATCCGAGTCAATCGTTTGTATGATACAAAATTTTGTAAAATTAATTAGATTGAAGAATAGGTTTCAGTGGAATAGATTGTTAAGATGGGGGTCCGGTTCGAAATATGCGATTTTGTGACATATGAAAATATTTGAATTATTTTGAAAATCTAAAAATAATGAGTGTATATTTATGGTATGGTTATAAAAATAACTTTAAACAGGTGTTTGATAAAAACAAATATAATGTTTATTTATTCTCTTAAACGTAATATAGGACCTTTTTTTTTCTTTTTATTGCAATGAATGGCGGACAAGCATGCCATTTGCCTGACGGATAGCGATCCGAGCGCTCATGAACAGTAGCAAAATAAACAACACCTTGAATTACAAAGCAATGCTTCGTATTCTAATGCTCGCCATCTTGAGACATAAGATGTTAAGTCTCAATATTTCCAGTAGTTACTCTGGATACAATGTCCTTCAATCCGAAACACAACTGTGCATTACACTAGTTGTTGGGCGGGAGAAGTAGAAATTGCGGTGGTACAGACGGCTTGTCACATATGAGGGACCTACCACCAGTAATGCCGAATATTATCCATCAAATTAGTTGTATGTATCTGCTTATATGTAGCATTGCACGTTGCATGGCCTAGTGCGGATTGGCGCTTTTAAATCAACGGTGAAGGATATCAATAACACATGACGACACTTATCTCTCCTTGCTGTAATTTGAGCCCAAAAAAAAAACAACAACATTCAGTCGAATTGAAAACCTCCTTTTTTGGTGTTCCGTAAAAAAATAACTTGAAACTAAAACGGTATGCAAATACATTTGGGACTATGGCGGGATTTCCGCCATCGTGTAAAATGTTTCTGCCACCAGCAATAACTTTACAGATTTAAATTATACATACATAAACTCACGCCTTGTTCCCAGAAGGGGTAGGCAAAGGTGCCAGGGCACCCACATTTCGCCTTGTATGTTCCGTCCCACAATGTGATAGGTGGCGAACCTATCGCCATATCGGGCACAAATTCCTGACTCTGGGCTGATACTGAATAGAAAAATCCAATATCACTTTGCCCAACCCGGGATTCGAACCCGAGACCTCAGCTTTGTAACCGTATCGTAGTACAACTACGCCACCGAGGCAGTCTTAAATCAATAAAAAAAAACAACCAACAATCACTAGTCCTGACTCAGCACTAAGATTGGGTTTTGTGTCGTGTATCAGGAGCTACGAGAGACTTTTCTGCCTCGCAAACACTTATATTAGATCCGAAACAAATATTTGTGGACACAAAATATATTTGTTCGGAGATCAAACCTGCCGCCTCTGGTTTTACAGTCTGTATGTAACCAAAAGCCCCAAGGAAGCTGTTAACACGCATTATTTTATCTTTGTCCATGGCATATTACCATAATTTACAAATAAAAACTATACCACAAAAAAACATATAATATTATCGAAATCGGTGTCCTTTGTTACTAACAGGAGAACCTCTGTCTACCCCTTCTGGGGAGAAGGCGTGAATCGGTTATGAAATAATTTCTTTGCATGCAACCGATGTTATCATCTGGGTATTCATAACACATTTATCACACAAATAACAATTTTTATTTACGTTATCTCTTTCACAGGCCATGTTTGAACCATTGTTTTCATAACATTCTGGTCATTTTCAATGTCACCGCAGTTTGGCACAATTGAGAAATTTGTTTATATGTAAATTGGAAATAAGCCGTTGTGTTTGTGTATTTTAGGGCCATTTTAATAGTAATAATTATAAACACAATATATTATCTCGTATTAAGATACAAATATTGTATAATGGGAATTAGAAAATACTAGTCCTAAATCAGCCAACATAAAATGATTTATTTATAGATTACACATAGGAGAATTGTGATGCGTGAAACTAAACTGCAATCTTTTCGCCTACGAAAACTAAGCTCTACAACTACGCTACGTGGGCTTCCATACATGGCATTATGGGGGATGCAAACATCTTATAATATGTAGTTTCCTATAATTTGGCCAGGGACACAAGAAATTTAACTTTCTATTTAATTTTAACCCGATTACCCCTTGGCGCAGTGGTTGATAGCCACCAGTGAAATAGACGCTGCAGGTTTGGTT
Source organism: Hyles euphorbiae (assembly GCA_023078785.2). Lineage (NCBI taxonomy): Eukaryota > Metazoa > Arthropoda > Insecta > Lepidoptera > Sphingidae > Hyles > Hyles euphorbiae. Next base: position 7,891,489 of record CM041048.1, read on the forward strand.
TCTGCGCAAAGGTAAATATTTGTGTGGGCTACAAAAAAATGATTAAATTATGGATATTGTGAAACCAAAAAGTCTCTCGTAGTTTCCGATATCTTTGACAGAAAATTATTGACTGTGGGAGTCGGAATGTGTAAACCACTGTCGGACAAATATATTTACATATTGCCAAGAATACTTACAAAAAGTGATTGTATAAACAAATAACATTCATATTTAATATAGGTTCAATAAAGAGGTATTTGTGAGACTCAGACCACAGGTTATCCAAGTTAAAGAATAATCTAGTTATAAGAGCTCTTCTTATTTACAACTAGCTGTACCCGCGACTTCGTCCGCGTGGAATTTAACAAAAAAGTTAAGTCGTTTATTTAGTTTTTTTTTGTTTTTGGATTTTTATTTCAAGTATCATTTATTTTCAGTTTTTTGGATTAGCTTTATTGAAAAATTGCGCATGCGCGTGAGCTGCGCGCGGTACTGGACAGTACTTGGGCATTGCAACATAACTTTATTTTTCTAAAATAAAGGATTTTTTCTAAAATAAATGTAGCCTAAGTTACTCAGACAGACAAAAAAAATCTAAGATCATTTTCGTTATAGGTATCGTGTATATAACGATATCTAGTTGGACATTTTCTTTAATTTTCTCTTTACAAACAGACACTTCAATTTTATTTATATGTATAGATTATGTGATTTACTGTCGTCATTTTTAAAGATTCTGATCTACGGCATCAAAGAAACTATAATAATTAAATAAAAAAATATGTTTAAATTATTTTGAATCATCAGGATTGGAAATATTGTGCGAGGTACATGTTTCTTTATGCGACTACTAGATGTCGCTCTCTACCATTTAATGGGACCACGTCACTTAACGCATAGGTATATGATAATTAATATAAAATATAGGTATATTAATTATTATTATTATTATATTTGAATTTGCAATTGATTGGTTGAGGCACCGACCTCAAAAAATATATTGGCCAATATGCCCAATATTTTTAAAATTAAATTAATAAAATGTAAATATTTTAGATTTATTTTCTCACTTTAATTAGTAGTTTGAAGGTATAATTATTTTCTTTTTTTTAATTCGATTAAAAAAGAGTGGGTAAAATATGATGTTTAATCGCTGTTACTTAATAGTAATAATATTAGTCCATAAATTAGCTAATTTTGGTGTATATTGTCAAGGTATTCTGTGGGGTAATCTAGAGGGATAGTACTAAACAAAATTATAAAATAAAACACAAAGTCGCGTGTTTTACATAACTTAATAAATATTTATATAACCTAATTGTTTTCTTTCTCGAACAAAGTTTATAATGAAAACATATTATCTGTATGATAAACATACAAACGGGTTGAAGGACACATTTCATTAACGAATATGTTAATGTTAAAATGTACAGGGTATAATCAAGAGTACGTTTTTTTTGTGATGTTTTCAATATCATCGTGTTTGGGTGAACCCATAGTTTATGCTAAAATAATATAAGCCCTTGCGTACAATACCGTATGTAAAATCAAAAGGATGTACACTATTATTTACTAAAAAATGTGTATTTATCACCCAAATACGATAACACGCCACTTTCCATAATAATGAGTAACATAAGTAAAAGATAAATTAACACTCATTTGCAGATGTTAAAATGAGTACTTATATTGAATATTTTGATACATATTAGTAGTAGCATCAGCAGGACACGGGCCAACACTATAATCCAGAGTTTTATAGAGAGTGGTTACGCCATATAGTCCACCACGCTGGCGTAGTCCGGGTTAGATATATGTATAAAGAAATTAAAATAATTGTTTGACTATATTACTATCGTGATAAAACTAAATGTCTTTAAAAGCTGATTAAAACCGTCACTCTTGTAATGTTAGATCATTCAGAAATTAGAAATTTCATAGTATTACCGTGTATTTTATTACATACATACATAAACTCACGCCTTTTCTCCAGAAGGGGTAGGCAGAGGTGCTGGTTGCAACCAGTACACCCATGTTTCGCCTTGTGTGTTCCGTCCCACGATGAAATAGATATGCCTATCGCCATATCAGGCACAAATTCCTGACTCCGGACTGATAATGAATAGACAAATCCACTATAATTTTGCCCGACCCGGGATTTGAACCCGACACCCGAGCTTTGTAATCATACCGTATTACAACTATGTCGCAGAAGCAGTATTTTATATCTGTATCTGTATCAGCCCATATACGTCCCACTGCAGGGCACGGGCCTCCTCTACAATCGAGAATACGATTGAGAGTGTATTTTATATAAATATACTAGCGGCCCGACCCAGCTTCGCCTGGGTGCATATATTTTTTAATTCCAATCCACACCAAATACATGTTGTTTTTCGTATAAACTCTTGTATGCCTAAACTTGACGTAGCTATCCTACTGTCCGGCTCAATCCCGTCTCATCCGCCTGTTCAGTCTCTTCCCAATCCGTCCCGTCCCTTCTCTTCATTATCTATCCCGTTTTATAACGTGCATTTACATTTCGTCCTAACAAATCTGTCATCTATCCCAGTCCTCTCCCGTACCTTCGATTCTATTTTACTTTATGTCCCTTCTCTCCATAAACATCCATATACATTTTATATATAAAATAGGAATGATTAATAGTTAATATGAGAGTTACACTGAGATAGCAAAATAATAATTGTCAACGTTACTACTCCACTTGATGCATAAACAATAATGATGGCCGACAACTGTGTGGGGAGTGAGGGAAGTCTTATTGTGTGAGGGAAACCGGAGACCGGCTTCGTTCTCATCCCTAGTCCGTGCTGTTTACTGGGTCAGAAGTGACACCTGTAGACAACTGGCGGGGATAACTAATTAAATGACGATTGATCAGTTATCGACCGGGGATGAAAAATGATTAAATTACTAAAATGGCTATTAAAAAATAAGGGTTGATCGTAAAAGGGTGAAAATTGAGGATTGTATGTATTTTTGTATGTTGTATCATAAAAAATAGAAATTAAAAATTTTGTCTAAAAAATAAAAAAAAAAATTTAGGGGTGGACTACCCCTAACATTTGTCATTTAGGGGGATGAAAAATAGATGTTGGCCGATTCTCAGACATACTCAATATGCTCACAAAATTTCATGAGAATCGGTCAAGCCGTTTCGGAGGAGTTCGATTACGCACCCCGTGACAGAAGAATTTTATATATTAGATAGATAAAATGGTTTATTAATTATATACATGTTATATAAAAACAAAATAATTTCCAATAAAACATGGTTTAACCCGAACATCATTAAAATAATCCAAACAGCAGATAACGTAATTTTAAGGAAAATGCAAAGCAGACTTTTCCTTCGTGGTTTCCAATTGAGTATATAACTATTATCCTTATGAACTAAGATTGTAAATGTATCGTAGCCTATATACGCAAACATGCGTACTGTATCAGCCCATATACGTCCCACTGCAAGGCACGGGCCTCCTGTACAATCAAGAATACGATTGAGAGTGGTTAGGCCTATAGTCCACCACGCTGGCCTAATGCGGGTTGGCGGACTTACATACCATAGAAAGTCTTATAAATCGCTATGGTATGCAGGTTTCCCCACAATGTTTTCCTTCAACGTTATAGTGCGTGATGATTGACTATCAATACACACATGACTCCGAAAAGTCAGAGGTGTGCCCTGGGATTCGCACCCGCGACCACCGTGAACATGTTGGTAGTCGCGTCTAGTCCGTTTACCAACAGGCCACCACGCACTTCGAAGAATAGCATTAGGTACCAGTTCCTTTTATTTTAAACAATATTACGTCTTGTGCATTAGTATACAGAGAAATTGACAATTAGTTGTCTCCAACTCTTTACATTTGTTTTTAAGAATATCGAATGTGAAGCTTATATTGGACAAGGAAAAAGTGACTAATGCCAATGTTTATATTTCAATATAGTAGACACAACGAATGAAACGAGGTTCCTAGTATTCTTGACTACATCCTTCATTTCATATCTTTGTGTCGAAGTTCATTATTGAGTTATATGAATTTACAACTCCGTCCAACGTTTTATCAATATACCTAATTTAAAGTTTAATTGTCTCCACGCGTCTACCACGCATCGGCCACTTCCAGTCTAGACGGTGTCACAGACACAATTTGTGTGTCAAATCGTTCATCATAATTATCAACAATTACTCCGTACTGTATGTACCGGATCTAATTTATCTCTTGGTTCTCATTATCTGGAGTGGAGAGTCTGTATTAGTAACTAAGGTATTGATGTCTATGCATATAAGAAGATTCGAGGTGCATTGCAGTGAGTGGTTGCCTGTTAGTAACGACCAGACGCGGCTGTCAATATGTTGAAAGTGGTCGGGTTCAAATCCCAGGAGACCACTTTGAATTTTTGGAGTCATTTGTGTACTCAATCATCACGTATTATAACAGCGAAGGAAACATCATCTATACTTAATATTATAAAGCTGCAGAGTTTGTTTGTTTGAACGCGCTAATCTCTGGAACTACTGGTCCGATTTGAATGATTTTTTCAGTGTTGGGTAGTCCATTTATCGAGGAAGGAATATAGGAATATATGCTATTTATCATCACGCTATGGCCTATAGGAGGGATGCAGTAGTGTCATTTCTAGCAAATACGAGGAAATTTTATTCGCTGTTGATGGTCGATACTCTAAATTGAAAGTAGGAATTGAGCATTTTGACCGCAATTTTGAAACATGTATCTGCACCCGGGCGGAGCCGGGATGGACCGCTAGTAAGGAAATATGCATGCTATAGCGATTTGTAAAAAATTGTGGAATGTAAAGTTCGCCAACCCGCACTATGCCAGGGTGGTGGAATATATGAACTAACACCTCTATATCGTACTGTTGATGCCACAAGAGTTTTCATTGTTTTAGTGCGTGCAAAATATATATCTATACACTAGTGGTCTTTTCAAAATGTTGACAAAATGTTCAAAACCAATCGGACCACTAAAAAGAGAATAAAATTTCCTCGTATTTGATAGATTTTCCACTACTGCGTCGTTGCGTCATAGCGTGATATATAGCTTATAATATTCATCGATAAATTAACTATCCAACACAAAAAAAATGTTCAATACAAACCAGTAGTTCCTGAGATTAGTGGTAATAAACGAATTCTTCAGCTCATATCACTACATAGTATAAAACAAAGTCACATTCTCTGTCCCTATGTCCCTTTGTATGCTTAAATCTTTAAAACTACGCAACGGATTTTGATGCGATTTTTTTTAATAGATAGAGTGATTCAAGAGGAAGGTTTATATGTACTAGTGGTCGCCTAGTGGTCGAAATTCGGCCAAATCAAGAAGAAAAAAAGTTTTTACCTGTATGATGATGTTGTTATTCTGATAATTCGTGCACATTTTTTGTACCTGAATGTTGTTATTGCAGATTGCTGCTACAGAACTTTCTTTATGCATATAATGATAGTCCGTGTACATTTAAATGTATCTTACTGCTACACAATTTGTATAAGCGCTCAGCATTTCACGTAGTATTTGTCAAATAAATCTTTTCTGTTTGATATTCAACAAAACCACAGTAAACATTTTTTTCTGATTGACATTCAACTACATATGTCTATAATAAAGCAAAGAAACAATTTGACCAAAGAGTATGTATACGTGTACAAATACTTGTGTATGCGTGTGTCAAATGCATGCTGGTTTATTTATTGATTTAATGTACTTTTTATGCATTATTATTAAAATCTTGTTTTATATTACATTTAATATTAGGCTTAATATTAATATTATTGCCTCATTTAAAATTAATATTCTCTTTTAATATTAATATTATTACCTCATTAGGCAAATAAAACCTTTTTTTTGATATGTCTATGTCAGAAGAACAAAATGAAAAAGAAAAGAAACAATTTGACACCAGAGTATGTATACTTGTGTATGGATGTGTGTGTGAAATGCATGGCAGTGTGTGTAATGTTTTATTTTTTGATTTAATGTACTTTATAAGCATTATTATTGAAAAATATTAGCATTCTCCACTTCTCCTACACATAAACTATAAGTGTGCCAAATTTTATGCTCCTGCGTCCGCGCAATTTTCGTAAAAAGGGATCCAAAGTTTTTGCATCACGTATTAATATATAGATAATACGTACATATTATTGTACAGAAATCTATTTGTACCCGGGCGAAGCTAGGCCGGGCCGCTAGTAAAATATGTAATGAAATATCATAGAAATATTGATGTTTATGCTTTCTCCAATCACAATAAATACTAAAGATAATACTAATCTAAACAATGAGATAAACTATCATCTTTTAGTGAGTATCATTGGCGGTCAGACAGAAGGCGAGTGATCGCAGTCACTAGGTTATCGCGGACGATAATGAATGCAATTTATTATATTTTAAATGCATTAATGTTATTACGACCTCTGTGATATACAATTAGTGGGTTCGATTACACATCCACACAAAAATATTAATATGAAGATTGAAGACCAGATCTATATCATCAGTGGAATTTTCCTGGTGAGACATATCGTTTGAAGTATTTTTTTACCCTTTAAAAGAGCCACGTGGTGGTATGATATGTATTGAGGACATCAAAATACATGTGGGAGTATATTGAAAATAAGTTATATTAGAATTACCCTATTTTAAGATATATTGTATCTGACATTTCGTTACCCGCATTTTCCCCCACCTACCGCTAGTTTAGTGGTATAAAAGATGGGCGCGCATCTGTCGACAGATCAGAGTCCGCTTGACTGCGGACACGGCACGAGGGCGCTCTGAACTGTCAGGTAACGAATTTGTATCACATTCTTATTACATGCTTTATCGATTATGATTATGCTAATAATTATTGTGAAGTGATGTCATGATTATGATTATTTATCTGTAATTAAAGTATTCAAATATAAAATATTAATCAAACCTACTTAATTTTATTTACTACCTCCCTTTCTCCCACATACATACCGCAAATTCTATTTCTCCGCCAAACAACAGTGTAAATGCATTGTTTTGTTCCTGTTTGACAAATATTATAGCCAGAGTAACTTCTGGTAATAATGAGACATCTTATGTTCCAAGATGGCGGGCGCAGTGGAATGCCAAGCAGCACTTTATAATTCCTGATGCTGTTTGGATTTGCTATTGTCCATGAGCGGTCGTATCGCTTACCATCAGGCGAACGGCATGCTCGTCTCTCCATTCATTGCAATAAAAAAATATCGTGTCAACGATACCAAACGATAGAGATCTTTAAGAATCTATGAATCTATCTCTCTCTCAGCCTCTTTCTTCAGCCAAAAGAAGTCCATTGCTTAACATAGGCTTCCCCCAAAGCCAGTAATATTATAATTTATGTTAAAAATGTCTATAGTATATTAATTCTGCCACCTGTCATAGACAAGTTGGTTTTTATTGGACTCTATACTAAGTCTCCTCAATCTTCAATCTATACCGGGTATATCAAGACTGCTACCGAAAACGAAGCCGGGTGGTAGTTTTAGTGAGTACAAACACAATGCAACAAAAATTTTCGCAAAAAAAAACGCGACAATTTTTTTTTATGATTTTTTAAATATCGGTATTTTTGGGTGGTAAATCCATAGTTTTTGCTAAAATAATAATTTAAACTCTTTTATACCTTAGAGTCCTTATACATAAAAGGATATACACTATTATTTTAGGAAAAAATGAATTTACCATCCAAATACGAACATAGGAAAAAAATAACGAAAAAAAACGTCGCTTTTTTTTTCAACATTTTCTGTTGCAATGTGTCTGAAGTCACTAAAACTACCACCCGGCTTCGTTTTCGGTAGCAGTCTTGAGATACCCTGTATACATCAATACCTGTAGAATAAAAAGGCCATCCATAGCTTCTACCCTACCCCCATAAGATGTAGTCGTGAGGCATCGTATAATATATCCGCTTCCGATAAATTAATTAACACCGGTAATGTTTGTTTACACAACTGTTACATTACCTCGTGGTGGTCACGCGGTACCGGATGACCTGCCCGTGCCGCTCGTCTGCACATTAACTCATTATTAACCTTAATTATAGCGGGATAAGGTTTATTATCGCTATGTTCATTAATAGCACCATAGAACATTATAATGACTATTGTACAAATAATAACCCTTCTGCTGCTATAAATAAGGCTTATAAAGGGCACGCAGAAGTTAAAAATTGTGTTAATTGTCTCATGGTAATTCGAGACTATTTCAATTCATTCTAAGTACTGTAAGTAGTGTATTTGGAATATCAAATATGTATAATACATTTCTTTTAAAACAACCATCAGTTTTTAATAGCGATTTTGATTTAGCTAACCAAAAAAACCTGCAACCGTGACTCAAATCTTCCAATGCTTTCTTATAAATCTAACAACATTTTTACATCTCATATCACTACATAGTATAAAACTAAGTCGCTTTCTCTGTCCCTATGTCCCTTTGTATGCTTAAATCTTTAAAACTACGCAACGGATTTTGATGCGGTTTTTTTTAATAGATAGAGTGATTCAAGAGGAAGGTTTATATGTATAATACGTACATATTATCGTACAGAAATCTATTTGTACCCGGCGAAGCTGGGCCGGCCGCTAGTATAATAATATAATGTTTCTAAAGCATTTGGCATAGCGACAGAATGTGAGTACAGGAATATTTTAGCTCGATAATGCTTAGTCCACAGTCCAGACACTGCCCTAGGTTATTGTACCGGGGTGAAGGAAAGGGCAGACATTTGATAACGGCTCCCGGATGCCAACAGCAAAAAAAATAAATGGCAACTGAAATGTATCCTGTATTGATAACTTATTTTAATGCACATTGGTTTTAACCTGAAACAAAAAAAATAATAATATTGTTATTAAAACTATTTTGACCTCTTTTTATTGAATCTTTTTTTGGCGTTAGTTTACCTCAAATATGTATGTAAGTCATGTTTTTCGATTTGTCTTGATCCGATAATGTACCAAGCAGGGCGGTTAAAAAAGGCTCAGTTGCAGTTGCCAAAATTATTTTTTCGTTGTAGGACTGTGTTTTTTTAATACTGGTTCTTACGCTTACTTACATTCACCTACCATCTTCTTTTATTTTACAAAAACAAGCATGCAATTATGCAACTTATTTTAACGTCTAGTGATCATCGTCTATAAACCTGTCACACCTGATGGGTTGCAGGTGCATGCCGACCTTTAGAATAGATCGTGGAATGGTCAATAAGAGCCTTGGGGTCATCGAGCCAATCACATTTTTACAACAGCAAAGCCTTTTATTTAGCCTTTTAAGCAAATATTTTTATGTTAGAGGAAATAGCGAATTAAAGGAGAATGCTCATTCATAGTTCGGTAAAAATATCGTTGATCCCCGTACCGATACTGATTAAAATTAATTATAGCATATTTTATGGTTTGTCCTTAAACATTTTCCTGTTTTATTCCGAGTGCTTGCTCGTTTGCTGGACCTAGGCAATAAATAAAAAGAAACAGAAGCAAATGATCCTACAAGCGCTATTTTAAATGGTATAACAATCCCTAAAGCTTTCTTTAGTTTCTCGAACATCAGTTCTCTATAATCTATCTATCTTTTACAAGAGATTTCATTAGATATTTAGATGCATTTTATGTTTCAGTTAACAAAGATAGAGAGGTAATAATATGGTGCAAATATTTATAGCAGGGACCGAAACCGGTATCGAAAATACCGGTATTTTTGGTATCAACCGAAAAAATAATACCGGTATTTTTAATGGTAACCGGTATCCGCCAATTTTATTGGATTCCTAGAATTTAACCGGTATCATAACGGTAACCGAAATAACGGTTACCTTTATGTTTCATGCGAAGTTCCATATAAATCAAAGCGGGGGCAGTTCCTGTGTGTGGTTATACCGCCTTTTGTCTTTACTAAACATTATGGCACTATACCAGACAATTATCTTTACTCATTTCATGATTTTTTTCAACAGAATTACCCACAAAAAATGAAATGAACCGTATCAAGCGATATTGTGTAAAACAACACGACGAGTATGATTTTTATTTGTTATGTAACAACAACGCATTTTCTTTTGCATACAAGGTCTTTTTAGGTTACCGGTATTAAAACGGTTCCCGTTTATAAGGGTAACCTTTATATTGCGTCATAGCGGTTACCGAAATCTTAAAGGTAACCGAAATTCGTCGATACCGGTACCGTAATGTCGAATGGGTTTCGGTCCCTGATTTATAGACAGGTAAGATAAATATATTATGTCTATCTCTGTTTAATAAAGCGTAGAATTGTACCCACATAGTAATGGTAACTATTTTAACCTTTTGTTAAAGATAGATAGGATATAGAGGACCGTCGTTAGTTGATATGTTACAAAATCGATCAATTATGTCTAAATATTAATGAATCTAGGATTGGTTGCTTCCTATACCCCGTTGCGCTCCGCTTCATAGGCAACGCAGATAAAATTACAATTAAATAAACCCTCTACTATTATAACTAAGTACCTTTTTCTCCTTTGCAGTGGAATACGTGGACACCGAGTACAGTCTATGGCTGACGTGGTTCCTGACGCCTGTTATCGTGACGTTCCTGCTGCCAGCGGTTATCCTCATCCTCATATACATAAGCAGCATCATATTCCACCTCTACAGGCTTTATAGGTATGTATATCATTATATAAATCTTTATTGTACACATAACAAAATCATAATTGTGACTAAAGTTTATCAATAGCTGTTAACCCTTAATTTGGCAAATTATAAAATGCAATATAAAGCGGTTTTTGTTGTTGTAATTGTAATTGATACACATAAAACTATCATAGAAAAATAATAAAAAAAATCTGGAAAGCTTAGTTTTCCGGAAAACTTATGTATGCCACAGCATACATTGCCAATTTCTCAATATTACGTCTTATTGATTTGTTGTATGCTGGGACATACATTGCCAATACCTTTACGGACTAAGTATGAAATAAAATACACGATTTTTACACATAGAATTTAATATTAGTACAATTATACTTAAAAATATGAACAAGGAAAACATTTTTACGGGTTGAAAAAGAATTTGAAAAAGAAATCTTTGACTATTTGTGGACATTAACATACATCAATACATCAACTTTGGATTTCGACTCCTTGCGGTATCTTTTTATGGTAATTACTGGTTCGACCCCCACGTAGGAACTTATCAATTTCACAGCCTTGTTGTCGTTCCACCGCACACACAATTCACATTCACATCAAAGAATATAAAATAATTCCGGACAAGTGAAAAAGTTATCGCAGAAAACAAATGCTGGTTTTGACTTTATACTTTTGCATAAAACGATTACTACCTGCGCTCCAAATCCAATAGAAGCTTCCTTATCTGTAAAATTATGAAATCGGAAAGTATCCTCTTCCCCATATAAAATGAAATCATAAATCATACCTGACACACCGACTCGAACCTAATTTTTGAAGCCCCACTTATTGGGTTTATTTTTCATGTATTGGCGACGCTTGCCCGCTTTTGTCCCTTTATACGGGATCATCATTTCATCAATACTAAATGATATTTCATTATCTTGTGCTGAACAATTGTCCCTAATTTTCGCTACTAGTGGCCTAACTTTATAATATCTGTCGGAGTCTTGAATGTTGTTGTCAACGAAATGTAAATATTGACGGATTTGTTGATATCGTTTTAGAGTTAGAGTGAATTTTTGAACTCGTCTTCGTTTAGCAACATAAACCGTGGGACGTTTTGACCGGGTTTTCCTGGAACTTGATGCAGAGAAAGCATTGCTGTGTTGTGCTGGTGTTGCCAAACCAGATGCAGGGGGTGCAAGAGGTGCAGGAATTGTGGGAGATACAGGTGTTGCGGGAAATGATGTAATGTCACTTAATACCTGTACTATATTACAATTTGGTTCTAGAAATGGACTTGGATAAACAGTTTTCGATAGCAGGGTCTTGTTCATCGTCTAATAGGTTTAGCCTTTCTAAAGAACTCTCAATAGAGGGTGCAGAGGAACTTGAAAAAGAAAGCGAAGCGCGCATACATATCTCGTCTTCAATATCTGAACGTTCACTATTGTCAGAAAGTGTATTCTAAATAGGAATTAGCGCTAAAATTCTACTACTACGTGTTTGAAGCTTTAATTTGCTGCCAACAAAGAAAAAAAATGCTAAAACACCAAATAAGCAAAGCAAAGCCTCTAATTTGGCAATGTATGCCATGACATACAAATGAAATAAAGGGTAATTTATTATGAACTTGGCAATGTATGTCACCGCATACATAATGTTAGTACCCCAAATTGAACCATTTTATGTAAGTAAAGATTCAAAATCATTACCAAAATGATAGTACCATAATATCATGCATAGAATTTAGTAATAATACATGCCCTAAATCGCCAAATGAATTTAATTTCAATTTATTTCCCTTGGATAGCACAGCTGACTTCCGCCAGGTCGCCATTTTAGTCGACTAATGTCAAAACTAGTGATAACAGACATCTGTTTTATATTTTCTTCTAAAAATAGATAGTGTTGCAAGTAGATAACATTATTAAAACGTGTTATTTTTGCAATTTTTTTAACAAAATATTTTTTCAAATTTCTTGTATGTCAGGGCATACATTGTCAAATTAAGGGTTAAAGAAAACCAGAAAAAATAGACTAAGGGAAATATAATAAAACATAGAAATGATTTTCGTAGCCTATTTATATAACAGCTTATGTGTTCAAAATAGATAAAGTTATATAATTTAATGCATAATTATATAAACAAGCAGTTATTACAAAAATAAATGATAAGCAAGTGCAGAGATCGCCGCTAGTCACTCAATGGATGTTTTCGAAAATGTTGCAAATAGGATATTTATGACATTCACATAAAAGTAAACAATTATGTAATGTTTTATTGTTGTTACAAATTGTGTCATTATGGACGCATTTTTAATTGATGTTAAAAAAGATGGTTTCAGTATGTGTCAGAATTATTGAAAATACTATTTTTGTTGGATTCGACAAGCCGAAGACAGGGTGAAATGGCGCAATTTGGAGGAGGCCTATGTCAAGCAGTTGACAACAAAAGGCTGATGATGATGATGAAGTATTTATTATAAATTTTTACACAAATATTTTTAATTAGTTTTAATTAGTTTGCCAACCCGCACTAGGCCAGCGTGGTGGACTATATGGCCTAACCACTCTCAATCGTTCTCTCGATTGTAGAGGAGGCCCGTGCCCTGCAGTGGGACGTATATGGGCTGATACATATTTTTAATTAAGGTGTACATTTTAGACCATGGTCGGATCCACTTAAGGGTTTTTTGGGCTGAAACCTGCAGCCCAGGGTCCCGTGGATACAAAAGACCCCAGGGCTAACTTTATTAATATGTTCATTTTAAAATTAAACAAAAAAAAATACATTAGACTGCCTCGGTGGCGTAGTTGTACTACGGTACGGTTACAAAGCTGAGGTCTCGGGTTCGAATCCCGGGTTGGGCAAAGTGATATTGGATTTTTCTATTCATTATCAGCCCAGAGTCAGGAATTGTTGCTCGATATGGCGATAGCCTCGCCACCTGCCACATCGTGGGACGGAACATACGAACAAGGCGAAATGTGGGTGTCCTGGTACCTCTGCCTACCCCTTCTGGGAAAAGGCGTGAGTTTATGTATATATGTATGTTTTAACATTACAAAACAGCGCTAAATCATCACTACATAGTATAAAACAAAGTCGCTTTCTATGTCCTTATATCCCTTTGTATGCTTAAATCTTTAAAACTACGCAACGGATTTTGATGCGTTTTTTTTAATAGATAGAGTGATTCAAGAGGAAGGTTTATATGTATAATACGTACATATTATTGTACAGAAATCTATTTAGAATTTTTTTCCGGGCGAAGCTGGGCCGGGCCGCTAGTTAGGAATAAATGGTTAAATTTGATTAAAATAAATAACACGTTTTATTGTCCAATTTTTTTCTTTACAGTAAACCTAGATCACTCTGCATTTTGCAAACACAGTTTTGTGGCATAATAAGTTGAATAATTAGTGGGCCTCTGAGTCGTATTAGCCTAGGGCCCCACAATTTTCCAGTCCGCCTCGGGCTCTAGACTATAGGTATTGCGAGAACTAAAAGTCACTCATATTTTTTAATGAAATTTCTGACTACCTGTCACGGACTATGTACACACATTTCAGTCACACGGCTGTTGCTATTTATTTATCTGCTATTGTTTATTGCTATAGACCAGTGATTCTCAACCACTGTGCCGCGGCACTTTTGTGTGCCGCCAAATTTCAAAAGTGTGCCGCCAAATTTGGCAAATATATAATAATGTTAATATCATTAAATTATATCATTTAAAAGAAAAATAATTTTAACATGAATATATATTTAAATCCACAAAAAAGTTAATTATTTTATTATTTGCTTTGCAACGCGTTTTTTCTTAGTGCCAAATTATGATGAAGCGGCGTGCATAGCAATAGGAATATGTCTCAAGGCGCTCTTTGTGTGCCGCCAAATTTTGAAATCGATAAATATGTGCCGCAACAAAAAAAGGTTGAGAATCACTGCTATAGACAATTGACCGGAGTGCATGCATTGAAAATGTGGCCGTGATAACACCGTGGCATTATATTTATTGTTGTCACCTCACTGATCTTTTTTCACTGTAATCGGGAACTAATTAAATCGATGACATGCACGACTTAGCGGTGTGATTGCAGTTTCAATGTTTTTTATTTAATTACTGTAGGAAATTTTTCATTTCTGTATACTTGATGTGTTTTTCTGACGCAATAAATGCTATCGGCCTTATTCACAGACAGATTTAAAATTTATGTAGAATTTTAATGTTATGAAGAATGATGAGTAGAATGAAACGTTAGACGAATGACTGATATGGAACGTGTTGTGTGAAAGAGATGACTAATTAAAGTATTTTGATTGAAAGAGTTAGAGGATGTATGATTTAGATGTTGAAGTACGCAAGGACGGAATAACGGCCGATGCCAATAATCAATCGAAAAAATTAGATTATAGTCAATCTGGATTGTTTTCTACTTTTCGATTTGTCATTTACCATATTGCCATAGCTTTTTCACTACTGAGATTGATTATTGGCAATATAGTATCAGAAAAAAGATTGAGCTGTCAATCTCAATCTGCAAATTTCGGATTGGGATTGTTTATTGGCAGCGGCTGTAAGAGAGAACGGTCTGGAAGACGATGGAAGACGTGTAGGACGCCTGCAGTGATGACGGAGTTAAGACGAATTTATAAGAAGATAATATACTGAAGATTATCCAAACGATCTTTGTTTGATTTGACCCGAGACGCAAGTATTCCCGCATATATTTTAGTAATTGAATGTTTTGTCGCTATCCAACGACTTTTGAATTCATTTTGAGCGGAGAAGACAAAACATTACGAAAATAGGTTTATAACGAGGATTTTTGTGATTTTTTCCTAGCACACCATAATAAAATTATAGCAGGAGTATTAACTTAGAATATGAGAGGTCTCTATACTGTAGGTACTCACGGATTGTAGTAAGAATTGAGACTTACAGTTTACATTCCATTTCAATTTAGATTTTTTGCCAATTTTCTCTCATAAAGTTTTTTTTCTCTTTATTTATTTAGGAACTTTTTATCCAATCGATATATCAGGTCCCTCGTACCCTAATACAATGTTGAGTTATAATTATATTATCATATTTTTCTAATACTAAACTATAGAACATTCTGGTTTCTTCAGAGTCAGATATTGCCAGAACACTCCTCTCTTAAAGTTGATTTCCTTAATATTATTCCTCTACGCACAACTGATCCTTTAACAATGGGTCTGCTTTTGCGTTATTTAAGGTCTCCTGTATGCTAGTATAATTTTTTCTCCGCTCATTCATTACGTATCTCTAAAAAGTTTTCTGTCCATGTTGGTCCCTCGGGACGATGCTTTGGACCCAATTAATACACAACATCTTGCCTTATGGGACTTATTAGAACCGTATATTACTTATTTATCAACAAGATATTGCGTTGTGGAACCTAATATCACTTTACTTATCAACATCATCATCATCAGTATATAATACTTGTATATATTTATTTGTTTTATAATATTATTTATGTCTCGAAGTTTTCATTGTCTTTTCTTTACACTGCCCTTTCTTATTTCCTGCTCATACTCATATACCTATCCATTTTATGGTTGTCTGGCAGAAATTGCCTTAGCAGTAAGATTGTTTTGTATTGTTTCTAAAACTGTTATTCTTTTTTACTGTGTGCAATAAAGAATTAAATAATAATTAAAATTAACTATCTTGCCTCATGGGACCTATTAGAACCATATTTTACATTACTTATCAACAATATCTTGCCTCATGGGGCCTTCTTCAAATTTAAATAACGTTGTTTGCAGGTTGCGATTGGTTGGCGGCGTGCACAGTGACTGGCGGTTTGCGGCGCGGCTCGCTATATGCGCGTTATGGGACGCGCACGGATGGCTGTGGCATGGTAAATACAATAATTTTAATTATTTAATCAAATACTTCTGAGTTGTGGGTGTTTATAGAAGACGGTGATATCTGAGTCAGGTGGTCCGTTTAATTATTTAACTGTTATTTAAACTAATATTATATAGAGAAAAGATTTGATTGCTTGTGTTCAATAGCTACTGAACTACTGGACCGATTTAAAAATACACTACCTTGCTGATCAGGGCTATTTTTGTGCTAAATCCCCTTTCCTCCCTAAGGCTACGAGATCCGTGGCCTGGAGAACATTCCAGAAGGTCCGTTCCTGATCATCTACTACCACGGCGCGCTGCCCATCGACATGTACTACTTCACCGCGCGCATGCTGGTGCTTCACCGCCGACAAATACACACCGTCGCCGACAGACTGCTGTTTAAGATACCAGGTACTCTATCCTTTACGATCCTATACCATTTTATACAAGTATACCAAATCACTAGTGAAGAAATCTCCACACAACGGCGGATCCAGGGGTCATGGGGCTCATGACCCCTCGCCTGGGCTGGCTCAAGATTGACAGAATGTATTTATATCTGGTTGATAAAATTTATGAGTATAATTATTGAAATTGTATGTTTTTCCCTACACAAAAAGTAGGTTTCATTGAGGGCAACAACCTTCGCACCGATACTAAGGCTCAGTTGCACAAACTAACTTTGCCAATACCTTTGCCTTTGAAAATGTCATCGCCATACATTTTAGACGTATTTGACTTTGCTAATGTATGGGATTGACATTTTCAAGGCAAAGGTATTGGCAAAGTTAGTTTTTGCAACTGACCCTAAATAAATACACCCAACAGTCACATACATAATGGCGCGACGAAGACATAGATAGAGCCATACATAGATTTATATTTGGTCTACGCAAATATGATCATGTTTCCGAGTTTCGTGCTAAGCTCAAGTGGTTACCCATACGATTTCGGAATGCTCATATTCTTCATTTTCTTTACAATATCTTGTTTAATCCTCTCACTCCTACATATCTTAAAGAACGTTTTCTATTTCTCCATGAGACACATTCGAAGTCCTTGAGGTCGTCGGAGAACCTGAAGTTGAGAATGCCAGTGCATACCACGAAGTTCATGGATCAGTCGTTTACAGTCCAAGCTGTTCGACTGTGGAATGCACTAATTGTTAAAGTGAGACAGACTCAAACACTAACTGCATTCAAAAAAAATGGTCAAAGATCACTACTTTTCTCTCTGAACAGCCAAAATGAAAAGTATAATTCCTTGCATTTGAACCTAAAAGTAATTTATAGTATATTTATGTATGTACTAGCGGCCCGGCCCGGCTTCGCCCGGGTGCAGATAGTTTTTGAGTCCAATCCACATCAAGAACATATTATTTCGCGTGTCTACTAACTATATTTCCCGCGTGCCGTCGACTATATTTCCCTTCCGTAGGAGAGGACATCCCGTGCCAACAATTTGAATTTGAAAGAGTAGAAAATATGTATATTTGGTTTCCTGACTCATCCCACGGGAACACTACATTTTTCGGGATAAAAAGTAGCCTATGTGTTAATCCAGGGTGTCAGCTATCACTATACCAAATTTCATCAAAATCTGTTGAGCCGTTTTTTCATGAAAGAGTAACAAACATCCATACATACATACATACAAACTTTCACCTTTATAATATTAGTAAGGATATTAGTAAGGATTGGTTTCCTGACTCATCCCACGGGAACACTACATTTTTCGGGATAAAAAGTAGCCTATGTGTTAATCCAGGGTGTCAGCTATCACTATACCAAATTTCATCAAAATCTGTTGAGCCGTTTTTTCATGAAAGAGTAACAAACATCCATACATACATACATACAAACTTTCACCTTTATAATATTAGTAAGGATGTATATTGACGTGACAACGTCTTAAATTAGGTTGCGGCTGGGAGTCACTTATGAAAAAGTGTAACGCCCGGTAACGTTACGATGAGTCACCGAACGAGAGAGAGGCCCGCCGAATGCCTTGCGTCTCTCTCCCACTCAACTATGATCGGTCTGCCGCGCGCGCAGCACTAGAGAATTAGGCGCATTGAATCGGCGCATGCTTGTGTCTCTGTCTTTGTCTTTCTCGAACGTTCTTGGCGTTGGAAAAACAAGAAAGCGTCACAATACAAGTTCACACGTGTGGTTAAAGTATCGTCAGCTGTGTCTGTAGTGAAAATATGGAGTGCTTAGATTCGTCATTTATCATTTACAACAACTACAACAATAAAGGTAAATAATTGTACACTGATATTTCATTATCGTAAACTATGATTGATTGATTAATTGTTAGATTGACACAAAAGTTGAGAAACTGAGTTTATAGGTTATGTCAGTGATTCTCAACCTTTTTTTTGTTGCGGCACATATTTAATGATTTCAAAATTTGGCGGCACACATTTAACGATTTCAAAATTTGGCGGCACACAAAGAAAAAGATAAAAGTTATTTACTTACTACAACACACTGCATAAATAGTTTATGCCAAAATATTTAAATATACGAAATAAACTAATATATACTACAATAATAACTAAACATTTATTAAGGGATTAATTACAAGCTAATAATAAAAATATTTTTAATGCGAAATTTGAGCTTGATTTTTTTTTGATAATTTGATTTATATTTGGTCGTAAAAATGACAATGCTACTCTCATATCGTAAAGAAAAGGTGCAGTAACTACTATGCAACACCTTGTGAATCCCAACTATCACTAAAACAACACATTTTGTACGCAGAATAGAACAGAGACATATTCCTATTGCTATGCACGCCGCTTCATCATAATTTGGCACTAAGAAAAAACGCGTTGCAAAGCAAATAATAAAATAATTAACTTTTATGTGGATTTAAATATATATTCATGTTAAAAATATTTTTCTTTTTAAATGATATAATTTAATAATATGAACATTATTATATATTTGCAAAATTTGGCGGCACACTTTTGAAATTTGGCGGCACACAAAAGTGCCGCGGCACAGTGGTTGAGAATCACTGGGTTATGTCATACTATTGATAAATGTTGATAGTGTTTTAGTAAACAAAATATATTTCTATAGTTAAAATTTGTGCAATTCTTATTTTCATTCAATTCCTTGTTCCTATTGTGCAATTTAATTATATTCATATCAATAAATATTCTACCGAGAAAAAGACGTTGTCACGTAAAATCTTCGCCCGTAAAACCGACTTTACAGGCAACCATTTTTTTTTCTATAGAAATATATATGTATACCAGGTATCTCAAGACTGCTACCGAAAACGAAGCCGGGTGGTAGTTTTAGTGGCTACAAACACAATGCAATTAAAAATTTCGCCTAGAAACGCGACAATTATTTTTTATGATTTTTTAAATATCGTCATTTTTGGGTGGTAAATCCATAGTTTTTGCTAAAATAATAATTTAAACTCTTTTATACCTTAGAATATTTATATATAAAAGGGTATATACTATTATTTTAGGAAAAAATTTATTTACCACCCAAATATGGTCATAGGAAAAAAATAACAAAAAAAAAATTGTCGCTTTTTTTTGCAACTTTTTCTGTTGCATTGTGTCTGAAGTCGCTTAAACTACCACCCGGCTTCGTTTTCGGTAGCAGTCTTGATATACCCTGTATATTTTATATTTATAATGGGTGTATGTATATAATTATGTATCATATATTGTGTAAATACTAATTATAAATAATTCGTCTATTATTATTTTATTGGAGCTTGTATCCTTTTTTTTCTAGACTGCTCATCTCTTCTTTTTTTTCTATCCATCCAAAGGTTGTCCGTAAGAAATCGCCTAGAGCGATAAGACCGCCATCTGTACTTTTTTTTTTCATTTGTAATATATTTAAGTGTTTATCCTTTTTTGTGCAGTTAAGAATAAAATAAATAAATACATAGTCCTGACCCCACATGAAGATCAATTAAGTCTTGTGTCGTGGGTATCGGGAACTACGAGATACTTTTCGATCTCACAAACACCCAGACCCGAGACAGATACTTGTGGGCCGCACAAACATTTGTCTCGGTGTGGAGATCGAACCCTCCTCTCGTTTGACAGGCGGCGTCAAACCGTTTGCGCCACGGAGGCTGTCTATAATAGATATTTATTGTTCCATTCCCCAGGCTGGGCGAGTCTCCTGGAGAATTTGTGCGTTATCCCGGGCACGGTACAGACGTGCGCGTCGGTGCTTCGCTCCGGGAACGCGCTCGCCATCTCGCCGGGCGGCGTGTACGAGGCGCAGTTCGGCGACCACTACTACAAGCTCAATTGGAAGGCACGCATCGGGTTCGCCAAGGTCGCACAGGAGGCTAAAGTGGTATGGAATATTAGACTTTATTTTAATGAGTGTTAGAATCAATTTCATTTGCAGTTATCAAGGAAATAAAAGGCAATGATTAGTGTAATACCGTTGAAGTCACGTTGGTATTAAATAAATAAAGGTTTCGTTGAAATTGTCACTCACTACTTAAAATAGTTGTATTACTTTAAGTTATTTCGTTTTTTAATGCCTTGACGTGTGGGGTACAGACACACAATCGCGTTTACCGCAGTTAGCGGTAGGCGTAAATCGTTTTAAAGTATACATATCGCATCCCCGGTGCAACAATGTCACTTATGTAAAAATTTCAAAGTTGGAAGGTATAAAGAAATTATGTTATATTTTTTAGAATATTACGTGGTCATAATTTTTTTTAACGGTAAATTAAAAGTTGATATTGTGATAGAAGCTGTTCTCTATGTCCTAAAATATAATATTTTTATACGATTTCAAAGTTTCAAATGATTTTCCTGAAAAGTTGCATTTTTGCAAAAGTGACATTTTTGCACCGGCGCGCGGTGCGATATAAGAGTTGGTTAGTCGCTGATTGCGAAATAAGAAGTCATCAGAATTACTTAATATCTCACTGATGTGTGTGTGTGTCTGTGTGTGTGCAGCCGATAGTGCCGATGTTCACTCAGAACGTGCGCGAGGCGTTCCGCACGGTGGGCTGGGTGCGCGGCGTGTGGCTGCGCGTGTACAGCGCCACGCGTCTGCCGCTCGCGCCCGTGTACGGCGGCTTCCCCGTCAAACTCGTCACGCATCTCGGACCGCCCATTCCGCACGACCCCGACCTCACCCCAGAACAGCTGCAGAAGAAGGTACTGTCTCCATGTTTACATTAGCATATTATCGATCAACTGTCTTCACATTATCATTGCTAGAACATTACTTATCGATAAGTGTCATCCATCACGAGTAGTAGATTATCGATCAAGTCACCATCGATCATCTGTTCTGGTCGATCCCGCTCTCTCGCCGGACCAGCTGCAGAGGAAGGTACTGTCTTCACAACAACATTACGAGTAGTAGATTATTTATCAAGTCTCATCGATCACCTGTTTTGGTCTGTTTAGGTTAGCAATACAACAGTAGGTTTTCTGTTATTCTTCTAAGATAGGTTTTCTTGCGATTTTTTTCTGTTGTTTCTATTTCTATTTTAAATATAATTTTTATTCATATCAATATATAATCTTATGCCAAATTAGATGCGTTACCTGTATTAGAAAATGGGTGAGGTTAGTTTTACTAAAAATAAAAAAAGTAGGTAGACAAATATCGTCGGTACTACGGCAATGACGCTAGTCTACAACTCATTTTGAAATGTATTTTTAACGGATTTTAATTGGTTTGATTTTTCTAATTGTTTTCAGGTCGCCGGAGCCATAGAAGCACTAATTGAAGAGCACCAAAGAATACCAGGCAGTATTCTCCGCGCTCTCACAGAGCGTGTCTACGAAATACCGAAGAAGAAGAAGTCGAAACCCGCCAAAACCGCCGCCCTACCGAACGGCAAATGTCAAAACGGCGACGTCGTACGTCAAACCGTTGACAGCTGTCAAAGTGACACCTGTCAGAGTGAACCGAGTGCAAGTGCCAAAGTGTCATAGGAGTGCCGGTGTTGCCGTGTGACAAAATTTAGCTTACTGTCAGTGGATTTATGATGAACGACTGAGTTGTGAAGTAGTGCTTTGCGAATTAACATGAGTAATATATCGAAGCTTACAGCGGAGGTTTAAGGTCGCTGCCATTGGATATTTAGACTGTATGTATATTTGAATGTAAATTAGAAAAGTAGGCTGATGCTGTGTTAAGTGTGTATAGATTTAATTGGACATAAAAAGGGTTACTGGTTTCTCTTTTTCAATCACTTTTAATATGCTATTGAAGATCAGATGGATTGACCTTTTAACACAGAAGGGTTTGAACATTTCATATTTAACTTTGATGCATATTAAAAATATATATTTATTTTGATTAGCCGCATAAATAGGCTTTCAATATAATCATATAATTTTATGAAAATAGCTACAAAAAGTGTTATTTATTGAGCCACTTAGTAGTGCTAAAGTTATATTGGCTATTGCAAGAGAAAATTTAAGGCTTTGCTATCCCTTTTTTTATGATTGAGACTGCTAAAGTTTGTAATATGCGCTCGTCAATAATGCGTAGGAATGTATAGTATATAATGTATATATTAGTGAATGTAAATTATGCATTATATTTTATGTATTTTATGTAATATGGGTTCATTTTCAGTACTCAATATTTATAAGTTTATTTTGCATATAATGGTAAATTAGTTTTTCTTTGTGATAACACTAGGATTTATACTTCACTAACAAGCTGTCAAAATAGTGAAAAAATGTGAGAGAGAAATAGAAAGTGGCCATTATGGCTGATTGTGTCATGCTAAAATGGATGTATGATTTTTCGAAATGAAATGAAATGAAAATAATGTATTGAACCTATAAGATAAAATATCATTTAGATTCAGTCACTTTCTATTTTACACCCAGTTAGGAAGCGGTTTTCACTAGAGAAGAACAAAGGAACTCTAGTGTTGCTCTTTTCAAAGCTAGTTCACAATTTCAAACATACATTTCACAAACACACAATTTCACGATTTCAAACATTGTTTATTCGTTTTCATTCAAAATATTTCGTTACTATTGTAACATTTTCGGGATGCATGAAATGATTATTAATATTCTTATTTTATATGTTTTAGTAATAAAAAGTGATGTATGGTGTCTATTTAATAGCATCATTATACTGGGCTGCAAAGTGATAGCAATAGTCTCCAATATAAATTGATTGGAAGAGAATTAGCACTCAGAGTCAAGATACTTATGTGTTATATTTCTTCATGTTTTGTTATATTCATGTGGTTGTACCTACTTCATTATACTTCAGGGATTTTCATAGTATATTGTGTGGAGAACTGCATCTGTATCAGCCCATATACTTCCCACTGCAGGGCACGGGCCTCCTCTATAATCGACAGTACGATTGAGAGGGGTTAGGCCATATAGTGCACCATGCTGGCCTACTGCAAGTTATGGTGATGCAACTCTTTATAGTTATTGATAATTCGTTATAATGACAAAGGTGCGCTTTTATTCAAGGCTTTTGAAATAGATGACCAGTGAAAATATTATAATAAAAATGTTTATGTGATGAATTTCATATTTAAGATGTTTACATTATTTTTGTAAAATATTCAGAAGACGTACTTAAGATATTAATTAAGGCTATGAGCCTTTTCGCCATATAAATTATAAAAAAAAAATTACTCATTTGGCTTTAGATTGATAAACATATTGTATTTCAAATGAATATGTTATATATTAGTGATATGCAATTTATTTATATAATATAGTAGAACATTGATTTTCTAATGTACGTACTTGATAATTCAAAGTACATACATTCTTATTACTTATAATTTCGATATTCCCATTCACTTAAAATGTCTTATCTATATTTTATATGGATGGTATTGGTAGGAGTTAAATTAGCAGTTTTGTCGCATTCGCTATAGTTTTAAGAATCTATCTTTTCAACTGCATAACAATATTTTAAATATATTACTAAAATATTTTAATTTTTTTTATTTAGTTAGTGAACCATTTGATACAATGCTTTGGCTAGTTTTAATGTTTAATAAGCGTGTGAAATCATGTGTAAAGGTTTTAAGAGAACCACTTCTACAACAAAAATAGGTAAATACTATCGGCCTTATTCAAAGACAGTTTATAAACCTACTAGCGGCCCGGGCCAACTTCGCCCTGGTACAAATAGATTTCTGTACAATAATATGTACGTATTATATCAGCTACCTAACAAAAAAGTCCCGTCAAAATCAGTCCAGCCATTTCAGAGATTAGCCGGAACAAACAGACAGACAGACAAAAAAAAATCTAAGGTCATTTTCGTTATAGGTATCGTGTATATAACGATATGTAGTTGAACATTTTTTTTTATTTTCACTTTACAAACAGACAATTCAATTTTATTTATATGTATAGATGTGGTGCAAACCACAACACAACGCTGATTTTCAGTGGCCACCTTAAGAGCGTATACATCTTGCGCGCAAAGTCAACTATAGGTATTTCTTCGTTAATTTCACGCACACATAAGCGACCAAAGCTGTGTGCGTAGAGCTGCCGCGTCGGCTCGCTATACAATCGGCTCAAACAACTTTGATCCGTGCGCTTCAAATATTCAATTGAAATGTAACTGTAATATAATATCATAAAAATATTTTATTTGCATTATAAGTAGACAAATATTACTGTGCAAGCAAAGAATAATACAAATTTTGGATACTAATCATATTTTCGTTATTATTACATTGTTAATTTGCATTCAAATCAGTGTTCAATCAGTAGACACTACGGACGTTTTATTAATCATTTCGTGTTCGAACACATAAATAGTGTTAGGGGCCTTACAATCCCTTACAATTACGAAGTATATTTAATTTTATATTACAATACATAAAATAATTTAGCCTCGGAATTACATCCCATTATATTACCTGAAACATAATTTATACTCACTACAAAATCATTGTAGGTAATAAAAATAATTAAATATTTTACTACCAAAGTACTAAGATGTGGTAATCGCATTCCGCGCGTGGCTATTTTTACTACGCGCGGCATAATCGACTGCAGCCAGGCCGGAGCGACGAGCGATACGTCCTCCCTCTAGAAGGCCTTGCGGCGGTCTGATTTGATCCACGTCGGACAGCGTGTTTTATAGTGGTTTTTAAAATATTTGTAGAAAACATGAAAACTAATTTTGTTGAAATATAAAAATGGCAATTTATTGATAAGATGTTCTTCTATTGTAATATGCAATTGCTATAAAAAATTATGTACGATAAGCTGGTGAAAAAAAATATGTTCTTGACGAGAGTTTCTGAATAATTTCGCATTGTTAAAATTTTTATTTTTCAGGCACTAAACACAAAAAGATTATTTTTGTCAGCAAAATCCCTCCATAAGGGTCTTATTAGTCTGATAATATTTTTATTTTCATCTTATATTTAGTGGTTTCGGATATCTTAAGCTTCTAAATTGCCATTTAAAGCCTAAATAACGAAACTTGTGTTCAGTAATCCGTATAGTACTCACAAATTATCCATCAATATATAATGTTTTCCACCAAAATCCCTAGATGACAACCTTTTCTAAAATTATTAATAATTATTTTTCCTTTAAATTGTTTATTGGTGGCTATTAACTCATTTGAAAAGTCCTGTTTTTAAGCCAAAAAGCGCGTGCAGGGTATAAACGCTCTTAAGTGACGTACGGACGTCAAACCAACTACTCAAAAACTGATGTTCATGGGCAGCGTTGTTCACTTACCATCAGGATAACCACATGCTCGTTACACCCTATAAATTAAAAAAAAAAGTGGGTCTCTGGGCTAATACGAATCAGAGGCCCACTAATTATTCAACTAATTGTTATCGTGTCACAAAACTGTTTTGGGAGTGATCTAGGTTTACCGTAATGGTAAAAATAGGACAATAAAACGTGTTATTTATTTTAATAACATTTATCCATTTAGCGTGGTTTTATATTTAAAATGAACATATTAAAAAAGCAAGCCTTGGAGCCTTTTGTATCCACGGGCCTTAGGCATATCCAGCCATGCTATTTTAGCTGTCGAATATTTTGTCTTCTTCGCTCAAACTGAATTTAAAAGTCGTTCGAAAGGGACAAAATATTCGAAAAATAATAAAGGTTTATAAAGTGACTATTTATAAGGCCGTGTGACTATACAATACAAAAATAGTGATTATTTAATAAAATTAAAGGTCGACTGCGAGATAATGCAACTAGCATTAAGTCCGCCTTGTATACTTTCGTATACGAAGTGTAATAAACAAATACACATAGACTATTTTTAATATAGATGCAGCGCTGGTACTTCAAAGACGTAGATAATAATGTTGGTGCCGGGCCAACTTTTTCTGTCCTCCTATTGGCTGACATTTGAAAGGTTCTCCAAAATGCACCAATTATTTGAAAAAGATAAATACAAAAATAGTTTATTCCACTGAAACTCTTTTTAGACGAATAATATCTAAATATACTTTCGGTTACCAACGGAATTTATAGCAATTGTTAAATAATTTATCCAGTTTTCACTATTAAAGCAGTGTTGCCACAATTACGAACAAAAAGATCTACTTTTTTCAATACGTAAATGTATTACAGCAGGAGCGTCGCCAGCCGATGGCTATTATGGGGAATGAGAAAAATGTGATTGCAACTTACACAATTTTGACGGCGGCCCTCAGACGGTCAATATTATTGTACAATAGTATGGTATATGCAAAAAAAATACCGTATAGTAGGCAAGCCAAGTCAAAGATTTTGGTTGCTTTACATTTGGCAATTTATTTTTATCTCTAGGGGGGGGGGGGGCAGCTGCCCCTACCTGCCCCCCCCCCTGGCGACGCCCTTGTATTACAGCACTCCCTCTATATTTTATACTCAAATTAATTACGTAAATTCATTATGTTTTAATAATATGCATTTTTCACGCATTGTATAGATAAGTAATTAATGTTCATTTAAAGTTATTTATAAGCTGTTTTATGGCAAATGCCAGGTTTTTCATCATTCATGGTGGTCATTATCCTGGCGTCTCTTTATGTCCTTTATATATCCTCTGTATTGTGTATAATCAGTTGCCTAAATTGAAAAGTAATGCGGTAGAATCGCCTTGACAGGGCTGGCCCTGTATTAATTATATTTTAAGCTAAATAGGCTTACAAAAGTATGTAATAAAAAATATAATACATTGATAATAAAAATACAAAATGAGCATTTAACTTCTGCTTTAATTAATTTACAAGAATTAGTCCAAGAACTTAATTGTAATTAAAAAAAAATATTGCATTTCTATATTTGTACAAAAACCAATATTATCTATAATTCTATTTAGCAAAATCTATTCTATTTAGCAGCGGAAATTGGTTTGTGTAAAAATAGCCATAGGGTTCAAAATAGATTGTATGTGTTCAATCAAGTCTTTGTATAATAGTTTTTAATGTGTAGATCTTCGATCAAATATACACTAGATACACAGTTCCCTATAAAAGTTCTGTTAAAAAGTGGCACCGATGCATGACATGAAAAAAAGTAAACAAAAAGATCACATATTCCAAATATATTAACACAAATTCCACCTTATTCCTGGAGCTTAAAGTAGCTTTTCACATAATATTGTCTAAAGTTCTGCAACGTTTTAGAAGCAACGGTCGGTGCGTGACTGAAGGCGAAAGAGTGCTTAAAGCACTCTTTTTTGGTGCCATTTTCTAAGCGCTCATGTTGTATCTAGTGTATATTTGATCGAAGGTGTAGATCTAAAATGTGCCACAATTTTCTACCAAAATGTTACTTGTACCATGTTGATGAAGTTCTTTGAGAAAGGAGAATGCTCATTGTACTATGAAAATCGGTACGAAGATTTTTGTCCCTCGATGAAACCTATATTTTGTGTAGGGAAAAATATATTTTTTCAATAAATATAAATATAATTGCGACACAGGTCCGGAATTCTTGGAAAAATTGACTTGAAGTCCAAACAAATTTTTTTTTCCTTTCGGCAATGCGGCCCTACTATATTCATCCGAAACGAAGTTCGAAACTTCGGACGATCGAAGTTTTTTATACGATACGAATGTATCTACTCTGTAAAAGTTCGTATTTGTATAACGTACACCGTAACTATAAATCTATGGTTACGACCATAAGTCAATAACGACCATAAGTATATGTAGGTACATTCGTATCGTATATAAACTTCGATCATCCGAAATTTCGAACTTCGTTTCGGATGAATATATTAGGGCCCCTGTGAACAAAATGTAAAATGTGATGATAAATACTTTATTTTATAAAAATCTGTCGCCAAGAATTAAACACGAAAACGTTTCAGGACAATCCATAAACATTATATAATAAATCTTAAGCAGTAGTTCGGGACCTACGATATTTTTTGCCGATGCTATGAATGAGCATTCCGCTTTATCAATCATTTATTGTATCAGTAGAGCGATTCACGTAGTTAAATAAGTTCAGTTGCGGCGCAGTTGCAGTTACGTTTCGATCAAAACAGCCCTTTTCGTATTCTCGTAATACGCTCACGTCAAGTTCGCGTCACGCGAGCGCTTTAGCGTATTCTACTGCTGCGTGTATATGTGAATGTCAAACAAATTTCATACGTCTGACGTACAGTTGACGCGCAGCTCACGCGCACCTAAACATTTACAAGAATACCATTTTGTACCAAAACGTAAACTTAATTGTAACCGCACCGCAACTTGATCGGCGCGTCAAGAAATTACGTGAATCGCCCTACAGGGCGAAGGATGATATACTGTGGTTTTATTTATATATTGATAATTAATAATCTTAATTACAATTACGCTATAACTGAAATTGCATGCAAGAGATTTTACAATCATATGATTGTAGCTCTTGTAAGCTATTTTCAATTTTATAGCATTTATATTTTAAGTTCGTAATCATTTATCATGAAAACTATTCATGCGCCTGTTCGGTCTTCAATTACATAACCCTATCATTACTAAAAAAATATCGCTGCATATAAAATTAACTCTTAATCAAAGAACTATCTTAATATAAATGCAAATGTAGATAAATGTGTTTGTATTGTTTGTACATGTAACATAAATATAAGGTAATATTTTGTAAATGTTTTTTATTGCTTGCTTATTACCACCTCGTGTGTTGACTTTTTCAACTTGTTACATCTGCGGGCAAGGTTTTAATCGGTATATCTGCGTACGTTTATTGTTAATCTACAAATTACATCCACATCACCTCTGTATCTGTATCAGCCCATATACTATATACTGGTGGTAGGTCTCTCATATGTGAGAGACTGCCTGGGTGGGTACCACCGCAATGTTTATTTCTCCCGTGAAACAACACTGCGTAAGTGCACTGTTGTGTTTCGGATTGAAGGACATTGTAGCCAGAGTAACTACTGGACATATTGAGACTTAACATCTTATGTCTCAGGATGGCGAGCGCAGTGGAATGTTGCTACTGTTAATGAGCGGTCGTATCGCTTACCATCAGGCGAACGGCTTGCACGTCTCGTCATTCATTGCGATAAAAAAAAAACTCTTATAAAATAGTTTATTAAAAATGTTCTAAATTATACATTAAATCACAATTCCTATCTTACACTAGTAATATGTACAAAACATTTGTCCATTGATCATTCAGTCATACATTTGTATCTAAAACTAAATTATACAAGGAGAATTAATGTATATAAAAATCTGTAATATTCAATACATTTTAATAAAAGGATTTTTTCTTTTACGTTTTTGAGTTAAAATTATTCAGTTTCATGGCGTTGAATTTACTTATTTTTCTATAACATACTTCCAAGATGAATGCAAATACTCTTAGAAAAATTATGTACTATTGTTATTATTTAAATGTATAGACCAAATTATATCAGCATAGTAAGCTCAACATATACATACGAATATGCATGAAAAATGCGTAAAATATGCATTATAAGAGATTGTAACAATACAAGTTTTATTATTAAATTTACATTTAAAACGGCGAAAATATGCAGAATTACTTGATTTAAGGAAAATATCCAATGATAGCTAAAAATAAGGTAAAAATGCAAATGTATATAATCCGGTCCTTACTTATTACGATAATTACAATCATCATTAATCAAGCCATATTTTTATCATCAAACATATTTCAGTATGTACGTTATATTCAACATTCGAATAATGATCCTTCGAGCCGGATACACATCTAATTATAGTCTTTTGACTTTAACACGCTGGCGTTTTAATTACAAACATTTTGTTTGCAGTGCCCCCTCTAGTACATCTCAATGGTTGTAGGGTAGTTTATATGATATTGTTTATATGAATTCGTTGTAGTTGTCGTCGAACTGCGAGGGTTGTGTGGCGGGGCGCGCGCCGCTGCCGCCCGGCCTGTACTGCGGCTGCTGGACACACAGCCACATTAAACCATCGCTACACTTCTGTTGTCGACTTATTCTTTGACTTTTTGGTTGACGCCATATTTTTGATACATCAAGGAGACTAGAGACGTCTTACAATGAAACAATAAAAATGTATTATACGTAAAATGAGTACATTTAAAAAACATGTAAAATTGTGATCTATTCATATTTCATAGCTTCAATCATGTTTTACTTACCAATTAACAGGTTTTAATAAAACATTTTTGTTTTGTTTTTCAGTATATGGAAGAAACAAAAATTATCTGTTATAGTGTCTCCTTTCGATGTATCAAAAACATAACAATATTTGATCTATGTTACAATAATAACATACATGTAAATTATATTTACAAGATATATGAAGAGACAAAGCAAAGTAAAGTAGAATCACATGCAAATCATAAGGATGATGAACTTGTCGATATTATGTTATTCAAACTGGACTAAAGATTTTATTAATATAATTGCCATAGTACAGAAATAAAACAATTCAAGCATATTAGGTAATCTAATATCGATATTTTATAGCTTGTGTTTATCGATAACATAATATCGACATGAATAGCTCGACCAGGATAATGAGACTTTAAAACAATCGAGAAAGTATAGACACTATATTTCAAAATGTTATTGCTGTCAAAATCAGACTTATTTTTTTCTAGAATAGAACAAAAAATTAATTATCTTCAGAGAACACACATATGGTGTTTTAAAATAAATAAGTCCAGCTTTTGGACCGTCTATATAAACGTTTAAAATTAACGAACATTTAGTGCTATTTTATTTCACAGAAGTTAAATGACTCCCTATTAATATTATAAATGTGAATGTAAGTTTGTTTGTTACGCTTACGCGCGAAAACTACTAAACCGATCATCATGAAACTTTGTACTCATATTCTTGCGAGGTATTAGAAGTAACATAGGACACTTATTATGAAAAAAAAACGAAAGATAAAATATTTAGTCGGAATTGAACATTTTGGCCGCCATTTTGAAAAGTGTATATGTTTAGTGTATACAATAATATATGTATAATATTCGAGGGGAAAATGACCATCAATGAGTTGAATATACACATGATCCTGATCGCGCCACAATTAGTATGAAAGGTAAGCATTACTTGTGCGTGCTACTGCGCGAGGCGGCGCGTCACATGTGCGGCCGGCCGCCGCGAGGCGCTTGCTGTTGCTACAAAACAATCCATTAGTTCGCACTCCGCTTAACATTACACTGTTAACCCTTCGATTCCCAGAAAGGCCGTTTAATTTCATTATTTAAATTTATCGGAGTACTTGGAATTTTACCCTTCATATTTTTAGTTAGGATAAAATTCATCGCTTGAGAAATAACCAATAAGGTTGTGCTTGTAAAATCAGCATAATTTACAAAAGAAGCACAGAACTCAGTTCCTTATAAATTAATTTTATGTCTCAACTATGGGTAAAATGGTTAATAATTTACTAATAAAATATGGCTGTTTTGCCCCATTTCATTTTATAAACTTCATTTCATTTAAATTGATAAAAAATTAAGGGAATTTTGAGATTTCTGCCTCTTCTGTTAAATTTGCTGATAATGCTTGCAAAGTAGAATTGTTAAGAATTGTGATTTCTGCTTAGCTATTTACGCTCTGTCCAGGGCAAAGCTAGCAAATAATTATGTGATTAAACATAATAAAAAGTGAGGCGTTAGTATCTTTGGACTTCTTTGTAATAAAGGCCCAACATGCTCGAATGTTAAAAATTAATTCAGAAGCATTTTTTTTTTAATTAGTCACTGGAAATTATATTCTAAATGGCAACCTTTTACACCTTTTAGTGTCCGTATTTTGTTCAGTTGAAAATGATACGCACTTAAAAGGTGTGAAAACGTTTTGAGTGGTGCTCTAAAACCGTCATTGCTGTCTTTGTAACACTTTGAATGCAGTTGTTTATGAAATAACAAATTTACTTATTTGCGTTTGCAATTCAAACTAGATAGAATATTTACAGGCATGAGATTATCGATACATTTATATCGGGTATTTCAGAACGCTCATTATTTATACCTTGCATACTGTGTCCGCTATTCAGACGGTTACTGGATATTTCGAAATCGAAATAAATGACTTATTTGTAAAGAATATTTTTAAACTTGCGTCTATGAGTATGATTCTCTTAGGCCCAAAAGAAAAGGGCAGTGTTTGAAAATTTTGATAAATTCTGGAATACATTTACAATAAAAAATAAGTTATTATTTTAGAGCAATGACGGCTTTAAGTGTCGAAATATGATAAAAAATAAATAAATTAGCAACTATATTTACAATTAAGAAAATAGCATGTTGTGAAGTGATAAACATTGTGAAGTAAAACATTCTAATGTTCCAGAGAGAATGGACAGAATGAAAAAATCGTGATTGAAATGAAACCATGCCATAGTTGAATAAAACTAAATGATAATTATTTTGAATTTACATGCAAATAAATGATCACACTTTATGTTTTTCAATACAGTCTTTCGGTTTTAAATAATAGTTCATAGGCGAAAGTAAATTTTACATTTTTTTAAATTAAACCTATGATGTAAATATCACATTTTAAATAAACTTGATAGGTAACCAGTTTTATATTATATTTTTAAACTGCAAATAAGTCGCATTGTTAGGCTAATAATGTAGTATCCATCAGTGAGAAACTGCGACTATGTCACGGGTCGACACTAATGTCGACTTTTTAAATTAAATTAAATAATTAGAAAATTACAATTTTCAGGAAGGACAAGTGAATTAATTACTTTTAAAAAAGTTAAATCGTCTCGCAAAATAATTATTTAGTTTGTCTGCGAGAGCGGGTGTTTTACGTAAAACACAAAATATATAGGGTGATATTGACACATGGTACTTAATTGAGCCCACATGTTTCTCATCACCCCAGGTGACATATTACATAACGTGAAAAAAAAAATAGTTTTTGTCAAAAATCGTGACTTTAGTTTTCACGGTTTTTGAGGATCCCATATATGTAGATACGAGTATTTTTACCGCTTAGCTAAACTTTAGTCCGGTTCGGGAACTTACCTGATCCGTAGAAAGACTGTGTATTAGTGTTGGTGTAAATTGCAATAGCAATTACAAATAGCAAGTGAAGTCGATAATATTTCACTATTTACTTAATTAAGCGAAATATTGCTATTTGCGTTTGCGATTCACAAAGCCGATCGGCTAATATTTTTAATACGATCTCATGTAATCTATGAAGGAATGAGTTTTTTTTTACGAAACCTTTTAAAGAAGTAACTGAACAGTCAATTAAGTGTATGTAATTGTAGATGTGAAAAATGCATATAATTTATAGTCAGTTTTTTTTTGTTTACAAATTCTGTGGGGGGCAACTAGCAATAACAGAAATATAGGGCATGTTAAGGCTAAAAATAACAAGTTGATAATGTTATTTTGAAATAGCAATAATTCCCATTACTACTGTGTATCTGTAGGGGTTGATCAAAAGCCAAAAAAAAAGAATCTAAAATGGTGATTTTTGAAAAAACTATCATGCAGTTTTTGTTCTAACTTGGCACAATGTCACCTGGGGTGGTTAGGAACATGTGGGTAAAA
Source organism: Hyles euphorbiae (assembly GCA_023078785.2). Lineage (NCBI taxonomy): Eukaryota > Metazoa > Arthropoda > Insecta > Lepidoptera > Sphingidae > Hyles > Hyles euphorbiae. The sequence continues at coordinate 7,926,055 of CM041048.1, forward strand.
TTAAATCCCACATGTCAACATCAGCCTGTATATGTATGTTGTATCGATGTGTTATTGGGTAGTGTTGTTCGTACCTGTTGCAGCAGGTGTCGCAGGCCGGGGTTGGAGGCGGGGTGCATGGGGCGCAGGATGCGAGGCGCCAGCGCGCCCGCTCCACGCAGCTGCTGCTGCAACTGCTGCTGCAGCTGGTGCTTGCGCTGCTCCTGCAACACGATACAATTATTTCAGTTTCTATACTGTGCTCTCCTATAATTCAAGATCTAATCGAAATGTAAACCATAATAATGCTATACCATTCTGTATCAGCCCATATATGTCCCATTGCAGGACACGGGCCTATTCTACAATCGAGAATACGATTGAGAGTGGTTAGCCTATATAGTCCACCACGCTGACCTAGTGCAGGTTGGCTATACAATTGTCTTCATTATATGTCGAGTATACTTCGTTGGAGGTACACAAATAAAAAATATAAATAAAATAAAACACACCACGCTCGACTTAACCCATACGTCTAATGTATCGTACCTTTACAACTTACATTAAATAGATAACACCCAACAATCACATACATAGTCCTGACCCCACACTAAGATCGAGTCTTGTGTCGTGGGTATCAGGTACTAAGAGACACTTTTCGGTCTCACAAACACCCAGACCCGAAACAAATAGCTGTGATCCACACTAATAATTCTGATTGCATGCATCGAACCAATTCCGCAATGAGCCCCCCACCTATAAGGCTCGAACTGCGTCCTACGTATAGGGTAAGAATGGGTATTACCGGTCACTTAAGGCGAAATAATCACAAATCAGATAATAATAAACATTTCTTTATTAATCCTTTTAACAATCAAACTATAGGTATTCTTCTAACAAAATCACATTAATTGAGATCAATAATTAAAACAACTTTGGCATAATCAGCATTTAAAAAAAAAACTAGTTTGACTGGTATTAGACCCTTTGGCAGGTAAAACCAGTCAGTAGGTTGCTAATGCCGGTCAAGCTTTGTTCAGGCATAAGTCGCAAATGTAACCCTCAGGAGAGTCATAACCAGAGCACTCAGCGTGTGCCCAGAGACCACACAGCACACATCTATACCAGAGCTCGTTATTATGCCCATAATCATCGCAAATTATACATTTGTTTTCGTAGTCCTCGTCAGCATCGGTGTCTTCATCTTCACGCAGGTCTGTCATTTCTACTTCCGAGTCCGATGTACTCTCATTACGTTTGTTTTAATCTTGAAGCACTCTCTTTTTAGCTTTTTTCACTTCCATCGATTTTCCTTTTCTTTTAACTGTCTTTCTTTCAGTTTTTATTTTAAGAGTTGGCTTTTTCTTCTCCTTTGTAATTTTTCTGTTTTCTTTCTCGACCAAAGCTTGTTTGTTAGGAGTTCCTGTTAAGACTGTTGCGTGCTGTTTGCGAGATAGTATGTTTTTTTCTTGTCTCTCGACTTATTTGGTAGTGGCAAAAGATCCATAACCGTGACAGTTTTACAAACGCCTGTGGAAATCGTTGTTGCATTATTTGCTGAGACTGGTTCTATCATATCAGCTAGTGATGGCAATTTAGATGAATTTGGCTGACATTGAGTTGGTGGGTCATGTGTTATTGATTCATCTAATTTTATTTGGGCTTCTGGAGTCTTGTTATCTCGGTCTCGTATTTCTTCTGCCGAAACTACCACTTCGTTGCTATTTAAAATGTTGGCAGCCACAAAATCTTCGTCTGTAAATACGTTCGGATTTAAAGGATATATTCCTGTAGCAGCAAAGCCTGCTTCAGCTTTTGGAATGGTTGCTATTTTTTGAAAAGCTTTCCTGAACAGTGACGCGAGATCATTTTGTGTTATCTTTTTTCCCAATTGGTTCTTTATGAAAAGGTTGCATTCTTGTTTATACGCTGCTTGAAATGGACCATAGACAGAAACATCTAGAGGTTGCATTCTATGCGAGCCATGAGGTGGCAATGATAACATCACTATGTTGTTGCTTTTGCAAAACTCATAAGCTCTTAAAGAGATGTGGCTAGAATGATTATCGAGGACTAGCAATATGGGCTCGTTTTCTGAAGGTTTGGTGAAATCTGCAAAGTGCTTCAGCCAGTCTACGAAGAGATCTTCGTTGATCCATCCATTTTTCGAGCACCGATATAATGTCCCACGAGGGCCGTCTGCTTCTAAAGCACATGAATGTCGCTGTCGTGGATAAATTAGCATTGGTGGGGCGTAGACTCCGGTAGCATTCACAGCGCACACAGCTGTCACGGTCTTGCCTCTTTCACCGCTAGTAATAGACCCTACACGTTGCTGCCCTTTCTCAGCTACAATTTTATCAGGGTCTTGTACTGCCGAAATTCCGGTTTCGTCTACGTTCCATATATTTCTAGGCAGAAACTTATATTTTTCCATGAGCTCTGAAAGAAGTTTGAAGAACATACCTACTTCGTTCTTGTTAAAAGCAGTTGCTCTATTTAAGCTCATGCCTTGAGCTTTCCTGATGGATAAATTATTTCTATTTATGAAGCCTTTGAGCTAATCCTTGCCAGCTAGTTCAAAAGTATCATTAAAGTTTTGCTTTATATTATTTTTTACAGCGTATTCATATGCCATCTTTCTAATTTGAAGCGAAGTGCACCCGTAAAATATTTTACCAAGAAACTTAACTTGGGAGGCCATTTCTTCTTCTTGCTCCCTTGTGAAGACTGTGTTTCTTCCCAGTAGTGGCCTATCACGGTTATTGTTCTTGATTCTTTCTTGAAGCGTTGAAAACGGCACGCCACATGATCGAGCTGCTTCTCTTATAGTTTTTCCTTCATCCACTAGTCTGAAACCCCTGTGTAGTTGCTCTTGGCTCCACGACGCCTTTGAAATGGGTTGGCTTCTTCTTTTAGGCATTCTAAGATAATAAAAAAAAACATTAATATTAACATAAATAATAGTCATGTATTTGGTATACATGACTATTATTTTTAGTCATGTATTTGGTATACATGACTTTACTTGCGGTTAATACCGGTCAGCATGACCGGCATTGCCCGACTCGAAACATTTCCGTAAAAAAAAATCTAGATAGGAAACCTGACCAAATAAGTTAAAAAACGATTATCACTCTGAATGCTAAGTAATTAGGGTGCAACAATCCTAGGTAACAAATTAAGAAACGTGAAATTATAAAAACTTACCTCTTATTGTTTTATCCCGAAATTTTACATCAACTAGGCGCGAAAACAAACGACGTACATTCATCCAAGATTTCGGCTGCGGAATGAAGCGGGGACCGGGGCGTTGCCGCTTGGGAACATCACGCCACTCGCTGTGTATGTGTGCGTGCGTCGGAACGCAGTAGTTTGTAAGATTTTATATTGACCGGTATTACCTCCTGACCGGTATTACCCGGTTTTACCCTATAGTGCTATAATGCAGTCCCACCTCGATATCTAGCTTCCCGAGTACAAACAGACTACCATTAATGAATTGTTGTTAGTTTATAACCAACATTAAAGTTTTGAAACGTATGCCACGTTATTTACATTGTGAACCAAAATGGGGGCTAAACGAAAATATTGAAAATATTAAGAAAGTTTTTGCTACAAACTTACTAACAACGAGTCTTGTGGCATTGTTCATAAAACATCCAATGCCTAAAGAAATGACCTTAAATCCATACAAAGGATGCTTAACAATAACAGCTTCTGAATGATGGTTTTCTACTGTTCAAATTGTATGTGTAATCAGAACCATTGATCACACGAGCAATTTGCTCATTAAATGCAAGCATTAAGCACAAACCTCAAGCTGCTTGTAGTGCTGTTCTTGCTGCTGCGCGGCGTGGAGGTGCGACATGATGTCCATCTGCGACTTAAACTGAGCCTCTTGCTGGTGGGCCGCCTGCAGCGTCTCCTGCAACTGCTGGATCTTCTCCAGGTTCTGCTGGCGCGCCGCCTCCAGCCCGTCCAGCTGGGTCACCGGCCGGGGGCCCTTACCCCCCACCTGGCCTACTTGACCCACCTGGGACACTTGACCCCCCATGCCGCCGCTTATCATCATGCCCTGGAAACAGAGTGATATTGGGCCGACATTTCTTCTTCAGTGGCAGGGACTGCCGATACGGCGAAATATTCGGAGCCTCTCTGGCTACCAAGAGGTACTCGGTATGCCGGCGTAGGAATTTGGTTAGGACCTCAGCCCGTCAGTAACATCTGATTTGTGTAGAAAGTCTTAAATCTACTAATCCAAAAACATCACAAATAACATTTATATTACGTATATGTCTCACTTGTGAATGTTGCTGCATCTGCTGCTGTACCATGGGCTGGCTGCCACCTGGCACGGGCATCTGGCCCACCTGCCCCACTCCTCCGACCTGGCCGACGCCCCCCACTTGTCCTACACCACCGACCTGGCCGACGCCCCCGACCTGCCCCACGCCCCCGACCTGTCCGACGCCCCCGACCTGACCCACGCCCCCTACTTGCCCGACGCCCCCAACTTGTCCGACGCCTTGCATGCCACTGCTCATGCCGGCGCCGCCGCCCATGCCGCCTGATGAGAGACCAGCTGAGGACATAGCCCCTGAGCCTGGTGAAAAAAAAACATTATTAAAAAATACATAAAAATAGTGAAGGCATCGTATTTTTAATTAGAAAAGGTCCAAGCTAGCACTCATATGAGCTAATATGATTTATTAATTATTGAAAAAAATCTAAAATAATCTCTGTATACGTCCCACTGCAGGGCACGGGCCTACTCTACAATCGAGAATACGATTGAGAGTGGTTAGGCCATATAGTCCACCACACTGGCCTAGTGCGGGTTGGCGGACTTACATACCATAGGAATTCTTATAAATCGCTATGGTATGTAGGTTTCCTCACGATGTTTTCCTTCACCGTTTTAGTGCGTGGTGATTGATTATCAATACAAACATGACTCCGAAAAGTCAGAGGTGTGCGCTGGGATTCGAACCCGCGACCACCGTGAACATATGGGCAGCCGCGTCTAGTCCGTTTACCAACAGGCCACCACGCACTTCAAAATAATGTCTAGCAGTAGTTAAATGTCAATTGTTTTAAAATATACCCTATTTCTATTAAAATTAAGGCTCTCATTATATTGACATTGACTGTTAAAATATATCTTATTAAAACTAATATTAAGTTGATATTACACTGACAAGCCTTTAAACAGGCTGGGACGTTAGACTACTTACTACTGGCCTCTGAAAATGGAGGAGGAGGGGAGAGAGATTGTGTGAGAGAAAGACATAGAGAGAGAGAGAAAGAGAGAGAGAGTGGTTATCCCTCACCGGCCATGGTGGGCGTGGGCATGGCGCCGGGCATGCCGCCCGCCGCCGACACGTTGGCCGGCAGCTGCTTGTTGATGATCTGTGTGATCTTCTGCTGCTGGATCACCTGCAACCACGCGTTACGTATGTATAATTATGTGACCTCAACACACAGTGAGCGACTTCTGCGTGAATCGGAACGCAAAAAGTAACAATTTTAGGCTCAATTGCACAAACTAACTTTGCCAATACCTTTGCCCTTGAAACTGTCAATTCCATACATTGGCAAGGTCAAATACATCTCAAATGTATGGCGATGACATTTTCATAGGCAAAGGTATTGGCAAAGTTACTTGGTGCAACTGAGCCTTAATTTAATAATTGTAAAATAAGGGTAGTTATATTGTAACATTCATTTAGCGGATGTCTAATAATCTAATAAATAGCGGATGACCACGAAAGCTGTAAAGTAATCGAAACTTCGTCTGGCGGCTGTGGTAGTAACAGTCGTCGGAAAAATTGTGGCTTTTAAAAAAAAAATACGTTCTAAATAGTAATTTTTGGCTCTTCCGACTCAAAAGCTTGTCGACTCTAGGCGATTTCTTACGGGAAACATTTTGAGGGATATAAGAAATGCCATGGATATAATAAATAAAAAAACAAATTAATGGATGCAAGCACTAATAAAAATATATATAAACGAATTATATATACTTAATACATACATAATAGTCAATATATAATACATAATTATAAAGTTATCATTGGTCCTATCGCCAGTCTACTTTTCGAGGGCGTTTTCGTAACACCCTGTATAAGTTAATTCAGTACTGTAAGCTCACCTTTCTAAGCCTGTCGACGAATGTGGCCTGGTTGTTGGGTATGAAGCCGAGGTACACCTTCTTGTCGGGCGTGTACAGAAGGATTAGAACCTTGATCTCGCACTGTGGCGGCGACGACATCGGCTGGAAGTGGACGCAGCCCGCCTGCAACAAACGTACTATACAGTCATGACTGTAGGAAATCGTGTGAGGTGTAGAAATGATAAGATTTTTCAATCTTTATTTAACAGATAAATTACAAAATAAAAAGGTATATTTTGAACAGAATTGTTTGCCGTCTCACGTGTTCCGTCCTTCCTACAATCCTGGGTCCTTCCGCCGTGGTGTGAAGAGGCACCTTAGCAGGCCGGCATAATTGTTTCCATTGGCATGGGACTGCCGTCCGATGCCAATGGATACTCTGCCTGGGCGGCATTGGCACTTACCATCAGGTGCAATGCCGCCACTATGCCAGACCATCATAAAAAAAAAAAAAAATTACAAAGTAAAAAATAAATGCACCGGTTATAACGCTGACCTACAGTATAGTCTTGTGTCTTGGGTATTTGTAATTTAGTTGCGAAGTGTTTTGTAAATGATAAGACGTTTCGGTCTATCTTAAACAGATAAATTATAAAATAAAGAATACATGCCCCCAATATATAAGAGTACATAGCCCTGACCTAGAGTACAGTCTGGTGTCGTGGTATCAGAGTTTTCAAGAATTTTTTGCGGCCTTACAAACACCCAGGCCGGTAACAAGTACCTGTGGATCACACAAATATTTGTCTGGGTAAGAAGACCGAACTCGCGTCCTTAGCCACAGCCAGCATATAACTAACTACACCTCACGATCATACAAACATTCAGAGTGGATCGACGACACTTCTTTCAAAATTGCACAATAGAAGCTGTCAATTTAGACTCTCTGATCGTTGATGCATTAGCCGCCGATGTTGCTGATCAGCTGCTTGTGTACATCATCCATACAGAACTGGTTGTACTCACAAATCCATTGACCATGACTTTGGTGAGTTGTTCTAGCGCCTCGCTGGGCTGCAAGTGGAACAGCACCGACTTGCTGTCCTTGAGGTACTGGCCGCCGATGTTGCTGATCAGCTGCTTGGGCATCAGCTGCATCAGCAACTTGTTGGGCCACGTGTCCACCTTCAACTCGGGCTCGATGTCTTTGGAGCTCGCTGACACCTGGACATAGTAATTTTTTTATTGTTATTAATGGTGAGACGATGATGCCATTTGTTTGATGGTAAATTAAATAACCGCTATGAATAAAAAATGAAAATCATGAAAAAAATATGCTCCGTTTAATCTACGAAGGAGTGAGTTTTTGTTTACGAATTAATTTAAAGAAGAAATTGTACTGTCAATTTTGTGTGTGTAATTTTAGATGTTAGAAATGGTTATAATACACGGTCAAAAAACTGACTGAAATTTTGTTGGGGGCATTTAGCAATAGCAGAAATATATAGGATGCTAACGTTTCAAAAATAACAAGTCGGTGATGTTAATTTCAAATAGCAACAATTCCCTTTAGTATGCTAGTCTGACCTGGCAAGGCAGTAGCTTGGTTGTCTTCTGCTGGTCGCCAGGAGACTTGCCCTTCTCCATCCACTCGATGACGCCGCTCCAGATGAAGCTGCGCTGCAGCTGCGGCTGCGGGGGCGCCGCGCTCGTCGACGGGCCCGGGTTCAGCATGTTCGGCATGCGCTGGTGACCGCTCTACAACACAACACCGATGTAATCTGTATCAGCCCATATACGTCCCACTGCAGGGCACGAGCCTACTCTACAATCGAGAGTACGATTGAGAGTGGTTAGGCCATATAGTCCACCACGCTGGCCTAGTGCGGGTTGGCACCGATGTAATAACAAATACATAAATACATCCAACATTCACGCACATTATCCTGGGGAGTGACTCTATCGCCCGAATACTCAAACGCGACTTAAATATTACGTTGCACATAACAACGCAAATCCCATTTTTTACTGGCTAAGTGGGCCGTGCACAGTTAAGAACGACTCAATATTTGAATGACGTTTGAGTATTCGGGCGATAGATCGGAAAAAAAACACATTATCCTGGGGGTTAATCTATAGTCTCTCGACAGTTAAACAAAATTCGAATGTTCAGATCTTCGAAGCCCGAAGTAAGACGTAAATTTTCCACTTCTAAAAATGAAGACAATTATCTACGATACCTATCATTTTCTCCAAACTTAGTCACGACCTAGGACAAAGGATTCGAACATTTTATGGAGTATCTCGGCACATTTGTATAGAGTAGCGCCTCTGAACTCCTGACTCCAAACTGAAATCAAGTGTTGTGACGTATATCAGAAACTATGACAGACTTTTCGCTCCCATAAACACTCAGACGTCACACAAAGACATTTCGGATCGATCATCGAACCCGCAGTGTCTTGTTACACAGCCGAAGTCTAACCAAACTACACTATAACGATAATGGACTATATCGTGAGGAAACCTAAATACTATAGGGTTTTGTAAGAATTTCTATGTAAAGTCAGCCAACCCGCACTAAGCGAGCGCGGAGGACTATATTGTCTAATTACTCTCAGTCGTGCTCTCGATTGTAGAGTAGGCTCGTGCCTTGCAGACGTATATTCAACAACAGGTGCAAAATGTATCTACACTAATGTGAAGTTTTCTTTGTTTGTTATCGCTAACTTCAGGAAATACTGGTACGAATTTGAAAATTATTTTTGTTTTGGATAGCTTATTTATCTATGAATGCTATAGGCTACATATCATCACGCTATGATTAATAGGGGAAGCAGTAATGAACAATTTAGCAAAAACGTGGTAAGTCATTCGTTTTGCAGACTTCATTGCGTGCGCTGTGTTCGCGTGGTCCGATTGATCTCAAAATCGATTCCTGAGGGATCCTTCGCTCCGATATTCTTAATTGATAGTCCAGAATTGAACATTTTGACCGCCATTTTGAACTTTTTAGATATTGGTCCGATTGGAATCAAAATTGTTATCTGAAAGGGCCTTTGCTCCAATATTCTAAATGAAAGGCGGAATGCAAAATGATGGCTGCCCCTTTTAAACTTTTCATTGAATTTATACTTATTTTAGCGCATTTGGAAAAAACATGATTACAATTTTTACGATGCGCGCGCCCAAGTCAAAAAGCGGAAGTAAGCTGATTATTTATAACGAAATGATACATTTCCTATGTGAACTAGCGTCAACAAAAGTATTTGAACTCGGGCTGAGTCAGGCCAGGCTGATAATAAGGTTGGTGTTATTATTAGATTACTCATTACACTAAGATAAACTGCCCACAGGAACACGACTCAAAATGTTAGTCTATTGGGTGTTAATCATTTAACACTATTAAAGATGTATTCAATCGGGTGTTGTTTTATATTTTTTTACCAACATCTCATTATTTACTGTAGTCTTATCTATTTGCGATAACTTATAATTAGTCTTCTGTATTTTTTTAATAATAGTTCCTGTTATCTTAATTTATTAAACAAAATGACAAGTGCGTGGTTGCTAACGGTGCTACTACAGAAAGCATGGGGCTACCGACACATTCACGATGGTCGGGGATTCAAATCCCAGGGCACATTTTCTACTTTTGGGAGTCATATGTACAGTAGGTATGTATACTAATATTCACCAATCAATTCCCACACATGTTAACGACGAAGATTGACATTGAGATTTTAGACAGCCTCCGTGGCGCAGTTAGTTAGACACCCAATGAGAAAAGAGCGGTCGCAGGTTTGATCCCCGCACCTAAACAAAGATTTGTGTGAATTCAGGTATTTATTTCGGGTCTGGGCGTTTGTGAGACCGAAAATTCTCTCGTAGCTTCTGGTACCCACGACACAAGAATTGATTTTAGTGTAGGGTCAGGACTATGTATGTGACTATTGGGTGCATCTAGGTATCAATTTTGAGGAAAATCTATAGCATAGAAAGCCGCCAACCCGCACTAGTACCAACGTGGTGAACTGTAGCCTGACCACTCTCAATCGTATTCTCGATTGTAGAGGAGGTCCGTGCCCTGCAGTGGTGTACATATGGCCAAGCTTATATATTATATTTGTATTGTTATCATATTAAGGAGATGACGATTTTGCAAGCTTACCCTACGCTCGTTATCCTGTTTTCGCCACGGATGAACTCGTCCTACCGGCGGTCTTGTGTACCCCCGATTACCCCCAAAAATCCCAGTTTGATATTTATTTATAACTGATATATTGGTCTTGTGTTTCATACGAATATCACTCGATCTCGGTGGGTCTTCAAAATATCTCAGCGCTGGCGCAGAATCGGTAAACATAGCTTGTTCAATATCTTCATCCGATACTAACGTGACGTTTTCAGAATGGTTCCTGTCATTTTCCGTGTTGGTATTAGTGAATACGCCATCAAGAGACTGTTCAGAATTATGAACATTCCTCAGCAGACCTGGTTTGGGAGTGCTTACGACATAGTCATCAAATTCATCGCTGGACTCCACCGAATCTTCCGTCTTGATGTTATTGACTTCACTGTGAATTTGGTTAGAAATGGAAACATGATTGTTCAATAACCCTGACCTTTGATTGGATACAACATCTTCGATTTCTTCATTCGATTCTGCTCTATCATGCTCTGTTTTTATATTAGAAATTACATTATCAGGGTCATGGGTAATAGGACCAAGCTCCACCCTTTCTGATTCCCTATTTCCTGACGTTTCAGTAGTTTCTTGCTCTAGCTTTGTGTCAATCCCAATGCATTTGCGTATATCGTTGACAATATCGCATAGATTATTAATTTTGCCGCCGAAACTGGCTAGCTCTTCGCGCATAGCAGTTATTTCTCGTTTAAAATCATGAATTATACTCATGTTGGTGCAACCACTACATGATGTGCATTGCTTGTGTCCTGATGGCTGCATCTTATGTATATTTGATCATGTGTTTTAAAATAATATAGTATTTTATTGTTGCTATCAAGCACTATTATCAGATCTATCAGAGATCTATAGCAGATGGCGTACTCCGACTCGGCACAATGTGTCCTAACTCTTGGCCCAAATTAAACACTATAAAGTACTATAGTCTGTAAAACACCAGTTTCACAATCAATCAAAAATCCATTTGATTATAATAAATAAAATTAGTCACTTTAGAAAAATATATGTTCTATACCGGCGTTTTTTAATTTGAATTTCAAAATCAGTTATTTTATTATACAATTTTTATATAGTCAACGTATCTAGTAAAAATATTGAATCATTAGTCACTCAGCCTAAATTGGAATGCATGGGAAAAACACAGAGTAGCCTTGTTTCAATACACACAAACATTCAAACGCAATTCGGCAGAGGCGCGTCGATGATTCACGAATCAACACGATAACACAGCCAAAAACAATAACACTGGGTACATTGAAAACGCATGCTATTTCACTCTAACACCTCAATTCTTCGTAAACACTTCACATGAGTAAAAAGGATAAAAAATCGCGAATTTTGTTAGGAGTTTACCTAATTTAAATAACATTTACACGTTCTGAGAGCATGAACGCTAAACGTCAACTAATTAGATATACCGAGCACGCGTGATTGAGCGGACAATCGATACGGTGCTGTATTACGATTAATCGATGCTTGCATTATAATATTTATTATAATGATTAATTCGGGTAACTTTAGTTCTATTAAAACATGGCCAGTGGGGGAAATATTGATTTTTTAAAACATTACAGCACCAAATGTATTTTTTATGACAGTCTCAGTGACGCAGTGATTTAGACACTGACTGTGAAACGGGCGGCCGCGGGTTCAATTCCCATATTGATGCTAATGTTTGGTTGTTCACAGGTGTTCGTTTCGGGTCTGGGTGTTTGTGAGACCGAAAAGTCTCATGCAGCTTCTGTCACCCACGACACAAGACTCGATCTTATTTTCGGATCCGGTACGGAGATCGAACCCACAGTCTCACTTTCACAGCCGGAATTCTAACCAATTGCGCCACAGAGGCTTTTTATGAAAACTCTTAAGTAATTGATTTATTTTGGATAACTACAACACTTTTTTTTTTTTATTGCAGTGAATGGCGAGACGAGCATGCCGTTCGCCTGATGGAAAGCGTTGCGACCGCTCATGAACAGAAGCAAAACCAAACAACACCTTGATTTACAAAGCAATGCTTGGCATTCCACTGCGCTCGCCATCCTGAGACATAAGATGTTAAGTCTCAATATGTCCAGTAGTTACTCTGGCTACAATGTCCTTCAATCCGAAACACAACAGTGCATTTAAACTGCTGTTTGACGGGAGAAATAGACATTGCGGTGGTACCCACCCAGGCAGCCTCTCACATATGAGAGACCTACCACCAGTACACTATAAACATACAACAGTAAATACTACAACCGGAATTTTTTTTACTGATCATCATGCCATTTTTATTGCTCTTTCTTGCGCTACTCCGACATTAGCAAAATCATAGAATGCCGATAGAGCCATTCAACTTTTTAAAGAAGTCATTAATTCTATACAGAAAACGCGGATATTGGTCTTACCTTTGATTTGACAAATCAGTTAAATATTATGAGTTATGAAATAGTAAAAAGTCGAGATTCGCGCGGCAAATGCAAATTTAACACTCAATTTCGTAATAACAATAACAGGAGGCAATCAAGGTCAAGGTCGCGCATAATGTCACGTAATAATGAATATTTTGGCTAAATGCACATTCGTCAAAGCTGAACTAAATTTCCTCAGTCACCATATAAGGAGTTAATAAATATTATGATGGATAAAAAAAATGCAGCATCACTAAGATTCTTCAAACGGAAACCGGTTAAAAATAAAACTATATTTTTATTGCTAAGAATGGCGAGACAAGCATGCCGCTCGCCTGATGGTAAGCAAAACGACCGTTTATGAACTGTAGTAAAACCAAACAACACTTTGGATTAGAAAGCAATGCTTGGCATTCCACTGCGCTCGCCATCCTGATACATAAAATGTTAAGTCTCTATATTTTCAGTTTCAGTACAATCCAGCCCGAACAGGGGGGAGTTACTTCGCTGTTCTTAAAACTTCACTAATGTGCCCAGATAATGCACAAAATGTTGGAATCCTCTATCGTACGTCACGACCATAGACTAAGTTCGGAGAAAATGATAAGTATCATAGAGAATAGTATTGATATTTTTAGAAGTGGAAAACGTATATCTTACTCAGGACGTCGAACATCCGAACATACGAAGTTCATATCGTTTCATAGAGTAACCCCCAAGAAAGAAAAACAGTGTGGTTACCGCTTACTGGCAATACAGGGCATGGCTTGGCACTTGGCAGTATCCCACCGCTGGGCATGGGCCTCCTCTACACTCGTGTACGATTGAGAGTGATTAGGCCAAATAGTTCACCACGCTGGTCTAGTGCAGGTTGGCGGACTTTATACTAGAAATTCTTACAAATCGTATGCAGGTTTCTTCACTTGGTCTTACCACTTAGCGATATGATAAAAAAAAACTAGTTAGGACGCACGAGTGGCAATAGTAATAAAAACTATAGGTACAGGGTTCATACTGCTACCGAAAACGAAGGCAGGTGGTATTTTTGTGACTTCAGATACAATGCAACTAAAACTTCGGAGAGAAAAGTGAAGATTCTTTTTGTATCTTATATACTTCTTGATATTAAAAATAATTTCAACTTAATATCGGTTAAAATTACTAGCGCGCCCTGTTATGGCGAAATCACGTCGAAAAAAGTAGTGTTGTAGAAGTAGAGTATTATGGCATTTTATACAATATTATCTGTCTGTCGATAAAAGAGTGGAAGCAAGTGGAAGTATGACGAAATAAGTCCGTTAGGGTTGTGGGCATGCCCATCGTGCTCACTATGGTGGATCCGCCCTTGAAGTGACCCTGTGTATATCGCACCCCCGGTGCAATAATGTCACATATGCAAAAATTGCAAGGTTGGAAGGTATAAAGAAATAATCTTATATTTTTTAGAATATTACGTGGTCATAATTTTTTTTTTAACGGTAAATTAATAGTTGATATTGTGATAGAAGCTGTTCAACTCGTCTATGTCTTGAAATATAATATTTTTATACGATGTCAAAGTTTCAAATGTTTTTCTTGAAAAATTGCATATTTGCAAGAGTGGGATTGTTGCGGGGGGTGTGATATGGTGGTGTACCTGTGCGGGGTGCGGTTCAGGAGTTCCCTTGGCTGCTGGATGGATGATACCTATGGAGGGTATGTGATGTATACCTGTGTGGGGTGCGCTGGCGGCGGCGGCGGGTAGGAGGGTTGCGCGAGTTGCGTGAGCAGCGCGGAGTTGCCGGCGTACAGCGCGGGGCGCGGCGCCATCCACGCGGCGCCGCGACCGCACGCGGGCCGCGGGAACGCCGGCGCCGCCGCGCGCGCGCCTACAGTAGCGCCGCGACCTTGGTTGCTGCGACAATACCGTACACTTATAATAAGGGGCTTCGATCGTATATTTGATCGATTAGACCTACTAGATTAGACCTAACGGCCTAAATACGGCAACAGAAATAACATCACTAATAAACTCGTGCTCTTATCTTATATGTCTAAACGACAAATTCTTGTATATATATAATCTGAATCTCAGAAACGGCTCCAACGGTTTTCATGAAATTTTGTATACAGGGGGTTTCGGGGGCGATAAATCGATCTGGCTAGGATTTATGTTTGGAAAATGTTGTTTTATTCCTGTTTTCCACAATCAACTTAATCAATATGACTCTTCGTGACATCTTTCTTCATAATACATTTTTTGTTATTGTGTGCAACTAACTGCTTAACGATACAATAATACTAAAGCTATTCCAGCAGATCACATTATTAAACAACACTAAGTCAATGAATGATATGGATATGGCTAATTGTTTGAACTATGGATTATTGGATCGAGAGAGAATATATATAGAGTACGGTAGTTCCGCGGAGCGGTACTAGGAATAATTTGTAAAAGAAAATAAGACCACGTTAAACTGCTTGACATTCTACTACGCTCGCCATCCTGAGACATAAGATGTTAAGTCTCAATATCTTCAGTAGTTACTCTGGCTGCAATGTCCTTCAACCGGAAACACAACAGTGTATTTACACCGCTGTTTGTCGGCAGAAAGAAGAAAATATATACTAATATAAAGATAATAAATATACTTACACGTATACGTCAGTCTGTATGTCCGGCACGGGCGGCGGCGCGGGGCTCGGCGGCCGCTCCTTCAGGCTGTACCCGCGGAGCAACACCAGGTGCCGCGGGTCCTACATAACACTAAATTTAATACCGGTCACATTGGCTCATTCATCATACATTTATAGCTTAGCAAAAAAGAGTTCATTTTTAATGAGAGCGCCAGGATCGATTTTAGCATTAATATGGCAAACCAATATACTACGACGGAAAGTGTTTAGTTACATAACAAACAAAATCCTTACGAAAATTTATATATATAAATACCGTTATATAAAAATATTTAACGAACATAATTACATTTTTAATAGTGTAGCCATCATTGTTTTTCTTTAATGTCAATTGTCACCGCATCATACTCTTTTTTGTTAAATTATATGATGTCATATGTTACAGTATGAACGAATTTTAGACTTCACCTAATAAAAATATCTGCATACTTGTTCATGTTCAACCAATTAAAAGTGAAAACGTTTTATATCAAAAATTATTCAGGATTATAAAGTTATTCTTGCCTTCACTTTCAACAATAAATCTACGCACGTGGCTAATAGGTGCTCGTAAATTTAATTGTTGTGGATATGAGTATAGCAGAGAACAAATTTCGATTATGGCAACAAGTTAATGTCAAGGCAGCGAAAGTTCTTAACAAGTGATTTATGACTTTTTTAGACTTTAATATAAGCGAATCCACTCAGATTCGTTGAGCTTCGTAATCTCTGCAGCACGAATCATAGTTGTACTAAAACCTGAGTAAATATTATACTACAATATGAGCAAATATTATACTACAATATGAGAAAATATTTGACTACAATATGAGCAAATATTATACTACAATATGAGCAAAAATTAGACTACAATATGAGTGTTATTAGACTACACGGTGAATAATACTAGTATACCTTGGCGAAGTTCCTCTGCTGCGCCTGCAGTAGGTCTCCGCCCGCGTGCTCGTACAGCGAGAGGAGCGCGGGGAGCCTGCGCGCGCTGGCCACGGACACCTGCACCCCGCGCTCCCCTGCCACGCGCGCCGCCTGCTCCGCGCCCACCGGAGCCCCTGCACACACAAACACACAAAAACACACATCATGTATCTTATACTGGTAATACGTGTAGTTTAAGATGTATAATTATATATTTTCTAGGTTTCACAGTATAACCGTATGTATTTTTCTTCCATATCATCTTATTATCGTTAGATGCTAATGATGACAAGGGGCCGAAGGTTCGATCTCCGCAACGAGATATATTGTGTGAACCAGTTATTAGTTTCGGATGGGTGTTTGTGAGCCTGAAAGTATCTCGTTACTTCTGATACCCATAACTTATGAATTAATTATTGATCTAAAATCTATGTAGAGTCAAAAATATGTATGTGAGGGTTGTGTGTTCGTGTTTTATTGTACCATATTTTAACTTGTTTTTTCTTGTATTTACTTTCTTTGTTAAGACGCATAATAAAATTACACAGTATTGTACCCAAACATTAATTATTCTACTTCAGCAAAGTTACTACAGTCTCGGTGACTCTAGCTTGCAAATCCTTCAATTGTATACTTGAATTCAAAAAAGCAAGGAACTAAGAACTTACCAGGCGGCACCAGGCCTCCAGCATACGCGGAATACGGCGGGGAGGAGCATAGAATAATAATATGCATGGGTATGTCCGTCCGGCCGAGCTCATCGAAACACGCCAGCGCTGTGGTGATCGCCTCTGTGACACATGCTCTGCTCTCCGCGTGGCCTCCTACGTACCTGTTGGTCAACAAATTACCCCATCAACAGCCTTGGTGGCGGAAGACATTCCTTCATTTTTATCTTCGGTTTAAGGCTAGGTTCATTTGTATTGTTCACATAACCGCACGGTCATCTGAACCTAGCCGAAATTAGTCTCTGTGGCGCTGTTGGTTAGACCCGGCTGTGAAATGCGAGGCCGCGGGTTTGATCCCTCGCCAAGACATTTGTTTTGGGAGTATGCGAGATCGAAAATTCTCTAGTCGTTTCTGATACTAGTGAGACTCGAAAACTCTATATGCATCAGATGTGGTTTATTAAATTGCTGTAGCAACAGGAGTAAGAAAATAGTACCCTGGAGAAATAGTTCTTCCCGGAAACAGCAGTGTAAATGCTCTGTTGAGTTTCGGTTTGAAGGACACTATAGGTAGAGTAACTACTGGACATATTGTGACTTAGCATCTTATGTCTCAGGAAGGCAAAAGCAGATTGGAATACCAAGCATTCATATCGATCTCACCGAGGACCAACTTAATAAACTTGAGCGTCTCCAAAATTTTTGCATTCGGTTCATATTCGGTCTTCGCAAATATGACCATGTTTCCGAGTTTCGTGTTAAGCTCAAGTGGTTACCTGTACGACTTCGTCGGAATACTCATATTCTTTTTCTTCTATATAACATCTTGTTTAATCCTCTCACTCCTTCTTATCTTAAAGAGCGTTTTATATTCCTACATGATTCACATTCGAGATCCTTGAGATCGTCGGAGAACCTAAAACTAAGAATGCCCATGCACTCAACAACTTTTATGGACAAATCGTTCACTGTCCAAGCGGTCCGTTTATGGAATGCACTTCCTGTTGCTGTGAGACGGGCAAGAACACTGTTGTCCTTCAAAAGAATGGTAAAAGAACACTACTTGTCTCTTTAAAAACTAATGGTTGTTTGCTTATGTATCTCAAATATTGGAGAGCAATGTGCATGTATGTGTGTACTTATTATAATATTTGGTTTTTATATCTTTATGTGTATGTTTATTTTTAAGTAAATTCATGTAGGTATGTTGTTTAATTTCATATATTTGTATCCTTTTATCTATCAAGCTAAATATTTAAATTATTTCCTATTTTTTTATAATTCAAGCAATATTCTAAAAGTACACTTATTCTGCCCTATCTTCATTTTCCTTCACTTATGTCCATCCCATGGTAGTCGGTAAGAGATTGCCTTGAGCGATACGGCTGCCATTTGTACTCTTATGTTAAATATAAGTTTTAGTTTAAGTATTATTTGGTGTACAAAAAAGAATAAAATAAATAAATAAATAAAGCATTGTTTTGTAATTCAAGGTGTTGTTTGGTTATGCTACTGTCCATGAGCTATTGTATCGCTTACCATCAGGCGACCAGCATGCTCGTCTTGCCATTCATTGCAACAAATAAAAAAAGCATTGCAGTCATCTTGCATAAAAAATTAACTTACTGAATCTTATCAACTGTTTCCGAAACTGTTTGCGGGTTTGTAAATGGTCCGAAGGTAGACACAGGCAGTCCAGGGTGACAGTCTGCGGCTTTGTACGTGACTATACTGTATACAGAGCCACTGCCTCCGCCTTCCTCTAATGCACCACCATGGAAATACCTGGAATAAAATGAAATCGGTTTATTGATCATGTAGGCAATTCAATAGCTCTTATGACAAGTCAATACATAGTACTTATAGAATATTTACAAAATAATTGACTATATTATTATATAAATTAAATTTACTTAGATTTAATTTTTGGTGGTCATTGTATTTATAATATGCTGTTCAAGGAAATACATTATGTATGTTAAAATTGCAATATTTTGTCATAAATCCTGCTAGAGCGATGTAACATGTAGTGATCTTTTTGTCTTACTAGGTTTGGTTATCAAAATGCAAGTGCTAATTACACGCAAAGAGTTTGCCTCAAAGATACAAATATATTTTCAGCTTCATCAGCTGAATAAAGGGGTCCTACTATATTCATCCAAAACGAAGTTCGACACTTTGGATGATCAAATTTTATATATGATACGAATGTACCTACATATACTTATGGTTGTAACTAAAGACTTATAGTTATGATGTATGTTATACAAATTCAATCTTTTACAGAGTAGATACTTTCATATAAAAAACTTCGATCGTCCGAAGTTTTGAACTTCGTTTCAGACAAATATAGTAGGGCCCAAGGGAAGTATGGTTTTTAAGAGCAACAAGTCAACGCTTTGCTGACACCTCAGTATGTGGTTTCTTTGCAGTCTTTTACAAAAAATAAATATGTATAAAAAAGTTGTCATGTAAACATTAATCCTAAACATTAGAATATGTCAATCTCATAGAGAGTATCATATGCGAGAATAGCATACATTGTCACCTGAAGATTGTCAAGAAATACTCTCTGTCTAAATGGGCTATTAAACTTAAGAGCCAAATATGTGAGCAATCCTCCTGGATTAGGCTACTTAGCAGTAATTTCCTCAATTATTATAAAAAAAAAAATTTAAGTAAAATGTTCCAGTATTTTAATTTTTAACTTCCACATAATATTTTAATAAGTCTTTTTAGTTCTGGTTGGGTATTATCATAATGTTGAGTAGTAGTAACACTTGTTTCAGTTGGACATTGTAATATAGTATGGAAAAGTCTCTTTCCGCTCCTGAGCTTAAAATAATGAATGGATATTCATTTTACTTTTTAAAATAATGGTAGCATTGACCTATTATTTTTTTTAACATAACCATACGCTTTTATCCCAGACGGGGTGGGCACGTTTTCACTTTGAATGTTCTGTCCCATAATGTCATAAGGGAAATTTGTATTTATACAAACTACTAAATAGTATCGTAAGGGATTTGTTATGGCTGGAAATTCCTATTGTGTTCGGTTCAAAAGTGTCCGCATATTACAAAAAATTACAATGGGTTCTTTCATAGGCTTAAGAAGAAAATCAGAATTGAATTTCATAAAGTTTCTTCTGTTGTTTTTATTTTTATTAATTAAAAAGGATATTCGAAGTTACTCACTCAAGAGTGGGTATAATGTAGTTTGTTTTGAGCTCGCTAATGTATGCTCCGTTCGTGGCAGTCGCTTCTATAGCAAATATGACTTCTGCCTGCACTGGCGAGTCCGGCGCGTTAACAACCATTGTAATTTATGTTCAAGAAAACGAATTCACTCCTAAAAACAACACTGTTTTTAACACAGTTTTTATCTTTTACCACTTTTGACAGTCGACACCACAGACTAGTCGACACGATTTGCACTGATTTGCACAGGCCACAGACCAATAATAGAGATGGTCAACTCGATTTACTAACTCGAGTTAACTCGAGTTGTGCCAAATTCGAGATAATTCGAATTGAATTTTTCCTAGAACTATTTTTCTAACTCGAGTTTGAAAATCGCGGTAGATGAACGCATTTTAGTACGAAAGAGTAGCCAATATGCATATTTGAATTCCTTGCTTTTACCAAATGTAATGTTTCCATATTACATTTTTCGGTATATATAGTATCCAATACGATATATTAGGGTATCAGCTACCTATATACGAAGTTTCATCAAAATTGCTTTGAATTGTAAAGTAACCGACTCATGGCGGCCTCTTACGTATAAGACATACATAAGTCTCATACCAGTAAAAACTATAAAAACCTCTTTAATTCAATCCTATATATCAAGTTCAACACTTGGTTTCGTCCTTCCAACTCGAGTTGTGCAACTCGAGTTCAATTCGAGTTGAATTTCAACTCGAGCTAACTCGAGTCTGGTTTATCCCGAGTTGGCACATCACTAAACAATATGTTTGTTTGAGACAGTTTGACAGCTAGTAATGAAAAAGCGTTCTAAATCAAAATATATTAAAAAAAGCGTTATGAAAAAAAAAAATATAAAAATGCTTAAATAAAATACCTTTAATGTAACATTGGCCAAAAAGACATTAGCAATAGGCATATTTGAAAAAAAACAAGCAAACTTGAAACTAGTGTGTTGTTAGAGAATAACGACGAGTGGTGCGCGGGAGTTTTTAAAAATGTAAATATTGATTTTTAACTCTCTTATTGTTCTTATATCGTTTATTAAAAGATACCTTTACATTAATAATTATCAATTATCTAAAAATAAGCCATATTCGACGCGTGATTCGAAGTTTTTTAGACACGAAAGTAAATCACGATCGTTGTTTGTCGGTTTTCATTAAATATTTCTGTGTTAATTCTATGAAAAAATATTAAATAAAGTGTTAGAGAGAGAGAAAACATATCATAAAGAATAATTAGGTGCCATTTGATAATTGAGAATATATCGAAACAATTCAATATTTTAATTGATTTCCAGTATTCCGTAGAAAGTCGCGCGCCATATTTTGTAAGATCAGGGTTTGCGTTCCAAAGTTTTTGTTCAAACTAGAATGTGTGGTATGTGTGATGTTGGATGTGATTGTAATAAATTAAGTGTGATAGAGCCAATGATATGGTGATTTAAATTTTCAATATCAAAGAATAAATTTATTAATTCAGTTTAAATATTTCAATATTTCTTCTCCAAATATGCATCCAAACCGTGGAAAGACGAGTTGGATGCATTTGAGCCAAAATCACAAGAGCTCGCCGAGGACCGGGTCAAATGAAATGACAAAGGGGAAGCCTTTGCCCAGCAGTGGGATACAATCTAGGCTATTAAAAATATATATATATATATATATACGGAATGGAAGCCGCCATCAGGGACCGCAAACCGTTACGTACATTACGATAAAGTATAGATGCGCGACTGCGAATAATCCGAACATTGAAATGATCTACTATTAAGCCAAAAACGAATTATAAGATACGGCTGCCGGACGCGGCTGAAGTGTGGTACAATATTCAGGGTCTCTCGGACGCGGCGCGGCAGGATCTTCAATTTTCTAAATATCTTCAGCTGCATCCATCAGCCGCATCTTATAAATTGTACCCGGCTTTACTAACGTAGTTATTCTGATGCAAAACTAGTATTAAAATTGGACAAATTTATTGAAATATAAAAGAATAATAATAAAATACATTTTCAATTTTAGGTCATCAACGGAAAAGCAAGAATGCTCGTGAGTGTTTTATTTTTTTGATTTCAGTGATAGAGTGCATGCATAGTTTGTGTCAATTAAGTAAATAAAAAACCATCACTAGTGCTAAGAGTTAACTTGAACTTTAGATTGAGCAAGCAGTGCGGAAATGGGGGAGACCGAGGCCCGGGCAGAGGCAGAGGCCGAAGCAGAGGCCGTGCCAGGAGCCGACGTGGCGGCACTCGGCAGTGGTGGACTAGCGTATGTGCCTTTTTTTCTTTCCGAAACAAAATTCATGTACTCTATAAACGTACTATATATACTATATAAATAACACGAATTTTAATTTTGGTTATATTATATAAGCTTTTTCAGTGTTACAGCACGGGGCCCGGTGTCGGACGCGCTCCAGCGCTATAGGCATGGGACTGCCGTCTGATGCCAATGGATACTCAGCCTGGGCGGCATTTACGCTCAACATCAGGTGCAATGTGGCTACTATGCCTGGTCAGAATAAAAAAAATCACCACATGAAATTTAAAGTACTACGATTGCATAAGTTTGTTCTAAAGAGTAACTTTTTACATGCATTGCAAATTGCAAAAAACTGCGTAAATAATTTTGCATCCGAAACTTTATTATTAGGTTCTAAAAAATCCTACCTCTTATTGTAAAGACTAATTATATTAAGAAGAAATTATAGCTGTGATGATTCGACTGATTTTATTGATTTTAAGTCAATATGCAAACTGTTGTTATTTTCCAAGAAATATTTTTGTTTTTGTGTTTGTGATTATTGAACTGATTTTATTGAAATCAGTGTAAAACGAAATATGATTGTGATAAATATCGTTACCATCTAGTCAATACGTAAAATGTTGTTTTTGTGTTGTTTTATAGATAAACTAGCGGCCCGGCCCAGCTTCGCCTGGGTGCATATATTTTTCGATTCCACTCCACACCAAATACATGTTATTTTTCGTATAAACTCTTGTTTATCTAAACTTGACGTAGCTGTCCTACTGTCCGGCTCAATCCCGTCTCATCCGTCTGTTCAGTCTCTTCCCGATCCGTCCCATCCTTTCTCTTTATTATCCATCCCGTCTTATAACGTGCATTTACATTTCGTCCTATCAAATCTGTCAGCTATCCCAGCCCTTTCCCGTACCTTCCACTCTATTATATCCCGTCTCTCCATTTACATGTACATATAAAGATTGCCTTATGAAATTTTGACATTAAAAACTTTAGCGTTTTTTATTGTCCATCCAATATTCCTTCCCTTATTTCAGCACCAAAATGCTGTTTTTCCAAATAATATTGCAGGCCATTACTTTTTGTTAGTAATAAAGCAATAATATACATTAAAAAAAAAGAATTGGCCAAATTGGTCCAGGCATTGTTGAGTTATGCGCTTACCAACACATTTTGCGATTCATTTTTATATTATAGAAGAAGATATAGTTCACCCCGCTGGCTTAGTGCGGGTTGGCCGGATTTTATTTCACGTAGAAATTAATCCGAAAAGTCAGAGGTGTGCCCTGGGATTTGAACCCGTGACCATCGTATACTTGTTGGCAGTCGCGTCTAATCATGGTTACCATATACAAATTAATAAAACCTTCATTCTGCCTTACCAGGTGACGTAAGTAATAAAACAAATATTTAAAAATATAAAACTGCATATCGTTTCATTATAATGTCTAGATACAGCATCAACGTACCAATATTTTTTTTATTCTTGAGTCTGAAAACAATACTAATGCGGAATTTAAATTTGTCCCCCAGCGCATCTAAAAGTCTCAATTCAAAAAACAATGTCGTTTATGAAAACGAAAAATTATAATTAGATATAAACTCATTTGCAAAAAAAAAACGGGCACCTAAGCAATGAACCATTTCAAATGTTACTATTGGTTTGTTTGATAATTATAGGTAGTTTTACTTTCACAATTTTGTAAATTAATAAGCAAATAATCGTTTTCGTCAGTATTATCATAAAATTTTGATAAATTTTATGGGTTTTAATGCTAAAGTTCACTAGTAGTGTATGCTCGCTAGTAGTGCATATGCTCGTGAAGTAAAAGTTAACAAAGATTTTTGTTTGTTTTTTCTTTAATAAAGTAAAAGCAGATAAATGTTTAGTATCGAGTGTGACCCCCTCTAGCTGAAATCACAGCTTGAATTCGTCTGGGTATGCTAGCGAGGATATCCCGGATACTTGCTTGTGGAATATGTTCCCACTCCACGGTAATCACATTCTTCAGCTCTCTGATGGTCTGCGGAGCCGGTTGTACTGATCTCACGCGTCGTTTCAGAACGTCCCAGACATGCTCTATAGGATTGAGGTCGGGACTTCGAGCTGGCCAATCCAAACGACGAATGCCGACCTCTTGCACATACGCTTCCACATCGCCAGACCGGTGGGCGCGAGCGTTGTCGTCCATAAAAATTGAGTCTTCGCCTAAAGCGGCCAATGCGGGTTGTGCATGAGGAATTAGAACTTCCGTTATGTATCGATGTCCAGTCAGTGAGCCGTTTTCAATGAAGACTAACTCTGTACGATCCATTGAATTTATTCATGCCCAAAACATAACAGAGCCCCTTCCATAAGGTGTGATTTCTTCAAAACAAGCCTCTGCAAAGCGTTCTCCTCGTTTTCGTAGCACTCGCCGACGTCGATCTTCAACGAACAGAGATATCCTGGCTTCATCGGAGAACAATACCCTATTCCAGTCTTCTTGAGTCCATGACTCACAATTTCGAGCAAACCTAAGCCTGGCAACTCTGTGCTCACGGAGTAACTTAGGACCGCGGGCCGGGCGGTGACAGCGTATATTGGCCGCGAGAAGCCTCCTCCTGACCGTCCATAGACTAATATGCACATTTCTTACTTCTTCGAGGTTGTTCTTAAGGTCCACATACGAAGACTTGCGATTTCTCAATGCGCGACTCACAAGAAAACGATCATCCCGTGGTTGGGTACATGGTTTTCTTCCAGAACCAGGCCTTCTTTCGACGGAACCGGTGTCTTGATACCGCTGCCAGGTCCTTTGAACCGTCGAGCGACTCACACTTAGCCTCTGAGCCACGAAGCATTGGCTGCAACCCTCTTCGAGCAGCGCAATAATTTTGGTAGCTTTTACCACTTTCTCTAACATTATTGAGACAGCTAAACAGCAATAAATGAAGCTTTGACAATTAAGAATATGAAATAAATTCATAAAAATTGACTAAAAGTTATGAAAACCGATATTATCTTTTGGAACTTCGCACCAAAAATATAGGATAAAAAGTGGTTTTCTGTAAAAACGAGCATCAAACGAAAATTTGAATTTAGAACGTACTGTTTTAAACACCACGGCATTTTTAAAACCGGCCAGTAACATGTACACATGATTGAAATCATTTTGGTAGGTACCGTATTTTTTTAAAGAAGAATTAAAATCAAAACCGCCCGTTTTTTTTGCAAATGAGTGTATTTAGCATATAACTTATGTTTTCTTTTTTACATGTGGATTAAATGAGGCGAGTACCAAACTGGGTACTTATGTTATAATTTTGAAGAGAGTGGGATATATTTTTTTATAATATCTGTAATAGTAGCATAAAATTCTTTTACCATTTCATTAACATTGCACATTCTTTAAAAATATAATTCCAGTCTTTTGTATCCATGTCAGAGTTAATAAGTTCACAATTTGCTTTTCGGTAATTTCGTTTACTGATTCTAATGCTTTGATGGTTCACCCTTTTGTAAGTTCAAATCCAATTGTTATTTCTAATGGAGGGTGCAATATGTCAGTATTCCTTACTGGGTGTGGACAAGATTACCGATATAATTATGTGAGTTATTAAGCATAAGATCAGGAATTTTATTATTGGAATTTAGCGTATAATACCTCAATGAATTGAGCACATAATTATTATATATTGGTTAATATCATTTAGTGACATAAAGTCTATAAGACTACATTTAATAGGGCAGTTAGCTTCTCTAACTACTTTTGTGGTTCTGTGAAGGTGTAGCTATTTTTTTGTACCCAGGCAATTCCACTTTAATTAAAGTCTATGATAACAGTTTCATCTAGACAATCAAAAGCTGCATTACATTTTTGTAGGTAGTTGTCAATGTGCTCTTGTTTAACAGGTGGAGGCAAATAAATAGCACGAAGGTTTAAGTGTAAACTTGCATCATTGAGTTTAATTTGGACCCATAAATCTTCACAATCACTTTCCCATTTACAGATGCTTTGAGCTGAAAAATGTTTTTTAGTGCAATTAAGATTCCTCCTGTTCTTTTGCTTTTGAAAAAAGTAGAGCATTCTCTATCTCGCCTGAAAACATCATACCGATCATCCACTATTTCTGAGTCAAATATACTATCATTTAACCAAGTTTCTGTGAATATAATTATGCCATAATTATTTTAGGATTTGCCGTTGGACCCTAATAGTGCTTAGTCTGAGACCTCTAAAATTTTGGTAATAACATGTTAAGGTAAAATTTGAGATCATAATTTTTGCACTTAAGTGCGGACTGCAAGTATATTAATATAAGTATATATATACAATATTGCAATATATAATGTGTTGCACCATATATACACTGAGCTATCAACAAGACACATTTTCTTTTTGGAATTTAAATAATTACTACACCAAATGACAATCTATTTTTACATATTTCAAGTTTCAACATACTGCCATGACAATAAGTTATAATATTAAGTAATAAGTAATGCATGGTATAATTATTATTAATCAACATGAGTACCTATTTCAGTTACTTGATGTGTGTAAACTAGTTAAAATTATAATAATGACAATTAAGAACAAGAGATAATAAAGAATAAAAAATTAAATATTTATTTATTTTATTTTTTATTTAAATCCTTTATTGTACACTAAGTTAACTTAATAATAGAACATTATATTACATAGTAGTACAAAAGGCGGTCGTATCGCTCGAGGCAATCTCTAAACTACTTTGGGATGGACAATAAGATGGAAAAAAAGAGAGGGCAGTCAATAGTGTACCAAGTAAGATAAAGATTGACTAAAGGAAAAAAGAAATTGAATATAATCATATATCCAAAATACGTGACATACGAATATAATTACAAAATTAACAAACATAACATATATAAGGTATATAAATATAAATACATGTATATACATATACAAGTGCACAGATATCATAATAATATATACAAATACCACAAATACATACATATATACAAACAATCAATCACTTGACTAATGTAGCAGTTAAAGGGACAGGTAGTGTTCTTTAACTATTTTCTTAAAGGACACCAATGTTCGTGCCCGTCTCACTGCATCAGGAAGTGCATTCCATAATCGGACTGCTTGTACTGAATTTTTGTTGTATTTCTAATTGGTTCTAAATCAAATCAAACATTGAATGCAATACCTAAGCATTAATCAACATGAGTATGTCAACTTAAGCCCACTGCCCACGACGCTTGTTTTGCTGCTGGATTGCTTGCGGGGTTCGCCGATGGCTGCTCTGCTGGCAGCGCTGCGAGAAAGTGACGTCACTGCTTTCTTTGAAGCGTGGTCGCGTGCTGGATTTCGGTGATCGAACGCGTGCTATTTTTCGTGATGGATTGCTTGCGTGTTTGGGATTTTTTATGTTTTTTCGAATAATTAGTGAGACTGGAAGGATCTTCAGGGCTTAAACAAAAATGTAATATAAATATATTAAAAAAAGAAATATGAAATTAAAAATCCAAAAAATGTAGTAATAAATAAAGTTGAAATGTTATAGATACATACCTGAGCTCACTTAATACCATGTTTAGTAGAACATTCTGTCCCGTATCAAGCCGTAACAACCACTCGCAACTCCACAATCGACGTTTTCGTTGATCAAGCTCTCGTTTCCGTTTAAAAGCAATAACTGCAGCTGCCTCAATAATAGTTTTTCTACGTCGAATTATCTCAGCTGCAATAGTTTTTGTACTCGAGCGTTTGTGGTACTGCAGAAGTTATGAAAACTCGTGTCTTTAATGGCGCCGTCGTCGCTTCGCATGCACGCCTAGCCGCGTGTAGTGGCAAGCACCGTGTGAAGCCAACATATCGAGAGAGCCATCATTGCACCCCGCGCCACAGCCAACTTTGAACCCAGCAGCAAATTATAGCAAGCAATCCAGCAGCAAAACAAGCGTCGTGTGCAGCGGGCTTTAATGTGTGTAAACTGGTTAAAAATTAAAATATATATTATAAGGAAAAAAATCTAATTATAATAATGACAAACAAGAGCAAGAGTTAAATAAAAAGAACAAATATTTCAAATTGGTTGCAAACCAAACATATTGCGTGTTAGACATATTATTGATTCATAATATGATCTATGAATTATCATCATGGCAATATGATAGTCAATAGTGACAAAATAGTGACCGCTAATAATACCAATACAAATCTTGTACCTTATTGCAATTGGGATAAACATTCTATCGTCTATTGCAGTGATTCTCAACCTTTTTTTGTTGCGGCACATATTTAACGATTTCAAAATTTGGCGGCACACAAAGAGCGCCTTGAGACATATTCCTATTGCTATGCACGCCGCTTCATCACAATTTGGCACTAAGAAAAAACGCGTTGCAAAGCAAATAATAAAATAATTAACTTTTTTGTGGATTTAAATACATATTCATGTTAAAAATACTTTTCTTTTTAATTGATATAATTTAATAATATTAACATTATTATATATTTGCAAAATTTGGCGGAACACTTTTAAAATTTGGCGGCACACAAAAGTGCCGCGGCACAGTGGTTGAGAATCACTGGTCTATTGGCTTGTATGCAGTGTCAATCAATGTCTCATTTTTCTTCACATGAATATTGTGGATATATGTTGTTGATTCGAAACCTTTATTTAAATACTTTCTTCAATTTGAGGGAAGAGTTAACCATATCGACAGGGTGAACATTAAATGTTTGACAGTTGCAAACCCATGAACATTTTGTATGTGAAAATGTTTTTTCTTTTATATTATTATTTTATCATTTAAATCGAGATAAAGACTATCCTATATTTTAAGTTGAAACAAATAACAAATATCTATCTGCATCATAGATTAGCGCGGACGAACATTGTGACGCAAGATTTTTATATAATTTATAAAGATGAAACAAATAACACGTGTCTATCTGCATCATTTCATTGTAATCAGTTGAGTGGTTTCATAGATAAGCGCGGACGAACATTGTGACGCAAGATTTTTATATATAAAGATTACAATAAAACCTTAGAGTATTTATATATAGAGGGAGCGCTGTCATACATTCGGGGTGGCCCGGCACCACCATTTTCTTAGACTAAATTTTTATCTACGTTTTTGAAGTACCAGCGCTCCCTCTATATATACCTAGAAGATACCTAGTCAGGTCACATGTTTAATATAAAATAATTGAAACAAGTTTATTCATTATGTAACCATTTAGAAAACAAAATGAACTTAACAAAACATAGATTCTTATGACACTAAAGTTTATTCAAAATGACCTCCGTGATTTTGAATACAGGCCTTCAATCTGCGCGGCCAGTTGTCTATCGCAGCACGAACGAGGTCCATGTCAATATCGGCGGCTGCCTTAATCAAGGATGTCTTGAGTGACTCCAAATTGGGATGAGGCTGTGAGCACGCCTTTTCCTCCAAGTGTTGCCATATCTTGTAATCTAACGGATTCAAATCTGGACTGGAGGAGGGCCAGTCTTCGTGCCGGAAGAAGTCGATTTCATGCGCCGCCAGCCAGTCTTGTGTGCTCTTCGCTCTATGAGCTGCCGCCGAATCTTGTTGGAATACCCAGTGCCTGTTATTGAACATGGTATGAGAAACAGGTTCCACAAGGTTCGTCAGGACTTTATTTTGATACACAACTACATTCGTTTTTACACCTTTCTCACAAAAATGTACCTCTGTTAAGCCCCAATAAGAAACTCCCAACCATACCATGAGCGAGGATGGAAAATGACCTCGTTGGACTCGCGGAATACGGTTGCTCGCTTCTTCACTACTGTGTGCGTACACCTTATCATTTTATTTGTTGTAGCTCTCTTCTACAGTACCTAAACATTTTTTCATCTGAAAAAAGAATTTCCCGATATTTTTTCCCGCGTACCGCTTAAACAAAGCGCGGCATCTCTTCAGTCTCAGGTCCATTAGAGGAGCATTCAAACGATGTCCTGTTTTTTTCGATATGCCCGAAGCCCTAAGTCTTCATTTAACACCCTTTTCACCGTGGTTCTGCTTAACCCCATCTGACGGGCCAACAGTTTTTGCTTACTTTTGGTATTTCTTTGAATTCGCGCCTTCACAGCTTTTATCACTGCTGGAGTCCTAACAGACCGAGGGCGACCACTTCTTGACCTGTCATCTACACTAGAGTCTTCATTGTATTGTTTGATGGTACGATAAACGAATCTTTTGGTTATATTCAAATTTTTCAGTATGTCAAAAATTTGAATTAGTGCGTAACCGCAACGATGCAACACAATAACTGCAACACGGTCTTCTAGCGTCCACTCCATAGATTTATCGGCAATGTGAAAGAGATAAAATAATTTAACTCATATGTTAAAGCGAGATGCATGATGCGACCATAGGTTTACACAGAAGTAGCCTACAGTGACCCAGAGTCAAAATAATAAATATGTCAAACTACATAAGCGAGCAACAAAATTCGCTTATTTTCATAATTTATTTAATTTTACAGTACTTGGTTATATTTATTAAACGTAGTTTATTATAGTGCATTGTGCAGTGCCAAGGTGTGGTTCATGCAGGCGTAATAATCCGAAATAATTAAAGTTTTCACAGGTACCGGCCACTTTTGCACAATACTATTTTGTGACGATATTATAGAACTAAATGGAAATCCGTGTATACATATCGGTAGAAAAGAATATAGTATTTCATTATATAAATGCGCTGAAAGCATCCATTGCGTATAAAAAATAATATCAAATACGTGAATTTACAAAAATTTCAACCAAAAGTGGATAGGGATTTACTGACAGGTTCGATCAATAAAAGGTTGTCGATAAAATAGTCGATGACAACACATGTTTCCCTACATTTTTATAGAGCTATAGTACTCGTATGTTGTGATAGTGCGCATTCTTCTTCTTCTACCTGGCGTTATCCCGGCCATATTTTCCCGGCCATTATTATAGTATTCATTCTACAATATTAGTTATTACTTTACTTTTTTTCATTTTTTATATTTGTGGAATAATTATTTTAACACTTCATGTGTGTGATTTATGAATTTAGAGCCTGTTTCAAACTCTGCCAAGAGGCTGTCAATCTATAATGGTAAAACAAGAACATATTAGATATTATTATAAAATATTCGATACTTCTATGCACAATAATGGTTTCTTAGATTTACGCGAATGTTACACATTGAAATTTGAAATAAGACTATTATTTACGGATTTTATCGCGGATTTAGTTTAATTTTACATTTTTTGAATTCCCGACGTTTCGATCACTTTACAGCTTTCGTGGTCACGGGGCGGACTGAGGTATTAGTAACGTGCCCATACGTCCCGCTTTAGGCGGGACAGTCCCGCTTTCAGGAAGTCTGTCCCGGTGTCCCCAACAAGGCCGACATTGTCCCGCTTTTACAATCAGACCAAACGATAGTTAAGAACGTATTTGCCCCTCGTAATGCTTTACCGAACTACTACTGAAAACCGTTGGATCGAATTATTCCAGCAATTTTTCTACAATAAAAACTTGTAAAATACTTAAAAGTTTTTTGTTAGTATTTAATTCCACAGATGTCCCGCTCTGGCATAAAAAATAAATGGTCACGTTAGGTATTAGTCATCCGCTCAGTGACTGTTACAATTTAACTACCCTTAATTTTGAATTATTACATTAAAAAAGTTAATTTAAATAACTAATCTGTTTTGGCGTTCCGATCCACGCAGAAGGAGCTCACTGTGTCTTGAGGTCTGGCAGTTGGTCTTTTGGGTTCCGATTTAATTAAGTGTAGAATAGGATCCCATGCTTGTGCAAGCTTCAAGCCATCTTCCCTATTGAAATTTGGATGTTTTTTAATTTCAATAGCCTCGCGAAACATCCTGGGCAGGAAACGGTGTTCATAAATGTGTTTTTTGTTCTCAGTTTCATTAGGTGTATACATCACAATGAAAAAAATAATTTTGTTCAGGTGAACATAAAGACCCATACAAAACATCCGACATTTCGCTTGTCTGTACGTGGCCTCCACTCGAGAACCTTTCGGCCCCAACGACAATCGGTTCTACGAGCTATGTGCCGGGCCCACTGCCACTTCAACTTGCCAATCCTATGGGCTATGTCGGTAACCTTGGTTCTCCTACGGATTTCCTCATTTTTGATTCGATCTCGTAGGGAAACCCCGAGCATAGCCCTCTCCATAGCTCGTTGAGTGACTTTGAGCTTCCTAATAAGGCCCATAGTGAGAGGCCACGTCTCGGTGCCGTAAGTCATCACTGGCAACACACAACTATCGAAGACTTTCGATTTAAGGCACTGAGGTATTTTGGACGAGAAGACGTCGCGTAGTTTCCCGAACGCTGCCCAACCGAGTTGGATTCGACGATTGACCTCTCTCTCGAAGTTGGACCTGCCTAACCGAACCACTTGTCCTAAATAGACATGGGCCCTACTATATAAATCCGAAAAAAGTTCGAAACTTCGTGACGTTTTTCGTTTCGAAACCTAGGGCCCTACTATATAAATCCGAAACGAAGTTGGAAACTTCGTGACGTTTTTCGTTTCGAAACCTACTCTATAACGCGAAGATTCGAACTTCGGATTTATGTAGTAGGGCCCCATATTCTTCAACAACTTCAAGAGTCGAGTCTCCAACATCGATGGGGGTGGGCACAACATGGACATTCGACATGATCTTCGTTTTGTCCATGTTCATTTTAAGACCCACCTGTTGGGAGAGTCGATTGAGGTCTTCGAGCATAGTACTAAGGTCTTCCAGCGATTCTGCCAAGACTACAATATCGTCGGCAAACCGAAGGTGAGTGATATACTCGCCGTTGATGTTGATGCCGAATCCTTTCCACTGCAAGAGCTTGAAGGCATTTTCCAGCGCGGCAGTGAACAGTTTCGGAGATATGACATCTCCCTGTCTCACGCCTCTTTGTAGTGGAATTGCCTTCGTACTCTGATCTTGTACTCGGACCGACATGGTGGCGTTGTTGTATATACACTTCATCACTTCGATGTACCGATAGTCGATATGGCACCGCTGGAGAGACTGTAGCACAGCCCAAGTCTCGATCGAATCAAAGGCTTTCTCATAGTCCACAAACGCTAAACAAAGCGGCAAGTTATATTCCTCGGTTTTTTGTATAACTTGCCGAAGCGTATGGATATGGTCTATGGTACTAAAGCCTTTTTGGAAACCGGCTTGTTCGGGAGGCTGGAAGACATCAAACCTGCGTTCGAGACGATTTGTGATGACCGTCGAAAACAACTTATAGACATGACTCAGAAGCGAGATGGGCCTGTAGTTCTTCAGCAAAGTGTTATCACCTTTTTTGAAGAAAAGTATCACCACGCTCCTGCTCTTTGCCTCTGGCGTTAAGCTCTCGAGTAGAACAGAACTGAAGGACTTTCAGTACCGGCGTTCCACCCGCTTTCAGAAGCTCTAAAGTGATTCCGTTCTCACCCGGCGCGGCGCCTTATTGTTCTTAGGTTGCTTTAGGGCCATCTCAATCTCACACAGGCTGATGTTCGGGATATCATCGTTGTAGTGTTGGATCAACTCAGCTCTCGGGTCTACGGCCGAGCTGACAGTATGTTTGACAACCGAAGTGTAAAGCGGTCCATAGAAGCTCTCGATCTCCCTTAATACCTCTGCCCTCGTTGAAACTACGCGGCCGCTTTCCGTCTTTAGCCTAGACAACTGGTTTTGCTCAATAGATAAGTCTCTTGCAAACACTTTGGAGCCTCCGTTCCGCTCAATAGGCGAGACGACAGTATCAAAAAATTAAAAATATTATGTTTTTAAGGGAAAATACATATTACAAGGATTTCAAATGATAATTCAGTTTTAATCTATACTTGGAGATTAATAAGATTTTAAATAAAATCAAAGTACAAAATATAGCAATCGGCCATTTTGACAAAAACGCTCTTCACAACGCATGATGTCACGCCTATGTAAACATGACCATAGACTAGGAAGTAAACTCATGTGTCATTCTTTGACTATCGCAGTCACAGAGTACCTACATTCTTTATACGGAGATAGAGTTAACAGTCAGATTATAGGAATTAGCGCCCTCTGTCGGTACACGACGTTCGAATAGGACATAGGTCTTATCAATATTTAATTAATTTATATTATAAATATTTTCCCCAATAATTTCCAAAGCCCGAAATTTTTACTGAGTAGGCTTTTGGAAATTAGTTTAGAGAAAACATGACTAGAGTTAAGCAAAGGTTTCTAAGTAAATAAAATAACAGTTTAACGGTTGTATTGTTTTTTATTATAAAATAAATAAATAAATAAATAAATAACACCCAACAGTCACATACATAGTCCTGACCCCACACTAAGATCGAGTCTTGTGTCGTGAGTATCAGGAACTACGAGAGACTTTTCGGTCTCACAAACACCCAGACCCGGAAGAAATATTTGTGGGCCGCACAAACATTTCTCTCGGTGCGGGGATCGAACCCGCGGCCTCTCGTTTCACAGGCGGCGTCTAACCAACTGCGCCACGGAGGCTGTCAAATTATGATTCTTCTTGTGATTATAATTATATACAGATACTTTTGTTTCTCTCTATTCATATTTTTTCTTAACAACAATAATTACGCGATGTTGAGAGAAGCGACATCTACTGCAAATGGAGGAACTATTTCATTCCAAAGAAAAAAAGCAATGTATGGACTGTTAAGCCACTGGACCACAGACTAAGTAGTACACAATGACATGTTTACCTAGTAGTGACATCACAGCGGACGCCATGACACCTACTAGCGTTTTTTGTGCACTATTGAAAAATTATTAGAAAAATGGCTTAAAACTGTGTTAAGCCTTAGTTAATTCTTGAAATATAGATTTTTTCGTATATAATAAATGTGTGCCCATATTTTAGAATATAATTTGAAAATCATTCGTCTCGCCTATTGTCTTTCTCTCTTTAATGCGAACAGTATTGTGAGCGCGGATATAGTGTCGCAAGGACTTCCAGATCCGTCTATTGAGCAGCCGATATGCTTCGACTTCATCGGAAGACTGCAACGCCATAGATCGACTTTCGGCGATGAGACCAAGAGTGTGGATCGAGAGTTTTTGTAGTCTATTTCGACGGTGAGGTCTAAAATACTTCAATCCCACCGTATGTATAGCTTCTACAAAACTGCTGTTTAGCTCGTTCACTGCAAGGTTTTCACTTAGACAAACAAAACGATTACTAGTTCAAGTTGAAAGCTCTCGGGGTTTTGAATATGGACGCTAATATGTCGGAGCGTAGACTTCATCTAGCGACGCCTTTCTTAGTGGACATTGATATTCAATATGCCCCTAACCATTCGGTGATCACTGCTAGTTTTCGCCCTGCTGATCACAGAGATATCACTGAACATGCGATTATTCGTCGTTAAGATGAAATCTATCTCGTTTCTCATAAAACCGTCAGGACTCAGCTAGGTCGATTTCATGTGAAGGGGCTTCTGGAAAAAAGAGATCATCGCAAAGAGTCCCTTTTTCTCCAGAAAGTCGGCCTGCCTCTGACTCCTGGGCTTCCATTCCCTATGCCCAAATTGCTCCGCTTTCAACTCTGCATCGCTTACATGCCCAACTTTGCGTTGAAATACCACACAACAGCATTGAAGTAGGTTATAGACGTATGCATAGCCCAACTTATATATGTCCTCATACATCTCCTCTACTTCTTCATCTGGGTGTGTCGAGGAAGTGTGGCGTATACCGGTATGACCTTCAACTAATATATTTTTGATATTCTGAGTATAAGGTACACTACCCTGCTTGACACACTTTCTATGGATACGATGTTGTTTATGAGAGACCTGTGGACGAGAAAAACGACATCTCCTTGGGAAAGGTACAAGAGCAGGTTACCAGATTTGTTAGAGGAAAGGAGAGTATGACCTGTAGGAGTGGATACTGCAGTTACGGAAGGGAAGGTTATACTATAATAATAATAATAACACCTAACAGTCACATACATAGTCCTGACCTCACACTAAGATCGAGTCTTGTGTCGTGGGTATCAGGAACTACGAGAGACTTTTTCGCTCTCACAAACACCCAGACCCGGAAGAAATATTTGTGGGCCGCA
The DNA here is from genome assembly GCA_023078785.2 of Hyles euphorbiae. Taxonomy (NCBI): domain Eukaryota; kingdom Metazoa; phylum Arthropoda; class Insecta; order Lepidoptera; family Sphingidae; genus Hyles; species Hyles euphorbiae. Next base: position 7,962,590 of record CM041048.1, read on the forward strand.
CAAACATTTCTCTCGGTGCGGGATCGAACCCGCGGCCTCTCGTTTCACAGGCGGCGTCTGAGCAACTGCGCCACGGAGGTTGAGTGGCTACAGCAGCTCGGGAGCCGAGTTCGAATACTTGTAGCATCTATTTTAGGACAGACCATTACCACCAGATAAGAGAATCCCTGACCATACTTTAACCGATGAATATAATAAAATATAAATCATGAAAATCAAATATATTTTTTTATAATTTTTGAAATATCTGTAACTGGTAAATCCATAGTTTTTTGCTAAAATAATAATCCCTAATGTACCACAGCGCCTTTAAAAAAAGGATGTACATTATTATTTTAGGATAAAACTAAATATTTACCACCCAAATAGGTCAATAGAAAAAGAAAATAAAAAAAACGTCTCTTTTTTGCAAAATTTTTAGTTGCATTGCGTCTAAAGTCACTTAAACTACCACCCGACTTCGTTTTCGGTAGAAAACTCGATATAGCTTGTAGATTCATGGTGCTATAGGGTGTAACCTACTTGTATGAAAACAATAACCGGGCGTGACAACGGATATAGTTTGCTACTTAAATATTATTTTAGACTTCTGCCCCACCCTGAGCTGATGGCTGGCTACGCCCATGCCACTATGTCTATGTTAAATAGTATGATATCCATCATTGACATTGATGATGCTCTAGTGATGAGTTGTGTGTATAGATACATATTATAGTTTAATCATTTAGTAGGTCCGTAGATATTAATTATATTAACATTTATGAATATTAAACAAAAAACATTTACATACTTGATTTATTTTTTTCTTTTTCATAGAATGACTTAACATGTAAAGGAAACTCTTTAAAGCAGTCATCAGACAAAAGTGGTCTGGTAAGCTTTTCAGTCGGCACTGCAATATTGAGCAAACGGTTTCCTTTTTTATTAAAACACTCACGGGCAAAATGAGAATCACATAAAAATTTAATTGTATGCAACTTCTCAATTGGTACAGGTTCCCTAGAACAAGTTTCATAATTGATTACTAACAAGTTGATTTTTCGTGAGTAGCTTCCTTTCGACTAGACGCCCAACTTTTTCCTTACAGTAACGTAGGTAAATGGTAGCTTAGTAGGGTAGCAAGGATAAAACATGTCGATTTGACGAATTTTTAAAATTTATTAGTAACCGAATTTTTCTTTGTTAATTATCGAGATAATTATCTAAATAACGTGAAAAAATATTTGTCCTACAAAATATAAGGTTTTATCACAACAGTCCCCCCTCTCCAACATGTATCATAAACAAGGTCATGGAAAATAATTACTAACCAGCTGATTTTTTTTATTGGTTAACTAACATTTGTATAGTTTACTACCCACAACGTCCTACAAATTGTGTGGTATGTCATCTTGGTCCTACGCTCAAAAGTTGTCAATACCGCAAGACTTTTTTTTTATTAGTAACTGTAGGACAAATATATCACGTGATAGGTTAATATATTTTTCATCCAAATAAAACAATCTCCTACAAAAATAAAGGTATGTTATATTAGTCCTACAAAATTTGTAATTTTTGAGTATACAAAAGAAAATTAAATATACATTTATACTTACAGTATAAATGTATATTTAATTTTCTACGTATACAACGACTTCGCTTATAATGACTAATCGGTTTTTTCTTGGTAACCATTTATGAACTTGATTTTTATTTCCTCGTTTGTTGTCAATTCTATAAGTTCTTCTTCCAGCTGAGGTGACATTGCTGTGTTGACATTTGAAAACGGATCCAACACCCAGTCTGGTATTTACAAGTTCAAAATGTCCTGGTATCGTTCGGTGAAGTCAATGTGGAGGTTTTCCAAATGTTGGCAGTAGGCAAACAATTCGTCGTTACTGCATGGTACTGATAAATTCGGAAAATTGTGAAACTCACGTCTGCCCAGATTCTTTTTGTGTAGAAGCAGTTTTGCTGCGAAAGCAGCAACGACTTTTTTGTTTTAATTAAATTTAGTTTATCGCCTTGCAGTTGGAGATTCATGTCGTTGAACAATTTATACAGGTCTGTCATGTAAGCTATATCATTCTTCGATGTTATGAGCTTGTCGTGCACTAAATTTTAATATCCTAACTTACATCGAAATGGTCTTCACAACAATATAAACAGCTCAAACTCGATACATTGTCTCTTCTCATAGCCATGCTCATCCTATTTTATTCGTAGTGCCGGTTGACGGTTGGTATAATTTATCAGATCAGGCCGGTGAAAAAATATTATCAAACATTTAACAATATGGTAATTAAGTTATAGAAGCGATCATAACACATGAACTTACTGGCAAAACGAACTATCGATACATTTTTTTATTTATCGACTTATGCCTCATCCCTCCACTGAAGTTCACGTGACCGCGCTGCAACCCTCCCACCCCCCGCGCAGTTCCCTTCGTTGGCGTTTTCGGTTCAAAACAAAACTATCGTAATTCGTAAGTAATGCGGTATCTATTTGTTTACTATCCGTGCATGTATCATGATGTTATGTTATATAGAATTTAGACCATATTACATTAGTCATAAGGTTAATATTACTCTGACTATTAGCATCTCCCAGGCACTTGTATGGCAGTGTCGACCCCCTGATAAGTGACAGTGACGTGGACGTTTGAGTGGAATTCTTTGGTGGTTATCTTTTTGCGCAACGATTCCATTTTTAATAAAAGGACGTCGAATCCAAGTTCTTGTTATTTGTGTGTTTGTTATACAACGACAAGGTTAATCTATAAAATATTTGAAATTTTGTTAATATGGAATTAGGTTTTCGTAACATAAGAATCTTGAGCCGGCTTTTGCAAAGGCCCTTGGGTATAGCGTCGTACAAGAACGTAGCGGGAAGCGCCACTAAAGATGAAGTAAATTCCGACTTAGTGTCTTCCTTTAACAAGGACATTCGAGATGGTGAGTCATTAATAGTCTTTAACTTATCTAGTGTCTCATGAAATGCTTAATTTTATCTATTACGTGAAGATATTTTACGATTACGTCGGACCGTTTTAACAACAGCGGAGGGGCTAAAATGAGGCGCAATTAGGCGTGCACCTAGGTGATTGAATATTGAGAAGCACTAAAGACCAAATATTTTTTTGTTTTTCTCTTTTTGGAATTTAGATGGCAGTTAGAGGTCGCCATAGCAATCTCGCTGTAAAAAATTCATAAGGCAATCTTTATATGTTTATGTATATGGATACATATGGAGAGAAGGGACATAAAGTAAAATAGGTACGGGAGAGGGGTGGGATAGCTGACAGATTTGTTAGGACGAAATGTAATTGCATGTTATAAAACGGGATGGATAATAAAGAGGGGACAGGATGGATTGGGAAGAGACTGAACTGGCGGATGAGACGGGATTGAGCCGGACAGTAGGATAGCTACGTCAAGTTTAGGTATACAAGAGTTTATACGAAAAACAATATATGTATATTTGGTGTGGAGTGGAATCAAAAAATATATGCACCCAGGCGAAGCTGGGTCGAGCCGCTAGTTATTAAATATAATTTTTAATTAAAATTGATAATGGTCAAATTTTTTGAGGACATTTGTGTCTATTTTTCCTCACAGTTTTAACATATTACACCAGTGTAGTATTTATTAGATAAATCTTGTCAAAGAATATTTTGTTTAGATAATATTAGTTTGTATGAACTGAAAATTCTGTGAAACATTTATCCTGAAAGTTGGTGTAGTATATACTTGTAACATACATATTAAACAACATATTTAAAATCTAAATTGTATTTTAACAGGTGGAGCAGTGCCGGTGTTCCGCAGAGCGCTGTTATTCCCATCTAGAATAGCCCTTCAAGATGAAGTGGGTATATACACATACACCGGCCTCTACCAGGCTGCTTCAGCTCTCTGCACGGAGATCTCTATGCAGCTGGGTAAGAATAAATATAACTTTTTTCTTATATAAACTTTTTGGTGAGTTTTACTTCTGAAAATATGTTTTAAAGCCTGGAATGCTATGATTTTAGTATGGATTAATATCTCATGTTAAAAATATTAAACAGGATGAAGATTTAAATTTAAAGTATCAAAATACAATAAAAATATAAACATTAAAATATAAAACTTAATTTCATTTTCCTTGTTATGATGCTTTAACTATAATAATCCGAACGTTACTTGGTCCTCACATTGAAAATCAGCACTGCAGTACTGCTTATGCATTACTGAAGTATTTAGCTGATGGCGAGGTCCATTGTTAGCGCAGTGATAATTATTTTAGTGTTTGTGTTTTACTTGTGTTATCTGCTTTGTTTGTATTTCTATGTCACTGTCCAACAATAAATTATTCTTTCTTTCTTTCTATAATAAGATATTATGTGTATGAAAAATCTTGATTTATTTTAGTGATTATGTATACATAGTCAGGTCATAAGTATTGTCACATAGTAAAAACTTTTCTTATAGAATGCTGGCCACAAAAAAGTTTATTGAATTCGAATTTCGAATTGTTCATGAGAATAAAAATGTATACTTTTTAGAATTTTACTCTTTTTTAAGTATGGTGTGGACGCTTAAAAAAGACCGTGTTGCAGTTATTGCGTTGCATCGTTGCGGTTGCGCGCCAATTCAAATTTTTGACATACTGAAAAATTTGAATATAACCAAAAGATTCGTTTATCGTACTATCAAACGATACAATGAAGACTTTAGTGTAGATGACAGATCAAGAAGTGGTCGCCCTCGGTCTGTTAGGACTCCAGCAGTGATAAAAGCTGTGAAGGCGCGAATTCAAAGAAATCCCAAACGTAAGCAGAAACTGTTGGCCCTTCAGATGGGGTTAAGCAGAACCACGGTAAAAAGGGTGTTAAATGAAGACTTAGGGCTTCGGGCATATCGAAAAAAAAAACAGGACATCGTTTGAATGCTCGTCTAATCGACCTGAGACTTAAGAGATGCCGCGCTTTGTTGAAGCGGTACGCGGGAAAAAAATATCGGGAAATTCTTTTTTCAGATGAAAAAATTTTTACCGTAGAAGAGAGCTACAACAAACAAAATGATAAGGTGTACGCACACCAGTGGCGTAACAATAGGGTGGCAGAGTGCGCAAAATGCCACGGGCCCCCGGCCTAGGGGGCCCCCGCGTCCCGGCCCGGTAGGGCCCGGTCCGACATGGTCTCAGGCCTGACAGGGCCCTGGCTCGATAGGGCCTCGAGCTCAAGCCCGACAGGGGCTCAGAGTTATAACGAAAATAATAACTAATAACAATAAATAATTGGCTACATTTTAAACATGACTACCATTTCATCATAATATTTGATTTAAATGTTTTGTTTTGGGTTTCCATTATAGTATACCTCTAAGTGATGCAATTAATAAAACGTTTCCAAAAATAAGTTAGTACTAACGGAACGAGAAATTTAGTGATGAAAATCATGAAAATGCAAGTAAATAAAGGCTGAGAAATGACCAATAGATGGGTGAATATTCAGACTTAATACAACCACAACCAATTACGAGCAAAAATGAATTTAAACCTGATTAATAAGAGTGGGAAACATGAAAACTCTATACGTTACAGATACGTGTAATTAAAAAAATTACGGTGTGAGACGATTTGTGATTGAGAAAGGTCACTTTAAGCCCAATGTCCCCTTCGTAAGAGACAGTGATGATAAATAATAAAATAAATAAATATTATATTAAACAAACGCTCCTACGTTTCGCTGACGATAATATAGTCTGGATGGCAAAATTTCTGGGGGAGCTGCAACAGTTGCTGGACGGCCTGGCTTCAGCCTCACAGCAAATATGTCTTAACATTTACATAGCCAAACTAAAGTAATAATCAACCACCACCCTGATCCAATACCTGTTACCTGTGGCCACCAAATTGAAGTTGTTTCCAAATATACCTGGGGCATACCCTTTGACTAGGTAGAAACAACTTTGAGAAACAGACTTCGAGGAGGATCTAGTGTATACTACGTCGAGTCTTCTAGTCACCTTTACCACAAAGCTTGTAAACGAAAATTTTCAGCCAGTGCGTCCTACCTGTCATGACCTACAGTGCTGAGACTTGGACACTTACAGTACGACCGGTCTACTAGCTTATAGTTATTCGTCGACCTATTGAGCATGCTATGCCCGGGGTTGTTTTGAAGGATAAGATCCGTAATGAGCTTATCCGACAGAGAACCAAAGTTATAGATATAGTAAATAGGATTAGTGAGCTGATGTGGCAGTGTGCTGGTCGCATCTGTCGAAGGATACCGTTGGAGTAAACGCGTTCTAGAGTAGAGAACGTGTCTTTTCTAACGTAGTGTAGAACGCCCACCAGCCAGATGGAGTGATGACTTCTGTTGTGAAATAGCCTTCGTGCTCGAAAGCCTTTTTGGAAACCGGCTTGTTCGGAACGCTGGAAGTCATTAAACCTGCGTTCGAGAAGATTTGTGGTGACCCTCGGAAACAACTTATAGACATGGCTCAGGAGTGAGATGGACCTGTAATTCTTCAATAAAGTGTTATTACCTTTTTTGAATAACAGTACCACCACGCTCCTGCTCCATGCCTCTGGCGTTGAGTCCTCGGGGAGAACGGAATTGAAGAGCCTCTGAAGAACTTTCAGTATCGGTGTTCCGCCCGCTTTCAGAAGCTCTGAGGTGATTCCGTACCCGGTCCCGGCGCGGCGTCTTGTTGTTCTTAATTTGCTTTAGGGCCGTCGCAATCTCACACAGGCTGATGTCCGGCATATTGTCGCTAAAGTATCGGATCTATTCGGCACTCGGGTCTTCGGCCGAGGTAACAGTAGTTTCGGCAACCGAAGTGTAAAACTGTTCGTAGAACCTCTCGATCTCTCTTAATACCTCTGTCCTCGTCGATACCACGCAGCCGTGGTCCGTCTTTAGCCTAGACAGCTCTCTTTTCTCAATAGACAAGTCTCTTTTCTCAATTGTGTCTTTAATGCTCATAGTATTGTGAACATGGACATCGTGTCGCAAGGACTTCCAGATCCGTCTATTGGGTCTCCGATATGCTTTAGCGTCATCGAAAGACTGCAGCGCCAAAGATCGACGTTCACCCATGAGTTCAAGAGTGTGGATCGAGAGTTTTTATGGTCTAGCTCTACGGCGAGGTCAAAAATACTTAGATCCCACCGTATGGACAGCTTCTACCAAACCGCTGTTTAGCTCGCCCACTGCAAGGTTTTCTTTTAGACAATCAAAGCAATTTGTCTGTTCAAGTTGAAAGCTCTCGGGGTTTTGGATATGGGCGCGAGTAGGTCGGAGCGTAGACTTCATCAAGCGACACTTTTCTAATTGGCAGTTGATATTCAATGTGCCCCCCTAACTATTTGGTGATTACTGTCGGTTTTCACCCTGTTGATCACAGAGAAATCACTGAACATCCGTCTATTTGTCGCATGATTTGTCGTCAAAATGAAATCTATCGCGTTTCTCGTAGAACAGCCAGGATTCAGCAAGGTTTATTTCCTGAAGCGGTTTCTGGAAAAAAGATTTCATCGCAAAGAGTCTTTTTCCAAACGGTCGGCCAGCACCTTAAAAAAGATTCATAAAAACGAAATTACAATGTTAAATCTTTTTACATTAAGAGGGGCCCCATATGATGAACTTTGCCACGGGCCCCCGATGGGGTAGTTACGCCACTGACGCACACAGTAGTGAAGAAGCGAGCAACCGTATTCCGCGTGTCCAACGAGGTCATTTTCCATCCTCGCTCATGGTATGGTTAGGAGTTTCTTATTGGGGCTTAACAGAGGTACATTTTTGTGAGAAAAGTGTAAAAACGAATGCAGTTGTGTATCAAAATACAGTCCTGACGAACCTTGTGGAACCTGTTTCTCATACCATGTTCAATAACAGGCACTGGGTATTCCAACAAGATTCGGCGCCAGCTCATAGAGCGAAGAGCACACAAGACTGGCTGGCGGCGCATGAAATCGACTTCTTCCGGCACGAAGACTGGCCCTCCTCCAGTCCAGATTTGAATCCGTTAGATTACAAGATATGGCAACACTTGGAGGAAAAGGCGTGCTCAAAGCCTCATCCCAATTTGGAGCCACTCGAGACATCCTTGATTAAGGCAGCCGCCGATATTGACATGGACCTCGTTCGTGCTGCGATAGACAACTGGCCGCGCAGATTGAAGGCCTGTATTCAAAATCACGGAGGTCATTTTGAATAAATTTTAGTGGCATAAGAATCTATGTTTTGTTAAGTTCATTTTGGTATATAAATGGTTACATAATGAATAAACTTGTTTCAATTATTTTATATTAAATATGTGACAGAATTTATGACCTGACTAGGTATATATAAATGTATTTTGTTACCTGCCATTCCATGAGCACATTCTGGGTCTCCTGCAATTGTTTGAAATAATTTGTTGCAGTTGGTGAGACTGAGCGGACAATATGTTATTTGTGCAACAATAATGCTTCACATGTCATAGTGCAGTGGGCAATATGGATGTCGGGGAACATTGGTAAGAATACCATTTATTTCTCTTCTTATTATCATCCTACTGAACTTGTAGGGGAAATCATACTTCAAATGATATGTTGTCTCTTTTCATCCTGGTTTAAAAACTCTTAATTTAGGGTGTTTGTATTTAGTATATTTGCCGTTATCTTGAATAGCAATGTGTGTCCTGGCACCTCTGCCTACCCTTGCTGGGAAAAAGGCGGCAGTTTATATTTGTATGAATGCCAATATCTTGGTCAATGTATTCATGTTCCAAATCAAAATATTGTTTATTCACATAGATAGTCGAGATAGGATATTATTTTATGTTAATTACTTCTACCATTGCTTTGGTAAGTGTTGTAGCTATGAAGAAGGAACCGCGCAACATGACGAGGGATTAAATTTTTCACCAAAGGGTATTAAGAGCGTTTATACCTTCCGCGCGCTTTTTGGGTTAAAATCAGGACTTTTCAAATGAGTTAATAGCCACCAATAAACAATTTAAAGGAAAAATAATTAGTACTAATTTTAGAAAAGGTTGTCATCTATGGATTTTGATGGAAAACATTATAGATTGATGGATAATTTGTGAGTACTATAAGGATTACTGAACACAAGTTCCGTTATTTAGGCTTTAAATGGCAATTTAGAAGCTTAAGATATCCGAAATCACTAAATATAAGATGAAAACAAAAATATTATCAGACTAATAAAACCCTTATGGAGGGATTTTGCTGAGAAAAATAATCTTCAAGGCTTTATTTGGTTGCAACTGTTCGAGCGGTCGTATCGCTTACCATCAGGCGAACGGCATGCTCGTATCGCCATTAAAAGCAATAAAAAGCACTGCTACTAAGATCGACGTTTGATAAATTCGTTAGTAACTATTGAACTAATATTACTAATATAAACTCAATGTTAGTAACCTATAAATTTACTGGCGGCAATTAGCACCTGACCGCGACGAATGGATGGATTCCTTGGAAAGTTGTGTGTTGTCTCTAATGACATAACGACACCGAGACGTGACCTCTCTCTATTGGCCTTATTAGGAAGCAAAAAGTCACTCAACGAGTTATAGAGAGGGCTATGCTCGGGGTTTCCCCCACGAGATCAAATCAGGAATGAGGAGATCCGTAGAAGAACTAAAGTAACGTAGCCCAGCGGATTAGGAAGTTGAATGTGCGGGGCACATAGCGCGGAGAACTGATGGCCGGGTCCAAAAAGTTCTCGAATGGAGGCCACGTAGCGGGAAGCGCAGCGTAGGATGTTTTTTTGCAATGAATGGCGAGACGAGCAACCCGTTCGCCTGATGGTAAGCGATACGACCGCTCATAAACAGTAGCACAATTCCACTGTGCTCGCCATCCTGAGACATAATATGTTAAGTCTCAATATGCCCAGTAGTTACTCTGGCTACAATGTCCTTCAATCCGAAACACAACAGTGCATTTACACTGCTGTTTGACGGGAATGTCCACCCACAAGGTGGTCAGACGACCTGGTAAAGATCGCGAGATGTCGCAGGCTGCCTCCAGGCTCCAACAGGTCACTGTGGAAATTTTTGTGAGAGACCTATGTTCAGCAGTGGACTTGCTTTGGCTTATGGCTGGATGATGAAATATAATCTAAAATAATCGAAATTTTTTAATTTTCAGCTGTTCCCCTAACATCGCTCCATCCGCCGGAGTTGCTTAAGTACTACATGCAAGACAGTATGTCGAATTTAGTAATATGTACTCAGGAGTTTGAGCAACTTCTACGACCGATCACATTGGAGCTGTCCACTCCTCTACTGATCACTGGGAAAGACAAGGAGATTACTGCTCAACTGTACCAGCCGGATAGTTCCTTCTTGAAGCCCAAGAATGAAGACACATTGTCTGATGTTGGAAGGTCCAATATGTGGTACGGGGAGAGGGAGGCCCTTATTATTTATACCAGTGGTAAGTACATTGAATTTGACAATTATCTTTTCTAAGGTTCTGTAATTTCACTCTTTCCGTCCTGCTCTTTCTATCCCTCCCTCTGTTGCTCTCTTTCTGTCCATTTTTTTAAGCCATTTTAAAGGTAGATAAGGCATCCACGTTAAGCTTTGTCGGTGTTTATTATGACATGGATTTAAACATGATGCATTGTATCGCCGGGCCATCCGCATTGTAAATGATGCAGACGTTACGAGCAACTTGGAGTCCTTACAACTGCGGAGGGATGTCGCCTCTCTAAGCGATGTTGGCCAAGTCAAGATCAATTTATAAAAAAAGTAAAGGATTTTTAATATCGATATGATACTAACTTACGTAATAACTTCAGTCAGAAGGTCCTTTAAGTAGGATAAATAAATTAACCGACTTGCTATATTGTATACATGGATCTCACAACTTTTACAATAGAAAAATTGAGCTATAAGACTTGGTTCTTTTACAGGATGTTTTGATGGCATAACAAGTATCTAAGGCTCAGTTGCACCAAGTAACTTTGCCAATACCTTTGCCTATGAAAATGTCATCGTCATACATTTGAGATCTATTTGACCTTGCGAATGTATGGAATTGACAGTTTCAAGGGCAAAGGTATTGGCAAAGTTACTTGGTGCAACTGAGCCTAAACCTTTTCCGTGGTAGTATATCGGATTACCAGATTAATATTATATGCGATCATAGCGCCCGCATTAAAAACAGACTCTTTGCCAAGCTATCTGTATCAGCTTATATACGTCCCACTGCAGGGCATGGTCCTACTCTACAATCGCCATATAGTCCACCACGCTTGCCTAGTGCGGGTTGGAGGACTTACATACCATAGAAATTCTTATAAATCGCTATGGTTTGCAGGTGTCCTCACGACATTTTCCTTCCCTGTTTTAGTGGCAAGCTATATATGTGTAATATTTATTTAAGGTACAACAAGCAAGCCCAAAGGCGTGGTGTGGACGCACAACATGCTGCAGACTCAGATATCTGCCCTACACAACGCGTGGCAGTATTCATGCAATGATGTAGTGCTACACACATTACCGTTACATCACATACATGGACAGTTGAACTCGATGCTCGCTACACTGGCGGCCGGCGCTAGGTATGTGTCTTGTTGTGTATAGTATATTAGCAAGCCAAGGTTTTACCAATATATTTTTCTTGGCTTTCTATTTAAGGTGTTATTTGGTTTTGCTACTGTTCATGAGCGGTACGCTTACCATCAGGCGAAAGGTTAGCTAGACTTGTCATTCACTGCAATAAAAAAAACTGTTTTCAAATAGAATGGAAACCATAGGCCAGTGCAGACTGGTACAGGCACTGGTAGGCATTTTTTAACCTTATCTAGTAAGAATACGGCATAAATTTCAATGTTTTAAATTGATGGCACGACATCGAGAAATGCTTAAAAAATTTCTTGCCATGCCATTCCGGTCGGCGCTAGCCCTTAGGGGCCATCCATAAATTACGTCACATGGCAAGGGGGAGAGAGGGGAACGACTAAGTGTAAGATTGTGTGGCATGGCGCGGGAGAGGTCCAAAGTTTAGTGACATCACATTTTTAGATATATATTATTTTATATCTAAGTATTACAACACAAAAAAATCACATAATAATATTTGCAACTCTGTCTGTCTAAAATTGCACAACATAACATTAGGTAGGGGGGAGGGGTCCACAAGTTATCAGTGACCACATATAAAATTCGTGCAATTTATAGCTGGTCCCTTATATGATACGTGGGAATAATTGTGTGAATGTCGTTTCAGACTGCGCATGCTGCCCTCATTCTCTCCGCACGCGGTGTGGGCGCGGCTGCTGGGCATGGGCGAGCGCGACGAGGCTCGTGTGAGCGTGTTCCACGGCGTGCCCGCCATGTACGCGCGCCTGGCGGCCGAGCACGCGCGCCTGTTCGCCGACAAGCGCACGCACGCGTACGTGCGCGACGCGCTCGCCACGCGCATGCGCCTCATGGCGGCCGGCTCCGCGCCGCTGCCCGATGCGCTGTTCCAGAAGTGGGAGGAGGTCAGTGTCATATCCTTTCATTCATTCATTCTTTCATTCATTCGATCACACATTCGTTCATTCATCCGTTTATTTGTTCGTTCATTCGTTCGTACGTTCATTCATCTCGGCTACAGAAAGTCCACTGCTGAACAAAAACCTCCCCCAAGGATCTCCACATTGACCTGTTGGAAGCGGCCTGCATCCAACGACTTCCTGCAAACTTAGCCAGGTCGTCATATCTTTACAGTAAATAAATATAGAGCGAGCGTTGAAGAAAAACGTAGATAAAAATAATTTATTTTTTATTTATTTATTTAATATAGACACACCAACAACATATGCATTAAAAATTAACTGCAACACTTATTAAATATATTGCTGATGCACATGCCTATTAGAGGTGTGTACATCATTCACAAGGAGAGGGTAATATGCACTAATAGGAAAACATTAAAATTATTAAAAATAAACTACAAACAAAAATAACCTGAGATCACATAAAATCGCTGAAATAAAATAAAATAGACTAACATAAAATAAAAATAACGTAAATCTAGGTAAAGCCCTGGTCTGTCGAAGCTACGCACAGCGTTGCGTTGCGCGGCATGCGGTGTCAAACTCGGTTTTGTATGAAAAACATTGACATTTACATGACGTTCCGCCGGAGTATGCGTCAGCCAGCGTCTGCGGTAAGGGGTCAACCGGGTGACGGGTAGACTGGTCTTTGGTACTGTCACAGTATGTGTCGGTGTAGAGGGGCAAGTGTGGTGAAGTGCGGGGCGGATACACCGCACAACGTGCCGTCATTCTCATCATTTCGTCGCGGTAAGCGTACTTGCGTAATGGATTTATTTGAAGACAATATTTCTATCAATTTTCGTTTGGTTTAACTTTTGTTTAGGCTGTGGCGCGTCCATCGACTATGTACTGCCGCGCAGTGCGTTGAATACAGTTCACGTGCGTTTCCAATGACAATGGCGCAATATAAAATCACGTAGGGATACAACTTTAAAACCTTGCGTTGGTAAAAAAAATACAGTTAAAAAGTAGAAATAATTAGAATGTAATAAGTATATGATTATAAAATGGAGTCAATTACATTTATTTTATTGTTATAAAAATGGCATACGGAACTGTATGTTAATTGTTCTAAGTACCTAGTACTTAAAATATAGCAACGGAATTAGTTCCCAACTGATCAGGATACAATTGGAGTATAATTGGAGACGATTTATTAGTAAGTATCTATATAAATTCAGTCTTTATCCGTATTCGCAGGGCACTTTATCAGCCCATATACGTCTCACTGCAGAGCACCGGTCTCCTCTACAATCGAGAATACGATTGAGAGTGGTTAGGCCATACTATAGTCCACTGCGCTAGCTGGCCTTATCCCTATATGTGCATAGAAAGAAATACAAACAACAAACCCAATAAAAACATCAATCGTTTAAGTGCACCCGCTTTTTATATGAGTTGTGTATCAGCCCATATACATACATTCGATGCATAATGGTTGTATATTATCGTCGTAGTTATTTACAAAATCCACCTGCAAGATCTACTACAAGAGAACTATCGCCATTCGACACAATTAGCACCACTCTCCTAGCACCTAGAGAGCATCATGTTACGATATGGTGCAATCTTAAATATGTAGTTCCTCAATGTAGTATGATGTAGTATTAAGTTCTGTGTTTTCCCCGTTTTTCCATTCTCACTCCATCAGAACCACCTCTAGGTATATTGTAATTTATGCTACTTACACCTATGCATATATATTTTGAGCTCTGTGTTATGAATTCTGTTAAATACTAAAATAAAATTATTATTTTAAAAATTGTCTATCAGTATTGTTCCAGGTTTTGCTTGTGAAAATTTTATAGGAAAATAATTTAACCGTTATGTAATTTACTTTTACCCAATTACGGTACGATCGATAACGATAATTTAAGAATGGATATCTAAATAAATCCAGTGAAATTTAATTTGATCGAACAATAAGTTGTTTAGGCGAAAAAAGATGTATACAGCAGACGCGTATTTCATTAGAATGATACGAACCACTTCTATCCCATATCAATATTGCGTAAATCATCTCGTAAACATATATACCCAGTCTTTTAAAATGACGCACAAACATTTTTTTAAAGAAATTATATATATTTTCGAACATAAATGATTGTTATTTGTTGTCATGGAAATTCAAGAAAACTTCAATGTGAAATTGTCATAGTAACGTTGGTTGTCAATGAAAAGTTCTGCTATTGGTCAACGGTTTTACGCACAGAGTAAAACCTATATGAACCACCTTTTTTGTTATGTGAACTACGTTGTATGACGTCACGACGTTGCCGCTTACCGCAGTGCCGCGCGTATCCTTCGACAGACCAGGCCTTAAGGAAAAGAGACGGCACTATAAATTTACTTAATTGTTATCCAGTAGGGTCAGTGCTTGTTTTTTGAATTTCGATATTGGAGTATTAAATATATCGAGACCTGACGTTTTAGTGTTCAAAGTATTGTATGTGCTACACATTCTAATAATTGGTGAGTTGAGTCCAGTGTTTGTCCGAATCGATGGTATATGAAATGTCTTAGTGATGCGATGTCTTGGTAATTTGTAGGGAACAGTTAAACAAATACGGTTAAGAATTTTGCTGCTGTTCCTCATGTTGTTGATGATTTTATAAAGAAATACTACATCCGTTAGCTTGCGTCGGGCACATAATGAGGTCATTTTGAAAAAGGATAATCGCGAATTGTAGGGACTTCGGTGACTTATACCGGATGTGTGGAATGCTAAGTGTCTGGTAAAAGCCCGTTGAACTTTTTCTATGCGTTGAGAATGTACCGCATAGAACGGACACCAGATAGAGCTGCCGTATTCTAAATGACTGCGCACGATAGCGTTATATAAAATTACTTTAGTCCTGACATTTTTAAAACCTCTGGTGTTACGTTTTATAAAACCAAGCATTTGAGCGGATTTTTTAACATTAATAATGGTGCTGGACCATCTTTTTCTGCCCTCCTATTGGCTTACCCCGCATTATGCCACTTTCTTTATCAGCCCATATACGTCCTACTGCAGGACACGGGCCTCCTCTACAATCGAGAGTACGATTGAGAGTGGTTAGGCCATAAAGACCACCTCGCTGGTCTAATGCGGGTTGGTGGACTTACGGTATGCAGGTTTTCTCACGATGGTTTCCATCACTGTTTTAGTGCGTGGTGATTGACTCAATACCCACGTGACTCCGAAAAGTCAGAGGTGTGCCCTGGGATCCGAACCCACGATTCCTTACAAGTAAATAGATATAGTGGGAGCGTTGAAAAAAATTAATGGTGCCGGATCACCTTTTTCTGCCGTTCTATTGGCTGATTGAGTTTATTTTATATTTATGGCATAATAAAACAGCTATTTTACTTTTGTTTATCTTGTTGTCTAATATAACATTAAATGCCAACATTTTATCATATTTTTGATGTAACAATATCTTCGTGTTTATCAACGTAATGTCATAAATAGTTAAGAATTTGCAAGTCATGTACTGTACATTACACACATGTTATGTATACATGTTATGTAATGTACAAACGCGGACTAGACTTGCGGTGTGAAATAAGACTCAGTTCAAATAAATCGTAGACCACAGTCCACTCACTGAAGAAAATATGTTTGCACGGTCAACAATTGAGTATTTATTTTGGATCGATCGAATCAAGTCAGCCAATAGGTACAAGTCAGGTTAAAGTTTATCGACATTTGATTGGGTTATTTTTAGACATGGGCGTTTTAGGTTTTTGTCGCAAACGGATATGTAACCGATATTCAGTTTTCATATCGATATCGAAAACCGTTTTTGGATATCGATATCAATAATCAGTAACTTAGGACGGTATGCACACGT
This sequence comes from Hyles euphorbiae, assembly GCA_023078785.2. Taxonomy (NCBI): domain Eukaryota; kingdom Metazoa; phylum Arthropoda; class Insecta; order Lepidoptera; family Sphingidae; genus Hyles; species Hyles euphorbiae. The sequence goes on from CM041048.1 coordinate 7,978,961, forward strand.
AGCCGTGATTATTGACCACGTTATTGTAACTAAACAAATAGAAACTAGACCTTATTGCTAACGCCTTAAGATATATTACGCACGCATTGCATTAACCAAGCGAACACCTGCTAAAGTTACGTATTATTCGCTTCTCTCTCTATTTTTTTTTTCTCTCTATTCTATCTCTTTTACGCCAGTAAAACTTAAATAGTTAGACAGAGACAAAGCGAATAACTGTTTCGATTTCATATCGCTGTGATGTGAAGTTTGGATATAACTGACTCGTTATAGTTTTTGTCATATCGGTTATGTAGATTTAGCTATCGATATGATATGATATTAAACCACAGATCACTTCCAATAGATAGCGCATTACGATAGTTTTGTTTTGAACCGAAAACGCCAACGAAGGGAACTGCGCGGGGGGTGGGCGGATTGCAGCGCGGTCACGTGGACATCACTGGAGAGATGAGGCATAAGTCGATAAATAAAAAAATATATCGATAGTTCGATTTGCCAGTAAGTTCATTTGTTATGATCGCTTCTACTTGATTACCAACCTGTTAAATGTTTGATAATATTTTTTCACCGGCCTGATCTGATAAATTATACCAACCGGCAACCGCTAACTACGAATAAAATAGGATTAAGATTTATACTTTAGTATGTAACGGTTTTATTTCTATTATTCACCGTGTATTTTTGTATACCATAATGGCGAAATACCCAAATTAAGTGTTGATATAAAAGATCAGATAAAAATATGAAATAGTAAATAACTAAACCTCACACCCTAAAGGGCTACAATAACTTATTCCGTTTCTTGAACTCTGACGGCGGCTGTACTAAATGTAATGTCGACAAGTGACGATGAAACCCACTTGACGAACTATGAATGTTTTTGAGACGATATATACAACGTATGTTAAAATTAGTGCAATAGCTTGTGCTATTGATTCTCAATAAACTTAGTATACTAAAACTTATGATAAATACCCTCCCATTATATTTGAAAATGTATACAACTAGAGGAAAAAAAGGAAATTTAAAAGATAAAAATAAATAAAAAAATATTGTAAAAGTACCTTGTTAAAAAATTTAACTATTTCAAATTACATAAAATAACGTAATTATGGTAATTTGCAATTTTTATTTAAATCAATATATATGTTTTGTGACATTGTCATTTAATAAAATTAATTTACATTATTGTTTTAAAATATCGATATTTCTGGGAATTATATTATAAACATGCGCCAAACACTAGAAGAACGCGTGATTTCGCCAAAAAAAGATGGCTTATTACGGTTATTGCTATGCGAAAAAGAGACGGCTGATTCTCCATCCGAACTCGACTGTTTGACATTGATACATTAACCAGTATAAATTGAGCTCGCTCGGGACCAAATTAATTTAAAGAATATTAGTTATCGATGAAAACTTATTGCGTTTTTTAGCTTAAGTTTAAGTTTTTTTGCACACCATTTTATTGAACAAATCATTTTTAACTGTACTACTATGTTCCCAAAATACAATTTTCGTCAACGTGCGACGACATGTGCGGGTCCACTACTTGGACGACACTGATGACGCGACATTTGGCATCGGTTTATATATTTCTGATAGCTTATATGTGTGGCGCGCAACCGCTGCCTTGCATTAGGTATCTATTGGGAGTGATCTGTGTATTAAACACATATCCGATATAAGTTACGTTTTGATACATCGAACTCATCCCTAGTTATTTTATGGCAGCCTCTTTGGCGCAGTTGATTAGACGTCGGCTGAGCAACTAGAGGTAGCGGGTTCAATCTCCGCACCGAGACGAATGTTTTGTGATCCATAGTTCCTGATACCCACGACAAAAGATTCGATGTTAGTGTGGGGTCAGAACTATGTATGTGACTGTTGGGTGTATTTATTTTTACTTATAGATTATATGTTTTATCATCGTTTTTACGAAATCGATTAAATTAAGTTAATTTAATAGTTATTTTAGCGCGATTTTCGCGTGCATCTTTTTGTAACGCCAAACACTGAAAGGTCTATCATAAGTTTTTAAATCAATGCTATTTGTCAAACAGAACTCGTACACAAAGCAAATAAGCCCAGTATATAATTCCGTTCCTGTGTGTATCTGATATATATTTAAATTTCCAGATCTCAGGCGTCCGTCTTCTAGAACGATACGGCATGTCGGAAGTGGGCATGGCGCTGAGCAACCCGTACCGGCCGGTGGAGGACAGACAGGTCGGCCATGTTGGACTGCCCCTGCCCGGAGTCTCGGCACGAGTGGCTGTCCACAACCAGGATACTGACGAGTTGGAGCCGCTGGTCACCGTGGAGTCACCGATACCGGAGACTCAGGTCAGAGGCCAGCCTGGCATGCGAATTATTGCTAATTCAAATTAACATTACCTTGTTATTTTTTAAGACTTAGCATGCTCGATATTTCTGCTATAGCCAATTGCCTACAGAATTGGTAAACAAATAACTAACTATAAATTATAACCATTCTTGACGTATAAAATTACACACAAAAAATTGAGGCTCTTCATTAAATGGGTTCGTAAAAAAACAAACTTATTGTCATCCTTCGTAGATCACACGAGATCGTATACAGCGTGATATTGACATCTAGTATTTAATTTAAACCACATGCTCTTAACCATCCCAGGTAACATTGTACCAAGTTTGAACAACAACTGGCTGATAGTTTGGTCAAAAATCGCGATTTTAGGTTTCAAGGCTATTGATCAACCACTATAGATACCGAGTCTTTTACAGCTCAGATAAGTTTCCGAACTGAATTGAAGTTGAAATAATAGGTTTCAAGGCTATTGATCAACCCCTATAGATACCGAGTCTTTTACAGCTCAGATAAGTCAGATATTTTTATGTCCTTTTTTCTGTGTGTACATCATCATCTCAGCCATTGGAAGTCCACAATACAATAAAGAGAAAAGTAAATATTGTTTATTTTTATGAGGAGATAGAATACCATTCCTATTTCATTTTACTGAGGAAAATACTTGATATTCAAATAAGTTTCCGAACTGAATTGAAGTTGAAATAAGCAGTAAAACAACTCGTATCTATATGGGAAGTCCAAAAAAGAAAACGAAAGTCACGATTTATGACAAAAAAATCTTCTCATATTGCTTTCAAATTATATACAATGTCACCTGGGGTGATGAGAAACATGTGGGTTAAAATAAGTACAATGTGTCAATATCTGTATCAGCCCATATACGTCCCACTGCAGGGCTCGGGCCTACTCTACAATCGAAAGTACGATTGAGAGTGGTTAGGCCATATGACTATATGGCCTCTGGTGGACTCACCACGCTGGCCTATTGCGGGTTGGCGGACTTACATACCATAGAAATCTTATGAATCGCTATGGTATGCAGGTTTCCTCACGATGTTTTCCTTCACCGTTTTAGTGCGTGGTGATTGACTATCAATACACACATGACTCCGAAAAGTCAGAGGTGTGCCCTGGGATTCGAATCCGCGACCACCGTGAACATGTTGGCAGCCGCGTCTAGTCCGTTTACCAACAGGCCACCACGCACTTAATATCACTCTATATAAATATTAGCCGATCGGCTTTGTGAATAACAGTCGCAAATTGTAAAGTTTAGCAAATATTTTTTTTTTTTTTTTTGTTGCTGTGAATGGCGAGACGAGTAAGCCGTTCGCCTGATGGTAAGCGATACGACCGCTCATAAACAGTAGAAACATTCCACTGCGCTCGCCATCCTGAGACATAAGATGTTAAGTCTCAATATGTCCAGTAGTTGCTCTGGCTACAATGTCCTTCAATCCGAAACACAACAGTGCATTTAAGCAGTGTTGTTTCACGGGAGAAATAGACATTTCGGTGGTACCTACCCAGATGGCCTCTCACATATGAGAGACCTACCACCAGTAAAGTAATTATTAGTATTAATTGATATAACTTGTGAAATGGTAATATCAACTTGACTATTGCTATTTATTCCAGCACTAGTTAGAACCCTGTGAAACAAGTAGAAAGATCGATGCTCGCACCTATACAAATATTTGTGAGCTCAGTACAAATTTGTTTCGGATCTGGGTGTTTGTGAGACCAAAAAAAGTCTTGTACATTCTGAGATCCACCGCATAATACGTTTTTTTTATTACCTTAATGGGGTATTTGACTCCATTTTTTTTATTGTATGTATCAAAACTTTTCCACAGCTATGGTCTAACAAACAAAGAAATTTATAAATCCATTCAGAATTAAACAGGTTAGAAACGTTTTAAATCTTGTAGTGGGGGTAACAGAAAAGAAATGCAAAACCAAAATAGTGACATCACTAGGGTTATTATACATTACAGTGTGCGGGTGTGAAAGAGACAGCAATATTTCACCACTACACCCCCACTCCTTAATTTTAAATGTTATCTGTATCTGTATCAGCCCATTCACGTCCCACTGCAGGGCACGGGCCTCCTCTACAATCGACAGTACGATTGGGAGTGGTTAGGCCATATAGTCCACCACGCTGGCCTAGTGCGGGTTGGCGGACTTACATACCATAGAAATTCTTATGAATCGCTATGGTATGCAGGTTTCCTCACGATGTTTTCCTTCACCGTTTTAGTGCGTGGTGATTGATTATCAATACACACATGACTCCGAAAAGAAAATTTTAAATGTTAATATTTGCCTAATGTTACAAGCTACTTTAATACTTTTTTGACAGCAAGGTTTTATTTTTCATCAATTTGTGTTTGTAAGCGAAATAATACCAAAAATCGATAATAGTCAAATACCCTATTGGCCAGACGAGCATGCCGTTAGCATGATGGTAAGCGATACGACATCCCAAATAGCAAAACCAAAACTTGAATCACAAAGCAATGCTTGGTATTACAATGCGCTCGCCATCCTGAGAATTAAGATGGTAAGTCTCAATATGTCCAGTTACTCGAGCTACAATGTATTTCAAACCGAAACATAACAGTGCATTTACACAGCTGTTTGGCGGGAAAAATAGACAATGCGGTGGTTCCTATCCGGGCGGTCTCCCACATATGAGCGACCTACCCTCAGTAAAAGTGGATCTACCAGTAGTTGGTAATTCAAAACTGTTCCGCCCTTACACTCATCAATGCCTCTCCTGTAAGCAAGCATAGACAGTGGCACGCAGTGTAATGAATATACATGAAAAGAAAATATTATTTTGAATCTATTAAAATGTTCTACGTGTAGATTCAGTCATTTTTAGGGCTCTGTACCTAAAAAATAATAACGGTACCCTATTAATAACATAAATTAATAGGATCCCGTTTTAAAATTTTAGCTACCAAACCCTAAAATGAATGCTAATATGTACAGATCTGCCTGGACCGCCTCGGGCTACCCAATTCCAAGGATTTCTTCGTGCAGTCTGATGGATACGAGTGGCAAGCGCCCAAGGTCACAGTACACAAGGAAGCCAACAACGGCGCTCATGAAGGAGAACTGCTGCTGAAGGGACCTGCTGTGTTCACCAGGTCAGGAGTCAAGTCTTATTCAATGTAGCCAGTAGATTAGTACCCAGTAGCCCCATTGCAAGAGGACTGGATGTTAAGGCAACCGGGGAAAAATATTATTATTCCTAAAGTGATCGCTTTATTTTATTTATTTATTTAATTCACGATACAGAAAAATAACAAAGAAATCACATAATAACAAGTGGTTAGTAAGTATTAGTTTGTATCAAAATCGGTCTCCAGACTCAGCATTTTTGCTTTTCGTCATAGTTTCAGATTTGGCCATTCACGCCTATTTGAAAAATTCACCTGTATATCGAAATCATAGGTCGTGAACACCCTTTACACGAGTACGAGATCTTGTCGTCGTCTGTAACGTATTCAAGTCATATTATTACATCAGCCGAAATCCCATATAGTAGTATCCAATGTTATTCTAGTTGAGCACGGAACTCCTAAAAAATGGGAATTCTATGGAAGACGCTTTAGCCATTGTCAATCGGGCTGAGTTATTGCAAATTTATCTATAATGTGCAGCGATCCTGACATTATTACCCGTCTTCATAGTTAAAATTGTTCACATCGACGCAGGAAAGCGGTTTTGTCGTATCTCAAAAAATGCGTATGTCCGTTTTGTATGTTATTTAATTCATAAAAAAAATACCGCATTGAATTTCCACGTGAAAATGTTAGGTTTTATTTTAAAATGTTATTATTAATGAAATGGTATTCCTAAGTTTTCTAGTTTAGAGGTTATTCGTTTTTAAATATTTTTTTGATCCTGGTGTAAAATTGCTTGTTTGTATTAATAGTTCATAGCACACCTCTTCAAATTACAGTCCCTTATTTTTCTCATCATACATGCATAGCCACACGCCTTTTTCCCAGCAGGGGTAGTCAGAGGTGCAACCATTTCACCAAAGTTTTGCCTTGCATTTTCTGTCCAACGATGTGATAGGGGCGAGCCTAACGCCATATGCACAAATTCCTGACTCCGGGCTGATGATTTAATGATCAACATCTCAGCCACACGAAGTCCACTGCTGAACATAGGCCTCCCCCAAGGATCTCCACAATGACCTGTTCGAAGCGGCCTGCATCCAGCGACTTCTTGCAACTTTAGCCAGGTCGTCCCGTCGCCTTGTAGGCGGGCGTCCGACATATCGCTTGCCTGTACGTGGCCTCCACTCAAGAACCTTTCGGCCCCAACGGCCATCGGTTCTACGCGCTATGTGTCCGGCTCACTGCCACGTCATCTTGCCGACCCGACTGAAAAGTAATAATAATAAAATCCGCCTTCCCCAGATACTGGAACCGAGCACCGAAGCTAAAGTCCTTGGACTTCACGCCAGACGACTGGTTCCGTACAGGTGACACGGTCTCCTTCGACGGCACGTTCAGGATACTGGGACGCACATCCGTGGACATCATCAAGTCTGCAGGATACAAGATCAGCGCGCTGCAGGTGGAGGCTGCCATACTGGACCATCCAGGAGTCGCCGATGTGGCCATACTGGGTATAGAGCACGAGACGATGGGAGAGATCGTGGCGGCTGCGGTGAGATATATAAATTGTGTCTTATGTGACTACAAATAAAGCTCATTGTGCACTAAATTGCTCACTATCTAATAATTAATTAATCAAGGCTACTTTCTAGACTATTGTATTATCTGGCATCTGAGAGTATATATTATAACTATATATTACGTTAAATGGACTGCAACGCCTTTAAAGTACTCCCTACGGCCTACTCCCTAATTACAAATATTTAGAATCTGTTGAAAATAATCATTATTACCAATTCTATTTTTGAATAAATAATAAATAACACCCAACAGTCACATACATAGTCCTGACCCCACACTAAGATCGAGTCTTGTGTCGTGGGTATCAGGAACTACGAGAGGCTTTTCGGTCTCGCAAAAACCCAGACTCAAAAGAAATATTTGTAGGCCGCACAAACATTTCTCACGGTGTGGAGATCGAACCCGCGGTTTCTCGTTTTACAGGCGATTTAACCGACGGCGTCACGGAGGCTGTCCTCCTCCAATAAATATATTGTTATTTATTACAATGGGAGTAAAATGATAATCACTATTTATTAACATATTTGTGTATTTACAGGTTGTGATCAAAGAAAACGCCAAAGTAACACTAAGCGATATAAAGGAAGTCGCAGGATCAAAGTTGGCGCCATACCAACTCCCAAGGACAGTTAAATTTATCGACCAAATGCCAAGAAACGCTATGGGCAAACTGGACAAGAAAGCGATAAAACAATTATTCGTCAAACCACAAGCCCCTGCTAAGAAGTAACGGGACAGGAGAATAAACGTGGATACTGGAATAAAAGAATAAAAGACTAGGGATGTACGAATAAAAGCCAGCGTACACCGGAACGGAATGGCAAAGGATTTAATGTTTTACCAAAGGATATTCAAACATAACTGGTGGGAATACGACATAAATTCCAATGCTTTAAATATATATCGCGGCATCGAGAAATACCTTTCTATACTACGGCATAAATTCAAAACATTGTGATTTATGTCGTATTCCGACTAGATACGTTTGAATATGCTTTGTACAAAATTCCATGCCATTCCGTCCCGGTGCGCGCAGGCCATTAAAGTCATGTTAAAGTTACATTGACTATCACAGTCAATATCTAATGTTTAATTGTATTTAAAAATACTATTCGTGTCAGAACTTTTAAGATTCAAAGTAAATAAAAGAAAAAAAATTGAGTTATTTTTAAAAATAACCTCAATTTGCCAGGCATGGGACGTACTAGTAATAATGTTTGGGTACCATAATTTAATATAATTTATGATTAGTAATTATTTATGGAAGGCATAATGTCTAAAATGTTCTGAAGTAAATATTACTCTTATATTTAGACATTGCTTTAAGCAATAAGACCGCCATGTGTACATTTTTTCTTATTGCTTCTGTTTAGTGTTATTTTTGTGTACAATAAAAAATTGTGTCCCAGCGAAATAGTTTTTATAAACTTTTAGTTCTATGAATATTTAGAACATAACTTTACTGTAACTGTACTTTACTGTATCAATTTCAAAATATTATATATTTAAATACTATTTCAATAACAGCTTCTATTTAATGGTTTCTTAGATTTCCGCGAATTTTACTTTTTGAAATAATTCTATTTTCTACGGATTTTATCGCGGATTTGGTTTAATTTTTAAATATTTTTACATCTCGGCGTTTCGGTTACTATACAGTTTTCATGGTCACGGTTTCTGTTTAATTTGGAATTTATTTAACAAATCTACTATCGAGCAAGACGAAATGTCACAAATAAAATGTTTATATACGTTTTTAAGATTGTTATCGGCTAACGGTACACCGTGGCAGTGGTGCGAAATAATATTCGGCAATTTTCTTTTATTTTTTGAATATGTATGTGATATACTGTATTCCTATAGAGAAGTTACAACCAAAGATTTGAATTCCAAAATTTGGGCTAGTTTTTAACGATGTTGAATAAAAATCGCTATTATTTAAACTAATTTGTACTAACAATAATTTGAAGTAGTCATTGATTCATTGGAAATATATAAATTAGTAAAAATAAACAAAATTCTAAATAATTCTAAACAAAAACATATTTCAAATCTCAAAGTTTTGGACGATTGTTATTCAAAATTGTCACTGTAATATATTTAAATCTAAATCTAAAACCTAACATATTCAGTCAAAATATCAAGTTAGCCGAGAATATTTTTTAAGTTTCATACAATTTAAAATACATTTATTTAAACAGTACATTTTTAGGGTATATTGTTACACTAGTCCTCATTGTAATTATATTATGAATTATGAACTGTTTCAAATAGACAAGACATTTTTGTTTTTATCAATGACCTCTTTAAAAGCATTTAAATATTTAATGTATTACCTAGTTGATGTCTCGAAGATTTTTTTAAGCTAATATATGTATGTAGCCTTATATTATGTTTAATAATTGGGATATTAATTATTATGATAATTGATGTGTCATATAATATTGTATATTGTAGATCAATAAACCAGTCATATAACATGAAATAAAACCATTTAATCCTGTTCTTCGTAATATACGTATAATATGGGGTTCCAAGCCCCCATCCATTAGTTCCAAGTCCGATCCTGCTCTTGAAAGCATTTTTATTTTTTAGGTTTTTTTTTATTGGTTTAGGAATTAGTAATTACATCACTGTTTATAAGTATTTATTATTGTTCCTAATGTATCGCGCTTACTAACGACTGTTTTATTGTTTGAATTGTTGAATAAAAGACATATTAATTATTAAATAGTTTTATTTAACGTAATTGATAATGGAGGTTAGATCGGCCGGATAGCCACAAACACAGCTGCAACAATGATCTACGTTCATGTTTTAATGCATTGGCACTAGCGAGACGAGCATGCAGCTCGCCTGATGGTAAGGGATACGACCGTTCATCGACAAGATAAACCAAGTAACACCATGAATTATAATGAGACAAGATGTTAAGTCTAATTATGTAAAAAATGTGTTGTACTTTGAGAGTAATCTGTGTCTCTTTGGATCAGATGGCACAATTCTAACCGGCATTAAAAGAACCAATAACCATACCTTGTAAATGAGCACTGTATCTAGTCTGAACTTTACTTTTTTTTTTTCAAAGACCAATCTATTAAACTTCCTTTTTGGAACCCTGGTGGAGGCAGAATGGGACATGTCTAAGTGGCAGTGCCTAAATTTGTTAATGATGTCATCCTATCACATGTTGAAGTGCGTGGTGGCCTGTGGGTAAACGGACTAGACGCGACTGCCAACATGTTCACGGTGGTCGCGGGTTCGAATCCCAGGGCACACCTCTGACTTTTCGGAGTCATGTGTGTATTGATAGTCAATCACCACGCACTAAAACGGTGAAGGAAAACATCGTGAGCAAACCTGCGTACCATAGCGATTTATAAAAAAATGTATGGTATGTAAGTCCGAATTTGTGCCCGATATGGCGATAGGCTCGCCACCTATCACATTGTGGGACGGAGCATACAAGGCGAAATGTGGGTGCCCTGGCACCTCTGCCTACCTCTTCTGGGAACAAGGCGTGAGTTTATGTATGTATGTATGTAAGTCCGCCAACCCGCACTAGACCAGCGTGGTGGACTATATGGCCTAACCACTCTCAATCGTACTGTCGATTGTTGAGTAGGCCCGTGCCCTGCAGTGGGACGTACCTATATGTGCTGATACTGATATCACCTGTTCCTAAGTGCAGTGGAATCCAGAAACCACTAGTTAGAAATGATTACAATATTTTGTCAGTTAATCTTAACGCTTTAATAATTTCCTAGCACAAGACAGGCATTCACGTCGAAGCCTTTGTTTCAAAAGGACTTCTATTCAAATGAACTTTTTTTAAATCTTTTTGTTCTTAAGATAAATTAATTATTTAACAAGTTTATAAAAGCGAACGAATTATTATTAACAGCTATCAAAAGTACCAACAAATAACAATAAACCAAACAGCAAACATTTCGTATTGACAAACTGATAAACAAAATAATAACATATCAATCAATAATTGAAATGAGATATTGCATTCATATATATTTAGACCGATTTAAACATTTTCAATTTTTGAATCCACTGTTGAAAAATTAATATAATCTTAAATTAAACCTAAATCACATTTATACAGACACGTGCTGTCGTAGAAAACTCCTTGCTGCAATGGTCGCATTTATCAAACATGGGGGCGAAAATTCTGCGTACGCAATAGTATTCGCCCAACTCGTATATGTAGCAACTATAGTAGCACACACCCCCATAGACATTACAATAAGCGCCAACAACACATCGTACCATTTAATTGAATATTCATCATCCTGCCTTGGATGAATTTCTACATAAGTACTAGTAAACGTCTTGTATTTAGTATGCAAAGCTTCTTTAATAAGCGGCCATTTCATGTGTCGGCCATTTTGAACACCGTTGGAGGCGCCATTTTGAACACCGTTGGAGGCGCCATTTTTAATGCCGTTGGTTTTTCCGTATTTCAACCGGTTGCTCAAGTCGATGTTCTCGTCTTTCACTGACTTTATGTAGCAGAGTCTGAGGAATATTAGCGGCGGGAAAATGAACATGAGGGGACCAGTGAGAGTTGATCCGACAAGCCCCATGACTAAATCGAAGCGTGGAACCGTCTCTCCTAAGAATATGGCTACTGCTACAATGCTGGAACGTAGTACGCACCGTTGTACACAGAAATCTGTAGCAAAAGAGGTATCAGATTAGAATTCATATTAGCAAACATTGATGGCTTGTTTTGTGTTAGTACATAATACATATACATAGATAATTTTATCAATTTGTCTTATATATTCTCTTCTGTATTGCTGCCCATAGAAAGATAAAAATGGCCGTTTTAACATAAGTACTAAACAATTAAACTCCACAGCATCTTAGCAAAATTAGCAGTCTCAGCGGCACAATTATGTTACTGCTAACCAATGACCATGAAGTTACAGAGGCACTCACTCGGTGATATGTGTAACAAGTCTTCAATGTGCTGGAAGAGCGCGGAGTTGCCGACCGCACTCGATAGACTGAGCTGCAGGGTCACCAGCAGAGCCATCAGGTACAGCGGGATGGACGGCGGGATTGCTGTCAAACAATTGTTAGTGATAAGTAAACAATATTGGATATGGGTATTAATCTCGTTCTCTCTCTCTCTTGTTGACCGGCGTCCGATACTTCGCATTCTTGTACATTACCCTACAGAACCTTTCAGTCCAACAGCAATCAGTTACAAATGCCGATCCCAAAACCTGTTACTACGGGGCCGTCCATTAAACACGTGAGGCTTGAATGGAGGGGAGGGATTGGACATAAATCACGAAATATCACAAAGGGGAGTTCGAGGATTGATACTTACTCTGCAGTATATTATTGTCGATATCGGTGCCGTATCTGGCAGCCACCAGGAGCGTGGTGATGGTGAACATCAGGCCGGTGATGGCGAAGCCTCCCAGCACAGCCGCATTGATCTTTCTGCTGTCTCGCATGTCCACTTGGATGGTTAACAGCATCGGGTGGATGTCGAACTGGGAACATCGGGAGAAATAATATACATAAGTCGGAGGTCAGGTACTGCGGTTTAAGGTTTTTTTTTTTATGAATGGCGAGACGATCATGCCATGGTGCTACTCTATACTCCGACACAAAGTTTGCATGTTTAGACGTGGAAAGTCAATATATAAGATACAAATTTTCAACTTCTAAAAATCAATACTCTCTATGAAACTCTTCGAGTGAAACTTATCAATCACTTTGAAGTAAGTTTAAGATTACGACGTAATACAGGATTCTAACATTTTGTAAAGTATTTAGGCATATTCGTAGTTTTACGTGGGATGTTCGAATAATCGACGTTGTATTGATACTACTGCTGATGGACAGTAATAAAACCAAAAATTTCGAATTGCAAAGCAATCATGTTAAGCCTCAATGTGCCCAGTAGTTACTCTGGCTGCAATGTTTTTGAAACTGGAACACAACAGTACATTTACACTGCTGTTTAGCGGGAGAAATAGACATTGCGGTGGCTTCCACCCAGGCGGCCTCTCTCACATATGAAAGATCTATCTATCTAGATCATTTGAGAATTCTAGCATAGATTGGGCAAGACTGGAATTTGGGCATGTTTTAGACGTCTTATGAACGAGAGAGTTGCTGACTGCTGTCAGGGTAGGGTATCGTAATCCATAGATATACCTATGTATATGCACACCTATATGAGTCAACTTATTGTGCAACCTGGATCAAAAAATCCTGTTGCGCCGAACGAAAGAAATGTATGGGCTACAATATATTCAATTTCAATGATTTACAAGAGATTTGTTACGGCTAGATCAACATGTTGTCAATGGTATCAATTGTGCAATTAATTCAATTATAAAAATTTTTGAACATAATAGGACTTCCCTAAGAATATGCATATCAACCTGTTGGAAGCGGACTGCATCCAGGAACCTTCCCGCAGGAGGCATCTGGACTTCCTGTGGCTGAAGAGAGAGATCTCTATCGATATTGGAAACAGGCTGAAGACTGAAGATGATAATAAAATATCGATTTTTTAACTCTTGGAATGCAATTAATTATTATTATGTAATGCATGTAAGATACAAGTCATACATATATGGGTGTGTCGAATGAAACGAAAACCTGCATTGCAACACGTGCAACCTACAAATAACGAAGGTCAGGCATTCTAAAAAATCTAGGCTAAACCTATTGCCAAATAATTATAGCTTACAAACTAGACATCAAAATCTAAATGTAAATTATCTAGAAAGACCTTAGACTGGTTTTTTTTAATCTATACATATAAATAAAATTGAAGTGTCTGTTTTAAAAGTGGAAATAAAAAAAAAATGTCCTACTACATATCGTTATATAAACGATACCTGTGCCGAAAATGATCTTTAAATTTTTTTTGTCTGTCTGTCTGTTTGTTCCGGCTAATCTCTGAAATGGCTGGACCGATTTTGACGGGACTTTTTTTTGTCAGGTAGCTGATATAACAAGGAGTAACTTAGGCTACATTTATTTTAGAAAACTAAAATAATGTTGCAGTGCCCGCGCGCAGCTCACGCGCATGCCACCACTGGGCCGTCACGTCGGGCGCCTCCCACCAATATGACATTTACAAAATATTGTATATAAAGAAATTTTTCAATAAAGCTGATACAAAAAACTGAAAATAAGTGTGTAACGGGAGTTTACCGCCGCTCACTACGAGATGGCGCCACCGTAGAATTAGATTGCGGCATGGTTTCGTTACAAAGGTTGATAATTAAAATAAAAATGCAAATACCAAAAAACTAAATATACTAATTCACTTTTTTGTTAAATTCCACGCGGACGAAGTCGCGGGCACAGCTAGTTGTAACTAAAATCTTAGCACAACGTAGATAATCAAATATACCAACACAAATATGTGTATACTAAGTAACGTTCTATAAAATTATGGAAGATTTAATATTCTACTAAAAAAAGATAAATTCATTTGATTCCTCTCACCAATGCAGTAGGTAAAGAAATATACAAACTAATTTTATTGAAATAATTATTTATGCATACCACACGAAGACTAAAACTGAGCCAGATATTCGCAAGGTACGGAGGTAGGCAAAACTATTATTTTATTTTATTTTATTTTTTAAATTGAGGACCTCCAACGAAGGATACACGACATAATATAATGAAGACAATGGTAAAGCATTGTTGTGGTTTACATTTCGACGTGATCTTCAATTATAGGAGACCACAGCATGCAAATTTAAATAATTATACAATGACAAAATATATTAAAAATAATTAAGACTGAATTTGAAATTAAGTGATGAGTTTAAATTTAAATTAAGTAATAAATAATAAAGTAATTTTAAAAGTGGTTATAACATAAATTGAATATAACATAATGGAGAAAGAATATAACATAATGGAGAAAGAATATAACATAATGGAGAAAGAATATAACATAATGGAGAAAGTAATTAATTAAGTTTATCATTTATTACATAATAATTGCAAGACTTGTTTTCTGTAATGTGAAATGTTCGTGATGTCTATGTCATGTGCTTTTGCAATAGCATTATATTGTCTACAGAGCCTTGGTACCTATTGCAGAGAAATAACCCAAGTTGGTCTTTGATGACGGAATATATAAGAGGTTGTATGTACTTTTATTAGTGTGGGCTCAGAAATATGTATGTGACTGTTGGGTGTATTTATTTATTACGGTCATTAGAGTAATTATCACCTGAAATGCGAGTATTCCGTACGCCATGAGGAAGTCTCCGAACTGCGGCTGGTAGTTGAGCAGGTCGGTCACACTCAGTGGCGTCACGTCGTCCAGTATGATGCATGTCCACGTGCAAATCGCGACTGTACTCACTATGAACACCGAGCTTAAAGCTAGCGGCCTGAAACGTATCACAATAAATTATCTATACTAATCCATAAAGCTGAAGAGTTTAGTTGTTTGTTTGTTACCTTTAATCTCAAGAGCTACTGGTTAGAATTGAACAATTGTATTTGTGTTGGAAAGGTCATTTATCGAGGAATGCTATAGGCTGTATATCATCACGGTATGATCTATAGAAGGGAAGCAGTAGAGACTTTCCCGCCCTCACACCCGCCACTGCAACTCCTGTCAGCCAGGATCAACAGTGGCACACAAAGATTTGACACCGAGCTCCGGAGCTCGGCGAGTCTCTCAGGGACACTAGCTTGTCTTTAACCCGCATCGAAATTAATCAGAAAGAAAAACAAAAGGAGGAGTTGGAAACAAATAGTTGTCCACTTCCCTCCGCAGCAAAGCGCAGGGAAGCAGTAGTGAAAAATCTTGCTAATACGAGGAAATAGTCTGAATTGAACATTTTAGCCGCCATTTTGAAAAGTGTATTTTCACTCAGGCGGAGCTGGGCCCGACTGCTAAATAAATACACCTAACAGTCACATTCATAGTCCTGACCCCACATTAAAATCTATTAATTAAATCTTGTGTCGTGCGTAACAGTAACTACGACAGACTTTTTCAGTCTCACAAACACCCAGACACGACACAAATACTTTTAGGCCCCCTAACATTTGTCCCGGTGTGGGGATCGAACCCGTGGCCTTTCTTTTTACAGCCAGCCTCTAGTCAACTGCGCCACGGAGGCTCTTGATCCTGCAAGTCACTGGATGCAGGCGACTTCCATCTTGTCGCTTTGGAAATCTTGGGCGCCAATATTCAGCAGTAGGCATCCTATCACTGAAGAGAGAGTGAACCAGGCCTGCGTAGTGGACTATATGAGGATCACATGCCCTGCAGTGAGGCTTATATGGGCTGATACAGATACAGACATATATTAACCTTGGCAAAAAAGTCTGTTTTTAATAAGGGCGCTAAGATCGAATTCAGTATTAAAATGGCAACCCGATATACAACGACGGAAAATAAATTGTTATTTGTATTATGGTTGTTAATAATCTCTTTGTTTACTTTAAATCACAAAACAAACAAAAACCGTACGAAAATGGAAACTACGTATAAAATTATTCAAAGGACACAATGACATTTTTTAAAGAGTTGCCATATTTGTTTTTCTATATTTCCAATAATCACCGCATCGTACTCTTTTTTGCCAAGTTATAAATATCGGGTCCAATCCAAGGTAATTTCAAAATCTTTATTCCAAAAAAACAAGGTCGTCTAAACAGATGAACTCACTTCATATCCTTAGGCGAGCCGAGCCACATGACTGGGCACAAGATAACTCCTAACAGTAGCATCCACACGCAGTACGTAATGCCAATGCTGCCGCCAGAGATCTTCCACCAGAATATCTGCATGCTTTGCGCGGCTGGAACAAATAGTACATATTGACAACTTCCGTAGCACAGTTGGTTAGTCGCCGCCTGTGAAACATGAGGCGGATTTGGTCCCTGAAAGATGTGTATGATCCACAGGTATGTGTTTCGGGTCTGGGTGTTTGTGAGACCGAAAAGTCTCTCGTAGTTCCTGATACCCATGTCATAAGACTTAATTGATCTTAAGGGGTCAGGACTATTTATATGACTGTTCGGTGTATTTATTTATTATTATTTAGGTGTTTTTTTAAGGTACGTTTGATCTGACTTGTCATTGGTTAAAAAGTTCCTAAATTCTACTGGTGGTAGGTCTCTCATATGTGAGAGGCCATCTGGGTAGGTACCACCGCAATGTCTATTTCTCCCGTGAAACAACACTGCTTAAATGCACTGTTGTGTTTCGGATTGAAGGACATTGTAGCCAGAGCAACTACTGGACATATTGAGACTTAACATCTTATGTCTCAGGATGGCGAGCGCAGTGGAACGTTCCTACTGTTTATGAGCGGTCGTGTCGCTTACCATCAGGCGAACGGCTTGCTAGTCTCGCCATTCATTGCAATAAAAAAAAAAAATAGAGATATGAACTACATTAACGTAGTGCAGACTGCAGTAAAAACAAGTTTAGCTGATATGAGATAGCTGTTTGTCTCCGGTCGACATGATTTTATCCGCATTTACATTGGCAAACTCGAAATATGAACTTCCGTGGATAACTATGATGACATCGCAATCGTATAATATGGTGAATTCGTTTTGACATCTTATGATTTAGATGTGAAAGAAAATATCGCGAATAAACCTGCATACCATAGCGATTTTTTAAGAATTTCTAAAGGCCAACCCGCACCAGGCGAGCGTGGTGGACTATATAGCCTAATAATTCTCTTGACTTGACTATTAATACACACATGACACCGAAAAGTTAGAAAGTTGCCCTGGGTTTTAAACCTGCGACGATGGTGATCATGTTGGCAGTCCAAATTCGTTACCAACAGACTACGCATTGCGCGTACGTCTTCCACTGCGTTTAATAGCCGTTCTCTATATCCTATCGATAACCATCCATCCATCCATCAGCCAAAGGAAGTCCACTGCTGAACATAGGCCTCCCCCAATGCTTTCCACAGAGACCTGTTGGAGGCAGCCTGCATCCAGCGACGTCCCGCGACCTTTATCAGGTCGTCGGACCATCTTGTCCATCCTATCGATAACAAGGGGTTAAAATAGTTAAAATAGTTGGTAGAATGCTTCATTAAACAAAAATATATCTAATAGCTATCTACAAATATAATATATGCACTATATCTATACTTCTTTATCTTTAATAAATATCTAATAGAATCTCTTGTTAAACATATTATTATTTATTATTATTAAAAATTATAAATGCGGAAGTTTGTGAGTTTGTTACCTCGTCACGCTCAAGCCGCCGCGCAGGGCTAATTTTGTTGAAATTTGGCATGGAGCTAGCACCCTGGATTAATACATATGCTACTTTTTATCCCAACAAAATTTATTGTTCCCGTGGTATGTGCAAGGAATTCAAATAAATTTCTTACAAACTCAAAGGAATGGAATGGGTAGTTTAAAGTGCTGCAGTAACGTTGAGTTTAAATATGTTAATTAATTATAACGCGAAATAGTTTCTATGTTTCTAAAGTGGACTTTCTGCACACGGGCGAAGCCGGGCCGGGCCGCTAGTAATTATCTAATCGGTAAATCACTAGATATTTCGTTAGCATATAGAACTTATCTCTAGGTTAGCCGCGACCTAGGTCATCCTGTGACTATTTGCATATTAATATATACTTCAAGACTAAATTAATTTTGCAATAACAAGACAATTATAAAGATTTGTTAATGTGTATAAATCGTAATGGTTTCTTAGATTTACGCGAATGTTACACATTGAAATAAAACTATTATTTACGGATTTTATCGCGAATTTAATTTAATTTTTTACATTTTTAACTTCCCTTCCTTGTTTCGCGAGGCTATTGAAATTAAAAAACATCCAAATTTCAATAGAGAAGATGGCTTGAAGCTTGCACAAGCATGGGATCCAATACTACATTTAATTAAATCGGAACCCAAAAGACCAACTGCCAGACCTCAAGACACTGTGAGCTCCTTCTGCGTAGATCGGATCGCAAACATAGACTAGATATTTAAAATTATTTTTTTAAATTAATAATTGTAAAATAAGGGTAGTTGAATTGTAACAGACACAGAGCGGACGTCTAATACCTCAGTCCGCCCCGTGACCACGAAAGCTGTAAAGTAATCGAAACGTCGGGAAGTTAAAAATGTAAAAAATTTAACTAAATTCGCGATAAAATCCGTAAATAATAGTTTTATTTCAATGTGTATAAATCGATTAAATATTATTCGGGTATTGTAGATATAATTATTTAGTCACTAGCGGTCGAGACAGACTTCGCCCGGAAGCAGATACTTTTTGAGTTCAGTCCACATCAACAATATGTTATTTCCCGTGTTTTATATTTAAGCCCAATGTGACCGTCGTCGACTATATTGTTTTTCCCGCCCTGTCTTTTATATCCTTTTCTGTCCCGTGAGTCTCATTCCATCCCATGACTAACATACAATCCTGTACTCTCCTGTTTTGTAGCACCCATTAAAATTTAAAAGGGTAGTTAGTATGTTTATTTTTGATTTCCTGACTCATCTCACAGGAACACTACATATTGTCGGGATAAAATTAGCCTATGCGTTATTCCAGAGTGTCATTTTTCATGACAAATTTCACCAAAATTGGTCAAGCGGTTTGAGCGTGAAGATGTAACAAAAACACTAACTTTCGCATTTATAATATTTGTAGGATAACTTGTAAACTTTCTGCCTTTTTGTGATAAACCGGAAACGCCGATGAATTTCCGCGAATGTAACTCATTCAAATAAAACTTATGCAAATATTATTTACGGATTTTATCGTGGTTTTATTGTTATATTTTTTATCTTCTCGACGTTACGGTTACTTTACAACTTTCGTGGTCACGGGGCGGATGAAACCGACCCACGCGACCGCGATAAAATCCGTAAATAATAGTTTTATTTCAAGGAGAGGCCAAGTTTGCAAAGACAATTTCTGGCCAGCTTAATTAAAAACTAGTCAGTAGATTAGACAAAATACCTACTTAAATCCGTATGATATCAGCTCCAAACAGATAGAGTCATAGAATTAGCTATCTTTGTTATTAATATACTTACCGAGTATGAAATTGGGCACCCCTGAACCAAACACCGTTGCGTCGATCAGAAAAGTAACAACTCTTCTAGCTGGAGGCCCGAATGCTAACTCGGCAATCGCTGCATATGGAGACCTGCAATTTCATTTTTATGAGTTTGGCCAAAGTCATATTCTCTCTCTCTTTTTCACTCTTCAGCCACAGGAAGTCTAGCGTGGAACATCGGCCTCCGACATGGACTACCACCACCTTATAGGCGGGCGTCCGCCACATCGCTTGCCTGTACGTAGCCTCCACTCCCCTTTCCGCCCCATCGGCCATCAGTTAATATATTCTTAGAGGTTTTCACTAAGGAGGAAGGTACATCGCATGATCACGTGACGCAGTGACATGTCTATTGAAAGAGGTGCCGAGCACCCGCGTGAAAGAGTGCGACAATTAATGTCTAATTATTATTGTTGTGTTCTGATTTTTAAATGTTTAAATATTTAAATTAATTCTATTAATAATTATTAAAAAGTCGATAAGTGGATTAACATTATCTGTATGATTGTTTAAAAATTAAATGAAAATAATAATAATTTATATGGTATGTAAAGGTTGCCAACCCGCACTAGGCAAGCGTGGTGGACTATATGGCCTAACTACTCTGAACCGTACTCGCGATTTTGCAGTGGAAGGTATATGGGCTGATACAGAACAGTACATTTTACCAAATTATTGTAATAAATGGGTAAGGCTATGCAAACCTTATTTTCTCCGTGATAAGAGGAGTGATATCCTGTGCCAATAACCAGCTTCTGCCGAGCAAGGCAGCTGTGTATAGCTGCAGCCCCATCACTGCCAACACCATAGGGATGCCGTAGATACCTGCATGAAGACATTTTATTAAGGATTACAGTATGGCCTCGATAATCCGAACTTTTGATAATCCAATCACATCTATAATCCGAACGTATGTACCTAAGTATAGTTTGGCGGCGACAATTAGCATTAACGAAAAACAATTAAGACAACACTATCAAAAAGTCATTGTGTTCATTGAATAATTTTATACCTAGGTATTTTTATACATTTTTGCACCGGTTTTGTTTGTTTTCCAATTTAAAATAAAAAGGAGACTATTAACAACAATAAATAAAATTAACAAGTATCTGAACATTTTACCTCGTTTTATATTGACAATAAATTCGATCTTAGCTCCCTCATTAAAAACAGACTCTTTTTGCCAAGCTATACGAAATATATGGCGGAGATTCTTATACATAAAATTGAAGAGCAATATTTGCAATTGAGCCTTATAGGAAGTTCATTTAAAGAACGCATGTATTGTACAGGTTGACCAAGTGTTGACAGGTTGATTCTAACGCGTCCTAGGGCTAAAAGCGCAATCCAACAACCGCTGTGTTTCCTTCTAGCCAACGGAGGAAGCTTTGACCTTTTGGCTACCGAAAAAATCCTCTTGATAACGTGGTCAAATGATCGTCGGATGCGACATTCAATGGTCATATTGTCTTATTTGGGGATTCATGTAATCAGCCTCCATGGAGCAGTTGGTTAGACGCCAGCTGTGATAGAAACAAATATTTGTGTGCTCAACAGATTTTTTAGTGGGGTGTGGCTATTTGTACTGTGTGTATCGAAAACTATCGTAGTTTCTGATAACCACGACAAAAGACTGATCTTAGTATGGGGCAGGACTTTGTATGTGTTTTTTTCATATAACTGGTCTATGCTAACCATCAATTTTACTCTACCAAAACTATCTAGAAAGAAAGAAAGAAATAATTTATTCTTGTCAGCCCTGCACGATTATGATTATCATAACAATAAATAATACAAAGGTAAAGAAAGTATACATGCTACACTATCTAATAAAACATCTCACCGCAAGTGATAATGCTCTTCGGTAACGTGATAACAGGGAACACTCCCAGAAAGTCGACGATGCACAGGATTGTGAACAGCACGCTGAGTCCCCCGGTGGTCTGGCCCACGGTGTAGTCCCGGTGACGAGACATCACGATCGACTGTTTTAGATCAGGGTCTGGGGATTTCTCCGATTTGAGCGTCATGTTGTTTCTGGAAGAAAAGCATTTTATAAACAGTGCTGGCAAATTGCCTGTATATACAGAGTGATATTGACAGATGGTCATAATCATCATCAGCCTATAATGTTGTCCACTTCGGGACATAGGCCTCCTGACTTTATACATGATGCAACTAAAAATTTCGCAAAGTAACGCGACAATTTTTTTTTTGTGATTTTCAATATTGTGTTTGGGCGGTAAATCCATAGTTTTTGCTAGAATAATAAATTAATCCTTTGCGTACCATAGCGTATTTTAACATAAAAGGGTGTAAACTACTTATTATTTTAGAAAACCTATTTTACCACCCAAATATGACGATCATATTCACTCTCTCATATGTGAGAGGCCACCTAAGTGGGTACCACCGCAATGTCTATTTCTCCCCCCAAACAACACTTTAAATGCACTGTTATGTTTCGGATTGAAGGACATTGTAGCCATAATAACTACTGGACATATTGAGACTTTACATCTTATGTCTCAGGATGGCGAGCGCAGTGGAATGCCAAGCATTGCTTTGTAATTCAAGGTGTTGTTTGGTTTTGCTACTGTTCATGAGCGGTTGTATCGCTTACCATCAGGCGAACGGCATGCTCGTCTCGCCATTCATTGCAATAAAAAAAAAAGAACCGTAGGCCTTCACCAAATATTTTCTGCCAACTATTGGAGGCGTTTGTCCAGCGACTTTCATATTGACCAGGACCATCTGCCGTCATTGCAGATTACAATAAAACATTGTATTGTATCGGCCCATATACGTTCCACTGCAGGGCACGGGCCTCCTTCACAATAGAGAGTACGATTGATAATGGTTAGGCCATATAGTCCACCACGCTGGCCTAGTGCGGGTTGGCGAACTTTAAATACCTACCGTAAAAATTCTGACAAATTAGTATGGTATGCAAGTTTCCTCACGATGTCTTCCTTCACCGTTCAATAATACATAATTAATAGTATTGTATTTCACGATTAAACCGCTGTTAAGGCTTCCAACAAGTCTACAACTATCGCATTTCTACCTCACTCGCGAACGAAGGTCTAACGTGCTCCCCCAAGCATGAAAGCGATCGACATAACTATCGAAGTGTGACTGAGTTAATATATCTACATAATAGTTATACGTAAGAGATAGATAATACAAATAAAAAAGAGAAAAAATAATTAATAAATCATTCGGAAAAATTCAAAGTCATAATTTACAGCACATTACAGTACCTATTTTCATTCAGAAACGCATACTTAATTCGTTTTAAAATGAGTAATATAAAAATAGGAATTAATTAATATGCAATTGCGTATTAAACTGGGTTCAAAACGTTTTTTCTAAACCGAATTTTGGCGATCATTTGCCCATAAGTCGTATGACTTCTGCATAATGTAATAATTTGAATATTTTTCGTCCTGTTTCTAAGCAAGGGCGGATCGAGCTTTTAAGCCTGGCGGGTCATATAGTTGTTGATAGAACATTTGGTCCGATTTCAATACTCGAATTCGTAATGATTAATTTTTAAAGTTTGTTACAACCGTGATTTGTGAACATACACATACTTACAAAAAACAAACAATACATTGTCCTTATAATATCAACAAGATAATAAATAAATTCTGTCAATCTGGGGCCAGCCCAGGGGAGGGGGTCATGAGCCCCATAACCTACCCCTGGAACCGCCCTTGTTTCTAAGCACCCTTAAAAATTGCCGGGTGACCAATATGCATTTTGTCTTCCCATCCTTTTTTCTTCCTGCACCACTCGCGATTTGATAAGCTTGCAACATATTGATGATCCAAGCATTGTGGATGTTCATGGGTGGCAGTGATCACACACCATCCAATGACCTGTTCGCTCTTTTGCCTATCTCTTTTTTATTGTAAAAAAAATATCTATGTACTAACCTGAAATAGTTTACTGGTTATATAATCTATGATTGGAATCATTGATAGATTGATAGATTTATAGATATACACATAGTAATAAGTATTAACTACTTCGCCTGCTGTGGTCACATCTTTTACATTAAATAAATAACACCCAAAAGTCATTGATATAGTCCTGACCCCACACTAAGGTTGAGTCTTGTATCGTGGGTATCAGGAACTACGAGAGACTTTTCGGTCTCACAAACACCCCGACCCGAAAGAAATATACATCACACAAACATTTCAGAGCCTGTCAACTTTATTCTTAAGTTTTTCACACGAATTCTAAAATAATAATAATAAAATAAAGTATTCTCTCTCTCTCTCTCTCTCTCTCTCTCTCTCTCTCTTATTCAATGAACAATTACAATTTCGTAAAATGAATCAAATAAAATAATTTCTAAACCAATAAAATTGCCAGCGGCTCCCAAATTAGGTTTACCCTGTCTTCTTAAAACATTAAATTGCATATAACTATTGTAAACTGTACCAAGATCCAAGATTTAATCCAGATTGGTTAACAAAAAAAAACATAAAAGGTGTCAGAATTAAATAAAAAAAATCTTCAACTTGAACTATCTTTAAAATAAAAGGATCAGCTTTTCATGACAAGCTGTAAAACTTACCTTTTATTCACAACTTCAAGCTATCCCCATGAACATTGAACTTCACAAATATATTGGATAATTAAGGCAAAACACACGTAGGTCACGTGACATATTTCTCGTTAAGGACTACTGGACGACCGATCGTGCACTAAATTAGTAACCGACTATTTCTAATGAGTAAATTCTGCATGGACGGTCGGGCACACAAATGTTATGCTCGATTCGAATGACCTCAAGAGTTGAAAGTCGTTTAAATGCATTTTGATGTCACATGAGGTCAGGAATTGAAAATTGGCAGCTATATACGTGTTTCGCTATAATGTCTAGACGAATTAATTAAAGTTGCAAGGAGTGGCTGTATTGCTTGCTGCTTTTAATCGATCGGCGATCGGTATGAAAATCCTTGGGATTGCAAAGGCATTTACAGAACTTCCTACTGATGATGATGAAGATATCATCATAATGAGAAGTCTAAGACTTGGGTCTCGGGAGCAAGATTTTATATATCAAAATAGTGCAACTTAATTGTGTCATCATACATCTTTTTTTTTTTTATAATTTATTGAATCCATTAAAATGTTCAACATCATTTAGATTCAGTCATTTTTTTATCTACCACCCGGTTCGGAAAGCTGTTTTCACTAGAGAAGAACGGGCAAGAAAATCTAGTGTTGCTCTTTTCAAAACCAGTTTACAATGTAGTGAATTATTACAAAATTTACAAGTTGGTTTAAATCAGAGCAGTTTAATAATAATATGTTGCAAATTTACAATAAATATTTTTGATATGAATATTATTATATTATAATTACTATGGCTGAGTGAAGTCGCCCAGAACGAAGAATCAGTATACTCTTTTTCGCCAAAGCAGTGAATAATTGCGAAAGCTTTATGTAATCCATCAATCAATCCATTACAATGTAAGCAAATCGGATAGACCAGTCTACGCAAGCAGCACCCGTTCACGAGTATGTGTATGACGCATATGCCAGCCATCGGCCTCCTCAACCATGTTGCAGGGGTATCATAATATATCTATATATATATCGTACATACCAACTTATATAAACTTATAGAAAATCTAGTTTTATTAGTCAACATATTTAGTTATTGTTGTTATTGTATTTCTAAGAACAAATATAAAGGTCGTATGCAACCGTGAAATAAGAATAAAAAAATACACCCAATAATCAACAACAACAGGTGCCAAGACAGCTCTGCCTACTCCTACTGGGACAAGGCGTGAGTTTATGACTGACTTCGAGAGAGAGATCAACCGTCGAATCCAACTTGGATGGGCAGCTTTCGGGAAACTACATCACGTCTTCTCGTCATACATACCTCAGTGCCTAAAGACGAAAGTCTAACTGGTTTGTGTTACCAGTAATGACATACGGTACCGAGACGTCTAGCCATTTATTGTAAAAATAAGTTATAATCGGCGATAAGAAATATTATCTTCATTTTTATTAAACTTTCTGTCATAATACAAGTAAGCATTTTCAAAATCGTTGCGAGCGACAACTAATTTCAGACTTCAGTAACGATCCACTAGGGATGTTTTGGAGTGCGCGCACCACTTGCGTCTGAACATTTACCCGCCTACCTGTCCATTTATTTATGTGAATCATTTATCTATAGCAAAGGCTTAAGGTGTTTTAATATTAATTGCTAAATGATATAATGCAGTGGCGGTACTTCCATAGAAGCCCAAAAGCCCGGCTTGCCCTATTTAATACGTACATACTCGATACTAAACACAAACCATTTTATTCCGTACAATACAATCATATTTTATTAGAAAACATTTACAATTTTTGAATTTACCGCGTCCTGTCGAGAGCGACGAAGGTCGTCGTCCTGTCGCGCGCCTAAAATCCAAATTATTATTATTAAAAGCGCCTGCGACGGTGCGTCGCGTCGCGCCAAAGCGCCACGCGAAATTCATTCAAATATTAGTAATATTAAAATACGAAGTCCACTGGCTCCACACGCTCTCGTAGTAGCAACATTGCAAAATATATCTATCCTTTTCTCTCTCGTGTGCTTTTACGAGGCTTTTGGCAAACTCGATATTTGTATGGGGATCTCACGAGTGAAGTGCACTACAAATGTATAGGTATAGACATTTTGTATAGCAATTTGTACTACACCAAATGCCCGGCTTTTTAGAATGAACATCGTACGTTTCATGGTCGGCGCGTTGTTATTTAATATTATGATTTATTAAAATTTATTTTTATATTTATTAATTTGGTTGGTTTTATAGTTTTAGTACAAATAGGAAGGTTTTCGTATAGGTACTTTTTAATAAAATATATTTGTATGTCGTAATGTTTATTTTACTTATAAGGGCAATACTGTACGAATTGCGATTAACTTCATATGTATTTTGACATTTTGCAATTGTTAGTATTTCTCAAAAATAGTTCTTTTTAGTGATAATGTTTAGTTTTTGATACTAAAATGAGTGGTATTGTTTTGCTATGATGGTGTGAGTGTGACGGTGAAACTACTCATTGCCGTTAAAAAGGTAAATTTATTTAAGTGTATTGTAAATAAACTGGCGCGAAAAATACGCCGGGATTGTGAATTTCTGTAAGTCGTGGTATATCACAAGATACATTTTATCGACTCGCTTTAATATACTATGTGCGTTCTTTAATTTTAACATGCTCTCCTCTTCAAATAGGTTATTAAACAATCGTGTTTCATATAGTTCATCAAACGCCAAGATTTGTGTTACATTATTTGGAGTATAATGATTTATATTTAAAATAAATTAGTTCATCCCTTCAATAGAAATTATATCAATTGTATTACACAAAACATAACATGAATGTATTAATAATAATTTCTGCCCGCGAAGTTATACACGGCAACGTAGCTGTAGCTATGCTTTTGCTATTAAAATGCAATTTAAAGTTACAGATGCATTTCCAAAAGTAATTTAAGTTACATATTTATTTTATTAATTGATTTAAAAACGAAAGATAAGTAATGCCTTTAGCATATTAGGAATATTAATTAGATGGGTGTGCAAATCGCGCCATCTATTTGAGTTTTACGGAACAACTTATTGATATAGGTGATTTCATATCAGTGATAAACAAAGCTGTTATTTTAATGGTTTTTATCCAATTCTTATATAGATTGAACAGTAGGATTTTCTTGATGCCTGAGTTGTCGGATTCGAATCCCGGGTCGTTTTTTTAAGATTCATTATTCAGGCTCGCCTCCTATCGCAAGATGGCACGTAATATGCAAGGCGAAACATGATTGTCCTGGTAGCACCTTTTCCAACATGTGTATGTATAGATGTTGTGTGGTAGGTGTGCCGACTTAATACCATTTGCTTCTAAATCAATACATATTAAAATATCATAAAAAAAAATATTGGGCTTGCCCTAGTCTAGAACCCTAGGCACGCCACTGATATAATGACGATGGAAACCATTAGACTAAGAAGAGATTTATGACCTTTCCTACAAAAAATATTACTAAACAATGTGCCCTCGCCTGTACAAGGAATACAGCGGTAATCCAATACTCGAACCGAACGAGTATCGAACGTTGACATGGCCCTACTTACAGCTACACCACTTTCCAACTGACTCTTAGCTATTGCTTCGTAGTCCTTTTTAACCGACTTCAAAATAAGGACGAGATTCTCAATTTTCGGAATCATTTTAAATTAATGTATGTGCACCGCTTACTCGAAGACGCATGGACTGATTTGGAAAATTCCCTTTTTGTTTTATTATATTTTAAGCCTGAAAACAATTTTAGTAATTCCTGACTACTAACACATTATTTATCGCTGCATCTGCAAATTTATTTTAATTAAGACTTAAAAAAATAACAGCAATATCCCTTAAGATAAGTGTGCCTACTGCAATTTAAAAAGTAGAGAGATCGCCACCGCCTATGGGAAATTATTATCACTATGATAAGTATACTCGTAAATTGATTTCTCTTTCAGCCGTCCTTCTGGTGCCAATACCATGTAGATAAGGAAATCTTTGCATCATTATTCCAGTTAAAAAGTATGTTTACTAGATATAGGAGTAAAGATCATTCTATATCAGCCCATATATGTCCCACTGCAGGGCACGGGCCTCCTCTACAATCGAGAATGCGATTGAGAGTGCTTAGGCTATATAGTCTCTTCATACATACAATGTTATGAATGTTATTTTTTCAGGTATTAATATCTGTATCAACGCATTTACGTACCCCTGCAGGGCACGGGTCTCATTTATAATCGAGAAAACGATTGAGAGTGGTTAGGCCGTATAGTCCACCACGCTGGCCTAGTGCGCGTTGGCGCACTTACATACCATAGAAATTCTTATAAATCGCTATGGTATGCAGGTTTCCTCACGATGTTTTCCTTCACCGTTTTAGATTGTTTTAGATAGTAAAGATCATACTTTTACATTATTTCATTTAGTGGCAAATTAAAAAACGGCCAAATTTCAACAAAATTCACTCAAAACACTTGTGAGTGACGATTTCGCATTAGGTATGTATCTTGAGATCTCCAGACAAAGCATTCTGCATCCACCAATAAGATACAGATATGAACATATGTTTGAACTTGTAAAACATAAAAGTAGAGTGGTTTTCCATAAGGCGTAGTATCATTTTATACAATTACATGATAGTACTAGAATCATATTGGGGAAATTTAATATACACTGACTAAAATCGAAATGTGGTTTACTGAATTCTCACAGTCTTTGTGGTCGTAAGGTGACAGGCTGCAACCAAGCTTGGGTGTGGTCGCTCACAATCTCTCGGTTACAAAGCTAAGAAATATTTAACATTCATAATTTCATCCTTATAGGGAATGATTTAATGACTGTAGGTATAAAGTTCGGTCGTCTATAGAAAACTTAGGTTAAACGCTTTTTATAACAAGCACTCAATTGACCTCGACTTCCGGTAGGCCAATAACCAATGCCACGCCGCCGTACGCGATATGACCATAAAAGGCAATGTGCGTATGCCTTCGGGAACTGTTGTACAACGCCGCCACAGTGCGCGCCAGATCGTCCTCCCGAGACGTTACCGGGACTAATTGTTAAGCATATTCATGTAACTTTGTATGTTTTATCTAGCCGGACATTTCTTAAATAAACTTACTAGCACATTACACTAGTGTTTCTGTAAAAGTGGCTGCCCAACGAGGCGCGAGTAAAAAGTGCGCCGCAAAGCCGAACTCGCAAAAGTACTATTTGTGACTACGAGTATTGTGACTAGTGTTTTTTCGTGTGTGCTATCGCTATAAAATGCCGCGTACGCGCAGAGATCCAGCGACGCCATCCATCAACGAGGAGGACGTCGACGATGATAGGGGCTCCGATGACGCCGCGAGCTACTCCTCGAGTCAAGTAGCCGCCATGATGGCCGCTATGCAGCGGACACAAAGTGAAGCGTTTGACAACCTGCTGGAGAGACTTATGAGTCGCCAGCCATCATCCCCAGTACCTGCGCCTACCACGCCGCAAACCGCTGGCAGCACCTTCACGCAATGCACCGCCAGGTTCGGCGGTGACGCCAACGAGTCTGTGGACGCATTCATCGACGCCATACAAAGTTTTAAGGAATGTGCTAACGCGTCCGAACAGAATGCCCTCAGAGGCCTTTCAATGTTATTAACAAATAATGCCGCACTCTGGTACCAAGGTGTGAAGAAAGAAATAACATCGTGGGATATGGCGATGGATTTGTTGACTGTTACATATGGTGACAAACGACCCCCGCATCGTATATATAAAGCTTTATTCGCCCTAAAGCAGGGAAATGAAAACACTGATGTGTTCGTCGCAAAATGTCGCGCACTATTGTCACGAATTCCTGAAGGTGACATATCCGAAAAGGCGCAAGTGGACATGGTGTATGGTCTACTTGACACCAAGATAAGAAAATATCTGAGGCGAGAGGAATTCAAGGATTTCTCCGGCATGCTTCGCCTCGCCCGGTCCACCGAAATTGAATCCGAGATGCATCCGCAGTCGCCAGCCGGCGCGCTGCATAGCGCCCGGTCAAAGTTCGCGAAGGACGGTGGCCCTAGTGACGGCTCGGTGCGGCCTCCGTGGCCGCCGCCGCCACCGCGCCGCTCCGCAGCGCCGACATCGTCGAGCG
Source organism: Hyles euphorbiae (assembly GCA_023078785.2). Classification (NCBI taxonomy): domain Eukaryota; kingdom Metazoa; phylum Arthropoda; class Insecta; order Lepidoptera; family Sphingidae; genus Hyles; species Hyles euphorbiae. Next base: position 8,009,852 of record CM041048.1, read on the forward strand.
GGATCTACCCGGCGGCGACTTCGACTACATCTACGGCTTCGTCGTCACTTCGTTCGCCGGTCGACCGTAATAGTGCCAGTGCGAAAGTTCGATGTGTTTATTGTAAGCAATACGGACACATACGTGACGACTGTAAAAAGTTAAATAAGTGCGTTAGTGATGTCAAGTCACTATATTGTTACGGGTGCGGTGCGAAAGGGGTAGTCAAATCAAAGTGTCCATCGTGTAATAATAATATCGCGAGCGTAGTGCCTAGTTGTTATGAGTGTGGTGAGAAAGGTGTCACTCGGAATCAATGTATAAAATGTAATTCGCGTTATGGTGCGATCGACTGCAGTGGCGTTGCATTGGTTGGTACGAGTTCATTGACCCCTAACCCGCGCCATTATTCAAAAAATTCATTGTCGCGTAACTCAAATTGTCAGGTGAGTCCTTTTATAACTAATAAGGTAACTATGAGTGAGTGTGTAGATTCTCCCTTCGTTGAAAGATCGTCCATACTTTCCAAATGTCGTTTAAAACAATCGAGACATAGTATTACTACGATTAGAGAGTCTAAAAAATCTGTTAACTGTTTGCCTAAAGACTTTAAGATGGCCATTCCAGCATTTTATTGTAGTCAACATAATAATAGTAGTGGTTATCTTCCAGCTGATTTTAAAAAGTTTATGCCTAAAAAGTATTTTGATACTCGGATACGTACGTCAGCGTCTAGGTCTTGTAGGTCATCTAAATTAATTAATTCACAAAATGCACAAAATAATGTTTCGCGTTATTCTAGGAATCTAGTTTCTAATCAGGTGCCAAATTCGTGTGTTCCGACTAAGGATAAATTTGAGAAAATTCCTTTGTCCACCATTATACCTTCTAGAAATGAATACCTTCATGACAAAGATAATAATCATCATCGAAGGCCTATTCTAGGTATTGAAATATTACGTATTAAAGGTATGGGTCTATTAGACACGGGTGCGAGAGGTAGTGTTGCAGGTTCATCATTATACAGTCTCCTTTTGGAAAAGAATCACCCTTGTAAGGAAGTGACGAGACGTATTAAGTTGGCTGATGGTTCCGTGCAGACACGTAGTATCCTCGCGACCAACTTGAAAGTTAAAATTAAACATAAATCAGTATTAACGGAATTTATTATATTTCCCGACGCTAAGTGTACTGAGACACTTCTGGGCGTTGATTTTATTACTGCTGCGGGTCTTGTGATTGACTTTGCTTCTGCAAAATGGAATTTTTCGGGTTGCAAGTATTCTTACCCTTTGCAATTTGAAGCTTTTAAGTCATGCACTACTGTCTCCACTGCTGATTTCCTGTGCACTGATGAAGGTTTAATGCTGAATGGTGAAGAACGGCAGCATCTTTTTGACCTGTTAGTGTACAACCAGGATATCTTCCAAGTAGGGGGAGCTGCTACACCGTACGCAGAGCACCGTATTGATACCGGTAGTCATCCGCCGATTTCCGTCCAGCCGTATCGGCTCACTCCGGCCAGAAAGGAAAATTTTGTTCCTCAAGCAACACCATACTTGCGTTCATTCGTTGATAATTTATACGAAATTCGCGAACGAGTTGAGAAACACCAAGATCGTCAAAAAGCGATCGTAGATACAGGTCGTCGTACCTCCCCTAGGTATAAAGTAGGTGATTTAGTCCTGATTCGAACACACGAATTAAGCAATGCGTCAAAAGGAGTCACTCGTAAAATTTTACCTAAACGTGACGGCCCTTATACTATTAAACGTATAGTCAGTCCTACAACGTTTCTAATTGCTGATTCATCTAATACTGTCATAGGTAAATATCACAGTACCGATTTAGTGCCTTTCATGGGATCGCCAGTTCAAGGTCGAGTTGTTAATCCCGTGGTACCTAAGAGACATCGTGGTAGGCCACGGAAAGTAAGCCCGTTTGTAGATGTTGGTGCCAGGTCGGAAACGGGACGTTCTTCCAACCTGGAGGGGGAGTCTATAACAAGCACTCAATTGACCTCGACTTCCGGTAGGCCAATAACCAATGCCACGCCGCCGTACGCGATATGACCATAAAAGGCAATGTGCGTATGCCTTCGGGAACTGTTGTACAACGCCGCCACAGTGCGCGCCAGATCGTCCTCCCGAGACGTTACCGGGACTAATTGTTAAGCATATTCATGTAACTTTGTATGTTTTATCTAGCCGGACATTTCTTAAATAAACTTACTAGCACATTACACTAGTGTTTCTGTAAAATTTTTATATTTGCGTGGAAAATGTTTTTTTCCGACTTACTCCATCAATAGAATGTGTTTAATATTTATTGTCATACATTTTGATTTGGTTTAACATTTCTTAAAGAGGATCAAGATTCAATCGACCGATGTCGACATTTGCCCTGATATTATTTTAATAGCAATATCACAGGTGATTAAAAAATCATTTGACTTTGGTTATAAACTTAGGTGTACGTATACGAAATATCTAGAATGAATTAGGTATACAATTACTAATGTAAATATATTGTTGTTGTTTATTTATTATTCTATATTTTTTAAATAATATTTGGCCCAAGTAATTTCGTTGAGTGATAAACTTTTGATTATATTAATAGTGTTTGCTTGAAAGTAATTATTAAGTAAAATTATAAGAACATCATATTTGCGCTCAAATTTTGAGAACATTAATACAAAAATGTTAAATTCAGGGTTAAATTAATTGAGTTTAATTGCTATTTACTGTTTTATTGAATCTTAAACGAGGAATAATACAAAGCTACGTAAAGCCATACTTGTCTAAATATTGGCAAATAAATGTTTCAAATATTAGGATTTGGTAACTGCAGCAGCTTAAGTTATAAAATGGTGTTAGAAATATTTTTGTACATTGGAATTTCCCGCAAGTTCCTAATTTTACATGAATTTTCCAGATCCAAAAATGTACCTACGTAACGGGGCGTCATCAATCGTTTTAAAACGTTTCTTTAAACGCAAAACTTCCAACAAAATATTACATGCTAAAATTAAGTTTAAATTCACCTTTTGTTGTATTTGAACAAAAAAATGAATATAAAAAAATACCATCATATACGGTTGTAAGATTATATTCAAAATTATATTTGTTGAGGAATTTGAAAATATTTTCCGTGGATATTATAATACGCATGCTCCGTTTTACGCAAACAGATCAATACATTGATTAAGTTTAACGCAGATGGCGTGACGTTCGCACATTCGTACTTCGGTCGATTCGTTCCTTTTCTCTCTCCTTTTCGTGACATTTTGCGAAACATCGCATTCGTTTCCTGTGAAAATTATCGAAAATATTACATTAGGGCATGGTCGGTAAAGTTTTTCGCGCTAATTACCGTGAATTAAAACCGATAATCGTGGTTAAGTTTTTTTGTGCCAAGTGCAACTAAACAATCAAGATTCCGCCGATAATTCAAAGCCTACCCAGTGGGTGGCTGAATTTGGTAAGTGATATCACTATGATTTATATATTTTATACGTATTTATGCGCCTTATATGCATGATAAATATCTCCTACGGTGTTATTTTTAATGGGAAAACTGGATCTTTATAATACGCTTGTATAACCTTTATAATGTGGTCGCTGGGTTGGTTTGGTCATTTGCGGACACAAAATGTCTGATAAGCAGAAAAGAATAGCATATGTCGTTTTATTGGTTTATGTGAGTCTAAACGTTACCAGGGTAATATATAAATAGTTAAAATCTACGTTATTTTAGCTGTAAGTGGCAGGGCAATGATTTTCATGCCACTTTAGCACCACGCAGTCATTGATTTAACACCAAACACGTATTTGTGGGGCTAGAGTAAGGTGGAATTTCGTTTTATTCCAGCAGCTGGACAACCTTGAGTATAACAATGAATAAATTTATCTTTAAATAGGTTTGAGAACATTCTGTCTGGTGTAGTGCAATTTATTAATCTAAATCAGTCTAGACTCTAGAAATCGTACTGACGAAATTTTCAAGGTCATAATACTGTGAAATCTCTTATTTCTTATTTTAAATACAGGAACTAAACTTCAAACTTCATTTGGATACTTACATTATTTTAAACTAATTCATTGCCAATAAATATTTTAATAATTTAGGACTAAAACAATAATTTCTGGTAACTCAGATCCATGACAATAAAATTATGTTGTATTTTAAATACCCCTTTGATAAGCCTAATTATGCCATATTCTGTACCATACTTTAGATTAAAATTACAATTGACATGCCACAAGATGTGTATGCATAGCAACTAAAATATGTTTTACAAATAAACTGTTAGAACAGTGTTTCCTTTGCCAATTTAGATAAGGAATTCTTTTCAATGATTTTGTTACATAATGTGTTTTACTGCATAAAATCCTAAGTTTGAAATTGATTTTCACAACATATTTCATAATTATTACAGCCATACAATAATTTAAATGTTACAACAATCAAAGTCTAGTATATTTTATTTAAACTATATGTATGACATTCTAACACCATGATACAATTCTGTATTAATAATGAAACTATATACAAACCAAATATTTTATTGGAAACCAGAGCATAAGTACAGGTTTATCAAAAAAATGTAAAAAAAAACATAGAACTGATGTGTTATTTATTACAAAAAAATTTAGAACTTTATTATGCAATTATAGCCTTTTATAAAGATTCTAGGATAATTTATATTTAATATTGTAATGTATATGAAATGAAAAAGCGTGTTTTTTCGTTTATGTATGTTTATTATTGCATGTAAATTTATAAAATGTTTATGTAATAAATATTATAATAAATATGTAGCCAGTTGTAGAATATTAATGATTTGTTTTTTATTTGTATTATGAAACACGCTTTGTCATTTCTTTGCCAGGTCTGAAGTCAAAATGGAAAATAAAAAGGTTACATTCAGCAAGAAGCAACCCAAAAATAAAGAAAACTTAGCAGACACTAAGAGACAACAAAAGTTTGATGAAAACCGTGATACGACTGAAAAGAAACCTTTTGACAAAAAAGCATACCGCTTAAAGAAATACAGTAAAAAGTACCGATTAGACCAATGGGAGGAGAACCGTAAGAAAAAACTTTTACGTGACTATTACAAGGAAACTAAAAATGATGCCAAAGATAGTGTGGCTGGTAGTTATAAAATAAAAACTTTTGATGAAGATACCATAGATTCTGTTAATACTGTGGGTAGATACGTCAGGCATCCTGACTTTTTGGAAAAAAAACAACAAATCAAAGCGGATCCATATTTGAAAGCAAAAGAACATTTAAATAAAATGAAAGAGGAGAAGTTACAGAAAAAGCAGGAGATGGAGAAAGCTAAAGAGGAAAGAAACCAGAAGTTGCTAGAATATAAAAAGAAGAAGCAGCAGAAATTCAAGATGTTGAGTAAGAAGAATAAGAAAGGGCAGCCTATGATGTCTGGTAGATTGGAAATTTTGTTAGAGAAGATTCAGAAGAATGGGCAATAGATCAATTCATGGTTTTTTTTATGACAAAATAATGTAGACAAGAAAAATGTTGGCTTTTTATTATAATGTATACTAAGTAATGCAATTATTTTTAAAATTAAAAAAATCAAGGATTGATTTCACTAGTAAAAATGTGATATTACCACTGGCATAAATTATTTAAGGACATTGTTTGTTGTGTGTCTTAATTATTGTTTTAAAACAAACTTGTTATGTCCTGCTTAATCGTTTTTACACTTTGACTTGCTTAACATTAGAAAATTGTTCTCAAAGTAAACTGTTTGCCTATAAAAATGGTGATCAGTTGGACATTATTTTATTTAAATCTTTTTTCAATTATGAACACTAATTTCAGTTATATTGCAGTTAACTATCTAGTTATTAAAAGTAAGTACATAAGTTCTTATTTTTCTCAATTTTATAATGTAACATAAATGATAAAATAATAATATGTAAAGTGGCTTAGACTTTGATCTGCCTGCCTCCTTGGTCTAAATACTTTTTGTATCACCTCATATACATCATACATTCATACATACATTCATGAGTATGATTGAGAGGGTTAGAACCATATTATAGTCTACCATGCTGGTCTAGTTTTGGTTGTTTATTACTTACAGACAGGTTAATGCAGCTCTAGATAAAGATTCATACTAGCTTTATTGCAAGCATATTATGGCATGTTACAGATATTCCAAATGTTAGATAAACTTTAATATTATTTATTTTTCCAATGCTATAAAATTGTGTTACTTATTATCTGTAACCCATAAACAAATTATAAATTTGAAATGATACCATATTAATGAATCGCTATATATAAACCTCCTTACTCACAAAAAGTTCTTTTTTTTAGTTAAAGAAAGTTTTGTCTTTACTCAAACTGAATTCAAACATCTTTAGAATGTGACAATACATTTGTTAGCTAAATAAGGTTTTACCATTGAGGTATTATACTAGTGCGGACATCGGGAACAAAATATGTGCGTATGGTGCTTGCGCAAGGGTACACAGTGAAGCGAGAAGGAAGATAATGTTACTTCGTTGGCGTGACAGAGACAGAAATAGAATGTACCCTTCATTTTGTAACAAATATTTTGTTTTCAGTGTCCCCTCTAGTATATTACCTCAATGGGTTTTACAACTGTTTATCAATAAGGCTTTTTATATTTAGAGGTCCTCTTGCAGTATTCCCACTATATTTACATGGGGCTGTTGTTTGTATGGATTTAATTGCAATGTACGGTTCTTAGCAAATGAATATTAGCATGAAGTGTTTTAACATCTAAGTATAATGACTAAGAGTTGTCAATTCTTTTATTGTGCACTGTGCTCTGTGTTAAGTGTTGAGAACGCAAATAATTTTGGAATATTAATAACAAGTTTTATAAAATAAATTGCAGTTTGAAAATGTGAGTATTTATTTATGTTTACAGTTTTTATTGCCTATTTTTTCTGTTCATTCAGAATGTGTTTGGATATTCAAAAATATAATTTTCCAAAATGTTTATAGTTATAACAAGTAATAACAATCTTTTGTCAACTATAACATTATTACGTAGGGGTTATTTACACATCAACCTTTTTTAAATTACACATTCATAATTAGTGTCTGAATACTAATTGTTCGCAGCTCACAAATGTACATAGTCATAGAATTATAATATTCCGGAAATGGAGTGTGGTAGGCAAAGTTGGCATGAATTATGAAAATTATTGGCTTTGGTTTGTAGTGATCAAGATATACATTCCGAGACGGTCGAATCACCAGCTTTGACACCGAAATAATAATTTGTGTTAAAAGTATGCGAAATAATATCTTTAGGATATTATTTCGCACTTTCATTATTTCGCATTTCGCCTTTGCACACGCCCCGGTATAATTTTTAATAAAAATTATTCGCGGAGACCAAGTAAAAACTGTTACATTCGTATGTTTGTGGGTTTTAATCTCAAATCAATTTTGTTTTAATTTAATTACTTATCACCATACGCAATCGATTGCAGGAGGCTATTACGCGTTGTACACACAGATGTGAGCTAATGTAATCAGTCAAATTCTATACAATTTACAATCGCGGCGATTGAAAACTGTGGGTGCAACTGGAAACTTTTATTGAAAAATAGTAACATTTTGCTAGATCTCTTCAACTAAATTTGCTTTGTATCTTACGCTAAGCGGCTTACCGACTCTTAGCAGCTTTGTTGTGCCTTGACAATAGTTAAGGCATGTAAGTCACTATAACTACTATAGGACATTGGCGACTAGGCATAGCCTATATCTAGATTACAGGGAATAGCCTTTGTCTAGACTAAACGACAATGTCTAGTCGACAGCAACAAGGGCACGTTGATTTGTCCATTAGCACATTCACCTTGATTTTATGACAAAATTTACGTTAACGTAAATTAAATTAGATTTTGTCTCTAAGAGACCGATGTTGGCATTATGCCCGAGTCATCAAATCAAAAAAACAAACTGAGGAGTTGATCAGTTGGCCTCGCATTTATATCATCACACGGCGATGTAGTAAGTTGGTTCGAACGTCATGAGAAGAAATGAATAAATAAATACAGTCACAGATACTTATTTTTGACATTAACATAAATTAGGTCTTGTATCGTGGTTACTATTAGAAACTTTTCGGTCACAAAGTTCTGAAGTAATTCTTATTCGAAAGGAAGAACTGATGTCCGTTGGGGCCTAAAGCTTGTCAAGTGCAGGCCACGCACAGACTAGCGAAGTTTCTGATACGCCTATAAGACGGACAGACGACCTAACTAAGGTAGCAGGAAGTCACTGGATAATTATTTTTTATTTCAATGAATGGCGAGACAAGCATTCCAATTGCCATTCGCCTTATGGTAAGCGATACGACTGCTCATGGACAGTAGCGAAACCAAACAACACCATGAATAAAGCAATGCCTGGCATTCAACTCCGCTCACTCTCCTGACACATAAGAGTCAAGTCTCAATAAGTCCAGTAATTACTCTAGCTACAATGTCCTCCAAACAGGAACAAAACAGTGCATTTACACTGCTGTTTGGCGGGAGAGACATTGCGGTGGTACCTATCCAGACAGCCTCTCGCATATGAAAGACCTTTTCACCATTTTTTACCACCATGCATTTTTAACATGTTGCTATTGAACTCCTTGAGAGGCCTAAGTTCAATAATGGACTTCCTGCGGCTGAAGAGAGGACAGAAACGGGACTTATAAAAGCTGACACCGATAAAGACAGGCAGAACCCAGTGTCAGATATTATAGTGAAATAGATAACATTAGATAAGATATAAATATGAGATTATATTATCTGTTTTACATGCCAGATTACAGATTGTATTTATCTTAACTACGCTACATTGTAGTCGGTCGCTGAGTGAATTGCCCGCGTGTGATGTAATGTCTGGGTCAATTTAGCTCGTAAATTTAAGAGAAAATTTTAATTAATTAATATGCGACAAACTATCCGGAAAGATTTTCGGAATAAAATTAAATATATTTATTGGAAAACCAACAGCTGACATACATAGGTGCAACTTAAAAATTAATAACCAATTTATGTGAAGTCTGTAAACCAAGGCTGAGCTAGCGTGGTTGATTGCAATCTAAGCCCTCTTGATTGTAGATGAGGCTCGTGCTAAGGCATGGGAACATACAAATAGGGAATATGCACCAGACTTCAAAATAAGTCAAAATATTTTTTTTGTAATCTTTATTAACATAGAAATATACCTTAAAGATATTTTTTAAATTTATCAACTCTAAATCGGTAAAATAAATGCTTAAAAAATGACATTTCAAATTTGCCGCGCATTTTTTCCCAAACGCGATCTATTGCTTGAAAAGGAAAGTGACGACAATGGGCACGTTCTTATGAAGTTTTAGCTTGTTGAGTGTATTGTTTTACGTTTGTCTATGAGTTATTTTGTGCTTTCTTTATACTATTAAATAAAATGGATTATTTTGTCACGAAATACAGTTCTGTAGCAATTCATGAAAGAAACTTAATCCAAATACTACGTTGTTCATAACGTGCCCTATGACGTCACAGCGAGTTCGCGCCAACATGGCGTTCAAATGCTTCGAAACTGATAGCAGTTTTGATTATTTTTTTGTACTTTTTTGATTGATATTTTCAGACTTATATTTTTTTGCGATAATGTAATAACATACAGAATTGATTAAAAATATAAAAAAATGACATGCATATTCCCTATTGTATAGGCAATTTGATATGCCTAGCAGGCCCGTCTGTTTTCTATTTCAATTAAAATTTGTCTACAAAAACATGAAACCGTACACTTTATATTAACATGTTCTAGAAAAAACGTTTTTTTATTTTCCCGTTCATTTTCAAAGTATTTTTAAAATACGGTACAATGGCACTCAACTTACGATGCCTTGTGTTTATATCAACATGCGCGAATTGTTTTGAATAATTTCTCGGTCTAAAATACAAATATTTACTTAGTTATCTCTTTTGTAATCCTGTGTCCGTGGAAAAATTCAGATAAACAAAATGAAGGCAATGTCCGATGATATAAAAAAACCTAGTCAAATATCAAGAAAATTTCGTTGTATAAGTTCAAAAATTCCATTTATATCAATAAATAATAAATAAATAACACCCAACAGTCACATACATAGTCCTGACCCCACACTAAGATCGAGTCTTGTGTCGTGGGTATCAGGAACTACGCGAGACTTTCGGTCTCACAAACACCCAGACCCGAAAGAAATATTTGTGGGCCGCACAAACATTTCTCTCGGTGCGGGGATCGAACCCGCGGCCTCTCGTTTCACAGGCGGCGTCTAACCGCCAGCGCCACGGAGGATGTCATAATACATATGAATGCAGCTATTTACATGTATATGTATTTCAACTATGCCTATGAAAGAGATTAACGTGACGTCATCACCCATACCCGGACGAAAACCTCGTCTCTCATTGGTCGTTGTCCGATGCAGAAAATCGATGCCGGACACGAAGCTACCATGTACTTATTTTGGCGCTTACGATGTGATGCTGTAGGTGCAAATTGGAATATAGGAATGGTGTCCACTAATTGCGTTTTATCGCGTTTTGCAGACTTTTTAGCGCTAGGCTGTTTTTCAACGTTTTTTGTTCTCCAAAATTTTTTTTTAAAATAGGCTTTATTGTAAGGCATGGCGTAAATGCTTATTTGTGAATTTCAGACTCAGAAAATCTTGTAGTGACGTCTCAGTAATGCAGTTTTCTTGATGTGTTCTTTACCTATGGATAGTAGAAAATATACGTCTATCCTGTATTTCAAGAAAATGTCCGTATCTTCCATCTTGGCACTCGAGCTCTGTTGCACTTCCAAACAGGCAATTGGCTTTTGCATTCTGATGTAAACGTACGATTTTATCAAACAATATTGAAGGAATAAATATTAATAACAATTTTCAAAATAAATACTCGTAGAAACAAAGACGACATAGATCGATACTTCTTTATGGTCCCTCGAGCCGATTCACGCTGTTGCATACGAATAAGGATGTTTCGGCAATATATTCTTCAGTGATGTAATGTTACGATGTTAGAATAACTTGCAGTATCACAAAGATATTGAAAGTTTTATTTGAGACTAGCGGTCGGGCCCGGCTCCGCCCGGGTGCATACACGTTTTAAAATGGCGGTCAAAATATTTCATTCTGACTATCAGTTTAAAATATCGACCAATCGGACCACGAAAAACGAACAAAATTTCCTCGTATTTGCTAGAAATATCACTGCTGCTTTCCTCCTATAGGTCACCAGTAGTTCCAGAGATTAGCGCGTTCAAACAAACAAACTCTGCAGCTTTATAATATTAGTATAGATAAAAACGGGGTCGACAGCCAATTTTTTTACGGCTGTTGCAAAAATGTGTTTTTTTTTGTCATGTGATTATTAATGATATTAATAGGATCGTCAGCTGATGCGACAGTAAAATACTGTAATTTAATGAGTTTTGAGAAATCATCGAAGACGCCTGTATTGATATGCTTCGTAATAGCAAACATATAAGTTATTAATAATTAATCAGTTTATGTATAAGGATATTCGTTTATAAAACACAAGTTCATTAAACTTGCCCTTTGCTTCCCAGTTTGAGAAATCAATTTCCAGAACCTAATAGGCACATTAAGCGATAGTGACTGGTAATTGCAATGTTACCTAACTGAGGATTTAAGGTCGCTTGACCCCACAATCGGGAGTGATAATTTCGGCGCCGGCCGAGGACTCCCGAGAGCGACCCGATTGACCCCTGATAGTGATTTGCACGCCACGCATCAGTGCTCGCTGTGATACTATCCGAACCCGGGGTTAGTTATTTTTATCTTACTACTCATTAGTGTTGTATTAATAGACTGATGCACTAGGAATAATTTTATTTGTAATAAAATACCGTCCAAGTCTAATGGCTAGTCTATTACATAACCCAAAAATTGGGAATGGTTTATCCTTCTAATATACGCAATGAATAAAAATATAAAATTAATAATATACGCAGTAGTTAAAAAACGTATTTTTGAATACTAGATTAATTAATGGAAAATCCAACGGTGGTAGGTCCTACTGGTGGTAGGTCTCTCATATGTGAGAGGCCGTTTGGGTAGGTACCACCACAATGTCTATTTCCCCGCCAAACAGCAGTGTTAATGCACTGTTATGTTCCTGTTTGGAGGACATTGTAGCCAGAGTAACTACTGGATATATTGATACTTAACAACTTATGTGTCAGGATGACCAGCGCAGTGGAATGTCAAGCGTTGCTTTGTAATTCAAGGTTATTTGTTTTTGCTGGCTTCCATGTGCGGTCATGTCGCTTACCACCAGGTAAATAGCATTCTAGTCTCACCATTCATTGCTATAAAATAATCTTATCAAAATCTGCCAAGTCATAATCTTGTTAAACAAAGATGCAATGTAATTTCTTACATTGCGCCAAGAATGCTAATTGTTCTCTAGATAATGTTTTAAGCCGCATTGCGATTCTTCGTAATCCTGATCGTAAACTGCACTTTACGAGCCGCATTACCAGGAAAGTTCCAGATTCGGTTTATGGTGTAATTACTCTACAGTCTTCACTATGCGAGTTGGAGTCAAAGTAAATTCATAAACATATATATTATCTGGGCTAAAATATTATGCTAGTACCGTTTTTTACTTCTAAATCTAATCGCCAGGGGTTTGATTGTAATGGTCGACATTTAAGATAGTGTTCGGTGGTTGTTAAGATAGTTTCAATTATCGACCATACAGTGACATACATTTTTTATCGCTGGTGTAATGTTTACTGTTTTAAATAAAAGAAATATCCGTTAAAATGAAATAAAATGAAATGTCGTTGCAGAACATAGATTATGATACGCCTCATAGGCATACAATAGTAGATAATTTAGGTATTTATTAAATAATGAGTAAAACACTTGTTAAATGGAAAACTCCAACCTTTAACGAGTGTTTTACTGTACAATATTCTGTGGACGCAATAAAAAATATCTCTGGTCATTATAATCAGCAATATATATATTGTTGTCCACTGCTGGACATATGTAAGTTTCCTGACTCCTCTAAATTGCACCATTTCATTGCATTGCCGCCCTGTCTTCGGCTTGTCGCATCTAGCATCTGCCAGCAACTTTTCGCAAATCGTCACTTCACCTAGCTGGAAGGTGTCCTACACTACACTTGCCAAGACGCAGTCTCCAGTCAAGAAAACTCCTACTCCAACGGTGGTCGGTTCTTCAACTGATCTGGCCAGTCCACATCGTACGTGTAAGATCTGCGAATAAGTGACTTGTTGTTACCCAGTTTCCTTCACCCACGTCGTCATATTCCCTGTAACATTATTTCCAATAAAATGTCTATGTATATCAGGATATTATCAAATAGCTCACTTATGATTTCATACTGCAGCGAACACGGAACCTTTAGCAAATCACATACAATTGAAATGCAGATAATGGTATCTCACACGAGTCTCTTATCACAATACTCTCGGTAATTACTAGGCATTAAAATTTATTGCGGGGGTCTGTGTGCTCACTACGCTGGAAGTTTACCGATTGTAAATATTACAACATAAAATATCATAAAAAAATTTAATCTCCGAATCATTGTTGGTCTTTAGTCTAGTCTATGATTGCTGGCTCTGTGATAAAGAAATTCTCATCTATTATTTATTTAATTTGTAAATGCCTATAGAGCAAATATTCCTCAAACGTTGGATAGCGAAGGTCAATTTCAGGTCGTATTTTTGCAATTAGACGACTTTCTATACCTCCTTTCTTTTTCTTTTCCTAGTGTCATTTCAGTCGACGCCAGGGTCGCATGCTAGTTCTAATTTCGTCATTTCGCCCGGTTCACAATATTCTCAGCTGCCAGACCATTGGTTCTCATATCATCCTTGACGACATAAAGATATCGCCTTTTGGCTGACCTCGGGATCTTGATCCAGCAATGTGGAAACCCAAGCATCCATTACTAACGTATAGGATCTGTCACGCCTACCTCATTTTATAGGACTGTTGATTTACTGTTTCAAAATATTAAGCGGGTTAACCTAACATCATACTAATAATGTAGAAATCACGCCGCGCCGGGTGGTCCTAACGCAGTGATTCTTAACCTTTTAGCCACGAGAGACCATTCGACAAGATTTTTGTTTAGCCATAGACCATGTGGTTGATTGACTGGTTTGGTCGTTTCTTAATACAGTAACAAAATGGAAATAAATGAAGGGTATTGCTATCTATCTAAAAATAAAATATGCTGAAAATAATTTAAAGATGACCTTATGATTTCTCCGAAGACCACTGGCGATACTTCCAGGGACTACCGGTTGAGAACTACTGTCGTAACTGGACAGGTTATAAGGATCAATGTTCTTTCACCTATAGATATAACCTACAGGTTTAGTATACATAACATCGATAACAAATAACAAGCTAATTGGCCACGATAAGCCCCGTGTTATTGAACCTAAACGCGACATACATTACAGTATTACGGCTTATCTGAATTCTAGAATTTAATGAACTTTTTTATTATTCAAGGCTGTTGTTGAATTGATAAACTCTAGTGGTATCTTAGTGCTCTAACGGTTCGCCGAATTCTGTTTAATTTATGGATGGCAGTCGGGATGAGTTAAAATATTTGCCGAATTCTGTTTAATTTTTTATTTTGTAAATGGATGGTAGTGGAGATGAGTGAAAACATTTGGATTTAAATGCACAATAATTTGATAAGGCAGCCTTTCTTAAAGGTGTACAAGAAGCATACAGCAGCCTGTGCTGATACACTGCAGGGCAAAAGCCTTTCTACCCTCCTTCCATTCTTTCCGGTTCAGGGCAAGAAAGTACAAGAAGCATAATAAATTTTAAATATTTGTTATATTTTTTTACACCTAAGGTTAAACTGGTTGATGTCATGATCAGCATTACTATTCAATCTTCGCCATTTCGTTTAGTCTATGGCATCCATAGATGTAAGACTCTCGTATTTCTAAAGGTCGTCACTCACGGTTATCAATCTTAATGAATAGATCACTAGTCATATCTTGTCATTGGCGTAGCATAGAAACCAAGTACAAGCTGGTACAAGGAACAAAAAAAGAAAAGGTCATCGCTTTATTGAGCCTCAAGTAAAAGTTTCCAACGTATTTTTGTTGTATTCATAATTCTTCAGTGACCCATCTCATCACAAGACGAAATATCAAAAAAACACATGACATTCCAGTATTTTTAGATCATAGGTTGTCATACATATATACTATTATATAAAAAGAACTAAAAATAAATACAAAAGGTAATCTTAACGAGAAATTGAGATATGGGGCACACTCATTCTTTTATGTAAGTAAATACAACTCGAAACGAGGAAATCTATAATATGTCAGTTTCAGGAAACTGTAGATAAATAAGTTGATGTGTTCTTGGAATGGAGATGTTTACATAAGGTACTTAAATAAAACAATGGGTATAATATTATATTGATGTAATAAATATTGTAATTGCTTGAGCGTACCGCCTCAGTGCGTGTTTTTGCCGATATTAACTTGAGGTCAAACTAATATCAAATTAATTTCTTAATGATATTGTTTTATACGAAGTGTATAGGTGTATTGCAGATATTTTGTGTCCAAATTATTTTAATTTAGCCATACAAACATTTTTATGATCCCACCCAAACTACGAATTCGAGATAGATTTTGAAAAACGCTTTTATATATGCTTTCATAAAATATCCAATTACATTCAAGTGATATTCATTATTTAGATGTGTATTGGGTTCCCTTACAACGAAAATTAATAAGAGATTCCACTCGCTATTTACATATCGGTCACGAAAACAAACCAATCTAAAGAAGTCAAATGTGGGCGTGTGTCGTGTTGTTATATATTTCACCCTATTGGTCTATTTCCGAAATCCATCCTGAAATATGCATTAAAAAGGAGAATTCCCATTTTACTATGTAACTTAGTATAGTTACGAAGATTTTTGTCCCTCGATAAAACCTACTTTTTCGTGGAGGGAAAACTTTATATTTTCAATAAATATAACAATAATTGCGATTCAGGCCCGGAGTTGTTGTAGAAATTAACTTAAATTCCAATAAAAGTATATTTTTTTGCCTTCTGCTCTGTAAATACAATGTAAAATATGATGATATTTATTTTATTAAACAAAAATGTCGTCTGAATAAAGCAGGAAAACGTTTAAGAAAAAACATAAAAATGTTATAATAATTTTTAAGCAGTATCGGTTTTATGATCTGCGATATTTTTTTACCGAAACCGAATGTTCTCCTTTTGGCGCTTGACTACATAACACTGATAAAATAAAGTAATTAAGAAGGTAAATATAGGTATACTATACAAACATTGGTTTGTTGGTGGTTCCTCGCTGGTCACGAGTGCCCCGCCCTCCGCCCTCATACTCCGGACTGATAGTAATAGGTTATCTGTGAAGGAAAATATCGTACTGATATATTGACAC
The DNA here is from genome assembly GCA_023078785.2 of Hyles euphorbiae. Taxonomy (NCBI): domain Eukaryota; kingdom Metazoa; phylum Arthropoda; class Insecta; order Lepidoptera; family Sphingidae; genus Hyles; species Hyles euphorbiae. Next base: position 8,026,345 of record CM041048.1, read on the forward strand.
ACTTCGCTGTTGACGTGACCCATATTAGTATATCAATATGCATAGGAAAGATAGGAATATACATGAGGTTCCGTTCATTTTAAACCTAGGTGTTAGGCATTCGAAGTTGGCAAGTTAGCAGTGACGTAGTTCGTATATGTGTGGAGCGATTTTAGTAAATATATTTTATTTTTTGGCTGATATAATGGATATTGTTTTTTTAATGAAGTTTCATGAATATAGTCGTTCTTTACTTTATGTGAAACAAAATTATGGAGGATTTAGTTTTCATCTTTTCCTATTGTTTCTTTCAAGGTTATATTTAATCAAATATGTTATTAATGATTACTAAGTTGATTTAATTACATATGACTAAACAATTGCGTGCTTCTGCTCGTAAAGACAATTACAATATTATTTTCTGATATTCCACATTTGTGTACCCACTAGCACCCTATATGTTTTACGTTATAATAAGCTGCAGATTACATATTCAGAACTCCTGCAATAACTTGAGTTTTGCATTTATAAAGAAGTTGAAGATTACTACCCTGTCATAATCTGGATATGTTCGGCCGACGCCATATTTCTTACTCTACTGACGTAATTAGTTAATGATCTTGTAACTAACATTATAAAAAAGATTTAATCACGAAAAATATATTTTCAAACTACAAAATAGCAATAAAAATAGGATACTGCAATACATATAAAAGAACAGATAATTAGTAAATTATACAAATAATTTTCTAACAATCAATAGGTTTTAAAACAATATACATCTCATTCCTGTATAAGCCACGCTTATCGCCAGCAAATAAAATAGTTCCGCACGTGCGCAAAATACAAGAGACGCGTTGTGAAATTAACACAAATATTAGTTCACGACACGGCGGGCAGGCGGCCCTCACAGGTCGATCTCGTGGCTATGACGTCACATGTAAGCAGTTTGCAGCAGCGCAGGGCAGCTGTATTACATCAGTCGTATTCAGTGTTGCCAGAAACAGTTAAAATTTCCCTGAAAATGCATATTTTATGTAGAGTTTAGTCTTTTTAGAGTAAAAACAAATACATTGAAAGTAATATCGCAACTTAAAAAAATACTTAAATTGGTCAGATGGTTAAAAAATTCTAAAGTGATTTTAAATCATTCATTTTTCAAAAGAACAACTGTAAGCATTGGCAGCTTTCTTATCAAGTGTTTAATTGGTTGTAGATATTTTAAATATAGTTGTCTCAAATAATAGCCGCTACCAATAAACAATCCCAATCCAAAATTTGCCGTTTGAGATTGACAGCTCAATCTTTTTTCTGATACTATATTGCCAATAATCAATCTCAGTAGTGAAAAAACTATGGCAACATGGTAAATGACAAATCAATCCAGATTGACTTCAATCTAATTTTTTCGATTGATTATTGGCATCGGCCGTTAGTGAATATGCATTTCAAATATGGCCAAAATCTACCGGTACAAAGGTGTTTATTTTTAATGCTTGTTTCTCTTACATAATATACCTAAGTACTGTCAATAAAATATCGCCATAATCTTGTTAAAAATATGTCTCGATTATCTTATTCCACAATTGTCGGGAAATTCTCATCTGGCAACCCGCGTGAATATTGATAGGAGCATCCCGGCTGTGATAACGCCGTCAATATATATACATTTTGAGGTCGGCCCAGCCAGTGAGTCGCTAGTCGTCAGCGAGTGAGCATCCGGGATCTATGCACCCTTTTCGTTCACTCTCGCGTTTTGCGTGGCTCAATCGTTTGTCATATTAGCAACAACCCATCGGTTGTTGCTTAGAAGTCAATAAAAGCTTTAAGAATTACTCCATTAAAGGTGAGGACTTAATGGATATTTTTTGCTTTTTTGTGTAAAACCTTTTTGGTATTTTTGTGTGCTGATTAGTGGCGTGATTTTGTGATGTGTTTTCATGTTAATGTAATGCGGAAATTGTGTTTGTATGATTTCATTTCTTTTCAATCACTTTTTGTGTTGTTTAATGAGCATTATAATTTATAAGTGAGCTGTTTTAATATTACTGTAAAATTGTAAGAATACTTATCAAATTAGCCAACTATATCATTACCATATTATCAATATAGTTCAAAGGCCGTATAAATCGAAGAAAACGGTCCAATTTAGGTTTAAATATACTTCAATTTAAGAAATAAACGTTTATTTAAAGTGCCAGCGCGCCTAGGTCGGTGTGGTAGTTTAGGAGAGGGGTTAGGCACTTTAAAAAAAAAGAATAATTCACGACTTATGTCCAAAGACGCGGCAATTAGATGTTTGTTATTGTAGAAATACATATAAATAATACTAGCTGAACCGTAAAAAGTTGTTTTGCCGTTTTAATAAATAAAAATTAAAAAATTAAGGGTTGATTGTAGAGGGGTCAAAATATAGGGTTGTATGTATTTTTGTATGATAAAAAACAAAGAAACAAAAAATTGGTCTAACAAATAATGTTAAATAATTTGTGGTGGACCCAAAATATTTAGGGGGATGAATGTTGTCCGATTCACAGACCTAACCGTATGCACACAAGATTTCCCGAAAATTGTTGGAGCCATTTCGAAGGAGTTTAATTACAAACACCGTGACACGAGAATGACTCCTAATTTTTGTGTGCGTCATAAAAACCTTTTTAAGCATTGACTTATATTCTACCGATAGACGAGGCGCATCATAGAAACTATTTGTCCCGTATTTTTCAAAAGCTCAGTAGCGACATCTAGTACGTTTACTTGAATATTACAAATTATGATCAAAAATTATTAGATAGACAAGACAGTTCATGTCAATAATAGTTTTTACTAAGATACTGCCTAAATATCAATACCGTCATAGCAATAATATATTTTGTAATGTTTTTTTTTATTTACGTGATTAATTTATGGAAATGATCTAAATGAAATTAAATACTCTTAAAAGTGTACAAGTCTGACAATCAGTCAATAGGGTACAACCAGTTTGACATTTATTATAATAACATTAATGAGTTTTTAACAAGCTGATTTTTTCGGGACTACTAGACAGAAGAAATGGTACAACGAAAGTTTTCAAATATTATAGAGATCTCCTTTTTTCGTAACCGACTCGTAAGAATATAAAACAATTTTAAATATTAGTTTTCAATAACAATCAATAGGTTCGAATACTCCATTAAGTAATTTATATTAAGAAATGAGGTCTAAATACTATCCACTATTCAAAACATACATACAACACACATATTTTGTGTTATTAATTAACAACATATTATTAAAAGAAAATACTGAAATCAATTTGCAACTACATTCTTCCTACATATTCGTATTTGTAATGTATTCGAATAGTTTATGCCTATTTGGTCGTCTGATATGAATGTCCCTTGAATAATCTATATCTAATGTAGTTCGTCTCTCTCACTCGACGGGCAATTTTTATGCGCGGATATGAGACATACGATTAAGGAGCTCACCTTGTATTTTAACGAGCTCTAAAATATATTTAATCCAATAATAAATAAAAGATCTATATTATCGGCATTATTCTACAATATTATATCACTTACGTTGTATTCTTTAATTATATTGTAACTTCAGAAAATTTTGCTGTCGGTTTGACGGGGAAACATTAAAATAAATTGCATAAAAGCATAAACAAAGAAGCGTACTGCTGCGTAGCTGTCACGCGGCAGACTGATTTGTGTGCGGTGCATGCACCGCACTTGGGTGGGACACGTTTGTTACAAAGAACGTCTTATCTAGTGTAACATTGATATCGATGTTTTTAAGGATATAATTATTTTCGTATTAAAATAGAAAAATACTGTTACGTATATAATATTAAAAGAAAACATTGAAGCTCTCGAATTTGGCAAATATTATCGTTTGAATTCTAATTAACTAATAACTTCATACATTATTAAATGTACATTGTAAATACGAAATAAATTAAAAAGGCCATATGCCAAAAATAATATAAATTAATTTCTTTACTGGCACCCACCATGGAACTTTCTTCAATGCAATGGAAGATTTTTTATGTTCTACTATGGGTTGGTATCTTATGTATGCAAGAACTGTTATAATTAATGCAATAAAAAATCTGGTACCACACATGTGGTCTTTTTTACCAACGAAATAAAACCGCTAACAGTTTTGCTGTCTCAAACACTTCAATTTATTATTTACTAGCGGCCCGGCCCAGCTTCGCCCGGGTACAAATAGATTTCTCTACAATAATATGCACGTATTATACACATAAACCTTCCTATTGAATCACTCTATCTATTAAAAAACCGTATCAAAATCCGTTGCGTAGTTTTAAAGATTGAAGCATACAAAGGTACATAGGAAGCAACTTTGTTTTATACTATGTAGTGATATTCCAGTTACTACTGACAGTCAAATTCGTCATTAATGCCGACAAAATGTTGGAAAAGTTCGACCAATACCCTGTAAAGTGGAATAATCTGTCGACATTGACCTTGAGTTTCTGCGGCGTGCGTACGCGCTGAGTCAACATGGCGCCGGTAACATGACGTCACACAGCGCCATTGATTGATGTGTTTGTCACGACTCATCAGATCATTAATTCCATTCCTAGAATTCCCTTTTCTAGTGATTATATCAATTGTATTTTGGTTTTATTTGCTAGTGACACAGATTTTAGTTTGAAAATGGTCAAAGGTATGGTGAAGGATTGGCGCCCAATGAAATGAATATAAAATATAGCGGAGCCAAACTGGATAATTAAAATGCACGCGTGAATTTATATGATTTACAACATATTGTGATTAAAGGACTCTTTCAGCGATCACTCTGCATACTTATATCTTACTTTTTGTCCATGCTAGTACGCTCAAATATTTATAGCTGGCTCAATTGTTTATTTCGACACCAAATTACACCGTCCTAATCTATTCAGTGGCAAATGCTTCTTGCAGCTGGATTGCACGTTCTTGGGGTTATTGGGAAATGATAGGCCAAGAATTAAATAAAATAGTAAATTCATCAGTTTCTGCTTATGGCTGTGGGCAGGGTGGAATCTCATGACACCCATAATACATATCATAGGGCCGAGAGTTATTTTAAGTTCAATAAGTATTCTCCTATTAATAATTCTTATTAAATACGAACTGCTAATGACCAATGTGTCGTTGGTTGTAAAAAACGTCTGGTCGTGTTACTACAATTAGTTGTTGCAAATTAGTAGGTAAGTGTGAACACGACCAGTTCATTTACATACAAAAGTGATAAGTGATCGCGGAAGACATTTGCGCTTCTGTAAGTATGACATTTTGTGGAATAATCATAAAAATAGTAAACAAGGTACAGTCGTATATTATCCTGCAAGTGATCTAGAAGCATACGATTTTACCCAATTTTCATATAACCTAAGTAAGAAGTGAGTACTACGCATTTATAAAAAATATCTAAGGAGTAAATGAAAGTTTTTTACAATGACTTAATTAAGTGACTATTAAACCTAATGGTATGAGATGTGAAATCCAAAAAGAATATCCATTGACGAGATTGGTTGCCTGCTGCTGGATTTACATAGGCTGAAGCCGAAATACTATACATTTGTAACGAAATATTATACAAACCACGTGTAACTAATGGCAATTTCCACCCCATGCACGATGGGCGCTTTTCGATAGAAATTCAATACGATTCTACCTTCAGCTAAACGTAGAAAACGAATATTTTCACGGAGTTGTCAAAACATACCAAAAATATAATCTTAGTCTATAAATAAAAATATGTATCTAATCTATTAAATAATATTTTGTTTGTCTTCATAAAATATGTAATTTTGCTATCTTCTTAATCTGGCTCGAAGGATCAAAAGATTACTATGTTACGACTTTCTACGTCGTATTTAATTCCCTAAATATATGTCGGAACTAACATGTTCGCATGTTTCATGTGATAGGACCTTTTTCCCCATTAAAAAGTATTCTTATATCTTTCTGAAAACAAAAAAAAGTTGTATAAATTCGAAATAATCGAGTGAGCGTAATAATATTTAAAACCACCGAAAGAGTAAATACGTTTTTAAGATTTTTGGCGCTTACGATGCTTTCCAAAAGAATCAACATGCTACTTCCTATTTTTAACATCGATCTGCCTATCATCAGATGCGTTACAATAATTTTATTGCATAATGGTATCTGATCATACATGGTTACGTATTGCTCGTAACCAACAGACTATCGTGCTCTAGGTTCAAGGGCGGTGATAACAGTATATTTAAATGTATAGTTATCTTAATATGTGTTCAAGGTTCTTCGCAATCAATGATCTGCGTGTCAAGACTGTATTTATCTTGAAGTATTTACTATGTGTGTGAAGTAGATACGACATTTTTCGATGTCATGAGTTCCTTTAGAGATAAGTTAAGCCAATTTTCATGTTGGTTGCCATGCGGATATGTGGCTTTTAGATTTCGTCGAGTCTTTGTTCACACTATTTTTTTAAGTAGGCTGTGATAAGCTTAATGTCATTAAATGATTTAGTTTGTTACAACAAATATTTATTCAATTTTTTTGCTCTAAATGTAGCTTATAGTTTTTGATACATTTGATTAAGGGTCTAGGAAATTTTTGATATTGATACTTTATGTTTGGACACTAAATAAGACGAGTATAGTTATTAATGTGACGTCATGAGTCACGATTATTTGTAACACTTTTCAAGTGTATAGTAGTCATAGAATATTATAATGATAAACATACAGATAAATAAATAGGACAGTGTTGAATTATATTACGAAAGTAATTAATGAATCATATTTACAGGGAAAGGGCCACTCATATCTTTGCACGTTATTTTTAGTGAGAAACTATCTGAGACATGTTACTGGGTGTCGATAAGAACATGCTTGATGCATCTTAAACCAATTCTATTTTTGTAAATGATGCTGGCATGTATCGATATATCGAGTGCTATCGTAAGATTGTATTGTAAGATTACGTGCGCACGAGCATTGATAACGATTTTCCGAAAACGAGACACAAATGTCTCTAGAGAAAAAACATTTATTACATTTTGCATGTGTTTTTTTACTAAGTTTTTTTATGCAATAAGGTTAAAAGTCCAATTTTTTTTATTGATTTTTTATTTGAGGGTACTTGCCTAATTTCAATTTTGTGTCACTTCAGTCGGTAGTTTCAGTTGTTCATTATGTTTTGTCTTCGTTGATATTGAACTTGAAAGTGACATACCAGTTATTCTTTATTGTTATTGTCTGCTGTATATGAACCTCCAAAGGTTTTTACAGCGACCAATCAAATGTCATACATGCAGAGACATTTTGTAATTTTGGTCACATCTTGCTCTAGATAAATTATTTCTAATTATTCCTTTCTCTACTGCTCTTCAATCGCAATGCCCGTAACGGCAATCCAAATATTTAAAATTTATTGACGTAGCGTTATAAATATCCTAAATACTTTAACAAAATATGATAAATAAATAAATAAATGATGCTTGTCTTTTTGGATAAAACGTGTTTGAAATATTTGAGAGTATGCTCAGCTGTTATCATACTGTGCTTGATTATGGCGGGGATTGATATCATGATAAAAGAGTGAATAAAAAAGAAAAAATATACAAAGCTATTGTTGCTGAGGGATATTTTATATAACATCACGTTTTGAAGCGGTGCTAATACTATTTAATTCAGTATATGTTGATATAAAGCTACGTTTAAGGGATTTTTAACGCGATTTTTGGTTTGTTTAAACTTTCCGAAGTTACAAAGATTGTGGAGGTTTCGTAGTTTCAGAGTAGGAACCAGGTGAATTCAGTATCTACTGTAGTATAATCCGTTTTCATCGCGTAACATTCGCGTAATTATTATTATTTAATGAGACTACTTGAAGAAGGGATGTTGTGATTGTGATAGCAAAGTATTTGGAGACTGACCCGCCCTCACACCACTGTAATTCCTGTAAGCCAGGATCAACAGTGGCACACATTGTAATCACACCGAGCATTGAAGCTCGCCGAGTCTCCGGGAATTTATAACTGGTCTGAACTTGCAATCAATCAGAAAATTGAATTAATAGTAGTTGGAAATAAATTATTGCCCTTTTTCGTCCGTATTTGACTGACATAATTATGTCTCTGGATTTTATCGCGGTATATACTTAGCAAAGATGTTTTTTTTTCTAAGAGATCGTTACGACTTGTGTTTCTCTTTGTCGTAGGGAGAACCGGGCTCGTCCGGCGCGTGTGGCAGTGCCGGGCTTCACGCGCGCGTGAGCCCCCCCCGAGTCGCGCGGCCGCGCCCAGCGTCGCGCTGCTGGCGCCGCGCGCTCAACGTCGACCCGCCCTGGCTGCGCCGCGCGAGGGCACGCTGACGCCGTACCGACCACATATCGTATGTACACACACCTCTACTACACATACACGTTTATAAATCACTCATTTTTTTATTCCAATGTATGGCGAGAGGAGCATACCGCCCGCCTGAATATGTTTTGTCTTCTTTGATGAAATTTAATTCAAAAATTGTTCGACAGAGATTAAATATTCGATAAATAAAATAGGCTTTAAAACTGTCTATGAATAAGTTGAATAAAGTATTTTTTTATTATAAAAATGTATCTATAACTCTAGTACTAAAAATAGGTATTGCTATACCAAGATAAAACAAAACAAATTTTATAGCGATGGCGAAACTAAAAAAAAACCTCGCACCACTATTACCATTACCCTCTTCAGTCTGAAAAAACACTAAGGAGTTATTTCAATATCATAGATAATAATATTAAAAGTGAATACAATTTTCACTCATTCAATAACTAAATAGCAGTCAATTTCAATTTTGCCCCATCCAGCTGACATTGGTGGACTAGCGCTAGTGCGGCGGCATCATGAAGGTGGTGGACAGTGGTCGCGTGCGCGTGATGGACGCGGCGTGGTCGCCCGAGCAGGTGGCGCGCGACGTGGTGGCGGCCGGCCAGGAGGACCCCTTCTACATCATGGACCTGGGCGAGGTGGTCGCTCGCTACCACCGCTGGAGGGAGCTCATGCCGCGCGTAGAGCCGTTTTATGGTCAGTTGACTCATTTTCATTAAATTTCTGACTAGTTCAGGCGCAGTCGGTTAGATGCCGCCTGTGAAACGAGCGCCCGGGGTACGATCCCCACACCGAAAGAAATGTCTGGATGTTTGTGAGATCGAAAAGTCTCGTAGTTCCTGATACTCACGACACAAGACTTGATCTTAGTGTGGGGTCAGGACTGTGTCGTAGTTGCTGATACGACACAAAACTCAGATCTTAGTGTGGGGTCAGGTATGTGACTGTAGGGCGTTATTATTTATTTTTGACTAGCTGTCTGGCTCAAATGCGCCCGGGTGCAGATATATATTTCAAAATGGTGACTAAAATGTTCAATGCCGACTATTTAGAATATCAACCAGTCAAACCAAGAAAACGAATAACATTTCCCCGTCTTTGCTAGATTTTTCACTACTGCTTCCCTCCTGTAGACTATAGTATGATATATATAGCCTATAGAATTCCTCGAAATTATCTATTCAACACAAAAATAAATTAGAGGTAACGTACACGATAACACACTCTTCAGCTTACATATTAGTATATTCCTACAACAGTGTAACATTGTGTGTGTGCAGCGGTGAAGTGCAACAACGACGAGTTGCTGTTGCGCACGCTGGCGGCGCTGGGCACGGGCTTCGACTGCGCCTCCAAGGCGGAGATCGAGCTGGTCACCTCGCTCGGAGTCGCTCCTGAGTACGTACCTAGCCTTACTAACTATTTTTTAAGCACACTTTATATTTTTCCTTCCATAAAAAATATTTTTTGCAAAAAGTCACAATGTGGGTAAACATGAAAAACGATTAAGTATTCACTATTTAATACAAAAGAAGCTGTTTTTCATGAGCTAAAAATTTGCTGAAAATTTTCTTTAAAGTAAAACAGTTCCTAGATTTAATTGTATGTAATTTCATCATTTTTTATGAATACATTTTGCAGGTTCATTTTTACACACCATCTTTGTAACAATACTGCAACAGTTTTACTAACGTTTATGTCTTGTCCAGGCGCATAATCTTCGCGAACCCGGCCAAGATGGCGTCGCACATCCGTTACGCGTCGGCGGCTGGCGTGGACCTCATGACCTTCGACTCGGAGACCGAGCTGCTCAAGATCAAGCACATCATGCCGCACGCACAGTCAGTACATATTTATAAAAAAAATACAAGAAAAGCTACGCAAATATTTTCATGTTATGTATGTATGTAATGTGGCGTATTAACGTGAACGTAAAAAGGAATTACATAAGACATAGCAGTATGGTGTTTTGACTATGTTTTAAAAAAAATACTTAAATGTGTGAAAGTAATTAATTTTTACTTGGCAGTATGGTTTTCGATCTTGGCCGATACCTTAAGGACCAAATGTAAAAAATAATACCTATTGTGTGTTGCAGGCTGGTGGTGCGCATCCGCTGCGACGCGGCGGCGGCGCAGTGTCCGCTGGGCATGAAGTTCGGCTGCGACGCGCGGGACGAGGCGCCGCGACTACTCAAACTCGCCGCCGTGCTCGGACTAGAGGTGTGCACGCATTTCATTACTTTCAAATTACTATACACAAAATAAAAAACAATAAAAATACAAAATTACAAATTAAGAAGTTCTGTCAACGGTCATATCGCTCTAACCAATCATCTTGCAGACAGAGTGCCACTTATGGAGTAATGTGTGTATTTTAGTTCCGAATATAAAACGTAAAAAACATAGTGTAATATATAAATAATTTTGCCATTTAAGTGTGAAGGAAAATACCGGAAGGCATCCATACCATAGTAATAGGCTATTTGACTGTATAAAAAATATTGACTTATTTGATTTCATCCGTGTACATAATTTAATTTTAAAACATATTTCATTATCATACATTAAAAATATTGTATATTTTGGCTAAAAAACACAATTATAATTTAATTTATTTTGAGTTCGCGCCACGTGATCGTAAACGATTTTGATTGGCTATGACGTCATGCGTTTGTATGAACTACTCACATACAGGAAATGAATGGGATTGATAACGGCATAGATGTAAATTAAATATTAAAAATACCTTTAAAACGAGTTATATGACATTATTACCCGTGAATTAATAATATTATCATGTCCAATGTAATAAAATGTGAAGAAAGAAATATAATTCTATTTTTTTTGACAAAAACTCATTGAGATATACAACTGGAGGGGATCTAGACCAAATAATTTGGAACATTTGCAAGGGTACATGTACCCTTACGCTGACAGTCGGCTATGACAGTTGTCATTTATGCTATTTATTCTAATTGCTTTAAAAATACCGTACTCCCAACTGAAGACATGTAAAAACCATTCCAGTTCACGTGAAAAAAAATATAGAATTTAATTCCATACGTAAATTAACGATAATTTGAATAAAGTAGCAAAAATATTAATAAATTAGATTATGTACCAAAGCCGTTTTGACAAATGTCATATTTTAACAAAATTATAGAATAAGATTAATGTTACGGACAAATAGGTAAATATTGAAAATTTCCTTTATTTATTTTATTTAATATATTTATTATCAGATACATTAGATATTGTAAATATATTTTTTCACTATCCATATTTTTGACACAAAAGTATTTTTTAGTGGGATAACTCAATACGCTATTTGACTATTTTCTGAAAACCATACCACATTATGAAGTGGAGTCTATAGACTTTACAAATAAAGGTTATTTTTAATTACTATATCTATATCATTTAAAAATAAATTTACAAAATACACTGAATAATTACATTGTCAAAACACTCTGTCTGGCAATGTGGCGTTCAGTTCGTAAACATCCATTCCAGAGATTCGTTCGCATGTCACCCATTCTCTAATCAACCATAGATCAATCAATCAATCAATAGTCCGAATGAGGTTTTGTCAAAAAAAATAGATTTTTTTTTCTTTCTTCACATTTTATTACATTGGACATGATAATATTATTAATTCACGGGTACAAATGACAAATAACGCGTTTTAAAGGTATTTTTAATATTTAATTTGCATCTATGCCGTTATCAATCCCATTCATTTCCTGTACGTGAGTAGTTCATACTAATGCATGACGTCATAGCCAATCAAAATCGTTTACGATCACGTGGCGCGAACTCAAAATAAATTAAATTATTATTGTGGGTTTTAAACAAAATATACAATATTTTTAATGTATGATAATGAAATATGTTTAAAATTAAATTATTTACACGGATGAAATCAAATAAGTCAATATTTTTATACAGTCAAATAGCCTATTATAGGTTTTGTTGTTTTTAAAATCTATATAATAATGTAGCTTTATAAGTTATTAAAAATGTATGATTATATTGGGCTTTTATATTTCGTTTTACTTTATTCTGAAACATTAGGTAACAAATGTAACAAATATATGAAGTGTCGTATCTGCAGCAATGCCGACTTGATCTTTAATATAATCCGCTCCAGTTGTAATACCTCAATGCAAAACCTCATTCGGACGATTGACTGATTGATTGATCTATGGATGATTTAAGAATGATTGATATATGCGAACGAATCTGTGGAACGGATGTTTACGAACTAAACGCCACATTGTTAGACAGAGCGTTTTGACAGTGTAATTTTTCAGTGTATTTTGTAAATTAATTTTCAAATGATATAGATATAGTAATTAAAAATAACCTTCATTTGTAAGGTCTATAGACCCCGCTTCATAATATGGTATGGTTTTCAGAAATTAGTCAAATAGCCTATTATCAAGAATTTCTATAGCACGTTTTTCCGCTAATGTGCACTAAACTAGAGTGGTGGATGATATGACCTAAGTCTTCTTAATCGTACTCTCGATTGTAGAGGAGGCCCGTGCCCTGCAGTGGGACGTATATGGGTTGATACAGATGAATATAAATATGTATTTACATGTGTAAACACTGATCCTGCAGTGAAACAGTTTGTACAGTTTTGCAGGACGCTACAATAGTTGCCATGTATATATTTTTGTTAAATAAATAAACAAAATTACCCAACCCGGTCCCGCGCAGGTGGTGGGCGTGTCGTTCCACGTGGGCTCCGGGGCCGGCGAGGCGGAGGCGTGGGCGCGCGGCGTGGCGCTGGCGGCGGCGCTGTTCCGCGCGCCCTCGCCGCACCGCATGCACCTGCTCGACATCGGAGGAGGCTTCTCCGGAGCCAGCGGGGATGATCTGCTGCAGGTACGCTGAGTGAATATACAAATAGATTATAACTATTTTTTTTATAGATTATAGACTAACTATGGACTAATTTCAGAATGAATTATACGTGTCATAGAGATTATTATATATTGATTTTTAGAAGTTGAATGGCCATTTTACTATGAATCTTAGTGTGAAGATTGTTATGCCATCATGAAACCTACTTTTTTGTGAAGGGAAAAATATATATTTACAATAGATATAAACATAATTGACACCCAGGCCCGGATTACTTACAGAAATTAACTTGAAACACGAAGTAAAATTTGATGAGAATGACATTATTTTATAAAAATCTGTCTCCCGGGATAAAACAGAAAAACGTTTAAGAACAAACCGTATAAAATGGTATAGTTAATTGAAAGCAGTATCGGTATCGGGACTATTTCTATTTTTTACCGACACTATGAATGAGCATTCGTCTTTATAACTTCGGACCTCGAAGGCACGAATATTCTAACTTCGTTTAGGAGCATAGTGTTACCCTCCTGGCTTATGTTGTTTATGTGATGTATATTTATAAACATGGTGTAACACAGGTGGCGCAGATCGTGAACGCGGCGCTGGAGCTTCACTTCCCGGGTCGGGACGTGCGCGTGATCGCCGAGCCGGGCCGCTACTTCGCCGCCGCCGCCTACACGCTCGCCGCCATGGTGCACGCCAAGCGAGAGGTACTCGCTCACTTCATTATATTAAGAAATGTAAACTTAATTGTATTTATATCCGGCTCAAAGGACCATATAAGGTTTAGTAAAAGGAAAATGAAAATAATTCATTGAATCCATTAAGATTTTCTACATAATTTAGATTGAAAAAAAAAATCTACCACCCGGTTCGGAAAGCAGTTTTGACTACAGAAGAATGGGCAAGAAAATCAAGTGTTGCTCTTCTAAAACCAGTTTACAATTTGATGATTATTATAAAAGTTACAGGTGGTTTCAATCAGAGCAATTCATTAATAATTTGTTATAATGTTTAAAATGTGTGTGATTGTGTGTAGATCTCGTCTCCGGAGGGCGAGGACGAGACGCACACGATGTACTTCATCAACGACGGCGTGTACGGCTCCTTCAACTGCGTGCTCTACGACCACCAGCATGTGGAGCCGCAGCCGCTAGACGTAAGTATACAACACATTGTTAACAAATATATCCAGATAAATATTTGTTTATTTGTTCATAAATACAAAGGGTATCAAAATTGGCGAAAAAGTGTACATGGTGACAACACGCACTAAAAAACAATTACGGCGACAGTAATAAAATGTCATTGTGTTCGTTAAATAATTTTATAAGCAGGTATTTCTATACATTTCTGTTTGTTTTCTGATTTAAAATAAACAAAGAGACTATTCACAACAATAAATAAAATAACATCTATGTAAACATTTTCTATTTTATGTAGTACGGTTGCCATGTAATACTAAATTAAATCTTAGCGCCATCATTTAAAACAGACTCTATGACAAGCTATAATAAATGAATATTATGTACATTCCAGCCGCGTTCGGACCGCCTGCTCCCGTGTTCCGTGTGGGGTCCCTCGTGCGACGGTCTGGACTGCGTGCGCGCGTCGTGCCGGCTGCCCGCTCTGGCCGTGGGCGAGTGGCTCGTGTTCCGAGACATGGGCGCCTACACGCTGCCCATCGCCTCGCCCTTCAACGGATTCCCCGTGCCCACTGTACGCGCGCACGTCTCCCGCCGCCTCTGGACCATGCTGCGACACCTGTGGCCCCTCAGCGCCGTCACTGCAGTCACCGCCGACCTGGACACGCAGGATGTCCTGCAGGATGATACGCAGGACGTCCAGGAGCCACAGGACTTGCAGGATGATAGACACCTCTGCGCTGTGTTCGTTGAGTGCGCGCTCAAGTGAGCCCGCTTTTACGGACGCAATTAATAAGCGATGATTTAAATTTGGAATTAGGAAATTGACCAATCAGAAGATGTCTTTGATCTCATTGGTCAGTTTTCGAGATCCGTGTTTAGATTGTTTATTAATTTCGTCCGTTAGACATTGAGTGTGGACTGTGTGTTAAATTCACTAAGATCAAATTTTAGGGCCACTTTATTAAACCCGGACGAGCGAGGGACTAACTAGCCCAAGCCGTTAGAATTGACTTGGATAATTTTGTACATGATTTTTACTTTTAAATCAGTGGGTTACAATAACAGGATTGTCATGTTAGGCCAAAGTTCACAAAGACTTCCGTGTTTATTAATAAAGTCAATATACCTAGCCATTCAAAATTATCGAGTCGATTCTAAAGCCTTGCGCTGAAGTTAGTCTCTCGCTCATTCGAGATTAATAAGGGTCTTAGAGAAGAGGCGATTGTGCTGCGAAATACTAGCCGCACCATCGCTTTGTCTCTTTCACGCCAGTTGTAAAGGCAGCAGAATCGCAGTCCATGCACTATGTCTTAATAAACTGTGCATTTTCGCAACTATATTGAGTTTTAACGCGCCAAAATTTGTAATCGCTTAGTATGTTTGTTTGGTCCTGTAATCAATTATGTCAAGTAACTTTTGTATGTTTATGTTTTTTCATTGAATAAAAAACTGTATCGGTTAAACATTTAAGTATAAAATCGGTTGTAGGAATGTGTGTCTTAAGAAGATTGCTAACTGCATCTTATTTTGAACTTTAATGCAATATAGATAAAGTTCTTGATGTTTTAAATGCATTCGGAAAGTGCACAGTATAGGCGCATTTATACTTTAATCTCCCTTTTTGTTTTACCTGTTTTTTTTCACGTTAGTTTAAATTCTAAATTTTTTATGTAAGCTTTGTTCAGAAAGCGCGAATTATACAGCACGCGCGAGAAATTAAAATTGCGTTAAACTATTCGCCTCGTCTGAACAAAGCCTTATGAAGTGAAGCGGGGGAATTTCTTTTGTTGAAAATCTTTACAAATATGTGTATTTTTTTATTTGAATAATATCTTATTGTATTTATTGACGATTCACTTTTTTGTTACATTATTTTATTTATTCTAACATTGTATACCGTTGGTATTATGACCTTATTATTTATGTCTTAATGTTTTCATTTATTTCGATTATTTGGCGATTATAGATGTCGCTGCGTACCCATCAATTTAAAATGTATTTTGTCCTCATTATTTATCACTTTGACTTGTTACCAGAAAATTAGGTATTCATTTTATTTTGCGTAAAGTACGCAGCGTTTAATGTTTTGCCCAATAGTGTTACTAACAATTACTAACTACAAATGTACGGCATCCAATAATTTTAATTTTATTACAGTGTAAAATAAAGGTCAATATCACGATAAGCCTGGTTGAAAATATTTTTTCTCATAAGTTTTGGTTTTCATTCGATTATCGTTGTATGCATTAGATGTTTTATCGATATCTAGTATTATATTATCTTCCTAACCCTTTTTGTGTATTTCTTGTATATCGTGATATTGGCCTCGGGGTTCGTCCACATAGTATAGTATTGCAATAACATTCCCGATTGTTTGAGAAGTTTTCACGGATTCGTTTCGATGTTTCAATGTCACTTGGTTTGGTTTGTAGCAGAGCTTTTTCAAATATAATTTGGTGAAAAGTTGTTGTTTTATTTATGAAATTCCATCGTATTCCTCTCAACCCAATACAGTCTTCTAACAAATCCTTATCCTTGTGAATGTATGTAAAGGTGGTATAATGTAACATTTTTGCAGTGAGTATTTGTGATACGCTGTGTGCGTAATCGTTAATACAAATTCAATTTTCGTATTTATTTCCACGTACAGACTGCACAAATGCTCGAGTTATAACATGACACATAACATTAACACCGGTCAGTATACACGATAAGGATTAACACTTCAAATATGGTGCCAAAACAATAAAATAAGTGCAACATATTTCTGTATGGAAACTTTGTACCTAAATTGGCGATATATTGATCATTCCCCCAAATGAGCGAGTGAGCTATCTGTGTGTGCTTTACATAGCTTTTTTACCAGAGGCATAAAAACAAAAATTAAATTGAGGGTATTTCTAAATAGAACGTATTGGGGAATCGGAGACGAAAAGTACCAGGGCGACATGATATATTAGAAGGTGATCACGAAATACTTGATATTTTAATAGATTTGTATTTAAAAATATAAGACGGTATTCTTAAAAAATCATTTCGGTATCAGTGTTTTAGTTCTTGTTATGCTCATGCTTAACATTTGATAAGGAAATCTCTTTCGTTTTATGCATTCCTAGTACCTTTTCCTCACAATAGACGGTTTTCACCTTACCAAGCAACACCAAATCAAATATTACTCGAACATTTTGACCGAAAATTACCAAATTAATGTTAAAAGTACTAGGGCACCAAAGGGTGAAGGAGGTCTTCTTAAATAATTTCTTTCTACCCTCGCGTTACTTGATAAAACTGAGATATGAAAAATGTAAACAAATATCTACCCACATTTCAATATTACCCATTGTGACAGATGACAACAAAAAATATGTAAAAGTATTTATTATGTCATTGTTTTTGTTATTTCTTGTTTCGTATTTTACGTATGGTAGTGTTATAGGTTCTTAACTGGTATGATGGCTGAAAGATTAGGAAGGAAACACAGGAAAAGTTATGAGAAGTCATTAATGTGACAGGACAATTAATAATAATAATAATAATAATAACACCCAACAGTCACATACATAGTCCTGACCCCACACTAAGATCGAGTCTTGTGTCGTGGGTATCAGGAACTACGAGAGACTTCGGTCTCACAAACACCCAGACCCGGAAGAAATATTTGTGGGCCGCACAAACATTTCTCTCGGTGCGGGGATCGAACCCGCGGCCTCTCGTTTCACAGGCGGCGTCTAACCAACTGCGCCACGGAGGCTGTCGAATTTGAAGGTTAGTTCACGAAATAATAACACCAAAGTGTAAAAATGCCAATTTATTTCCTTAAATAAATAACACAGCGTACAGTAACAATATTCTCGATCCATTCAGTTCAACGGCGGTTTATCCGACGTATACTTTGTTAACAGCAGACCTGCGTGTTTGTACGAAGCTCCAATATAGCATGGTAGCCAATTCCTTATAATCTTGTGTTAATGCTGTTTATAAACTTATAAATTCAGCTTCAGAAACTCAGCTGAACATAGATAGGCCTCTTTAAAATTTATCAGTGTTAATACCAAATTGTTTCATATTAGCCTTGCAATGTAACATTAAATAAATGAAGCTCGCTAAACAAAAAGCTAAACAATTAATCACAAGTTTAACATAATAATTATAAAATAAGGTTTATTTACGAAGGAATAAATAATTACAAGATATGCACATATTGTAAAAGCAAGTGTTTAATATTTATTAGTAATATTTTTTCTTGTTAGTGTCTCCCATTTGCTTTCCAAATGGAAATTAGCACATTACAAAATCAGTATCAAATTCAGATATGGAGCATCAAGGTTTATTTTAAATTATCTTAACAGCCACTGACTAATATTTATTGTCACATTTGGGCCAATTTTGACACATTAAAAAACATTTTATGCTGATTTCCGAGGAGTAAGACAACATGGTAAAATATTTCGATCTTATTTTAGCTAATGTTTTCACTCAAACTAAATTAACAAATCATTTGAAAGAGACTAAATTAACATTAATTATTTAAAATAGTTTATAAATTTGTGAATAAGGTCTTAACAATACAACAATATCACATAAACTGCAGAATGTTTTACAATTTCAATTATTGTATTTTAGTATTTCACTACTACCATTGATATGGAATTGGCCCATACAAATTCAAACTGTCTCAGAGTTAAATTGAAATTGTGTTTAAATTGCTTATGTTCTTATTGCCCTTTCCAACATTCAAACAAAAAATCATACACTGTATTAAAAACTGAACATTAAATGTCAACTTTATCTGTAACTACAATTTGTGTGGCAGTGACATTTACAAAAATGACAAGATATCCAACTTGTATTATTTACCCCACTATTCTTGATATATTCATGTGCCAATTGTCCTATTTACCTCTGGCCTTATATACATCAGAACAGGCTGCCTATTAGCATCTTGAGAACCGTATCACTTCACAATCACTTCACTTCACTATAAAGTACAGTCCATTTGTCCCCGGGGGTGGTTTTCAGCAGATTTGCACTCCGTAGGTGTTGAGGTAGAGTTGCAACGCACTGCGGTGTGGCTCGTCGAGCGCGGCCAGCCTGGGAGGGAACACGCCCGGGTTGGCGCGACACGCTTCGCCTAGACGCTCCACTAGGTAGCGCTTCGGGTCTGTGATACCTGAACAAATTCAAGGTTATTAAGAATTTATCGTAAGTTTGGTGGGAGTATAGCAAACACCGTAAATAGTGTTTAACCCTAGATAACTTAACGCATTTATTTATTTAAACTATCTTTCTCACTGCATTTTCTAACAGTTGAACTTAAGGTGATGCAGAGATGACTAAATTTATTCTACGACGGAATTGCCGTATCTTCATTCCTATTTGACGTAGTAATGAATTTGCAATACACATTGCACATTTGAATTATAATATTAGGTATATAAAGATTGAAGGCCGGGGAGTACAAGGAAGTTTCATAATCACATTCGAACAAGTTGCGTAGTCGAAATGAAAATGCATTGCAATATTGTTATAACAAAGACAGTTACTTAAATTATAAAGTAATAGCAAGAAAAAAAGTGTGTGCGAGAGTGTTGTGTGTGAGTGTATTGTATGTGTTTGTGTGCGTGTGCGCATGTTTGTATGTATGTATGTATGTGTGTGTGTACGTGTGTATGTATGTTACAGTATACGTGTACATACTGTCTAGCGGGTCGTCGTTCCGTCCGCGTGCGCAGGTAAGATGCGCGTACTGCGCCTGGTAGCCGGGCGTGTCGTCCACCTCGATGAAGTGGTCGTCAGGGAGAGTCGACTCGTCCGTCGGCAACTCGAACAGGGATATCAATGCCTGCGAACATACGATGAGCGTACACATGTGGCAACTATTTTTTGTGGCGCTTTTTTAGGGTTCGAGGATATAAATCAATGGATATAAAAACTATATCCAATGTATACTAAATTTAATGTTTTTAGTTGATTTTGTCTGATTCACAAGATTTTGTTTTTACTTAATTTTGCCTTATCTAAAAGAGTATTTTATGTTTTAATTTCGTTTGTCCTGATTTTAAGTACTTAAATAAAATGGTCACGCTATTCATAACAATACAATACATAGTAATGTAAACGGTGTGTACCTGCATGAGCGCGGTCCAGTGCGTCTGCAGATATCCCTCGCGGAAGTGTCGCGAGTCGCACAGCAGCTTGACGCAGCCGGCGGCGGCCGCGCGTCGCTCCAGCGCGCCGCCCACGCGCTGCAGCTCCGCGGTCAGCACGCGCTCCGTGTACATCGCGAACATGCTGACAAACATACAGACATTATACTGTGCGTACAGAACAACGAACATGCTACACGCACGCACACGCGCACGCACGCACGTTATACACTATTGATAAATTCATTCTCTATATTTCATATCTCTCTCATATGTGAGAGGGAACCTGGGTAGACACCACCGCAATGTCTATTACCACCAAACAGCAGCGTAAATGCACTGTTGTGTTTCGAATTGAAGGGCATTGTAGCCAGAGTAACTACTGGACATATTGAGACTTTACATCTCATGTCTCAGGATGGCGAGCACAGTGGAATGTCAAGAATTGCTTTGTAATTCAAGGTGTTTGATTTTGCCACTATTCATAAGCGGGCGTATTGCTTACCATCAGGCGAACGGCATGCCCCTCTCGCCATAGATTGCAATAAAAAGTTAGTTAAAGTGAATTTAACATTTCATTAGTTTTATTTAGGGAGGCCTATGTTCAGCAGTGGACTTCATGTGGCTGAGATGATGATGATAACATCCCGAACCTTACGAGCCTTATAGAAAATAAATATATCAATTTGTGACAAGTGACACTAACTTGGCCTGCACAGAGTCGATGATGTCTATGAGCTGGTCGGCTCCGAAGTGCACCGCGTAGAACCCGAGGAAGGCGATGAGACCGCGCACGTACTTCGTGGTCTTCGACGACGACAGCCGCTGGAACAGCAGCGTCATTATCTGCTTCACGTACGGCTGCATTACTGACCTGGGAATGTATATTTTTAGCTGATTGTATTGTATATAGGGTAAATCAAGACTGCTACCGAAAACGAAGCTGGGTTACCGTAATTATAATTACTTATGTAAAATTAAAAAGCAGTAAATGTATGGAAATTATATAATTTCGGAAATTGCTTGGCCTTACTATTTAGAAAATAAATACGAATACCTGTCCATCAGGTTGAAAGCTGGGTTGCCACAGACGATTTATTTGAGAAATTCTAATCGTAATTACATGAATGCATGAAATAAATAATGACTAAATGACAGAACGCATATAGCGTTCTGTACATAAAAATGCATTAGATAATTTTTTTATAAATCTTTCTAAGCTTAGGGAATTAAATATAAAAATAAATAGTAAACCCTGCACACCATAATACCAACCACCAACCTGCACTAGGCCAGCGTGGTGGACTATATGGCCTAACCACTCTCAATCGTACTCTCGATTGTAGAGGAGGCCCGTGCCCAACAGTGGGATGTACAGTCAGCAACATAAGTCGCTACACATTCACGAGATTTGAAATTGTCTTATCATCCAAAATAATAATTATTTTCAATATCGTATTGCACTTCTCGGCATAGATGATTTTATTTGATTATATTTTACGACTACAGAGTAGTACGTACAAATTTTAATTCATAAAAAGGTTATCAAAAAATGTCAAGTGTTTAGCGACCTATGTTGGTGCCTGTACATAGGCTGATACAGATATATAGAGTAGGAAATGACTTACATTCCGAACTTGTACAGCATGGTTTGTATCAAATAGAATCCCTCGTGGTCGTTAGTTTTGGACGCTATCAGCTTCTGGAATACTCCCAGCATTGCGTTCTGGAAATATCAATATGTTAACATTTAAACATTTTTTTAGGGCCGACTGCGGGTTCCGGTATCCCACAGCTAAATATAATTTTGGTTATCAAAGGAATTTATAGCAATATATTGCTAATTAATTAATTCAATTTTCACTAACATAGGAGCGCTACCAACATTAATAATAAGAAAATATATACATTTTTCAAGACGCGAATGTATGACAGCGATCCCTCTATATTATAAATAATCTAAGTTCTAAACTATTTTTTTTCTAATGTCAAAATCTGTCAAATATCTGCCATAGGGAAGCAGAAAAAGGTGGTCCGGCACCACCATTTTTATCTAAGTTTTTGAAGTACCAGCACTACCTCTACATTAAAAATACTCTAAGCTTCATACTAATAAATCTTTAAGGCTAACATACCAGCCTTCCCGAAGATATGATGAGCGCCGACCTGGCAGCAACAAATGCACACAGCAGCCTCACTAGAGGGCGCACGTTGGCAGCTCGCTCCCACAGCGCCGGCGCCACCACGCACGGCAGCAGCGCGCCGTACGCGTCCTCACCACCACCACCACCACCAGCCTCCCCACCGGCGCCACCACCACGCAACTCCAGCAGGAGCGACAGCATTTGGAACACGTACGGCATGAACTCTGGAAACAACGTGGGTAAGTGTGAGAACATTGTTTATAACACCATGTATAACTGTCAGAGCATCATCATTTACAGCACCATGTATAGCTGTAAGAGCATCATATACAACACCATGTATAACTTTAAGAGCATCAGCGTTTACAGCACCATGTATAACTGTAAGAGCATCATATACAACACCATGTATAACTGTAAGAGCATCATATACAACACCATGTATAACTTTAAGAGCATCAGCGTTTACAGCACCATGTATAACTGTAAGAGCATCATATACAACACCATGTATAACTGTAAGAGCATCATTTACAACACCATGTATAGCTTAAAGAGCATCATAGTTTCTAACACCATATATAACTGTAAGATCATCATTTGCAGCACCATGTATAGCTTAAAGAGCGTCATTTACGCACCTGAATTAAAGTCATTTAACCTAAACCTAAACTTAATTAAACATATTGGCCGCACTTTTTTAAAATGTGCCTGCGTCTGAGCGAAGCCGGGCCAGACAGCTAGTACTTAATAAAATAGAGATAACATACCTTGTACATCGTTCTGTAATATTTCTTGGAATATTGGAAACAGCGCATCTTCGAACGCTGTTATCGCGTTTGGATTGGATTTCGTCACCAACCTGTAATAAAATAAATGTACCCTTATTCATAAGGTATTAACGCATTTTTCAAATGCCATGTATAGACATAAAAAATCCCTAATCAGACTTTTAACAGCTCATTAACTTTAAAATTGTTGAGAGCCTTGTAAAGCAATTTTTAAGGAGAGAAATGGTAGATGTCTATCAGCTGGACGTTTGATATTACTGTCAAGTGATAGAATTCATTTTTTTCTATGAAGTGGCAATATTAGTTAAAATATGTAGAAAAAACCATTATTAATAACAGATCTTAATGGACGTTTTAACTCTTATTAACATGATTTTACGCATGCATTTATATTGTTAATTAGAGGTTTCTTAGGAATAAGAGAGGTATAATGCATGGTATTTGAATTTATTAACAAATATCTTTTGTTGCGTAAATGTTACATGCATATAAATAAATAAGTAAGAATGCGCGCGCGTGCGTGCGTGTGTGTACATATTTACGTATGAGTATTTGCGTGCGCACGTGTTTGTGTATGTGTTTGTATGTGTATGCGTTTGTGCGTGTGTGAATGAGAAAACAGAACAAGAAAAACCTTTCCGTGGATTAAAACTTGAGTAAAACAGATACTCACGAGACTGCGAGCGACAGCGTCTCGAAGAGGTAGTGGTTGAAGTGCGGCTTGCATGGGTTCTTGGCGACGACGGCGAGCAGCTGCGCCAGCTTGGGCAGCGCGTCGCCCAGGTACGCCAGCCCTGACTCCTGCAGGCACGCCAGCGTGCGCAGGATAGCTGCCACAATTACATTATATTTATAATATATGCTTTATTGTACATACAAAACACTTAAAAACTAAAGGCATGGTTGCAATAGGCGGCAATTTTTTTTTCTCCGAATTTTTATGACGGAGTCAACTGAGGGCAGTAGGTAACCTACAGAGTGCAGTAAAGAAAGAAAGAAAGAAAACGCATTTATTAGTCACAAATTCGTTTAACATAAATGTATATATCTAACTATCAACAAAAAGAAAATAAAAAGGAGTTTGTACGTCGCATAAATGTGACACGTAGGTGACCACTCAGCTTATTGTTACAACAAGTCATAATAAGGGATAATAACAAAGGAAACAAGTAAAAAACAGTACAATGTACAGTACACTTACCCTTCATAACATACTCGTTGTGATCAGCGGGCGAGGTGTACTCTCCCAGCGCGGCGAACAGCGCGGCGAGGAGAGCGGGCGCGTGCGGCAGTACCGTGCTCTTGTTGATCATTCCGCCCGCGATCAGCTTCTCTGTGGCGCACGCCGCGTACGTGCACACCACGCCGCGACCTTGGATGTGCTGAATCTGTAGGCAAAACCAGCTGTCACTGTGAGCTTTATCCGGCTAAAAGGATCGTTTAGGGGAGACAGGGGATCTAAGCAAACATATAGCAATGGATCTGGTGACAGAAGGAACTGTCGACTTCATCCGGCTCGAAGGATCGTTTAGGGGAGACAGGGGATCTAAGCAAACGGTCAACTTATTGAAATAAATTTTGAATACTGGTTGTATAATTTAAAAGTAATATATATTTAGAAAAGAATTGTTTCCTTCCGGTTGTTGTTTTGTTTTGTTTGTCTTGTCTTGTGTATTCCTTCTCATGTAACGTGTGTTCTCTATTAAAAGTTGGTTTCATAGAAATCTTGTTTTTCACTGGATTTTAAGTGGTTATGGGCCCAGTACGATAACCCATAACCCATGATAAACAAAGAGCAGTAAACAGTAAAGTTATTATAGAATTTCGAGTGTAGAAAGTAATTTACACTACGAATAGAGAAAGGAACATGGAGATCGGAAAAACAATGAGTGTTGAGAAGTTCGATGGATCAAATTTCAAACAGTGGAAATTTCACATTAAATGTGCTCTACGTGCAAAAGGGCTGAACATAAATGCTCCAAGATCCAGTACAAATGCTATGCAGTGGGACAAGGATGACGGAATGGCTATGTTCCTGATGACATCGGCAATGGAGCTGAAAGAAATTGCATTAATTGAAAATTGTGAAACGGCGCTTGAAATTATGACGAGACTGGAATCGATTTATGAACAAAAGTCAGAATTGACAAAAATGATTACACATGAACGATTCTATCAATATAAAATGTCAGCCGGTGACAGCGTAGCGCAACACATTGCGAAAGTTGAAAGTTTGGCCAAGCAGTTAAAAGAATGTGGAGAAGAAATTAGCGAGACAGCGATTATGACGAAAATATTGAGCACCCTGCCTTCTAAGTATAGATCTCTTCGCCAGGCCTGGATGTCACTAGACTCTAAAAATCAAACTATCGTCAACTTGACAGCTCGTTTGTTGGATGAAGAAGCCAGTTTTAATGCGGAGGATAGTGAAACAGCTTTGCTGGTAGCAAAGCCGAGTACAAGTAAGAAATATTCCGCATCTGTGAGAGAAAAGTATCCAAGTAATAAACATCGGTTTGTTTGTTATAATTGTGGAAAACGGGGACATTATGCCAAAGATTGTCGAGCACCAAAACAGAAGCAAAGACAAGGTGATAACAATAACATGTTGGCTTTCAATATTACTAGCTTGACTGGAAATGAAAATGAGGAGAGCAATAAATGGATATTAGATAGCGGTGCCTCAGCGCATATGTCTTACAAAGAGGAGAATTTTGAAGTATTACATAAATACACAGGTGCACCATTAAAATTGGGAAATCAGGAGCTAATTGAAGTTGCTGGATATGGAAATGTTTTGATTAGCAAGCGTGTTAATGAACAGTGGGAGAAATCCATCTTAAAGAATGTTCTTTACGTACCCAAGTTGCGAAGAAACTTGTTCTCTGAAGGTGTAGTTACGAGACAAGGGTATAAAATTATTAAGACTGGTAGTGAAGCATTGATTTATAGAGACAATAAGGTTGTGATGTGTGCGTCTCTTCAAAGTAATAATTTGTATGAATTGAATGTAAAAACTTATGTGAATCCGGTATGTAATGTAGTTCATAGTGTAGACTTAAAAACATGGCATGAGCGATTAGGTCATTTAAATGTAGACGAGATTAAAAAGATGTGTCATAATAATGTCATTAAAGGATTGAAAATAACTGATAATGATAATTTTTTTTGCAGTGGTTGTGCTTATGGTAAGCATGCACGACAACCATTCAAGAAGTCAAATAGAAAGTCAGTAAATCCAGGTGATATTGTATATAGTGATGTTTGTGGACCTTTTAACGTGTCATCAGTACAAGGTATGAGATACTTTGTTCTTTTTAAAGATGCTGCCACAAGTTATCGACATGTCTATTTCTTAAAGAACAAAAGTGATGTACTAGAATATTTCAGAAAGTATAATGCAATAATTAAGAACATTTTTCTACACAGTGTACATGTCTTGCATACTGACAATGGAGGAGAATATATTAGTAAAGATTTTAAAGAATATCTTGATAGTGAAGGTATAACTCATGAACTTACGGCTCCTTACACTCCACAACAAAATGGCAGAGCAGAACGCGAAATAAGGACGATTGTAGAAAGTGCTAGATCCATGCTATATGCCCGTTCAGTGCCACTCTTTTTATGGGCTGAAGCAGTTAGTTGTGCTGTTTATTTATTAAATCGTACTTCTTCTAGTCAAACACCAAACATTACACCATTGGAGCTATGGAGTGGTGTCAAACCCGCTTTAGACCACATAAGAATTTTTGGATGTGAGGGTTATGTGTATGTACCAAATCAGTTAAGGAAGAAGTTGGAAAGAAAAAGCCGTAAGATGATATTAGTAGGGTATGATAATACTAACTATAGAATGTATGATCCAGAGAGAAAAACCATAACAGTGTCAAGAGATGTTATTTTCAACGAGGAGAAGACTCCTGAATTTAAAAGAAATTTGGCTCAATTGTTTATTGATTATGAAGACACTCAAGATGAAAGAAATATTGGTTCAGATATCATAGATAATGTAGATAATGTTGAGTCCAGTGAAGACAGTTATAATAGTATTGATAACACTGACATTGTCACTGATAGAAATGATGAGATGTTTGAGCCTTCCCAAGAAATTGGAATGAATGACATACCACGGTCAAATATGACTTTAAGACCAAGAAAAAATCGATATTTTGAAGCTAACTTGGTGGAATTAGATATTCCTGTAACTTATCAAGATGCTATCAATAGCAAGAACTCCAAATTGTGGCTGGAGGCCATACAGGATGAATTGGAAGCTCATCGAAGAAATAATACTTGGAGTTTTGTCAAAAATGAAAATCAAAGGACTATAACTTCAAAATGGTTTTTTAATATTAAACGAGATTCTCAAGGTGACATTGAGAAGTATAAAGCGAGACTTTGTGCACGTGGTTTTACACAAATTAAAGGATTAGATTATGATGAGATTTTTTCGCCTACTACAAGATATGAGTCGATAAGAATGTTATTGTCTCTTGCTGCTGAGTTCAATTGGAATATTAGACAAATTGATGTCAAAACAGCATTTCTATATGGCAAATTAGAAGAAGATATATACATGGAGGGTTCCTGATGGAATAAAAGCGCCTGCAAATACAATATGCAAGCTGAATAAATCACTCTATGGTTTGAAACAGGCTTCTCGTTGCTGGAACAGTATGTTTTCAAGTTTTTTGTTAGAATTTGGTTTTATTCAATCACAAGTAGACAGTTGTGTATTTGTAGGTAAATTTCATGATGTTAAGGCTTGGTTGATTTTGTATGTAGATGATGCTTTGATTATGTCTCATTCTACTGTAGTATTAGATGAGATTATAACTTATTTAAAACAACATTTTGAAATTAAAGAATTAGATTTGACTCGCTTTGTAGGCATAGATATTTTAAAAACTAAAGATGCCATATGTATTAGTCAAAAACAATATATTAATCAGTTAATCAATAGGTATAATATGAATACAGCTTATCCTTGTAATACACCTATTGATGTAAATGTTCAAATAAGTAATGATGATGATGATGTGCAAATTAATTTTCCCTACAGAGAGGCAATAGGATCTTTGTTGTTTTTAGCAATGGCAACTAGGCCAGATATTTCATTTGCTGTCAACTTGTTAAGTCGGTATGTTAATAAACCAGGGCATTGCCATTTAACTCAACTTAAAAGAATATTAAGATATTTAATGGGAACGAAAGATTTGTGCATAAGATATACATCATGTAAAGAGAATTTAATTGGTTATTCAGACTCAGATTTTGGTGGCGATTTGGACACAAGAAAGTCAACTTCTGGCTATATTTTTATGTTAAATGGTGGACCTATATCATGGGCTAGTCAAAAACAATCTTGTGTTGCGTTATCAACAACTGAGGCTGAATTTATAGCTGGATGTGAAGCTGCTAAGAATCTTTTATGGTTGAGACAGTTTTTTAAAGAAGTTGAAATTGATGTCAGTAAAATGGGCACAGTATTATGTATAGACAACCAAAGTGCCATAAAACTGATCAATAATCCAGTGTACCATAAAAAAACAAAACACATTGATATAAAATATAATTTTATTAGGGAACAAGTAAAGAAAAAAATGATTGAAATAAAATATGTGAAAAGTAGCGATCAACTTGCTGATATTTTTACTAAAGCTTTACCTGCGGTTAAATACAAATGTATAAGAGATGTAATATTGTATAATTAGAATATTTGCTTAAGATGATTAGTTTATTAAATATTGTATGGTTATGGCGCAGGAAGTTTTAGTAAGGTGTGTGTTGATTATAAAATTTAGTGGGAGTATTGAAATAAATTTTGAATACTGGTTGTATAATTTAAAAGTAATATATATTTAGAAAAGAATTGTTTCCTTCCGGTTGTTGTTTTGTTTTGTTTGTCTTGTCTTGTGTATTCCTTCTCATGTAACGTGTGTTCTCTATTAAAAGTTGGTTTCATAGAAATCTTGTTTTTCACTGGATTTTAAGTCAACTTAGGTACGTAACATCGCATTGTATATTTCTTATGGCAAACAGCAGTGTAAACGGACTGTTGTATTGCGATGAAGGACATAGAAGCCAAATCATCCGGCTCGAAGGATCATTTAGAGGAAACAGGGGACCAAAGCAAACTGATAGCAACTTGGTACCACCGCATTGTCTATTTCTTTCGCCAAACAGCAGTATAAATGCACTGTTATTTCGGTTTGAAGGACATAGTAGCCAGAGTGACTACTAGACATATTGAGATATAGTATCTTAGTTCTCAAAATGGCGAGCGCAGTGAAATGCTCTTCATATTCATATAGGTTTGTTCTTTGTAGTGTACTTACGATGAGGGGGAAGGCGGTGATCAGCAGATCCTTGGGCAGGATCGATCTGAACGTCATGAAGAATTTGATGGCGTCCGCTTTAAGAACTGGTAGCTCGTTAACTGCAACAATAAATTATGAGCTTAATAAACATAGAATTAGAGTCCATTATTGAATTGTTAAAAAAAGTTACCTCAATAAGGTGTAAGTCGAGAAAATATTATGGTACGATTTTTAAAAAGTAAGATTCTATTCTTGTTGTTAATTTTATAGTGGGTTGATAATTTTTCTTTTCTTAACTTTCGTTAGTATGTTTAATTTTTTAAATTACGTTTGTTATTTATTTGTATAACTCGGTCAAAATATCTGTGCACCCGGCGTTGATGACGTCATGTCGGCGCGTACGGAGTGTAAAATAACCATCCAAATACCAATCCATTACTTTTTTTGTGTAATGATTGAATCATAGACGTAGTTATACTAAATCTATGGATTGAATTAATGTTTGTGTTAAATGTTACGTAATTCAATGATAGAAAAAAAGTTAAAAATTTATTTTAAATCTTATTTAGTTTATGAACTGTACATCATGATTCCAGAAAATATTAATTTATAACATCAATATGTTTAAAAATTAAAACTTTATTGAGACGCATATCGGCAACGAAAGTGCTAACCGTACTGTCGTGTTCGGACGAGCGCGGGAAGGAGAAAGGACAGCGGGAGGGGCATCGCATTCCTGCGAGGTGCAGAGATATTGTGACCGAGTAATAAAAATTAAATGTGTATGTACTAAAAACGGTGAAGGAAAACATCGTGAGGAAACCTGCATACCATAGCGATTTATAAGAATTTCTATGGTATGTAAGTCCGCCAACCCGCACTAGGCCAGCGTGGTGGACTATATGGCCTAACCACTCTCAATCGTATTCTCGATTGTAGAGTAGGCCCGTGCCCTGCAGTGGGACGTATATGGGCTGATACAGATACAGATACAAATGTGTATGTTAGCTAGATATTGGTGGACTACTGCAGGTATTTGATCACATGTTTGTAATCAGCAGCATGGATTAACAAGCTTCGGTTATACAAGATATATACATATTGTATATTCACTATAGTAATAACACAATGTATAGTTTATAATAGGCTATTGGACTACCAAATCAAAATAAATTTAAAATATAGTCAGGTGTGAGCAAGGGTGGATCCAGCTTATTAGCAAAGACCCCCCCTTTGTCAGATATAGTTATTGTCAGAGCACTGGCTTCGATTTCAATACTCGAATTCGTAATAATGATATTTTAAAGTTTATTACCACCGTGATTTGTGACACACACTTTACTTTATTAATCGATTTATAAAGAATTAATTGTGTGTATAATTTTTAAAATTTATGGACTATATGGCCTAACCACTTTCAATCGTAGTGTCGATTGTAGAGTAGGCCCGTGCCCTGCAGTGGGACCTATATGGGCTGATACAGACACAAATAAATTTTATCGACAAGATAATATATTTTTTTCAATCTAGAGCCATCACCGGGTCATGACCCCCATAAGTCCCTGGATCCGCCCTTGGGCCCTACTATATTCATCCGAAACGAAGTTCGAAACTTCGGATGATCGAAGTTTATATACGATACGAATGTACCTACATATACTTATGGTCGTTATTGACTTATGGTCGTAACCGTAGATTTATAGTTACAATCTACGTTATACAAATTCGAACTTTTACAGAGTAGATACATTCGTATCGTATAAAACACTTCGATCGTCCGAAGTTTCGAACTTCGTTTCGGATGAATATAGTAGGGCCCCCTTGTTTTTTTTTTATAATGGCCTGGCATAGTGGCGGCATTGCACCTGATGGTAAGTGCCAATGCCACCCAGGCAGAGTATCCATTGGCATTATCCTTATGTGTACATACAGTCCCGCTGCAGCTCGGGCAGCGCGTGTGTGGCGGCGAAGGCGGCCACGTCGACAAGCGGCGAGGCGCGCGTCACTCCCGCCGCGTTCGTGCCGCCGCGCGCCGCCAGTGACGTCACCAGGTACATCGCAGCGTCCTTGCCGCGCCAAGCTGCGGCGCCTTCCGAGATGAACTTGGATAACATCATCTGGAATAATAAGAATAAGAATGAGAACAAGAACAAAAATAAGAACAAGAACAAGAACAAGAACGAGATCGAAAATGACAACGAGAACGAGAACGAAATCGAGAATGAGAACGAGATCGAAATCGAGAATGAGAATGAGAACGAGAACGAGAACGAGAACGAGATCGAAATCGAGAATGAGAATGAGAACGAGAACGAGATCGAAATCGAGAATGAGAATGAGAACGAGATCGAGTATGAGAATGAGAATGAAAATAAAAATAAGAATGAGAATAAGAATAAATTGGTTAATCTCAATGGGTACAGCCTTCGTAGCGCAGGCGGTTAGATGCCGCCCGTGAAACGAGAGGTCGCGGGTTCGATCCCCGCACCGAGAAAAATGTTTGTGCGGCCCACAAACATTTCTTCCGGATCTGAGTGTTTGTGAGACCGAAAAGTTTCTTGTAGTTCCTGATACCCATGATACAAGATTTAATTGATCTTTATTTGGGGGTGAGGATTACGCGTGTGACCCAAATATGGTCATAGGAAAAAAATACCAAAAAAAAAGTCGCTATTTTTTTGCACCTTTTTCTGTTGCATTGTGTCTGAAGTCGCTTAAACTACCACCCGGCTTCGTTTTCGGTAGCAGTCTTGATATACCCTGTATATGTTTGTATGTATACATGCACGCACGCACGCACGACGCGTAGTTACCTGCACGTACTGTCCGAAGATGTGCATCATCTTGTCCTCGTAGTGCGCGGCGAGCGACTTGACGAGGTCGCAGGCGGCGCGCCGGCGCGTGTCCACGTCCGAGCCCTCGATGTCGCGACGCACGTACTCCTCGGGGTTGTCCGTAAACAGCTCCATGTCAGACTCTGCACAAACACAACGGATTGTTATTCATCATCATCGTCATCATAAACATCATCATCACTGCCATCATCCTCATCATCGTCATCATCATCACCGCTATCATCGTCATCATAATCATCATCGTCATTACCATCATCATCATCATCGTCATCATCGCCATAATCATCATCGTCATCATCTCAGCCACAGGAAGTCCATAGAACATAGGCCTCCCCCAAGGATCTCCACAACAACCTGTTGGAAGCAGCCCGCATCCAGACATATTATTATTGTTTTTTCTTAAACTCTCAGAATTTTTCTGATGTAATAATGGCTAACAAGCCTAGGCCAGGTAACCGATATGAATTCTTAATTTACATTGAGGGTCGTCACTGCATGAACTTTCGTACAACTCAACAAGTATTTAATAAGGCTGCTTTTAGTATTGAGATATAGCTCCAATAATAATTCCACTTCTAAACAAAATGATGCAATTAATTTTAGATGTATATAATAGCAATTTGTTATTTCACCTCTAAACTCCATGTTGGGTATGACGACCTTCTCGCATATACTACTGAGCGTGGCGGGGTCCTCGAACAGACTCTTGTAAGAATTCTTCTCGGCCACCTTGGCCAGAAATGTCAACGCGTTGGACACCAGCTGGGAACAAACAGAATATTACAATAGAAATACGCTGAGTATGCTTTGGTGGTAGGTCTCTCATATGTGAGGCTGTCTGGGTAGATAACACCGCTATGTCTGATTCTCTCACCAAAAAGCAGTGCAAATGCATCGTTGTGTTTCAGATTGAAGAGCATTGTAGCCAGAGTAGCTCATATACATATTGAGGCTTAACATCTTATTTCTCAGGATTGCGAGTGTAATGGAATGTGAAGCGTTGCTTTGTAATTCAAAGTGTTGTTTATTTTGCTACTGCTCATGAGCAGTCGTTTCGCTTACCATCAGGCGTACGGCATGCTCGTCTGTGTCGTCATGCCATTCAGTGCAATAACTTTTTTAAATTAGAATCGAGTAATTCTTTAAGTATTGTATAGTTCTATTATAGTGAAAAAAATACTTTAATATTTTTAATATACTAAAGTTATCTTACCGCGTCGTATTTAGGCTGTGGTCCGGTCCCCAGCAGTATCTTCCATACAGCCGTGACAAAATTAGGCGCGTATGGTCCAAATTCCTCTTCATACTTGAGTGCGTAGAGCGACGCGCACTCACATATCTCTGTACGTAGACGCTCCAATATACCGGGGTTGTCTTCGTCTCCCTGCAATAAATAAATAATATAATACAATAGCTCGATGGGTATCAATATATGTCTTTTATGCCCGAATACTGGAACGCCATTCAAATAATAAATTGCTCTTAACAGCGCACGGCCCACTTAGTCAATACATTTAATCGGGATTAACGTAGTTAACCGCCATTTATATTTCAGTTGCATTCCAGAATTCGGGCGTTAAAGCCACATTTAAAACTTCGGAATTTATGTCATTACCCTGGGGCTAAGTTTGAATATTCTTTGGTAAAAAATTTAATCCACTGCCATGCTGCGCCAACCTTTACTTACAAGCTAGTATAGGTCAGTCATATAACTAGTTGAACGTCCATTGACTACTGGGCCTCATAAGTATTTTTTTTTTAAATATACCCTTATTTCAATAACAATAAGGCTGTCATATTAACAGTTAAAATATACCATATCCAACTGACATAAAGTTGTCAAGCCTCTAAAGAGATTGGGACGTTAGGGTACAATAGCAGTTTAAATGCACTGTTGTGTTTCGGATTGAAGGACATTGTAGCCAGAGTAGCTACTGGACATATAAGACTTTCCATTTTATGTCTCAGGACGGCGAGCGCAGTGGAATGGCAATTGGTTTTACTACTGTTCATGAGCGGTCGTATCGCTTACCATCAGGCGAACGACATGTTCGTCTCACTATTCATTGCAATAAAAAAAATAAAAATATATATCATAGTAAAATAAAGAAATATCTCACATCATCAAGTCCAATGATATCAACCTCCAGTAGATTGAGCAAGTTGGGCATCCATATGGGCATGTTGTCCTCAAAGAACTCGGGCAAGTCCTGATAGTTGAGCGAGTAGAACACCTTGCATATCAGGATGAGGGAGCCGTATATCACTCGCAGCGCTTGTATGTCCTCCCTGTGTTTGTTAGACAGGTCTAGTGTTGCCTGTAAACAAAATATTAATAAATACATAAATACAGCACATCCCAATACCCTGGCAGTTCAACTTCTGAATCCATCTCCTCTCCAAAGGTTAAAAGGGAAAGTTGTATGGTGACAAGACAGGTGACGCGCTGGCCTCATCGTCTTTATGTCCGATGCTCATCAAATCATCAGCTTATAGTCGAGGGAATGATTGCCGATTATAAGCAAAAAAAAAAGAAAAAACAAAACATACAACGTTCCTGGACCCCGCATTAAGATAGAATCTTGTGTCGTGGTTATCAGAAACTATGAGACGTTCCAGTCTCAACACTCCGACGCGAAAAATTACTTTTGTATCACATAATATTTGTCTCGGTAGTAGCGTTACAATGCAGAGTTCAATTAGGCTTATTGAAGGTTGCAGACATATGTCATAGAAAATTTTCAAATTTTGGTCAGGGATGCTCCTATCTAGTGGTTATGGCCTGCCCTAGTATAGGTGCTACGAGTACGCGACCTCGGCCCCCGAGCTACTGCAGTCACCTTAACTTCCCGTCCGTGACTGCAGTATCCACTCCCTCAGGCCATACTCTCCTTTCCTATAACATCCTTTACCCACAAATCCTATTTCCTTTCCCCGGTTAATGGCGGGCAGCAGCGTCATTAACGCCAGTCCCCTACTGCGCTCGCCAACCCGCCTGCCAAGCGTGGCGAGTATTGGCAAATACCCCCTTAATGGCGACACTTATAGAGACCAGGCCCCCAGTCCCCGGCAGCCCCACTATTCCTGGCTATGGTAGCAGTCATGGTTACGGTGGGGCAGGGGGTGCTAAGAATCCCCGGGTTGGCCCCGGCTACCACCCCCGACGACGACTGGCCCTGGTAACACACAACATTCGCACATTGAGGACAGACGAGAAGATTGTCGAACTGGAAGAAGAATTGAGCAGGTTACACTGGGACATTCTGGGGTTATCGGAAGTCCGAAGAATCGGGGAGGATACGATAACCCTGAAGTCTGGTAACCTGCTCTTCTACCGGGGGGACGACCAACAGTCCCGAGGAGGTGTCGGATTTCTCGTCCACAAGTCTCTCATCAACAACATCGTATCCATCGAAAGTGTGTCGAGCAGGGTAGTATACCTTATACTCAGAATATCTAAAAGATATTCGTTGAAGGTCATACAGGTATACGCGCCGACCTCGACACACCCAGATGAAGAAGTAGAGGAGATGTATGAGGACATAAGTCGGGCCATACATACTTCCAAAACCTACTTCAATGTTGTTATGGGGGACTTCAACGCAAAGTTGGGCAAGAGAAGCGATGCAGAGTTGAAAGTGGGGCAATTTGGACATGGGCAACGGAACCTCAGGGGTCAGAGGCTGGCCGACTTTCTGGAGAAAGAGGGACTCTTTGCGATGAACTCTTTCTTCCAGAAGCCGCCTCACAGGAAATGGACCTGGCTGAGTCCTGACGGTTCTACGAGAAACGAGATAGATTTCATCTTGACGACGAATAGACGGATATTCAGAGATGTCTCTGTGATCAACAGGGTGAAAACCGGCAGTGATCACCGAATGGTTAGGGGCACCCTGAATATCAATGTCCAATCGGAAAGGCGTCGCTTGATGAAATCTACGCTCCGACCTACTCGCGCCCATATCCAAAACCCCGAGAGCTTTCAACTCGAGCTGACAAATCGCTTTGATTGTCTAGTAGAAAACCTTGCAGTGGACGAGCTAAACAGCGGTTTGGTAGAAGCTGTCCATACGGTGGGATCTAAGTATTTTAGACCTCGCCGTAGAGATAGACCACAAAAACTCTCGATCCACACTCTTGACCTCATGGCCGAACGTCGATCTTTAGCGCTGCAGTCTTCCGTTGACGCCGAAGCATATCGGCGGCTCAATAGACAGATCTGGAAGTCCTTGCGACACGATGTCCGTGCTCATAATACTGTGAGCATTAAGGAGACAATCGAGCGGAACGGAGGCTCCAAAGTGTTTGCAAGAGACTTGTCTATTGGGCAAAGCCAGTTGTCTAGGCTGAAGACGGAAGACGGCCGCGTAGTATCGACGAGGGCAGAGGTATTAAGGGAGATCGAGAGGTTCTACGGACAGCTTTACACCTCGGTTGCCAAACCTGCTGTTAGCTCGGCCGAAGACCCGAGAGCCGAGTTGATCCGACACTTTAGCGATGATATCCCGGACATCAGCCTGTGTGAGATTGAGATGGCCCTGAAGCAACTTAAAAACAACAAGGCGCCGGGCGAGGACGGAATAACTTCAGAGCTTCTGAAAGCGGGCGGAACGCCGATACTGAAAGTCCTTCAGAGGCTCTTCAATTCCGTTCTCCTCGAGGGCTCAACGCCAGAGGCATGGAGCAGGAGCGTGGTGGTACTGTTCTTCAAAAAAGGTGATAACACTTTGCTGAAGAATTACAGGCCCATCTCGCTCCTGAGCCATGTCTATAAGTTGTTTTCGAGGGTCATCACAAATCGTCTCGAACGCAGGTTTGATGACTTCCAGCCTCCCGAACAAGCCGGTTTCCGAAAAGGCTTTAGTACCATAGACCATATCCATACGCTTCGGCAAGTTATACAAAAAACCGAGGAATATAACTTGCCGCTTTGTTTAGCGTTTGTGGACTATGAGAAAGCCTTTGATTCGATCGAGACTTGGGCTGTGCTACAGTCTCTCCAGCGGTGCCATATCGACTATCGGTACATCGAAGTGTTGAAGTGTATATACAACAACGCCACCATGTCGGTCCGAGTACAAGATCAGAGTACGAAGGCTATTCCACTACAGAGGGGCGTGAGACAGGGAGATGTCATATCTCCGAAACTGTTCACTGCCGCGCTGGAAAATGCCTTCAAGCTCTTGCAGTGGAAAGGATTCGGCATCAACATCAACGGCGAGTATATCACTCACCTTCGGTTTGCCGACGATATTGTAGTCTTGGCAGAATCGCTGGAAGACCTTAGCACTATGCTCGAAGACCTCAATCGAGTCTCCCAACAGGTGGGTCTTAAAATGAACATGGACAAAACGAAGATCATGTCGAATGTCCATGTTGTGCCCACCCCCATCGGTGTTGGTGGCTCGACTCTTGAAGTTGTTGACGAATATGTCTATTTAGGACAAGTGGTCCGGTTAGGCAGGTCCAACTTCGAGAGAGAGGTCAATCGTCGAATCCAACTCGGTTGGGCAGCGTTCGGGAAACTACGCGACGTCTTCTCGTCCAAAATACCTCAGTGCCTTAAATCGAAAGTCTTCGATAGTTGTGTGTTGCCAGTGATGACTTACGGCACCGAGACGTGGCCTCTCACTATGGGCCTTATTAGGAAGCTCAAAGTCACTCAACGAGCTATGGAGAGGGCTATGCTCGGGGTTTCCCTACGAGATCGAATCAGAAATGAGGAGATCCGTAGGAGAACTAAAATAACCGACATAGCCCACCGGATTAGCAAGTTGAAGTGGCAATGGGCCGGGCACATAGCGCGGAGATCTGATGACCGATGGGGTCGGAAAGTACTCGAATGGAGGCCGCGTACCGGAAAGCGCAGCGTAGGACGTCCACCAACAAGATGGTCCGACGACCTGGTAAAGGTCGCGGGACGTCGCTGGACACAGGCTGCCTCCAACAGGTCTCTGTGGAAATCATTGGGGGAGGCCTATGTTCAGCAGTGGACTTCCTTTGGCTGATGGATGGATGGATGGACTATGTTTTCTTTCTAGTGATTAACTGCCAGTGTC
Source organism: Hyles euphorbiae (assembly GCA_023078785.2). NCBI lineage: Eukaryota > Metazoa > Arthropoda > Insecta > Lepidoptera > Sphingidae > Hyles > Hyles euphorbiae. The sequence continues at coordinate 8,065,034 of CM041048.1, forward strand.
CAGTTCCAACACTTTTGAGAATAATATCGGTAATGTATATGTTTAATGGATATGTATATTATATACTAAATATACCTCATGCACCTGAACTACCCCAACTTTCATTCTTGCTCATATATCCATTCCATGGTCTGGCAGAAATTGCTTTGAGCATAAAGATTGCTACTTTTACTTTCTTTTTCTTCTGTTATATTCTCTACTTATAATTTAATTTGGGTACAATAAAGTGTTAAGTACAGTAATATTGATTAAAACAAAGCAGCTCTCACCACAAATAAGTCCGTCAGTGGTTTGGCAAATTTCTCCAGTACGTATTTGATTTCTTCCCATAGTTTCTGTGATTTAAACTCATATCTGTACTTTTTGAAGAGTGAATGTGCTGTGCGCAGAACACCATTGATCACATAGAAGTCACCTGGAAAGAATATATTTTATTTATAAACTGTATGATGAATATGAACTATACTCCATCGGTTTAGGTACTTAACTAAATGTAAACAATCCAGAACACGTGACGCATGATTGTTCAACATTTTATTGCAATGTCCAATTTACGTTTATTTTTTTAATCAACCAAGTAACAAGTAGTAACAACAAATAACAGCAACTTATAACAAATAATAACTAAAACAGAGTAAAGAACAACGATGAACACTTCTAAACACTTCACCACTTCACGAAAACAGTAAGTACATTAACACAATGAATAAAAATTGGCTGCCATAGTTAACATAATATGATGATGCTTAGTTATCCGACCTAACGCATTATCTTTCATTTAAATAGTCGCATTACGGTAAAGTCGTACTTCTAGATTTTGTAGCATATTTCTTGTAACTTTTATAAAAATGTTTTGGATGCCTGACCGTTTGGGTTTTTTTTATAGACAGATTGCATTATGTAAAATTAGATAATTTAATAGTGATCTTAAATAATTTAATTGTTTCCAAGCTCACACATTCATAATTAAAATCGTTATAATAAATTTGAACATGCAAAGTAGTTTTATATTTATGTAAACATTTTTTTGTCTTCAATTATTCAGAAATGAGAAATGGCAATGTTAAATAACCTTTTTTATGGTTTGTTTACACTTAGTTAAGTACCTAAACCGATGGAGTATAGAATAGATAAGTAGAAAAAATCTTTGGAAGCTACAGCAATGCAAAAGTTCTTTTTTATATATGTAGACGCTGAATTGGCACAAATCTATATACTTGTAACATGTTACATTACTTTCATATAAATAAACAAATTTAAAAACACTTACGCCCAAATACTGGAATGCAACTTAAATATAAATGGCGCTTAACTCCGTTAATCCCGATTAAATGTACTGGTTAAGTGGGCCGTGTGCTGTTAAGAGCAACTTATTATTTGAATGGCGTTCCAATATTCGGGCGTTACACATATGGTGTATGTATGTTGCAAAAACCAAATCCGCGAGTTTGAGCCGTACATTCAAATACCTAAATACAAGACATGTGTAAAAAGTTAACACTAACCGGTAGAGAATTTTTCCACCATCTCCGGGATGAGACTGGGCCACTTCTCGGGGAAGTCATACTTGCCGATTATGGAGACAGCATCGCTAAACTGTTTCTGTATTGCCTCCGGAGATTTGAGCATAAGGTTCACTATAAGAGTCTTGACCGTGGCGCGGTCTGACGCGTGGATTCTGTCTATTCCATCTTCTTCCTGAAATTATTTTACCCAACAATCATTATGCAAATATATCAATAATAACAAAAGACTCCAAATCAAAGAGACAGATTGAGGGTCGGCCCGGTGGGATAGCCATGTGAGACAAATTCATACTTATAGCTTTATTGATCATCAAATTACAAACTTTTTGAATATAACTATCAAAAGTTTGTCTTCTTCATCAAACTGAACTTGAAAAGTGGGTTTATTAACTGTCTATGAATGAGATAATTTCTTTTTAGATGTTAAACAGACATAAAAATAAAGCTTTTAGTAGACTGCAGTACTATTATTATTTATTTTATTAAGCTTCATATACAAATGTATACAAGGCGGACTTAATGCCTGTGGCATTTTCTCCTAGTTGATCTTTAGGTGATGCAGAGACGAGCAGAAGTAGGTGTATGAATACTTAATTAAGAGATAAGAGAAAAGAAAAAAAAAATAACATAATTATACAAATAATTACAAATGTTATTATATATTGTGTTGTAAAAGGTAGGAAAATTAAAGGATCCATTTTGATAATCAGCCGAAGGTTAAAACATGCCAATTACTATTACTAACCACGACAGCAAAAGTCAGTCATCAATTTTTATAAAATTACTAATTTGGAATGTATCATAAATCTATTTTAATTACAAGTGCTATTCCTAATATGGTTTTTTTTTCAGATAAATACAAACAATTTTTAGAGATATGCCTGAAGTGGTGAGATGCTAGAAGTGTTAAAACTGTTAATAAGGTCAACCGATTTTGTCTGTTTTAAGTCACATATTTGATTTCATTAAGACATGTTTAAATAAAGAGTTTATGGTATGTTCTATTGCATATTCAACATAATTTTTTTTACTTGGTCAATATTATACCTTTAAATTCTATACTGCCCTCTGTTCTTATCCTTTTCTTTTATCCATCCAAAGGTTGTCTGTAAGAAATCGCCTAGGGGGATAAGACCGCCAACTGTACTCTTTAATTTTATTTGTTAAATATTGTTATATTTTGTTCTTTTGTGTGCAGTAAAGAATAAATAAATATTATAACATATTGTTAACTGACTAAACATAGAGCAGGTTTACAAAAGCATAGGTCAAGTGTTTTATTAAGATACCACAAACTTACCACAGGCCAATTTCTTTTAATATAATTTTTGAAGGCAATGGCCGCTGCAACTCTAATGGTTATGTCAGCTACCTCCTTGTCGATCAGGTGGAGTAACAGTATTGCATAGTTCTGGTTCACTTCTACGCTTTCCAGAAACTTTTCCGCTGAAAATGGAAATTGAACTTTAGTTACTAGTATAATGGTGGATATTAAATATTTTTTTTTCATTCATATTTAATTGTTATGTTTGGTTTAATGATATACATTTTTCCAATTGTAAGAATGTACTTGACAGAAATGAAAGCTTTCTTTTTCTCTACAATGTGAAATACAGTTTATTTCACATTGTATATTATTGTATATTAATAATACATATAACTTGGTAAACAAAAAACTTCACTAATGTGCCTAGATACACTACACACAATTCGTCTATCGTACGTCATAACCATAGCCTATGTTTGAAGAAAATGGTAAGTATAATACAAAATAGTATCGTACAACACATATAATAGCACATTAGGTTGGTACAAGAGGTGGCAAAGATTATAGATCTCTACTTTGTTTGGTCAAAAAGATATTCATGAACTGAATCTCTGTATGAGAAATCTTTTTCTCTATTACAATAGGAAAAAAATATTAACCATTTACAAACTAATTACAAGTGAAATAATAGACATACTAGGCGTGAAGTATTCGAAACATATTATTATTTATACTATTCCTTTAACATGGGCCGCAATAACCAAAATAATAGTTTACAAATTCAGTTACAAAGTATACATACATTTTGAGTATTCTTTTCAGTCCTATTATAATGTTGCACTTATAGAAATGGGAATTTTTAATGCAAAATAGAGCAACATGCCGTATTTTACCAAATAAACGTAGTTCAATCATTAAACAAACTTTGGAGTTTAAGGTTAGGATTTTTATATTGTAAGAATTATTAATCATACTATAGGCATGTAAAGTACAGTTTCTGTGTAAATTTATATTGTAACAAAAGTTAATTAAAAACTATTTGATCGTTTTAAAATGTATATTTATCTTGGTACAAAGAAACAACTCACCGGGTCTCCTAACATTGGGATCAGGGGACAGCGTTTGTTGTAAATAATTCGCTAAAGTGGCTAAATTCTCTTCAGTAACATCCATGTCGACTTTAAAATTAAATATGAGAATCCAATAGTATTGATAGATAGTAATTTGTTGTAATTATAATAAAAAAAAAAATTCAACAACCACCGTCTGCTAAACGTTCTTGACTTTTCAAAAATTTGACAGATGCCATAGACAAGTAAGTTGATTTTTTTTATTATAGGGATGTTCCCGTAGTCGATTAATGTATAATTGTTAGATGGATATTATTTCACTCATTCTTGGTGATTTTTTTAAATTGTTTATAGTCTGTGGAGAGTAGGATATTCATTCATTTGCATCAAGAAGCTTATACCCAAATGGAGATTGCATACCGTATATAAAAGTGAAGCACAAAAATTTGACCTTGAATGACGTCGCTGTTGCCTGCTATCCTTTTCTTTAGAGTAAATATGAATGAACTTCACGTGAACTTCATTCATTGTCACTCTAAAGAAAAGGATAGCAGGCAACAGCGACTGCATTCAAGGTCAAATTTTTGTGCTTCAGTGTTTTACACGGAATGCAATCTCCATTTGGGTATAAGCTTCTTGATTTGCATTCATTCTTGATTCTTCATGCCATTCATTCCACAACGGTCAACATTTTTATCATTTTCTAATTGGTCTGTGTTTATCATGAAGTGAATTTCTTGTAATTATTTTTCAATTTATTTTTTTACATTTCAAATATTACTCCTTGATCTGTGATTTTAAATTATTTAGTCAAAGAATAACATCATTTAGTTTCGTGGCTACTATTCAATACAAGTAAATAAATTATGGACGCAATAGCCGGAAACAACCGGTTACTTCTCTTGATACAAGGCAGTGGAATGTCAGCTGTTTTTCTACAAAACGCTGAGATTACGTTACTTCATGGGTACTGGTTAACGAAATCTCAAGACCTTTTCGTTCGCTGATCGCTTGGCTGGGCTTCCCCAACGGGTTCCACCTGGCCAGGTTTGATCGCACGGAATAATGCACGATTTTCTCAATATACCGGCGGCGAAAATAGCCGGACGAGGTGAAGACAGCCAATATCGTAGATGCAAGATAAATGTATCCTTGTTTTGAGGTTTTAAATCTCCAAAGCCACTAGAAAAAATTAAAACATTACGCGAAAATGCAATTCTTAGCCGATATTGCATCTTCACCTTTTCACCTTTTTAAAATTATTTGTCTATCTGAAAATGGTTCGATTTTTGCGTTATTTTGGCTTCCACCTTGATCTCCCAATTTTGAACAGTTTTGTGTCTTTGGCATCATTGTATTTTCTACTTTGTTGATAATCACGACAGGGTTATTGAACATTTAATAGATATTTTTGTCCACATAGAATTGCTAGAACCAAATAATGTGTAGAACCCCCCCAAATGAACGTTGAAGACCGTTTTAGATAATTATATTTGTAACAAACAACTATAAAATATCTATTTAAAACACCATATTCCTTTTCCATCCTCCTTGCAAATCCATCTGTCAAAAGCCCCCCACGATCTCTTTTTGTTTTCACAGCTATATATATTTTTAACAGTGGCCATTCTCTAAGTTATGCAATCTTACAAATGCTACAAAATTTGGTCACTTTGTTTTTGTGTGTGTACAGTTTACTGCAAACACATGAACAAATATGGTTGGAATTTATAAATATCAACAATGTTTCAGAAACCTGATTTATTTTTTACAATACATGTGCAATTCTGGACATGTTCGGGCAATTCTGGATAACTCTTAAAATAAGGCTTTTCAAATAACACTAAGAATTAACAATATTTTTTGTTTAACAGCAAAGTATAAGGTCTATTAACATTGACTTATATACACAGCAGTAACAATTAATTTTTTTTAGACTAAAAAGCTTCATAAAATGTTAAAAGAATATTTTATTTTTATGAGACAAATTATCTTATATGATTAACTATTTCTAGATCTAAATTGTTTATACTTGACGGTTTTATTTTCTCACAATCTTAATTTTTGGTTGGATAAATTTTTTATAAGACTTTTTGATTGTTTCAAAGAATTTTTTAGTGTCCTATTCTTGTTGTTTAATCATCCAATATGTAGTAAGTTTATTTCTTTCTGCTATAGTACCACACGAGTATTGTGTCATTCAATTTGTATTCTTCATTGTCAATTTCTACTCCTATTTTTGTTTTTTATGGGTTGAGTTTTTTCATTCTTTGATGTTGTTCCTTTGGTCTTGTCAATATTTTCAATCTTGTTATTTATAGTATATTTTATTATTATTATTTTTTTTCGCGTTCTTTACATTTCTGTGTAAGTATAGGTGTTAGGTTTCATCTGGATTTAAGCGCACCAGGAATTAATATTAACTACTACTTCTTCATATAGTAGTTTCTCTCTATGAAGTTAGAGAGTGCATTGAGCCGGTTGCCTGCCGGCCCGCGCGACGTAAAACGGCTTTCACGTACATGTGGATAATCTACATGTACTACTGGAGTGAATGGTCCCTCCATCAAAAAGTTGTTGTTGCAGGTGGCAGCCCATCCACCTGGTGCTTGTCCGGCTTCTGTCAAGCAGCAGAATCCTCGTGCCATGTTGGGACCCTGGACTACTCGGCGACGGTGGAAGCACTCAATATTGGCTTGGTTAGCCACTGAAGATCCCTGTGCACCAAAACTGTGCACATTAACTGTTCTCTCATATAACCATGTTCTTTGGTTATAACCAGGAAAGTTTTGCAACTCAGGCATAAAGAAGTTGTCTAACATCTCCACATAACGCTCTGAATTCACCGTAACTGTGCATCCCTTTCAGCCCATACGGTCACTTTAGGCGAATGTAGGGGTTTCTCATGTTTTTGTTTTGGATTGGTTGCACTCCAGTAGCGGCAATTTTGCTTGTTAACGTGTCCATTAAGATGAAAATGCGCTCCATCTGAAAACAAGATGTTGGTAAACGTTGGAAAACTCTTAATCATCTGGCTTACGAAGTCAAGCGTTTCACCAGCATCCTGAGGCTTTAATTCTTGCACCAACTGAATTTTGTAGGGGTGAAGTTTTAAAACTTAATGTAAAATGCGGCATACAGACGATCTGTGCACTTTAAGGCCACAGCACGCTTCCAAATTGGAAGGTTCGGATCGTCCCGAATAGACTGGGTGACACTGTCTACGATTTCGACGGTTCTTGGAGAACTTGGACGCCCGGATGTTGGTTATTCCAGTGTTGAGCCGGTCTCTTTAAATTTCTTGACCCATTTTGCAATGAGTCGAGTGCTTGGCGCATCATTTAAGTGACGAATATGTTGAATATTTCAGATTTTTTTTCGCGCTACAGTCATCGAATTACCGTTTTTATAAAATTCGCGTACGCACAACGCACGGTCCGCTCCCGAGAAACGCTCCATAGCGAGTAAATTTCCAAGAGCCTGGCTACCGATTGACACGCCCCCCGCGCCCATCCAAATAGTTGCGTTCACGCAATAACCAAAACAAATGTGAACTTTTGAGAAATCCTGTACTTACCTCTGTGACTAATTCAATCAATCCGTCGTATGTTGAGGGTTTATCATATCTGGTATTCTGTGTCAGTAGTTGTTGATGGATAGAGGCGTAATATATCGACTATGTATGTATTTGTGCAAGAATGAACGAACGGTTTGATAATATTCAGATAGTTATGTTAGTTTTTTTAGTACATATAATTGGAACTTCTGTGCACATAAATATATGTTCCATCTAAAATTACAACATGAATCATTTCATAATTATCACTACCAAATAATGTATTAGGTATTAATAAATTCCTTTGTATTATTTGTTCCTTAGTTATGTACATGATTGAGTCCCAGGTGATTGGGCACAAAATAATATTACATATGATTTTTTGATTTATCTAATAAAGTGGAGAGTGGTGCTATCACCAGTTATTAATTTCATAAGATAGGCAGCTAATACTGTAGTACCTATTATGATTTGTACAAATGGAGGCACTTCATTTAAAATCTGCCTAAAATGTAAGTTACTCTAACCAACCCTGTATTAGAATACATTTTCTTCTATTAAATTTATATCTTCAAAATCCAGTAATTTTGGATCCACGTCTTTTAATAATATCTTTGCTAACTATGCTTTATGTTGAAGCTATTGATTATATTTTCTGTTATATTTATATCATGTGTTATTTATAATTGTACCGTGATGGTACATAGGGATATAAACATATACGTTGCGTGATGGAGACAAAGGCAAAACGTACTCACATTTGCAGCCTGCAGGTCCGCTTTGGTGAAAATAGTTCGTTCCAGGATACGATACACTGAACGAGAGTTACTGAGTTGTTCTGTCTGCGCCTTATTAACGATTTTGAACGCCACAGGAATAAATTCTATGGCGTGCACGCCGGTCGATCGGTTTTTCGTTGTCGATGTTGCGCTTGCGGCCCGCGGTGATGTTGCGCGTCCTCCGCGTGGGGGCGCTAGTTGCGCGACGCGTGATTGGCGCATCGATTACGAAATGGTTCGACGGCATTGGCGGATTGGCTAGACGGCGGCAATGCGCGCGAGTTTGAAGATCCTCACTATTTTACACATGTGCCAACATCACGCTCTATATTGAATATTATAGATTTAAATAAAAACGGTTACGAAAAAATAATTATCCTTGGATATCGTGGTGAACAGTAAAACTACAAAAAAATTTAGTTTTTCTGAAAAGAGTTTTTATTGTATTAGTACATACCTAAACCAATATTCGCGTATTTTGTGACACTATTACAGTACATTATTATATCACAAACTCACCTGAAAAGAGAAAAAACATTTAAGGCTATTTCACCAGTTCTTATTAATCACAATTATTTAAATATTCGAATTACAATATCCTCTAACGATTTAAATTTACCCTTACAGGACCGCAAGGTAGCCAACGATCAAACTAAGTATCTAGTTGTTTTTCTTAGACGATAATAATTTATAAAAAAATAATAATTAACAGAACAGAACGTATCATATTTAAATACATAAATACTGTGAGATCCCCAATTCATATAGGACCGATAATCCGATCGCTTATGATTGCGGCCCAAACGTTGACACTGAATCTCATTTGGTGCGAGTTTTCTTTTATTTTATTAGGATTTTGGGAACTTCACCAGTGTTCATTGCGCGCGTTCAATTCATTCATTGACTCCAACACGCGTGAAAATCGATTGGTCACTCCACAAGATATTACTTTCAATGTGCTCTTGTAACCAACGTCAAAACTGCGGCTCCTGCAGGGCTGAACCACGTGTGTGGTGAATGGTGATATGAAAGCATGTTTCTGAATCAAATTACCTTTCAGATAGTGGCTGACTCCAAATTACCGAGCCGCTTGTCGAGTACTTCTCCTTGGATCTCTTTCAAATAACTCGAGTATATCCCTTTCCAAAGAACGCTTCGTTGTGGAAGGCCACGAATTCTTGTATGAATAGGAAGTCTGAACTTACCATGGTCGAGTAACCTCTAATAAGTGTTTAAAATAAGTCTTGTGCTGGAAACTCGTGGATTCATGATACCATTCCTACGCAAAGGCTGCAGATGTTCTGGATCTGTATGCATCCTTTTTGCACGATCCAAGTTTTCATTGGATCGGACATAGCATTTCATCATTGACACATACTCAATGTTCGTGTAATCAGTCATTTTGCCCGCAAGAAACTAACCAATAACCAAAAAACTTTTGTACAACGTCAATCGGTACCGAATTTCGCACGACTGAGGAAGTGGCAACATCCCTGGAAGGCATCGGCGCGGCGGTGCGGGAGCGAGCTTGTTTAAAAAATAGTGTTATTATTCACCAATAGATGTCAGGAGGAGTCATATTTTCAGTTTATTTTTTATTTTTTACAACATTTTCCAAAAGTGAATCCTAGCTAGATCGATTTATCGCCCTCGAAACATATACATATACAGTTTGTATACAGGGGGTATACAAAATTTCATGAAAATCGTTGGAGCCGTTTCCGACATTTTGAATACAGTAGAACCTCTATAAGTCGAACATCAAGGGAGACGCCAAAAAATTCGAGTTATAGAGTTTTCAACTTATGGAGGATTTCGACTTAGGCGGATTTTGATTCGACATAAAGAGTTTGAGGTTTATTTTATTATTGTTGAAAGAGTACTCATTGGCAAGCCAAATTGTTCAGCAACATCTTTCTTTTTTTGACACCTCTTCACAGCTTCGATCACTTCTAATTTTTCAGCAAGACTCAAAGTTTTTAGTTTACGTTTCACAGCACTCATGTTAACTGTTGTACTAATTGATGTGTATTGCAGTAGAACCAAACTACATACTTCTGACAGTATTTAAGTCGAAAACAAATGACTTGCTTAGCTAAATTTCAAAGGAAATCAAAATTGAACACCTGACACCAAGCAAGCAAACACGTGTTTACGTGAGTCATAAATTTATTATCGTATACTCCTAAAATGTTTTCTAAAAAACAATAGTGTACTTACATTGTCGGAAAGTTCTTAAAGTCGGTAACTTATTTTTGTTCGAACAATAGAGGTAATAAATTCCAAATGATCAAGTTGTAAAGGTTGTAAAATAAAACGTTGCTACGTTCGAGATACAGAGGTCAAATTTAATTTTTCGAGTTATAGAGTGAAAATATGTACCAAAATGTCTTGGAGGGACTCGCTGATTATTTCGACTAACAGAGGGTCAAGATTTCAATTAATGGAGGTTTTGGTGTTTGAAGGGAAGGGAACAAAACAATTTTTCGAGATTTGGAGGTTTTTGACTTATCGAGGTTCGACTTAACGAGGTTCTACTGTATATATATTTATATATATGCAGGGTATATCAAGACTGCTACCGAAAACGAAGCTGGGTGGTAGTTTTAGTGATTTCAGACGCACTGCAACCAATGGTTTCTTAGATTTACGCGAATGTTACACATTGAAATAAAACTATTATTTACGGATTTTATCGCGGATTTGGTTTAATTTTTACATTTTTTAGTTCCCGGCGTTTCGATTACTTTACAGCTTTCGTGGTCACGGGGCGGACTGAGGTATTAGACGTCCGCTCTGTGACTGTTACAATTCAACTACCCTTATTTTACAATTATTAATTTAAATAATAATTTTAAATATCTAGTCTATGTTTGCGATCCGATCTACGCAGAAGGAGCTCACAGTGTCTTGAGGTCTGGCAGTTGGTCTTTTGGGTTCCGATTTAATGAAATGTAGTATTGGATCCCATGCTTGAGCAAGCTTCAAGCCATCTTCTCTATTTAAATTTGGATGTTTTTTAATTTCAATAGCCTCGCGAAACATCCTGGTCAGGAAACGGTGTTCTTTAGCGACGACTTGGGGCTGGTCAAAGCGGAGGTAATGCTTGGAGCCTTCTTCTATATGTTCAGCAACTGCAGACTTCGTTGAGCGTCGATGTTTGACGTCAGCTATATGTTCTTACACGCAGGTCCCTATGCTCCGTTTTGTTTGACCTATGTAGGAGAGGCCACAGTCGCAATCTATTTTGTAAACTCCCGGTTCTTGCAAGGGTATATGGCACTTTACAGGTGGTAGAAATTGGCTAATCTTCTTGGGCGGCTTGAAATAAGTTTTTATAGAAGCACGCTTCAGGATATAGCCAATCTTGTCCGTGACTCCTTTTAAGACAAACGGGACTCGTTCAACTGTGGCTGGCTTCACTCGGTTTCTGTGACGACGGCGTGGAATTTGGAACTTGTTGTCTCGCAGTACTTGCTTGACGTGTTGCAGAAAAGTGAAACAAGGATTTACCCACGGTAGCTAACTGTTTTGGGTGGTGGTGAGAATCACCATTCAGATATTTATCAGTATGGATCTTTTTTCGATACACAGTGTGACCTAGGGACTGATCAGGATTACGGATTACTAAGACATCTCAGAAAGCAAGAGATTTATTATGTTCTAACTCCATAGTGAATTGAATTTTATTGTTGATGGAGTTAAGGTGATTTAAAAATGCAGTTACTTGGTCAGATGGTAAAATTATGAAAGTATCATCTACATACCGCTTGTAAAATCTGGGTGAGACTGGGGCTGTACTAAGGGTTGTTTCCTCGAAGTCCTCCATGAAAATATCGGCGACTACTGGAGATACAGGTGAGCCCATAGCAACGCCATCCACTTGTACATAGTAATGATTATTCTACAACATGTAGCCAGATGTGAGGCAATGTTTAAGTAGTGCTGCATATTCTAGAGGGATGTCTTTCTCTGCTAACTTCTTAGTGACAATTTTGATGCAGTCTTGTACTAGTAAGCTTGTGAATAGTGACTGGACATCAAAACTAACCATTGTCTCATTGTCAGCTAATTGGAGATGTTTAATTTCGCTGACAAATTGGTATGAATCCTTCACAGATGCTCTAGTGTTTCCTCTGAGTGGTGAAAGCATTTTTGCTACGTGCTGTGCCAATCTGTAAGTTGGTGTGTCGATTTGACTCACAATGGGACGTAGTGGAGCATTTTCCTTGTGTATTTTTGGCAATCCATACAATTTTGGAGGTTTTGCACACGATGGGATGAGTGACTTAACATTCAGATCTAACTTTTCGGAGTATTTAATTATTAAAGAGCTAGTGACCTTTAGGCTGGAAACAGTGCTCGACCGACGGTCAGCGCTGACCGTACGTCCTGACCATGGGCGTAGCCAACCCTGGGCTCAGGGTGGGGCAGAAGTCTAAAATGATATTGAAGTAGCAAACTATACCCGTTGTCTCACTCCGGTTATTTTTCATACAAAAAGTAACACTATAGCACCATGTATTTACAGGGTATATCTAGAGAGTGCTACCGAAAACGAAGCCGGGTGGCATTTTAAATGAGTTCAGACACAATGTAACTTAAAATGGTTTTTTTTGTTATTTTTTTCTTTCATCCGAGATTCTTTCTGGACATAGAGGGACTCTTTGCGATGATCTCTTTTTTCCAGAAACCGTGTCACAGAAAATGGACCCAGCCGAGTCCTGACGGTTCTACGAGAAACGAGATAGATTTCATCTTAATGACGAATAGACGGATGTTCAGTGATGTCACTGTGATCAACAGGGTGAAAACCGGCAGTGATCACCCAATGGGTAGGGGCACATTGAATATCAATGTCCAATTAGAAAGGCGTCGCTAGATGAAGTCTACGCTCCGACCCACTCGTGCCCATATCCAAAACTCCGAGAGCTGTCGACTTGAACTAGCAAATCGCTTTGATTGACCTGATTGATCTAAGAGATAGCCATGCAGTGGACGAGCTAAACAGCGGTTTAGTAGAAGCTGTCCATACGGTGGGACTTAAGTATTTTAGACCTCGCCGTCGAGATAGACCACAAAAACTCTCAATCCACACTCTTGACCTCATGGCTGAACGTCGTTCTATGGCGCTGCAGTCTTCTGTTGAAGCCGAAGCATACCGGCTGCTCGATAGACGGAACTGGAAGTCCTTGCGACACGATGTCCATGCTCACAATACTGTGAGCATTAAAGAGATAATTGAGCGGAACGGAGGCTCCAAAGTGTTTGCAAGAGACTTGTCTATTGGGCAAAGCCAGTTGCCTAGGCTGCAGACGGACGGCGGCCGCGTAACGTCGAAGAGGATAGAGATATTAAGAGAGATCGAGAAGTTCTACGGACAGCTTTACACCTCGGTTGCCGAACCTACTGTTAGGTTGGCCGAAGACCAAGGGAGCTGAGTTGATCCGACACTACAGCGATGATATACCGGACATCAACTTGTGTGAGATTAAGAAGGCCCTGAAGCAACTTAAGAACAACAAGGTGCCGGGTGAGGACGGCATCACTTCAGGGCTTCTGAAAGTGGACGGAACATCGATACTGAAACTCGTTCATAGGCTCTTTAATTCCGTTCTTCTTGAGAGCGCAACGCCAGACGCATGGAGCAGGAGCGTGGTGGTAAAAGGTGGTTCTCCAAAAAAGGTGATAACACTTTGCTGAAGAACTATCTCGCTTCTGAACCATGTCTATAAGTGGTTTTCGAGGCTCATCACAAATCATCTGGAACGCAGGTTTGATGACTTTCAGCCTCCCGAACAAGCCGGTTTCTGAAAAGGCTTTAGTAATAAAAATCACATCCATACGTTTCGGCAAGTTATACACCAAATCGAGGAACCTTACTTACCTTACCCTTACTTAGGGAGTAACCATAATAGGAATCTTCGCTCACTTAATCATCTCCTTCTGCAGTATCTTTCCCACACCTCTAATTTCATACATTCTTCTTTCTTTGTTCAGTCAATTCTTCTGTGGAATGCACTCTCAGGTCGTCTAGTACTCGTATGAAATTTAAAGCGAAAGTCCGACAACATTTACTGGATAAATTGGCAGAATAATCTTAGTATGTTTTATGTAGTATATGGATCTATAAGTATAAAATATATGTAATTTTGTATAATTATGTATGTACAATATACAGACTATAATCATATCCATTTTTGTATATATAATATATTCTTCTGATATTTATTAATTTACACCTGAATTTTTATTTTATTATTATTTAGAGATGCGCCTGCTTTGATTTCTCTGCACCACCCTAAGGTTGACTGGGAGAGAATGCCTCAGGCATTAAGTCCGCCTTTATACTTTGTATATAAAGCATTTAAATAAATAAATATAACTTGCCGCTGTGTTTAGCGTTTGTGGACTATGAGAAAGCCATTAATTCGATCAAGACCTGGGCTTTGCTACAGTCTCCCCAGTGGTCCCACATCGACTATCGGTACATCGAAGTGTCGCTCCAAGTACAAGATCAGAGCACGAAGGATATTCCACTACAGAGTTAGTACATACAAGTTGTCTATATCTTTCACGAGACCCCATGTTATGTGTGGGCCGAACATTAAGTTGATGCGTGAAACAGGGACATGTCATATCTCCGGAACTGTTCACTCAAATGCTGGGCAACGCCTTCAAGCTCTTGCAGTGGAAAGGATTCGGCATCCACATCAACGGCAAGTATTTCTTATCCTTTGGTTTGCCGACGATATTGTAGTCTTTGCAGAATCGCTGGAATACCTTAGCACTATGTTCGAAGACCTCAATCGAATCTCCCAACAGGTGGGTCTTAAAATTAACTTGGCCAAAACGAAGATTGCGCCCACCCCATCGGAGTTTGGTCTCGACTCTTGAAAATATAAACGAATAAGTGTATTTAGGACAAGTGGCCCGGTTAGGCGGGTCCAACTTCGAGAGAGAGTTCAATCGTCGAATCCAACTCGGTTAGGCAGCGTTCGGAAAACTACACGACGTCTTCTCATCAAAAATACCTCAGTGCCTTAAAACTAAAGTCTTCGATGGTTGTGTGTAGTGATGACATACGGCACCGAGACGTGACCTGTCACTATGGGCCTTATTAGGAAGCTTAAAGTCAGTCAACGACTATGCTCGGGGTTTCCCTACGAGATCGAATCAGAAATGAGGAGATCCGTAGGAGAACTAAAGTAACCGACCGACACAGCCCAGCGGATTAGTAAGTTGAAGAGGCAGGGTGGGGCAAGTGCCCCACCCTGCCCCACCGTGGCTACGCCCATGGTCCTGACCGTCAGCGCTGACCGTCGGTTCTGAAAATGCATTCAGTGATAAGCTGACGGCGAACTGCGACGCGTGTGTACAGTTGTCAAAAAAATGAATCCTTTTGCTGTAAATGCTGTAATATGTGCGTGCTATTTTTTGCGCAAACGACGGAATAGAAGGCGGCGAAGATATCATGTACACCCAATCCTTGTAGAACGGTTACTTGAAGGCGAATTCTGCAAACTATTTTGGAGGTTGCAACAAGACGAGGAAAAGATTTTGATTATTTCAAGATGTCAATCAGAAGTTTCGATGAACTACAAGCAAGGTTACATGATACTTTGAAACATTCCAATATGTTTCGAGCTTCTGTGCAGACGATAAATCCCATAGTGCCGGTCGAAGCCGCACTTCAGTAATAAGGCGCTCTGTGTCAATATTCATTTTTTTGGCTGAGTGTACGTTCGGTCGCTCCGTCAGCGAAGCACTGAACGCATCCATACAATCTCATAGCTCGTCGGTCGACCGACGTACGCGCAACCGACGAGCTGGACCGACGGCTCGACCGACCGTACGCGCGGACCGAATCACGCGCGTACCGTCAGCGTAACTGAGTGCGCATTCATAGGCTTGCATAGATATAGCTACGCCGACTGACGGTCAGCGCTGACCGTCGGTCGAGCACTGTTTCCAGCCTTAATATTTTGTTAGTCGGGTCTGATTTGACTATTTTATAAGTACTTTCATCCGATAAAAGTTGTTCAATTTTTTGGTTGTAGTCTGAAGTATCCATCACTACTGTCGCATTACCTTTATCTGCACGGAGTACAGTTAATTCCTTCATCGATCGCAGGTTCTTAAGAGCAATAAATAGGTGTTTTGGGAGATTTGGTTTGGGCACTTTGTTACGACGTAATAAAGATGATATATCTTGACGTATCGCCTCCAAATCTTCCCTTTTCATATTGTTCGTGAAGAGACTGTTCTCAACGTTACAAATAATGTCTTCATACGGTATCCTACGGCAAGAATTAAACCTTTTGATAAAACCTGAACCGTGTTATCATCCAGTGCTTGTTTTGACAGATTAATGACGGCGCATTGTTTGTCTGCGCGCGAGTGAGTACTGTTATCTATGTCAGGGTACGTTCCATGACTACACTCGGAGTTGTTATAATTTTTGGCATTTGATTTGGTGGAAAGTTTTTCATATTTAATAATGTGTTTATTTTTGCATTAATTATATTTAGATTTTTCTCGTTTATTTAATGTGTCGATGCAATGTTTAAAATCAAATGCTGATAATACTGTCTTAATACCTCAGACGTCTAATACCTCAGTCCGCCCCGTGACCACGAAAGCTGTAAAGTAATCGAAACGTCGGGAACTAAAAAATGTGAAAATTACACCAAATCCGCGATAAAATCCGTAAATAATAGTTTTATTTCAACACTGCAACTAAATTTTTTGCAAAAATGTGTGACGATTTTTTTAAATTATTTTTTTCTATCTTCGATTTAGGATGGTAAATACATAGACTTTTCTTAAATAATAGTGTAAACCCTTTTATTTTTATAGACGCTATGGTATGCAAGGCTTAAAATTATTATTTTAGCAAAACTATGGATTTACCACCCAAACTCGACGACATTTTAAAAAAGTAAAAATAATTTTTTCGTTGCATTGTGTTTGTAATCACTAAAACTACCACTCGACTTCGTCTTGATATACCCGGTATATACAGGGTGGACAAGAAAACGGCGCACCTGCCAATATACATTATAGTATATGGTGAAGGAATCTTAATTAAGACGGATTTGCATGGCGCTAGAGAAAGTTAAGAAATGCCGAGAAAAAAAAAACTAACGTTACATATGCTAACCCTTAACACATTACGCTAAAGTGATTGAACCTTACAACTGAACGGTAGACACTCAACAATAAATAAGCAGAGCTCATTATTTACTTATAAGTCGTGCGATTG
The DNA here is from genome assembly GCA_023078785.2 of Hyles euphorbiae. NCBI lineage: Eukaryota > Metazoa > Arthropoda > Insecta > Lepidoptera > Sphingidae > Hyles > Hyles euphorbiae. The sequence continues at coordinate 8,082,497 of CM041048.1, forward strand.
TGTACATAACGCTCAGGGTACATAAAAAAAGATATTAAATTAATATTGTCAACAGTCACATACATGGGTACTAACCCCACACTAAGATACAAATCTTGTGTCGCGGGTATTAGAAAAATAATTATGGTTCACGGAGATTATTTGTCTCGGGGCAGGAACCTAACCCGCGGTCTCTCATTTCACAGGCGGTTCTTACCAACTGCGCCACGGACGCCGTCGGTGACTCATATGAGCTGGTTAGTTGTCATTAATGACCACTAAAATAGTTAACTGACCTTGTAATGTAAACCGTAATGACCTTGATAGGCAAGGATGGAAGCGCAGGATCCACCAAAACCCGCACGAAAACACTGTCACAGTTTGGTAGCACAAATCACTTTTTCTTTTACATTTCACATAACACAAGTTACATCAAAAGCTATCAAATTGGGTAATGTTCAAAGCATAGTGAAATTAATAAAATTTACTCAAAATAACTGGAACTTTTATGCGAAAAAGTGGTGATTAAACTTAAAAATTTAAACGGTCATAACTTCAAAACGGATAGGTATTTTCCAAATTTTTTTTTTATTACGATATTAATATTATGCCCTTGTACCGAACTGAGCAAGTGCGTCATTTATTTGCGCTCCCTGTATATAGAAAAATTTCTCGTTTAAAGATATAAGATATGAGGTAATATTCTGAATTGAAATTTAATTTATGTACATTCTTCTTATTAATTTTTACAAAACGTAAAACATGCAAGGTGTTTCGACTTTTCGGATGATAAGTATTATATTTTTATAAAATATGTAATTGAGTTCTACCAATAAGGGAATATTTAAAGGAGTAATTTCTTGAAATCTATTTGCTTGAGTACACTTTATTTCTGTAATAGTTTCTGAGCCAACTAATATATCAGGTGATCCGGCAAGATATAACCTCTCTTCTTTTCCTTTTATCAAAATATTAGCACCAGCAACCTTGCTGTCAGTAAATTATGTTTCTCATATAGCTAAATCCATTATTTTCTGAGTGCTGAAAAAGAAACAAATGTTATTACCAATATGTAGCTTTAGGAAAATGCAATATTTAGATTACGTTTCAATATACTTACTACAATAAATAATAATACTTTTGTCCAGGTTGCATTTTGAGCGTAAACGTCGCAATGTAGCCGTCCACAAAGAGAATAAAACTTAGTTACTAAGTTAGCTCTCAAAAACACTTCGATTTCAAAATTTTAAGATAAATTCACATGTTCACTAACAACCACAACAAACGACATAGACAAGTCCAGTATATAAACTGTGACAAGGACATTTTTTATTGTTTAAATAGACAAAATCTGTTTGAAATACAGTACTAGTACAGTAAATAAATACAAATAATAATAGTTCAGTAAAATGCACTGACCAGAGAATGATGAGGGAATGAAATCATTTTTTTTCTATAAAGTATCAGCATTCTCGGCCTATTTTTTGGTATTAGTTAGTCATGCGGGTCAAGGGTGCGCATTTAAACTTTGACGCTTCAAAAACTCCAAAATTATTTGTAGAATGAAACAAAACTGTGTTAATCTCGTATCTGCAGCCAGTGCGGTGACCGATATTCCATTAATTGCTTGCTACCCTAAACATTATTTGTAAAACAATATATACTTGAAATGTAATTGTTATGTTAATGTTATTAAGTTGTTACTATATGGCCTAACCACTCTCAATCATATTCTCGATTGTAAAGTAGGCCTGTGCCCTGCAGTGGGACGTATATGGGCTGATATAGAATGTTATTAAGTATGGCTTTTCACAATGTTGTCGATGACCATGATGTGCGGTACAACTCAATTGAGCTTATGATTACGTTAGCAGAATACTTTTAATATTTTTGTATTAATTATCAAATAAATAATAAAATAATTAGTAAGACTGTTTATTTGTAATCAATCAACTTAGACACAACAATAGTATTGTCAGTAGCTTATATTTTTAGAAACTATAGAAAACAAAGACCGTTCGATACACGCACACTTACCCCAGTATACGGGTATGTGTGCGCGGCACAGGATCTGTGACTGAGGATAAGTGTGCGCAACAACAACAAAAAGAAATATTGAGCTATATATTTTAGAACATAAACAATACATAAGTATTATATAATTATTAAAATTTTCATCATAGGTACTTGAAGTAATCAACATAATTATCATCATAAATTAAAATATGAGATCAAGATGAGCTTAGACATCCTTAGTTATTTCGTCATATATGAAGTATCACAAATAAAAGTGCCGTGTTCGGAGCTGGTGCACTGTTCGTGCCACCACGCTTCACAAAGGCCACATTAAATCCAGTCTTCAGTCGGTGGCTCAGAATAGTTTTCGCCACCTAAAGGGCAGCAATACTCATTTTCGTAATTCTTTGGTTTCTTAGGAGTCTTATTTTTAATAGATTTTTTCTTGCAGTCTCAGATGATTTTGTAGTAGTTTTCTTAGTTTGCAGTCTTTATTTTAAATCTAGTCGTATTTTATTTTTAGCTAATTCCTCTTATTTTTTTGTTTCTAATTCAGATTTGAAGGGACTATCTGTAGCAATTATTGACTTTTTGTCTTTTCGTCGTCGATTTTGTGATGTTGCTTTTGGTAGAGCTTGTATAGACGACAATGGTATGAATTCTTTATTGGTTGAAGCTACACATGTTGGTGAAAATGCAGTGGTGGCTGTACTGGTCACAATTGTGTCTGTCGCTAGACATGATTGGGAGATTTCCTAGAAGTTTACGAATTAAAATTTATGAATTTTTGAACCAGATCTAGTGAGATCACTGTATGTGATATGTGCTATGGTCAAAAATGACGTAAGATTAATTTCAGACCCGAAAATTGTGACATTTATGACGAGAATAGAGAATTCTGGTGTTCAGGCAAGCAACTAAACAACTTGTACCAATAAAATACTGAGAAGTTATTTTAAATGTAACTTCTACAAATTATTAGAATGTTGTCTTTTGGCATAGACGCACGGGGCATCTAATTTTTTCAATTGTTAAAAGCTACCGGAGTGTGGAGGAAGTAAAATTTCATTTCTTGATCGGTAGATTGCCACTTCAATCTTTGTTACTGATTTTTATGCGAATGAAATTTACAATTAAACACCTGAGTGTCTAAGGACTAGGTTAGAAAAAAGTTTGAATGATGACTAAATGCCTAATCAGAATAACAATGAGGAGATACAAATGTTAGGCTTTAATCATCTAACATTCTCGGCATTCAATCCATTTTTCTCCACGGGGAGAGTTGGAATATGCGTTACAACATATAATTTTGTACCATTTTTGTTCGTTGTCAGAACTCTCTTAGCCGGGTTTTGAGACGGTTTTTATGTTTGCTTACTTTTTCCCTTCCCTCTTCCCTTAACCTACTGTGTAATTTCACTATCTTACTTCGTTTTTTTAATATACTGTTCGTCGGCTAAAGTATTTATCTCTGGAGTGTTCGTAAAAACAACTGTCTTTCTTTTATGTTATTTAGTATGTCCAATTATTCGGGGAGGACATATATAATCTTAATGGTATTTTTGGTCCTATCTATTTACCCGTATCAACCCACCCAATAATTAATTAATACCATTCTCTCAACGAACGTTTCACTACACATCGTAAAAGTAATGATAGTAATGATGTCTGATAAGTACATTGAAGAATGCAAAGAAGATTCTTATAATTCGGATAGTTCATACAATACTACGAAACTAAATGAATACTTACCAGATGTTAAGATTAATATTCCCTCACAAAGAAACGTTAATTAAGACCAAGAAATAAAACTAAGCAGCAAACTAACCTGTGTTATAATGAATCGCTGTTACCTGTGTTAAAAGTCCCTAAAACATATAAACAAGCAATTAGCTCTGAGAATGCTGAAAAATGGAAAAAATATATTGAAGAGGCACATTTAATATTATATTAATTTTATTTTTCATTTGGAGAGCCAGATCACTATTGTCCCTAAATCTAATTTAAATAATTATCAAATGTCAATTGTTTCAGTTTACTATAATCTGAGTCAACATTTATTTGCTCAATAGAGTTTGGTCGGTCAACCAAGTTCTTGGCTGTAATATATAAATAATATGATAGCGCATCAGCTACCTGTCTTTTAATAAAATGAGGAAGATAAACTTTAACTCTTGTGTTATTAAATATCTTATTATTATAATTCCTCTTTATTTCTTTAAACATATTTTTTCTATTTTTACATATATAAATTATAAAAAATATACATATAAAAATATAAAAAATAATTTATTTACCCTCCGGTGGTGAAGCTCAAGAACCAAGCCACCGGCGGTTAGGGAGACAAAGTGAGGAACCTCCTCACAAAGCGTGCCGTGTCCAGTAATACTGCCTTCTGTATTTGGCTTTTGACCCAACAGCCAATTGAGAGCCTCTGTAGGTGTTGGTCGAGGCTCTTTGGTATCAACCCATGAGCAGAAACGACAATCGGGACTATAATTGTTGAATCGACATCCCACATGTCGGTAACCTCGTGTGCTAAATTTAAATATTTTGACATTTTATCTTTTTCAGCTTTGACGAGGTTATCGTCATGCGGAATTGTGACGTCAACAAGTATAGCCCGGCGCGCCAATCGATCTATTATCACAATATCAGGCTTATTGGCAACAATAGTCCTGTCTGTGATAACAGATCGATCCCAGTACAACGTTGCACGACCATTTTCAAGAACTGGTTGGGGAACATACTGGTAATATGGCACTTCAGAAGTCACAAGTTCATATCGAAGAGCAATTTGCTGATGAATGATCTTGGCTACTAGGTTATGTCTATGCAAATACTCGCCGTTAGCAAGATACGAACAACCGGAGATAACATGCCTGATGGACTCGCCAGGACGGTGGCATGCCCGACAGATGTCGACCGTACCGTCCTTCAGGATGTATTTCCTATAGTTGTTCGTCTTAATAACTTAATAATTTATTATAATAATTATTAATGTCAATCAAATGGAAATTATTATTGATTGACAAGGTGTGCATTGCCAAATTCAAACTACATCTAATACTATTTTCTTCCGCTGGCAAAGTTGTCACTGTAGGGTAATGTAACATAACATCCTATGTAAGTGATTGGGTATGTCATGCTCGCTAAAAGGTCTGTGCTTGCGGTGGCGTCGTGTGCCAGGTCGGTCACTTCCCTGCAACATGGTTGAGGAGGCCGGTGGCTGGCACATGCGTCATACTCGTGAACGGGTGCTGCTTGCGTAGACTGGTCTATCCGATTTGCTTACATTGTAATGGATTGATTGATGGATTACGTAAGGCTTTCGCAATTATTCACTGCTTTGGCGAAAAAGAGTATACTGATTCTTCGTTCTGGGCGACTTCACTTCACTCAGCCATAGTAATTGAAATATAATAATATTCATATCAAAAATATTTATTGCAAATTTTCAACATATTATTATTAAACTGCTCTGATTTAAACCAACTTTAAATTTTGTAATAATTCACTACATTGTAAACTGGTTTTGAAAAGAGCAACACTAGAGTTTCTTGCCCGTTCTTCTCTAGTGAAAACAGCTTTCCGAACCGGGTGGTAGATAAAAAAATGACTGAATCTAAATGATGTTGAACATTTTAATGGATTCAATAAATTATTTTCATTTCATTTCATTTCATTAACATAATAATTTTTTTAAGGTTTTTTAAACTGTCATAATATTCGAATAATTCTTTTTTGTTCAAATTACCTCCAATTAAATAATTTCCAATAAATATAATTATTTTTTTATCTGCAGATAAATTACTACCCAAAATGCTCTTCATAATATCAGAATAGTACTAGGCATACAGAAATTGAGCAGATGTCCGTTTTCCAGATTTACTAACCTTCTCATGTCCCTTCCTATGTCATCGCTGTACATAATTACATTTTCATAGTTGTTATTTTTATTACATTTTATATGTGTGACAGGGAGGGAATTATTGATATTGTTAAGTTCTAAGCTGTCACACAAAGTTAGACCAAATTTTGAAGATGATGTTATGGTTGCACACATAAGCTGTGAGTCAGTGAGCGACCTATCTGAAATTACACATATTGTTCTGTAATGACTCAAAGCGCTCAGTAATGTACTTACATAACTCAATCAGGTCTGTCATAGCCGATGAGTGTTTCTCTATCTCCTTCTGAGCATTGTCGTATTTTGTTGACATTAGCTGCAAAGAAGTATGTGATTTTTTAATATCCGCATTTAAAATTTGTGTGTCAGATTCGTGGTTAAGCCTATTCTGTTCTAATAATTGATAGGCATATAAATCCACTGTATTATTTAATGCTATTTTGTCTTTCACTTTATCTAAAGATTTCTTATTTAACTTGTTTTTAAATAGTAAGAGTTTTCTTTTTATACCTATTTACCTATTTAGTCCTGGGAGATACATTTTTTTGCCCTGTACAGGTTAGCCACCTCTTGGATTCTTAGGTCCAGAGATAGTGTATTCCCGACAAGGCTAGCGCTGATGTCAGAGAGACAGTCCGGTAGGCTTTGCAGATTTTTTGTGCAAAACCCCGGTGGAGTGTGTAATTGGTTTTTAATTAGTTGGAGATTTGTAGCTTCTGACCACGCACAGGAGGCATATGTCATGATGGCTTCCACTACTGAGACATATATGACTCTCGTGATCTCTCCGTTTAGACCCCATGTCACCTTTGCAGCGCACGCTTGTTGTTTGTAGATGTCCGCTGCTTTTTTACATGATGCGGCCACGTGCGCTTTGAAAGTTAATTTGTTGTCTATGATTAGCCCTAGAAGTTTGATATCGTTAACGATATTTATCCTCACGCCATAGAGAGATAGGGGTGTCCACATTTCAGCTTCCTTGTGAGCACCATAGCATTTGTTTTGTGTGGTGCAAAGTTTAGCTTATTGTGTACTCCCCATTGATGTACAATCTCCAGGGCAGCGTTGGCTTTTTCTTCTAGGATGGCTGTGGATGTACCGGAGAAGACGAGTGCCCCGTCATCCGCGAAGGCCTGACAGTATACTCCTTCCGATTCCAGCTTGTGCAACAACGAGTCTAGGATTATGTTCCAAAAGGTTGGTCCTCCTATGGAGCCTTGAATGCAACCTTTGGTGGTATCCTTCTCGTACGTTGCTCTGGAATAATTGACCCTGATCTTGCGGTCTGTTAAGTAGGAGCATACCATTAGGTAGAGATTTCTATTTTAGAGCTTTTTTCCAGACGCAGAGAGAACGTTATTGCGTTATGATCCGATGTTCCAGTTGACCCTCCAGTTCTCGATTTTACCCAGGAGTGGTAGTGCACAAGCTGTTACATCCACAATGCTCGTGCACTCCCTACCACCCCTGAATACCTCAAAGGTTGGAGTATCTCCGGTGTTAAGAATTTCGAAGTTGACCTCTGTGAGAAAAGAGTGGTATTCAGCGCCTCTTGGATCTTCTGAGGCGCTTCCCTACCAATGACTCCATGCGTTAACGTCTCCAGCTAGTATGATGTGTTTTGTATTTAATTTCCTTATTATTGTCCTTATCCTTTTTAGGTATGGTTGAATATCTTGGTCTCCCTCCAGATAAACGGAAATTACTCCTAGCCGCAGGTTCTCTCCTACCAGAGGACTGCTGCTTCCGTTTCTGTGACCAGCTGGGGGTCATGTATATCCTCTAGCCGGTCACAGAAAACTATAACAGCTGCCTTAACTGGTTTCTGCCTATTGGGAGAACACTGGATTTTGGTTCCAGAGTATTGTTTGAGGACGCCCGTGTTCCCTACATATGGTTCTTGGAGTAGGGCCACTGAGATGGATTTGTCCCTCGCCGTCTGGAACAATTCGGCTGTAACTGTTTTGGAGCGTTGAAGGTTTGCTTGGATGAAGTGCAAACTCTTCCCGCCACCTGGAGTGGTGATTGTTGAATTGTTAAGGGGGCCCTTAGCAAAGGTAGGATACTCTAGCTCTCGCTATAGCATCCCATCTTGCTTTTTCCCTCCATTCTGTGCTGAATGCGTGGTGAGGAGGGTCTTTATCTGCCCCTTCGGTGTTCTTGCAATTTTTTATATATTGGCGATTCACCTTCCAGTCTCCTCTTACATTTGTCCCATTGGTGGACACCTCCGCAGTAATTGCAAAGCTGGTTTTTCTCTTTGCAGATTGCTTTGGTGTGTCCAAATCCTAGACACTTTGTGCATTGGATGAGAGGGGATTGGTCATATACCGTCCTACATTGTAGGCCGATATAAACCTTTCCGGCCTCTAGGAAGGTTTTATTTATGTTTTTTTTTTCTAAACTCTATTGTTGTCCAATTCTCTTATCACTGCGGCCTGCCGCCTCTATGTCCTTATATTCCCGTCTGTCTATGAATGTGAGAGGCCGGCTCCCTTCTCTTTTTAATGTTTAAATACTCGGTATAACCCTCACCTCCTTTAACAACGCTCTCCGTCAGATTGTACTTTATAGAGAGCCTCAATCCTTCTAATTCCTGTTGTGATGTCTTATTTCGTAGGAATCCTAGCTGAGGTACATCATCTGGTTTCGCGTAAATGAATTGAATGTTCTCATCAAATCTTTTATTTTATTACCCAGTATTCCTATCACACTGTTTTGTCCATCAGAATATCTGTCAATCGGTACAACATGAAGAACAATACGGGATCCAGGTACTACATTGCTCACTGGCTTAACGTAAGAGAGTGTGTCCAAGACAGACACAGCCTGATCAGGACCCCTGCATGAGCTGAGTGATAGAGACAATACCAAAAGAGCATTGATGACATCTTTGGGGATGAAATTAATCGGATAATTCAGATCATTCCCCTCGTTTATGATCGGATTTGGGTCTTCTAAATTTAATATGAGGAGGATCAGATTCCGTTGGTGTCTTGGAGTAAGGAAATGTATGGTTATCTCTCCTACATCATAATCTTTTCTAACTGATCCTATACATGGGTGGTTCATCAGATTATTCAAGAAATCATTTCTCATTTTCGATGTAAGATGTCGGAAATAAAGAGTTCTATTCTGTTTATTAGATAAGATTTGATTGCGAGGGTTTTCAAGGATATGTTTTCCGATGTTTGTTTCTCCGATTATTTCCCTGACCCCCTTGTGATCTGAGTTACCAAAAAATATGACTACGTAAAACTCATGGTTATGGGGATGACTCGAGGGAGGTTTATGTACATTGCAGACAAAGCCATATTGATCGACTTTTAATCTAAGACTCGAAATCTGTTGAGGACTGGTTAGAAACAATTTATTTACAAAGACGCCATTTCTAGAGAGCGACATCATAGCAATGGGTAAGTAGATATCTAGTTTATCGAAATTTGACATGTCTGTCTTGAGCTCAGCATCCATTGAGAGTGTTGATATTTTCTCATTGAGACTGTCTAATAATTTATTAAATTTAGTGACGAATTCTCTTTTAGTAATATCAGACTCTCCTAAACAAAGGTCCTTAAGTCCGTAGAGTCGTTCCAACAAATTGCACCTATCACCTATAAGGGCAGGTGGTTCACAATTTAGTATGTTATCTTTAATCTCTACTATATCTGTCTGTAAAGTGTTGTAAATGAGTCTTGACTTCGGGAGAATATGTGATAGTGTATGAAGTATACCACCAGACCCTTCGGCGAGTGTAACTATTAATCCTTCTGCTTCCCACAAGTGTGGATAGTATTCCAATACATGCATCATTTTTGAAGCAGACGTGCTGATTTTCCCAACTGTTCTACATATATGATGGATATATCTCGTCCAGATAGGACTCTCGTATTCTGTATCCATACTTGACGATGGGCTCGGATTGAATATGAAGACATCTCTAATATTTGGTAGCGAAGCTGGAAGGCTTATATTTGTAATGTATGTTAGTGTAGGTATGCAGAAAATAATATTCGACACCACCGCCACATTTATAATAAATCAGTCCATTGCAATCCGCGTTTCATTGTGCATCCTATTTCTACATTGGCGACGAGTTTAGTGGATTTTTGCAATGCCTTTCGGTAAATTGTCTGAATTTTGCCTTGATGAAGGTAAAAATTGGTCCGCGTACATTAGATTGGTAAAACAATTTATTTTGTTAAACGATATAAAACCCGAGTTGCACGTGGCCACGTTGTTAACACATGTCGGCGCACCGACGTATCAACTTATGTGCGACTTGTGCGCGCCCGAATTTCCAGAAGACAAAACGTTGGGACAATTAATCGATTTGGTGGCAGGCCACTTGGAACCCAAGCGGTCAGAAATAGCGGAAAGACACACTTTTCGTCAGCGACGTCAAGCAGAGGGGGAGTCAATTGGCGCATTCCTGCAGAGTCTCAAGCATCTAGCTACTCATTGCAATTTTGGAGCAACGTTAGAAGTGAATATTCGTGACCAATTCGTGTCTGGGCTCCGTAGTGAAGAGATGCGTTCGCGACTGTTCGCCGAGCCGTCGCTGGACTATAAGAAAGCGGTGGAGCTGGCGCTTGCGCTGGAGGCGGCCGAGCGGCACGCGGCGGAGGCTGCGGTCGGTGTCGCGCTGGAGGCAGGCGGCTCGCTCGCTGGACTCGCGCCGGCTGCGCTGGCCGCGCCGATGCATCGGGTGGCGGCCGGGCAACAGTTGGCGAGACAACGCACCTGTTGGCGTTGCGGGAAAGGCGCTCACGCGCCGAATAAGTGCAAATACAAGTCGTATACATGTGATAAGTGCAGTGTTAAAGGACACTTGTCAATTATGTGTACCAAAAGTGATAAAAGTGTTGGCAGATCCAGGTACCAAAATTGCATTATTAAAGATTCCGATTCGGCAAGCGACTCGAGCGATGACCTGTTTAATGTTATTTCTGTAAAAAATAATTCTAAAGATAGCCCATATTACCATAAATTGTTTGTTAACAATAAGACAGTGATATTTGAAATAGATACGGGTAGCAAAATATCGGCCGTAAATAAGTCATTTTACGATAATTACCTGTTCAAGTTACCTATTATAAAAGATAATAATAAGTTTCATTCGTACACGGGCGACGCGATTGTTCCGCTGGGTTATGTAAATGTGAGTGTGCGGAGCGGTGACGTCTCAGTTGCATCGCTGCCACTATTCATCATTGATAACGGAGGACCTCCATTACTCGGACGCAGTTGGCTACGTAAATTAAAATTAACATCTGTTTGTTTACATCATTTATCCGCGCAGTACGATCCAGTAATTTTGCAACTTAAGTCAGAATATCCAGAAGTATTTAATGAAGGTTTAGGTAGCTGTACAACTAAAATAAAATTATATTTAAAGGATGATACGCCGATATTTTGTAAAGCCCGACCGCTGCCTCTCGCATTGCATTCCGCTGTCGAACATGAGTTGCAGCGTTTACAACGCGATCAGGTGATTTATAAGGTTGAACGTTCTGACTATGGGACGCCGATCGTGCCGGTAATTAAGCGCGACGGAACCATTAGAATTTGTGGAGATTATAAAATAACTTTAAATAAAGTATTAAAAGATTTTCACTATCCACTACCACGCATCGAACAATTGTTCGCGGCATTAAGCGGAGGTGAGCAGTATTCCAAACTAGATCTTAAGCATGCTTATCTACAATGTATTCTTGACGAAAGCTCGCAACCCTTGACCGCAATTACCACACACGTGGGCACTTTTGTTTATCGCAGGGCCCCATTCGGCTTAAAATGCCTTCCAGAAATGTTTCAGAAAATAATTGAAGATACTTTGAGTGGTTTAAATTGCAACGGGGTTGTAGCCTTTCAGGACGATATTTGCGTTACTGGGCCAAATAGAGAGGTTCATTTATCGAATTTAAAATCTGTGTTATCACGTCTTCAACGCGCAGGTTTAAGAATTAAATTTGAAAAATGTGAATTCTTTAAAGATGAGGTTTGTTACCTTGGCTATAAAATAAATAAACATGGTTTGCATACTGATAGCAATAAAATCGATGCCATAGTTAATGCACCAGTGCCTTCAAACGTATCTCAACTACGGGCGGCCCTGGGTTTAATAAATTATTACGCGCGCTTTATTCCCAATATGAGTTCCATTTTGCAGCCGTTATACTCACTACTTAAAAAGGGTACACACTGGAAGTGGACTCGTGCGTGTGACAAAGCCTATTGCGCAATCAAAGACGTATTAATCCGAGAGCCGGTATTGGCGCATTATGACCCGTCACTTCCACTAGTATTAGCTGTGGACAGCAGTTCTTATGGCTTGGGCGCCGTACTTTCACATGTGTATCCCGATGGCACCGAGCGCATTGTGTGTTGTGCGTCACGCACTCTGAATGACGCTGAGCGTCGTTATAGTCAAATCGACAAGGAAGCACTGGCAATCGTATACGGAGTGACACGCCACCATCAATATGTATATGGTCGTCGTTTTACCCTCAAAACTGATCATATGGCCCTCAGTTACATATTTGGACCCAAAAGGGGTATACCGCAGACTGCAGCCAGTCGGTTACAGCGCTATGCTGTCAGGTTAGCCGCATATGATTTTGACATTAAATTTGTGTCGACCGAGCGTAACAGTAATGCCGATGCATTGTCGCGATTACCATTACAGAAACATCGCTTTGATTCTGAACATGATGACGCAGCATATCTACATTTCGTCGAAGATACGTTTCCGTTAAGCCACCGCGATATAGCTAAAGAAACAAGAAAGGATGTCATATTATGCAAAATATTTGGTTACATAATGAGCGGTTGGCCAGAACACATTGAAGTAGAAAGTGAAAAGCCATATTTTAACAGGAAGGACAGCTTACACATAGATCATGGATGCATCATATGGGGTTACAGGATCGCAATTCCAAGAACACTACGTTCAAAAATTTTAGATGAGTTACACTGTGGACACATGGGTATAGTGCGCATGAAACAAATAGCGCGCAACTACGTTTGGTGGCCAAATATCGACGCAGATATTGAGGCGAGAGCGCGCGGGTGCTTGTCCTGCGCCAGCGTGCGAGACGCGCCGCCCGCAGCTGCACCCGTACCTTATATTTGGCTTGCCAGTCCATGGTCTAGATTGCACGCTGATTTTTTACAGCACAATGGCAAATATTTTCTACTAATCATAGATGCTCACTCTAAGTGGCTCGAAGTCTTCCATATGCATAATGGAACAACAGCGACCCAGGTTATTGCAAAATTTAGAGAATGTTTCGCTAGATTCGGCATTCCTAAGCAAGTAGTTACGGACGGCGGCCCACCGTTCACGTCTGAGGAATTTGAAAAATTTCTACGCAGGAATGGTACAAAACACATCGTCACGGCGCCTTATCATCCCTCTAGCAACGGTGCCGCAGAGAATGCAGTTAAAACCGTCAAAAAGGCTCTTAAAAAAGCAGTTATAGATGGTGAGCACGTTGATCGAGCACTGTGTAAATTTTTACTACAGTACCGTAACACTGCACACACCAGTACGAACCAAGAACCAGCCGTTGCTATGCTCGGCCGCACTCTGAGGACACGGCTCGATTTATTAAGGAATTGTACTGCCGACCACGTCGAGAAGGCTCAAGAGACACAAGTCCGGCTGAGTAAAAATAGTGCAGAACGTCACGTTTACCAAGGAGACAGCGTACTGGTTAGAAACTATTCCAAAAACAACGATAATAAATGGCGGCCTGGAACAGTAGTGGAACGCACCGGAGCAGTTACATACAAAGTACAAACTGGTGACACTTTGTCCACTAAACATATAGATCAAATATTGCCGCTACGTAAAAGTTATCGATTCTCCATGCCTGCCACCTTGGAAAGCGACAATGAGCCCATTGTGGAATCTGAGAATGATAATTTGGATGACAGCAGCCCAAATCCAACTGAGATTGAGACTAAAGATTTGAAGCTCGCGGAAAATATTCCTGCCACTCGCGAGTGTTCCCCACCCAGGGTGAAGACTTACAATTTACGTCCTCGTCCAATTCGATCGAATCGTAACAATAAGGATTGATATATGTATTTGCCATGAGTATGCAATTCCAATATCATAGTTATTATAAATTTAGTTGTAGCATTTTATATTTAAGGAAGTCATCACTTTGTCATAGATTTTAAGTACTGATTTTGTTAGTATTATAAAAAGCATTATGTTGACATTATATCTTAGGGGGGAAAATTGTAATGTATGTTAGTGTAGGTATGCAGAAAATAATATTCGACACCACCGCCACATTTATAATAAATCAGTCCATTGCAATCCGCGTTTCATTGTGCATCCTATTTCTACAATATTAAGTCTATTTTCCATAAGTGATTTATTTCTTACCTTTCTACTAATTTGGTTAGAGAGAGGTGACAAAGGACCAATAATCTCATTAATAAGTCCCTTAAGATCTCTCCAAACCGAAATGGCATCATTCTCATCATAAGGGATTTCTAGGGTCAATTGTTTTCTTTCATCTTTCACTAGTTTATTATTCCATTCGCAAGTGGTGATTCCTCCTAATGTTGGAAGTCGTCCGATCCCATCGATTTGAATCTTTGATAGGTGTCCCTTCTTTCTTATGAGATAAGTTAAAAACACTCTCCACCAGTAGGCATGGTTAGCTACTAAGTCACTTTTGAAATAAGTAAATGTACAAGCTCTAAAAAACATCTCAAGTTTCTCTATCACGTATTTCTTGATCCCCTGTGCAAGGACACGGGAGAAGCCAGAGGTTTGTGTGACACTAGAGTGCTTCTCTATCCTGATCTCAAGATAATTTGCTAGTTCGGGTAGTCGATCACTATTGATTATTAGATAGGATAAATGTTCAAAAAAAGAGTTTGGATAATCGTCTCCTTCGGATAGTATAAAGTCCCGGAGCTGTTTACTAGCTTGTAAAGATCCAACTAAAAGGTAATTCAGGTCACATGACCGAAATTCCGACATTAAATTGCTACTTAGTCTTTCAGAGGATTCTTCAGTCTTTTTTTTTATTTTTTTATTATTGCCTAGTAGGCAGACGAGCAAGCGGCCCGCCTGATGGTAAGCGGCTACCGCTGCTCATGGACCTCCGTAGTGCCAGGGGACCAGCACAAAAAAGTCGCTGCCTACCTCAAGGATAGTACTCTCCTTAAACCTCGTTGGTTGGTTGGGTCGTCTTGGTGTTCCCATATGCTTCTAATGGATCATGCACTTCTGATTCATGTAGTCTAGTTTGGACTAATTTCCTTCCTATTGATACAGACATTGCTGCCGTACACACTTTTATACAGGGTGTTAGATCAATAGTACTTAAGTCGGGCGTTGGGAGTTCAATCATAAACTTGGATCTGTAATCTTGGAAATCTGAGCCTAAGGATATTGGCTTGTTGATGATTTGGTATGTGCAGCTGTTGCAACGGAGAGGTATTGCATAAGTATCATACATGTGGGCGCTGGATGATTTAGTCTATATCTATATTATTTAGTCTATATTTAGATTGAGATATATTTAATTAGGATTAAATTATTATTAGAATTAAGAATTATTTGTAAGAAATAATTATTACTAGTGACGGTATTCATAAACTACCGTCATAATTATAAGGTGATGGTGTGGGTAGTGTAAACATTGCATTTAGTATAAATACCCCTGTATTGGAACGGAACATTCATTCTGTCGTTGATTGTGACAGAATAAACATCTGAACTACCGACATCATGGATTTTATTTCGGATGATAATGGTAACGGCAATCAGGCGCCGACAGCAGCGGTGGGATCCGCCTCACCCCTCTTGGGATCCTCGAACTTCAGACCTCAGAAGTCTACCCCAGAAACCCAACATCAAACTATGTTCACCATGGAACAAGTAATGAGCCTAATGAGCTCCATCACCAAAGAGGCCGCTTTAAGTGCTGTGACAGCGGCATTATCTGCCAGTACGACACCGCTACAAGACCGTGGTAATTTTTACTTGCCGCCATTTGACCCAGATGTAGGGTCACACGACATAAGAGACTGGTGTGCCAATGTCGACAAAACGATTACCGCTTTTGGTGTACCGCCACAAGAAGCTCGGATGAAAGCAATATTGCAATTGAAAGGTCGAGCAAAAATTTGGGCTGACACATGGTCTTTACAATCCACTGATTGGCAACAAATCAAAGATGATTTAATCCAGACCTTTGGAAAAGAATTTCGGTATGCAGATGACGTCCAAAAATGGCGAAGCTACACTTCGGACCAAGCAAATAGCTATGCGGACTATGCAACGACCGGTTGGACCTTATTTAAACGAGTAAGGCCTGAAGCCACAGACTCGGAAGTAATAGATGCCCTAATTACTGGTATCTATCCAGAGTTTATAAGGTGCGAACTATTACGGAACACTCCAGACTCGCTGCCAAAATTAGTTTCAGTTTTGAAAACCTACCGTAAAAGAAGACATGACGTCACTGACAAGAGTAATGCCATTCCTACTAAGACACCGAGACTACGGGATGTTTCTGATCCTGGTTCAATGACAAGGACGCCGCTTTGCTTTAAGTGTCACAAGCCAGGTCATCGCTTTTGCGATTGCAAAGAAAATACGCCAGCATCTGCTGAATTTTCTTCGCAACCTACTTCTACTCAGGGGCCATCCAACACGAAGAAACTCACTGACTGTAAGTACTGTCACAAAAAGGGTCATTCAGAGAAAAAATTTTACCGGAAAGAAAACGATCAGAAGCTAACAGGGAATAGAAAATCTATATATGTCTGTGGTCCTATAAATCGTTGCATGACTAATGTTAAAATTGGGGACAAAACCTACCCTTGCATTTTTGAATCTGGAGCTGATTGCTCGCTCGTTCGGCAATCTATTTCTGGTTCTATTCCTGGGAGCAGGCAATCGGTCAATATGATTTTTACCGGAATCGGAGGCACCCCTGTTGTTTGTTCTCAAAGCATAACAACTATCATTGAGATAGATCAAATTAGTGTTGAGTTAGAGCTATTTATTGTTAAAAATCACCAATCCCGATTTGATATTATAATTGGTTATGATCTAGTGCAAATCCCAGGCTTGTCGATAACTTTGACAGACTCGCAGTTGTCCGTTTCGCGTAATCTTATCATAAATGAGTGCATTGGTACAGAACCTCCAACTAAGTTGGTCACTGATCTAGCCGACTCAAAATCGTTAAATAAATTGAATGAAATTTTAGAAGTTTTCAAATCTAACTTTACTTCCGGTCACAAGGTTTCAGAAGTGAAAACTGGTGATCTTCGTATAAGGCTCAAAAATAATGATAAAATTGTCCAACGTAGACCGTATCGATTATCCCCAATGGAGCGTGAAAAGGTTAAAGAAATCATTGAAGATCTTAAAGAAAACGGTATTATTCGGGATAGTTCATCGCCGTTCAGTAGCCCAATCCTATTAGTTAAAAAGAAAGATGGAACTGACCGTTTGTGTGTTGATTTTCGGGAGTTAAACGCTAACACTGTAAGAGATAATTTCCCTCTACCATTAATATCAGATCAAATAGATAAATTAGGCAAAGCTCGTTATTTCACATGCCTAGATATGACCGCTGGATTTTACCAAATACCTGTTTCTGCAGATTCTATAGAAAAGACTGCATTCGTAACACCTGACGGCCAATACGAATATTTGCGTATGCCTTTTGGTCTTTGCAATGCCCCATCAGTATACCAACGTGCCATAAATAAAGCACTCGGTGATTATAAGGATAAAATAGCGCTTGTTTATATAGACGATGTTCTTGTTATATCGGAAACTATAGAAGAGGGATTATTGAAATAAACACAATGTTCAATGTGTAACATTCGCGCAAATCTAAGAAACCATTATGAAGAGGGATTAGCTAATCTTGAGCTTGTATTGAAAAGATTGTCTGAAGCTGGTTTTTCCTTCAATAAAAAGAAATGTTCGTTTTTAAAAAAATCAGTCGAATATTTAGGAAATATTATAGAAAATGGGACCGTAAGGCCCAGCCCAAAGAAATTAGATGCCCTTTCCAAAACAGCTGTTCCCAAGAATATTAAAGAACTGCGTCAATTTAACGGCGTGGCTGGTTACTTTAGAAAATTCATTCCAAATTTCTCCAAAATAATGACTCCTTTATATGAGTTGACCAAATCAGGTGTTTCTTGGAAATGGACTGAGCATCAAGAGAATGCTCGAAAAGAAATAATCAATAGATTGACATCGTCCCCTCTCTTAACAATATTTGATCCCGAGTTACCATGCGAACTCCACACCGACGCTAGTACAATAGGTTACGGCAAGAAGCTTATACCCAAATGGAGATTGCATTCCGTATATAAAAGTGAAGCACAAAAATTTGACCTCGAATGACGTTGCGACTGATTGCTATCCTTTTCTTTCGAGTGACAATGAATGAAAATGACTTTTTGTTCATTCATTGTCACTCGAAAGAAAAGGATAGCAATCAGTCGCAACTTAGTCGCAACGTCATTCGAGGTCAAATTTTTGTGCTTCACTTTTATATACGGAATGCAATCTCCATTTGGGTATAAGCTTCTTGGGTTACGGCGCCGTTTTAATTCAGCGTCATGATAAAAATCCCAATGTAGTTGGCTACTTCAGCATGCGAACAACCAATGCTGAGAGTAAATATCACTCTTACGAACTCGAAACTCTGGCCCTAGTCAAGGCCATTAAACATTTTCGTCATTTTTTATACGGTAGATGCTTTAAGGTTATAACCGATTGCAAATCTTTAAAAGCATCCAGGACTAAAAAAGAATTGACACCACGAGTTCACCGATGGTGGGCTTTTCTTCAAAATTTACAATTTGATATTGAGTACCGGAAGGGTGATAGACTTTCTCACGCTGATTTCTTTAGTCGTAATCCCATAGAAACAGACCCTATAAGTATTTCTGACAATAAACCTGCATCATTACAATTTTTGGTAAATACGTCAGTATTGGACCATAACTGGCTCCTTATAGAGCAAAAAAGAGACCCAATTTTAAAAGAGATTGTTGATCGGTTGAAATCCGATGCAATCCCGAAAGCGATTGCCGACACTTACATAATATCTCAGGATAAGTTACTGAGACGAAAAGTACAAATTGATAATAAGACTTGCAAGCTAATTATTGTGCCTCGTAATTTTAGGTGGAATTTAATTTCGCACTATCACGATAATCTCCAACATTTTAGCTGGGAAAAGGTTCTTGCTAAAATAAGAGATCAGTACTGGTTTCCTAATATGTCCAAATTAGTTCGAAAGTTTACTGAAAATTGCGTTAGTTGCCGAGTGCGAAATGGTATGTCTGGGGCTAAACAAGTTACTTTACATCCTATAAACAAAGTTGCCATCCCATTTCATACAGTTCATGCAGACATAACGGGTCGAATGAACGGTCAACGTAGTAATGCCGAATACGCATTTGTATTTATTGATGCATTTACGAAATACACTAATTTAATTCACACTAATGATAGGACATCAGACACTGCTATATCTTGTTTTCGACAACTCATTACCATATTCGGAACTCCCACTAGACTCATAACAGATCAAGATAAAAGTTTGACTTCAAAGGAGTTTAAGAATTTTTGCCAGAATTACGGCATTGAACATCACGTTGTCGCTAAAGGGGCCAGTCGGGCAAATGGACAAGTAGAGAGAATAATGAAAATTATTAAAGACAATATGTCAGTGGTAGAAATGGATAAACCGTGGTACCATGCCATTCATGATTTACAATTGGCTATTAACTGTACCGTGTCGAAAAGTACAGGTAAAGCTCCAATGGAATTATTATTTGGAAAGAAATGTCATCCTCCAGGTATTAAGCTTTTGCAAATTGATAATGATGAAATGTGTGAAGATTTGAGCAATGTACGGTCGTTATGTAAGTTAAGGATGGACGAGCGATCATTTCAGGATAAATTAAGGTTTGACAAGGGAAAATCCCAAATTAGACCCTTCAAAGTAGGAGATTTTGTGTTATAGACTACAGGCCCGTGGCAAAAAGTGATGGGTCAAATGAACCACTAGGAGACCTATTTAGTAAGATACAGGGGCTTAAAATAATAATATTTAGCACTATGCCGTCACTTGTAAGCTGTCCGTCTGGATGCAGATGAGACTTCAAAAGTACAGGGAGAGGGTATATATTTTGGTCATATATTTTTGTACGGCATTCCTACCGATGGATAGATCCATGAAAAATAATAAGAGAACACGTAGTGCCGTACAAAAATAGTGCGCCACAAATTCAGCAGAACGTTAGATATTCCGTCAATTTTCTTGGTAAATTTGGTCATTTGATTTTATACGGCATCGTTTCCATACAATTTTAATACCTCTTCTAATCCATTATTCCGCAACGCCGTACAAAAACCATGCGACAAGGGAGAAAAATCGGCTGTTGTAACCCACTCCCCTTCAGTGGTCAGGGGGGTGATTTGACGCAACATGAAATTAATTTATTTTGAAAGTATTTTAGGCATAGTTAACATTTTTTCACACGCCGTAAATTTTTTTTGGTCCAAACTTCTGTAGGATGAAAAACACTCTCGAAAAATCCACGTAACTATATACGTCATATTTTTGTCTTTTTTTTATTCTTTGAGAATTTATGTACACCTCGGAGGGGGAAGGTCATAGAGGCATTTGAAAAGTGACACGAGCGTGACGTGTGTCGAGCAAAAGTATTTTTGTAAAAATTATTTACTCAAATAATTAGCTGAAATTATAATACTGTTTCTGTGTGATTAAGTTTTGGTTGTGGACAAAGGGGTGAGTGTTTTATTAAATGTCAGCTAGATTAGAGATAAGTAGTAAAAGTTGTTAATGACATTGCATTTAATTGTCGTAGCCTAAAGACATGCCCTTTTTGGTGAACGAGGTTCACTTGGCATAATTCAAAACATTCCTGAGATCGAGTTAGCCGTGGTTTGGTTTTGGCAGAGTTCCGTTCCCAAATGCAGTGAACAAAAATTCTCCTGGCGCTCAACTTTAGTTTTAGTTAGATTTAGTGTATGTTTAAGGATTAGTGTAAGTTTTGTGTTATAATTAAACGGATTGTTTGTAATAACTCTATTTTAATTATGAACCCGTAACAAGTCAACCACGCTGGCTTAGTGTGTGTTGGAAGACTTACATACCATAGAAATTCTTATAAATCGCTATAGTATGCAGGTTTCTTCGTGATGTTTTCCTTCGCCATTTTAGTGCGTGGCGATTGACTACCAATACACACATGACTCCGAAAAGTCAGAGGTGTGCCATGGGATTCGAACCCGCGACCACCGTGAACATGTTGGCAGCCGCATCTTTTACGATAATATGTGTAAATATCATGAAAATCGATCGTATTTTAAACTTTATTTCCCGTTAAAGGGCATAAATATCAAAGTTAGGGCAGTTGACGGTTCCTATTTGTTTTCATTTTTATAGATATATATCAATACACATCAGAAAATAAGATAATTAAAAAAATATATGTCCATGTATAAAGTATATTACATCGAAAATTATTCAAGAATATGAATACTGAGATCAATAGTTTTAAATTTTTGAATATAATATACAATCAGTTTCGCTTTAAATAGCCGGCATAATGATTTATACATATTAACACTGGTTCTCTTCGTAAATATGTTAATGCCGTACAGTCTCAGATGATCATAAAGTTACCCCTGAAATGGTAGTGTCATTTTAGTCAGCAAAAAGTTATGATCTACATTAAAATATACGGCATCATTTTTTCTCCATTCATTTACCTGGGTTCTTTTTGAAACAACAATAATATTCAGAAAGTTGCTGTATTTCATTAATCTACGATAGTTTAAACTTTACAAATAATTTGAAAAAAGTCATATTTGGGTTTCCTCTTAATTTCTGTTAGAACATTTTTTATTGAATGGCAATGTTATATAACAATTGTATTTAGCAATATAATGTTAAAAAAGTAGTTGCCGTACAGGGTCAAATGACCTTACAGGTTTCATGGTCAGATTTATGATAAATTTAGGTATTATTGATTTTATACATTCGAATGAACTATATTTTTTTGACGGCATGTTTTTAAATAGTTCTTTTGAGTGCTACATAATGTTATGAAACCGATGCCGTACTTTTTCAAATCACCTCCCGGACCACTGAAGGGGAGTGGGTTGCAACCGCCGATTTTTCTCCCTTGTCGCATAGTTTTTTTTACGGCGTTGCGGAATAATGGATTAGAAGAGGTATTGAAATTGTATGGAAACGATGCCGTATAAAATCAAATGACCAAATTTACCAAGAAAATTGTCGGAATATCTAACGTTCTGCTGAATTTGTGGCGCACTATTTTTGTACGGCACTACGTGTTCTCTTATTATTTTTCATGGATCTATCCATCGGTAGGAATGCCGTACAAAAATATATGACCAAAATATATACCCTCTGCCTGTACTTTTGAAGGCTCATCTGCATCCAGACGGACAGCTTACAAGTGACGGCATAGTGCTAAATATTATTATTTTAAGCCCCTGTATCTTACTAAATAGGTCTCCTTGTGGTTCATTTGACCCATCACTTTTTGCCACGGGCCTGTAGTCTATTAATGCATAAACATGAAAGACATACCACTAAACTTGGATCCAAATTCGAAGGTCCTATGGAAGTTTTGGAGGTATTACCTAATAACCGATATAAAGTAAAACATGTTAATTTGAGGGGCTCTTCTGAAACGATCGCTAGTCATGATTTTTAAGACCTGCACCTTAAGCTCAGAGTGATCCCTATTTGGATGAAGATTAACATTTGCCGTGTGGGCGGCTAAAGGATCATTCAAAAATACTGCCTATCCATTTTTCCTTCCTTAAACGCTGGCTGGCCACCATGCGTATCCTTATATCCTGGTCTAGACTAGAACCAAGGCGGGTGATGCCGTAATGGCTAGATCCCAGGCGGGTGATGTCGTATTGGCTAGAACCAAGGCGGGTGATGCCATAATGGCTAGAACCAAGGCGGGTGATGCCATCAACAATTGTTTAAGCTACAGCGCAGAGAACGCGCTGGATCAGAATGGCCGTGTGGGCGCTGGATGATTTAGTCTATATCTATATTATTTAGTCTATATTTAGATTGAGATATATTTAATTAGGATTAATTTATTATTAGAATTAAGAATTATTTGTAAGAAATAATTATTACTAGTGACGGTATTCATAAACTACCGTCATAATTATAAGGTGATGGTGTGGGTAGTGTAAACATTGCATTTAGTATAAATACCCCTGTATTGGAACGGAGCATTCATTCTGTCGTTGATTGTGAGAGAATAAACATCTGAACTACCGACATCATGGATTTTATTTCGGATGATAATGATAACGGCAATCAGGCGCCGACATACACTTCGAAACCCCGGACTGCAACTTCTGCAATGTAATTTTGAACGAATAAGAAAATCTCTTGGAAAAATAGGTTCTAATCCTCGTTACCTCTAAGTGCTCTTCCCAATTGGTTGGTATTAAGTGTTACATGAGTTGCTAAATTGGTCGTAAGGGCAAAAAGTGCAGATCTCTTCTGTGATGACGCTTTGAATCGGTGTTCATAGCTTCCTCCGTAATTTTTCCCACACCAGTCCTCCAATGGGACATTCTGGAAGACTGGGGGTAGTGTTGTAAGTTTGTCATCTATCATTTTTCGTACTAAACCGATCAGTGTGCTTGTCGGATCCATTCTGACCAGATAAGTCATAATATAGTAGAGTTTCCTTATCGATTTGATAGTGGGATTAGGACAGGTTACGGTTAATTTGGGCTTTGTCATTTTCTCCGGAGTTGACGATCCGAGATAAGGGCTATACGGTCCCCTAGTATTTAAAACCTTAACTCCCTGGGTTTTCAGATTGTATGATACTTTTGCAAGAATGCAATCTGATCTCTCTCCTTCTGTAGACTGATCGTAGTCCTGTATGACTACCTGTTAACATGGAACAGGGCTAGTTATCCCAGTGACTGGAAATCCCCATGTTGCTTCTCTCGCCCGATTAGCTATGGAGAACGAACAGTTGTCTGTCTCAATTAGGTCAGCTATAACATGGCTCTGATTCCCTCGATGGTTTTTACGATCAAATCTCCTTTCTAGAGTTTGGATTGCTTCTTTGTCTTTCAATTGTCCAGCTTGGAAAATGGTCTCTTGGTCCCCCGGAGACTCGTTTATGATTCTGTTTATTGTCTGCAGATTCGTAAAACTTCCTATCAATTGAAGATGAACACCTTCATTAGAATTCCTGAGGATCTCATGAGCTAAATTGGCAATGTAGGGTGACATTGTAACGAGTATTGAACAAAGTTGATCTAAATCACTCCTTGAAGCCCCGAGCAACCGAACCACATGGGGGTTAGTTATATAGTGTGGAAGAAATTCTTCTACTATCTCTCTCGCTCTCCTTTCAAAGTTTGGAAGGCCTATAATATTTAGACTGTACATATCCTCTACTAATCTTATGGGATCCATGGGTACCTTAATAATACATGGGACTACTTTAATCAGGAGACAAAAAACCTCTTGGAAATCACTTCTTATGACCTGCCACACCTTAATCCAAATTGTCAATGGATCCGGACAACCACGCTGACAGTGTTGGTATAGATTGGAGAGAGGCAAACCGCCAAAAATGGATGGGGAGTTTAGCAGGACCGGTAACCTCAGTTTGTCTGTTTTCTGTCTCAATAGTTTCTTCCTCCTCATGATGTTACCTACTTCTATGGAATAAATGAGAAAAGGTACACATGGAGAGATACAATTTCTTGATAGATTCTCAGTTGTTGTCGACGCACTTGTTAGTAGTGATTGTAATGAAGGAAAACCCTCATTTATATCTGGAATCATTCGATTTAATTTCTTCAAACTATCATCGATTCTAAGGGCTTCAAAGAATCTGACTTTGGAGTATTCAAATAAGTTCTGGGAAAACCAAGTCTCTTCCGTTTTCAATTTAAGACCTCCGAGGGAAAAGTAGTGATCTAATGTATTCACCAACAGTTTGATGTGATATTGGGGGTCAGACTGTTGAAGTTTCGTTAATCGAAGATGAATAACTTGATTATCTCCTTGACCCATGGTTTCACCTACTAAGTTGCAATCATCAAGAGCAAGTTTAATAATCATTATAGTGGTCAAGGTCCATGCTTTCTGTCTCATGCCCTCAAAACCTCCTAACTGATCATAATGGCAAAAATCTCCTGGTTCCGGTTCTCCATTCGGTCCAATTTTTGGTGGGGTGAGTCGAGAACTTAGAAGGACAGCACAACGATTGAACCATGTATGGGAGTCAGAATATAAATTGTTTCTGCCATGCAGTTGATCGAGTTCGTTGAACAACCATTTATTAAGATCATGTCTCTGTAATTGATTCCATTTTGATAAGTCTAGGTTAATATTGTAATTCCCCTCTTTTGAGATTGTTGATGCGATTTTATCCATTCTCTTAGTTACCTCTAACTCTGCGTTTGTCATAGTCTGTTCTCGAATAAAAGGTAATATATTGTCGCTCAGTGATTTTTCAAGGGCAACTTGTAATAACCTCATCTCATATGTTTGTTTACAGAATACTCGACCCTGGACGTTTAGTTCTCTCTCTTTTCTACAGAGTCGAACAATATCATCTCGCATGTGATTGTAGTAGAGTTTCTCTTGTTCTCCGATCTTTCTCGCTAATTCCCCTTCTTCTCCTTTAAGGTATCGAGAGAGCACTCGTGGTTCGTAAGTACCGGAACCTCGCGGTTTCTTCTGCCCATACAAGATCTTAAAGGCGCATGGATCATATGGAATGAACCACTCCGTTCTTGGAGGAGAACAAGCGGTGTCTTTTAAGAGTTCTTTTTCGTCAATTTCTAGAGCCGTCGTTGTTCTATTGGATGAGCGATATTTGCAAAATTCATGCGCGAGCCTTGGTCATTAACGAGTTCGTTTATCTTTGACAAATAACTCGATTCTTTCAACACCAAAACGCAATAATCCGCGCGGCTCGTGTCGCTGCCATTGAACAACTTGTTTGTAGGAATTGTATAAGCCTGTGCTTTTGCATCTGGACTGCCTCGGTGGCGTAGTTGTACTACGGTACGGTTACAAAGCTGAGGTCTCGGGTTCGAATCCCGGGTTGGGTAAAGTGATATTGGATTTTTCTATTCAGTATCAGCCCAGAGTCAGGAATTTGTGCCCGATATGGCGATAAGCTCGCCACCTATCACATTGTGAGACGGAACATACAAGGCGAAATGTGGGTGCCCTGGCACCTCTGCCAACCCCTTCTGGGAACAAGGCGTGAGTTTATGTATGTGCTTGCATCTGCTCGAGTATTCCATCGAGTTATTGTATAGTTGTTGTTTCAGTGTAATAGTCCCTACTTTCCGCGGCAGCCGATTGGAGAGAATTTTAATAAAATTTATTTATTTATAACAGCTTCATTTTGATCGTGAAATGGAAGCCCACGATAAACTGCAAACTTAATTGTTTCTATTACACGTAGAAATACATCTCGCCAATAAGTTATATCTTCAGCAAATTGTTTGACTATTTGGGTATCTAATCGGTGTTAAAGTTTTCCTCTACATACAAACTGTCCCAAACATTTACGATGCTCCAAAGAGGTGTCATGGTTCAAAATTCTTCCAGTCATTAAATCCATTTTTGGCAAATGCGGATGTTCCTTCGTATAATTTGCAAGCACTACAAAACACGTGACCTGTAGATTCTGAGTATACTAACTAGCTTCTCTTCACAATTTCGCCATTAACAAGCTTTATCTCAAACATATTTTTAGATAGAAATCTTTTTTTATTTTAATACTGCTGGAAAAATGGGCTAGGGCATATACTATGACTAGGGCAACCGTTAGTGATAGTGCAGCATTCGTCTTTTCTGCAGCATTCGTCTTTTCTGCAGAGCTCGTAAATATTGATTCTAATATGTATTACGAGTATGTTTAAAATGTTTCCTACGATATTTTCCTGGTTTGTTGTATTGTGCTCCACTTGGCTTTTTTACTATCCAACTACTCTCATTACCACTCTTAAAAATCACAGAAACACAAGTTGGCAATAAATAAATAACTGTGTCGTGGGGACGCTAATTGTCCAACGCTAATTAACAATACTAGTTAATTAGTAGTTTCATAAGTCCCAGAAGGCACTGCGTTATTTTTAAAAATATTTTTGTACCTTTCTTTTCTTTTTTAAAATACCCTTTATCCGCACAAGATCCCCGGCGGCTGAGTCTGTAGTTGTCGAATGTTTGTGTTCTCTAGCCCAAGTAAGTCTCTTCTTTTTATTAACAGGTTTCAGGAGTGGTTTTTGACCGCTACACATCCCTCAAGACCTGCGTCAAGAAGTCTCCTTTTCACAGACTGACGGGTTTATCTAGGCCCACGTTAAACTGTGCTGTTATTTCTGGAGTAGTTATCGCTGGTCGCTGCTGGGTGCGCACAGTGGCCAGTAGCTTCTCCAGCATCTTCCCCTGGGCGGCCAATTCCGCCTCCAGTGCCTTCACCCTATCGCGGAGGGCACGCTTCTCGTGCTCTGTAGGGGCCGGCTCTTGCGCCATCGTGACCAGCTCTGATACGCTCTCGTTAATATCCCGAATATATGTGCCCTTTAAATGTCGAGACGTCCGAGAGACGTTTTGCAGCCGCTCCGCCATTCTCATGAGCACCTCGCTGCGAGTGATCCGGGCTTCACCACTGGGAACCGGCTTCGACCAGGGGTGAGCTTTCTTGGCCTGTCTCAGCTTGACTTGCGCCCTGTCGAGAGCGTCATCCTCCGCGACCACTACCGTCGTTAGACCCCGGCCGCTTTTCAGCAGGACGAAATCCCCGCTGTCTTGTGCGGCTTTTCTTCACCTGCGAAGAGTCGCTGCTCAGCCCCGACTCCGAGTCAAAGTCGCTGGATGGCGCGTTCTTCTCCGCAGGTGATTTCTTCAACGAAGCTGCTCGACTGGACGTTCGAGAATTGTCCGAATCGACTGATTCGACTCGACTCGACTGAATTTTGTTTTTGGTTTTGCGAATTATCCATATTGTTCCCACGAGTATGGGGGAAAAGAAGATCCGCCCAGGCAGTGCCCCCTGTATCTGGGTAAGCCTAGGGTACCCCACCAGAGGGTCGGCCGGTACTATGGCGGGGGTCGCACTAGAGACTGAACTACCCATCGCGTTTGTTTGTAACAACCAAGCTTAAATCTTCTCGTACCTACAATCAATCAATAATAATAATAAACGCGGGCGAAACCGTGGGGCAAAGCTTGTATTATATAAATATATAAGGAGTAGTGAATCAATAATAAAAAAATAATGCCTGGATATACATAAAAGTTCATACGACACTATAATCACACACACAAACTTTCAAAATTGGTCGTCATTTTAAGATAAAACGTAGGTATTTGAAAAAAGAACTAAAAACTAAAGTGAAAACTATGCACAGAAACAATGGGTGAAAATTAGCTCTAAAAATACCTCAGTTTTACAATTACAATGGATATATAGGTACTGATAACTAAAATATTTCATTTTACGAACCTTTTTTCGATAAAAGCGATAACTGGACAGCAAAGAGTCTTTTTTCTTTTTCAATTGAGTGATTTCTTTATTCATTACAGTACTAATCCGCCTCCAGGCATCATGATGCTTGTTTTTGTCCTTATGATGTGGGTGATTTGCATCCCACAGTACACTTTCAGAATGGTATTGCTCTAAAAAGAGCATTTCAGTTTCTTTGTTCCAAACGTTCTCGCACGACTCCATAGCGCGCGCGCGTCCGTTCGTACGCCTTCGTAGTCCGGAGTACACTGACAGGGGGCCATGAATGTGGATGTGTATGCGTGGACGCCGCGCGAACGAGACGCGAACCCTTTGTCGCGGGACACAATACCGACTCTGATCGGGGAACAGGCGTGAACCCCGCGAAAACGGTCCACATTCACGTTCGCGCTTGTTTACGGAGCTTCACGGCACTAATATGGAGCCGCCATTATTTTAAAACAAAGTATGACTGATGGCACGCACTCATGCGTTCAATATTATTAACAACACTTTAAGTTTTTCTTTTTTATCCGGGTTTTTTAAAATAAATTGAAATATGCATTTTGACTCTAATAAATTATGAAAATTTTTGATGTACCATTCATAACTGGTCCCGTTCATGGTCCATTTTCGCCGATGTTCTTTTTCATCAACTTACAACACATTATAATCCGGCCACTCAGAGAATGCGTTCCTGACACATGTCAGTTGATCATGAGTAGTGATGGGAAATAATTATCATTCATCATTCATCAGCACGTCATTATTAAAAAAAAAACACAATTATAAATCTAGTATGATACGGAAACCTATTCAAAAATCTTAAGGTATTTTAGTCTTTTCTTTGCTTTTAATATTACAATCTTAACGTAATTAAAAATGAGTTAACTAAGAGATCAATAATACTAGTTCTAGTTTAAAATGCTATCATAGTAGGAACTGTAGTAATTAGGAATTAAGCCCGCATCTATAAGACTCCTAATGTCGTTTATTTTCTTATCGGATACTTTTAATTTGGTTGCATACAAGGGCTTAAGTGCTTGAAATCCATGTTGCACTGGTAGGTTGCTTCTCGTTCGTTTGGCCACATAAATCTCTTCAAAGTCATGAAAATACGACGTTTTGTAGAATATTTTGATTTAATTGCTAGTATTTTCTCAATTTTTATAACTTTAATGTCTGATAACTTTACAGCTAGACCCCCCACACTTCTGTTCAATTTTGGGACAGGTAGCTGTTTTATGTCTATAAAATCAAGATATCCCATTTCGTTTACAGTGTATGGTTTTCCTCGTTTCTTTGCATTTCTTATGGCATATACGTATTGGGAAGGGATATAGATTGGTCCAGATTTTAGTGCTTTTTTAATTTCTTTTTCTATAGTTGAATGTACGGAATCTCCTTCGTTTTGTGTGTGCCTTCTTATAAGAAACTTGTGAGATATCGATTGAATTTTTAAATTTGTTACTGCGTAAATATACATGCCAATAATGAATTGATTTTTCTGTTGGCCACAACAGTTATCAGAATAAAATACTATATCAAGATCATCACTAGCAACTGCTGATTTCTTTTGCAAATATTTCAAAACACAGCTTTCTATTTCGTTAGCTCCACGACTTGCTTGAGATTCATCCCAAAAGAAGCATTCGGTTTGGTCTGATTTCAATTCTGAGATGGTAAAGTTTGAACAATTTTTTTTTACTTATAGTAAAACGTAGATACGTCTCCTCTTGGAACTGTCATCACAGCCTGTAAATCGTAGCATGCAACAATAACCGACGGTTTTTCTTTATCATTCGCTTTTTCCTTCCTGCTTTCTTCTTTCTCTTTTAAATGTCTCTCATAATCTTTTTTCAAATTTTCCTTTTCAAGACCTGCAGCCAAATTATAAATTGTGCATTGTTCACATTGGTCTTTCTTCGGAATAAAAATACTAATGTTGAAATGTTCATTGAAAACTTTGCGATAAGCATGCTCCATTCAAAATTTACATGGTTTGTTACGAAATAACCGACACTAACGGCCGATGCCAATAATCAATCGAAAAAATTAGATTGAAGTCAATCTGTTTTGTTGTCAATTGTTTTCTACTTTTCGATTGGTCTCCTGTCATGTTGCCATAGTTTATTCACTACTGAGATTGATTATTGGCAATATAGTATCAGAAAAACGATTGAGCTGTCAATCTAAAACGGCAAATTTTGGATTGGGTTTGTTTATTGGCAGCGGCTGTAAATGAATAGTAATTTTTTCACTTACCCTGTGCTCTGTAGTCGCCGATGACGGCGCGAACTGGCTAAGTGTCACTTTTTCCATAATGAATAAGCGCATAACCTCGGAGTAAGAAGTGACACATGGTAGCATCTAGCAAAATCTATGATAACTATTAAAAAAAGGGTTTTTACAGATTACATAGTTTTATCTCTAGGTTTCAGATATCGCTCTAACTCGATTTCGCTAAATTTGGTATAATGTGATTTATGTTCTGAGAGTGCGATATAATCTGGGAATCTCTACCACCTCTAATAATTTTTACCCCTCAAATCGTGCCATAATAAACTAGACCCCGACCGTAAATTATAATGAAATTTGTACAGATACAGTGGCATGTG
This sequence comes from Hyles euphorbiae, assembly GCA_023078785.2. NCBI lineage: Eukaryota > Metazoa > Arthropoda > Insecta > Lepidoptera > Sphingidae > Hyles > Hyles euphorbiae. Next base: position 8,113,622 of record CM041048.1, read on the forward strand.
GCATCTGTTCAAAGTTATTTGAAAACAAAAGTCGCAAAAATATACATTTTTTTGTATCAACATAGATTTAATTTTCGAAAATTAAACAATAATTGCGTTGAAAGATTAGAATAAATAAATCAGGCAATCAATAAATGAGTCTATTTGAGCGCGGGTTTCCAGGCGTGGCTTGCGACCGGCTTGGCGACCGATGAGTGGCGGGAAGACGCAGCGCACCCGCGCTCCTCGCAGGCAGCTCTCTCCCAGCGCGCCGGTGCTTCCCCGCAGACACCTAGATTAAGTAGTGGACGCGGCAGTACATGTATTCTTTATACACAAACCCAATACAATAATGAATACAAGTTCCAATTTACTGTTGAAATAGTGAACTATGTAAATAACTATGTTTTTATAGGCTTGTATTCAGATTTTATTTGAAAAGTTGCATTACCACTCTGTCGCTCCATAATTTCGTAACAATATACCTACTTTAGTACTCTGTTAAATTAGATAAAAATAGATAATCTACTAATATCAAAGTTCTGTGCAAATTGATTGTATTTAAAATTAACAAACATACCCTCTGGTCTGGTATTATACTGGGTATCTCAAGACTGCTACCGAAAACGAAGCCGGGTGGTAGTTTTAGTGGTTACAAACACAATGCAATTAAAAATTTCGCATAGAAACGCGAAAATTATTTTTTATGATTTTTTAAATATCGTCATTTTTGGGTGGTAAATCGATAGTTTTTGCTAAAATAATAATTTAATCTCTTTTATACCTTAGAGTATTTATAAATAAAAGCGTATACACTATTATTGTAGGAAAAAATGTATTTACCACCCAAATATGGCCATAGGGAAAAAATAACAAAAAAAAAATTGTCGCTTTTTTTTGCAACTTTTTCTGTTGCATTGTGTCTGAAGTCGCTTAAACTACCACACGGCTTCGTTTTTGGTAGCGGTCTTGATATACCCTGTATATTTTTAGGAACCAGACTTTAAAAATAAACAATTTAAGCAACCTTAAACATACAACAACCTTAATAAATAAATAAATAATGTATGTTTCCGAGAGCCAGCAAAATAATCTACTATCGCAGTCGAGATCAAAGACACGTTGAGTGCACAACTATCTATGAGTATGTCGACAGGTACGCCCTGAATTACCGCTGAGCTTAGCATTGTTACGATTCGAATTAGAAATTTCGCTACAACTTATTATCGGTCTTATTATCAAATCTGCGGGTAGGTTTAGTATAAGTGGGTAAAAATGAAACAAGGTTTTCTGTCGTTAGGTCAGCTTTATTATTAGGTCAGCATTGGTTGCTGCTGCGCGTACCTGTATATCGCTAATACCATAAATCACTATTTGAACCATAAGTTCCTCGCTCAACCCTTTGATCACGCGTAAACGTAATAATGAACGACGCGCATACTCGGCGATAAAAACTTGTCAGATGTAGACTTTACAACCTCATGTAAGATCTGCGCGTAATTCACCTTTTGTAGACATAAGGCTTGGAATTTTCTCACAAAACCAGTCCACGAACGACTATTCCCGTTCCAGTCATTCAGCCAGACCTCCGCATCACTCCTCAAACAACACGAGAAAAGCACTCGAGACCGTCCCAATTAGTCGCAAGTCTAGCCCTATCTACCTCACTGCACCAAATCTCAAAGTTATTTACTGATGGATCGAAATTTGACACATAATACTTGCTAGGCTTTGATTTTGTTGTCATACCAATCACATCAGCAAACGTTCGAGCAGTAGAAGTGACGTTTTTATCTATTGCGGATGTATTACCACGAACGGACGAGGGTAAATTTGAACCAGATGCCGTGTTCGCCTCGATAGTTGTTAAACGTCACATAATCGTGCCCATCGTGTTCGTCATAGCATTATTCTGAGGATAGGATCGGAACTTGCTTCGGTGACGATGCGCAAGTGACCGCAATTTGGATCTTTCGCAATAATAATCGTCACGCGTATCCGAGTGACTATGATGCGAGCGAGTTCGGTCGTAGTGCGTACGCGACTTGTCTTGACGCGAACACGAACGACTTCTACTGCGACTCGACTGAGGGCGGGTTCTATTGCTGCGTGAAGGCGAACGCGAACGAACTTCTGCCGGTACTGGTTGTTCCGTTGGGCGAGCATTAAGCGGCGCCAGGTTCTGGAGATGCGGCCAGTCCGAAGCGTCGGCGCGCTCAAACATTTTCGTCGAGAGACGTTGAAAAAAGTCATCCAGGCTCTCGATGCGGAGATCCCTCTAGATGGTGGATTTTCTCACGTAACGCGGGGCGTTTACGATCTTTCGGAGCGTCTTGGTCTGGACGGTCCGCAGTTTTCGACGTGCAGTAGCGCCAGTGAGCGCGTACCACCCGGGTGCCGCGTACGTGAGGCGTGAGCGTATGTACAACTTGTACACAGACATCTTCACGTTCAGCGGGAGCTTCGAAGAGAAGAATGGGCGAAGTTTCGCCGCGGCGATCTTCGTCTGGTCGGCGATGATTCGGGCGTGCTTGTTCATGCGAAGACTTGTGGATGCTGATCCCGAGATATTTGGCTGAGGCAGTCCAGGGAATTCGTTGATCTTGCATCGTGATGTGTAATGATCTCATCGGGTTGTTCCTCGGTATGTGATGGGAACGCTTGATCATCAGGGCCTGTGTCTTTCCGACGTTCACTGTCAGCTTCCACTTGGAAAGCCAGGCAGGGAGTTCGTCTAGGTTGCGCTGAGGGCGGGCCAATCGTCCCCTGTGGAGTCGACGGTAACTTTCCCAGTGATCGCTGTTTTCGAGCGTTCGTTTTGGTTTCGAGTTCGGCTTTCACCTGCTCTATAAGACGATTTAGTCTCGTCTTGAGCTGAGGGTAGCGGTTGTGTTGCCACTGTACTCGGACTTTCCGCTTTTCATCGATGAGATTTCGAATGTGTCGGGGGAAGTAAGAAGGAAGGAATTTGGTCGTGTCGATTGAGATACGTTGGAATTTGGCCTAGTATAAGCCCTAAAGTCTGTTGTTATTATTGTTAGATCTGTGATCAGTTTGTGGTCGCCTATACAGCGTTTGTTGTATCCGTTCCTCTGAAACAGCGAAATTAATGGCCTCGTTCAGTGTCTTAGGTGACTTGCACTTTATTATGTTTGAGATTGATGAAAGATGAACCCCGGTTGAAGAACCCATAACGAAATAATGAAGGGCGAAATTTTCCATGGATGCAGTTCGTCCGGGAATTTTATTTAATTTTGTAGTAGAAAGCGATATTTTAGATAGCGAAGAGGTAGGTGTCCCTGCATAGCTTAAAGTGTGCGCACAGCGCTCTCCTAAAGTTCCATTAACAAATGAGAGTAGTGTTTCATCTCACTGAATTGGGTTTTAAGGAAGTCCTTAAGTTGCTCCCAGTTCATGAATTCTTTGATGGAACAGGCAACTTCCGCTTTTCCATTAAGTTATGCAAGTATGAATTTAAATAAAATGGGTTTCTGTGAATCCGATGCGAGTTCGGAAGCGTTATCACAATTCACTAAAAATGAGTTCTCTACTGCCATCGTAAGGTTTGACGAATTTAAATAAGATATTAAGGTCTAATTTAGCCATAGCGATAGTGGCGGCAGTTCGCCTTGTGATACGTGGAGAATTTGTAGGGGATTTACCGGAAATATCAGTAACACCCTGGACTACGTGATGTTGGCCGTCCTCTGATTTCGGCACTTTTGGCACAATTAAATTCCGACACAAAAAGTATAAAATAATATACACAATACACATGCACGAAAATACTAAAACGTGTTATTAAACGTATCACAAAGAACTCTGACTGACTCTGAAGAAGACTGCCTCGGTGGCGTAGTTGTACTACGGTACGGTTACAAAGCTGAGGTCTCGGGTTCGAATCCCGGGTTGGGCAAAGTGATATTGGATTTTTCTATTCAGTATCAGCCCAGAGTCAGGAATTTGTGCCCGATATGGCGATAGGCTCGCCACCTATCACATTGTGGGACGGAACATACAAGGCAAAATGTGGGTGCCCTGGCACCTCTGCCTACCCCTTCTGGGAACAAGGCGTGAGTTTATGTATGTATGTATGTCACAAAGAACCCCAATTAGTTAGACAAAACAATAACCAGACTTACTGTGACTGACTTTCTGCATAAACGCGTGGGCTACCGAGATAAGACCACGACGATGCTTGACAGCAAGATTCCGATGACGCTTGAACTTGACTGGATGTAGATCGGCGCCCGACGACCCGACTCGTTGGGATGATGCAATGACAAATGTTTCACGCTGGGTCCCAGGACACACGCAGGATGGTCACGTTAAATAATAAATGAAAATAAATCAAAGTAACTTGGTAATACTAGGAAAATGCTACCTAAATTATCTTGTAAAACTTCGCAGTCACGTGCTAGAACTAATTAAGAGGAGACAATAGTAAGATCGCCATAAATAAGAAGCAATAGTCGTTGTATCACCATTATTCAACAAGATAAGATCGTTTTATCAATTACATTGATAATCATTCTTCCCTAGCATTAACCGAATTGCAACCCCAGATGGTATGATGAGCATTAAAATCTCCAGCAATTATGAAAGGCTCAGCAAGACTTTTGATAAAATTGTGGAATTTACTTTCTGAGAGTGTGGATGGCAATTACTAAAACTGTAAACAGTAACAATGGTTATAGTTTTATTAAAACATTTGATTTGAACTGCTAAATTTTGTAAGGAATCATCAGCATATGTCCGTAATATAGTATAATATAGAGATGCATGAATATTTAATATATGTAGCTACACCATTATGACTATTTCCAGAATCTAGTCTTTCTGTGTTTATCACACAATCCTTTAATAGTAAATAATTGCGTACTGTGCAGCCATGTTTCACATATAAGTGCAATATGAATGCTGTTAGTCGATAAGAAATGAGTGAACATGCTACGATTTCTAATTAAACTCTGTGCGTTCCATTGAGAAATATTTAAAATGAAGATTATTAAGTAAACATATTAGATACGTATATTTGTTGCACAAGATTTCTAATGGATTGGGATGGGATGTAATTTCATCAGATTTAGTTTTATTCATATATTTCTTACTGGACGACAATGAAGAAAAAGCTTGTTCGTTAAATAAATCTATGTAAAGAACTGAAGGTAAGTTCTTTTTGTTTTCTTCAATGGGGCAAAATGTCGAAATTGCAAAGTGATTTCCTTTGCAATTGAAGCATTTGGCATTTGCTGGATCGATATAGCATTTCTGTATGAGTGATTTTCTGTACATATATGTATATAGCAGCACGTTTTATTTTTACAATATTCGGCTATGTGGCCATATCTCAAGCAGTTGTAACATTGTTTTAGTAGGGGAATATATGTAGTGACAAGTAAATTCCAGTAATTTATGTCGATATATTTTGGCAAGGTTGTGGACTCAAAAGTGATATACAACTTTTGCAGGCACCAATATTGATTCATTATTTTTCTTAATTCGGCGCATCAGACGTCGAACTGAGACAATTCTAAAGCTGGATGTTACAGCTTTAAAAAAAAATTGCTTATATATGTGGGAACCTTGAGTTACTTTATGAAAATACACAAAATATCTGCAATAACCTCTGATATTGTAACTGTTTTTTCTACTGCATTCATCTCTTCAGTTACATCTGGAAATAAGATAGAATTTCTATAGCTGAGTAAAATATCCACGTCTTCGGGAGTCAGGTTTATAGTTTCGGGGTAATCGATAGCTATTGTGGTGATTCAACTATTTTTAATTTTTACTACCCTCTCACACATATCGCAAGTTGAGTTCCAGCGTGTGGATTTGTACGTCATGTTTGAATTCTAGTATGGATTCATCTAGCTTTTTTGCATGTTCTTTAACTCCTATGATAGAAGTACTTCTTCGGAATATTTCAACAATATGTTTGATTTTTGTGACAATATCTTTAATTTATTTTAATACAGATTATACAATGAAATTGAGGGTATGAGCGAAATTCCTCCGTCATATAATATTTCTCTTTCCCACGTTTGAAATACTATCGTGTAATTGACGTAGTATTGTCAGCATTGTAATGTTTTTGGTATGAGTAAAATACACTTTAGAATTCACAAGGTGTAGATATATGCGCACTCTGCGATTGAGCATGTCACTCAGCTACGACCGGTAGCCGAATGCCCGCCAACCTCGTGCGCGCATACACTACAAGCATGTGCATAGTGATGCACATGCTCTCGTGATCACGCCAAATATGAACTTTAAAAGTTGAGCCGCTCTTACATTGACGTCATGTACGGGGCCAATATACTGCATCTTATTTGCATTTTTCAATCAAGACATATAATTAAATATCATTTGTTCCTAAATTTAACCTACAAACTAAATAAAAAAATACAATTACAAACCAATGCTTGGCATTCCACTGCGCTCGCCATCCTGAGACATAAGATGTTAAGTCTCAATATGTTCAGTAGTTACTCTGACTGCAATGTCCTTCAATCCGAAACACAACACTGCATTTAAACTGCTGTTTGACGGGAGAAATAGGCATTGCGGTGGTATCCACCCAAGCAGCCTCTCACATATGAGAGACCTTACCACCAGTAAATTTTCAATATTTATTCATGTACAAATGGCATTACTTATTTATTACAGATACAAACATTAAAATTGATTTTTATTTGAGTTTGTAATGACTCCACGCTAAAGTATCTATAAGATTTGGTAAAATGTGACGCTTAGTATCAATATGTAACAAAGATTTTTTTTTTAGTAAATATTGTATGTTTTGTAGATTAAAATCTATACTTACATACATTAGATGATTAAAGAAATATGATTTATAATTTTCTAAGTTCAATTGTTTTGTTGCACTTTTATATATCGCCTTTGCTTTTGTTACTATTTTGTTGCCTACGTTGAATACACCTGTTTTTGAACGATGACCAACAAATTCTACTAAGATTTGTCCGTTAATTTCATCTTTGAAAAATGCGAAACTTTTTTATTTATTCTAAGAAAACCTAAAGTATTATCATACGGATAAACGAAGTATTAAACCGTGTAGCTAAATTAGGTTTGATGTTCTCATAAAAAATATTTGTGGATATTTGATAGGTGAAACTTGTCAGTATCCGTGTACCTACACCTGTTTCATTTTATCTCCAATGATTTTTCAGCGTGTAAATTATAATGAAATACATGTATGAGTATTAGAAATATCTAAAATCCCAGACTACCTCGTTTGCTATAGGCTCGCCATCTGTCACATTGTGGGACGGAACATACAAGGCGAAATGTGGGTGTCCTGGCACCTCTGCTTATCCCATCTGGGACATAGGCGTGAGTTTATATATGTATGTAAAATCCCAGATAGTTTTATTGTATAGTATGTTTGTTTCACGTAATTAAACTGCAACTAAATTTTCAGAAAATATGGAAAGACTATGAAATTCCGGTTTCGCGATCAAATCTTGTGCTCGCAGAGATTTACCATGATTTCCCCAATGTGTTAGAAATTTTACATTAACCCTTTTTTCTATTTTTTCCTGAGTTTCACTGAATACTGAAGTATTCTTACGTTTATAGAAATCTTTTTCACAATCTGATACCGCTTTTGTTCTCAAGTTAGTATGACGGAACGAGACAACTTATTTAATTTTCATACATGGCAAGTGTTGATTTGTTTGATCCGATTGATGTTTGATTGTTGTAGCTGGAAATATGTAGTAGTCAATTTGTCTTTGGAAAATAATATTCAAAGTGGACGACATGCGAATGGGGTTGCACGCGGCGACACTGCTTTCTAGAGGATAGAGCATAAGGTCACGTGATACGGGTCACTTTTGTTTAAAAACATAGCGGCGGCTCCGACCCTAAAAATTGTAATACGCTAGTACCGAATTTTTTATCGACATTGATGTATCAACAGTGGCATAAACAGTGAATTTACATAAATATTTGTGTATAAACTTGATGATTGGATTGGATTTGTAACAAATAATACACACGTGAGATAAAATACAGGTTTATTAATATCTACAATTTGCTTGTGACTTCGTTTGTGTGTGTAAGACAGCATCCGTGGCGCAGGCAGTTAGACACCGCCCGTGAAACGAGAGGCGCGGGTTCGGTCTCCGCACCGAGAGAAATGTTTGTGCGGCCCACAAATAATTCTTCCGGGTTCGGGTGTTTGTGACACCGAAAAGTCTCTCGCAGTTCCTGATACCCACGACACGAGACTTAATTGATCTTAATGTGGGGGTCAGGACTATGTATGCGACTATTGGGTGTATAAAAAAATATATTTAATTTGGTAATTGTAACTGTAAAAACGACGATTCTTTTGTTTTTTTTTTCGTATCGTCGTACTAGTATAAGGTTAAAATTACAGTTTTTCCTGATATTTCAGTATATTTTTTTCATAATATTTGAATCTGTTGTCGATATATTTATTTATTATACCTTAAATAAGCAGCAGTTTATGCACACTGTCGTGCTCGAGAGAGATTTGGTGCTCTTCTTAAAGAAGAAAATATTTGCTTGTTCTAAATGGTCCATTAAATATTTTAAAATATCCGCATGGTTATTTTCAAATTTACTTCCTGATTTGAAACGTGGTTTAATATTTTTTTAGTGTCTTCCACAATTTTTAATATACAGCGTGCAGCATTAGTCGGTCCACCCCTTGATTTGACTTATCAAATAACAAGAAAAATCGTTTCCACTGCCCCTGATTAATTAAACATTCATAGCACTGCAGTTCTTTACATAAAACATGAGTAACTAAACCAGCTATATACATTATCACATGCTCCGCACACTCACTTTGAGTGTTGTTCAAATAATGTAAATAATTTTCATAGAGGGTGCTGTCTTCTTTAGAAATTTCTACAAAGCTACTCCTGGCAGTCAAATTATTTATACTTTCGATAGGACATACCTTACTTGAACAATTTAGTATATTTATTTGTTCAAGAGATATGTAATTACCCATCCTATCATCTCGAATTTCAGCTCTGTATTTATTTTTGTAAGCTGCCTTAAATTGCACAGAATTCAGGTTATTATTGTAACCTTTGAACCTAATAGCAGAATAAACATTTACAGGTGGTCTTGGGATACTTTATACAATGGCAAATATTTCAATAACTTCACATCTTCTACTAAAGAATTAAATAAATAGATGGCACTGTTTATGTCTACTAAAAGGCCTATGAATCCGGTTTTGCGGCGCGATGAAACAATATATTGACCAGAGGATAGTTTTCAATCATTTATGTAACGCTTAGCCTAGGTAAATAAATTATAAATTCTCTGAATATTTTGTGCACAAATTGCTTTTCCAGTCAGGAGGTCCCATTGAGTGGCTATTTAACACATCGAAGACGTAAGAATATATAAATAAACTCACGCCTTTTCCCAGAAAGGGGAGGCAGGAGTGCCAGGGCATCCACATTTTGCCTTGTATGTTCCGTCCCACAATATGATAGGTGGCGAGCCTATCGTCTTTCGGGCGTCTTTTATAATTTGAATGAATTTTGCTGTGGACGAGCTGCCTGAAAACTTTTCTATATTTATTTATTTTTTACAAAAATTCAGAGTGGCCGACCACAGATCTAATTACCTAATTGAGTGGCTGGTAGATCAGGTCAGTTTCTTGTAATTCAATTAATTGTTCTATGAAATTGAGATTAATTTCTTTGGTTTCGTTTGTGAAAATCTTTCACTTCTTTTTGCTTGAACTCGACTTGCATTCTTTAACACAATACTGAAGCATTTTAAAAACTTAACAATGGGGTATTTTACTATAAATACGAAAAAATCTTAAAACAAGAAATCTACGTATACAGCGTGATATTGACTTCTGGTATTTAATTTAAACCACATGCTCCTAACCATTTTTATAAATGTATGCGTGTGCAGTTGCCACCATATTCATTTACTTCTTGATCTGTGTTGTTAACAGTCAATTTCTGTTTATTAGTTTGGATGTGCTTAATTTTATTTTATTTTTATGTTATTGCATCTGTTTTGTAATAAGAAACGTAAATATTTAGCAGTATGTTACGTTTTACCCCTAAGGAAACTCCCAAAAACTTCCCACGAATCTGCACAGTCGGCAGATTCCATATGAATTAGTCACGGCGATGACCCACCAAAATCGTCGGACCACCATCACCGGGCAACAGTGCTTTTCTTCTTCGATCGCCGTCGAGGAAAGTCGCGACAACCAAATTTATTAATGCCTATAATAAGTTTTAGTTCAGTTTGTAATAGTTGATATTGAATCCATCCATCCATCCATCAGCCAAAGGAAGTCCACTGCTGAACATAGGCCTCCCCCAATGATTTCCACAGAGACCTGTTGGAGGCAGCCTGTGTCCAGCGACGTCCCGCGACCTTTACCAGGTCGTCGGACCATCTTGTTGGTGGACGTCCTACGCTGCGCTTTCCGGTTGATATTGAATGGATAAATATTATTTTTACTGTAAAAATTTATAGTAATGAAATAAATAATATCGTGTTCATATAGTATTTATTTTAATTTGAAAAATAGTAAGTGATTAGATTGATTGTAATCGATTTATCGAGAAATGTGCGTTTGCGTTGCAGTTTGCATTTCTGATAAAGTATTGTTATTCTTTTTAGCCTAAAATGTCAACTAAAAGTGATACATGGTATCACTTTGTAAAAAAGGGATCAAGTGGCGTATGCAAGTATTGTCATGTCGAAGTTAAAACATGCGGGAATACAACAAACTTACGCAACCATTTAATACGAAGACATCCATCTATTAAGTCCGTAAGTCAACGAAAACTGGTGGTGGTAAATGATGGTATTGGTGTTGGTGACGACAAAAAAAAACTGGAGTGTGTACCGTACCTTTTCCTTACAATACAATATATGCCTTTTTTATTAATGCATGCTTGTTTGAAAATTGTATATTCTTGCATTTTTTATCCTTTTATTGTATTTATTTTGTAATTTGAAATAATAATAGAATACAAAAACATAATCCTTTTCAGACAAATGAAGATATTGCTACTACGTCGACATCAAAGGAAAAATTTGACATAAATGATGCTTTCAGTTTGACCAGTTCAAAAGAGTACTATGATTCTGACTTAGAAAGTATAGCTTCATCGTCAGTATCACTGAAAAAATCAAAACTTAATCAGCTAACTATGGATTCATGTGTTGATAATGTTAAAACATTTAGTGGTGAAAATTTTTGTTATCTACGTAATGAATTACTTACTTTGTTGATTATGGTCATGGTATATTTATGAGCGGTGATAATGTATACCTTTGATTTTTTTCCAGTAAACGGGAAGAAGTATGGACAACTAAATAATACTATCATGTTAATGATTTGCACGGATACGTTGCCATTAAATACAGTTGAAAAAGAAGGTTTCACATACTTAATGAAAACAGCAGTGCCTTTATATAAGCTTCCTTCACGGCAGACAATTACACAAATGATAGATGACAAATATGATGTTCTTTCTTTGCAATTTAGAGAAAAGCTCTTAGAAGTAGAGTCAATATGTTTAACTACGGATATATGGACAGATATACAAAATACTAGAAGCTACATGGGTTTAACTGGACATTTTATACACGAAAGTGAACTGATTGGTATAAATTTTGGTGTGTCCCATTTAACTGAGCCCCATAATTCTGATTATTTATGTCAAATATTAATAACAATGACTGAAAAACGGGGTATAACCCCAGAAAAAGTTGCAGCAGTTGTTACTGATAATGGTGCGAATATCGTCAAGGCCGTAACAATTGCATTTGGCAAACAAAAACACTTATGGTGTTTCGCCCACACTTTTAATTTAGTAGCTAAAAAACCTTTTGAAGAAAAAGCTGGTATTGAAAGTGCCAAACAGTTACTAAATACTGTAAAGGATATAACTAGATACTGTAAACAAAATGTAAATGTAGCTGATGCTCTTCGTAAAGCGCAAAATGATATAGCAGTACCACTCAAATGGATTCAGTCAGTTTGCAAACGATGGAATTCAATTTACTATCAGCTAGTTCGGTTTGTAAAGTTATCTGAGCTACTTGCCCCGATATTACTCTAATTACCCGAAAACACCACCTATGTTAACAGCCAGTCAACTGGATGGTATTAAAGATCTTATAAATATTTTAAAACCTATGGAAGCTGTGACGAAAGAAGTTTCCGTAGAGAAATTTTTGAAACGTCAAGCAAAATTATACCAATAGTTTCCTGTCTTTTGAAAACATATAGTACAATGAAGACGGAAACAGATGTCGGTGCTGCAACCAAAAATTTAATATTGGAAGAATTAAAAAAGAGATTTGGTACAGTGGAACAAGTACATGTGTTAGCTATCACCACACTACTGGATCCAAGATTCAAGAAAATTCATTTTTCTGACAGAATAGCATGCTCCAGAGCTATTGATAAAATTAATAGTATGATTGTAGCTTCAAAAAAACAATTTGAGAATAAATTAAGTAATGAAGATTCAGAGAATAATTTGGAATGCCAGCTGAAGGAACCTGAAGAATCTAACATTTGGGAATTCCATAACATATTAGTAAAAAATCAGCTACAATTATTTCAAGCAGAAACTGAAGGACAAGGTTTACAAGACGAATTGAAACATTATTTAACACAGCCTGTCGTCGACTTTAAAACGACGGCTCCTATTACATATTGGTATCACCAAAGAAATTCGTTGTACAACTCAATAACGCCGATTGCCAACAAATACTTTTGCATAGTTGGAACATCTGTTCCATGTGAAAGGCTTTTTTCTGTTGCGGGAAATATTGCTACTGACGAAAGGAGTCGTTTAGAACCTGAGCGATTAGATAAGTTAATTTTTTTAAAGTCACTCGACTTAAAATACTGGGAAATATAATTTTTTGTTAAATTTGTATTTAACTTTAATAAAATTTTATAAACTTAAAATTTGATTAATTTATTAACCGACTAGAAATTTAAATTGCCACATTAGTTTAGTGGTTGCAAACACTACTGCTGAGCAAAAGATCCTGGGTTCGATTCACACCTCTAACTATTCTTTCGAAGGAATATAGGCGTTTATTAATTTAATAATACTTCTATCCAATTACTTGTATTTGCAGTAAATGGTCATCAATAATGTCCTGTATCTTTATTAGGCAATTAATCATGTTTGAAATTGGCTCGATTAATCAAAAATCGATCTTTTAATGCTCGATTTAAACAAGAATCGATTCTAGTATGTCCGATTTGAATCGAATCGGAGATCGATATTTTTTAAAATGAATCGACATGCCTATAGCTTACCTAATAAGGGTTGAGAATTTTTTTTTTTATAAGAAATAGCACACGTATATAAATAAATACAAAATTACGGAGACGCTTCTTATAACTCTATCAACTTAGTCGACCGCCAAATAGAAATTTCGAAGAAAAATAGATTTGCCGCCGAAACTTGCATAATTTATTTTTTGACACTCAATATATTTATTATCAAAGTGCGTTCGGAAACACATACCACACGACTCCAATAAAATAACGTGAAACGTGGTATGTATTACATTTGGAAGTGCGTGGTGGCCTTGTGGTGGTGTACATGTCTATATGTGTAAGTGTATCGTAAGTTAGTGAATAAACGATTTACAACTGAGTCGGACGTGTCATTGCGCTACCTGTATTACACTCTCATTATCCAAACATCACATGGCGACCCTGCCATGGCATGGCGGCGCGCGGAACAGCCATGCGCTTGAGTGAAGTGTGCGAGTTCGACATTATTATACAAGGAATATAAAAGACGTATAGAATAATCGTTGAAAGAGGAGCAAAAAGCAAAATGTGTCGAGCTACGATAGAAAAGGAAGAAATCCTGCAAAACGCTGCCGCAGGAAATGACGCCGTAATCAAAAATATCGCACTGCGTATGGACTCGATACATATTATGGTTATTGCAACCATTGTAATTATCTCCATAATAGTCGTGTTTTTCGTTTGGAAGCAATATGTAAAATGCCAAAAAAACATGACGCGGAAAGAAATTCATCGCCACGCCCTACAGCGCATCCGGTCCTCGTTTAGCAGGAAAAGGAATGCAGACGCCGAAAATGAAGAATAAGTGAATGTGAAAGTGCAGGTGCAAGTGAAAGTGAAAGTGTTAGTAAACGGACTAGACGTGACTGCCAACATGTTCACGGTGGTCGCGGGTTCGAATCCCAGGGCACACCTCTGACTTTTCGGAGTCATATGTGTATTGATAGTCAATCACCACGCACTAAAAACGGTGAAGAAAAACATCGTGAGGAAACCTGCATACCATAGCCATTTGTAAGAATTTCTATGGTGTGTAAGTCCGCCAACCCGCACTAGGCCAGCGTGGTGGACTATATGGCCTAACCACTCTCAATCGTACTGTCGATTGTAGGGGAGGCCCGTGCCCTGCAGTGGGACGTATATGGGCTGATACAGATACATTTGGCAACAAGATGCATTTAAGGGTTAAGGGTTGACTAAATAAAAACATTTAACCAAATAAACTGGCATTATTGTGTTCTGTGACATGAACCATTGTAATTTTAAATGGCGATATAAAAAAAAGAAAAAAGAAGACAGTTCGTGTTGCTGACTAAGTTTCTTGCGCTGCTTCTTCTTCACAGCTACAAAACGTTCTGAAGCGGTGGTAGCAGAATTGAACAATCCAAAAGATCTTTTGAAAGACTATTTGAATAAAGAATATTTTAGTTTTGATTTTGAATAAAGGAATTGTAGCGGACATCGCGAAGGAAGGCAGGAAATCAGCTCTAGAAAAAAAATATTTTTTAAATCAATCAAACAAACAGAAAATATATACGGTACATACATACATAACCATACAAGCGGTGAATAATGTGTACTATAGATTTTAATTTATGTATAAATATTGACTGCCTCAGTGGCGTAGTGGTACTATGGTACTGTTACAAAGCTGAGATCTCGAGTTCGAATCCCGGGTCGCGCAAAGTGAAATCTGATTTTTCTATTCATTATCAACACAGTCAGGAATTTGTGCCCGATATGGTCACATACAACATCGTAGGACGGAACATACAAGGTGAAATGTGGGTGTCCTGGTTGTACCTCTGCCTACCCCTTCTAGGAAAAAGGCGTGAGTTTAGGTATGTATAAATATCCTTACTAATATTATAAAGGTGAAAGTTTGTATGGATGTTTGTTACTCTTTCATGAAAAAACGGCTCAACAGATTTTGATGAAATTTGGTATAGTGATAGTTGACACCCTGGATTAACACATAGGCTACTTTTTATCCCGAAAAATGTAGTGTTCCCGTGGGATGAGTCAGGAAACCAAATATACATATTTTCTACTCTTTCAAATTCAAATTGTTGGCACGGGATGTCCTCTCCTACGGAAGGGAAATATAGTCGACGGCACGCGGGAAATATAGTTAGTAGACACGCGAAATAATATGTTCTTGATGTGGATTGGACTCAAAAACTATCTGCACCCGGGCGAAGCCGGGCCCGACCGCTAGTATTAATATAAATACATTTATCATAGTATTTGTAACAAAACTAATAAACAATGCAACTGCTACATAAACAATAGTAATATGATATATTATACATTTTGATCTTGCTGTGGGGTCAGACTATGTATGTGACGGTTGGTTGTATTGTTGTGCGAACCAGTCGTATGTTTATAGGTAACCTAAAAAATATTTTTAATTTCACTTTGTTTCTCGGTCTGAATTTATATTTAAATATATACTATTTTTTCTTTTTTTGAAAAATAAAGATCAAAATATTTAAAAATGATAATATCCACATCCAATAATCCACTCATCTCGTAAACTTTGTGTAAACAAACAACAACGCCTAGAAGAGTCTAAAACTTAATCAACAAGATCCAAATACATTTATAAATGATAAAAACAAACCCAAAATGTAATTTGAGCACATATTTGTTAATATTTCGTAAAAACAGTTACTAACCTATGAAAACAAATGTTGGGGTCCTTTTTTGCTTGAACTCGATTCGAATCCCTTAACACAAAACTGAGGCATTTTAAAAACTTAACAATTAAACTAATAAGCAAACTAAACAAACTTTCGAAATTCTTTGATTGTGCAGATTTGTTTACTCCAATTGACAGATAACGCCACAGTTTGACATTTCATGCAGTTTTTGGTTTACCACCTAGTGTGACAGCGTATAAAAAGGCATTTTTTAGGATAAAAAAAAACTAGTATATCAGTCGTTTTAATATTTTAATTTCTATTTTTACATTTTTATTGTTGGTTTTGTGTAGATATTTTATTTCTATTTATAAATGTAAGTTGTTGATTTAGTGTACATATTTTCATTGTTGTTTGCTAAATGTCTGTTTTTTTTTTTAGATTTTAGTTATAATTTGGCAAAAACATATTGACATGATGAAAATTGGTGCTTAAGGAAAAAAGTGTGGCAAAGCTATTCGAAGTCGCAAGCAAATTCTAGATATTAATAAAGTTGTATTTTATCTTACGTGTCTATTATTTGACAAATCCAATCAGGTAAAACTTACCCATGAAATAAATCATAGCATGAAAAAAATATCATAACATTGTTATTATTTTTATCGGATATAATTTTTCATGACTTTACTGTTAAATCCTAAAATCTCCTGTTTATACTCAATTGACATGTAAAGCGAAAATTAAAAATGTTATATTAATGTTATTCGTATGCCACTGTTGATGATCGATATCGATAGAAAATTCGATACTAGCGTATCACTATTTTTAGGGGCGGAGCCGCCGCCATTTGAGTATACCAAAGTGACACGCGTCACGTGACCTTATGCTTTATCCTCTTTATTCTATAATCATTGCATTAGAGCAAGTTAGTGCTTCTCCAGAAAAATCCAATAGGGAATATGCATGGAATTCAAATTGAGACCATTTTTTTTGTAGTTTCTTTATTGCTTTAGATTAACATCTACATCAATATTTTTGTAATTATGTACTTTTTCATTAAGAAAATAATTATTAACATCTGCATAAAACGAGTGCAAAATTCAAGGTAGTTGAAACGCAACTCTACTGGTCAATGAGAATTTGACGTCACAGTCTAGTAAGTTAAGCCTGTCAACTGTTTCTTGACAGATTATCTGTCATGGCCGTAGACTGTCGGACCTTTTAGGTTATAATTGTAGATTTATTTAATTACGTTAATGTAAGTCATATTTCGCGAATTTATGTACGAAATGTGTGTATTGTAGATGATATTCGGTTTGTGAATGAAATTTGCTAACCTTTGAACTACATTTACCAAAAATATGTTTTTACACATTTGTCTTCATTATTATTGCTTTTGTTACATCTAATGGGTATATTTTTCCTTTATGATAGTTTATTTTGATAAAGGAATAAATAAGGAATAAGGTAAAATAAAAATAAACACATGATTCATATCAAACTCTGTTTTTTAGAAGTGTTCAAAGTCACACTTAAATTGCTTCATCATCTGAATGTTCTATGATGAAATAGTATATTGTTAAGGTGTTAGGATGATGGTAGGACTTTCATCTGAGTATATACAATGTTAAATTTAACTGTTAGCTTATAAAATATAAAGCAAATTGCAATACTATTTACACTACAATGCCTTTGAAAACAACACTTAAAAAGCAACTTTTTGTTATTCTCTCTGTTTAAGATGGCTATTATTAGAAAGTACAATACATATACAATTCAATAATATAAAAATAATGACAAAATATACTCAAAAACTAAAATAACCTAAATTGCATAATTTCTTTGAATAAAATTGGGGGTATGTTTGAAATAGTATGGATACTCCTTGGTAACGAACGATTCAACGATTAACGAAATATCAAATTTCATAATTTACATACAGTACAATAATTTATTAATCAATCCCCTGGCCTGTCGTAAGCGCCATATTGTGGCCTTGAATTAAAATAGCCCCTATTTCAATGATGTTAGGTTGCTTTATTGCTTGAAGTCCGACGAGCCGCATTGTGGCTCTTCCGACGGTCCAGGGGATGGAATTAAAACCACAATAAAATTCACAATATTCTAATCCTGACCATTTGTTTACATACAGTGTTTTGTAACACAATACAGAACAAAAACAGAACACCAATTACATGTTTAGACAGTTATAAACACAAAATATGGAGCACATTGAATTAATTACCAGAACTAGAAATAGGCTAAATATGACTTCGTTACCCAGAACAATCGGCAAAAATGACGCCATGACGCCACGCCGCCATTAACTGTTGGACAAAGAGTCTGTTGGATTAACTTATTTCTTTGTTGCCAGTTTATAACACAAAATGACTATTACGATAGAAACTTAATATGTATGTTTATTAAAAGTTTAAAAACATAATTTGTATTTAAATATATGACAATCGTAGATTTATTTTATATATTTGAGGATTTTATTGATTATATTCCCTCGCTATTACACGGTAAAATGTTCCAAGTTTGTTATGTTGCTTAACAACACCATCTGGCGGAATATCTTTAGTGTTATCGTATCGTTAAGCAGTTAGTTGCACTCAATAATAAATAGTATTCTTATTAGCCAATAGATGTCAGGTTGAGCCATATTTTCAATTAACATTATATTTTTCTAAGATAGTACGTACCTTATGCAAATAAAATGTACAATTGAAATGTAAATCTTAATAATAACCAATTACGATAATAACGAAATAAATCTTGTATATAACGTTAATTTCACATACACTTGAATCCTTGAACTTCCAGGTACCAGGTTTCGTTCTTAAAAATGAAACTTTATATTCCGTGGGGCTGTATTTTGTTATAATCTGTCCTACATAGTGTAAAACACTTTTTTTCTTTTCAAATTTCACTAATGCAAAGCTTCGTGGTTTGATATCTTCCGTCACAACTGGAGTTTCATTCTCAATATCAGATCTTTCTTCAACAGAAGAACAAGAACTTTCTCGTAAACTTATATCAGTCTCATTTTCACTATCAGTTTCTACTATTTTTTTCAATTTCTTGGTTTAGTTTTTAAATTTGTTTCCTCCGCTAATTTTAAAGCACGCTTTATTTCTTTAGCCCTTTGTTTTCTTTCTTGTTCTTGTTTTTTCATGTCTTTCACCTTTTCAATTTCTTCCAATCTATTGTTTTCAGGTGTGTCTGTATATATTCTAGATTTTCCGGGCGTTTTTCCTTTTCTTACTTTTTTGGATGCATTTCTATCTACTTTCGGGAAGGGTCGAATGATTTCCGGTAATATTAATCCTACAGCTGTTGAAGTAGATGGTAAGTCGAGTTGGTGAGATATTAAAGAAGGTGACACAGATAATGATGTCTGTGATATTTCTGACTGTGTAAGATCTATGTTTTCAGCAGCATCGGTTGTGGTAAGATCTATGTTTTTAGCAGCATCGGTTGTGGTATTATGACCACTTATATTTGGGTTGACAGAGTCTGAATGATAAATATTTATGGGTGCAAAGTCATCATCACTAAAAACTAATTTGTTGAACGGCCATATTCCAGTTTTTTCAAAAGCATTTATAATATTTTTGCAATTAAATGATTCAAAGTATGTAATTTTGGCAAGTTGAGGAATATCAAGGTATTTCAGAGTTTTTCCTGGATTATTTATATTCCAATCATTAAATGCAATCTTCAGTTTAGCCTTAAAAGGTCCGAACACACCCACATCCAAGGGTTGAAGACGGTGCGTAGTATGGGGCGGGAATGATAGAAAAACAATGCCATTTTCACGTGCGTAATCTACCGCCGCAATGGTGATGTGACTTTCATGATTATCTATCAGAAGCAGAATAGGATTCTCTTTAGAGCATGATGTTTTCTTTTGAATATGTTTTAGAACCTCCAAATATATACCGGAATTTATCCAACCACTCTTTGATGCAACTCCTAAACTCCCTTCTGGAGCTCCATGCAGGAAATGATCTTTATAGTGCACCCTGGGAAAAATGAAGAGTGGAGGAATTGTGTTCCCACTAGCAGAAATGATACCACCAAACGTAACGAGTTCACCCCTTTCTTGGGCAACAATTTGGCCAATTTGTTTTTGGTTTTTTTCAGCCAACACTTTTGGCGTGTTCATCACTGTAGATATACCCGAATCATCAAAATTGAAAATTCGATCTGAAGAAAATTCGTATTTTCGTAGAACTTTTTCTAAATTTTCAAAAAAATGGTTAACAACTGATATGTTAAAACCAAATGATCTGGCCACACTTGTGTTCTCTGTTTTTTTTAGACTTAAATTTGGATTCCTCCTACGGAAGCTGTCCGACCATTCTTTACCGGCCATCATATTATTATCCCACGAAGGAGGATAACGTAGTTTATTTTGCTTTGCAAAATCATATGCTAATTTACGGATGTGTATTATGGTCAAACCGTAGTGCATTTTTGAGCATTCAATGATATATTTATTTAAAAGAGTTTCGTCTTCTACAGTGAAAACTTGATTTGACGTGAATTTGGAACTAAATACACGCTCACTGGCAATATCTTGGTGAATCGAAGCA
This sequence comes from Hyles euphorbiae, assembly GCA_023078785.2. Lineage (NCBI taxonomy): Eukaryota > Metazoa > Arthropoda > Insecta > Lepidoptera > Sphingidae > Hyles > Hyles euphorbiae. The sequence continues at coordinate 8,134,186 of CM041048.1, forward strand.
GCTTTCTTATGATAATTTGTCAAACGACTTGCAAGAGTTGTCGGTTTGATGCCATATTTTTGTGCGGATTTTCTGATGGATAAAGTTTTATTTAAAACTTCATGCATTGCAGATGACATTGCATCTTCATCGACGTCTTGCGTCCTAGTCCCTTTCTTCTTGTAAATTCGCGGCATAGTTCTGTAATAATGATATTCTTGTTTAAAATGTATTAAACCTATCAAAGCGTATGCGTATATTATGCGTGGGGTACATTCGTACAGTACGAATCTACCCCACGTATAACTGTATGAATGCACCCCAAGCCGAAAAAATAGTAAAGAAATTCTAATTAAAATAGGTACTCTTACTTTAACTCAAACACCACAATATCTTTACAAACTAAAGTTTGTGACCATAAACTACAATAAATCACACAAACCAATCAAGAGAAACCCTATTAAATAATAGATTTTAAAAATAAACATAATAATTACTTACGCGGTGCGAAAACACGTCTCGACTCATCACGACAAAAATGGCGCATTGACCGTCGTTCCGTCTCGCTCTGTAGTACTAGCGCCCGAGTGCGATTCACGCACACAAATACGAACCCGTCAGCGTGTTTAGTTGTGTAAATACAAGCGCTGTACGAATGCTCCCACTGTACGAATCCTACCTGCTCTCCCCTACGTGCAAGGGCTGGAGAATTATAGTAATTGTCCATCCATAATGTATGGCCCTTAAATTCTAAGCCCTTTACCAGCCTAAGAACGGTAGCTGATATCGTTCCGGATAAAGGGCCAGAATTTTGCGACGGTTCGGAGCCACAATAAACTTCAAACCGCCACAAATAGCCACTTTGAGATTCGCAAATCTCAAAAGTTTTTATACCTACCCTTGGCCTTTTTGGGTAAATATTGTTTAATACCCAAACAGCCTTTCCATTGCGTTAGAGATTCATCTAACGCAATGTTCTGGCCCAAGGCGTACAAGGAGGAAAATTTAGTGTTAAGGTGATCAATAATTGGTTGCACCTTAAATAATTTTGCCTGGGCAAGCGATAGTGAAACACTATGCATGTCCAGGTTATTATTAAAGTGCAACCAACGGTTAATCAGAGCAAAGCGGTTTATAGGCATAGAGATGGAAAAGCCAGGAGTAATGAAGACATCTTGCTTTGTACTCCAATAGTCTTCTATACGTGATTTATTCAATAGACCCATTGCCAGTACAATTGCTAAATACACGTACAATTCGTCAACATCAATGTCTTTCCATTGCGTTATTCGACTTTGTGGGCAAAGCCGCCCTGAATTCAGCAAGTTACTAGTCTCTTGCTGAACATACCTAATTGAGTGGCTAATCGCACTTTCATTTTTTGTTTGAAAATGTATACATGTGATTTAGTTAATTTGGTCCCTAGATCAGGTCAGTTTCTTGTAATTCAATTAATTGTTCTATGAAATTGAGATTAATTTATTTGGTTTTGTTTGTGAAAATCTTTCAGTTCTTTTTGCTTGAGCTCGACTTGCATTCTTTAACACAATACTGAGGCATTTTAAAAAGTTAACAATGTGGTATTTTACTATAAAAGCGAAAAAATCTTAAAACAAGTAATCTACGTATACAGCGTGATATTGACTTCTGGTATTTAATTTAAACCACATGCCCCTAACCATTTTTATAAATGTATGCGTGTGCAGTTGCCACCATATTCATTTACTTCTTGATCTGTGTTGTTAACAGTCAATTTCTGTTTATTAGTTTGGATGTGCTTAATTTTATTTTATTTTTATGTTATTGCATCTGTTTTGTAATAAGAAACGTAAATATTTAGCAGTATGTTACGTGTCGCCCCTAACGAAACTCCCAAAAAGTTCCCACGAATCTGCACAGTCGGCAGATTCCATATGAATTAGTCACGGCGATGACCCACCAAAATTGTCGGACCACCATCACCGGGCAACAGTGCTTTTCTTCTTCGATCGCCGCCGAGGAAAGTCGCGACAACCAAATTTATTAATGCCTATAATAAGTTTTAGTTCAGTTTGTAATAGTTGATATTGAATGGATAAATATTATTTTTACTGTAAAAATTTATAGTAATGAAATAAATAATATCGTGTTCATATAGTATTTATTTTAATTTGAAAAATAGTAAGTGATTAGATTGATTGTAATCGATTTATCAGTTTGCATTTCTGATAAAGAATTGTTATTCTTTTTAGCCTAAAATGTCAACTAAAAGTGATACATGGTATCACTTTGTAAAAAAGGGATCAAGTGGCGTATGCAAGTATTGTCATGTCGAAGTTAAAACATGCGGGAATACAACAAACTTACGCAACCATTTAATACGAAGACATCCATCTATTAAGTCCGTAAGTCAACGAAAACTGGTGGTGGTAGATGACGGTATTGGTGACTGGTGTTGGTGACGACAAAAAAAAAAAAACTGGAGTGTGTACCGTACCATTTCCTTACAATACAACATATGCCTTTTTTATTAATGCATGCTTGTTTGAAAATTGTATATTCTTGCATTTTTTATCCTTTTATTGTATTTATTTTGTAATTTGAAATAATAATAGAATACAAAAACATAATCCTTTTCAGACAAATGAAGATATTGCTACTACGTCGACATCAAAGGAAAAATTTGACATAAATGATGCTTTGAGTTTGACCAGTTCAAAAGAGTACTATGATTCTGACTTAGAAAGTATAGCTTCATCGTCAGTATCACTGAAAAAATCAAAACTTAATCAGCTAACTATGGATTCATGTGTTGATAATATTAAAACATTTAGTGGTGAGAATTTTGGTTATCTACGTAATGAATTACTTACTTTGTTGATTATGGTCATGGTATATTTATGAGCGGTGATAATGTATACCTTTGATTTTTTTTCCAGTAAACGGAAAGAAGTATGGACAACTAAATAATACTATCATGTTAATGATTTGCAAGGATACGTTGCCATTAAATACAGTTGAAAAAGAAGGTTTCACATACTTAATGAAAACAGCAGTGCCTTTATATAAGCTTCCTTCACGGCAGACAATTACACAAATGATAGATGACAAATATGATGTTCTTTCTTTGCAATTCAGAGAAAAGCTCTTAGAAGTAGAGTCAATATGTTTAACTACGGATATATGGACAGATATACATAATACTAGAAGCTACATGGGTTTAACTGGACATTTTATACACGAAAGTGAACTGATTAGTATAAATTTTGGTGTGTCCCATTTAACTGAGCCCCATAATTCTGATTATTTATGTCAAATATTAATAACAATGACTGAAAAACGGGGTATAACCCCAGAAAAAGTTGCAGCAGTTGTTACTGATAATGGTGCGAATATCGTCAAGGCCGTAACAATTGCATTTGGCAAACAAAAACACTTATGGTGTTTCGCCCACACTTTTAATTTAGTAGCTAAAAAACCTTTTGAAGAAAAAGCTGGTATTGAAAGTGTCAAACAGTTACTAAATACTGTAAAGGATATAACTAGATACTGTAAACAAAATGTAAATGTAGCTGATGCTCTTCGTAAAGCGCAAAATGATATAGCAGTACCACTCAAATGGATTCAGTCAGTTTGCACACGATGGAATTCAATTTACTATCAGCTAGTTCGGTTTGTAAAGTTATCTGAGCTACTTGCCCCGATATTACTCAATTACCCGAAAGCACCACCTACAGCCTTGGCCAAAAGTATTAGGCACCCCTATAAAACAAGTGTATCTCATAAAATATTTAAAAAACAACTAATTTGTTTAGCAATAGAGTGGACGCGAATACTAAACGTTCATTTTAAAGCATTGACAGGGTAATTTAAGGTACCTAAAACATCTGGTCCCCAAAAGTAGCTCAGGAGATTTTTTACGAATACTTTAGGCAACTTGTTAGTCTATTTTTCACCTCGGTCGTGTTAAGTAGCTGCTATGTGTGTATTATTTTTGTGAAGTAGAGAAAGTTAATCGTTCAAAATGCCGAAAAATCGCGATCTTGATATTGAAGAAAGAATAAAAATCCAGGTTTTTCACGAAGAGGGAAATATCAAGGTGGAAATTGCCAAACAATTAAAATGTTCCCGCTATGCTGTGCAATCTGCACTGAAAACGTTTGCTGCAACTGGCTCTAACACAAATAAGAAAAGAACGGCCCGAAAACTGCCCGCCAGGGCAGAAAACTAATACACGACTCTCTTAAGGACCGTAAAAAAACATCTTCCGAGCTCGCTGCTGCTTTGTCACAAGAAATTCGGAAACCAATAAGTTTGCGATCAGCAAGAAAAAGACTCACAGAAGCAGGCCTAAGAGGCTGTATAGCCAGAAAGAAGCCATGGCTCTCCCACAACAGCAAAAAGTACCGACTAATATGGGCTCTAAAGTACAAATATTACACTGAAGATGATTCGTCTCTTCTGGTATGCTTCGATGAACCAAACTTTGAGGTAAGTTTTATACCACACCTCGCATAGGAAAATAACAAAAATTACGCCATAATTAATCATCATCTTGTAAAATTAATAAAATATCCAACACAAGTGTTTTGTCTCCATTTTAGGTGTTTAAAACGCCGGCTGTGACTCTTGTGAGACGTCGTATCAGCGAGGAATACCATCCCAATTGTGTGGTGTCTACTGTAAAACACGGAGGCAGCAGCATTACGATTTGGAGCTCCATGGCTGCCTATGGCATCGGCGAAATGTTCGTTTGTGAAAGCCGCACGAGCAGTCAAAAGTACATAAATGTGCTTGAAACTGTTCTGATGCCGTTTTTAATGGGTATGTTTGGTGACACCAACTCAGATGAAGTGAAATTCCAACAAGGCAATGCTCGCTGTCATAAATTGGCAATCAATATGTGGTGGTTAAGGCACAATAACGTGGTCCTTCTAAAATAGCTTGCACAGTCACCAGACGTTAACCCAATCGAACATCTTTTAGGTGTACTGAAGCGCAAGATACGGGAGCATAGCATAACATCAAAAACAGTATTAAAAAACGCTTGAAGAGACAAGTGGTATGCTATATCCACAACCAAATCCGCAAGGCTGGAGCGCAGCATACCGCAAAGGATGGCTGCGGTGATAAAGGCCAAGGAAGGGCCCACTAAATATTAATTTAATTTGTTGTTCTTATAATTATATAACTGTAAACAACAAAATAAGTTTTATTTTTCGCCCTAATAATGCGTAATTCCAAAAATGTTAAGGTGCCTAATACTTTTGGCCAAGGCTGTATGTATGTTAACAGCCAGTCAACTGGATGGTATTAAACATCTTATAAATATTTTAAAACCTATGGAAGCTGTGGCGAAAGAAGTATCCGTAGATAAATTTGTAACGTCAAGCAAAATTATACCAATAGTTTCCTGTCTTTTGAAAACATATAGTACAATGAAGACGGAAACAGATGTCGGTGCAGCAACCAAAAATTTAATATTGGAAGTATTAAAAAAGAGATTTGGTACAGTGGAACAAGTACATGTGTTAGCTATCACCACACTACTGGATCCAAGATTCAAGAAAATTCATTTATCTGACAGAATAGCATGCTCCAGAGCTATTGATAAAATTAATAGTATGATTGTAGCTTCAAAAAAACAATTGGAGAATAAATTAAGTAATGAAGATTCAGAGAATAATTTGGAATGCCAGCTGAAGGAACCTGAAGAATCTAACATTTGGGAATTCCATAACATATTAGTAAAAAATCAGCTACAATTATTTCAAGCAGAAACTGAAGGACAAGGTTTACAAGACGAATTGAAACATTATTTAACACAGCCTGTCGTCGACTTTAAAACGACGGCTCCTATTACATATTGGTATCACCAAAGAAATTCGTTGTACAACTCAATAACGCCGATTGCCAACAAATACTTTTGCATAGTTGGAACATCTGTTCCATGTGAAAGGCTTTTTTCTGTTGCGGGAAATATTGCTACTGACGAAAGGAGTCGTTTAGAACCTGAGCGATTAGATAAGTTAATTTTTTTAAAGTCACTCGACTTAAAATACTGGGAAATATAATTTTTTGTTAAATTTGTATTTAACTTTAATAAAATTTTATAAACTTAAAATTTGATTAATTTATTAACCGACTAGAAATTTAAATTGCCACATTAGTTTAGTGGTTGCAAACACTACTGCTGAGCAAAAGATCCTGGGTTCGATTCACACCTCTAACTATTCTTTCGAAGGAATATAGGCGTTTATTAATTTAATAATACTTCTATCCAATTACTTGTATTTGCAGTAAATGGTCATCAATAATGTCCTGTATCTTTATTAGGCAATTAATCATGTTTGAAATTGGCTCGATTAATCAAAAATCGATCTTTTAATGCTCGATTTAAACAAGAATCGATTCTAGTATGTCCGATTTGAATCGAATCGGAGATCGATATTTTTTAAAATGAATCGACATGCCTATAGCTTACCTAATAAGGGTTGAGAATAATTTTTTTTATAAGAAATAGCACACGTATATAAATAAATACAAAATTACGGAGACGCTTCTTATAACTCTATCAACTTAGTCGACCGCCAAATAGAAATTTCGAAGAAAAATAGATTTGCCGCCGAAACTTGCATAATTTATTTTTTGACACTCAATATATTTATTATCAAAGTGCGTTCGGAAACACATACCACACGACTCCAATAAAATAACGTGAAACGTGGTATGTATACATTTGGAAGTGCGTGGTGGCCTTGTGGTGGTGTACATGTCTATATGTGTAAGTGTATCGTAAGTTAGTGAATAAACGATTTACAACTGAGTCGGACGTGTCATTGCGCTACCTGTATTACACTCTCATTATCCAAACATCACATGGCGACCCTGCCATGGCATGGCGGCGCGCGGAACAGCCATGCGCTTGAGTGAAGTGTGCGAGTTCGACATTATTATACAAGGAATATAAAAGACGTATAGAATAATCGTTGAAAGAGGAGCAAAAAGCAAAATGTGTCGAGCTACGATAGAAAAGGAAGAAATCCTGCAAAACGCTGCCGCAGGAAATGACGCCGTAATCAAAAATATCGCACTGCGTATGGACTCGATACATATTATGGTTATTGCAACCATTGTAATTATCTCCATAATAGTCGTGTTTTTCGTTTGGAAGCAATATGTAAAATGCCAAAAAAACATGACGCGGAAAGAAATTCATCGCCACGCCCTACAGCGCATCCGGTCCTCGTTTAGCAGGAAAAAGAATGCAGACGCCGAAAATGAAGAATAAGTGAATGTGAAAGTGCAGGTGCAAGTGAAAGTGAAAGTGTTGGTAAACGGACTAGACGCGACTGCCAACATGTTCACGGTGGTCGCGGGTTCGAATCCCAGGGCACACCTCTGACTTTTCGGAGTCATATGTGTATTGATAGTCAATCACCACGCACTAAAAACGGTGAAGAAAAACATCGTGAGGAAACCTGCATACCATAGCCATTTGTAAGAATTTCTATGGTGTGTAAGTCCGCCAACCCGCACTAGGCCAGCGTGGTGGACTATATGGCCTAACCACTCTCAATCGTACTGTCGATTGTAGGGGAGGCCCGTGCCCTGCAGTGGGACGTATATGGGCTGATACAGATACATTTGGCAACAAGATGCATTTAAGGGTTAAGGGTTGACTAAATAAAAACATTTAACCAAATAAACTGGCATTATTGTGTTCTGTGACATGAACCATTGTAATTTTAAATGGCGATATAAAAAAAAGAAAAAAGAAGACAGTTCGTGTTGCTGACTAAGTTTCTTGCGCTGCTTCTTCTTCACAGCTACAAAACGTTCTGAAGCGGTGGTAGCAGAATTGAACAATCCAAAAGATCTTTTGAAAGACTATTTGAATAAAGAATATTTTAGTTTTGATTTTGAATAAAGGAATTGTAGCGGACATCGCGTAGGAAGGCAAATCAGCTCTAGAAAAAAAATATTTTTTAAATCAATCAAACAAACAGAAAATATATACGGTACATACATACATAACCATACAAGCGGTGAATAATGTGTACTATAGATTTTAATTTATGTATAAATATTGACTGCCTCAGTGGCGTAGTGGTACTATGGTACTGTTACAAAGCTGAGATCTCGAGTTCGAATCCCGGGTCGCGCAAAGTGAAATCTGATTTTTCTATTCATTATCAGCACAGTCAGGAATTTGTGCCCGATATGGTCACATACAACATCGTAGGACGGAACATACAAGGTGAAATGTGGGTGTCCTGGTTGTACCTCTGCCTACCCCTTCTGGGAAAAAGGCGTGAGTTTATGTATGTATAAATATTAATATAAATACATTTATCATAGTATTTGTAACAAAACTAATAAACAATGCAACTGCTACATAAACAATAGTAATATGATATATTATACATTTTGATCTTGCTGTGGGGTCAGACTATGTATGTGACGGTTGGTTGTATTGTTGTGCGAACCAGTCGTATGTTTATAGGTAACCTAAAAAATATTTTTAATTTCACTTTGTTTCTCGGTCTGAATTTATATTTAAATATATACTATTTTTTCTTTTTTTGAAAAATAAAGATCAAAATATTTAAAAATGATAATATCCACATCCAATAATCCACTCATCTCGTAAACTTTGTGTAAACAAACAACAACGCCTAGAAGAGTCTAAAACTTAATCAACAAGATCCAAATACATTTATAAATGATAAAAACAAACCCAAAATGTAATTTGAGCACATATTTGTTAATATTTCGTAAAAACAGTTACTAACCTATGAAAACAAATGTTGGGGTCCTTTTTTGCTTGAACTCGATTCGAATCCCTTAACACAAAACTGAGGCATTTTAAAAACTTAACAATTAAACTAATAAGCAAACTACACAAACTTTCGAAATTCTTTGATTGTGCAGATTTGTTTACTCCAATTGACAGATAACGCCACAGTTTGACATTTCATGCAGTTTTTGGTTTACCACCTAGTGTGACAGCGTAGAAAAAGGCATTTTTTAGGATAAAAAAAAAACTAGTATATCAGTCGTTTTAATATTTTAATTTCTATTTTTACATTTTTATTGTTAGTTTTGTGTAGATATTTTATTTCTATTTATAAATGTAAGTTGTTAATTTAGTGTACATATTTTCATTGTTGTTTGCGAAATGTCTGTTTTTTTTAGATTTTAGTTATAATTTGGCAAAAACATATTGACATGATGAAAATTGGTGCTTAAGGAAAAAAGTGTGGCAAAGCTATTCGAAGTCGCAAGCAAATTCTAGATATTAATAAAGTTGTATTTTATCTTACGTGTCTATTATTTGACAAATCCAATCAGGTAAAACTTACCCATGAAATAAATCATAGCATGAAAAAAATATCATAACATTGTTATTATTTTTATCGGATACAATTTTTCATGACTTTACTGTTAAA